>OY728136.1:1993969674-1995280224 GCA_963277665.1 Viscum album
TTTCTAGGTGCGTGGGACCCATGGTCTAGACGTACAAGACCTTCCCACTCAGAGCTCAAGAGTTTTTTGGTTGCGATTGCATTTGAGCCTGAGGAAATTTCTTCTTTTCAATATCTTCTCGTTGTTCAAGAATTTAATGATATTTTCACTGATGATTTCTCTAATCTTTCTCCAGAGATAGTGGTAGATTTTATAGTTTATATGGTTCCAGGTGCACATCCAATATCGATAGCTTCTTATCGTATGGAACCATATGAGTTGAAAGACCTCCAGATTCAGTTGAAAGACGAACTAGAAAAGGGTTTTTTCACCCTAGTGTTTCTCCTTGGTCATATCATGTGTTTTTTTTGAATAAAAAATACGGTTCACTTTGGTTTTGTGTGGAATATCATAAGGTAATTCATGTAAATGTTGTGAAAAAATATCCTTCGACTCATGTGGATGATTTTTTTGATCAGTTGAAGGGGGAAAGTGGTTTTAAAAAATTGATCTTAGGTCGGGATATCCTCAACATAGAGTTTGATAGTCTGATATATAAAAAAAATATTTTAGGAGAAGTTATGGCCACTATGACTATCTTGTGATGCCTTTTTACTAAAACCCTTGTTGTTTTTATGAACATGATTGATAAAATATTCCATCAATATCATGACACTTGTTTGGTAGTGTATGTGGATGATATTCATGTTTATTTATTGTCTGAGATTGAGCACGAGAACCATATGAGTGTGGTTATGGAAATTTTGAGAGGTCACTATTTATAGGGAAATCATTAAAAGTGTAGTTCCTAGATTCAGTAGGTGAAGTTATTAGGGAATAAGATTTTTAAACACTACATTTCAGTTGATCTAGATATGGTAAAGGTTTTTTTTTCAAGGAAGGAACCACAAAATGTATTTCAGATATATATATTGCTTGGTATTGTTGGTCAATACAGATAGTTTGTCATGGATTTCTCTAATGTGGAATCTCCTTTGACTTCTCTTACTAGGAATGAGGTGAAATTCACATGATATGTAATATTTCAGACTTCTATTGATGAACTAAAATGGCTTCAACATGGGCTCCTATTCTCATCTTACATGAGACCAGTAAGGTGTGTGTTGTGTTTTATGATGCTTCAGGTTATAGTTTTTGATGAATGATTATGAAATATGACCATGTGGTATCTTAATAATCTCATCATCTTCGGACACATGAGAACAATTACCCACTCATTATTTAGAGTTTTCTTCAGATATGCATGCACTTAAATGTTAGTGACACTATCTTTTTTAAGAAAATTTCATAGTCTTCTCTGATCATAAGAGTCTGAGTTATATCATTTCTCGGAAGGAGGTGAATATAAAATAGAGATGATGAGTAGAATCACATCATACATTTGATTTTGATATCACATAAACCATGGGAAAGAACAATTTTTTTGTAGATTCTATTAGTAGGAATATACCATCACAGGCTATTCTAGAATCGAAAGAGGAGTGAAACCTTATGGGATGTTTTTCTCAGTTTCTCTTGAATAATTAGAAAGATGTTTGAAGAATAGTTCTAACAAATTCTTACTTGTAATTATCTCTCCTAGAGTATTTTTTTCAGAGTAATCAACAAGATGATGTGTTTTAAAAAACTCGATAAATCCTTTATAGTGAGGAGACAATTTTTTTTGGTTTCTTTCGTATGATGGTATGATCCAATTTGGGAAGTGGGTTTTCATCCAAATATATATAATGATTTTAAACTTGTTTAATTATCATATATCTTCATTGGAAATTCATCCAAGAACTTCTAATAGGTATTGTGAAATGAGATGAGGATTCTGGTGGCTAGGTAAGAAGTGAAACATTTTAGATAATGTGTCCCGCTGTTACACATGCCAACAGATAAAGCCAGAGCACTTGAAACCCTCTATATTTCTTCAACCTATTCATGTGATGATTTGGAAATGGGATAATGAATTCATGGATATAGTTATTATATTACCATGGAATCTACAAATTATGAATTTTATCTATGTGGTTGTTGATTAATTGACGATGTCTACTCATTTTATTCCAATCAATGACACCACTATGGTTAAAGAACTGAGAATGATGTATGTGTAGGATATTTTGATGTCACATAAATGTCCCTTTTCCATTATTTCATATATGGATACTAGGTTTTCCTTAATGTTGTTGAGGATTATTTAGTTGGAAACATGGACTCATTTCATGTTTATCATGACTTTCCATCCATAGACAGATGGTCATATGGAGAATGTGATTTCGATTCTAGAGGATATGCTCTGAACCACTGTCTTGGATTTTGGAGGATCATGGGATAACCATTTGAACTAGTTTAGTTTGTTTATAATAACAGTTATCAGTCATCAAAATGAACATATCCCTTTGAAGAATTTTATGGTATCTTGTGTAGATCACCTATTTGTTAGGTTGTAGTGGGAGATGTATCTTTAGTTTGACCATGTTGGGTTTAGGAGTCATCTAAGAAGATTCACAATGTACATCAATGACTAATGACATCCCAGAGACGAAAAAAATCATATAATGATCGATTACATTGACCTTTAGAATTTTATATAGGTGACTAGGTTTTTTGGAATGTTTATCCTCTGTTGGGTCATTGCCAACTTGGAAATAATGGAAAGTTGGTTCTAAGATATGTTGGACCATTTGAGGTCGCCAAGTGGATCAAAAAAGTTGCTTATCAGTTAGAATTTCTAGTTAAAATTATAGGTATTTATGATGTTTCCCAAATTTCTCAACTCAACAATACCATCATGATCCTACTCATGTTCTACGTTGTGATGAAATTGGTTTTAGAGACAGTTGTTCTTATTCTGGAGAAACTGGTCGAGATCGTTAACTCTCAAGTGAATGTATTGAATGGGAAGTCAATCCCATTGGTCAGAGTTCTATGGAAACATGGATCACATTCTCATTGACATGGGAAAGTCAGTATTTGATGAAGGAGATATGGACTCATCTTTTTTCCATGGATTACATCTTCCAGATGACTTCTAGGGATTAAAAGACATTGTGAAAGAGAGTTTGTAACATCCCATTACTATTTTATCTGGTACACCCTTATCCTAGTTGTGGTTTTCCCTAGCATTGATATTGGAAGGATACTTATAATTGTGAATATGGTGTTTTGTTGGAATTTCATCTTTAACAATATTATTCAACATGATGCAGAATTATTTCACGTTGTGCAACTCAGTTATACTCCGTGCAATGGTTAACATGTATAAGTCGTGAAAGGGGATTCACATTGTGAAAGTATACATGACAGGAAGTGTGGTTCCTCATCATGAATTTTTTAAATAACATATTTATAACCAATGTTAATGGATTTTTTGTCATATTTGTAAATTGTGGATTTCGCAGCATGTAATTGTATGAAAAATCGTGAAATGGCCCACATACTGTTTTGTAAAAAATGTTGCAGCTATTTTGGTTCATTTATTTATCCATATCATCTTCACTATCTACCTAAAGATGTTACCAATATGTTTTGAGACATTTTTCTTATTCTTGATCGATTTAGTCATCACTCCATATCTATTGCGATTGTGATGCATCTCTCCTATTGTGAAACCTCTCCACTTCTTCATTGCAATTGATCATGGTTGTTTCCTTAGGTAGAGTTATTGGATCTGTTTATCTAATTTTCCGCTTCCTATTGTTCTCATCTAAGATCCATTGTGTGATCTCATTCCAGAGGCCATTCCATGTTGGTCGTGACACAAATAGATTTCTTTCTTGAAGTATGTGGTTTCCTCTTCTCTTCCAACCCTTTTATTTTAAAAATAAATTAATCCTAAGGTGTATGAATTGAGTTCTAGGGTCTCCATTGGTATTGTTGAGTTTTTTTGTTGGTGGGTAGTGTGTTGGGAACGTGTGACCTGAGATTTGAGGTAGGTGGTTCCATCTCTAGAATAATATAATAAGCCAATTTCTCTTTCTTTATAAATTATTTTATCAAAATGGAATGACTATTTGTATGTAATGAAAAGGGGTTTTTGAAGAGATATGGATTTTACCAAGTTTTTGATAAATTAAAAAGAAATGATTTCTTGGGACCATTGTTTTAGAAGATATATATTGACATTTTTGGGGGTTTAATCATTTTGTAATCCTCTGATACCTAGGCCTATGTCCTAGGAACAAGATTGTGCTATTTATTTACTGTGGTAAGAGTAGTCTTCTAGTCTAACCTATTGTGATCCTTTTTATTGATTAATGTGTTGTCATTTCACCTTTGTAATAATCATCTTATTGTGTTATCCTGGATATGCATGTTATAAATGATTTTTTTTCAGAACTATGGAAAAGGGAAATGTTTACCATGTTTGATATAAATTTTTTTTACTGCATATCATGTCGTGTTTTATTTAAAATAAGGATACAAGAATTTTTGTATAGCAGCTTTTTATGTAACACCTATGTGGGATCCCCTTGATCTTGTTAGCTCAAAAATTGCACACATATTCAGTGGTGCGTATAACATTGTATGTCATCCATTCTAGGGAAAGACAAGGAAACATAGTGATGTGGTGAGGTTTCATTCCAATTTAGTTGGGTAGCTGCCGATCATATGATGGGAGTTCATCCACACCATCAGTTGGAGTAGCAATTAGTTTTATTCTTTTATAGTTGGACTTGTACTTTGGAGTTTTTTAAAAAATTATAGTTGTTTGTTTCTATTGTCTTCCTCATTATTATCGAATATATATTCATTATTCTTCTTCTTTTTCTTTCATTATTTATATATATTAATATATGTGTCTGTGTGTGTGTGCCATGTTGTTGTTCAGGATGGGAAAATCATTACCCTTGTTGTGTTGTTCATTGACTTGGTGCTTGTTGCATGTTCTTGATGATTGGGAATAACCTTCGGGTATGTGATGGATCGGGTTGGGTGTCGTGTTTGAGGGAAACCTGGGTTGCTTCATTACATGCATAAAGAAAACCTTTTGTATTTCATCTTTATAAGAAAATCATCATTCCTATTTGATAATTATTTTGATACAACCATGGAATGATTGATAGTAGTACCTCAGATTTAGCTTTGATCCCCCCGAATGATTACACAACTTCTTTCATCTTGGATATCATATTGTTAAATTATTTTTATATCTTGTTACTATATATCCACTATAAGACTATGTTATTTCCTATACTTATTATTCGTAAATTCCTTTTAAGATAGTTCAAATATAATAGAATAATTTTAATATGAGATATCATAGATGTTATATAGAAGAAAATTCATACATAGAGTATTATATAAGTACATACTAATGCTTATCTTTCTTATATTTAGCATAGGATGTGATTTCATCTTTATTGTCAAAAATCATAGATTTTGAAATAAATTAGTATCATATGTAGATTTTTTATATAATGATACTATATTATATACAACCATTAAATAAATTCATTTGATTGAGTTTAAAACAACCTTTTAATACTTTCATCTTAGGCTGGTATGATAGTCATATAGTCTTTAGTACCATGCCCATTTATCTTACACCTCTCACATTTCTTTTTAATATTCAAAACACTGTCTACAGAAAAATTCATAACTGCTTTGTTCTAATCTTTTAAATATTATCACTTCCCCTTCTATTTGGCATGATTTTGTTTTTCCTTCATCATTCTAGACATCTCTACTTGATCTATATAAATATCTAAGCACTATTAATTTCTTTACTCATTGTTATTGGGTTCTTTAAAAGTCAAAATTAAAATTTTATCATTATTAACTTTTTTTAATTTATTTTAATCCTTATAATTATGTATTGAAAAGTTTATTATTTTATTCTCATAGACCCCCTTGATTTAGACCAATTTCCTATTAGTAAAATTTTATACTAAAATGAGTATTTTTTTATGCCAAAATATTCCACAACATCAGAAGTGACCTTTTAATTTGGATATTTCATATTGATATTAGTCCTTATATGATGTTTGTTGTATTTCTATCTTTAAAAACAATGTATATATTTTTTCTATGGGTAATATTATTTAATAATTACACTCTTTATATATATATGATTATTATTCACTAATATTCTTGTTCCTAGTCGATTCAACCTGATATTTTAAACTTAAATTATTAAAAAAGATTTATATATATAGAGATTGTTTGGGGATAGAATCAACACACCTCTCTATACCCTTTTCACCAGCTTGGTAAGATTCACCATTAACATTATATTATTTGGTGAAGTATTAAATACTCATATACAACTCAATCTACAATTTATGTCAAAAAAAGTAGTGTATCAGACAACACTTCAACTTTCACATCCAATCTATCCTAAGGTTATTTTTCCATCTTCTCAAATTCAACTATAATCAATTTTTTATTCATACTTTACTTAACAATTTTTGTTTCTTACTTTTTAATCTCCTACATGATGGGATGTGTTTCTTCAGGATCATTTATATACTTTTCTAACTCACACATTCTCACATCATATGATCTAATCTAATTAATGTGTTTCATTTCATTTTTTTTATATCCTCATTATTCTAAAAATTTATATCCTTATGTTATTTCTTAAAAAACTTATTATCCTTATCTAGCTATATAATTTTATCAAGATATTATTCGAAACTATATTTTAGAATTTATTGTATTTATATTAAATTTTATATATGATCATTATTGATTGATGAATCACATTCAATTTTAACATGATCTAGAAAGTTGACATATATATCAAATTCCTTGTTGGATGATGAATCATCATGCACTCTTCTAATAAAAAAATCTTTTTCATAATAGAAATCATTTTCTAATATTTCTTAAACTTATGTTTTTGAGAGTTATTATCTTTATTTTTTGAGTCAGAATCAATAATAATATTTTTTGGATAGTTTCATGAAAAATTTCCACCATCAATAAAATTCAAACACTTAAAATATTTTTTACATTTTACATTATAATTATTATCTTCATGTACAATCAAAAGAAGAAAAATATTTTTTTTTTAATTTTATTCATCCTCCTCAGTTTATGAATCAATCAATTATTCTCTTACATATTTATATTTGATCTCACCTTTTAAGGGAGCATTAAAATATATTTATTCCAAATCCTTCTTCTTAAATACTATTGTTTTTATTATTTCATATGCAATGGAAATGTTATGAATTTTATCCAGAGTAAGATCTAATCGATCATATAAATTTGTGACATTGGGATCAAACCTATGATGAAATTTTCATAATTTATTTTTTAATAATATTAAAATCGTATAGCCTCCAACAAAAACCAATAATATTTTTTATGATCAAATTGGACCTTATAATGTTTTCATAAATATTTTTATCATCATCCTGAGGATCCTACATTGTGTATGGATTGTATTTTTTCAATAATTTATATTAGTTTTCAAAGGTGATAAATTAATTGTTATGATTTAATTGATGTTAATATGATGAAGATTTTTCAAATTTGGTGTATCTTTGATAAATTTCTCATGTAATTTAATTTTATGAAACATATAAATGGTTTAAATACTTTTAGTTTTAAAGGTTATGCTTGGAGAATTATTATGTATTCATTAAATGATAATGTATTCCATGTTGGAATCCTTATCTTAGTAACTGTAAAGATTATTAAACTCGTTCTATGTTCAAAGAACTTGTATAAATATTGACATGTTTTTAAAAAAAATGAAGAAGATGAGAAGATCGATGATTAAATGATGAATATATATTTAGAAATTATATTCAAAAAATAACTTAATAAATATAGTGAAATTGTTTATTGATTGAGAATCCTAGTTGAAGGCCATGTAATATGCATCTTAAATTCATGAGGTAACACATGTTTCATGTTTTTTTATTAGGATATTGTTTTGGAATATTTCACGTCAATGTATTCTAGGTTTTGGAAAAAACAATTTCCAACAAAAGCCACCTATGGGGGCCATCACAACTACATATGGAGAGTACGATCTAGCCATGTGGGAGCCAATGAGTTCATGGGCAGTAATGGAGGCAAGAGCCTACATAAGTACACTGAGTTTCATGTGACTGGTAGTAGGATCACATATGTGTGATCAAGCCTCGTTGGGACAATATATAAGCACAAGTACAACCCAATGGTGTGGCATTAACCATGTGGATTGTGTGTGTGCTATATATTTGGGTTCTGATGCTGATGCCAAATCGAATGGAAAACAAGAATGAGTTCTTTGATATAGTGCATCCCAACAATTCAAATATTTAATGTGGTATGCATGGTGTACACTTTAATATTCCCCCATCTTATATATATGAACATAACTATGGTAATTTGATTCGATTAATATCAGTCACACGATTGAATCCCCCGATCATCTTCAACCACCCGACCATTAATGGATATGTTCTTGATCGATGTATCCAATGATAATAATATCCTTGATTTTTTCCATATAAAATTATATAGCAATGGGAATGTGACGTTTTTGATCACCTATATATCATGCATGCAACTACGCCCTGCATGTATATGAATATTCTAAGATATGCCACAACTAAATATAAATGTACCTATATGAGGTCGTTAAGTCCTTCATTATTCATGGATGTGTTCATGTCATGAAGGAGCATGAGTTTATGATATAATTAAAATGATACACTGGCCATGAGAATAAAATCATTGTGAAACAAAACGACACATATTTTTTAGAATCAAATAACACGCATTCAATGATTATAATCTTTTTGATTTTTAGGCATTCAAATCCTTCAATTACATGAAATAAAAATCTAGATCTATGTTAATGTTCTAATGAGGAATATTTGATCACCATATCTCTATAAATACAAAATCCTCAATGCCACGAACATTGTTTTCCAACATCTTTATTCAAGAGTTCATGATTTTCCTATAAAATAGAGCACTCTATGAGCTTCTCTTATGAGATATAGACATATGGTTTCATGATCCTCCAAGGATACATTAAGTGAGGTGTTATTCAATCCTCTTATGTGTCAAAACGAATATATGTTCTCATCTATAATTTGAAGAAGATCTGTATGATGTACGAATTGTGTTATACAAACATGGAAAACTTCATGGAGAACATGTTCCTTGATGAATTTTATTCCAATAAGAAGATCCATGGACACATGATATGTGACTCACACACACAAGTGTTTCATGTAGAGGTTGAGATACCATTATTGAGTTTTTAAAATACTCATATCATGCGTAAAGAACAGAGTCGTGAACTAGTGCATGAGTAATAATCTCCCCATGTTACAAAAATAAAGTATTCCATATAAGAAACCCTATATGATAAGAAAAGAAACACCACCTTAATTTTTTCAAATTATTAAAAAAGGAAGTGTAGTATATTTTTCTTGGAAAACCAATCTGGATCACAAAAATAAGAAATATAATCTTCACACTCATTAGTTGCATGAAGATAACTCATGTATAAGATTATGTGAAAGAGATACTATTTAATGCATGCATAAAAAGTGAATACAAATAAACAAATAAATATAATTAAGGAATATTGTTCACTTGGTATTTTGGCGATTATACCATGCATAAACCAAACACATGCATGAGATGAGGATATCTCCATAACACATGCATGGTGTGTCTCTTATGTAATTGAAATAATTATGATATTGTTAAAGGTCACTATTTTCTAAGATATTATTGAAAGTGTAGTGTGAATTATATTAATAAATATCTTTTTTATCATGAATAATTGAGAAGATATGATACTATAACATTTGCTGATATTGTGTATTCATGAAGTCATATATCTTAGTTTATAGTAATATCTATATCATTAAGTTTGAAGAAGAGAAATTAATTTTCCACCTATTAATTTATTATTATTCAGGGAATAATAAATATGATAATTCGATGTTGAGATACAATTTTATTATTTTTATAATCATAAAATATGTTTCTGATTATTGAAATATTGGAAGAAGGTGATTCAGTGTAGTCTAATTTTTCACTGAAGAAGAATGTGATCAAGAGACTTCTATAAACTATTGAATATTTTTACATTTCAAATATTAGAGAAGGAAGAAGAATTGGTGACCAAGTTCACATTAGTTGATTATCATTTGGGTTATGAAGAATTCAAAGGTTATTAGACCACAAAAAATTCATATTATTGTGATTGATAAAAGAATAATATAGTGCCTCTATCCGTTTTTTTATTTTGAAGAAAATGAGTTACTTATTTATATTTATGAAAGTTAAAACGTGATGCCGAATTAAGTGGAAGAAGAAAGATACTCTCTAATACTCAGTGGTATTCTCAAGAGGTGGAAGTGTTTTTTGGTGTTATAATAAACCTTTAACATGGAGAAGACTGTCTTTATAGGATATATACCGAACAATCTAGGAGAAATAAATCATTCACTGTTAATTCACTATAGTGAATTACAAGTGATAGAATATTCCCTAGTTATTGTAACCACATTAAAAGGATTATTTTCTAGTGTTTTTCTGGATGGAGTATTTTTATACCATGAAAAGGACTAATTAATATCATTTAGTTGTGACCTTTGTGAAAATATAATGAGCCATCTTAACTTGATTTCAAATAATTGCATGTGATAATGAAAAGAGAATAAATGAATTTCTATCCCAATAGGTATAATAGTTAAAGAGATAACAAATTATAATTTGATTTAAAAGTCTCTGACACTTAACCCACACACTCCCAATGTTAGGCATATCCCAAACTGGCCCTTTCAAGTGGTATCAAATCATTGGTTAACATTTGTTGGACTCTCTTAATTGAATATATTATATTTTGAAGATTTTATTTTCTTTTTTATGTTAATAATTAATTGTATTTTTTATTAATATTTACTTATATTTTAGAATAATTCTATTTATTTCGAGACCATGATGAACAAAACAAATGAATATAAGAAATTGTTGAAGAATAACACCATATTGTCTAAAGAAGTGGGCGTTTCAGTTTTTATAGGTCTTGATAACAATGAAAACATATCAGTCTTGGAATGTAAAGAGATGGTAGCTCAAGATTCCAATATGGATAAGGGTGAACTTTCTACCTCAAGTAATCGATAGGTGTGTGTTTGTTCCTTCCAAAATATCCTAAAGATGATCCTATCACAATTCATGGTGATGATCAATATAAAACATCCCAAGAGATATCAATTGATTCATTAAGGGATATCCAACATTGTTCCCCCATAAAAACTATATCTCTAGTTTTTAGATTCTTTAAATGTTTGCATAAAGAGATCAACCGCTAGAAAGACGAAACGGATGTTTTGGAGAAAGGATTTCATGGAAAAATTATGGAATGTTTTAATCCCTCGATACTTGTTGGATCCTTTGAAGATTAAAATAAGGCACTTGAAATATGTTTCTCAAAATGGATCAATGAAGTTGAAGATAAATAGGGAGTTAATAGTAATCTTTGTTAACATATCCATGAACATGAATAAAAATTGATAAACAACAATGGTGTCAAGTAATCACTTTTTGAAGTAACATATATAAGGATTATGTAGATTAAATCATTTATTTAGAACCAAAAGTTAAGATGTATGAAATTGGGGTTGAATGAATGAATAGATATTGTTAAGAGAATATGATTATGATTTATGATTAAAACTTATCCTCAATATGAAATGTCTTTAATTCGAAGTTTAGTTGTCCAATCATGATAAGACACAATTTGAGTCATCAAAAAATATTGAGACAGTTTGTGCTAGTAAACAATGATCACTATAGGATTATAATACCAAAATAAATCTATCATTTGATAATAATATGAATAAATATTTGGATTATCTATATCAAAAATATATTATGAAATAGGTACCATTCGTGCTAACTTGTATTAATGTTTCTAAACTTGTCCTCTTGAACATCACACGTTTGAAAAAAATCTGAACAAGTATGGATGGATAAAGGTGATGAGAAGCCTATCACCATGATTATATCAGATAGGAAAAATTGTGTGGAATTTGGTTCCCCATAAAAAGACCAAAAAAACTTGAATAAAAGCCAAAAACATTATAAATAAGAAATCATAATATCATGTTTTTTAGTCCAATCATGGTGTTGTAACAAATTCATGCATTTTTCAGAAGATTTTTGGTATAATACGTTAAATTCTATAGCATAATGAAGTCCCTTTTCAAGGTGTACCATTATAGATTTGAAGAAGAAACATTCAAGGGTTTAGAAAAATCCATATACTTCCAACAGATTAGGAAAGATTAATAACATATGTGAGGTATGAAATGGTGGTTGTCACAATTTTGTTACATGATTATATAAACATTAATCTAATGATGACACGAAAAGTATACCAAAAAAGCTGTATAAGAACAAAAAATATACCTTTTTAATAAATCATAAGAATATTGTGGGCACAAATTCTCCAAATAAGATTTCTTGTAAGAAATATGAGAAGACCTTGGATTCAAAATCAAATAATATTAATGAATTTTCTTCATTAAAAAGCTTAAATATAAAGGATTTCACTCAGAAGAACGCATATAGAAGATCCAAACATACTACGATAATTCTTTATTACATGTTTGTTATCCAGATAGATGATTTCGAATGAATTAGGAAAATGGAAGATGCACATGATAAGGCTAGTGTAAAAGGGAAATAAATTATACCACAAGATGAAGAAAAAGCGAGTGATATTTTGTTAACAAAAGTAAACTCTTGTGTTAATGAAAATATTATTGAGAGATGTAAGAAATATGGTCATTTTAAAAAAGGATGTTTAACCATTATACCGAAAAAAGAGGCAGTCCTTAATAGGATTAAGAATTCACCATCCATGATGGATGTTAAGAATAAAATTTATCCACACAAAGTAAAATATATTGTGATGATATCCAATATTCCTTAGTATAAATAACGAGAGAAGTTCATATTTGCAAGCATGAAGACTAGAGTAAAATGAGAATATTTTTTGGGAAAACTATCTTAACCATTCTATTAAAATTGATAAGAAGTAACGATCCACATTATTCATTGAAATATTTTCATTGTATTTGTTCTTATAATGCATATAATTAAATTTTAATCATGTTATCATGGGGATAACCTGAGAGGCAATGAGTACTTTCAATTATTGATCGCAATTTCGATGAAGTCAACATCCTTGAATGATTTCTCAATTGGCATTCAAAATCAATTGTAATATAGGGTCATATTTTATAAAGATTAAGCATGTGTTATCATATTCTTAAAAATAAGAATAAATAAGATAATATATTGGTTTGATCCAATATTAGGAATCCTTCAGAACATGTATTAAATAATATCATCTCTAGAAATTATTTCCAATATGGATAGTAAAAATTAAAGTTCCATTATGGTGTACTACGTATATTGAGACATTCTAAAATATTTTCTTATAGAGATACATCATTATGAAGATGATGATAAGTGTTTCTCATGAGGTGGAGACAAATAAAGAAAGATGAAGAGGCTTCCAGAATAATTATTTCATTTGGTATCAAATCTAATTATTCTAGAAATTACTTGAGGTCCATGTCATTAATAAATATTTGTTTTTTAACCTATCATCATTGGTTATCAAAAATAATAATATATACATAAAGTAGAAGTAATTGAATTAATCAATGGAATTAAAATTATGCATGTAATGAAAGTTCTCTAAGGATACTTATCCTACATGTTGCACTAGAATATTTTTGATTTAATTTTTGAAGTGAGTGTAGATGTTTTAGGTTGATTCATCATTAATTATTCACATATCAATTGAGTATTATCAACCTAGAAGAAAAGTTTCCAACCCTTGAATACAATTATATGAGTTCTCATTTCATGAGGAATCAAGATCATTTGGTAATGGGTATCTTTTTTTCTAATTCAAATTCTCTTGTTTTCCACACTAATCATAACTCAAGTTGACCTAGAGTGAAATAATTAATGGATCATTGATGAGGTATGGACTGATACCCATTTCCCATGAACTTTGAATTTCTTGTTAATAGGGGTGAGATAAAGTGAAAGAAATGTTGGATAAGTAAATGTGAGAGAGTAGATAATTCTTCAAATATTGTGGTATTAATTTGGAAATAATTTTGATAGTTTTTCCAAAAAATAAAATGGGGGATATTGAATATCCCACTTTGTGTATGGATTGTATTTTATGTCAATGATTTATATTTGTTTTGAATAGTGGTTTATAAAATAATAAGATTTCATAGATGTCAGTATGATGAAGAAGTAATGTATTTAATATATCATGGATGAAGTGATCAAGTATTATAATGTGATGAAACATATAATGTGTTTTACATCTTTGAGTTTCAAAGGTAATTTTTTAGAATCATTTTATTGATTAATTAAATGAATTTTTATTTCATTAATAAATTATTCTCAGAGTAACTATTCCGATTATTGAACTGGTGATATGTTTAAAGAACATATATCAATGGTGATACATTGTTTAAAACAATGAATTAGATGAGAATATAGTGGGTTAGATGATGAATACATCTTTGGAAATGATATTCCAAAATGAATTGACGAAAGGCCAAGAATTATTTATTACATGATAATATTAGTTGAAGACCATGAAAAATGTATCTTAAATGCATGAGATATCATATGTTGCATGTTGTTTTTATTGGGAGATTAGTTTGGAATATTTCACAAATATTAATTCTATGTTATTGAAAAAAAGTTGTCCCACCAAAACCATGGACAACAAAATGGTGTGGTGCGGCCCATGAGGATAGGGTGTGGGTTGTGTATCCTGGTACCGACTGTAGTGTCAGATTTAATGGAAAGTGGGAAGATGATATTTGATATAGAGTATCTGAAACTTGCGAATAATCGATGTGGGATGTGAGGTGTACAAATTATTATTCCTCTATCTTAAATATATGAACATAAATCTTTACATTCGATTGATCTCAACAATATGGTCTAATCCATCAACCATCTTCAACCTCCCTACATTCAACAGATGAGAGATTTCTAAAGATATCAGATAATCACTACTATACTTGATTTATTTCATATTTATTGATCTCTCCAGGAGAATGTGACTCTATTGATCATCTCGATATCATAATTTCAAAAACATCCTATACCCGTGTTTAAATTTAAATACATGACTCAGTCGAATTCAAATGAAGTTGTTGGAGGCCTTTGGGTCATTTTATCTACATGGATGGGTTCGTAGAATGAAATAGAATGATTTTATGATATCATTCAAGAGATACACTCAACGTGAGGGGAATATCATCACACAAAAAAGGTGAGATGATTTTTGGTGTTAAATAACCAATTATCATATATTATAAATTTAATGTCCCGACCAAGATCACCACTAAGAAAATGGATTGGCCAGTGTGTCTAATGGACTCAATCATGTATCCCTATAAGCCAGGGGCTTAAAAATAATAACAAGGGTCTAAATAAGTGATAGTGTGGAGACTATATCCTCATGTTAGAGAAGAAAAATGTTTTATCAGATAATCAATAGAAAGAAATAGTGGATGTAGTATAAAGCAATGATAATGTAGCGGATGATAAATATGACATCAACATAATATAAAAGATGGCCAATGACAGTTTATACAAAAAATTTATGCCCATTTGGTGATACATAATTAAAACAATATACATACAACATGATACAAGATAAAAGTAAATTTGTAAATAAATAAATCAATGAAAAGCCCAAAAAACTAGATCCATGAGCATCCCAAGATCCAGCTCGATCATATGTTCCTAACTCTTAGGTACAGTCAAAATCACACAAGAAAAGGTCCATAACCAATACCAACAAGAAGGTCTACTCAAGTACAAATGGAACCAAAGTAGGGTGTGAGATAAAATATCTGTAGGCCGACACCCATAGTGTTTATCATAATCCATTTTTTGCAATGTAAACTGATGATGTTTGCGTGTAAATAGATAATAAATAAATGAATGTAAAGTTGCCCACAACATGTAAACTGCTAAACTAGGGACACTGAAGTAACCTCTCAAGGATCCTTTCATAAGATTCCCAAGATCCTATAATTAGTCAAATACAAATAATGCAAAAATAAAAAATATGGAATTTCTATTCATCAAAACATGTCATACAACAAAATCATTATCATATACCCAATGTGCCATATCAATCACGGGATTTTAGTACCTCTAGAAGAGTTAAAACATTCACAATCGATCCGTATGATCCCACATGTCACAATTTACCATAACCATGTCGTATGACCAAATATATCATATACCTCATGAATATTATGTATAACAAAGAGTCATACCATGGAGGGTTGAATCCAAGGATTCAAAGACCAAGTAATACTTATCGAGTCCAAGGAACATCTTGATGGAAACTTGGTTAGGAAGTAGTTGGAGTCTTATGAGCATGTAATACTGGACATGTCCTATGCGAGTCCATGTAAGCTAGATCCAAGGGTTATGAAGGCCTAAATAATCCCACCAAATATATACCCAAGTATTATCTCTATACAAGGTGTACACTACCACATTCAAGTTCAAAGGAACATGTCTATGGAATTTATACAATCACCATTTCATACCATTTACTTGTTCCTAGAATACGATTCTACTTACTCATATAACCATTTCACATTAAATTTAGTCTCATGAGTATAACGACCATTGTATCACAATTCATATTTAAATAAAACTAATGAGTGTACCCTCTCATTGTTCACACTTCAAATTAAAACATAGCACATGAGTTTACCCACTCATTTCCACATTTTCCAAATAAACCATTATGCAATTAAATTCTATATAACCATTTCACCCAAGAAAATCCACATTCTTAGGAGGGAATAAATTTACTAACTAAGTTTTTTATTCACTTTAGATATAATTAATCTCCCTCAAACTAGACAATCATAGGAACACACCTCTTGGTCGGGTTCAAGAAAGGTAAATTCAAATTAAAAGGGTCAATATGAAACATAGAAGGTGAAATGGTTCCATAAACATTTATAAATGAAAAATACATTTCCTAATTACATTAGATTCCATGTCCTAAACATTCCTTATATCATTCCATGTCATCCTAGCATTTAAAAAACTGCATAACATTAAGCCAAGCATGTATTAAATTGCTAATCAAATATTTTTTATCTTAGAAGGCAGTGCACCTTATTAGAGGGGTTTTATTATAAAATTATGAATTTTTTTCCAAACAATTCATTTAACATCTTAAACATTTCATTGAATTATTCATAACTCAATTTATCAAATTATCACTAAACACATTCTTAAATTTAACAAGAAAATGGAATTGGATCCTACCTCAAAGGGAGTGAACCAAAATGAATGCTACAAATCTTTCCACTTCAAAAAGTAACCACTCAATTATTATCCTTTACACCTCTAAGAATATGCACATTTTCTTATATTTAAGGAATCCTATCCCCAATGTACATATTCTCATGGCCATGAATATTTACAAGGGGATCCATACATGTAGCTTATATTAATACACCCATTCTCACTCACACACCTATTAATGTTTCATATATTATATAGGAACACTTATCCCAGTATATATTTATTAACTACCATGGGGGAATATACATATAATGGGGGAAAATACATATAGAAATTATTACCTATGCAAACATGGTATGTGTCCTTTGACTTTGGTGACTCTAACCCACCTCATGGGTGATCAAAACTCACTTCAAATAAATCTAGGAACTCAAACACACACAAAGGACCCAAATAATATTGTGATAAACCAAGTAGTAGGAGAATAAATTTCTTCAAGTGGTGATAAAAACCCATCTTGGGACCAAAGCACATCACCTTCAGTGGAGAACACGAAAACATACCGAAGCTGACTTGAGAGGCATTTCGCATGCCCTGACATCGTTTAAAAAATGTAATGTTAAAATAAACTCTAAGGTTCATCTAAACATCAACAGGTGACAGAGATAGGGGAAATTAGAAACCTAATGGAATAATAAAGATCTAGGGGTCTTACCTTGAAGGATCACAGATAAATCTTAAAGCAATACAGTGAAATCGATGATTGAAGAGGGTGTCAAGTGGCGGTGTCACATGCGGCCAAGGGGATAACCAATGGGGAGGTGCATTGGGATACATGGGGGGATGGTACATATAGGTTTTAATTTCATTTAAATTTTATCTATAATTAATTAATTTATTCTTTTTAAAATTAATACAACATACAATTTGTTATTCATGGTTAGCTAAATCGTGCGCCAACAGCGCAGTATCGCTTACCATATGAACCACCTCGTTCGGTTCTCCACACATGGTTTGTAACACCACAATATATTATAAGATATATTATTTTTAATTTATTCCATATGTTATGTTATATTCTACACCATGATTATCTTGATCTATTCGCAACATCGTATTAGCTTGTAGTATACACAACACTAATCTTGGATCATGTTACATACAATTTCAAGTCTGTTTGATAGTAGTTGTTCTACGTAACATTGTGTGTGTATATATATATATATATATTCAATGTATAAATAAAATATGGTAGGATTCTGTTATACAAAAAAACAAAAGAGTCTTCCACTACATGAAACCTTGACTTGGCTTTCATTACACATAATCATGACCTTCCTCGATAGCGTGTGTTGTACACAATACCATGTTTCACTAAATAATGATATATGGTTATAATATTATTATGAACTGTCTGTAATGAATATTATCAACTAAATTTTTAATTTTATAACATAATTATTCATCATAAACATTTTCTTGATCATGGTATGAGAATAAAATAAAATTTTTAGGTAAAATAATTATTTTAAAAAAAATGCAATTTTGCCACCTTTTGACCGCGCACCCACATTAAATCTATTTTTTGACATGTTTATAATTTAAATTTGAAAAAAAAAATTATTCCTTTGAATGAAGATATAAAAATTTAATTTGTAATTTTTTTCATATTATTCCGATAACTTTCATATTTTAATGAATAGTAAAAACACAGTATATTTTAATTAAAAACAAATTTTTTCATCACAATAATTTATATGGATAGATTATCTTTTTAATTGTTTTTAAAGTTTAATTTAAAAATATTTTTACCATTTAATCTAATGTTGGTCATTGAAATTAATTTCACTTTGAAATTGGACAAAAACAGGGGTCTTTCTTTTGATAGTTATTGTTTCTTAAAAACACGCTATTTATTTTGATAATAAGAATTGATTTTAAAATTAACTAATTCCACTTTTATGTTTTTAATTTGTCATAATTGACTGTGTTTTTAAATTCGGAATATTAAATATATCTTAGGCTGAATTATTCATATTTTTCGGAAAAAATTAGATTTTTGATGAATAGTGAAACCACTTAGTGGTAGTTAAAAACTGACTCTTTCATTTAAATGAAAATTTTCCCATTCTGTGAATTGAATTTAAAAAATCCTACATACATGGTTTTTACCAAGAAGGGAAAATTTGGTTCAATAAGATGAAAATAATTTTTGGTCAATAGTAACTTTTGACTATTATTTACCGCGGTTAAAGGTAAATATGGTAATTCATGGTTAAAAAAATTATAATAATTAAAAATTACCTTAACACTTTCCCTAAACATATTGAATGTGTAGTGTCCAACCATGGGAATACTTGGGCTGATTTTGGGATCCCATTGAGCCACTTGGTAATGATAATGACAATTTGGATTAATTAATTTAATGTAAAGACAAAATTGACATTAACAAAAATCATTTAGTAATTAATTTCTTAAGGGGTTATATAAATTATCATTTAGACTATAAATATTCATTGAAAATCTAAAACGATTTCCTACATTATGGTATTTGTTTTATAATTTTTATACCTCAGATAAATTAAATTATTTTTGACACAATAATGATGAAGTATTTACCTCATTAATAAATGATTTAAATAAATAAGATTATAATGATTACAATTTTATCCAAAACATGTCCAATTATGATTGGTTGATTTTATTTCGACCATTAGTAATCTTATATTCATCTTTAGTGATTTTTGGACCTTTTGAAACCGAAGATAAGTTTATAATAAAAGAATATTTTCACCCGTTCCAAAGGTGCCCATCTCCTCCCTTATAAAAGGACACCTCCTCCCTCACCTTTTTACACAACATTGAGCCTTCAAGATCGGCCAAAACATGCCGATTTACCTTCTCAACATCCCTAGAAACATATTATAGGTTATGGTCTTCTCAAAAGACCAACTATAGTCCCTTAAGTAGAAGTTTAAAGGAGGCACATCGAGGAAGAGGTAATCTCTTCTACCGATTCATTCGAGTTTCTTTCTTCTTCTACTTCCTCTTTTTTAGTTGTTTTATTATAAAGTAATAACACAATTATGAATCATATACTGATATGATATTATAAATATGAAACAAACCCATTTCACCTTCTATCTATCCTACGGAAAACGAAACCACCACACGTGCGTACGTACGGAATACCGTCTCCACGCCGTGGTGTAACTAGTTTTTCCACCACCACCTTACATCGATGGGTATAATGGTGTAACGAATAACTATATATGGTTATTATAACATCATAATGATTCTGATATATTATATCATTCACTCCAATTCTATTCAATAATTATGGTAATGATATCATCGCTCATGTGTACGTACGGATTACCATCTCCACGACCCGATGAGATTCATTCTCCATGTTAACCATTCAACAATGATTATAATGTATATATAATGGATAATAATGAAAAATATTACATGAAAAATATATTGAATTTATGTATATATATATTTCATCTAATTACATTCATTCAAGTCAATAAGTAATGGAAAACAATGTTCATGCATAAGTACGACCTACCGTCTCCATGAACGGTGTATTTCATTTAATTTATCTATCTATTATATATATATATATTGAATATATATGATACATAAATCATAATTTACATTCTTTAAGTATGTAAATAATGATATAAGTAATAATAATATCATGGACAACAAGTCCAAACACGTACGATAAATAAAACGATTTTCCCAAAATGCTGCTTTCACATGGATTTTACAAAAGAACATGTAATATTAAGTCATAAGTGAACCATATATGATATAAAAACAATGAATATGAATCTGTAATCAGTTAATGAAATTATTTAAATTTTTATACAGGAGTTTCAGATACGTATGAAGCATATCGGACCTAAGTTAAGGGATAACTTTTCCAATCTCGTTTTATCCGTGATTGTTTATTGGTAAGTATTTAATGGGTTTATATTTATCATCCATGTCCATGTTTTCTAAAAATGGTTTCATGTACGTTTAATGTTCGTTTTACCCATTTTTGACTTTTAATACATTGTATGTAACCAATCATTCTTTTGTTTACCATACGAGGTACTTTTGGACTTTTCTGGCAAAATTACGAGAGAAATGTTTTTTTAACTTATACGGCATGAACGGATTTTTACGGTTTTATAATGTCTTATTTATATGAAGATTACTCTAAAAGATATAAGGACTATTTTTAACAAAATCCATTTCTTTTTTAATTTCATGTCATTTTATGAAAAGAAAATTATTTTGAAAAAGAAAGGATATTTTCATCAAGAATTCATTTCAAGTGTTTTATCAAAACTATTTTCCATCTAAGATGACATTATTTAATATTTATATGTTTCAAGTATAATGTCTCAATTATTAACATGGTTCCAGTTTTCTTATGATGAAATGATATCCATTTGTTTTATATGAATTATGTTATGATGGGATGATGTTTATGAAACTCATTTTATTCTTTAGGTTATGATGAATGATTTATGTTTATGTTGTGGCACACGTAAGAATGATTTAATTATTAGATGTGTGGGACCTATATCTCCCTCCAATTCATTGGGTAAAGATTTATATCTTAGGAGATAGACATGGATATAACGGTATGTTAATCGTTTTCAGTGATAAAGGACTGGAACGAGGAGTGGACTAGATTCAGAAAGGGAATTTTTCCACTAAGATGGTTTTGGCAGAAATGCCTTGGATACTATGGAAATCATAACATGTGCTTAATGGTTTCCACAATAAAATGTTTTATTCCAATTCTAATTATCATGATTAATGTTTCTTTATGATCTATTCCTTACGTACTCCCATATTTTATGTCATTTCTCATGATTTTGATGTTTAAACATTATGATCATGTTTTTTTACTTCAAATGTATATGATTTGTTTTATTTTCTCCATGATTACCCTTACTGAGCATTTGAGCTCACCCTTTATATTTTTACTTTTCCCTAGGATATAAATAAATTTTTTAGTTATGAAAACAAAAGGGAAAATCATTATGGGATATGTTAAAGATCTTTCACCATAATTAGAAGATTATATTCCGAGATTCCAAAGACACTAAACTATTTTGGTGCTTGTGTGTCTGTTTTTTTTCATGTGTTAGGTGTTCCGAAAAAGTAATGTAATGTACATTTACGTCAACCTTGGGTCTCTATAGTTGGAATTAGAGCAAAGTTTATGTCAATATTTGGAAACTAGGATACGAGAACTATAGCGAGATCCATAGATATATTTCTAAGGTATGTCTAGGGATGTACCTAAGGATAAGTATACGTATAGGTTATAGTCCTAGAATTTCGGTAAAGATCATAGAATTAAACTAATATGTTATATATTGAAGGTACCCCCCTTTGTTATGTTGTTTTCCTAGCATTATTTTTTCCTCTCATACTATTCTTTTTGGGTTTTATAAAATGACTGGACATAGGAAGATTCACGATAATGGAGGATATGATTGACAATGGAATGATATTCTTCATGAGAACCAAATGAAATGGGATTTGGAAGTCAAAACATCATTATTATGCCTAATCAACAATCCCACAATATGATCAATAATTTCAACTTTGGTAAGTATCCCAACTCATATAATAAGAGAATGATGGAGAATAATGATGATCATAGAGGAGAGAATGGTCCATTTCTCTCATGAAAATCATGTGGGAAGAGGAAACATGGAGAAAGTTTCAAAGGAACTAGAAGATTATTTCGGTGTGGAAAAGAAGGACACAAAGCCAGTAAGTGAAAAAGAAAAGGTTTAGTTAACACCATGGACAAGGATAATGTTACTGCTACGACATCAACAACGATTAATTGTTTTAAATGTGGAATATATGGGCATTATGAAAACAAATTCACTAAGGAAAAATATCATGAATACAATCAGTATGGTCATATGGGTAGAATTTATGTAGATGATGATGAAGAGACTAAAAATGATATATGATGAAGCTCAGTCAGTTGTTTAATATGGTAGTGGAATGATTGTATTTTTTTCAAGGATAATGTATGGTACTACGGAATAAAGAAAAATCAAAGGATTTTTACACTATTGTCGTTCCATGAGATTTTGAAAGTATATGATTAATGGTACTAGTAACCATGAAAGGTTTTTCAAATATTTTTGGAAAAAAGGTGAGATGCGCACAATGGAGGGATAAAGAGATAATGAAATGTGATCATGACTGATATATGGACAAATTTATATCATGGTTTGAGTATATAGACATTTTGGGATTTTGGTATGTGGACAAATTTAACTTTTGACAATATTCATGTTTTCAATAAGGTTCAAGGGGTATTAAGTTTTCATGAGAATACATGATTAAGGTATTCAGATATTTGGAATCTGACCAACATGATATATCGTATGATATATGGGTGATAAATGATGGTATTCACATGCTCAGTAGATGAAATTTCTAGTAATTATTTTCTTTATACTATGAGCTTGGACAGAAGTATTTTTGGTAAGCCTAAATATTGGAATGATGTAAGTTGGGCATAAGATAGTGTTGTTTAAGGCTATAAATTTTTTGGATATTATTGCAGGAATTTAAAAATAATGTTGTTTCAGAAAAAGGGACAACCAGCAGGACAAGTGAAAACCCGTCATTTCAGACAAGGCTGTGGGAATCGAACCCACAACTGAAGTGTGACAGGCCATTATCGACTACCACTGGCCTACAAGAAGTCCCTGGTAAGTAGAAACTAGTTTTATTTTATTAAAAAAGATGATAGATGAAGTATAAGTCCATTTTGTAACCATATCCGATTAATCTCACTATAGATGGACTTATGTATATAATTATTGCTAACATTATTTTTGAGACAGATGGAATGAACTATCATTCTATCGCATGATCCGATAGCACTTCACAGAAGACAAATTCAACTTCATTTCTTTATGATATGAAGTGTAAATTGGTCAAGGCACAAACAATGGTGAGATTGTACCAAAATAAAATAATTATTTCTTCTATTTCAAATTATTCAACATTAGGGAAATGATCTTGTAAACCAAAAATGTTGTCCTAGTGTCTTTATATTCGATTAATCAGATGGTACCTTTAATAATCACAAATTTATGGCTTTGTGATTGTTGTCTTTTTCATAGCCATGTTCTCTACCACTATCCATCATAACATGACAGATATATTTCTCTTCTATATCCATATATTCACCTATGATATCCTATGTGGGAACCCAAGTGATGAGTTACTTTGGTTATCCCTTTTTTATCTAATTTTCATTTTTAAAATTAAGTTTTTGTATTCCGTTTTATGATGTGGGTTACTATGAAAGAAACTCTCATGTAACAAACCATTTATATCCCTGACAAAATTTGAGGGTGAAATTCAATTTGGGGGGGGGGGTAGAATGTAACACCCAGAAATTTTATAAGATATTTTATTTTTAATTTCTTTCATATCTTTTGTTATATGCTACACCAAGATTATCTTGCGCTATACACAACATCATATTAGCTTGCAGTATACACAATACTAATCATGGATCGTGTTACACGCAATTTTAAGTTTGTTTGATAGTAGTTATTCTACGCAACATTGAGTGTATATATATATTAAATGTATAAATGAAATACAATTGGATTCTGTTTTACAAAACAACAAAGGAGTCTTGCACTATACGGAACCCTGAGTTGGCTTTCATTACACACAATCATCACCTTCTTCGATAGCCTGTGTTATACGCAATATCGGGTTTCCCTAAACAAAGATATATGATTATAATATTATTATGAACTAGCCATTATGAATCGTATCAACTACATTTTGAATTTCATAACATTATTATTCATCTTAAACATTTTCTAGAACATGGTATGAGAACAAAACATGTTTTTTGGGTAAAATAAGTATTTTTAAAAAAATGTAGTTTTGCAGCCTTTTGATGGCACAACCAATTTAAATATAGTTTTTTACATGTTTATAACTTCACTTTTAAAAAATTAAATTATTCCTTGGAATCAAGATATAAAAATTTAATTTGGATAATTTTTTCATATTATTCTGAAAACTTTCATATTTTAATGAATAGTAAAAACACGATATATTTTAATTAAAAACAAATTTTTTCATCGCAATAATTTATATGGTTAGATTATATTTTTAATTGATTTTAAAGTATAATTATAATATATTTTTACCATTTACACCAATTTTGGTCATTAGAATTAATTTCACTTTGAAATTGGACATAAACAAGTGTCGATTTTTTTATAGTCATTATTTATTAAAAATTGCTATTTGTTTTGATAATGGGAATTAAATTTAATATTAATTAATTCCACTTCTATGTTTTTAATTTGGAAAAATAGAAATAATTTTAAAATTCAGAATATAAAATATAACTTATGTTGAATTTTTGGTATTTTTCTGAAAAACTTCAATTTTTGATGAATAGTGAAACCACTTAATGATAGTTAAAAAACTGACTCTTTCATTTAAATGAAATTTTACCACTTCTGTGAATTGAATTTCAAAAATCCGACATACATGGTTTTTATCAAAAACTAAAACGTGGTTCAATAAGATGAAAATAATTTTTGTTGACTAGCAGCTTTTGACTTTTATTTACTGAGGTTAAAGGTAAATAGGGTAATTCAAGGTTAAAAGAATATTATAATAATTAAAAATTACCTTAACACTTTCCCTAACATTATTGGATGAGTAGTGGGAGAAAATGGACATAATTGGGTCTATTTTGGGACCCCATTGAGCAACTTGGTAGTGATAATGACAATTTGGATTAATTAATTTCATGTAAAGCCAAAATTGACATTAACAAATATCTTTTGGTAAATAATTTATATAAGGGGTTATATATATTATACTTTAGACTATAAATATTTATTGGAAAGATAAAAATATTTCCTTCATGATGGTTTTTTATAATTTTTAGACATGAAATAAATTAAAATATTTATGACACAATAATGATGGAGTATTTATCTCATTAATAAATAATTTATATAAATAAGATAATAATGATAAAAATATTATCCATAACTTGACCAATTCATATTGGATTAATTTATTTCTACCATGAGTTATCTTATCTTCATATTTAATTTTTTTGTAGCTTTTGAAACCAAAGATAAGTTTATAATAAAATAATATTTTCACACTTTCCAAAGGTGCCGCTCTCCTCCCATGTAAAAGGGCACCTCATCCCTCTCCTCAGTACACAACTTTGAGCCTTCAAGCTCGGAAAAACCATGACCATTTTCCTTATTGACATCCCTATAAACATTTTAGAGGTTTTGATCTTCTCAAAAGACCAACTCTAGTCCCTTAAGTGGATGTTTAAAGGAGGCACGTCAAGGTAGCGGTAATCTCTTCTACCAATTATTTGAAGTTTCTTCCACTTGTACTTCCACATTTTTAGTTGTTTCTTTATAAAGTAATAACATCAGTATGAATAATATATTTATGTTATATTATAAATATGAAACAACCCCATTTCACCTTCTATCCATCCTTCAGAAAACAAAATCAACGCGTGTTCGTACGTCCCGAATACCGTCTCCACGCCGTGGTGTAATTAGTTTTTCCACCACCACCTTACATGGATGGGTATAATGGTGTAAAGAATAAATTTATATGGTTATTATAACATCATACTGATTCTTATATATTATATCATTCACTCCAATTCTGTTCAATAATTAAGGGAACAATATAATCGCTCGTGCGTACGTACTGATTACCGTCTCCATGACACGATGAGATTAATTCTCCATGTTAACCATTCAAAATGATTATAATGTATATATAATGAATAATAATGAAAAATATGACATGATAAAGCTACTGGATTTATGTATATATATATATATATATATCATCTAATTACTTCCATTCAAGTCAATAAGGAATGGAAAACAATGTTCTTTCGTTTGTACGACCTACCGTCTCCGTGAACGGTGTATTTCATTTCATTTATCTTTGTATTCTATATATATACTGAATATATATGATACATAAATCATTATTTACATTATAGAAGTAATTAAATCATGATATAAGTAATAATAATATCAAAAACAACAAGTCCAAACATATACGATAAATAAAACGATTTTACCCAAAATGTTTCTTTAACATGAAATTTACAAAAGAACGGGTAATATAAATTCATAAGTGAACCATATATGATATCATAACAGTGAATATGATTCTTTAATAAGTAAATGAAAATATTTAAATCATTATAAAGGTGTTTTGGATATGTACGAAACATATCAGACCTATGTTAAGTGATAACTTTTTCAATCTCGTTTTTATCCGAGATTGTTTATTTGTAAGTATTTACTGGGGTTATATTTATCATCCATGTACATGTTTTATAAAAATGTTTTCATGTATGTTTAAAGTCTGTTTTAACAATTTTTTACTTTTACTACATGGTATGTATGGATTCATTCTTTTGTTTATCATACGAGGTACTTTTTGACATTTCTGGAAAAAGTATGAGAAAAATATTTTTTTAACTTATACGGCATGAACATATTTTTACGGTTTTATAACACCTTATTTTCATAAAGATTACTCTACATGATTTCATGCCCATTTTCAAAAAAATCCATTTATTTTAAAATTGCATTCCATTTTGTGAAAATAAATGATTTTGAAAAAGAAAGGATAGTTTCATCAAGAATTCATTTCAATTGTTTTATCAAAAATATTTTCCAACTAAGATGACAATATTTAATATGGTTATGGTTCAAGTATAATGTATCTATGATTTAAATGGTTCCACTTTTCTTATGATGGAATGATATCCATTTGTTTTATATGGATTATGTTATGATGGGGTGATGTTTATGAAACCCATTTTAATAGTTGGGTTATGATGAATGATTTATGTTTATGTTGTGGCACATGTAAGAATGATTTCATTATGAGATGGGTGGGACCTATATCTCCCTCCAATGCATTGGGTAAATATTTATATGTCATGATATAGACATGTATGGAACATAATGTAAATCTGTTTCAGTGATACAGGACTGGAACGAGGAGTAAACTCGATTCAGAAAGGGACTTTTTCCACTATGATGGTCTTGGCAGCAATGCCTTGGCTGCTATGGAAATAATAAGATGTTACTAATGGTTTACACAATTAAATGTTTTATTCCCATGCTATTTTATCATGATTAATGTTTCTTTATGATCAATGCCTTCCGTACTGCCATGTTTTATGTCATTGCTCAAGATTTTGATGTATAAACATTCTGATCATGTTTTTTACTTCAAATGTATATGATTTGTTTTATTTTCTCCATGCTTACCCTTACGGATAATTTGAGCTCACCCTTTATATGTTTTCTTTTCCCCAGGTTTTAAAGAAAAGTTTTAGGTAAGTAAACAAATGGGGATGATCTTTATGGGAGATGTTAAAGATCTTTCACCACAATTAGATGATTATATACTAAGTTTCCAAAGACACTAAACTATTACGGTCCATGTGTGTCTGTTTTTTTTATGTATTGAGTATTCTTCAAAAGTAATGTAATGTACATGTATGTCATGATTGGGTCTTTACATGGTTATCCTAACTGTGCATAAACCATAAATTTAATAGTGTCTTGGTACTTCCTAAATGGAATTTACCATGCGGTCTATGCATGAGAAGCCTTAGAGAACAATGAAAACATGACTCGACGTACAAGTGTCAAGACACATCATTGCAATGGTCATGTTGCGTTTCTAATCACCCACCACAACATCAAGAATTTATTAATAATACAAAACCTAATCCATTAAAACCCAAACCAATGATCATTTTCCAACTAAAACATAGAAACAGAACTTCCTAAATCTCATTTATCTAGAGGCATGATTATGATGTTTCCACTTAATGATTTCATCCATGGTTCTTCCCAACATAGGCCTTAATAGTAGAAAGGGTCCAATTTCAAGCCACGGTAATTCGACCGTCAAAATATACTCTAAAACATGATCTTAAATATTTTTATTATTCTATTGTAATGATTTTGGTCTTACCAAATGGTTGATTTCCCATCGAACTCATTTAATTTGGTTGATCTATCTTTTTATCTAATGTCCATGAAAACACATAACACACTCTTCTCCAGCAGACAACATGCTAAAAATGGTTCTCCAACATCCTTTATCATTGAACAAGAACAAAAAAATCATTCCACCCTAGCTTTCCATCCTCAAGGATGCTCATCTTAAGAAGACTTCGCAAAAAAAGTTAAACTAAAAATATTTCCTTCAAATTCATTAGGCATTTAGTATGGACTAATTAACCAAAGCTCATTGCCAATTTTTAGTGACATTCCTTTGTCAAACAATCACTTGACCACTAATCTTTCATGCCTCATCACGAACAAGGTTGTAACCTAGATCTAGCCTACCAAAATCATTACCCTCAAAACATACACCTATGTTCCCACCAACAAGTCCAGGGAAAACTCAAATAAAAAATAGAGGAAAAATAAACTATTACAAGGTATTACTCACTCTACGATTAGTAGTGAGATGTCGATAGAGGCCAAGATATCCACATTAGATCATTGACTGATCCCAGAGTGGTAACATACTAGATATCATGTTAGAGAAAATTGATTGGTATCCAAGATCCAATCAAAGGCATTCCTATGTTGAAACCCATGTATAATTCCAAACTAACCAAGACTCAAAAGAAATAGGAATCTAGCAAACCACACAAATAGAATCTTCAAATAGTCTAACATTTTCTGAAACATTAGAATGGTGTAACACAGATGCTCTCTTAGTGCATCTAGGATGATAAAATGACAAGGAGAATACTCATCTCTTAAGAAAGTGTACCCTAAGTGGATACCAAATATCCCCATGAAGATCAGTCAAAACACTATTTTTTGACTTATTTATAATAATATTGATTTCACTTAGTGATGCATCATCAATCTAACCATGATTCCTAATCAACCCAATGCATTCATGATCATTCAAAAATTTACAACCAAAATATATCCAAGATTGAAATTTTTTTTAATGGTTTTCTTATGCACTCAAACACATCAACGTCATAGTGCTGAAAAATCTCCTAAAATATTCAAAACATTCAATCACCAAAGGCATTCAAAAATAGAATTAACCATTTCAATGGTATTTCTTTACTATGTTTTCTCTTCCCAAAAGGAAACATTGAACAAAATTGATATGAAGCTCCCCATGTTAGGAGTGTTCTATTCATTAAAAATGAGAGACCATCTACTCACAAAATATCCAGTTCTTGAACACCTCAAATGAATGTATGACAACCATCTAATAGATGATCACAATGTAAAGTAATTTTTCAAGGAAACCAAAACCAATCTGACTAGCATGTCAAAACACTCAATTTTTTTTAATGTACTCTCAAAAACTAGGATGTACGTGATTCTGTTAAATCAATAGCCATTAAAATCAAGAGATGACCTAATATCTCTCTTTATAGTTCAAGGCTGAATGATTTCACCAAACTCAACTACTTTGTTTTAGAATTTAGCAACTCAATGGGTGTCGTTTATATCGACGCATATTGCCTAAAGATTTAGAAACAAGATGAAACACCCTCAATATTTTATATAGGATTTTATCCATGTGCATCCTATTATTAGTTGTTTCACATAAGAAAATTTCTCAACTCAAATCATCATATAGCTTTAAAACAACTGATGACCTTCTGAGTCACCTAGGGAAAGAAAAAAGTCACAGGGCCTACTAAGTGGTTGACCATGCCTGAGGCATGTCTAACCTAATAAACATAAAATAACTCATCTCTAACACCCATTAAAATGGTAAAACATACAATAAACACCCATCTAAATAAGGGGTTTTTTTAAGAGGCAATAATCTGACAAGGGAAAACATAACCCATGTGGAACCACATGACAAAATGATCATGAAATTAGTAAGGAATCTAAGATCTAAGAGTTCTATCTACCATGAGCTACCCCTTTATAAGCATAATAATCAATCTTACAACTAAGACACACAAAACAGATTTCACCAGGCTCAAAATACATTCATTAAATCCATTTCTAAAAAGATTCCCCCTATGAATAAATGTTTACCTCTCTATTCTAATTCCTACCACATGAAATATTTAAACTACCCTTACACGAGGGTTTGAAATAAGGAAACCAATACATGTTCCATTTTTAATCTCTTTACATTTATTAAAATTTAAATATTTTAACATCTCAAATATCTAATTCAAAACATTAATTACCATTTAAAAAAACAACAGACATTTGATTTTTACCAACACATTAAGGGAAAAAACAAGAAATATATATCAAACTTCTTTTTGAAACATTATAACTTTTTTAAATAATAGCATAATTATGAAATCTACCATATAAATTACATTTAACACATTTTTTGACCCTTGTGGGTACTATTAAACCAACATAGGTACTTCAGAAAGATAACTAATAGAAGTTTTTAACTATAGAAATCAAAAACATCTATAACATTTCATCTTAGAAAAACATGCCACAACTGACCTACATAAGTCCAGTTGAGAACATATAAAGTTAACTAATCCATTTGAGTTCAGAATTTTACAAATATCATATTTATCACCATTAAAAAATATATCATGGTTATATAATGGCTCAATCATGTGGCTGACTAACTACCAATCCATAAAATTCCCATAAACATTACACGTTAGTAGTTGGTTGTTTTATAGTTGAAAAAATTCCAATTTAACATTTAAATTTTAGAAATAATTATATTTCAATAGGGTTCAACAAATATGAATATAATTCCCAAAGGATCGTTTGAGTATATTGGTATCCTTTTCCAATTATAAGGTTCCCATTCAACATACAACTGGAAATTGGCTCATGTTTAAATCCCAACCAATATAAATACACACATGCTCTAACGAACCAAGATTAATGTACATGGAAATTACATTTATTTTTTGGAATACATATTACATTACACAAATAGATTCCAAAAGACCATATTAGTTTAGTGTATTTGGAATCTCAGAACACATTCTTCTTGCCTGGTGAATGATATTCAACATCTCTCATAATTATGTTCCCCATTATTTTTCCCACCTAAAACCATTATTTATATTCAATAAGAAAGAAAAAAATAAAAAGGGTTAGATGAAATGCTCAGTATGGGTAAACATGGAAAAAATAAACATAATGATGCAAAAACATGAACATATATTTTGAATATCCAAATCTTGAGTCGTAATATAAATCTCGGAAGTATGTAAGGCATAATCATAAAGAAAAATTACCCATAATAATATAGAATTAGTATAAAACATGATCTTGTGGAAGACATATAAACTTATAAAATCATTCATATATTAATTAGGGCTTATTTCCAAGACCATCATAGTGGAAAAAATCTATTACTGAAAATACTTTACACCTCGTTCCAACCCTCTATTACTGAATCATAAATACTTGCATTTTTGGCCCTGTATTACAGAACTAGATATATATTCCATTTCAGTCCTTTCAATTTCATGAGATAAAAATCTTTACCTAATGAATTTGATAGAGATATATGTCCCACCCATCTAATAATTATATAATTATTATGTGTTCCAAAAAAATATAATTCATTCAACATATGATAACATAAGGAATAAAATGGGTTTCATAAACATCATTCCATCATAACACAATCAATGAAAAACAAATGGATTTCATAAATATAATTCTAGAATGAACACAATAAAATCATAGTTTTAATAGTAATATAAAAATAACATTATTTGAAGAATGTAATCTTATATGGAGAGTAATTTTGATATAACACATGAAATTAATTCTTGAGGAAAATATCCTTTCTTCTTCAAATATGTTATCTTTTCTCAAAATACCACACAATTTTAAAAGAAAATAATATATTTAAAAATAACCTTGATAAATTATAATGTAATCTTCATGGAAATAATGTGCTATAAAACCATAAAAATCCATTCATGTTGTAAAATTTAAAAAAACATTCTTCTCATACTTTTTCCGGAAAAGTCATAATGTACAGCGTATGGAAAATGAAAGAAATATTCCTTCCATACAATTTCTTAAAAATTAACTAATTGTTAAAATTGACATTAAATTTTTTTATAATTATTTAAATAATAATTAATATTTAGGAATCATGGACTTGGATGATAAATATATCCTACTAAATACTTATGTATAACAAATCTTAGATAATAATGAGATTGGAAAATTATCCCTTACCTTATGCCCACTATGATTTGTAATTATCAAAACTTCCTATATAATTATTTAAATAATTTAATTGAATTGTTTCATAATCATAGTAATTTTTATGATATCAGATATGATCATATTATCATTTTTTTGTTCTTAATATTTCATTATTACTCAATATGAACTACTTGATTTTCTCATGCATGTTTTGTCGAATAAGTTTATGTTATCATTCATAGGTCATAGATATATCCTTCCAAAATTATATTAACATAATATATATCGTATTGATTAATTTTTTACAATTATTAATCATTATTTAATGGATATCATGATGAACGAATCAGATTGTATCGTGGAGACGGTAGACATTTCGTACACACGAGCAATGATATCATTCATTTAATTATGAAATGGTATCAAATTAGATGATATATATTTTTAAATAATATATAAATTGTTATAATAATCAAAAATAGTTATTATTTCAATCATTATACCCATACAATTCAAGTGGTGGTGACAAATAGATTACACAACAGTGTGGATACGGTAAGCCATACGTACACACGCGGGGTGATTTCGTTTTTTTTGTACGATGCATAGAAGGTGGAATGTGGCTATTTCATTGTTATAATAAAATCTAAGTACAAAAATGATACTGTCTTTATTAATTTATTATTAAAAAAACTCATGATGAGGATGTATAAGAAGAAATAATTTTACTGAATCGGTAGAGGAGATTACCTCTTTGTCGACATGATTCCTCTAAATATCCTCATAAGAAACTAAAGTTGGTCATTGAAGAAGATGTGAAACTATAGAATGTGTCTAATGAAGTTGATAATGGAACCTATCAGGGTATGGAAGAACATTATGGCACAAATTTTTGTGAATAAGTGAGGGAGGATGTGCTTATTTATAATTGAGGTGAGGGGCACTTTTGGAAACATTAAAAATATTCATTTATAATAAAATCACACCCCCAAAACAAAATCACCAAAATGTCCTGATTTCAAATATTATATGATATAGGGTAGTAATATCATCAAAAAAAATTATGCAAGTTTTTTTGTAAATTTAATCATTATCATTTTAATTAACGCATAGTTATTCTATTTCTTTTAATTATGAAAATAAATATTTCAATTTAAAAAGCATGAAATATTTATCTATTGGGTGTAAATTAGAAATTAATTAATTAATTTAGAGAAAATTAGACCATATTATAAATAATATATATTTTAATAAAATTTATAATTTTTAAATAATTTAATAAAATATTGTTTTAACAAAACAACAATAGTTTCAATTTTGATACAATTCAATTCATGGATTTTTAAAAACTTCAAGATAAGGTTTTATACTTGATTTTTTTATTATTATATCTTTATGGGGGCTATATAAAATATAATCTAAAATTAATAATAGAGAATTTTTTTGGGTCTTTTGATGGTTATTAGTATTTTAATAAAAAAAATTATTGATTTTTTATTATTTAATTAATTTTTACACCATCAAAGTATAAGACATTGAGGTAATTATATACTTCCTAAAAATTAATAAAAAAATTACATGATAAATAAAAATATTTTATATTTAAAATAAGTATTTATAATAATATTTCTCTTCTTTATATCTGTACATAAAAATACATTAGTAATTAAAATTTGAGTGAGTCATATTTAACTTTTCTTTAAATAAAATAAAATAGATTTTAAAATCTCATACTAGTGGCTTACAATGCACAACATTTTGAAAAATGAAATAAATATATTTTAATAATTTTACACTACTGATTCAAAATATAGAATAAATTTTTCAAAATTCATAAACCATAATTTGAATTAATTAATTTGAAATTATTCTCTATTTTTCAAAAGAGAGAACTTGTTTTTTAAACATAAAACATCGTAAAAGATTGAAATTTTTTTTATATTTGAATTCAATGTAAAATTAATGATAATGACATAAATTATATTGAATGATGATTTTTTTTATATTTATAAAATAAAATATTCAATAATATTATTTAATTACATAATTGATTTCTATAAAAAAATTTCTATTAAAATTTAGTATAACTTTTCTATTCATCCAAATTTTAAACTTATGAGAAAAACATCAAAAATTCATCCAAAGAAAATTTTTACATACCAATTCAAAAGAAGAATGATTTTTGGTTAAATATAAAATCTCAATGTTTCAAATAATAAATTTAAAGTAGTTGCGCCGTCAAATTGTGGCAATACTTAATTTTTTGAAAAATACTTATTTTATCCGATAAAATGAAATTGTTCTAATATCATGTGTAGAAAACATATAAGATAAATTTTATACATTAGATTGAAACCATAGTGAGTAATTTTGTTATTTTTTTGACTCCCTTATTTTCATTTAAATATTTTTATGAAAAGGAAATTAATACTATTCATACCCATCATTATAATGACTAGGTTATAATATTTAGTTATCACTTATAGTCAGTATTTCATTAAATGAATTCATTCAAAATAATATGAAACTGTGTGTAACACAAGACAAGAATAGTGTATACTGCAAGATAATATGGTGTTTCATATAGTTAAATCTAATCTTGTTGTATCCTACAACACAAGATATCAAAGAAATTAAAAGAATATATCTAATAAAATCTTGAGGTGTTACATTCTTCTGCCCTTAAAATTAATTCCAACCTAAAAATTCATCAGTGTTAAAAATGGTTTATTACGTTAAAGTTTCTTTCATATGAACCCACATCATAAAAAGGAATACTAAATCTTTATTTTAAAAATGAATGTTAGAAATATAATGGATACCCAATGTATGTTATCACTAGGATTCCATATAAAAGAACATATGTGGGAAGTGAAAACATGGATATGAAAGAATAATGTTAGCATCATGTTTCGATGTGAAGGGATAAGGAACTATGTTTTTAGTAATTTAACAACTGGAAAGTGATAAATCTATGATTATTTACGAGACTATTTTATTCATCATAAAAGAAGGTACTAGGATAATTTTTTTTTCAAAATCCTCTTCCTATAGTTGATGAACATGGGAATAAATACTTACTTGATTTCAGTATGATCTCATCATTTTTCATGGATTTCACAATTTCTACTTCATCTCTTATTCGAAGAAATAAAGTTGAATTTTTCATTCTTGAAGTGTTAGAAGATCATGCGATCTATAAATATAAGGATTTTCACTCCATATCTATTGAAAAAAATGGTTATCATAAGTTTTCAAATATGAATTAGTCCACCTATATAGAGATAATACATTAATGTTTCCAACATCAACTGGAGTATAACTTAAACTATCCATAAATGGATTACCTTAAATCCTTCCAATAACTAAAAATAGAAAACTTTAGAAATAGGTAAACTAAATCATATTTTCATTTATCTTCCATATCTCATTAAGATGTTTTTGGTTATCACATTCCATGAATATTAATACCTTAATCATTTATTTTTTTAAAATTGTAATAACTTGAATTACCATATAACCTTAGTGTAAACAATCATGCTCTCTAAAATTAACACTTTCAACATACCTAAAATACCCCAAAAAAATATATACTCATACCATGATATCAAATTCTCCTTATACCATCCCTTGGGTCATTAATACTATCAAACATCTCATTATCATCTTATTCCTGAATTTATGAACATTCCATGCATTTTTAAAAAATATATGAATAAAGATTTATGGTTACCAACACCGTTCAACATATACATTCAAATACATATTTAAAAACAATATTCTAACAATCCTTAGATGTTTATTTATTCCATATTACCATAAAATTACTTACACAACATAATTCTTGATAAAATAATAATCATTCAACTATCTTCTAAAACCTTTTTCCGAGCTTCATCGTTTTATTCCTTAACACTTCTTTCATATAATTTATCATTCATATTCTCTTCATCATCAGGAATATAAGTAGTACCCAAATGACCATGCTGATTCTCTTCATGATATTTTCCCATAGGGAATCGATTTGAATAATGAAAAAAAATTCCACATTTAAAACATTTAATCATCTTAGATTCCATAGAAATACCATTATCCATGATCATTTTGTTATATGAAAATTTTCTTATGTAATTACTTGCTTTGTGTCCCTCTTTTCCACACCCAAAGCATCTTCCATTTCATTTCAAACATTCTCCTTGATTCCTCTTACCACATGATTTACATGAGGAAAATTGAACTTTCATTCCACTATGGTCATTATTAATCTCTATCTTTCTCTTATAAGTTGGGTAAGGGAACTCGCTAAAGTTGAGATTACTGATCATATTATGTGATTTTTTATTAGGCATAATAATGATGTTTCTGCTTGGAAATACCATTTCATTTGGTTTATCATGAATGATATCATTCCCTTGTCCATAATATTCTTAATTAACATGAATACTTCTGTTTATAGCCATAATCTAAAACCCAAAATGAATAGCGTGAGAGGCACATATCATATTGGGAAAACAAAATAATAAATGTGGAGTACATACACTCTATAAAATCTTAGGTTATTCATTTTATTTTTCATAATTCTACGATAGTAACTTATAGTTAGAGTAACCCTTAGGGACATCCCTAGACAAATCCATAGAAATAACTATTGGGATATCACTTTGCATGTTAGTATCAAAAGGTTAACAAATCCTTTTCTATGATTTTAAATCTAAAGAACCACGATTGACGTTCATTGACATTACATTTATTTTTTTGAATAATTAATACATTGAAAAAATAGATTCCCAATGACCGTATTATTGTAGTGTATTTGGAAACTCGAAACACATTCGTCTACCATGGTGAATGATATTGAACATCTCCCAAAAATATCTCCCCCTTTAGTTTTCCCACCTAAAATCATTATTTGGAAATAAAAACATAAAAAAAGTGATCCCATTTTATCATTGAGTGTAAAAACGTAAAACATAATCATAATAATGTAAAAATATGAACTTATATTTTGAATATCAAAAACACGAGTCATAAAATAAATCATGGTAATATGTAAGGCATAAATCATAAAGATTTTTATCCTTGATAAAAAAACATATGAATTGAACATGAACTTGTAGAAAACACATAATCATATAAAATAATTTTAATACTATCCTAGTATTATTTCCAAGGCAATCTTATAAGAAAAATTACATTACTGAACCGAGTTCACTCCTCTTTCTAGCCCTGTATTACTGAACCAGATATGCTTTCCATTTCCACCTGATATTTTTGAACCGTATATACTTTTCATTTCAGACCTATATGTCTAATGATACTTAAATATTTATTCAATACATTGTAGGGAAATATAGGTCCCACCCGTTTCATAATTAAATCATTCTTTTGTGCAACATAAAAAAATAAATCATTCATCATATCATAACCCAAATAATAAAATGGGGTTCTTAATCATCACTCCATCATAACATAATCAATGTAAAACAAATGGATTTTATAAATATAATTACAAAATAAATAAAATAAAATAATAGTATTAATATTAATAGAAACATAACCCTATTTAAATAATTCCATCTTAGAAAAAATGTATTTTTGATATAACATAAGAAATTAATTCTTGAAGAAAATATCATTTCATCTTCAAATATGATTTCTTTACTCAAACCTCCCTAAAAGTTTACAAGAAATTTATTTCTTTGGAAATAAAATTGAAAACTTTTATGGGAATATTAATGTAAATATGGTTTCATGAAATTGTAAAAATTCATTCATGTCATATAAGTTAAAAAATTTCCCATACTTCTGTGGAAAAAGTCAAAAAGTACCTCGTAGGGAAAATGAATGAAATATTCCATCCACATCGTTTAATAAAAATTCACCATTTGGAAAAACTGAATTTAAAAAAACTGTATGAGAATTTAAATAATATTTTTTGTTTTAGAAACATGTACGTGGATGATAATTATACAGTAGTTAATACTTATTTATAAACAATCTCTGATAATAATGAGATTGCAAAATTATCACTTACTATAGGTATCATATCCTTTGTATGTATCCAATACTATTGTATAATGATTTAAGTAATGTCATTGACTTATTCCAAAATCATAGTAATTTTTATGATATAATATATGTTCATATTATCATATTTTGGTAATAATATTTCATTAGTACTCATTTATCTGGTAATAACTGCTTCATTTTATCAGGAATTTTTTATCGAATAAGTTAATTTTATTTTTATTAGGTCAAAGTGACGTCATTCCAAAATGATAATAAAATAATATATATCATATTTATGAATTTTTTACATTTATATAATCTTAATTTAATGGGTATCATGTAGAACGAATCACATTGCATTATAGAGATGATAGGTCGTATGTACACATGAGCGATGGTATCATTCCTTTAATTATGAAATGGTATGAAATTGTTTGAAATATATATTTTCAGAATAAATAACTTTCTATAATAATCATATTTTGTTATTATTTCCATAATTATACCCATCCAAGTAATGTGCTGGTGGATGAATGATTACACCACAGTGTTGATACGGCAAGTCGTACGTACGCACACATGGTGATTTCATTTTTTCATCGAACAGATAAAAGGTTAAATATGGTTGTTTCATAATTATAAAAAAAATATATTTCAGTGAAATTGGAGTTATTAATTTTTCACTAAAAAAACATTTTGAGGAAGTTGATGAAGAATGATGGTTGAAAGAATCAGTCGAGGAGATTACCTCATCTTTGACATGCTCGCTCTAAATCTCCTCTTATAACACTATAGTTGGACTTTTAAGAAGACCAAAACCTATAAAATGTGACTAGTGATGTTGATAAGGGAAACTTTCAGGAAATGGTTGAGATTTAAGTCCCACATTCATCTAAATAAGTGAGGTATGAGGTACCCTTTTATAATTAAGGCCACAATCACATTTGGAAATCTTAGAAAAATTAATTTATAATAAAGTAAAACCCCACTCAAAAACATCCAAAATTTGCAAAATTAAAATATTATGTGATAATGGGTTTTAATATCATCAACTAATAATTTTTTAGTAAGTTTTTATATCAATTTAAACATTGTCAAATTAATTAACAATTAGTTATTCTATTTAATTTTAATTAAGATAAAAAATATTTCAATACTAAAAGGGAGTAATATTTATTTATTTTATGTAAATTATACCATCAATAAGTAAATTTTAATATTTAAGTCCATATTATAATTATTATTTATTATTAAATTTTTTATGATTTTTATACAATTTAAAAAAAACATTGTTTTTTCAAAACAACAATATTGACAATTTTAACTCTATTGAATTCATGGATTTATAAATATATCAAAAAGAATTTATCATAAAATTTATTATTTAATTTTTATGAGGTCTAGTTAATCATTAAAAATTAGTGGACATATTAATTAGCTTAAATTAATTTTATTTTAATATTTTTAATAACGTTAATTTTATATTTCCATTAATAAAATAATTATTACATTAGTTTTGTGTAATTATTAAATATAGTTACATTTTAGCTAAAAATTAAAACTATAATACTAATTTGGATATAAATTCACTATATTTTATATGAATACATTTATTTTAATTTAACGTTTGTAAAATATAACATTAAAAATGTTATTTTTATTAAATTATGAATGTGACAGTTTTTACATAACATTAAATAAATTAATATAAGTGTCACAATCTCTTTTATATGAATCCAAATGGTCAATAAATCAACCCTTGGATGATTATGATCGACATATACTCAAAAAATATTAATTGGTCAAATATTTGGAACTTTTTATGGTTATTATCATTTAAATATTGACTGTAGTATTGATTTCTCGTCAATTGATTAATTTGTAAACCATTAATGTATATGTATTTAAGGTAATTATACATTTCCTTAAAATTACAAATAAATTACCATGATAAGGAAAAAATTTTAGATTTCAAATTATTATTTACAAATGAAATTATATTATGTATAACCTTAAATAAAAAATGGCTTGGTTATTAAAATTTGAGGGAAACTTCTTTAACTTATCAATAAATAAAATAAATTAAAAGTATTAATCACATAAAATTGGATACCAAAGTACACCATTTAAACCCATGTATGATATAAGTTGAAAAAACTCATCAAATGAAATTAATACAAGTTTAGGGTAATTACATAGTAGCATTTTTACGCTTAATTACATGATTTCCTTTTTTACCATATTAACAAAAATTACAAAAGAAACTATTCATAATGTCGAAAAATAAAATAAACCTTTTTTAATAATTTCATACTATTGATTCTAAATATGGAATATATTTTTCATAATTCAAAACTCATAATTTTCATTAGTTAATTTAAAATTTTTCTTATTTTCTGAAAAATACATTCAATATTTATGTTAAAACATCACACAAGATTAAAATGATTTTAGATCTGAATACAATGTAAAATGAATGATAACAACATAAATTATACTGAATAATAAAAATATATTATATTTATACATCAAAACAATTCAATAGTATAATATATTTACATATATTATTTCAATGAAAAAAAATTTTTATCTATTAAAATTTAAGATAAATTTTCCATTCATCAAAATTTTGAACTTATTTGCAAAATATAAAAAATTCATCCAAATAAACTTTTTATATCCTGATTCCAATGAATATGTTTTTTTTTGTAAAATATAATCTATAAAATTTCCAAAACTATATTTAAAATGTGTGCTTTGTCAAAATATGGCAATACTGCATTTTTTTAAAATACTTCTTTTATCTGAAAAAATGGAATCTGTTCTTATATCATGTCTAGAAATCATACAAGATGAATTTTAAACATTATATTGAATCCATAAAGAGTGATTTTTTTATTTTATTGACTCAATTATTTTTATTTAAATAGGTTTTTAGAAGTAAATAAATAATATTCATACCCACCATTATAATGACTAGGTAATATTATTTATTTATTACTTATACTTGGTCTTGTGTGAAATAAATTATATCAAAAGTCCTTGAAATTGTGTGTACCATAGGACACAAATATTATTGCATATACTGAAAGATAATACGTTGTAGAGTATAGTTCAAGATAGTATTGGTGTAGCATACAACACAAAATTACAATGAAATTAAAAGGAATCTATGATATAAAATCTCAAGGTGTTACACATACAACCATTTTACATATATTAAAAACAAGTCCAAGATGTTATCATTTGTTGTAAACACCTATGTATGGTGGAAACTAACATGGTAAATAAATCACCCAATAAAGATACATTATTGGGCATGCTAAAAAAATACAAATAGATAAATTAACTATCAAGACCCAAAATCAAATTAGTAGGCCACTAACAAATGTCACTACATGGAATGGAGTATTCATGACATGTGAATTCATATGTTCCTTTAATATGATTCATTAAAAGTTCCATCCTTTCTATATAATGAAAAGGTAAAACATTCCATAAATCCCATAAATCAATATGTATTTGAAAATACACCAATAACTCAAACGGAAATAATATGAATTGTAACATTGAAAATAATCGCATCCCTAACCACATTTTAATTTCCCTGTGGATGAGGATTTTAGTCCCAAACCCAAATATTTACCAAGACACTACACATTCCAAGACTCCTATATACCATCCAAAATTATTATTTCAAAGGAAAACCCCTCCTTTGAGACCACTTTGAAATGTGCTGCCCCAGATCACTATAAAGATGGTGTCCAAGCTAGTGGGTCATATGGCCTTAAGTGCATCCTCATGTACACTAAGACTGTCGACTAGTATCAGGGGTTTAAATAGGTGATAGAGGCGAGAATACACCCACATGTCAGAGTATCAAAGTGGGTTACTAGGAAATAAATTGCAAGAAACAATATATTTATTATAAAGAAATCATAAAGTATTATAAGTTAAATATAATATCAACTAGATACAAAAGATATCCAACACTAGTTCATTGAAATCATGCATGTCTAGATGAAAATTTATAATTAAAATAATATGCGTATATCATGCAACAAGATATTGGGAAGTTTTTAAATAAATAAAAGAAATAAAATCCCAAAAACTAGATCCATGAGGATCTCATGCTCTTTCTCGATCCTACGATCCAAATCCTAGGTACAAGAAAATTAGCAAAACTAAAGGTCTATATCCCTTCAATCAAAAATGTAGTCTCATGTAACAATTGCACCTGAGTAGTTTGTGACATAAAATCATAGTAGTCTGACACCCAAGGTGTCTAGTCTAATCCATTTCATGAAATATAAATTAAGGAATTGTTAAGGTAATCATATATGCAGTAAATGAAAGTAAATACACACATGGCATGTAAACTACTAAATCAATGACATTGAAATATTTCCACATGGATCCCTTCACAATATGGTCATGATTCTATAACAATAAAACTATAAATAATGCATAAATAAACAACATAGCCTTGTAATTTATCCTAATATGTCATACCACAATCTCCTTGTCATATATTCCAAGTGTCGTACCAATCACGGCCTTTCTGTACAACTAGAAGAGTTAGAACATTCACAGTCGAGTCGTATGATAACACATGTCACAATATACCATGGAAAAGAAATTTATCATATACCTGACGACCATTCTGTATATTAAATATTGATACCATGACGTTTTGCATCCAAGGTTTCAGAGACTAAGACAACCTCATCAAGTCCTTGGTGCATTTCGATGGAAACTTGGTTGGGCACTAGTTAGAGACCTTAGAACATGTCATACCGGACATGTCCTATGTGAGTCCAAGCAAGCCATATCCAAGGGTTATCGAGGACCAAGGCAACCCACCAAATCAATAACCAATTATAATATCTATCCACGGTTCCCACTTCCTCATTCTAGATCAAAGGAACATGTTGAAAGAATCTATTCAGTCACCATTTCATACAATTTAACTTTTCATACAATATGAGACTACCCACACATATAACCATTTCACATTTAATTACATATCAGGATTATAACCACTCATGTATCAAAAATAAAATTTAATTACAACCAATTATCATACCCTCTCACTATTAACAATTCATATTACAAAATATCACATGAGTTTACCCACTCATTCAAACATTTTCTAAATAAACAATTATGCAATTAAAGTTCAATATAGTCATTTATCTGAATACAATCAACATGAAATGGTATAAATACATCTCCTAACTAAGTAAACCAGTATCATGATGTTATATTTAATCTTCATCAAATTGTGAAACCATAGGAATTCCCCCATTATGAGGTTCAAGATAAGGAAATTAAAATGAAATGGAACAAGATGGCACTTAGAAGGTGTAATGGTTACATAATTTTTTTTTAATTAAATCAATATTTCATAATTCCATTTGTGTGTATGTCCTAATCATTCAATATATAAAAATATTTCATCCACACATATTGAAAACCAAAAATCATTAAGCCAAAAATGTATTAAAAATCAAATCAATAATTTTTAGCTTAGATGATATCACACCTAATCCCAGTGGTTTTATTATAAAATCATGATATTTCTCTCAAAAAAATAAATTAACATATTAAACATTACATTCAAAAATTCATAAATCATTTTATCAAAGAATAATCTAACACATTCATAAATTTGAATATAAAATGGAATGGGATCCTACCGTAAAGGGAAGAGAACCAAGATGAATGCTTCAACTCTTTCCACACTCATAGGTGACCACATGATGCTACTCCTTTCCACCTCTGAGCATATATACCTTCAAAAATATATAAGTAAACCTATCACATATGTACATATTATAATTGCCATGTATATGTATAATGGGATGCTTACATATAACTTATATGCATACACACGTTCTCACTCCCACGCATTTGAATTTTTCATATTATATTCAAGAACAGATATACACATATATATTTATTCACTTCCATGGGTGAATATTCATATAACAGGGGAACCTATATGAAAATATGATTATATATTAATGCATGGTAAGTCACCTTATACTCCTGTGACTCGAACCTTCCCCAATGGTGATAAAAACTCACAATAAATAAATATAGGCAGTTAAACTCACAAAAAGACTCAAATAAGATTATGATAATCCAAGAAATGGGAGAATAGGATACCTCAAGAAGTGACAGAAAACCGAAATGGGGCCTATTTTTATTTCCTTCATCGATGAACAACATGATATACCCATGCTAACCCAAGAGGCATTTATTAAGCCCTATCATCAGAATAAATCCCAAAAATATGGTTAAACTAAACCCTAAGGTTCAGCTGAACCTCATAGGAAAATGGAGAGAGAGGAAAAATTGGATGGATAATGAAAGAGAAGGGAGCTATGGGTCTTATATCAATGGATAAAATAGAAATAATGAAGAAAACATGTGTAGACAATGATCGAATAGGGAACTGGTTGGTGGTATCACTCACGAGCAATGGGATCCCAATGGGGGGGTTCATCTCGATATGGATAGGGTGGGATATATAGGTTTTAATTTAACATTCATATTAATTTTAAATAATTATATCAATTTATTTAATTTTTATACAATTCATGGTTTTGGAAGCATGGTTTTGGCCACTTGGTTAGACAAACTGTGTGCCAAGCATACGGCATCCCCTGCCTTAGAAATCACCAAACCGATTTTTTCCCACATGGTTAGCCTATCCAGTCACAAACTTCATAGTGAATAGTGTTTAGGAACTTCTTAAATAGAAATACTTAGGTGAGATATGGGCTTGATTTGGAAAAACCAAAGAGAGATCATGCGCTTCACATTTTCCTCCAGAAACTGGTCACAAGGTTTCTTGGTGGGGGCTGCACAATTTCAGAATAATTGTGTGTCCTAGCAAACCCTCCAAACATTGTAATATTTAGTACCAATGCTTTGAAAACATATCAAGACCTCCAAGAGACCTCTCAAATCTTCCCCCAAGTCCATAAACAATACGTTTAAGTGTTCCAACTCTCATAATATCATTGTTAATCCCATTTAAAAAAAACTCGTTTAGTAAATCGAAAAGTTCAAATTCCCTTGGAATTCCGTCCTGTCAATAAACACGAGACTCTATAATAAATTCAATGGTTTTTAGGAATTCAGCGCCATGATTTACGTGACATAAAAATTGATATTCAAGTTAGTCATTGAACCAGGAAGATGTGATGATCATCTCCCTAAAAATACTTAAATCCCTAATGCCAAGATGATTGTTTTCACTCATTATTATTTAAAAGATCGTGATTTTACTATAAAATAGATCATGTTTTGTGCTTATCTTATGTAATTTAGAAAAAAAGGTTCTATGATCCTCCTAGAATATTTAAATAGGGGTTTTATGAGAACCTCATTGGTTTCAAGAAGATGATTTACTGAATATTGGACTTCTGTAATACACACTCTAATTGCTTCATAAAGACAAATTTTTTTGAAGAATTTATATACATAAATATGATCCATGGATACATGATATGAAACTCATGCACTAATGTTTTTCACTATGATGATGATACACAACATTTGAGTTTATCATATACTCTTATCTTGGGTTAATAATATATTTTCAATCCAATGCGTGAGAGATATACTCACTATGTTACATGAAAAAATTGTTCTACATTTAAACATTTCATGATGAGGAAATAGAATATTTTTAGTGTATTCAAAATGATAAAAAAATATAGTGAAATATAAGTGTTCTAAGAGACTAACATGGTTCATATGAAGAAGAAATATAACCCGTTCACTCATTAGTCATGTGAAATGAACTCATGTACAAGATTATGTGATGAAGGAAATGTATAATGCATTCATGAACAATGAACCCAAATAAATAAATAAATATAAATTAGGAATATTTTTCACTTGCTGTTTTGGTGATTATAACATGTATAAACCATGTATGAGATGAAGATATATCCACAACACATATAAGATGTGAATTTGAAATAGTTGAAAAAATTAATGATACTTTTCAAGGTCACTCTTGCATAAGATAACATTGAATGGGAATTGTGATTAATATGAACAATTATCAGTTTCATCAATAAAAATAGAGAAGAACTAATACAAAAAAAATTTATGATATTGTGTATCAAGGAATTCATGGATCTCCACCCACATTAATATCCATATCATTAAGACAAAAAAAGATAAAGAGTTTTCTTTGATATTAATTGAATATTTTTCGTTGTAGAATAATTTTTATGATGCTAATTTGAGTTGATATTTCAATATTTTGATCATAAAAAAAAGTTTGTGATTATAGTAATATTTGAAGAAGATGATTAATTGAAATATATTTTTCATTAATTATGAAATGGATCAAAACACTACTATACACTATTGCATATTATTGTGTGTAAAAGATTAGAGACAAAAGAAGAATTGGTGACCATGTTAATATAAATTAATTATTAATAGTGAGAGGAAGAATTCGGAGGTCTTCAGACAAAAACATGTTCATATTATAAAGACAGATATAAGAAGAAGATAGTGCAGCTATCAGTTTTTTACTGTGAGGAATAAGAAGAGTTTTGCGCCTGCAATTCTACATGTGATGAAGTGAATATGAATTATGAGGATGAAAAAATATATCTAAGTTGTCTCAATAGGTGGAATAATTTATTAGTGTTACAATTAAAATTACATATGGATAAGACTATCTTTAGAGGTAGTATAAAGAACCAGTCAGGAAGAGTAAAATAAGCACTCTAAATTTTCTATAGTGCATTGCAAGTAAGAAAATATTTGCTACATGGTGTAACCACATTAAAAGGATTATATTGTAGTCGTTCTGTAGTTTTATTATTTAAATACCATGGTAAAGTCTATCTAATCTCATTGAGTGATGAACCTTGTAAAAATATCATGTGTCATATTTACTTGATTTAAGATACTTGCATGCGATAAATAAAAGAGAATAAGAGAATTGATAACCTAATAGGAGTAATGGGTAAAAGGATAAATATTTGTTATTTGATTAAAAAGTACACAACATTTTTTTTACCCCTCTCATTTTTGGGTATATCCCAAATGGGTCCTTTTACAACCATGTTGATATCTTCAAATATTCTCCACTATAAGTTTATCTTAGCCTTCTTGACTCTCAAATTTCCTATATAACTAATTATAAACATATCAAACATTTCTTTAATAGTTTTATGCCCTATAAATTATTAAACCATCTTAGTGAGATCCATAAAAATGGAATTTTGATTATTTATAACAACTTAAAGATTTTTTTTCTCAATAACTATCATAGAAACCTCATTAATCGGAGAAAATCTCACTATAGTAGTATATCTAAACTATATGACAAGAAATATAACTGAGGGTAACATATTATTACTCAAATTTTGATAGTTCTTTCCCAAAAATATAATAACACCATAATTATTAATTGAATTTATATCCTCCATCCTTGTTAGAATCCAAGATCAGATATGAGTTAAAAATATTAGATTAGTGTAAGGTCACTGAGAGGGAGAGGTAGTGAATCATTGATAAATTTATTTTTTGAATTATCCTATAAAATTGACCTATGAAATTTGATAGTGTTATCATCTCACTAAAATAAATATCTCAAACTCACCTAAAATGTAGTAAAATTAAAGAGAGAGATTAGAACATGATATTTATAGGGTTTACTTAATGTGACATACTTATTTTCATGTGAGTTATACCTCCCCCCCAATAAGTATTATTCATTAACATCAATAGTAATTGGTTATACCACCCAGTTAAAAACTTTAGTAATTGGTTATACCCCCCACCATTTATAAACCTCATTAATGGTCGGTTATACCCCTAATTATAATCATCCACTATTGGCTTATACCCCCAAACAAAAGATCATTCATTAGTGTTAGTCCATTATAAAATTATATTCTTATTTAGATTTTATTCTCCCAACTGAAAATATAATCACCTTTTCATGTGTACAACATCTTAAAGATATTCAACAGCTCTCTCTAATGTATGAACCTCTCAAAAATTCATCATCATTTTAATGATCTACTTAAATTTCAATTTTCAATTTTTTGAAATATTTCTATGAAAATGTTCAAATAATACTACTCTATTCAATAAAAAAATTTATATACCCTTTATCCATTACACCTCTCTCTGGTGTAACTTTGTTTGATACACCTCTATCTAATGTACGTCTATCTGATTTCTCTATCTGATGCCTCTGAATAATACACCTCTATTAGGTATGTTGTGTCTGGTTCTCCTCTTATTCAACCAAGTAGATTCTTGGTTGTAAAATAACACTAATGATATAATACTTACTCACATGGTTAAACATAATGAAATTTATTTAAATAATATATTCGTCATTTATAGGAACTCATCCTCGATAAATAAAAAGAATATGTTTGTGCTCTAATTTTGAATTTCATACTATAATCAAATTTCATTTTACCTCCATAAAAGTCTATGAGAAAATTGGATTCAACAATATTCATCAAAGTGTCCTATAATATTATTATTAAAAATAACTTCAAATATTTATCCTATATTAGTTAAATTTATGAGTGATGAAATCATAGAAAAACATAATCATAATGAATGAATTTAATTTTTTTTAAATATCTCCAAACTTCCATCAGATGTAAAAATGTTCTACAAGACATCATAATTAAAACTTTGTATAACTCAAACTTCATATATAGAAAAATTATAATTCCTACTTTATATAGCTAAAATTTATAACCATAACTTTGTATAAATCAACTTCGTAGATAACACATCATACAACTCAACTTTATTACTCAATCATTATAATACTCATCTTTATATCTAAAAATTTGTATAAATATAATTTATAACTCAAACGTTGCAAGATTCCTCAAATCCGTCTAGTGAACATAGAAAACCTCTGAAATAAGATTCTTGAACTTCATCTAGTGAAATTTATAAATATTTGATACATGATTCCATAACATAATATTCCTCACTATCCGGTACAACTTCATAGATTTATATCATCTATAACTTTAGAGATTTACCCATATAGTATATGAGTATATATTTCTCTATATGATATAACATTAGGGATATCACCATCTGGTATAACCTTATATATTTTTACATCTAACCATATCATTATATATTTATCTATTTGGTATAACGTCAGAGATTTATCCATCCTGTATGACTTAAAAAATTTCTCTATCTGATCATAACTTCAGATATTTCTCCATTCGATCAAGACTTCATATATAAATATTTCTATTGCCACAACCCCATATCATCGTAACCTCAAACATCATATAGTCTACAAATTAATCATTTTATAACTTCCACATTATAATAACTAAATCAATTCAAAAAATTCAGGAGTGAACATAAATTTAACCATGAGAGCATTCAGTAATTATTATGTTTTAAACTTTTAGGATCAACAACGATCCATCTATTTTCATAATGTTTCTATAAACTAACCGACAAATGTTCCCTCAAGATTCAACGATAAAATTATTCTATAAAAACATACTTAAAAATTGATAAACATGAAACAAACACAATTTCTACTAACAAGTAGGAATAATTTTAGAGGAATAAATATGAAAAATATCATTTAGAAAGTAAAAAACTAATATAATTTTATCATTTAGGATATATTGAATGTACAAAATTATTCAGTACATGATTTAATAGATTTTCCTTTAAAACATTGTTTAATTTTTTTGTTTCAGATTATTTCTTCTTCTTGAACATGGTCATAAATTGATTCAACATTGTTCTTGTTTATGCTTTATATATTTTTTAATTTCATTTTCAACTACATTTAACTTTATTTTTAAATTATTAAGAGGAATTTTTAGAAATTTTTGAAAATAATGTTCTCTTTTAATGCATACTTCTTAAATAGATTTATTATCCCTCATGATCATTATTTTATTTGAAGATTCCTTTAGAATATTTCCTGGTTTATTTCAATGAAATATTTTTTAGAATATTCTATATATTTTTATTTAAAATTTTATCAAAATAATAAGACATTTTTCACATATTATAAAATAATCGACCAAATTTTATTTTACATGAATTTTAATATATTTCAATATCCTATAATAATTATTATGATTTAATGGGATATTATCTATTGAATTCATCTTCTTTATTTATTTGATTGACTTATGTTCATGTTATTATATTTGTTGAATGGGGAAATGTTGACATTGTATATGATAGTTATTAAATAACATTGTTTATATTGATTATATATTTTATTTTTATTCATTAATATGATGAATGAATTCGAATTAATAAGTCGATGGTGGGGTATAATTATATATAACATCATGATTCAATGGTAACTCTCATGAAACAAACTTGCTAGGTTATTTGGTGTATGCCTACCCATTTATTTATGATTTCTAGGAATAAGGACTTGAATATATGATTAGGATTTCATCCATTATGAATTAAATAATTATGAAATAATTTTTTTATCCAATTTATTATTTATATTTTTATTCATAGATATGTTCAATGTTTGGGTTTCTAATTTTTTTGGAAATCATTTAATTTCATTTGATAAGAAAATGAACATAGATTTAAAGGATTTTTTATGATATATTATGGGTAAAAGGTTTTTTTTGAAGGGTTTTTTTACATGTTTTTCAAGAAATCCTCATGAATTATGATTTTTTATTTATACATTCATATGAAATGTTTATGAAAAACATTGGGGAAAAGGAATATTTTGAGGGTAATGAAGTTATTATTTTAAACACAAAGTTTATTATTATAAAGGAAAAACATCCGTATTGGTTTTCATTTATTTAAAATGGGTTAATAGGATTCCATTATATTGTATTTATAATATTGATCTTTATTTCTCTCATCCCATATTTTCAAATGTTTTAAATGGTCTTAAGGATATGTTGGAACTACAGAAAGTACAATATTTTTGTTATGAGGACCCATCATAAAAAAAGAGAACTCGTTTTGAATGAAACATAATTTTAAATTTGCGAATCCTATTTCTATGGAATAAAATAGACATTGAGTAGAAGGGTACAATTTATATTTTAAGGGTCTTATATGAAATATTAATTTCTAATTCTCTTAAAATATTAACTAAAAACATCCTAGAAATGAATAAAACTAAAGATCATTTTATAAATCATGTAATTATGGGTTGTTTAAGTTACGAGTCATTGCATCATCCACTCTACACATTGTTTCATGGAAGACGTTATTATTTATAGACTTAAGTGTATATTTAATAGTTTATAGACATGAAGTTGTATAATAGATCAGTATAATGAATTAATTATACATTTCAATCTTTATTATACATTAGAGGTTTTGTTTGGATTAAATTTTATACTCTCTTAATTTTTATAAGACAAATTTGATTACCTCCTCGATGTGAGAGTTGAGACTTTGTCTTCAAAATCTAGATGAGAGTGACCAGTCAATGAGAGTGTCAAATTTTTTTCATCCAAATTAACACAACAAAAACAAAATCATTCTAGATAAAGATAATTTAATTATAGAATTATCTTGTTTATAATCTATATTTAACTCTTTATTATCTTAGAAAACTATATCTGGAAATCTCATACTTTAAATATGTGTTCCAGTCATTAAACCTTTCATATTATTCATTCCATTAATATAACATATATCGTAATGTATTCCATGTAATTTTGTTATCTCATATAGTTTTATACTCATAGAACCATATTTAAATATAGTCAAATGTTCTCCCATATTTAATTCAAACGAATTTTTCTTTTATTTACAGAAATTTTTTAATAATGGAATGATGTTCTTCACTAAGACATTATCCTATTCAAATTAATATAGAATACGGTGTGACATGATCTATTGTTGCATAATACTCAATCAAATTCCAAATATAAAAAATATTGATGAATCTCTTCAAAAAAACCCATCATGGTCTTATATATCTCTACAAATATCAAACTAACTACAAAATGACATCCGTTTTCATGATTAAAAGCCTTGTCTTATTAGATAACTAATATTTCTAGAGTTTAAAAAAAATTAATCATCATACAATAACCCATTATGATATAGAATGATCTTCCTAGCTCATGCATATTCACGGTGTGACATATTATCTACTGTGTAATTCATTCAACCATCATATTTTCGAGGTACACTAATTTTTTATTTACCTATCATTATGATGTGGGTATATACCATAGTATTTATTTTTCCATATATTTCTTCATGATGTATATATTATAGAATAGCACACCAAAAGATATTCTTAAACATGACATGTTGTAGTATGGTTTACTTTTACATAGACGTAGTTTACAGTTATTCAAGAGTAGTTTCAACATGGTTAATTCAATCATAGCATAATACCATTCTTGCTATAGATTAATTTATATTAAATGAGAAATTTTAGCATATTTTTTTTCACCACAGGAGTGATTATAAATCAATTATTATTATGTGTCATTAGTTTACAATTATGTGAGACTAACAAAACATTATACACACCATTGTTGTGTGATGTAATCTTTCTATAAAAAAATATGACCTAGATTTAAAAAATATCTTCATGCAAGCTATTAATTCTTATAGAACCCCAGGTGACCAAAATAGTTAATGTATTGCTACCCAAAGAAAGATTAATCCATTTTAATTCATTATATTCCATTTATTTCATATATAGTACTATAAAGATATATAATACCAATTTAAGAACATCTACCTTCTATTTAGGTATGATTTACCTTTTCCAGTCGTTTTTTAGGAAAATGGAAATTCTGGAAATTTTCTATGTACAGAACATGTACATTATGAGTACATGACGTGTACATCCTTACTACAGGATGCCATGTGATGTCCTTGTAGTAGCCACACACACGGTCATGTGGGAGTGACTTGGAGTCTGCTTAATGAAATTTATAGAAAAGGCGAGTACACGTCGTGTACTTTGAAAGTACATGATGTGAACTTTTTTTTCATTAAACGCATTGGGGATGCATCTAATTTCCAGAACTCTCTTCTTTTAGGTCTCGTATGGCTGAGAGATCCATATGGCCATAGATCTTTGACGAGCCCCTGAGCCTCTATTTTTCCTTTGAATCGAACACCTTCAGTTGTGTTGGAATCGCATCTCTGAGTTCTCTCTTCTTCTTGAGGCTCATTTCATGATTCCTCTTCTTCTCTAAATTATCGTGGGTTGAATGATTTTTATGTTTTCTTAGATATACAGAATTTTAAGAAGATTCAAGATTTGAGGTTCACATGTTGTGATATCCTAACACCGTGGTTGGTGGTTTGCGCCTTTCCATTCATATTCTTTGAGAATTAGCTGAAAATTCCACCAATACCCTTGAACAGGGTATTGCGTGTTTACAGTTTTACCCCTGTTGATTTTTTGCCATTCTTTTATGCTTATGTAGAGATAATTTGTTGATTATAGGGTTGATTTCTATTCATTGGATGTATTGCCCATGCATGTTCAATTTAATACCATTTGGTCCTGTTTAACCAGTTTGGCTGCCTTGCCTATTTTCAATGCCTATTGTTGTAGGATGGAGAGTGTGTATTTTTGACATGCATGATATGTTGTAGAATATTTAGCCAAGTATTTATCTTGGATTAATTTTTCCATGTTGGACCGCTATGTTCATTTTCCTACACATGGGTGTGATAACCTGGTGTAAAATACTATAATAGGAATTGACCGAGTGAGCTTTCTCAAAGAGTCTTTGAGCACTTTGGTCTATAAGGGTGATTTACTGTGTGAGAATCCTCAGAGAGCCGTGATCCATTAGGGGATATAAGTGGAATTTAACATGTGATCATCCTCAGAGAGTCTTTGTTTTAATTTAATGACCTTGTCTATAAGGGGTATTGACCGAGTGAGATTCCTCGGAGAGTCTATGTTCTTGGGGCTATACGGGGAATTGACCGTGTGAGATTTCTCAGAGAGTCCTTGACTACCATATAATGTAATGGGAATTAACTGTGGGAGATTCCTTAGATAGTATTTCTTTACCTTTGACTATAAGTGGAATTGACTAAGATCACTTCCTTAGAGAGTCTTTATATATTTTTTAAATGAAATAGAGGGGATAGGCTGTTTGAACATCCTAGTGGGTTATTGTGCATTATTAGCTACTTTGAAACTGTGGATTGTTACTGTTGAGAACTTTATTCTTTACTTTTTTCTATACTTTTACCCTCCATATATTCAGTAACTATTAGGAACAGATCTTCGGGTGGTTTCCAACTAGGATGTAGTCTCACACACTATTTGATCCATGCTTTTAGGACCAAACAGATTATATTTTTTCAGGTATAGATAAGGGTAAGCACCCTTCTACTTCAGGTACATGATTTTTTGTGGAGATGGAGAGCATGGGACCATGCTATGTATTGTGATGATAAAGAGTTTATCTTATTTCTTTTGATCATTGGTTTAGAAATATTTTATTCCAGTATTGTGATTTATTTGGCCATTTTCCTAGACATTTGTGTCATGCATCATTTTATATATTTTTTCTCTAGTTATTAAATTATTTTTTATGCTATTACTGATGTATTTTATTTTTACTGCTTCCCCTCTTGTATGTTTTCGTTTACTTCTGCTGTGTACTCTTCCAATTGGGGTATAGTTTCCCCACTACCACACCCAATTCCCTCGCTGCTAGTGAGTAGCCTCTGGGATTTGGGAAATGTGCTTCAGGCCATGTGACCAACCGGGTACGGGGAACCTCTGGGAGGCTTCTGGAAATGGGATGTTAAAAAGTGTTATCAATGGAAATATTTTCACTTGATTTACTATTTGGATCCTTTATCCTGGGATAAGATGGAATGGGTACTTGGTATTAAGCTATTCCTAAGAGTAGATAACTCGTGTACATAGAAAATAGAATGTACCTTGTTTAATTGAAATTTTTTTGGTTTTTCAATTAATATAGTTTATTTGATTTCACCTTCAGTGATTCAGATGATTTGAACTGTTATTTTTGATGTTATGAAGGTTCTATTTCTGTTGCAACCCAATGAGATGAGGGTATTCCATCTCATCCATCATATAGGCAGATGTTAGAAATCACATGCCATGCATTTTTTCCATGCCATCTAGGATGCATAAGTGATTGCATGTTATTGTGATAGATGTTTTGTAAAATATTCATGTTGTTGTGATAGTTTCCTTGATAAAAATACATTTTATTTGTTAGGGTATCGTTTTTTAAGGTTTTGTTGAATGGACACCAAAAATTGGTTCTTTAGATATTATGGGCCCTCACAGTCCGGAATTTGGTGGATAATGGCCTTGTTTTCCATGTTATAATGTGTAAAATATGCCAAACTTTGATTCACGGAGAGTATGTGCCTTCATGGATCAGAATTTGGAACTTTCAATGATCGTTGCCGGGTTTTTCTGGTTCTCGAAGAAATTTCTGAGGCTTACTGTCCATAAAAACAAGAATACACATTGTGTAGTATTATGTACATGCCATGTGTTATTCTGTTTGAGAAGAAACTATTTTTCTTAAGTACATGTTGTGCAGTCTCTAACCGTGTCATAGGTCGTGTGGGTAGGGACACGCGACGTGGGAAATCCTGGAGTGAACACGCCGTGTACTTTCCATACACGTCATGTTGTATCGACCTCGTGGCCACCTGTGTCACTAAACCCAAAACTTGGCCATGTATTAACTAATACACACTGTGTGCTGGCGAAAAACACCATGTAGTATGACTTAGGAACCCGACCGTGTCATGTACAGCACGGGTCGGTGTCATCCATTCATGTACATGTCGTGTCCACCTTGAACAGTCCATGTAGTCTGAACCAGGTACCCAGTCTTGCCACGAACAACACGGGTCAGTGTTATCCTTTCACATACACATCGTGCCCATTTGGAACATGCCCGGTAGTGTGATCCATGTGTATTTCTGTGCCACTTACAACATGGGTTATGTGAAGCTTGTCTAGTAAATGTCGTGTAGGAATTGTACACACCGTGTAGTCTTGTCTTAGGAGAGTTATCTGGCTTAACCATATAGAAGGACTCTGGCAGAGGAATATGAATCAAGTACACGTCGTGTATCAAGAAAACACAGCTTCTTTTTGGGGTGTTACATGACCAATATAGGTAGGAGTACATGCCCATGTAAATGGTATCAGGGAACACATCGTGTAGGAATTTTACACACATTGTAGTCATGTTTTGTGAATCATGAATGCTTTCTTTATCATGTTCCTTCATTACACTCCTTGTTTTTAGTCATTGATAATCATGTTCTAAGTTGTGTGTTGGACCTGGTAGAACGATGCCACCGAGACAACCTCATGTTGTACACCAGTTTCTAGGCCGTGATTAGATACCAGACATGGCTGATCAGGGACTACCTACATATCCTCCTGCTATGCCAGCCATGGGACCAGTCGTTGTACCTGACAAAGGTGGTGATGCATATTTTAGGGAGATATTTTTCTAGATGATGAAGACCTTTTAGGGAGCACCACTGCCTACCCTATCGATGGATGATTTGACGTGGGTCTTCCAGTAGCAGAATCCTCCTACCGTCTCAGGGGAAGGAGGACCTCAAGCTGCAGAGTCATGGCTAGAAGCCATGTTGACAATTTTAGAGCATCTGGAGATACCTTTAGAGAAGAGGGTGAATCTCTCTACCTACATGGTTTGAGACTCCACCAAGAGGTGGTGGGATGTCATATCATAGGTGGGACGATACCAGAATATGGCTTGGGATGAGTTTTTGTGAATCTTCTATGATTACTCTTATTCAGATAACATGAGGGATGATCAAGATCGAGAGTTCATGAGTATGGAGTAGGGTACCCTTTCTATTATGGAGTATTCCTCTCACTTCATAGAGCTACATCATTTCACCCCAATTCTACGATGTGATGAGTTGTTCTGTGCACCAAAGATTGAGGATGGTATGAGGCACGACATCTGATCCCAGGGAAACATCTTCAGTTTGATTGTGACATCCTCCGTCCTCAAAATGATGTCGATCACAGAGCAGAATCTGAGGGATTTTGGAGCTATGACCCAGGGCGGTTTGGCATCCAAAGTTAGTGATCTGCCAGCATATAGTAGGAAACACCACAGGGAGACTGCACGAGGAGATCAGAGTAGGCGGGGTGCATCTTCGAGTAGCCAGGTGGTGTGCATCTAGTGTGGGATAAGTGGGCATATGAGGCTAGGTTTTCTGAGATACATAGTGGAGTGACGATATTGCGGTAATATGGGTCACCTTCAGTGCTTCTGTTAGTTATTCTCACCAGTAGCAGCTGACAGGGGTACTTCTATGACTCCTCGTTACGGAGCATCACCACCAGTTTCTCACTAGTCTACAAAATGGTGTTTTTCCAGCCGATCGGGCCGAGGTGGAGGTCGTTGACATGGTATTCAGTCATCAGTTATTCAGTGACAGGAGGGTGGATCAGCACAAAGTGGTCAGGTAGGGTTAGAGGGTTCTGGCAAAGGCCTGAATTTTGCAGTGGAGTAGACCCAGTAGGAGCAGGATCCTGGAACTTCTACAGTACGAGGTACGATCTTAGTAGCCTCAGTTTTAGCATCATCTAATATCGATACAGGGGATTCCCATAGCTTTATCTATTTTTCTGTTGTAGAGATCCTTGGGATCTGTATCTATTACTCTACCGATATCTTGGCTCGAGAAACACTATTGGGGACTAGAACGACTAGTGTACCATAGTGAAGAGAGTGCCCTATACAGGTTGGGGAGTGGCAATTTCAATGGAACCTCTAGGTCCTAGAGATGATAGGATATAATGTCATTCTTAGGATGGACTGGATAGTTCCTTCCAGGTAGTCATTAATTGTTATCGTCGTAGGGTGAGTTTTGTATCACCTAAGGGTGGATCCTTTTTTCATAGGGGCGAGTGGGATGTACAGGTGAGCAGAGCAGGTTCAGAGAATCATGGGTTGGGAAGATTTACATCCCAGATTGCTAGTCTTTATCTGGATGACCATGGGACTTCACAATTAAACTTTACTCCAGTAGTGGATCATTTCGGATATTTCTTTCTAGAGGAATTTTCAGGTTTTCCTTTGCAGCGTGTTGTAGAATTTTCTATTGACCTTGTTGTAGGAGCATCACTTGTGTCCATTCGTTTTTATAGGATGGCTAAACCTATGTTGCCGAAGATCATGAAACAGTTGGAGGAGCTATAAGAAAAGGGTTTCATCTGACCTAGTACTTCTCCTTGGGGTTTTCCAGTCCAGTTTGTGAAGAAGGCAGACGACACCCTCTGGCTTTGTGTGGATAATAAGAAGCTAAACTAGTTGACAGTCAATAACCGATATCGCTTGCCTAGGATTGATGTTCTCTTTGATCAGCTTCAAGGATCCTGGGTGTTCTCGAAGATTGACATGAAGTCCGGTTATCATCATTTGCATGTTATACCATCTGATATAACTATCACAGCCTTCTGGAGCAGATATGGTGTATAAATGTATATGGTTATGTTTTTTGGTCTCACGAACGCGCCTGCAGTTTTCTTAGCACTGATGAACCACGTGTTCCATTCATACTTGGATTACTTCTTGGTGGTTTTCATGGACAATATCTTGGTGTAATCTCACAATCGACACGACCATGCTACACTTCTTGATACTATATTTAGTACACAGAGGGATCATAAGTTATATGCTATGATCTCAAAGTGCCACTTTTGGATGGATGTGATTCACATCCTGGGTCATATTATCTCAGAGTCAGGAGTATCAGTTGACCCAATGAAAGTGAGAGATGTAGTTTCATGGGGTCAGCCGAAGAACATCTTTGAGGTGTAGAGTTTTCTAGTGATGGATGGATACTAGAGACGTTTCATACAGGTCTTTTCATTCTTAGCAGCACCACTAACATGTCTGACTAAGAAGGGTGCAAATTTCATATGTTCGGATTCTTGTGAGTCGGCCTTTCAAGAGAAGAAAGGGATTTTGACGTCAGCACTGATACTATTCCTTCCAAAGTTATACAAGAGCTATATTGTTTACTATGATGTGTCAGGTATCGAGCTGGGAGTTGTACTTATGTAGGGAGATGGAGTCATTGCGTACGGGCCTCGGTAGTTGAAGCCACATGAGAGGAATTAACCGATGCACAAATTGGAGTTGGAAGATGTTGTTCATGCATTTCAATGATGGATAAATTATTTTATGGGAGAGAATTTTGATGTTTTCACCAACCAAAAAAGTCTCAAGTACATCTTCCTTCAGCGTGATCTGAATTTTAGACAACACAGGTGGGTTGAGTACCTACAGTCCTTTGACTTTGAGCTTGTTTATACACCTGGGAAAGGAAACGCAGTGGTTGTTGCTTTAAGCAGAATGACTCAGATACAAGCAGTTAGGGAGGCCAGCATTGAGGGGAATCTTACGGATCTATTCTCTAAGATGCATTTGGAGGTGCATGACAGACATATGCATAAGTTTCTATCTTCTGTAGCTGTTACCTCTACTCATCATGATCGAGATTGAATGAGGAAACTATCAGATTCTGAAGCCTTGTTCTAAGGGAGAGTGTGTAAAGAGAGGACCCTATTACTGGATGTACTGTATTAGAGGATGTGATCTTCCCTTTCCAAGGGTGTGTTTGGGAGCCAGTAGATATAAGTGAGTAGCTGATTCAGGATTTTCATTCGTCAGTTTTGGCAGTTCATCCGGGTATCACAATGATGTATCATGATCTGCACCGTCAGTATTGGTGGCCCGGTATGAAGAGGGACATTTCTATTTTCATCATGAGGTGTTCCACTTGTCAGCGGGTGAAGGAAGAGCATAAGTGACCAGAAGGGATTTTACAACAGTCTCCCATTCCCGAGTGGAACTGGAACGATTCCGCGATGTAAATCGTGATAAGTTTACCAAGTTCACCTAGAGGGAATGTTGGAGTTTGGGTTGTTATTGAAACACTCACGAAGGTTTCCCACTTCTTTCTAATCCTGGAGACCTTCAGTTTTGATGACCTTGGATGGTTGTACATCCGAGAGATTTTACATCTACAGGGAGGTCCACACATCATCTTTTCGGACAGAGATGCACGTTTTACTTTTTGGGTCTAGCAGGGGCTTCAGAAAGCTTTGAGTATAGAGGTATTTTTGAGTACAAATTACCACCACAAGACAGATGTTCAATCCAATCAAACGATTCAGGTGTTTGAGGATATGTTTCGAGCATGTATTCTGGATATTACAGGTTCTTGGAAGAAGCATATACCTCTTCTGGAGCATTCCTAAAAAAATAGTTTTCAAGAAACTATTCAGATAAAACCTTATGAGGATTTGTACAATAGGCCATGCCGATCAACTTTATGTTGGATGGAGGTAGGAGAGGAAGCTTTTCTGGGACCTCCTCTTGTTCAGGAGACCACATTGTAGATAGAGTTGATTCAGATGAGGATGGCTATTTCAAAAAATCCAAAGATGTATTATGCTGATCAGCGGAGATGACCTCTGGAGTTCGAGGTCGGGGATTATGTTTTCCTATTTGTCACACTGAGGTTGGGACACAAGAGGATTAAGAGACATGGTAAGATTTCACTGAGGTATGTCAGGCCATTTGAGGTGTCATAGAGAGTTGGGCCGATTACCTATCAGTTGTAGTTACCTCATAGGAATCTGGCTATGCGAGACGTCTTCCACATTTCTCAGCTTCGACATTACTTTTCAGACCCATCTCATGTTTTTCAACCTGGGGAGGTTGAGTTGGAAGTGGAAGAATATTTCGAGGAGCATCCAATCCGGATTGTGGATCAAAGTACAAAGGATCTCTGGGGCTGGTCTCTTCCACGAGTATGAGTGCTATGGTAGCACGAGCGGGTGCATGATGAGACTTGGGAGAGGGAGGCCGATGTGTGAGAACAATTGCTGAAAATGTTCGTGGTTTCTTCATCTATGTCATGCTAATGAAATTCTGGAATGAATTTTTTTAATGGGTATGTTTTTAAGAACCTTAACCTTCTATTCAGGAATGTTTTTCCTTTTCTGGTTGTTTTTTAGGAAAAAAGAAAATTCTAGAAATTTTCAAAGTACAAGTTGTGTCTGTATGAGTAAACACAGTGTACTTCCTTTCCGCATGAGGTAGTGTGTTGGTCGTGTAGTATCCACACACATGGCCGTGTGGGATTGAATTGGAGGCCTCTTAATGCGGAGTACAAAGAAAAAGAGTACACACTATGTACTTCAAAAGTACACACTGTGTACATTATTTTTTTTATTAAACACAGTGGGGTCACGTCTAATCACCAGAACGTTCTTCTTTTAGGTATCATTCGATCGAGTGCTTCATACCACCATAGATCTTCGACAAGACCCTCTACCTCCGTCTATCCCCCAAATTGAGCACCTTCTGTTGTGTTGGAATATCATCAGTGAGTTATGTCTTCTGCTTGAGTCTCGTTAAATGATTCCTCTTCATTCCAAATTATCATAAGATTAATGTTTTATATGTTTTATTAGATCTACCGTGTCCTAATGAGATTCAATATTCAAGGTGCACATATAATGATCTCTTAACCTCGAGGTAGATGGTTTGTACCTTTCTTTTCAATGTCCTTGAGTATTATGTGCAAATTCCACCAGTACCCTTGAACGAGGTATTGCGTATATACCATTTTACCTTTGATGATTGGATGCCATGATTGTATTCTTGTGTAGAGGAAACTTGGAGATGATTGATTTTATTTCCATGCTTTGGATGTATTGCCCATTCATGTTCTGTTTATAACCATTTGGTCATGATTGACTTGTTTGGCTACCTTTCCTATTTTCCATTCTTATTACTGTAGGATGGAGAGTTTGTATTTATGACATGCTTGATATGTTGTATACTGTTTAGCCAAGTAAATCTATTGGTTTACATTGGACAAAATTCACTCCTATTCTCATTGACCTACATAGGGCCGTGAGAACCTCATGTAGTAGAATATAAGGGGAATTGACTGATTGAGCTTCCTCAGAGAGTCTTTGAGCACTTTAGGCTATAAGGGGGATTGACCAAGTGAGCATAATCAGAGAGCCTTGAAGCACATGTGGCTGTAAGGGGAATTGACTATGTGAGCTTCCTCAGAGTGTCCTTGATTACTTTGGACTATAAGGGGAATTGAAGGTTTGATTATCCTCAAATAGAATTTGTTTTAATTCAATGACCTGGGATATAAGTGGAATTGACCGAGTGAGCTTCTTTAGAGAGTCCATGACCTTGGGTCTTTAAGGGGAATTGACTGTGTGAACTTCCTCAGAGAGTCCTTGACTACTTTATACAATGAGGGGAATTGACTGTGTGAGTAATCTCATAGAGAATTGATTTGAATTTTACTATAAGGGTAATTGACTATGAGAACTTCCTTAGAGTGTCTTTATATATTATTATAATTAAACCAGATTGGATAGGTTGTGTTTACTTCCTAGAGGGTTATTGTGTTTAATTAACAGCTTTGAAAATGTGGATTGTTACTGCTGAGCACTTTTCTATTTAATGTTTTATGTACTTTTACCTACCATATATTGACTGACTGTTAGACACAGATCTTCAGATGGTTTTCTACTGGATCTAGTCTCAAACCCTGTTTGGGCCATGCTTTTGGGCCCAAATAGATTATATTGTTGAAGTTATATATAAGGGAAAGTGCCCTTCTTCTTCGTGTACTTGATTTTCAGTGGACCTAGAGAGCATGGGACCAATCCATAGCTTGCGATGTTGAGGGGTTTCTCTACTTTCTTTTGCACTTTGGTTTAACAATGTTTTATTCCAGCATTGTGATTTGTTTGGATGTTTTCCTAGACATATATATCATGCATCATTTGATATACATGTTCTCCAGTTATTAATTCCCGTTTTCTACTGTTACTGTTGTATGTCATTATTACTGCTTTTTCTATTGTATGTTCTTGTTTACATCCACTATGTACACTTCCAATGAGGTCATAGTTTTCCTACTATCTCACCCAAGGCCCCTGCTTCTAGTCGGCAGCCTCTGGCATTTGGGGAAATGAGGTTGAGTTCATGTGACCCACTGGGTACAGGGTGCATCTTGGTGGCTTCTGAAACTGGGATGTTACAACCACTATAAAAAATATAGTCATTATTGTGACATTAATACTACTATTCTTGAAATTTGATAATTATCCTCTTTATTTAGTTCCATGTTCATTCTATATCAGATGCATATTCCAAGTGTAGTAACCATATTTACATGTCTTTAGTTCCATGTCCTTCATTCAGCAGATTTGGTTCCCATGAATGGTAAACATCTTCACATTCATTCATATCACTATTGGTTTACCATGTATTGTCAATATCTATTCATTTTTAATAACTCCAAAATTTATTTTCAAAAAAACAACACACAATATCTTGGTTGTAACATTCCCCACATTAGGTTTTTTGACAACCATACTATAAATCCTGGTACATCTTTTAAATCTAATTACTAATTATTGTTTAAATATTTATAGTTCATTTTTCTCACTTCCCCTTTATTAATAAAATTTAAAAGGTTTTTATATCCTTGATATTTATTTTTATTTTAACTCCATTTATCGTAGAACCCCATGGGGGTTTTTTCACCAACTCTACTATCCCTTTTTCAACACAAACCATGAAACAGAATTTAAAGAGACAAGGATACACCTCTAATAAATTCTTCAAATCTTATCATATTATATAAAAAAATAATTTGGTTTTTAAGAGATTTAAAAATATCACTATGATGAAAAAATTATTTGTAGCCCATTTGATACCACTTTTTGATACCCAAAACACTTTTATTTATCAACATTTTTAATTTTTTCTTCAACAAAACTATCTCTTCTTACCACTTGTAAATTAAATTTATCTTCTAAAACATTTTCAATATTTACCCATTATGTAATTATCACCACACACCTTTTAATTTATAGATATTTTTACATTTTAAAAATAATGATCATGTATCCATTTCTTAGAATCTATTTCATATTTTCACTGATACTACATGGTGGAAAAAAATTATAAATTTTCTTTTAATATTTGAACTCTTTAATATATAGCAACATCCTCTCAATTATTTCGACTAGTAAATTTACCACTTAGAGAAATTCACTAAACAATCCTTAAAAACTACTTATTTGGAATTCAATGTTGGAAAAAGAGTTAAATTTTATAGCATATAGGTTGTCTATATATCACACTTTCATATATATATAATGTAACTTGAAATATTCATCAATAACACATCCTGTGATATTAATTAGACATACACATGAATATTTTTAAATTAAAAATAACACACAAAGTGTGTGAGTTATAGTATGTTTTTAACCAATTAACACCACTCATTATGTAAAATTATGATATCACTTAATATATTTATTTATATATATATATATATTCCATAAAAACATGGTTCTCCATAATTCTCACATTATACTAATAAACCATTAAACCCATAGAATAAAATTCCCTATGAACACCATAGATATTGATACCATTTTTTTCACTCGACCTAATTTTTTATTTACACCATTATAACACCTTGTGATTTTATCGTATATTTCCTTTTAAATAAATTTTGTGTAATAAATAGGTTTACATGAAATAATGAAAACAATTATCCCTGATATATTTTATTCAGATAAATTATTATGGTTTAATAAAAACATTAATTCAACCTAAGAATATAATATGAAACATCATTAAGAAAACTGCATCCAGAAGTAACTAAAAAAACCACAAACATGTAGTCTATATCCTCACAGTTCAAAATGATGATAATAACCCTGAATATAAATATAGAAACAAGGAATAGAATTACTAATATAATAGGCATGTTTAGAGAAAATTAAATGAATAATAAAAATTATTTTATTTATTAATATAAATAAATATATATAAATTAAATATTATTTATGTATATGGTCATTTGAAAAATGCTCATTGAAAATATTGTCATTCTAAATATATTCATTCAATATAGGGATGTTAGTTATGCATGTATAAATTATTTATATTGAAGTTATTTAATTTTTTGTAACATATTAAGAATAACATAAATATAAATAATAAATAATGAAAGAAAAGAATATATTTTTTTGAAATATTTTATTATAAAAGATCATTTATAAGTGTTATATGGTATTATTATTATTATTAATAAAATTAATTGATTTATTAATAAAATTCAATGAAATATTATAAAATATATGACTGATAAAATATAAATTTTTGAGAATAAATAATTAAATTTAAGGGGACGTGACAAAAATCATTTACTATTAAAATTGATATTTTTTGAAGAACTAGTGTAAAATTGTTTTGTATTTATATCTTAATAAAGTAATTTGATCCATTATAAATGATAAATGTAAGGTATTATTTTAATTTATAAAAACATTATTAACACTTATTTTATTGGTTACTAATATTAAAGAAAAATCATATCATTTAATGTTTTAAAATTCATTTTCATATTCAAAATAATTTTTCCTATCTTTAATTTCTTCCATTTATAAGATAAATTTATCAATTTTAGAAATATATTTATATTAAATGGGATCAAAATTATTAATCTAGAAATTTAAATTTTTTAAGTAGTTCAATTTTATGTTTACGTATAAAAATAATTTATTTTGATAAAAATTTTGTTACTACAGTAAATGTAAAATTGGATAAAATGTGTTAAACTTAGTGGTAAGGACATAAAGTATCATAAATTCTTATATATAAATTTTTTATGTCGGTATGGATGATAAATATCTATTATTTTTTACTTTTGATCCACTTTCTAAATAAAAAGTATTTCCTTACATATGAAGGAATGAGTGTTTGTGAAAATGCCACACAAAATTGACTTATAAATGAACCACTTGTATAAAACTCTCAGACCACTAAATTAATTTGGTTATATATTTAATATATTTCCATATTAATTTCCCATATCATTTTCAGACAATTTTTAGCTTTTTTCACAAAGGATGAATCCATCATCATTCCTTTTGAAGGAACTCGTTTCAAGAAGGAGATAATTTGTCAATGTAAGCACCTAATTCTTCATCATTCATTCTAATTATCTTATCATTTCAGTATTTCGAATTCTAATTCTCAAATATAATGGTGTTATATTAAATTCATTATTATTCTGATAAAATTATATTACTATTATATAACTATATACTCTAAGTCATTCTTTAATATAACATGTTATTGTTTGGGTCAGTTCAACCACCTATATGACTGATTCCATAATAGCTTCGTGGATTACAATATGAATGAGTATCAAGAAATAAATAATGGTAAAATATGATATTATATATCATTTAATGTTATTAATATGGTTCATGAAGGTTTACATAAAAAATTCATAACTATTATACTGTAACTCATTGTAATTGGAAAATTACCTGGAACAAGTTCATCATAGAATTCATTTTCACTAACCATACCCATAACTCACATCAACTAAAAATGGGAATACATAAATCCATGATATAAAATTATTATAATAATTTTAATAATATAATAATTATGAACATCTTATCAAAGAATGAGGGATGATATCTTCATTATGAAACCTTTACGAAATAATCACAATTAATAATATCTGACAATAAAAATAAAGAATAACGAACTAATATATGAGAAATGAATAATAATGAAAAAAATATATAAAATTTAATATTAACTAATATGGTTATAAATTAATATATTAAATTTTTTATGTTTATTATACAAGATTCAAAAGAACTTTCATTGAAGTCAATAATAAATGTATGCGGTTTTCTTTCCAATCTCAGTATAAATATGACATTGTTTTTTATTAATTCCAATGTGGTGAAATTGAGTGTTATTTATATCTAAAACCTTATATAATTTATCATATAACATTTATATCTTGTTTTTTAATATATTATTAATATTTCACCTCTCTTTGATTCACAATTTAACCAAAAGGTTCCCCGTAAGATAGATCAACCTTATCTCTTCTTTTCGACTCGATATATTTTCCCTCCATGTTAATATTATTTATTTTGAATTAAATATTTCCTTATATATAATTAAATGATTTACTGAGCTCATTTTTTGTTATCATTTACCTTAAATAAATCTCGTAGGAATATTTTTAATGTTTTCTACACAAGTCATTTTATGTGTGTTTTACCATAGTTATAAATGTATGTGAATAATATTCCTTTTTACCTCTTTCCATATGAACAATTTTTCTCACGATCATATATTTTTTTAATTATAAAAAAAAATTCCAATGATTTTTGGGTTTTCCCAAAGTAGTTATTATCCACCTTTTTATAAAATATTTTCTTTTAAGTAAACTTTATCAAAAATTGAATTGTATTTCGTCAAGTTTTTCTTATAAATATTTAATACTCTTATAAAGTGTTTTAATCCATCTCAATATCCTTAAATTATTTTTTTACTATTTTTTAAGTTACTTAATGAAAAAAAATATTTCTTCTTCTAGATATATTACTATCACATTCTTGAGAAATGGTATATAGGTTCTTAGTAAAAGACTAACATATTATGGAATGGTTGTAATCCTAGAACACAATATGATGAATGTATCTATGGGTAACATTGAGAAATTTTCTGTGCTCATATTTATTAAATATTCTCATATTTTGCATATTATATATATATGTTATGTTTAAAAATTATTCAATCATGTTTACACAATCCCAAGAATCATTTTTTTTGACATAAGACTTATGTCATGGTTTATGATTTATGATCTATTTTATTGGGTATTATTTCCATTTATTATGTTTGTATACCTTGACTACGTTCTCAGACCCTCATCTTCATCTAATGCTCATTGATGATCATTGATTATTATCTCTTATGAATACCCTTAATGAACATCAAATGTCACCCCTTTTCTATGTTTCAATTACTGAGTTAATAGATAATATTATTATGTGTGATATGTCTTGAATAATATCACATGTAATGATTTTTATGGGAAATTTTAAAGACTTAGAGAAAAATAAGATGGTCATGTAACTAATATCAAATTAAAAAAACACTATAGATTATGATGGGTTATTTTATGTGACATAAAAATGATATTTTAGTAAAATGATATATCATGTATGTATGTAATTCTCAAGTTACTTCAATTGGTTTTAGAGTGTTTTTTTATATTTACGGAATGGGTTATGAAGAATAGTTGTATAGAACATAAAATAACCTTTGGTAAAATCAAATTAATGTATAATAAACCTATTTTTTATAGAATGAAATGAAATAGTCATAATTTTATACATTTTAGGATTAATGTTCCTTATAATATTATTTCACACTGTTATTATCATTTCCTAATTCTAATTCTATCCTTTTTGGTGATATTCAATGGTGGAAACCATGAGTATTTGAGTTGAGAATGGTTGTGATGGATACTGCAATAGCTTCCGAATGAGAAATCAAATAGAATGAGATCTATAGTGAAAAATATCATTTCTAGGCTCAACCAAGTCTCTCAACATATGAATAATATCATGAATAAGGATGAAATCTTAATTTCACTAATGAAGGAACAACTCTCCATTGAATCGTTAACATGAAAACATCAACCCTATTTTAGTGGGTATTAAATCTACTAGTTGTTGAGAAGGGGAACAGAAGAATAGAAAATATTTTTTCCATTATTTTGTACTAGGAGTGTAAAAATTTTGGTTTAACTATTAATCATTTTGAAGTCAAGTAAAATCAATGGTTGACCTTACTCAATATAATGATGCAATAGTAAAAAATCGACCTCTTGAAATAGGAGTTATTTTAGAATGTTCTTTTCAGTAAATATTTTACCTAAAATCATCACAATAAAATGAACAGATAATTACTTTAGCTATAAAAAGGGGATAAATCCATTTGTACTAATGATAAAATTTCAACAAAAATTAAAGGTACACTTTTGTTTTTATGGATGAATATTAAAGAAAAATAAATCATATATTTAATTTCTTAATATCAAATATTCATAAATTTAATGCAATTAGTGACTCTGGTTGTTATGAAGAGATTGTTTGATGTTATATAAATGTGGAAATAGAGATTTTATACTCACATTATTCTCATGGTTTTGTGGAAACTAATTGAAAATAGTGTACTGTGGAAACTCATGTGATAAGAACCAAAGATTAAATTAAATTTATCTTCTTATAAGACTAAAATGTGGGATGAATATTGGGAATAATTATATCAAAAGAATAAATAAATGATTAAAATGTAGAAAAAAATAGCGATCATATGAATTCTAATGATATATGAAGAGGTTATATCATGAAATGGTTTAGGGGAAATCTCAAACCAATGAGCCACCTACACACCAATTATTAAATTATAACGATTTTGGGAATTTTGCCAAAATGGTCACCAAACAAAGTATTAATTATGAATTTCAATGTAAATATACTCTTTATATATAGGACAAAGGTAAATACCTAGTATTCATAAATACTAATTTAGATCACAAAAAATGATGTTGGGAAAGGTACAAATACCATACACTCAAGAACTAAAAATTTCATATTTGATTTTGGTTTAAACCACTCCATTATATCCTGATCAATTTAAAAGATAATCAACCAACCTCATAAATAAATATGTATAAAACTCTCAATGAAAAATATTAGTTGTGAGATGATTTAATCACATGTTAACAACTATTTTCTTATGGATTTTTTTTGGGAATGTGATTTCTTGAAATCTTATTATTCTCCATTTAAATGATTATTTTTTTGATTTTTCATTTTAATAACTGGATCAACATAGGTACTATGTAATTTTTCTAGATATAAAAGTTTTATTTCATATACCAAATCAATCAATTATCATCTATTTGTGAAAGGTTTAATATGATCTCTTTATGGAACTTAATTCCTTTATTTGGGTATAACAACAAATCCTGAGGGGTAATTATCTCAAATGGTGGGGTAACAATCAATATTGAAGATATATCTATTATTGAAGAATATATCCATTTATTTTTAGACTTATTTACAGATATCCCCTAGATCATGAGGATAATTTTGAAACAGAATTCATACATGATACTATACCTATATCAAGAACTCATTACATAATAAATCTGATTAAATTGGTGTAATTAAAGAATAAACTATAAGGTAATATGGATAAATGTTTTTATATTCTCAAGTGCTTCACCATGGGGTTCCCTAGTAAACATTGTTAATTAGAAATATAGATATATTAAACTATGCATTGATTATCGTGAAATTAGTAAGATTGTGATCAAGGAAATGTATCTTATACTCATACTAATGACTTATTTTATTAACTATAAGGGATTAAACACTTCTCTAAGGTTGAAGTTCAATGTGTAAATCATTAATAAATGGTTAAAAAGGATTATATAACCAAGATAACCATGAATTCATGATATGGTCATAATAAATTCCTATTGAATCTATTCATGCTTACAAATACCCCTACAATATTTATTGACATGATGAATAGAGTATTTAGAGATAACCTCAATAAAATTTTAATATTATTGAAAATTTTATTCATTTATATATTATAATAAAAAGTAATAGTTTTATGATCAATTGACAATTGTGTTAAATAACTTGAGAAAGGAAAAACTAAATTTAATATTTTAAAACTGTGAATTTTTACTATATAAAGTATCATTCTTCAGTAATGTAATAAAAAAATAGTTTATATATATAGCTCCTATAAATTTGGAAGTGCTTGAATAATGGCCCAGGACAATCAATGTAACAAAAATCCACAGTTTTATTAAATTATAAGGATATTATTAATGTATTGGGATAAATTTCTTATGAATTTAAAATCCACTAACCATGTATATTGAGGAGGGATTAATGTACCTTTTAATAGATTAATGTGAAGAAAATTTCAAGGATCTCATGTAATGGATTCTAACTACAAATAGTAATCACTCTACCCTATAGTACAGAAGGATTATTGATATAAATGATGCATAAAATAAGATATTGGGATGTTTTCTCATATAATATGAAATGTTGTTAGCTTATTCCTCACATAAATTACAATTTTATGAGAAAAATGACCCAATTATTTATTTGGATCTAGTAGTAGTAATATGTTGTTTAATGATATTAATGTATCTATATGCTTAAAATTTTAAAATATATACTGATCATAAAAGTCCTAACAATAGATTCACATTTAAGTAGTTGAACATGTTTAAGAAGAATTGTTAATTTAATGATAGATTACTGTTTCCTAATAAATCACAACCATGGGAAGGAAACAAAGTCCATAATGATCATAAAAGGAAGGGTTATTCTACAATATCTATGATGGTGATTGATATAAACCCAATAATTATGGGTTTTAAAAGGACTGGCCATGAAATAATAAGAGAATCAGTGATAAGTATTCATTCAAAAATGACTTCTCAACTATCCAACCATTTGAATATTAATGTGGACCAAAAGGAGGATATGGTACTGTCGAATAATGTAAGGAATGTTATAAGGTTAATGTTTAAAAATGTTAGAATTATAAGATTCAAGAAATGAATTTTTGTCCCTTCAAAACTAAAATTTTAAATGTAGATATTATATGATATACAAAGCCAATCATCCAAAATCTATACTAGAATAAAATATATATTTATATAGATCATAATGATTTTTTACGGAAAAAATGAATATGGAGATTACAGAATACATATCTCGATTCTTTGTATTCCAATATTTTATGATTGAACAACAAAATTTTAAAGTGTTTTTGAAACAATTACCCATAAATATATAAAAATGGGAAAATATAACCATAGATTTTATCACAATACTTCTTAATACTTATAAAGTACAAAATTACATTTGTGTTGTAGTTGATATTGTTATAATTGAAATAAATTTATTTTCTATTTGATAATATTTCACACTAAATAAACTTACTTGTATATATATAAAGGATATGATAAAGATTCATGGAGTAAAACATTCCATTATGTATGATTGAGATCATAGTTTTACTTTGAATATATGGAGAAGTATTCAAAAGGTATTAGATAAATAGATATTATTCATCATAAAATATCAAACTATGACTGTTGATAAATTATAAAAGACCATTAAATAATTATAGATATTCTATGATCATTTTTAATGGATTTAAATGGATGTTTGAATCAACACGTTTCTTAGGAAGTGTTATCTTATAAAAATAGTTTCTATTATAGAATTCAAATTTCACCATATGAGGGTTTTTATGAGAGTATGTTAAAACATATAATATTTTGGAATGATGATGCAATGAATAATCTACTGAGACCAGATATTTCTTAAGATATTTTAGTGAATATTCAAACCATTCAGCGGCACAATAAAACTTCTTAGAGTCAATAAAATAGATACACTGATAATCATTTCTGACATATGAATTTTGACATTCAGGACAAGTTATTCCTTCTAATATAACATTGTAATAGGGTTATAAGATTATTTATAAAGGGAAAGTTGTTCACTAGATACATTCTCCATTTTGAGATCACCTCCCATGTGGAGATGGTAGTTTATTATCTTTCACTTCCACTAAACCTCTCCGTAGTGAAAGATGTTTTTAATGTATCACTTTTGAGGAAGTATATACCTAAACTATCACATGTATTGAACCAAGAGGCTATACAATTAAAAATAATATATATTATGGGGAACAACCAATAGAATTATTGGATCATTGAAATAATGTACTATGAGTCATGTCCACTAACATGGTTAATGTTCTTTGGAGAAATCACAAGTTCAAAGAAGAAACATTGGAACCTAAGGATGTAATAAGGAAAAAGTACCCTCATTTATTTCCATCAAAGTAACACAATTATAAGGGTAAGATTAATTTTAAATGGGTATAATGTAACACCCCATTATTTCATCATATATTTTCATTTAAAAAAACACATTGTTAAATAACATGTCTTATAGATAACACTAAACAAAAATAATCCATTATATAATTTACTGAAACAAAATATTAAATTAAAGATAATAATGTTAAATATTTAGAATATAATTAAAAAACATTAATAAAACTATATTAGGCATAAATCCACATGTTAATAAAAAACAATGAACATGAAATATTTTTCCACAAGGTTTTCCCTAATTATTATACCTCCAATTATAACAATGTAAATAAGGAAAATCATTAGAAATATAATATAAATAATGAGAGAAAAAATGAATAGGATGAATTATTTTATTGATGAATGTAATAATATATATAGAAATGAAATATAACCATTATTAATATGGTCATTGGACATATGGCGATTGGAAATATGGTCATTGGAAATATAGTCATTGAAATTATGGTCATTGGATATAGACTTGTTGGTTATGTATGTATAAAATAGTTATATTTAAGTTATGTAATTTTAATTTATAAATTGAAAATAATATTCTTAATAGAAAATACAATAAAATAAAATGATAATATTTAAAAAAGTTATTTTATTATAGAAATATAACTCTATTAGTTACCCATTATTATTATTATTATTATTAAAGAATGATTTTATGTATTTATAAAATTTAAAAAATTATTATAATATATATATTGATAAAATTTTATTTTTTTTATAAAAATAATTAAATTTAATGGGATGTAAATAAAATTATTTAATTTTAAAAGTGATATTTTTTAATGAACTTTTAAAGTGTTTTATTTTTTTATCTTAATATATTAAATTTATTGCTTTTAAATTATGAATCTAGAATAATATTAAGATTTATAATAAAGAAATAGATCAAAATTTTTTTACCAATTAATTAATATGATATAAGATTATCTACAAATAATGTTTTCATGGAATTTTTATAAAAAATATTTTTAATTTCAATATTATGTTTTAATTTAAATGTTAAATTTCTCATATTTAGAAATTTATTTTGAATAAATAGAGTCAAAATTATTAATAACGATGTAAAAATTAGTTAATTTGGTCAATTTAATTTTCAGGAATTGAAATAAGTTACTGAGGTAAAAATAGAGATACCACGGTAAATGTAAAATTTTGAAAAAATTGTTAAACTAATTGGTGACTTAAAATATGATAAATATTGGTCTCCAAATTGAATGGATGTGGATATTCACGACCCATATCTATTATTTCCCTATTATGATACATTTTTCATGTAAAAAATACAATTCTTACCCATTATAGAATGAGTATTTGTGAAAATATCTCTCAAAACATGTAACACCCCAAGCTTCCACGATATGCTTCTCTTTGAATAATACAGTAGCGTGTGTTATATGAAACTTCGAGTTTTAACACACCACAAACAATCAAAGTGGACATTATGAACAGTAATAACAACTCTTTAAAATTTTATAAATTTTATTTTAAAAATGGACTTCATTTTGGGATTTGGAATATCGAAATTTGCTTGGGGTGATTTTTTGGTATTTTTTTGAAAACATTCAATTTTTGATTAATAGTAAAAAACACGGAGTTATTTTATAAAACCAATTTTTTATTTAAATAATTTTTTATATTATTTAAATTTATATTAATTGAAAATAGATACATAATACCTATATAAGTTCAATGTAATTAATTGGAGTTGGTTTATAATAATTTTAGATACATAAAAATTTTAATGAACTTTTTACCGTCTTTTACCCACCTCCTATGAGTATTTGAAAATTTACATAAAAAATAATTTTACTGCTTCTGTGAGTTGAATTTAAAAAATCTGAGAGACATGGTCGATATCATTATGTAAAATGTTGTTCAATAAGATAAAAATAAATTTTGGTGAATTGTAAATTTTAAACATTATTTACCACGATTAAATGTAAATAGGGTAATTAAGGGTAACAATGATCTTATTATTACCCTAAAACATGTCCTAATTCTATTGGACAGATGTAATTCGACCAAAAAAACATTTGGAATGAAATATGATCCTTTAGGTCCACTTGGATTAGATTAGGACATTTATTATTATTTAATTGAAAGAAGAGTTAAAAGTGTTAAATTCCATGTTTAATAACTAAATAATTTTTAATATAAGATTAAAAAAAAGATAAATTAGACTACAAAAATTCATCAGAAATATAAAAATATCTCCTACATAATGGTATTTTATTTTTATTTTTTAAACATTATATAATTAATTTTATTTATGACACAATGATGATGAAGTAATTATCTAATTAATGAAATATTAAAATAATTGATATTATAAATATCCAAATAAATGTAATTTGAGACTTTTTATAAATTACACTAATTTTCAAGGTTAATATTACATGTTAGGGTTGGTTATATGAATTGTTTTATGATGTATTAATTCTGTTAATAAATTAGTAAAAACAAAATACCAAATAGTGTCAAAATAGACATAAAAGAGTTTTTAACACAAATATTATATTATTAATTGATATTCTGTTTCTAATAATATGAGGTTCGGAAAAAAAATTATATAATGATATGTGTATAATTAATGAACAACTTAGGGAACAATTTGAAGTATATAGTATGATTATTAACGATATAATATAAAAATACAAAGAGACATGGTAAATGTCAAACTATTTAACTAAGAGTTAAATCTAAAAGATATGGTTAATATATTGAACCAAACCATTATAAACATATTTTTTAGTTTTTTTAGACCCATACCTACCAAAACCATTAAATAAATAAATTTTTATCCACTATAAACCGAAAATTCTTTTATTTTAAAAAAATATTTATATCTTTTTCTAAGGTTCCTCTTATCCCTCGTATAAAAAGTCACCCCTTCCCTCAAAGTCACACCTTAAAAGCCTTTTGTCTTGGCCAAAACCAACACAAATAACTTCTTAGCTATCCTCCATTCATCCTAGAGGCCTTTAATTGGTCATAAAGCCATATTAAGGATCCATTTTGATCAAATCAAAAGGAAGAACCTGAAGAAGAGGAAAATATTTCATCACCTCTTTCTAGTTCTTTTCATCTTCCACTTCCTCTTTCATTGTTGTTTCCATTATAAAATAATAAATCCAATATCTTATATATACTAAGATATTATTATAAATATTTTTCAACCATATTAATTATTCTACCCATCCTTTGAATGAGATGTAACCATATGTGCGTACGTACGACTTACCGTCTCCACGTCACGGGGAACTTGTTATTCAATACATTATTATTTGGATGGGTATAATAATGATGTGTAATTGATGTAAATAATAAATATAACATGATAATAATTATTTATATATGATATATCATCCAATTATATATTATTTTCACATCAAAAAAATGATATAGTCGCTCGTGTGTTCGTACGGATTACCGTCTCCACGGACACGATGAGATTCATTCCCCATCGTATCCATCCAAGACTAATTTTTATTAGATTATTAACAATTATGTTTAAAGAAATTATATAATTCATAATATTAATAAGATACATCCTTCCCATAATAACCATAACATTAGTAAAAAAGAATATAAGGGAAAACGAATCATTTCACACCCGAAACGATAACAATACTATGATATTTTTAACAATGCAATATTAAAAGAACATAAATGATATCATATTAATGTATATGATTCTTGTATAAATTAATAACAATTACTTCACCATTATACATGAGTTTAACCTACCCTCCACCAAGGAAAAGTACAAGTTAAGGGTTAATTTCATAATGTCTTCATTATCTAAGGTTGTTTATATGTAATTATCTTTCGAGACCTCTTTATCATCCACATCCATGTTTATTAAAAATGTATTTCAAAACATTATTAATATTTTATCTAATATGGTTTAATTTCATTCATACCCTTGTTTGACATTTATATGATTTTTATAAAGGAATCTTTCTGTCATTTTCCAAGCAATGTAGTTTATGGCTTTTTTGACAAAATTCAGGTAAGAATGTTTTTTTAACTTATATGGCGGGTACAGGTATTTTCCGCCGTTAAACCATCGTAAAAAAATCCCTTACAAGCTTATAAGAATATTTTCAAATATAAATGTTATCTTTTATAATCATGTGACTTTTAAATGATTTCAAAATAGAATGATATATTTCTCTAAAAATGTTTTGATTTCATCTATGTCAACATCCTTTGATGGATTTTAAGTTAGTTTGAAGTTGAGTTATTATGATACAAAACATCCATATTTTATTGATGGTTTTGTGATATGTTTTACTATTTATTTGTTATTCCATTCAATTCATGTTTTATGGATAAAGTATTAGCATTTTGTATGCCTGTTTGAATATGAATGTTTATGTTATGTTTAAACCTTTTCATAAGAGGAATGCATTGGACATAGTGAGTGGTGGGGGAGCCCGATATAGCTCCTCAATACATCGGTAGGTCTCAAGAGACAATATAGTGTCTTGGCACAAAGCCTTGATAAAATATTATTTGTATTCCTGGAACAAGGCCTTGACTATGTTGTTATGAAAGTCTGGCAATATGAATTCCATCATTATGAAAGTGGCTATTGATATTGCATGTGATTATCGATAAGTAGAACATCCATGTGAATAAGTAAATGGAATTATTTGATATTGTTTTTTCCAAATTATTATGATCTTCAAGTTTAAAAAGGATTTTGTTTTAGTCTTATACATTACCTTAAATGTTTTTTCTTCTTTACGAATGTTTTCGCTATATTTTTATCCTTACTGAGCATCTGAGCTCACCCCTTTATATGTTTTATTTTTCCCAGGATGTGAAGAAGTAATTTATGACTGACCTGCAGGGATAGTCTGAGGGGATATGAGTGTGGTCAATGGAAACAATGTTGTTGTAGTTTTCAATTTTATGATGTAATGCAAACCATATTAATATATATAGTACTTCCAAGATTACTAAACTAATCGGCCTTTTGAGACTTGATCTTTTGTGATCATGAAAATGATACCTAATAATGGACCGACTCTATGCTTCTAGGGTCGGGGCGTTACATTTGGTATCATAGAATGTTTAGTAGAATCCTTGGGATCTGGATTTAGATAAACACTGATTAGAGAACATAGACCTAAGACACAAATTGAGGATTAGTATAGAAGAACTTCCAATAATTTTGGTATTGTATAGATTTTGTGAGTTTTCCAAGAATTATATCCCTGTCTTGATAAGAGCAGGTTGAGGCAGCTCTGGAATAGTTGTACCTAAGGGTAAAACACAAAAACACAGCTTTGAGCTAGACTTGAACAGGAACTAGTGCACGAAAACAGGCCTTGTTGCACTCTTGTTTACAAATCTCCCAGGGGATATGCTTAGAAAAATTCTTATTTTCTTTAAAAACCATTATGAACTGTTTATGAGTCTATAAATCCTCAATGAAAACATTTTTATGATTATGTTTTATATCTATAAACTATTCAGTTTACGTTAAGTATTTTACATGTTTGGAATTATGTATTTCGATTCAAAAACTAATCTAGTTTATGCCATTGTTTAGAAATGGATCCTAGTGGAAGTAATGGAAACCACATAAATGCACATAATCCATGTAGGTAATACCCTCCTACTCTAGGTAATAATAGTGGAGTTGGTGATGAAACTAGTGCTGATCAGCTTATCACCGTTCTTGGACAACTCACTCAGGTTATGAATAATAACCTTACCTGTATGGAGCACCCTGGTCCAGAGAATAGAGAATCAATGTTATATCGCTTCATGAGGTAACAACCACCAACATTAAATTGGAGTAAAAATCCAATATTAGTTGAGCAATGGGAAAATTCCTTAGAGAAAATATTCTATGCCTTGGGACGTAGTGAAAGGGAAACAGTTGTCATGATAGTTTACCATCCCACTAGAGATGCTGATCAATGGTGGTCATTGATTCAAAACAAAAAGGATGATGATGATGTATAAAAATTTAATGGAGAGAGTTTAGAGAGATTTTCAAAGAAAAATACTTTCCTCGTGACCATCAAGAAGATATTGAAAGGCAATTTATGAGTCTGAGGCAAAAGAAGTATGAGAATGTCACAAAGTATGTGGCTAACTTTACATGGTTAGTGAGGCATTCTTCAAATTATACATGTAACCCAATAAGTAAGATTTATCATTTATTTAATGGGTTAAAACCATTTCTCTATCGAGCATTAGTGTCACAATCTTTCTCATCATATGAATATATTGTCTTATGTGCTATCAAGACAGAAAAATAATTATCTATGTCTTATGAATTTATTGAAAAGCAAGTGAAGAAGAGATATGATGAACATTCTGAAAGTGGAAATAAGGGGAATAAGGGAATTGTGGAAAATCCATCCTATAGTAAATGTGGGAAGAAACACACTGGTATTTTCTTGAAGGGAATGGTAGTCTGTTAGAAGTGTGGTGAAAAGGCCACCAAACTCTTGATTTCAAGGGGAAGAAAGAGGTTGTCACTATTGAATTATACAAGTGTATAGAAAGGGGTAATTATGCAAATGAATTTCCTAATAAAAAAGGGAAGATACCTCATAAAAGGCCAAGGGATCAAGGCCAAGATTATGTTATCACTACTACTGAGTTTGATGCCCAAAAAGATATGGTGGTTGGCAATTTAATGGTTTACTAAAGTTTATAAAATGCTTTATTTGATTCTATATCATCTCAATGTTTCATATCTTCCCAGTTTTCTAATAAAATTAGATATTTTAAATTTTAATTTACAAGGGATTTGTCAGTAAAATCTCCTAAGGGAAGTATCATTTCCACAATGTTTTGTGAATCAGTCCCCATTATGGCATATGAATATTTTTTATCCGCTGATATCATAGTAATAACCATGATTGAATTTTATATATTTATCAATATGTATTGTCTTTCAGACCATAACACATAAATTTATTGTATGAATAAGGTGGTTATGATTTTTGATGATGATGGTAATGAACACCTTATCTTTAAAGCAGAATCGTCACCACCTGATTCTTATCTAGATCCACCCCTAGTAGCTCAACTAAATTCCATTATTGGGAAGTAAGAGAATGAAATAACTATGGGTGAGGAAATGAATGTTCAAATATAGTATGTACCTATTTTAAAATAATATGTTGATGTGTTTCCTAAGGATTTACCTGGACATCCTCCAGAACAAGAAATTGAGTTTTCGATTGATTTAATTCCTGGTTCAAGGCCCATATCAAAGATTCCTTATAGAATGGAAACTCTAGAAATAGTGGAACTAAATAAAAAAGAGAGGAATAGAGTAATAGGGGATTTATTCTCCCTAGTGTTTCTCCATGGGGATCCCCTTCCCTTTTTGTTAAGAAAAAGATTGATCTATGTGGTTTTGTATTGACTATAGGAAGATCAATGCTATGAAAATAGAGAATAAGTATCCCCAACATCACGTTGATGATTTATTTGACCAAATTCATGAAGCTAAATACTTTTCAAATATTGAGCTTTGATCTTGATATCATCAGTTTTGTGGGAAGAAGGATGAAATTACGAAAACCACATTTCGAATCATGTACGACATTACAAGTTTATAGAAATGCCCTTTGGATTGACTATTGCACCCTCTGTCTTCATGGATATAATAAATATAGTTTTAATGGATTATCTTGATTAATTTGTAGTGGTATTTATTAATGATATCTTGGTATACTCCAAAAGCTAATAAGATCATGAAAATCACTTGTGCTTTATCCTGAAGACTCTTAGAAGACATGAATTATATGGGAAGTTTAGCAAGTGTGAATTCTGGCTTAAAGAGATTTCTTTTATTAGAAATATCATCTCTAAGGATGGAATCTCCATTGATCCTTCTATGAAAAGAGCAATCCAACAATTTCCAGCACCAACAATTATAACTGAGGTATAAAGTTTTATTGGTTTAAGAGGTTATTATTGGTGTTTCCTCTAGAATTTTTCCTTATTGGATAACTCACTAACCATGCTCACCCGTAAAGGGGTGAAATTTATTTGGACAAAGAATGTGAAGAATGTTTTGATTAATTTATGATAAGATTAGTCCATTCTCATATATTGACTTTACCATCGAGGAATGATGGGTTGTTTTTTATTGTGATGCTTCAAAAAAAGACTTGGTTGTTTCTTTAAGAAGAATGATAGGGTTATTTCCAATGCATCACGATAGATAAAATTTAATGAGAAAAACTATCCTACTCAAGATCTTGAGTTAGCAGCTGTAATATTTTATTTGAATATTTGGAGACACTATCTCAATGGTGAGAAATGTGAGATTTATAGTGATCACAAAAGATTGATGTAAATTTTCAAATAGAAATAATTCAACATCAGGAAAAAAAGAGATGGGTTGAACTACTCAAGGATTATGATTGCATGATACACTACAACCTATGGAAGGCATATAAGGTTGCATGTGCTTTGAGGAGAAAGAATCATGGAGTATTGAACAAGATCAGTTTTTAAAGAGATCTTATTTTTATGTATCTAGTAAATAAAGATATGGGAAATACCATAGAAGGAGAAACATTAATGATTTTTCAAATGGATTCCAAACCATATTTAAAAGAAGGGATATTAAGTTCTCATATTGATGATGAGGTGTATCACAATAATATTAAAGCTGTGAATGATGGTAGATTGAGTGATATCATATATGAAGGTGGAATTTTGAAATTTGGGAAGAGACTTTGTGTTCTCGATATACATGGTCTAAAATTATAATAGTTTGATGATGCTCATAATTCAAATTTCTCTATACACCCTAGTAGCACTAAGATGTATAAAAAATTGAAGGAACATTTTTGCTGGGGCAACATGAAGAGGGAGATTGTTGATTTTGTGTCAAGATGTATAGTTTTTCAACAAGTGGAAGATGGAAGGAAAGATCATGGATGAGTCATGAAATATCTTCCCATACCTGAGTAGAAATGGGATGATATCACGATGGACATTGTCATGGGGTTTCCAAAGACTCCTCGAAGGAATAATGCAATATGGTTCATTGGTAATCATCTTACCAAGTGACCACATTTTCTTGCTATATGAAAATATTTACATCATGAATGTTTAGTAAGACTATATATTAATGAAGTTGTAAGACTTCATGGAGTAACACTATTGATTATTTCTGATCGTGATCTACATTTTACATCATGATTCTAGAAATTTCTTCAGAAATCCATGGATACTGAACTTCATTTGAGCACTGCCTACCACCCCCAAACTGATGGACAATCAGAACGAACTATTGAAACCTTAGAAGACATGTTGATATCAATCTCACTTGACTTTCAAGGTATGTGGGATCAATATTTACCTATGGTTGAATTTTCCTATAACAATAGCTTCCATTCAAGTATTTATAAGGCACCATATGAAGCATTATATAGAAAGAGATGTTGCACACCAACCTGTTGGGATGATGTAGGTGAAAGAAAATTCGTAGGCCTGGAACTGGTGGAGGAAATGATGGAAAAGGTGAATGTAATCCAAAACCACATCAATGCAGCTCAAAGTAGGTAGAAGATCTATTATGATAACCGAAGGAAGAATTTGGAATTTCATGTTGGAGATCATGTTTTCTTGAAGTTATCTCCATGGAAGGGTGTTATACATTTTGTTATGAAGGTAAAATTATGTCCGAGGTACATAGGAACTTTCGAAATTCTAGAAAGAATTAGGGATGTAGCTTACCATTTGGAAATGCTTCCAAGTCTCTCCAAATTTCACAATGTATTCCATGTATCACTGTTGAGAAAATACATGCCTGACCCAACACTTGTACTCACCTATAAGGAATTATAAATGGAACCTGATCTATCTTATTTTGAAATGACTATCATGGATCTTGATACAAGAGAACAAATACTGATAAACCATATGACTAGTATGGTAAAAGTTATATGGAGAAACCATGAGATGGATTAGGCAACGTAGGAACCTGAGGAACTTATGATGAAGAACCACCCAAGTATTTTTATTCAGTAATATTCTATTTATTTCGAGGATGAAATTATTTGAAGGAGGGGAGAATGTAACACCCCATGCTTCCACAGTACGTTTCTCTTTGAATAATACAATAGTATGTGTTGTAAGAAACTTCGAGTTCTAACACAACACAACCAATGAAACTAGACCTTATAAATATTAATACCCAATTTTTGAAATTTTATAAATTTTATATTTAAATTGGACATCATTTTTTATTTGAAATATCAAAATTAGATTAGGGTGAATTTTTGATATTTTTCTGAAAACATTCAATTTTTGATGAATAGGGAAAACCAATAATTATAGTTTAAAACAAAATTTTTATTTAAATAATTATTTATTTTATTTAAATTTATTTTAGGTCAAAATAGATACATAATACCTATATAAGTTCAATTTAATTCCTTGGATTCAGTTTATAATAGTTTTAGATATATAAAAATTTTAATGAACTTTTTATCGTCTTTTACCCTCCTCCTAGGAGGATTTTCAAATTTACATAAAACAAAACTTTACCTCTTTTGTGGGTTAAATTTGAAAACTCCAACAGACACAGTTGATATTAGTATGTGAAATGTGGTTTAATAAGAAAAAATTATTTTTTGGGGAATATAAACTTTTTACATTTATTTACCACGGTTAAAAGTATACAGGGTAATTAAGGGTAAAAATGATATTATTATTACCCTAACACATGTCCTAATTCTATTGTATAAGTGTAATCAGACCAAAAACAACCTTATGAATAAATATTATCTTTTAAGTCCACATGGATTATATTAGGTCATTTACTATTATTTAATTCAAAGATGATTAAAAAGTTTTAAATTCAAAGTTTAACAACTAAACCATTTTTAATATGGGGTTACACATAAGATAATTTGACTATAAATATTAATTATAAGTATAAAAATATTTCCTATATAATTGTATTTTATTTATATTATTTAGATATTAAATAATTAAATTTATTTATGACACATTGATGATGATGTAATTACCTAATTAATGAAATATTAAATTAATTGATATTATAAATATCCAAATAAATTTAATCTGACACTTTTTATGAATTACACTAATTCTTTAGGTTAATATGACATGTTAGGGTTGGTTAGATGATTTTTTTTCTAATTATTAATTCAGTTATGAATTTAGTAAAATCAAAATACTAAATACTGTCAAAATCGACATAAAAGAGTTTAAAAAAAATATTATTAATTGATATTCTATTCCTAAAAATACATTGTTCCGAAAAAAGTCTTATATAATGATCAGTTTATCATTAATGAACCACTTGGGGTTTTCTTGAAAGTATGTAGTATTTTAATTAACCATATAATATAAAAATAAAAAGAGATAAGGTAAATGTCAAACTATTTAACTAAGAGTTAAATCTAAATGATAACGTTAATATAGTGACCCAATGCTATCTTAAACCTATTGGTTGAGTGGTTTTAGACCCATGCACACCTCATATTTTAAATTAACAATTATGGATCCATTAAAAACTGAAAATGATTTTATTATAAAATAATGCATCTATCTTTTCTCAAGGTTCCCCTCACCCCTCTTGTAAAAGGGCACTCCCCCTTCCCTCAAATTCACACCTTTAAAGCCTTTTGGATCAGCCAATCCCAGCCCAAATAACCTATAAACTATCATCCCTTCATCTTATAGGCCTTCCTATAGTCATAAAGACATCTTATGGAGCCCTTTAATTCAAATCAAAAGAAATAACTCGAAGAAGAGGTAAATATTTTGTCACCTCTTTCAAGATCCTTTCTTCTTCCACTTCACCTTTATTTGTTGATTCCATACTAAAATATTAACTATATTATATTCCGTATATTTTGATGTTATTATAAATATGTTAGGACCATATTAATTATTTTATATATCCTTTGGATGACATGTCACCATACGTGTGTACGTGTAGCATACCATCTCCACGTTGTGGGGTAATTTTTATTCAATACATTATTATTGGAATGGGTATAATAATGATGTGTAATTTATGTAAATAATAAATATAAAATTACAAGGATTCTTTATATATGATATACTATCCAATTATATATTATTTTAATATCAAAATAATGATATTGTCACTCGTGCGTACATACGGATTACAGTCTCCACAAACGCGATGAGATTCATTTCACATCATATCCATTCAAGACTAATTTTCATTAGATGATTAAAAATAATATTTAAAGACTTAATATAATCTTAAATAATAATAAGATACATACAATTCATAATAAACATTACTTACGTAACAAATCATATGAAGGAAAATGAATCAGTTAACACCCGAAATGAAGATAATACTAAGATATAATTAACAATGCAATGTTAAAAGATCATATATGATATAATATTAATGTATATGATTCTTGTATGATTTAATAAATTTTTTTAACCACTATAAAGTTGTTCAACCTACACTAGACCAAGGATAATTTCAAGGTAAGGGTTTATTTCACAATCTCATCATTATCCGAGGTTGTTTATATGTAATTTTTTACTAAGACCTATTTATCATCCCCATCCATGTTTATTGAAAAGTTATTTAAAAAAATTCATATTATTTTATAGACTGTGTTGAAGTCATTTATAAACTTTTATGACTTTTATTAAATTTTTATAAAGTAATCATTCCGCCGTTTTCCAAACAAGATAATTTATGACCTTTTCGACAATATTAAGGTAAGAATGTTTTTTTATCTTATATAGCGGGTGCAGCTATCTTCCGCCATTATAACATCGTTGAAGCTTCCATTAAAATATTATAAGAATAATTTCTAATATAAATGTTTTCTTTTATAATTATGTTACTTTTAAATTATTTTAAAATATAAAGAGATATTTCTCTAAAAAGGATTTGATTTCAACAATGTCAACATCCTTTGATAGATTTTAAGTTTTTTTGAAGTTGATTTATTATGATGCAAAAAAGTAAATATTGTATTGAAGGTTTTGTGATATGTTTGACTGTGAATGGGTTATTTCATACCATTTAAAAATTATGGACAAATTATTGACATTTCGTATGCCAGTTTTAATATGAATGTTTATGTTATGTTTAAACCTTTTCATATGAGGAATGCATTGGACAATGTAAGTGACAGGTGGAGCCCACTATAGCTCCTTGATGCATTGGTAGGTCTCTTGAGACACACTAGTGTCTTGGCATAGGGGATTGAAAAAATCTTCATTGTAGTATTGGCACAAGGCCTCGACTATGTGGTTATGAAAGTCTGACATTATGCATTCCATCATTAGGAAAGTGGAAATTTATATTGAATGTGATTATTCGACTAGTAGAATATCCATGTGAATAAGTAAATGGATTTTTTTTAATTTTATCATTTCCATATTATGGTGAAGTTTATGTTTAAAAAGGCATTTGTTTTACTCTTATACATTTCCTTTAAAGTTTATACTTATTTATGAAATTTTCTGCTATATTTTTGTCCTTACTGGGAATCTAAATTCACCCCTTTCTATGTTTTATTTTTCCCATGATGCGAAGAAGTAATTTATGACTGACCTGTAGGGATATTCATATGGGATATGAGTGTTGTCCATGGAGACAATGTTGTTGTATATTTCCATTTTATGATTTAATGTAATCCTTATGAAGGTATCTAGTACTTCCAAGGATACTAAACCAATAATTCATTCGACACATGATCTTTTGTGATCATGCCAATGATATGTAATAATGAATCGAATTTAGGCTTCTGGGGCCGAGGCGTTATTGTTGGTATTAGAGGAAGTTTAGTAAAAACCATGGAAACAGGATTTAGATAAACTCTGATTAATGCACATAGCCCTAATATAGACGTTGATGATTAGTATTGAAGAACTTCCTAGAATTTTGGCATTGTAATGATTTTGTGATTTATCCAATATATACATCCCTGTTGAGATTTTAGAAGGTAGAGGCTGCTCTGGCACATATATACCAAGGGGTAAAACCCAAAAACACATCTTTGAGCTAGACTTGAAAAATAACTGGTGCACGATAAAAGGCCTTACTGCACTCTTGGTTACAACACTTCCAGGGGATATTCTTAGGATAATTTTAATTTTCTTTACAAACCCTTATGGTGGGATTTAGAGTATATACTTCCTCAATGAAAACATTTTTATGATTATGGATTATATCCATAGACTGTTCAGTTTAGGTTAAGTGTTTTACATGTTTGTAATTATGTATTTCGATTCATAAACTAATCATGTTTATGACATTTTTTATAAATGGAGCCTAGTGTAAGGAATGGAAACTGTATAAATGAACCTAATCCATTTTGGGATTTCCCTCCTAATCAAGATAATTATATCAGAGTTGGTCATGCAACTGGTGCTGATCAGCTTATCACCGTACTAGGACAACTCACTAAGGTTATGAATAATAACCTTACCCATATGGAGCACCCTGATCCAGAATGTAGAGGATCAATGTTATATCGATTCATGAGGAAACAACCACCAACATTCAATGGGAGTACAAGTCCATTAGTAGCTGATCAATGGATAAATTCCTTAGAGAAAATATTCCATGCCTTGGGGAGTAGTGGAAGGGAAAAAGTTTTCAGGGCAATTTACCTTCTCACTGGAGATACTAATCAATGGTGGTCATTGATTTAAAAAAAAGGAAGATGATGTTGTATCAAATATGGAATAGAGGGTGTTTAGAGATGTTTTCATAGAAAACTACTTTCCACATGACCATCTTTATTATATGAAAAGGAAATTTTTGTGTCTAGGGAAAAAGGATGTTGAGAATGTTGCAAATTATGAGGTTTAATTGACAAGGTTACTGAGGCATGCAGTTGATTATATACGTAACCCAAGAAGTAAGGTTGATCGTTTCCTTTATGGGTTAAAATCATTTCTTCATCAAGTATTAGTATCAAAATACTTCTCATCTTATGAATATATTGTCTCATGTTCTATCAAGACAGAAAAAGAATTCTATAATTCTTACGAATTTAAAGAAAAGAAATAGAAGAAGTGATCTGTCGAACACTCTAGAAATGGATATAAGGGGAAGAATGGAAAATTTTAATATCCATCCTACAGTAAATGTGGGAAGAAACACATTGGTATTTTCTTGAAGGGAATAGGAGTCTATTCCAAGAGTGATGAAAAGGGCCCCCAAACTCATTATTGCAAGGGAAAGAAAGAGGTTGTCACTGTTGAATGCTACAATTGAAAATAAAGGGGGAATTTGGAAAATGAATGTCCTAAGAGCCAAGGGAAATTACCTTAGAAAAGGTCAAGGGATCAAGACCATGTTTATTCTATCACTATTGGTGAGGTTGAAGCTCCGAAAGACAAGGTGGAAGGTAATTTAATGGTTTCCTCATGTTTAGAAAATGCTTTATTAGATTATGGATCATCACATTATTTCATATCTTCCAAGTTTTCTTAAAAATTAGATATTTCCAATTTGATTTAACAACGGAGTTGTCAGTCAAAACTCATAAGGGAATTATCATTGAAATAATGTTTTGTGAATTAGTCCCCATTAGGGCATATAAATGTTATTTATCTACTGATCTCATCATCATACCCATGATTGAATTTGATATAATTATCGATATGGATTTTCTTTCAGACCACGATTCATAAATTTATTTTATGAAGAAGGAGTTTATGATTTTTGATGACGATGACAAAGAACACCTTATCTTTAGAGAAGAATTGTCACCACCTAATTCTTATCTAGATCCACACCTGTAGCTCAACAAAATTAAATTATTGGGGAGGAAGAGAATGAAATAACTATGGGTGAGGAAATGAATGTTCAAATAGAGTATGTACCTATTGTGCAAGAATATGTTGATGTGTTTCTAGAGGATTTACAAGGACATCCTCCAAAATTAGAAATTGATTTTTCCATGGTTTTAATTCATGGTTCAAGGACTATATCAAAGACCACTTATAGAATGGACACTATATAATTAGTGGAACTAAAGAAAAAACTAGATAATTTAGTAATAAAGGATTTATTCACCCTACAGTTTCTCCATGTTGAGCCAATGTCCTTTTTGTTAAGAAGAAAGATTGATCTAAGTGTTTGTGTAATGACTACAGGGAGATCAATTCTATAACAATAAATAACAACTATCCCCTACTTCAAATTGATGATTTATTTGACCAACTTCATGGAGATTAATATTTTTCATATATTGACCTTCGATCTGGATATCATCAGTTGTGTGTGGAAAAGGAAGACATTCCGAACACAGCATTTCAAACCAGGTACGGGCATTACAAGTTTACAGTAATGCCTTTTGGATTGACTAATGCACCCTCTGTCTTCATGGATCTAATGAATAGAGTTTTTAAGGAATACCATGCTGAATTTTTAGTGGTATTTATTGATGATATATTTGTATAATCTAAATGCTACGAAGATCATGAAAATCACTTGCGCATTATCCTGAAGACTCTTAAAAGACATGAATTATATGGGATGTTTAGGAAGTGTGAATTTTGGTTTCATGAGATTTATTTTATTTTACATATCCTCTCTAAGGATAGAATCTTTATTGATACTTCTAAGACTAGAGAAATCCATGAATGACCAGCACCGACAAGTATAACTGAGGTACACATTTTTATTGGTTTAGCAGGTTATTATTGGTGTTTCGTCTAGAATTTTGCCTGATTGGCTAACCCATTAACCGAGCACACACGTAAAGGGTTGAAATTTGTTTGGGAAAAATAATGTGAAGAATTTTCGGAAAAATTTAAGAGAATATTAGTCAATGCTCCTATATTGACTCAACCATCGAGGAATGATGGGTTTGTAATTTATAATGATGCTTCAAATAAAGGACTTGGTTGTGTCCTTATACAAAATTATTGGATTTTTTCATATGAATCACGATAGCTAAAAATTCATGAGCATAACTATCCTAATCATGATCTTGAGTTATCAGCTGTAATCTTTGTTTTGATGATTTGGAGATACTATCTCTATGGTGAAAAATGTGAGATTCATACGGATCACAAGAGTTTGAAGTAAATTTTCTCACAGAAAGAACTCAATTTCCGGCAAAGGATATGTCCTGAACTACTCAAGGATTATGATTGAACGAAACACTACCACTCGGAGAAGGAAAATAAGTTGGTGTATTCTTCAACCAGAATTTACCATGGTGTTTTGAACAAGATAAGAGTTGAAAGGGATATTAATTTCATGGATCTAGTAAAGATGGATATGAAAATAACCATGTAAGGTGAAACATTAATGTTTTTCTTAATGGTTGCCAAACCATCTTTACTAGAATGGAGAAAAAGTTCTCAGGTTGATGATGAGGAGTTTCAAAAGAAGATTAATGTTGTGAATGACGGGAGATTGAGTGTCATCGTATATGAAGATGGAATTTTGACATTTGGTAAGAGACTTTGTGTTCCCGATATACCTGATCTAAAAATGGAATTGTTGGATGATGCTCATAGTTCCAATTTCACTATACACCCAAGTAGCATTAAAATGTATAGATATTTCAGGAACATTTTTGGTGGGACAACCTAATGAAGGATATTTATGATTTTTTGTCAAGATGTATGGTTTGTCAACAACTGAATGCTAGAAGACAACATCCTGGAGGATTCTAGAAACCACTTCCCATACCTCAGTGGAAAAGCGATGATATTATGATATACATTTCCGTAGGGCTATCAAAGACACCTCGAAGGAATGATGTAATATGGGTTATTTTTTATCGTCTTACTATGCCAACACATTTTCTTATTATAATAGAAGATTTACCACTTGAAAATATTGTAAGACCATATATTAATGAAGTTTTTAGACTTTATGAAGTACCATTATCGATTGTTTCTGATCATGATCTGAATTTTACATCATGATTCTAGAAAAGTGTTCAGAAAGCCCTGGATACTGAACTTCATTTGAGCACTGCCTACCACCCCCAAACTGATGGAAAATCAGAACAAACTATTCAACATATATAAGACATGTTGAGATCATGATCACTTGACATTAAAGGGATGTGGGAAAAATATTTAAATCTGGTAGAACTTTCCTATAACAATAGCTTCCATTAAAGTATTCAGATGGCACCATATGAAGCATTATACTGAAAGAGATGTCGCACACCAACCTATTGTGATGATGTTGGTGAAAGAAAACTCGTAGGACCAGAACTGGTGGAGGAAACGATGGAAAAGGTGAATGTAACCTTAAACCACATCAAAGTAGTTCAAAGTAGGCAGAAAATCTACGCCGATAACTGATGGAGAAATTTGGAATTTCAGGTAGGAGATCATGTTTTCATGATGGTATCTCCAAGGAAGGGTGTTATACGTCTCAGTAAGAAGGGAAAATAAAGTCCCAGGTACATCAGAGCTTTTGAAATTCTAGAACGAATTGGGGCAGTACTTATTGTTTGGAAATGCCTCCATGTCTCTCCAAAGTTCACAATGTATTCCATGTATCACTGTTGAGAAAATGCATGTCTGACCCAACACATGTACTAACCTATGAAGAATTAGAACTCAAAATAGATTTGTCTTATTTTGATGTTCCTAAAAAGGTTCTTGATATAAGAGAAAATGTGATGAGAAAACAGACGACTCATATGGTAAAATTTCTCTGGAGAAACCATATGATGGAAGGGGAAACATTGGAACCCGTGGAACATATGATGAATAACCACCAGAGTATTTTGATGCAGTAATATTCTATATATTTCGAGTGTAAAATTATTTTAAAGTGGGGAGAATGTAACACCCCATGCTTCCACAGTACGCTTCGATTTCTATAATACAATATCATGTGTTGTACACAACTTCGAGTTCTAACACACCACAACCAATCAAACTAGGCATTTTGAATAGTAATACCCACTTTTAGAAATTCTATAAATTTTATCATTCAAAATGGACTTCATTTCATTATTTATAATATAAAAATTAGCTTAGCGTGAATTTTGGGTATTCTTCTGAAAACATTATATTTTTGATGAATAATGAAGAACACTGAGTTATAGTTTAAAACCAAAATTTTTTTAAATAATTTTATATTGTAATTAAATTTATTTTAGGTCAAAATAGATACATAATACTTATATACGTTAAATGTAATCCATTGGATTCAGTTTATAATAATTTTAGTTAAATAAAAATTTTAATGAACTTTTTACCATCTTTTACCCACCTCTTAGAAGTATTTACAAATTTACATTAAACATAATTTTACCGCTTTTTTGAGTTGAATTTCAAAACATAAAGAGAAACGGTTGATATCAGTATGTATAATTTGGTTCAATAAGTTAAAAATAATTTTTGGTGAATCGTAACATTTTACCATTATTTACAACCGTTAAAATTAAATAGGGAAATTAAGGGTAAAAATGATATTATTATTACCCTAAGGAATATCCTAATTCTATTGGATAAGTGTAATTACAATAAAAATAAAATTATGAATAAAATATGATCCTTTAGGCCCACATGGATTAGATTAAGTTATTTATTATTATTTAATTAAAAGAAGATCTAAAAGTTTTAAATTCAATGTTTAATAAGTAAACCATTTTTAATATAGGGATACACATAAGATAAATTTGACTATAAATATTAATTAGAAATATAGAAATATTTACTAAATAATGGTATTTTATTTATATTTTTTAGACATTAAATAATTAAATTTATATATGGCTGAATGATGATGCTGTAATTACCTAATTAATGAAATAATAAAATAATTGATTTTATAAATAGAAAAAAAATGTAATTTTAGACTTTATATGAATTAGACTAATTTTATAGGTTAATATGACATGTCAGGGTTGGTTAGAATAATTTTTTTTCTAAGAAATAATGCTATTATTAATTTAGAAAATACAAAATAGTATCAAAATTGACATGAAAGAGTTTTCAAAACAATTATTATATTATAAATTTATATTCTATTCCTAAAATTCTAAGAGTAATCCAAAAGACTTATATAATGACCTATGTATCATTAATGAACCACTTGGAATTCTCTTGGATGTATATAGTAATTTTATTAACCATATAATATAAAAATATAAAGAGACATGGTAAATGTCAAACTATTTAACTAAGACTTAAATCTAAAAGATAAAGTTAAAATAGTGACCCAAACTGGTATAAAACCTATTGGTTGACTGTTTCTAGACCTATACCTACCATATAATTTAAATAAATCATTTTTTATCAATTAAACACCGAAAATTATTTTATTATAAAATATTATTTCTAGTTTTTCCTAAGGTGCCCCTCACCCCTCCTATAAAAGGGCACTCCCCATTCCCTCAAATTCACACATTCAATGCCTTTAGGATCTACCAAACCCTTCACAAATACCCTATAAATTGTCCTCCCACTATTATAGAGGCCTTTCTTTAGTCATAAATCCAACCTATGGATCCCTTTTTATTAAATCAAAGGGAAGAACCCAAAGAAGAGATAAATATTTCATCACCTATTTCAATTTTCATTCCTCTTCAACTTCCTATTTATTTGTTGTTTCCATTCTAAAAAAATTAACTCAATTATCTTCTATAAACTAGGATGTTATTATAAACGTGGTAAAACCATATTCATTATTCTATAGATCCTTTGAATGACATGTCACCATACGTGCGTACGTACGGCTTACCATCTCCACGTCGTGAAGTAATTGTTATTCAATACATTAGTTTTTGGATGTGTATAATAATGATGTGTAATTGATGTAAATAATAAATATAACATCATAATTATTCTTAATATATGATATAACATCCAATTATATATTATTTCAATATCAAAAAAATGATATTGTTGCTCGTGCGTACGTACAGATTACCGTCTCCACCAACGCGATGAGATTCATTCCCCATCGTATCCATTCAATACTAATTTTCATTATATGATTCAAAATATCATTTAAAGACATAATATCATTCCTAATTTTAATAAGATACATCCTATCCATAAAAACACTACTTACATAATAAATCATATAAAGGAAAACGAATCAGTTAACACCCAAAATGATGATAATACTAAGATATTATTAACAAAGAATTTTTAAAAGATCATATATGATATCATATTAATGAATATGATTCTTTTATAATTTAATATAAATTATTTCACCATTATAAAGGAGGTTAAACTTCCCTAGACAAAGGAAAAGTACAAGTTAATGGTTAATTTTACAATCTCTTCGTTATCCGAGGTTGTTTATATTTAATTATCTACTAGGACCTCTTCATCATCCACATCCTTGTTTCTTGAAAAAGTATTTCAAAACATTCTTAATATTTTATAGACTATGGTTTGAGTCATTTATACTCTTTTTTGACTTATATAAGATGTTTATAAATTAATCTTTTCATTGTTTTTCAAACAAGGTACTTTATGACCTTTTCGACAAAATTAAGGTGAGAATGTTTTTTATCTTATACAGTGGGTGCGGCTATTTTCCGCCGTTATAACATCGTTGAACCTTCCCATACAAGATAATAATAATATTTTGATATATAAATGTTTTCTTTTATAATTATGTTACTTTTAAATGATTTTAAAATAGAAATAGTTACTTCTCTAAAAATGTTTTGATTTCAACTATGACAACATCCTTTGATGGATTTTAAGTTTTTTTGATGATGATTTTTTATGAAACAAATCTTCTATATTGTATTGAAGGTTTTGTGATATGTTTGACTTTAACACCCCAAGCTTCTATGGTACGTTTCCCTTCGAATAATGCGATAGCGTGTGTTGTATGCAACCTCGAGTTCTAACACACACCACAACTAATTAAACTAGCCGTTGTGAATAGTAATACCTACTTTTTGAAATCATATATATTCAATATTTCAAAATGGACTTCATTTTAAGATTCGGAATATCAAAATTAGCCTAGGGTGAAATTTTTGTACTTTTCAGATAACTTTTATATTTTGATAAATAGTGAAAATTACTAAATTTTAATTAAAAACAACTTTTTTAATCAAAATAATTAATAGTGATAAATTGTGAATTTGAGTGGTTTTAAAGTATATTTAGAATATATTTTTACAATTTAATATAATGTTGGTCATTAGACATAATTTTACAATTAAACCGAACATAAACAAGTGTCAATCTTTTGATAGTTATTATCTCTTAAAAACACGCTTTTTGTTTTGACAGCGGGAATTAATTTTAAATTAATTTCTGCCACTTCTGTGTTTTGAATTTAGAAAAATGGATTCCATATTTGGAATCAGGATTTTCAAATTTTGTAAATAGGTAACTTTTATTTTTAAAAATTTTGAATAATTACTACGGTAAATATTTTATTTACCATGGTTAAGGGTAAATCCTGTAAATAAGGGTTAAAAAATAATATTATAATAATACTAAATTACCCTAAAACGTGTCTTAACCCTATTTGTTGATACATGGTCGACCATGGGCATCTTTGGGTCTGTTTTGGGACCCCATGGATCCACTTGTAAGTGATAATGACACATTATATTAATAAAGTTAAAATAAAAATAAAAATGGCATAAGCTTACATCTTTTAGAAGAACAATTTTTACATAGGGTTATACATGTTGGATTTTCGATTATAAATATTCATTAGAAAGATAAAAATATTTCCTACATAATGATATTTTATTTATAAATTTTTGACATCAAATAAGTTAAATTATTAATGACACAATAATGATGCAATGTTTACCTCATTAATAAAACATTTAAATAAATAAGATTATAATGATTAAAATATTATCTAAAACCTGTCCAATTCTTATTGGTTGATGTTATTTAGAATATGAGTCATCTTATCTTAGACCTCAATGATTTTTGGACCATTATAAACCGAATACAAATATATTATAAAGTAATACTTTCACACTTTCCTAAAGAGCCCCTCCTCTCCCTTATAAAAGGAGACCACTTCTACTCATTCCTCACACCTCTCAAGCCACTTGGCTCGTCCAAACTCTGCCCAACTAAGCTCCCCACATCCCTCTCCTCCTCCTTGAAGCTTACCCTTAGGCAGAAAGCATTTCAAGAAGTCCTTTGGTTCCAACCAAAGTGAGTTACCTAAATTAAAGGTAACGATTTCTCTTAAATTATTTTCATTTATTTTGCTTCTCCAACCCCCAAACTCTTTTTATTTCCTTTCTTTTGTAACAACACCAGTATCCTCAATATACTAGGATGTTGTTATAATAAGGATTCAAACTACACATACACACAACTCCATCTAATGGATGATGAACATAATGTTTCTGTGGATGGCAAACTAACGCATCACGAAACGATGATTGTTCAAATACATCTTACCACCTCTCATGGTGGCCATTATGATGGAACTGTAATTAAATATGATATTAATGAAATATATTTTATATATAAGCTTCTGTAATTCCATTTTATTTCATACCATTATTCGTTTCATGTTGTATATACATACGATAATTTCATTTGAGGAAGTTTGGACTACCGCCCCCTTAAAATGATATGACTCGTTCATACCACACATGGAACGTATAAAGGATGGTGTCAATGAACTTAAGTAACATATATAAAATATTATATTATACTGTAATAGTAATATACCTATGTATCATTTGGATTCGATTCTTTTAAAATAAAAATTAAATGGAAGTAGCGTTCGTGCGTACGTACGGACTACCGTCTCCACGAACGCAATGAGATTCATTCTCCATCGTATCCATTCAAGTATAATTATCATTTAATGATTTAAAAATGATGTTTAAGGACTTGATATCATTCTGGAAATGAATAAGATACAACAAACATGACTTATGTAACAAAACATATAAAAGAAAATGAGTAAGTTAACACCCGAAACAGCGATAATACTAAGATATTATTATCAAATCAATGTTAAAAGATCATATATGATATCATATTAATGTATATGATTCTTGTATAATTTAATAACAATTATTTCACCATTATACAGGAGGTTAACCGACCCCAACCAAGGAAAAGTACAAGGTAAGGGTTATTTCACAATCTCTTCATTATCCAAGGTTGTATTATACGTAATAATCTACTGGGATCTCTTTATCATCCACATCCATGTTTCTTCGAAATGTATTTCAAAACATTTTTACTATTTACAAGAATATGGGTTAAAGTCATTTATACCCTTGTTTGACTTTTTATAAGAGGTTTATAAAGGAATATTTCCGTCGTTTTCAAAATAAGGTCATTTTTAACCTTTTCGACAGAATTGAGGTAAGAATGTTTTTTTTAACTTATACGGCGGGTGCGGTTATTTTACACCGTTATAAAATCGTCAAAGCTTTCCATACAAGCTTATAAGAATATTTTCAAAGAAAATGTTTTATTTTATATGGACCTTAAATGATTTCAAAATAAATGGAGATACTTCTTTAAAAAGAATTTTGATTTCATCTATGTCAACATCCTTTGATGGATTTTAAGATTATTTGAAGTTGATTTATTATGATACAAAACTTCTATATTGTATTGAAGGTTTTGTGATATGTTTGACTCTGGATGTGCTATTTTTATACCATTCATAGTTTATGGTGAAATTATTGACATTTCGTATGCTAGTTTTAATACGAATGTTTATGTTATGTTTAAACCTTTTCATATGGGAATGCATTGGACTTAATAAGTGACGGGTGGAGCCCGCTATAGCTCCTCGATGCATCGGTAGGTCTCATGAGACAAACTAGTGTCTTGGCACAAGGCCTTGACAAAATCTTATTTGTAGTCTTGGCACGAGGCCTTGGCTATGTGGTTATGATAGTCTGGAATTATGCATTCCAACATTATGAAAGTGGTTATTGATTTTTGCATGTGATTATTCGATTAGTAGAATATCCATGTGAATAAGTAAATGGAAATATTTCATTTTATTTATGCCATACCATGTTGAAAGTTCATGTTTAAAAGGCTTTTGTTTTAGTTATACATTGCCTTAAATGTTTATTCTTATTGATGAAAGTTTCCGCTATATTGTTATCCTTACTGGGCATTTGAGCTCACCCCTTTTCTATGTTTTATTTTTCCCAGGAGGTGAAGATGTAAGTTATGAATGACCTGCAGGGATATTATGAGGGGATTATAGTGTGGACTGTGGAAACATTATGTTGTTGTAGTAGTTTTTCATTTTATGATGTAATGTAAAACTTATGAATATATCTAGTGTTTCTAAGGCTACTAAACCAATCGGTCTTTTGAGATTTGATCTTTCTTGTGATCATGCCAATGTTACGAAGTAATGTAACGACTCTGGGTAGCTGGGGTCGGGGCCTTACAGTTGGTATCATAGGAAGTTTAGTACAAACCTTGGAAACTAGATCTAGATAAACTCTGATTAGAGCACGTAGACCTAAGATGAACTTTGAGGATTAGTATAGAAGAACTTCCTAGAATTTTGGTATTGTAAAGATTTTGTGAGTTTTCCGAGCAATACATCCCTATCTGGATACGAGTAGGTAGAGGCGGCTCTCGCACAGATGTACCTAGGGGTAAAACCCGAAAACACCGCTTTGAGCTAGACTCGAACGGGAACTGGTGCACGACAACAGGCCTTTCTGCACTCTTGGTTACGACACTCCCGGGCGATATGCTTAGGATAACTCTCACTATCTTTACAAATCATTATGAAGGGTTTATGAGTATATACTTCCTAAAAGAAAACATTTTTATGATTATGGATTATATCCATAAATAGTTCAATTTATGTTAAGTGTTTTATAAGTATGGGATTATTTATTTTGATTCATAAACTGATCTAGTTTATGCCATTGTTTAGAAATGGCGCCTAGTGGAAGAAATGGAAACCGTATCAATGCACGCACTCCATGTAGGGATTTTCCTCCTGCTCAAGATAATTATAGTGGGGCTGGTGATGCAACTGGTGCTGATCAGCTAATCACCATACTGGGACAACTTACTCAGGTTATGAATAATAACCTTACCCGTATGGAGCACCCTGATCCGCAGCGTGGAGGATCAATGTTAGATCGATTCATGAGACAACAACCACCAACGTTCAATGGGAATACAAATCCCTTAGTAGCTGAGCAATGGATATTTTCCCTAGAGAAAATATTTCAGGCTTTGGGGAGCAGTGAAAGGGAAAAAGTTATCATGGCAGTTTACCGCCTCACTGGAGATGCTGATCAATGGTGGTCATTGATTCAAAATACGAAGGAAGATGATGAAGTATCAAATATGGAATGGAGGGAGTTCAAAGAGCTGTTTTTAGAAAAATACTTCCCTCGCGACCATCTAGCAGATATGGAAAGGCAATTTCTGAGTCTGAGACAAAAGGAGGATGAGAATGTCACAAAGTATGAGGCTAACTATACAAGGTTCGCGAGGTACGCTGGTGATTATATTCGTAACCCAAGAAGTAAGATTGATCGTTTCTTTGATGGGTTAAAACCATTTCTCCGTCGAGCGTCAGTCTCACAATCCTTTTCATCGTACGAAGACATTGTCTCATGTGCTATCAAGACCGAAAAGGAATTCTCTAAGTCTTATGACTTTAAAGCAAAGCAAGAGAAGAAGAGACCTTCTGATCAATCTGGGAATGGAAATAAGGGGAATAAGGGAAAGGTTGAATATCCATCTTGTGGTAAATGCGGGAAGAAACATCCTGGTACTTGCTTGAAGGGAATGGGAGTCTGTTACAAGTGTGGTGAAAAAGGCCACCAAGCTCATGATTGCAAGGGGAAGAAGGAAGCTAGCAACGTTCAGTGCTACAATTGCAGGGAGATGGGGCATTATGCAAATGCATGCCCTAAGCGTCAGGAGAAATTACCTCAGAAAAGGCCAAGGGATCAAGGCCAGGCTTATGCTATCACTACTGCTTAGGTAGAAGCTCCGAAATATGTGGTGGCAGGTAATTTAATGGTTTCCTCAAGTTTAGAAAATGCATTATTTGATTCTGGATCATCACATTGTTTCATATCTTCCCAGTTTGCTAAGAAAATTAGATATTTCCAATTTGATTTAATAAGGGAGTTGTCTGTTAAAACTCCTAAGGGAAGTATCGTTGCAACAAAGTTTTGTGAATCAGTCCCCATTAGAGCACATAAATTTTCTTTATCTGCTGATCTCATCGTCATACCTATGATTGAGTTTGATATAATCCTTGGTATGGACTGGCTTTCGGACTATGATGCGAAAATTTATTTTAAGAAGAAAGAGGTTACGATTCTTGATGATAATGATAAGGAAAACCTTATTTTTAGAGCAGAATCGTCACCACCTAATTCTTATTTAGATCCACCCTCAATAGCTCAACTAAATTCAATTATTGGGGAGGAAGAGAATGAAATAACTGCGGGTGAGGAATGGAATGTTCAAATAGAGGATGTACCTATTGTGAAAGAATTTGTAGATGTATTTCCAGAAGATTTACATGGACATCCTCCAGAACGAGAAGTTGAGTTTTACATTGATTTGATTCCTAGATCAAGGCCTATATCGAAGACCCCTTATAGAATGGCCACTGTAGAGTTAGTCGAACTAAAGAAATAACTAGAGTAATTGAGTAATAAGGGATTTATTCGCCCTAGTGATTCTCCATGGGGATCCCCTGTTCTTTTTGTTAAAAAGAAAGATGGATCTATGAGGTTATGTATCGACTACAGGGAGATCAACGCTATAACGATAAAGAACAAGTATCCCCTACCTCGTATTGATGATTTATTTGACCAACTGCATGGAGCTCAATACATTTCAAAGATTGACCTTCGATCTGGATACCATCAGTTGTGTGTGAAGAAGGAAGACATTCCGAAAACAGCATTTCGAACCAGGTACGGGCATTACGAGTTTACTGTAATGCCGTTTGGATTGACTAATGAACCCTCTGTATTCATGGATCTAATGAATAGAGTTTTCAAGGAGTATCTTGATGAATTTGTGGTGGTATTTATTGATGATATCTTGGTATACTCCAAAACCTACGAAGATCATGAAAATCACTTGCGCATTATCTTGAAGACTCTGAGGAGGCATGAATTATATGGGAAGTTTAGCAAGTGTGAATTCTGGCTTCCGGAGATTTCTTTTCTTGGCCATATTGTCTCTAAAGATGGAATCTCTGTTGATCCTTCTAAGACCAAGGCAATCCAAGAATGGCCAGCACCTACGAGTATAACTGAGGTACGTAGTTTTATTGGCTTGGCAGGTTATTATCGACGTTTCGTCCAGAATTTTGCCCGATTGGCTAACCCATTAACGAAGCTCACACGTAAAGGGGTTAAATTTGTTTGGACAAAAGAGTGTGAAGAATGTTTCGAAGAATTGAAGAAAATATTAGTCAATGCTCCTATATTGACTCTACCATCGGGGAATGATGGGTTCGTTATTTATAGTGATGCATCAAAGAAAGGACTTGGTTGTGTCCTTATGCAGAATGATAGAGTTATTGCCTATGCATCACGACAGTTGAAAATTCATGAACAAAACTATCCTACTCATGATCTTGAGTTAGCAGCTGTGATCTTTTCTTTGAAGATATGGAGGCACTACCTCTATGGTGAAAAATGTGAGATTTATACTGATCACAAGAGTTTGAAGTATATTTTCTCACAAAAAGAACTCAACATGAGGCAAAGGAGATGGCTTGAATTACTCAAGGATTATGATTGCACGACACACTACCACCCGGGGAAAGCAAACAAAGTAGCAGATGCTTTGATCAGAAAAGACCATGGAGTTCTGAAAATGATGAGAATTGAAAGGGATCCAATTTTCATGGATCTAGAGAAGATGGACATGGGAATAACCAGGGAAGGTGAAACATCAATGCTTTTTCAAATGGTTGCCAAACCATCTTTACTAGAAAGGATTAAGAGTTCCCAGACCGATGATGAAGAATTCCAAAAGAAGATTAAAGCTGTGAATGATGGGAGATTGAGAGACTTTGTGTATGAAGATGGAATTTTGAAATTCGGGAAGAGACTTTGTGTTCCCAATATACCTGATCTAAAAAGGGAATTGCTGGATGATGCTCATAGTTCCAATTTCTCTATACACCCTGGGAGCACCAAAATGTATAGAGATGTGAAGGAACATTTTTGGTGGGACAACATGAAGAGGGAGATTGCTGATTTTGTGTCAAGATGTATGGTTTGTCAACAAGTGAAAGCTGGAAGGCAACAGCCTGGAGGAGTCATGCAACCTCTTCCCATACCGGAGTGGAAATGGGACAATGTTACGATGGACTTTGTCATGGGGCTACCGAAGACTCCTATAAGGAACGATGCAATATGGGTTATTGTTGATCGTCTTACCAAGTCAGCACATTTTCTTGCTATAAGAGAAGATCTACCCCTGGAACGTCTAGAAAGACTATACATTAATGAAGTTGTGAGACTTCATGGAGTACCCCTATCGATTGTTTCTGATCGTGATCCCCGTTTTACTTCATGATTTTGGAAAAATCTTCAGAAATCCCTGGATACTGAACTTCATTTGAGCACTGCTTACCACCCTCAGACAGACGGACAATCAGAACGGACTATTCAAATCTTAGGAGACATGTTGAGATCTTGCTCACTTGACTTTCAGGGTATGTGGGATCAATATTTACCTTTGGTAGAATTTTCCTATAACAATAGCTTCCATTCGAGTATTCAGATGGCACCATATGAAGCGTTATACGGAAAGAGATGTCGTACACCAACCTGTTGGGATGACGTTGGTGAAAGAAAACTTGTAGGCCCAGAACTGGTGGAGGAAACGGTGGAAAAGGTGAAAGTAATCCAAAATCACATCAAAGCATCTCAAAGTAGGCAGAAGAGCTATGCCGATAATCGAAGGAAGGATTTGGAATTTCAAGTCGGTGATCATGTTTTCCTGAAGGTATCTCCGTGGAAGGGAGTCATACGTTTTGGTAAGAAAGGTAAATTGAGTCCCAGGTACATCGGACCATTCGAAATTCTAGAACGAATTGGGGCTGTAGCTTACCGATTGGCAATGCCGCCAAGTCTCTCCAAAGTTCACGATGTGTTCCACGTATCTCTGTTGAGAAAATACATGCCTGACCCAACGCATGTACTCACCTATGAGGAATTAGAACTGGAACCCGATCTGTCTTATTGCGAAGAGCCCGTCAGGATTCTTGATACAAGAGAACAAGTACTGAGAAACCGGACGACGCGTCTGGTAAAAGTTTTGTGGAGAAACCATAAGATGGAAGAGGCAACGTGGGAACCCGAGAAACTTATGATGAAGAACCACCCGAGTCTTTTTATGCAGTAATACCATAGAAATTGCGAGGACGCAATTATTTGAAGGAGGGGAGAATATAACACCCCAATCTTCTATGGTACGTTTCCCTTCGAATAATGCGATAGCGTGTGTTGTACGCAACCTCGAGTTCTAACACACACCACAACTAATTAAACTAGCTGTTGTGAATAGTAATACCTACTTTTTGAAATCATATATATTCAATATTTCAAAATGGACTTCATTTTTAGATTCGGAATATCAAAATTAGCCTAGGGTGAAATTTTGGTACTTTTCGGATAACTTTTATATTTTGATGAATAGTGAAAATTACTAAATTTTAATTAAAAACAAGTTTTTTAATCAAAATAATTAATAGTGATAAATTGTGAATTTGAGTGGTTTAAAAGTATATTTAGAATATATTTTTACAATTTAATATAATGTTGGTCATTAGACATAATTTTACAATTAAACCGAACATAAACAAGTGTCAATCTTTTGATAGTTATTATCTCTTAAAAACACGCTTTTTGTTTTGACAGCGGGAATTAATTTTAAATTAATTTCTTCCACTTCTGTGTTTTGAATTTAGAAAAATGGATTCCATATTTGGAATCAGGATGTTCAAATTGTGTAAATAGGTAACTTTTATTTTTAGACATTTTGAATAATTACTACGGTAAATATTTTATTTACCATGGTTAAGGGTAAATCCGGTAAATAAGGGTTAAAAAATAATATTATAATAATACTAAATTACCCTAAAACGTGTCTTAACCCTATTGGTTGATACATGGTCGACCATGGCCATCTTTGGGTCTGTTTTGGGACCCCATGGATCCACTTGTAAGTGATAATGACACATTATATTAATAAAGTTAAAATAAAAATAAAAATGGCATAAGCTTACATCTTTTAGAAGAACAATTTTTACATAGGGTTATACATGTTGGATATTCGATTATAAATATTCATTAGAAAGATAAAACGATTTCCTACATAATGATATTTTATTTATAATTTTTAGACATCAAATAATTTAAATTATTAATGACACAATAATGATGCAATGTTTACCTCATTAATAAATCATTTAAATAAATAAGATTATAATGATTAACATATTATCTAAAACCTGTCCAATTCGTATTGGTTGATGTTATTTAGAATATGAGTCATCTTATCTTCGACCTCAATGATTTTTGGACTATTATAAACCGAATAAAAATATATTATAAAGTAATACTTTCACACTTTCTTAAAGAGCCCCTCCTCTCCCTTATAAATGGAGACCACTTCTACTCATTACTCACACCTCTCAAGCCACTTGGCTCGTCCAAACTCTGCCCAACTAAGCTCCCCACATCCCTCTCCTCCTCCTTGAAGCTTACCCTTAGGCAGAAAGCATTTCAAGAGGTCCTTTGGTTCCAACCAAAGTGAGTTACCTAAATTAAAGGTAACGATTTCTCTTAAATTATTTTCATTTATTTTGCTTCTCCAACCCCCAAACTCTTTTTATTTCCTTTATTTTGTAACAACACCAGTATCCTCAATATACTAGGATGTTGTTATAAGAAGGATTCAAACTACACATACACACAACTCCATATAATGGATGATGAACATAATGTTTCTGTGGATGGCAAACTAACGCCTCACGAAACGATGATTGTTCAAATACATATTACCACCTCTCATGGTGGCCATTATGATGGAACTGTAATTAAATATGATATTAATGATATATATTTTATATATAAGCTTCTGTAATTCCATTTTATTTCATACCATTATTCGTTTCATGTTGTATATACATACGATAATTTCATTTGAGGAAGTGCGGACTACCGCCCCCTTAAAATGATATGACTCGTTCATACCACACATGGAACGTATAAAGGATGGTGTTAATGAACTTAAGTAACATATATAAAATATTATATTATACTGTAATAGTAATATACCTATGTATCATTTGGATTCGATTCATTTAAAATAAAAATTAAATGGAAGTAGCGTTCGTGCGTACGTACGGACTACCGTCTCCACGAACGCAATGAGATTCATTCTCCATCGTATCCATTCAAGTATAATTATCATTTAATGATTTAAAAATGATGTTTAAGGACTTGATATCATTCTGGATATGAATAAGATACAACAAACATGACTTATGTAACAAAACATATAAAAGAAAATGAGTAAGTTAAAACCCGAAACGGCGATAATACTAAGATATTATTATCAAATCAATGTTAAAAGATCATATATGATATCATATTAATGTATATGATTCTTGTATAATTTAATAACAATTATTTCACCATTATACAGGAGGTTAACCGACCCCAACCAAGGAAAAGTACAAGGTAAGGGTTATTTCACAATCTCTTCATTATCCGAGGTTGTATTATACGTAATAATCTACTGGGATCTCTTTATCATCCACATCCATGTTTCTTCGAAATGTATTTCAAAACATTTTTACTATTTACAAGAATATGGGTTAAAGTCATTTATACCCTTGTTTTACTTTTTATAAGAGGTTTATAAAGGAATCTTTCCGTCGTTTTCAAAACAAGGTCCTTTTTAACCTTTTCGACAGAATTGAGGTAAGAATGTTTTTTTTAACTTATACGGCGGGTGCGGTTATTTTCCGCCGTTATAAAATCGTCGAAGCTTTCCATACAAGCTTATAAGAATATTTTCAAAGAAAATGTTTTATTTTATATGGACCTTAAATGATTTCAAAATAAAAGGAGATACTTCTTTAAAAAGAATTTTGATTTCATCTATGTCAACATCCTTTGATGGATTTTAAGATTATTTGAAGTTGATTTATTATGATACAAAACTTCTATATTGTATTGAAGGTTTTGTGATATGTTTGACTGTGTATGTGCTATTTTTATACCATTCATAGTTTATGGTGAAATTATTGACATTTCGTATGCTAGTTTTAATACGAATGTTTATGTTATGTTTAAACCTTTTCATATGGGAATGCATTGGACTTAATAAGTGACGGGTGGAGCCCGCTATAGCTCCTCGATGCATCGGTAGGTCTCATGAGACAAACTAGTGTCTTGGAACAAGGCCTTGACAAAATCTTATTTGTAGTCTTGGCACGAGTCCTTGGCTATGTGGTTATGATAGTCTGGCATTATGCATTCCAACATTATGAAAGTGGTTATTGATTTTTTCATGTGATTATTCGATTAGTAGAATATCCATGTGAATAGGTAAATGGCATTATTTCATTTTATTTATGCCATACCATGTTGAAAGATCATGTTTAAAAGGATTTTGTTTTAGTTATACATTGCCTTAAATGTTTATTCTTATTGATGAAAGTTTCCGCTATATTGTTATCCTTACTGGGCATTTGAGCTCACCCTTTTTCTATGTTTTATTTTTCCCAGGAAGTGATGATGTAAGTTATGAATGACCTGGATGGATATTATGAGGGGATTATAGTGTGGACTGTGGAAACATTATGTTGTTGTAGTAGTTTTTCATTTTATGATGTAATGTAAAACTTAGGAATATATCTAGTGTTTCCAAGGCTACTAAACCAATCGGTCTTTCGAGATTTTATCTTTCTTGTGATCATGCCAATGTTACGAAGTAATGCACCGACTCTGGGTAGCTGGGGTCGGGGCGTTACATTGACTGTGGATGCATTATTGCATACCATTCAGGGTTTATGGATAAATTATTGAAATTTCTTATGCCAGTTTTAAAGATGAATGTTTATGTTATATTTAAACCTTTTCATATGAGGAATGCATGGGACAATGTAATTGATGGGTGAAGCCCGCTATTTCTTGTCGGTGCATCGGTAGGTCTCATGAGACAAACTAGTGTCCTGGCACAAGGTCTTGACAAAATATTATTTGTAGTCTTGGCACAAAGCCTTCAATATGTAGTTATGAAGGTCTGTAATAATGCATTCCATCATTATGAATGTGACTATTGATATTCCATGTGATTATTTGACTAGTAGAATATCCATGTGAATAATTAAATGGAATTATTTGGTTTTATAATTTCCATATTATGTTGAAGTTCCCGTTTTAAAAGGATTTTTTTATTATTATACATTACCTTAAATGTTTTTGCTTATTTATAAATGTTTCTGCTATATTTTTATCCTTACTGAGCATATGATCTCACCACTTTCTATGTTTTATTTTTCCCAGGATGGGAAGATGTATTTTATGATTGACCTATAGGGATATTCTGAGGGGAAATGAGTGTCTTCCATGGAATCAATGTTGTTGTAGTTTTCCATTTTATGATGTAATTATTATAAATTTATCTAGTACATCCAAGGCTACTAAACTAATCTGTCTTTTCAGACATGATCTTTTGTGATCATGTTGATGATATGTAATAATGCACAAACACTGGGCTTCTGGGGTCGGGGCATTACAAAACACACATATAAAATGATCACTTCTCTAACCCTCCCAAAAAACTCATTTATATTGGTTCTAAATTGAATATAAACCAATTACCCCACTTATAGAGCCTTATTATATGTTGTTTAGCTTATAGTGTCACGGAGGGAGCCAAAATCCTTCATTCGGAAGGAACCTGTCTCGAGAAGAAGAGAATTTATCAATGTACCTAGTTATTGACCATTATTTTGAATCAACTTATCATAAAAAATATTTATAAATGTAATTTTATACAATAAATATATTATATTAAAATCACTATTATTATATTAAAATGATATTTATATTTATAAACATATACTCTTAGCCATTCATTAGAAAAACAAATTCTTATTTGGGTCGGTTCAACCACCTACATGAATGATTATATAATAAATTCATAGATTCTAATATGAATGTGTAGAAATAATTTAATAAAAATGATATATGATATTAAATTGTAAAATATTCTCTAAATATGGTTATGGAATGCATGTATAAAAATTTAGCGATCATTACAATGTAACTCATTTTTATCAACAAATTATTTAAAACATGTTTTTAATGGGATCCATTCTCATGTACTATTCCCATATAATTCATAAAATTAACATGAAAAAATTTAAATCTGGGAAGTATTATGATTCTACTACCTTGAATAATATTGTAGTGATGTACTTGGTATCAAATAATGGGGATTGACATTTCAATTATAAAATGCGTACGAAGTAATCAAAATTAGTAACATTTGTTGATGAAAATAATAAATAACTAAATAATATGTGTGAACTGAATGATTATAATTCAAGAGTATTAAAGGTTATATATATGATTAAAGATATAAAATATGTTATTAATATGGTTATTTTTATTATATATCACATTAAATAACTTTTGTGTAAGTTGGGAATAATGGTAAGGTTTTTTATTTCCAATCACACTTTTAATCCAGGATTATTTAAGGATAAATTTACATCTTGAAAAAATTAATGTAATTTATATCTAAAACCCCATAATTTTATTATATTATTATTTTTTCATTTTCTTCATGACTTATTACCTTTTTATCACTTTTTTATTTACAATTAAGCCAAAAGTTGTCTTGAAAGAGGGATCAATATTATCTCTTATTTTTAGTTGGGTATCTTTTTTATCCATGTTTATATTCATTATTTAATTTTATAATTGTCTTTTTATACACTTAATTTAATTTTTATGTTAATTTTTTTTTTAATTTTACATTATTTACACATGTTTAAAAATAATATTTTTAACAATTTCATCACATGTTATTTTTTATTGATTTGACATTTTTACAAAACTGTAAAAATAATATTTCTTATCAACACTTTCCACATGAAAACATTTTATCCTAGTTATAGCCAATTTTATTTATAAATCATACCATAAATGATTTCAAGGATTTTTAAAATTAATTCTCACCATATTTTTTGAAGAATATTTTATTTTAAAAAATGTTATAAAAAGTTAAGGGTATTTCTTATTATTTTAAAAATATGTTTTCTAATGCTATTATAAAGGGGTATTCATATATGATAATATAAATTAATTATTTTTATCAACCATTTTTGATATTACTAAATGATACCATACACCTTCTTACTTTTTTTGTCTTATGATCATGTTTTGTGTAAATAATTATGGAACGTGCATCTTTCTCTTAGGTTAATTAAGATATGATGAATATTTGAAGATTTTATATATTTTTATGTAATACATAAGTCTAATCTATCAGTATATGATTTGTGGATCAATTATAGAAATCCAATGCATTAGAAAAAGTTATATATCACATGTGACAAGGTTGGGGTATACAGGTGGTCAGCATAAGGCTAAATAGTTATGGTACACTGGTGGTTAGAACAGTCCTAAAAAGGTACACAGGTGGTTATCCCATGATTACTATAATATTGTAAAGTTATTAGCCTAGTATATTATGTGATTAATTACTCAATGGTTAAACTTAACTCATGTTATATTCTTATATTCATGCTAGATTTTTATACTTTACATGATGCCTATGTTATATTCATATATTATTGAATCATGTTTCCATAGTCCTAAGAATCATGTTTTATGATAAAATACATATGTAATGAGTTATGATTTATGATATACAAGTGATTTTACATGATTTCCTTATATCATTCCCATTGTATCAACCTGACCTAAATCAATGATTTTAAGACAATATTCCATTCAACCTCATGTGTACCTCCCTGAAAGTAAGAGGTTTCTGACTAGTGGAAAGGGCATGGAGAACAACATGATGATATTATTTCCTCAGTACCAAGTAAAAATCCGATTGCAATAATGAAATAGGTAATAAATAATAATGAATAAATAAATAATCATCAGATTCGTAGTAGCATATTCAAAAATACCAACTCATGGAGTTTCAATATAGAACTTTAGAGACATAAACTAGAATATAGAACAAAAGAACTAATATATATATTAAAGAACCTAAAAAAAATATTTACAACCGTCCAGTCCTAGGTTCTTCCTACAACACCCACAATCTCCAAATAATCTGGATCAACCATCTAGAACATGGTCATTTCCCTTTGTAAAAACCCTAACAATGAAATATATAAGCACACCAAATTTCCTGAGTATGATGTGAGAACAAGATTAAACTAGAAACCCCAAATCATCATCATCAATTATTTATTCATTCAGAGATAAAAAGGGGGGAAGCACCCCCATGGACAAGAAAAATATTACCAGAAGCCTAAGGAGGCGTCAAATAATGTAACCCAAGGGAATCCCCCTTAATAATAGATACACTCTCTGGTTTCAGGAGATCCACATTTGAGACGCAGTAATATATACTCATGAATAACATGAATATAAATAATGAATAAATATGTAATAGTATATCACACATGAAAAAATATATATTTTATTCCTTAGAGACCGAATGTACCTGAATTAGAGCCATTCTATAAGGGATGTCAACCCAACATGTGTCACACATCCCTCTCCTCAAAAAGACTGCTCACAAAACAAGTTTTACACACACCACTTAAAGGAATAGCCCATGTACATGATAATAAATATCTCACACATCTATATTAATAGGGGGTAGTCCTTATGGATAAACCAACAACAATTAAAGAAGATAAGGGGAATAACACAAGAAAACATTTATACAGAATGACATATTAAGAATGACACCATAATAAGAAACCAGAAAAAAGAAATTTTAGAAAACAGAAAAAAATGTTTCATATGGATACACATGCACACATCATGTGACCAATAATCAATCATAGGTCTCACAGTTTTAAACAAACACCCCAAATAATCATGCCAAGAACCTAAATAACATGTTCTAAAGTCATGGGATTCATACTTTTGGGGAAAAAATGATTGACACATAGGGCCACTATATTAGTCCAACTGAACTACTAAATCCTAGAACCAAACAGGATTCAATAATATTTAGAAAACTAGGATCAATGTTAACGTGATCAAACACAAAAAATGTATGTCTATATCAAACATACCCAATAATATCTGATTCCAACAACTTTTTAGGCATTCGTGAAGTATAGATGCTAATCCAATAAACTCGGTTGTCAATTCATTCACCAAAAAATGAAAACCTTGTTAGAAATTGTAAAAACCCCTAGTTCTGATCAATAAATATATTTATAGTAAGATTTGAACAAAAACAAGAGAATGAAATTGATATTTAATGAAAAATAATTCATCATATTGGTAACATTGGATCAACCCATTGTTTGGGCATTGAACAAAGGTTGTGGAAGAGAGGAGAGAACTCTAGAATCATCATATAGGGTTCCTAGGGTGATGGGAGTCACATAAAGAAATATATAATGAGAAAAAGCGAGTGTTGGGGGTCTTTTAAGAAAATACAATAAACATGGAATCATTAATGGGATTTAATAGATTCTATTGTACAATTGGTGGCCTCCACTGGCTTGACATCAGTTTCTAAGTTGGATTACCTTTTTCTAGGAGCCTCATCGTTAGGACAGAGGGACTATGAAACATTAATTGTTACAAAACATTGACCATCCCAACCTCAATCTAGTTCTTACCTTTTGAATACATCCATCCCACCTCAAAAAAAAATAAAAAAATAAAAAAAAATATTTAGAGGCTCGAAGGAGGAGTACATGAAATAAATGATTCACAATTCTCCCTTATTATATCATTCCAACCTCAAAAAGTATCCCCAAAGGTCTCTATAAAAAACATAGGTCCTTAAACCTAAATTTCAGCTTCCCACATCCATCTATCTTCCTAAATATGCTCATTCTCCCATTGAACTCGGACAAGAGGAAAAATCCGTTCTCATAGAACCTTCTTGCTTTGGTCCACTAAATAAATAAGCCTCTCCACAAAATATTCATTCAGCCTCATCATGATATCCTCATAGCTGAACACATGAATAGAAACTTGCTCAAACTTTTATAGTTGAGACATAAATAACATACTATGCATACCTTATTATCGTAGGGGAGGATACAACTTATATGCCACAATCCTTATGCATTAAATGATATCAAACTACCCAATGTATCATGGTTCCAATTTCCCTTTCCTCCATAGATTTATATTCCCAAAACAAGGGTTCAATCCAAAGAAAAAATTATCACCTTCAATGAGCTCCAAGAGTTATCTATTTCGGTCGACATAAGATCATTACTTTTTTGATCAGTAACCGGATATTTTTAAATCAAGTGCACCCACTCTATGGTATCTTATACCAAATTAAATCCATATAGTGAAGGATTAACTACATCATTCAAATATATATGTGAAATAAATTTCCACCCATATATAGCCTCAAAAGGATCCATCTGAATTGAGTACTAGAATCTATTGTTTTAGGGGGACTGTGCATAATCCAAGTGTTTGTCCCAAACTCCAATGAAATTCGCATGGTATGCACAAATAAAATAATATAATGTATGGATCATTATTTTTGACTTCTAATCATTATAATGATTGAATATCACAATTGGAATAAATCGAGTCCCTATTTCCTTTTATAGGACCTATTAAAATTGTGATTGAATCATGCACCTCTATTAGATATAATGCTCGATGCACTCCATGAAGCCATAAGATCTCAAAAAAATAAATTTTCCATATCCCATACACTATGATCATCATCCAGATTTGAATGAAGTGATGCACCTTGGACAACTGATCTACTATCACCCAAACAATGTCTTGACCTTTCAAGGTCCTGGGTTGCCCTATCAAAAAGTCGTTCATTACCTTAACTTACTTTCACATAGGCACTATATGTGAATGGAGCAACCATCAAGTTCTATAATTCTTAGACATAATTCCATGACAGGTTATACAATGAGAGAGATAGCTTCAAATGTATATTATTAAGGTGATGAAAAAAATTATTGGTTGGGATCATGATATGTCTTGGTGGATCTTGGGTGCACAACCCATTGGGAAGAAAGAGTGGCTTTTATAAGCTATTATCTCATAGAATATGGAGAAATCACTATAAAATAAACCATAATCACAAAACATATGTCAAAATCCAAAAATAAAATGGAATTAATTACTACCAACCTATTTTACATCACAAAACACTCGGTATCAAGATATTGATTGTCTTTCATTCAATCCACCAATGTGGACATGATCACTAAGGGTGATCAAAAAAATGGTTGATGATCATCCGTTATGCCCACCTGCCTATCTGGAAACAAGACCATATGATTATAATCTGTTTATGTCATTTTCTCTCTAACTTCATGAAAATTTTATCTATGTACATTAGCAACTCCAATTAATTCTCTATGAGCATACACCATCTCAAGGTTTAACATTAACAAAAATTCTACCCAACACCTACGAAGAATATTCTAGTAACACTGGGAGAAAATATATCATATACTCTTACGGTCGTTATTCCTGATAAATCAGTCTTTGAATAGGTAATCTTTCCAAAATGTTGTTGCATGAACCAAAAGTGAAAATTCTATTTCATGAGTAGGGTAGTTCCACTCATGGGGTCATAGTTGATGAGACCTGTAAAAAACTAACTTATCACCATATATTTGAACATCTCCCAAGATATTTCTATTTGAATCAAAATACACAATATTTTAAAATTTTGGATAAAGAAAAATCTAGATCTGATCCAAGTTCCACATATTCTTCATCTTTAAGAAGACTTCGTAACATGGTTCTATCATGGATTTGTTTTGGGATTATTAGGGTATGATTCCTAGTGATAGTGAATCGTTCCGGTATGAATATTCTTTGTTATATTTGACTAGGGATATAAAAACTATAGTAAATACATGACCTAAGTTATATGGGGAATTTATGCTTATATTTATGTTTTTTCAATATATTTTATGTCCCAAAAAAGGGACATCAATACCTTAAGATATCAATATGTTTATCTCATTTTCATAATGAAAAGAAGGGAAAGATCAGTCTTTTTAGATTCATTATGGAACATATCATGGAATTGTGTAATTATTTCTCAGAATATAATTATTTTATTTATACTAATATTATTTCATTCTTGTTTGAAACATTATTTATTATTGGGGAAAAAGAAGAAGCTGTGATTAAATGTGGAGGTTTCTAATTCACAATGTTCATTTGTTAAAGGACGAGGGTGATATGGAAACCTTGGATAATGAAATGGAATGAAGATAATGAAATGATCTAGGTGGATTTAAATTCCATAGACTGTCCCAATAGAACCAAGGATTTAGTGGATCCTACTTTGGAGCCAAATGACTTAATTTAGTAATTTGATGATGATGATGTGGAATTTGTTACCGATGTGGAGGTTTCTACATCCGCATATGAGGGAAATGAACCAGATATCACAAAAGATCAATTGTCACTTTTGGACATGTGATTCATCCTACATCTCTCATTACTATATAGAGTGTGTTAAGTGAATGGGATTGTAGAGATAATGAGATAGAAGTTTCAAGTGATGAAAAAATTACAAGATCCTCTTCAAAATCATCTAATTAACATTTGGATGTTTCTGATGAGGAAAGTGGAAAATGTTTAAGTGATCAAGGTAATGAAAATGGTGAAATGGATATTATGATGAGAGCAGTAGTGATGGCTAGGGATCTGATTAGGATGGTCGTGATAGTGCTGAGAGGATTTAGTCACCTCATCCATCCCATACTATATTATTTTCTTTAGTTCAATATATGGATAGACCTAGTATATGCAGATAAGTGTCCTTGGAAAAATTTATATCAGTGCATATTGGAGATCCTAAATCTATTGGTGGAGAGATCATAGTACCATATGTGGAGGATCAGTCCCCTAGTTCTATTAAATTTTTTACAACTCATAAAGAATGGGATAAATTACTAGTTTATATTCAGACTGGGTTTCACTCGTCAAAGTCCATAGATGTTGATGAGGATGTTTTTGAAGTTAATGGAGATTCTCATGAAGAGGTTGAGGTATCCTCTATGAGAGAGTATTCCCCATATTCAAAAATTATTAGTTCATCACTGTTTGACCGTAATGATGATAGAGGAAGTTAAGCAAAGGGGGTGGACCATTTGTTTCTACTAGATATGGATTACATCCTAAGGGATGTTTGGTTGAGCTAAATCCTTCCTTTCTGATGCACCTCCTACTAGATATGAGACTATAGAGGCTGTTGTAATGAGTTTTGAGACACCTGCTACAAATGTCACTTTAGTGGTTATTTACAGGTCATATTTTGAGTCTATCATAGATAGTATTCATTTTTATTTAAATAGGAATTTTTTTGGTCTCAAGAATATCCTATCACTCAGGTTATTCAAGACGATGCGACACACCTATTGGAGCCTGGGGTATGTCATTTTCATCCAAAGAAGAATCATCACATCCAGGAAGTAGAAACTGAGAATATATGGTAAGCCAATGAGAAAGACACTATAAGGTCTATTGTGGAGGAGATGAGAACCTCCTTTATACCAGCTAGGCTCTTATGATGGATAGGTTGTAGAGTTTAATTTAAGTGTCTTATACTTCTTCTTCACTACCTCTGTTAGTTAAATTTCATGTAGAGTTGGTCAATACTATAATTCAAGTGGAAATATAGGATGGTTTGGGTGTCATTCATGCTAATCATTAGGAAGATTTGAGACAGATTCATCATCATGGTGTGAATATATAAAAATTGGTAAGGTAGTGTTCAAATGAATCTCGAAGTAATTAGGAAAACAACACAATGGCCAATAAATATTACATTTTTAAGGTATATAAGAAACATTACATGAATAATAATTTAATGTTTTTGGATGATAATCTCAAAATGTCACTTGTCATTAGATCTTTCAAGGTTAAAGTCGACTAGTTATAGGTTTTGGCACCAATGCTTGAGTTGTTTGTAGAGAAAATGAAAGAATCTATAGTGTTATAGAGTATAGAGGAAATATTATCATAGAGTTTTTCAACCTGATGAATCCTTCCCTCAATGTATTTGGAAATTTCTTGGTTGATAAACAATCCATAATGTTGATATCCTTCACCTCATCTCATTCATCAGACCATTTTCCTCCAAAGTACCATCCATTCAACATGAATCTAAAGGAATCTATATAACATCTATGTCTAGTTATTATCAAATAGTTTCCTACTCCTTTTATACATTCATTATGTCTATACATTTTCACAACACACTCAACCATTTCCTCTATCCATCCTACCACTGATAAGGGAATGGTATCTACTAATAATGCCTCTCGAGATAGGAGTGTCTCTGATTGACATTCGTCTTTGATATGTATTTTTGTTTTATTTTTTCATTTTAGGATATAAAATCAGGAATTTTTTTACTTAATGTCATATCTATCTTATACATCATCTCATTTATTATATTTCTTTTGATACTTCTTTATATATTCTTTCCTATGTTACTTTTGAAACAAACTGTTTTAATATGGTTGTTCTTGTTTTTTTTATTCCATTACAATTTTAATAATCATAAAAGGGGGGAAAGATGGATGATGAAATTTTCCATATTATTTTATATTTTTTATTTATCCTTAATAATATGCCTTTGTTAATTCATTTATCTATTCCTTTATATGTTACTTATGATACCAATCTTATCATTGATACTGAATTTTCCTTTCATTATTTCCTTTGATAGCTTAATCATTTGGATGTACTTACACTAATTGTTCCTTTAAAACCATATTCATTTGGATTAATCCTTTCATACCATTTTTTCTGATTCATTCCATGGTTGGAGAGTTCATCTTCGTGGTGACACGTTCTTGTGGCCAAGTGTTCCTACTTTCCATAAAAAGGAATCATCCATCACTTCATCAGTGGTGTTTTATCCTTTATCAAAACTGGATGATGGGATGTCAGTTTATCCTTCAATGGATAATTCCTTGGAATTATTAGCCTAGTATCTTAATCTATCATATATTTGAGTCATGTTTCATGAATATTGTACCATATGTCATATCCATGTGGATGTTGGTTAATTATGCTTCTCTTTTATGGACATTATAAGGGGTCTTGAAAAGGCAGTAACCTTTTATCTGTGTACATGGTAACATCAGGAATGTTGGGGCATATCTTGATACTATTCAAATTGGAACAACTGTATTCTTCCTCATGGGACATTTTCTCAGGGGAACATAAACACAAGGCTTCCCATGTCGATCACAAGGTATCTTATACTGGAGGCATGTCTACAATGTTTTCCTTAGTATCACATGTTTTCCATAGGGTATGACGAGAGTTTAACATCTACAAGAGATGAACTAGACTGATCATAACACTAATAAGAGTAGATAAAATTGTTATAACCCTAGGAGGGATCATCGAGAGTGTTTACTCGGTGGATGGATACAAATTTCTGATGAGGATGAACTGAAGATGGAATGTTGTAAGAAGAGAATATTTCACAACGTGAAGGCTGATCTAAACACCACAGAGGGAGAATCAATGAAGGATGGTCCTATGAAAGGAGACACTAATGTTTTCCATTGGCTATGATTGAACCTTGGAGTGGAATCCTACATACCCTATTTTGAAGATAGGGATCAAAACCCATGTCGTTTTGAATTGGTGATTCTGGGATTACACCTGGCTAGCTTCCTGAAAAAATATAAATGAAAGGATGGGACTGACCCTCAGAGAGGCTCACTACATAACTTATGAAATGGAAAGGAATAAAAAAAATTTAGTTTGAAGGGGTGATTAATTAGTGTGTACACAAAGGGAAATAACCTGAAGATAGTATGGGGCTTATTCATCGTTAATATCCCATCGCAAGAGGGACACTCTTGGTTGGGTGGTGTTAGAATTTGTTGCATTTACACATGGTTAGCTTTATGAATGTAGAAACAAGAATTAATTCGATGGATAGAAATTATTCATGGTTAGAATTCCATATCGATGGCATGAGTTCATCAGGGTGTGGTCGCCTGGGTATAATCGGGATTGAAATGGAGGAAGTGTTGGATGGTTAGAGTGAATGGGATGAAACTGACGTAAAGATGAGGTGTTTGGTTTGAACCTCAGGGAGGTTTCTTGTGTACCCCCATTGTAGGTAATCAATGTCCACGTAGTTCTGGGATGGGACAATGATACATATGAGGAGGTGACTCATGAGAATGGATTCATGAATTGGGGTTCAAAATAAGTAAAACCTTAGGGTTGAGCATGTTATTCTCAAAACAAAAGGGATTGATGGAATGACCAGAATAGGACATGGGTGATGGGATTGAACCTTAGAGAGGCATCCTACGTATCCCCTTGGTAGAGAATCAAAGTCCATGTAGTTCAGGATGTGGTATATAATTAGGGCGTACACAAATGACGGTTACCCAAAAACTCGATGGGACTTATGCATGGTTAGTGGCCCATCTCAATAGGGACACTCTTGGTTGTTGGAGTATGGATAGAGTGTTGGGAGTATTCATTGATACATTCCTAGATGGATTCAAACACCTCGAGGAGGAAGATCTAGGAGATGTGTTCCAAGAAGGTAAGTTGTCACATTAGAAGGTTACACCCCTAGGGGAGAGCACCAAAATTTACCTTCAGTTGGGATTGGACATCAGAGATGCATCCTACCTTACAAAAAGGGATCAACACCCCCGTTTTTAGAGAAGCATTTTAACATCATATGGGATGGAGGTGAACTAATGTGAAGCATAATGAACAGAAGGATTGTGGGGAGAGATGGGTTTGAACCTCATAGAGGATTCTATATATACAATGTATAGAAGGTAGGGATAAAAGACCACATAGTTCGGTGAAGAGGGGAGTATGTGGCTTACACATGGCTACCATACCAAATTCATGCTAGGGATAACACATGGTTAGAGGCCCAAAGAAGACATACTGAGGCTTATTCATGGTTAGTGGACCAAAGAGAACATATTGTGTATTACACAAAGTTAGTTTCCTAAAGATAACATACTAGGGATTATGAATGGTTATTCATGAAAAATAGGGTTCATCTTAAGAAGGGTGCACCAAATTTTACTAGTGGTTGGATTATAATTCCATAATAGAGAGGAAACATGGTGGTGTGTCCCATCGATGGAAAATATCACCCCATGCAGGCTGATTTGGACACTTATAGAAGTAGATTAATGAGGGTGAACCCCTAGGAGGGGCACCAATGATAACAATTTGTTGGGATATAAAATCAAGGAGGCATCCTATATACCATGTTTAGAATATAGGGTAAAAACCCCACATTTTTTGGTGGTTTGATTCTTACACATGGAAAACGCTTGAAATAAGGGTGTCACAGTCACTACTAACATCTACGATCATGAGATTCATGCTAAGTGTGAGATACAAGTAGAATCTATACAACTTAATGATGTTCCGTGGATGATGTGTGCATGGGAGATAATATAGGGATTATTTGTGGAAACTACATAGGTTTCTCTATGGAGAGAAAATTTTGGAGGGTACTGACACATAAGAGATACCCATGTGACACTAAATAGTAGAAATGGGGATGGGGCTTACAAGTGGAAGATTCCTGAGTGCTACTATGGAGTTGCAATAGTGTATGGGTATTATGTGTGGAAGCTTCTTTGGTGCCTCTAAGGAGAGCCAATGGTTGATTGGGCATACGCCTGGAAGCTTCATGCATGCTTCTAAGGAGCATTAATGGTGTATGGGGCTAACACATGGAAGCTTCCGAGGTGTTTCTAAGGAGAGTCAATAGTGGATGGAGCTTATCCATGGAAGTATCTTGGGTGCCTCTAAGGAGAGACAATTGTGGATTGAGCTTACACGTGGAAGATACTGTAATGTTTACCTCATGTCAAGCCATGATTGATTCCCAACTCACTAGTGGGTTGAGGAATAAGATTGGGGACTAGACTTGTGTTCTATTGAATAAGTGGGACACCACAGAGTGCATTGGAATCAACCCGAACATAGATGAATGAAAAATGTGAATAACATTTCCAGCATTCAGAATACAATGATAGTGTCATGAAGATGAAGGAAAACTGATGAATTTATTCAAAACACACCATTCATATCACATTATCTTGAGATGGGAAAAAACAAAAAAGGTGTTGGGGGAAAATACCTCAAGGTGACATTGAATCATTCTTTAACTGATTGTGTTTGCAGACAAAGCTGGTTTTTTATTGACAATGAGGGTTTCCAAGATGATTTGTTGGATTCCATAGATATTTTTGACAACCTAGGTTGAAAAATAATCATTTAAAAGGAATGTACGATCTAAAGGCATGTTGTGTGAGAAATATTTGTAAATTTTCTCAAAAGATGTGGTCGCACAAAAAAATTTGCAAACCCATTGGGGCACAAAATGGGGTTTTGCGCACTCGAAGAGGTTGTTGTGTAACACAATTATTCTTCTGTGCATGTGTCGGGAAAGCCTATAAATAAGAGGTGATCCCCTCATTTTGTAAATTTTAACACTTAGAGAGAAACCAAGATCTGGATTTTGAAAAGATGTTTTTGCAAAGGGAGTTGCATGAAAGATGTTGAGTTTCACCAATTATATGAAAGTTTCACGTAAGATTTGGATAGTGTATAGTATTAAATTTTCATGAAATGTGTTTTTTACAGCAAAAGTCTGATCCTGCGCAAAAGGTATCAATGTTGTTTGCAAGACACAGTAAGGCTTTCATGAAAGATTTGGAGTTTCCATGTACATTTGAGGTAAAATGGTATTCATCAATGGATGAATTTAGAACATCAGAAGGGCATCTATATAAAATGGAGGATGCATTAATTAGAGATAGTGAATGGTCCTATAGATATATAAAAATGGGCGGATCTTCTGAAGAATAAGTGAGAACACTTTAGATGAGAGAGATGTGATATTTTAAATTTTGATTGATAGTAAACAAGGAGGGATAGTGAGTATGCTCCCAACATTGTAAATATATGTGTGATTTTAGTGGATTTGGAACATCGGAACATCACCGATGTATGCTCCTTGGATGATGGTCATTGAGGGTAAACCAAGTAAAATTGATTCTTCATGTTCATGCTTTAATATTTTTTCACACTCTAAAATGTGAAGGATAAAGAATATAGTTTTTCTAAAAACTAAACAAGATCAATTGGTGAAGTTGTTTTAATCAGTCTTACCCTGATTCACCCCCACTCATGGTATCTAACCTAGTGAACTTAACACAAGGGTTGACCATTGACAAAATTTGAAACATAGACCCTAACTCAAAATTTCGTCTGATGTATTTCGAAACATTGGCCTAAAATGGTAGGTGAGCCCATGTGGCATGCCACTATGCCTTTAGGAGGTCCCTTTAGAGATGAAAAACGATAAAGATTCAAATGAAGGATACAAAAAGTGTGAGTTGGTGTGATGGAATGCTCAAACGGATTGGAACGATCCTAAAATTATTCTACTATGATCAGGTTATGATTCATCTTATTCTTTTCATATATGAAATCTCTTATTTAGAACAAGATACATCCTATTATTGATAGTTCATGATACAGTTTAAATTCATGTAGTGAGGAATATTAGGTAGAAGGCGCCTATCAGTGGTTGGTGTGGGCCATACACAAGACATTCCCTTTTCGGTCATGCTGGTATTGAAGTCAGGTGAAGGGGTTTGAAGAGTTTTTTGATGAATTGTTCAACATAATGTACTCGGGGAATCATAGATGAAAATATCAACTCAAAACATTAGAAAGGATCCAACATGAGTAACTCAACTCATGGTGTTTCCTGGAGTGTGAAGGACTATCTCAAATCACGATATTCAATAGGTTGGTTTAGGGTGATCATAAAGGAACAAGGTAAAATATCAATGACCCATCCCAAAAAGTTCATGGCGTGGGTCTCCATTTTTCATGGGGGTCCATGATAGCAATAAAGGGACTAGCCCAATTTCTGGGACCATAGGATGAAACTGATCATGAACAAGCATGTGGGGGAATAACCCTGGCATTATTGACAGGTTCGTGAGATGGAAGGAGCTTTGTGATGTTTCTTTACAGAGTTGATTCATGGAGGAAAGGTGTTCACAGGGGTCTCACGATGGATGGGAATTTGTGAATGAATGGTGATTCATGATGGAAGGACTTTATTGAAGTATGTATTCACCTTAGCAAAGTTCTCAATATTTTGAGTGTTCCCCACAAAGTCTTATTTCATTTTGATTCCTCAAGAAACATGAAGGGGTTGCCTCATTCACGAAGGGCAGGGGTCCTCACGATTGGAATCCAAAAGTGGTGCTCAAGAGCAGCACAAAATGGTATATCAGGCACTATAAGGTCAATGTAATCATGCATTTGGGATGGAGGAGCCAGATTTATGAAGGAAAAAGGAGTTTCATGATGCTCGTGATGCTCGTTGTAATGAAAAGGAGATGTTTTGAAGCGGTAAGGCATTGTCAGACTACATCAGACTCAAGAAGCCTTCCATCAACATTTAGTGATGTTTTAGGAGATCTTAGAACTTGTGAATATGTTTTTCAGTTCATTACATCATTCATGGAGCACATCGGACTCGCAAATCATTTTTAACTACTTTGCGATTGTAGAGGGATCTCCGTGAATGGGCTCAGTGAAATAGTTTTCCATCCTAACATCAATCATTCATAACTTTTAATTCATAACTCTATTTGGTATCCACAACTATTCAAATCAAAGACTTCAAAATGAGCTATTCTATGATATAATGAATGGAATCATTCAGTGAATATTTTACATATGTTTTCTGGTGGAAAAAACTATCCTTATGTGTTCTTTGATACCTTCACTATTGAGATGTGATTTCATTTTTCCATTAACAACCTTAATTAACCTTTTTCATTGTCTTAAATTTTATACCATATCTCTTCATCATTGATACCACTTTTTATATCTCACATTTTATCTTTGAAATTATAAGCACACTATTATCCATTAAATTTATCTCTATTTATCTAAACTTATTAAATACATGGTTTATAAAAATTCTATGATCTGGGATCATCAACAAGGGGGAGTCTTCTGGACCCTTATTATTTTAATTCTCATAAATCAAGATTGTTTTTTTCTCTAATGGGTTTACCATTTTATATATAATTTTATAATATAATTAAATTTGATGAAAATTTGGATATGTGTTGGTATGAGTCACCATTAATTCAAAATGACTCACCGTTGTTTCGAATGAGTCATCATTACATGTGTTGTTTCTAGACATGAGTGACCGCTAGCATAGGTCACCGCTAGAGTGGATATTTCACAAGAAAATATATCAACGTTTGTACAAATGTCTCACCACCATAAAGTCTCACTGCCCGAGATGAGCTTCTGTTAGAATGTCTCACTGCCAGAGTTGAGTTGTCTCAAAAAATGACACACAACCATCTTGAGATGCTATTGGTTCAAATAAGTCACCTCAAAGATGTCTTACCACAAGATATTTTATACCATTAAATGTGTCACGATCACTGTTCCACATAAATTAAATTAAATACTCCTAGTAGAAATATTTTGGGAGTTAATGAAAAGAAATATTTAATGATTATTTTATTATCTGTTGTAAGAATTTCTTAAATTCAATGTCAGTGCATTGTGTGAGGATGAAAAAGATCAGGATGATTATTCTTCAAATATAATATACTTTTTCAGTGATTTATAATCACCATAGACTCCCTCGTGTTCATTTGATGTAAGTGAAAACATATGATCAATCATTGTAAATGATGAATACTATAAGGATCCTCACTCAATTTCTTACACATTTTATTCTAACTAGTATTCGACTATTAATGCTGGGAGCACACTGAACATCAAGATCCTATCCTATATTATGAAAAAAGTTAGATTTGTGATGCTCTACATTACTCCTACATTCATATAAACATCTCAAGCTCTTAAAAACCCCCTTGAGGACACTCAAGAATGAGGATCAATTTAGAATAAGTAGCATTACATTTTATATATCTTATTTCATACTCATCCAGTTTTATTCCATTAAATTTGAGTAGTGTGTTGTTTACTCTATTTATCAACACACACCAACTCCTACACTAGAATTGGAGAATACAAGATATTCTGTCTCTCTTTGCATATCCCTCTCATCATCTAATTACCCAAGATGTTAGTGGAAGAGTTCCTTTGTATGGAATGTGTTTCTTTTCTTAACCAGGGATATTGTGGAATAGTTCCCAGCATAGCCCAGACAACATGTAATCTTTTGTGTAAACCCAATATAGGTTTTGGATTATATTATAGTTGTATAATATACCTGGACGAAGGTTATTTCAAAGTGTAAGGGATTAGGTCTCATCATGAGACTAAACACTTTTTTTTATTCCTTGGGGTAATTTTTTCTTATTTCATTATTTTCAAAACAATAAATTGAATATTTTATTATGCTATAAACAAAAGTGGTACATTAATTCGTAATCTAAAATAGAGTTTATATAATTAATTTATTGAGTAAATTTATTTTAAATGTTCAACAAATTTTCATTTTATTTTAACTGATCATTAATCAACATTTGTGGAATATTTTCAAAAATTAAAATTATATTAAAATACTCTTTTGATTAAGTATGTGTTTTTTTAAAATGGGATATTTTAATTGAAATTTTTTTAACATATATTTTTTTGGAAACTCAATTAGACCCCCCCCCCCACTAATGGATTACTCACTTCAACCAACAAAATGACTTATACAAGCGAAATAATAATTCCAATAAATCTAACTATAAGAAAAGAAATGATAAATATGTGAATAATGATTATTATAATCTTATTTATTATGAATGTAAGTGTACATATCATAGTTTAATATATTTAAATTAGTTTAAGATAATATATATGAAATAATCAAAGAAAAACTCTAAATGTAAAGTTATGAAAATTGTAAAAGTATTTGATAATAAGAGTTCTTCTGGTAGTGATATTATTTCTAATATTTCATCAGATAGTATTTATGATAGAAATAAGATGACATTATTTTATGTGAATATACCAAGTTGAAAATAATAAATTTGGGGAAACATGACCACATAGGATCTTTTAAATCGTAACAATGATTTAAATCATCATTATTTAATAGATTATGAGAACAACGATGATAAAGTTGACTCTATAACTGTGGAGGAAATGGATTATTATGTTACAAGCCCTGAAAAGTAAGATAGGTGAATGAAATATGATTGTGATAATGCAAATATAGTCTTCTTAGACGAAATTTTATGTACAATGAAGTTACAGTTTAATTGATTCAATGGAAAGAAATTTTATTAAGCATACTAATTTTATTTCCAAAGTAAATAATAATATTGAGAAGTTGTTTTTTGATTTGAATGAAAAGATAAGTAAATTTGATAATTATGAAACTAATAATAATTGAAAATAGACTGTAAAATCTCAAAAATATCATCATTCGTGTGAGAAAAACAATAAATTTTATAAGAATAAAGTGAAATTTATTGAAGATAAAAATGATGTTTTCAAACTAAAATCTAGAATTGAAAGTTCAACCGATCTCTTAATAAAATTTATAATTATTTAGAAATAATATGAAAATATATATGTTCATTTGTGTGTGAAAAGATATACTTCTGGTCTTATAATAAAACTATCATTTGGTCATCATATCAAAAGGATTTCATTATTCCCAATCATGAAACGTTTTATTCAATTTTCCAAAAAAAAGAATGAAAAAGGGAATTATATACTGAATATATTTTAATCCCTTGGATTGTCTCGATCCATTATATCTATTGAACTTGTTGTTTACGAGAATCAAAAACCAAAATAAATATGGGTTCTAAATGTCATTTTCTCAAATACATTTAGGCTAAAAGTGGGCTATCCTCCAAATACATAACTTATATTAAAATGAATTTGATGTGTATCAGAAGCTAAATATCTAAATCCATTACGTAGTGACATTAATTTTTTAGTTTTCTCATAACTATATCTTTTTTGAATTTTATGTTTTTAGTAGTTTGTAATTTTTACTGTTTTTCCATTATAAGATGCTTTGATTCCTTATATTTTAGGGTAAATAAAGTATATTTTTTAGTTAAATCTTATAGTAGTGATTTTTTTTGAGGAAATTATCCATTTGATAAATCTATCTAGTAATATAATATAAAGTGGAGGATCAAGCTGATTTATCTGGATTATAACATCCAAAAGTTTTCATCTTCTATTTGTATATCAATGGTTTTATGAAATAACTATCATTTTTACTAAATGGAATGTCATATATTTATGTGTTATAAATTTTAGATTTTAATGGAAGGGAATATATTTGAATAAATGAGAATTTAATAACATGAAATTTTAATTCATTTAAAGTATTTATTTAATCATATGTTTTGGGTGAAATATTTTTAGACTGGTTGATATTGGATGATCAATTGTAATCCAGATCCTCATTTTATTTTAATATAAATTGAGTATACTATATTTTTATAGGATTCATTCATTACAATGTTTCAAAAAAATGGTTTTATAGATTTTTGAGTTTTGATTAATCTGATTAGAAATCAACTAGAGGAACTTGTTGAAGGGAGGACATACGTAAACGGTTTGTGGATTAAGATTTGTTTACAAACCACATAAATATTTTTAAATAGATTAGTATATTTAATGATTGAGATGATATTTCTATAGAAAAGGAAGAACATGAGTCTCTATATTCACCCTTTATTCACGAGTTCTATGTAACTATGAGTTTTGACCAATTTGGAGATGATTCTGTTTATTTTTTGTTATTTGAAATACAAGTAACTTTATCTTTGGAAAGGTTCACTATGTTTCTCACCCATTTATAAGAATGTGATTCACTATTTGTTCAAAATAATATTTAAAATTTATAAGTATACATTACTGAATCTGATGTTGAGGAATGTTTGTTTCTAATTCATAGATGTTTGGTAATATGAATCCCAATTCAATGAAAAATATGACTTTTATTTGTGTTTCTAAAATCATTTTTTCTAAAATGGAATAGAGATAAGGAAACCATAAATATACAAGATGAATATCTTCAATATTATATACTAATCATGAGAATGTTAAATATCTCATAGTTCATATGGGAATATATTTCGGAACATCTCACTAGAATGGTGAAGTTGAATATTTTATTATTTTCATAGATATTGATTTTTTAGTAAATATATTAAAATCTAATGGATTTGAAAAATATGTTCACACTAAAAGAATGATATTTAATATGATTAATGTTAGGTAATCTTCTAAAATCATGTTGATGTACGAATATAACATAAATATGTTTTTTGAGAATCAATCATAAGATAAGACATTGGATTATCCAATATCAATTAAGAATAAATCCAGTAATATGGTCATGAAGTCCTTGAAGTATTGGAAAAAATTCACAATGGTTATATTTATAGATATCTATCTTTGAAGAATGTGATTAATAGAATATTAATCCTTTTAATGTAAAGAGTTATTGTAAATGATAAAGAATTCATAATATTATTAAAAAATCATAGTGAACATATAAAGGAAAAGGATGAGGATATTAGGAGAAAATAATGAATATTTTACATGAATCATTATTTTTACATATAAAAGATAGAGGTTATGGCCTTGAGGGAAGAGACTTTTCTGAATTTAGCTAAAAATATAATAAAAGATAATATCTAAAGATAAGAGTTTTTTATGTTGTGAAGGATTTTCTATCATATGATACTATTTGTGATCATATCATTGAATAGTCACTTAGTTATAGGAATCCTTACTTTGAATAAAAATTGAATGATCTAATGAGAAAAGTATAACAGAAATTGTTGTCACTATCCTCTCTACAATGTGAAGATAGAAAATGTACTAAGATGGGCCAAGTATTCATTCCACTAACATTTATTTTAAAAGATGATTGATAATTGATGTTCCAAAAGTAAATCTTCCACTTTCTACTCTAATAAACATGGAAGAAATATAAATGGATAATATTTTTGAATAATCTAGGGAAGATTTCGAAGGTTAAAAATAGATGGAATATGTGAATGAATGATCACAAAAATAATATTTAGTAATTAATTTTTTAGAATGTACATTATCTAATTATATGGAGGTTAGTTCATCAGAAGGATATATGAGTTCATGTTCTAAATCATCATCATCCAGTTCAACTAAAATTTCTTATAATTCATATTATTAGAAGAAAATAGTTAAAATATAATTGATGGAAAAAATTTGAATAAGGATATTAAAAGTGTGGATATTACTCATAGAGTAAATAATCTTCTAGAAGTTTGAACTACAGATATTGGTAACTAAGAAAGAATGTCTGATAGGTAATTGAAATCATATTCATGTTTGAGTTCTCAAAGAGTCTAATAAATCTAATATTCTACAAAAAAAATTATTATCGATGATGGAAAATGTCATCGGCATATTTCTAGAAATCTACACTATATTAAATCTCATAAAAGTTCAGATTATTAACAATCATATTACAAAGTGGAAGAAGAAAATTATGGACATTGTAATTAATTTGAAAGGGGTATTAGGAATTATAAGTATGATTGTGAGTAGAATATATAGAATATATATAACATATCTGAATAATTGAAATATATGTATTAAGGTGTTATTTTTATTGATGTAAAAACTATTTATTTTCAATATTATTTTGAACTGTTGTGTAAAGGGTCACCAAATCATGGATATATTTTCAATGATCATGGAGTGAAGAATGGTAAAAATTTAAAATATATTTAGGAGATAATTCATATATCAATTACTCAAAAAAAATATCCTAAGGATCAATAAGAGTGTTTGGAAAAATATGAATCCATTATCACCTAGAAAATTAAGAAGTTAGTAGATTAAAAAGGCATTTTTACTAAGAATGATTATAAGTTTTCCATATAAGAATCTATGTCAATTCAACAACACATGAATTATAATAAGCTTAATCATCTAATTGATAAAATTTTCAAAATGAAAAAAAATCCATCTTTTTATACTTGTTAAATTTATAATAATTCCCAAATTATTAATTATTTATAGGGAAATAAATAATTTTTTAATCTATCATAATATGTTGTGTTATTTTTTGAATGATTAATTTTCAGTTGAATATGTGTTTTTAAACGTCTATTATTGTAATTATTAATTTTGTTTACTTTTTTGTTCTTTTTATACTCTGATACATTGAAATCCTCTTATAAGGATATAATCTTATTTATTTATGTTTTTTTTTATTTCACTATAAATTCTCAAGAAAGTAATAATTTTATTTTTTATATTTCAAAATATCATTTAAATTCATAATTGGTAAAAGTATCATACGGTCTATCAAACAAAATGGGGGTTTTTATTTAATGTTAATGGAATTAGATTGATATGGTTTTCCTACATTGAAATTTATGATAATTTTTTAATGTTTTATTTAAAAAAACAAAGGGAGGGAAATTTTAATAAGTTGAATAATCTTTCTTATTAAGGGGACATATTTTAAGGGATATTTTTTTGAAAATTTGTTAGAAAATTTAATAGGGGATAAAAATTCATTATTTTTATAGGGATATGTATTTTATGATTTTCTTAATGTTATATGTTTTTTTTATAAATTTAATTCATATGCGTGATTTCAAAAAATAGGAATATTATTGAGGCATAATAAGAACATTTTTTTAATTTTTTAAATCATACAACTCCCATGTATTAATTCATCTAAACTTGAGGTTTTGGTTTTATGTTCTTTTGGTGCATATAAAAAACACAGGTAACCATATTTTGAATGGTATTTAGTGTAAAAATTTTGAGATCCAAATCATCATTCCCGACTATATTTACTAGTTTTTACAAGAACTTTAGTATGGATAGAAAAAATACATCAGAAGATACAAACTTATGATGAGTTCATCAAAGGATGAAGAAGTTCTTAATTATGTTGTTATAATAGCACATGAATACTGGAGAATTAATACATTGATAGTTTTATGATAAAATTCATTGAAACATATTGAGCTAGTATGATAATTATATATTAAAGTAAATTTCATGATCTTTCATTTTCTTTAAGACAATACCAACTTTTTGTTGTGAGAGTGGTTCTAATATTTTTCCTATTATTACACATAAAGATATGTTATGAGGCATTATTTATAAAAATATTATCATATTATAATTTTTAATCACTTTGTTTCTAATTTTTTAGATATAGGTCCCCATATGAGGATGATTGAGTTTTGTGTTTATTGAAGCTGGAACTAAGACCGATCAGGTCAATGAAGGGATTCCATTGGGTAAGACAGAGTGGATCTTCCAATTTTTAGAATTGGAATGATACATTCTAATGGGTTTTGTTGATTTATTTTTGTTCATATAATGATAGAATTTTCTACATGTAAAATTTTATGACTCATTAAGAAAAAATATTATTCCCTTACTCTTTGTATAAACGTATTGATTTATAATATTCTTTTAGGGGAAAATGATTTTTAAATTCATACTCTATGTTTCAATTTATTTGTTTTTAAATTTTATATATTTTTTATATTTATATTAAGAATTGAGTTATTTTATATGTTTATATTATTTGAATAGTTTTAATTTTTTTCTTATGTGTATTTACATTTCTCTTATATATTTTGGGTTAATATTTTTATTGGCTGAATGGAAGTTCGTGTCTTATGTTTTTTTATAATTATTTTGACAATATATATATATTCTAAATAAAAACCTGTTTTAATATTTTATAGGGAACCTAACAAGAGGAAAACCCACATTCATACTTCATAACCATAATTTTTAAATGGGTTTCTAATTTTTTTAGAAAACGGGATAGGGTATCGAATAATTGCAAATATAAGTTCGTAGAAGCATGAACCCCATTCCCGATTATCCATTATGAGGGAGAAGCATTAACAGGGTTCAAACTTCTCCTTATACTGACAAGGATGTTTGAAACCCATTCACACTTCCATTTTGGAAGTAAGAAAGGAAGTGTGAATGATGTCCATGCCTCATGTCGTCTTAAATTATATAAAAGGAGATACCTCCTCCCTCTGAAATTATTTGTTATCCTTTGGATTTTTTTGTGAATCCCTATTGGAATAATTTCTCTACATATATTTGTTGGTTTTAAGATAGAAAATTATCAATTTAAAATTATAATTTCTTAATTTATTTATTTTTTTTATATGATTTATTTATTCAATAAGTATTGCTACATGAATGTATGGATGTATAAACCAGTGTATTTTTTAATGATTCAATTTTAGAATGTGATTTTTTTTCTATATGAAATAATTCACACTGAATGTTTATAAAATTTAAATATAGAGTTTATATAAATGAAATTCCATGGTAAAAATGTAATTTTTATTTAGTGAAATAATATTATTATAAAAAATTCAATATTTTTAATAGAAATGTAATGTAATTATATTTGAATAGATTTATATGTATATAAAATATTTTATATTTAATTTTACTTAAATTTTAATACACATAGATAATTAGTTAAATATTTTATTAAAAATATATTATTTGAAATATATTACTTATATTAAGTATCATATTTAACTTTATTAATATATAAAATATTATTTTTTTAATAGTATAAAAAGGTTTACTATAAATAATAATTTTACTATATATAAATTATAAAAAATTCTTATTTTAAACAATAATGTATGAAATATAATTACATATATTTTGGAAAATAGAAATAGGAAAAAATTTATATATAAATATGTAATTTTATTTAATTAAAAGTTAAATTAGTTTATAAAATTTTAATTGTTATTATGTAAGTATAAATTATATTACTTTTAATTAATATAAATAATAATTGTTTTAATTAATTTAAATTATATTAATTATAAATGATTATAATTCCAATAAATAAATTATTAAATATAATTTCTTATATTTTAAAAAATAGGAGAATGAAAAAAATATTATATACACATATTTAATTTTATAAATTTGAAAATAACATAGGTTTATAGTATTTTAATTGTAATTATGTATGTGTAAATTATATTAATTATATTAATTAAATTTAATAATAGTTATTTTTAAATATATAAATATATATACAAACACACATTGAAATGTTAAATTTTTTTAAATAAGGTTTACATATTTATTATATATTACATATAGTTAGAGGTAAAGTTATATAATATGTAAAACATATTAAGTATACCAAAAACTAGGAAATTTTCTGAGGGAACCTTGGCGATTCTCTCGGGCTACTGGTGAAGATGACGACGCTTGCACTGACCTCCCCCCTTCTAGGGGGGAGGGAGAATTGGGGGCCGGTGCGAGACCAGGGGTTTTTAGGGATTTTCCAAACCCAACTTCCTTCCCCCATTTTCGAGAATATCATTGAGTCCCGAAGCCCCAGATATGCTCAGCAGGTTCCCTAATCTATGATGTTCGACTTCGGCATTTTTAGAATCTTCCGTGCTTCTGAATCATACCTAGATTGTGCAGTTTAGGCACAGCAGCCCTTCTGTGGATGCATTTGATAGGTTTATCATTGGTTCCTAGGATTTTCAGGAATGAGTGGTATTTGGTTTGCTTGAGAGTCACCACATGATGATTCGGTTCGAGTCGGAACAAGACCTCATTACAGCTTGGTCGAGGGCTCCTCGTAGCTTCAATGGATGTGGATTTTTACTATTATGGTGGTCCTTTGATTTTAACATGAACTATGACACGCCGTCGGTATTGGTATGGGTAAGATTCCCTAATATTCCACTGCCTTTTAAGAAACATTCTATTATTCATATGTTACGTAATCTTGTAGGATAGTATTTGTGTTCTGATAGTCGAACAAAAGTTGCGTATCACCCGGTTAATCCCCAGGTTTGTGTGGAATTGGATGCATCCTAGATTCCTTTTAATCATGTGTGGATTACAATTGGATAGTAGTACAGGTGCAAACAATAGGTGTTCTATGAGGACATAAAGGATTATTGCTCTTCTTGTCACCGCTTGGGCCATTCCATGGAGAATTGCAATAGGGTAGGCCCCTTGAAGGATTTTTTTCAAGATTCCAAGGTTTCTACTCAAAGGGAGGGAGATGGTACGTGCAGGGTTTCGAAGGATGGTGTAAGGGTGGGTCCAAGACACAATGAAATTGGACCTGAAGGTGGAGTTAAGGAGCCTCGCCTTCCGGTGCTGGAACAAAAACTGGTTGAGGACTAATGGATGATGGTTGTGGATGGTCTTGGCACTGTATGAGGGGAAGGAGATGAACTGGGCAAAGTGTTAGAGTTTGGTGTGAGGGAGGATCCTATTCTAGAGGTGAAAGGACCATAAGGAAGTGGTAGGGAGGTCCATCATCCAATGGTGGCTTAACAGATGAAGGATGTTAGAAGGGAGTTGGTCGAGGATGTTCAATGTGTTGTGGATAATTTTGGTATGGTGAATGCCTTGGAAGGGTTTGTGTTGGTTGTTGAATGGGATCTAATTGAGGAATATAGAGTGGAGGAGGTTCCCCAGGTATAGTCAGTGGGGGTATATGGGTTTAGTTCCTTTCTGAAAGCTAACATTAGAGGGGGCTAGAGTTATGGATATCTTGGCCAAGCGTTTTATCCAATTATGCAATAGTTTAAAATGACTTTCCTATGTCAGTTTTGAATCCTATTTATGTAGAAATCCAGCGGATGGGGGTGTGGGTGTTGGGGTCTCCATGAAGGATCATATTGGTGAATGTCTGGGACAAGAGGAAGTCTCTAGGGATGTTGAAAATCCTACAGATGGTGTTAGGTTCCTTTCTCAGATTGAATGTAATAATTTGAACCAAATAAAGAGGAGTAATAGTGGGGGAAATGGTATTGCCTCTGAGGATTTTCTCAGTAAAAAGGAATGAACCGGATGGGGCGATAAAGAAAATATGGGTGGACTAGCTATTAGTTCCTACAATGATATAGTACGAGGGTGGAATAAGATGATGGCGGAGTGTGAAGGAACCTTGTCTATGACTCCGAGGAGAAGAAATAGGAAAGACTACTCATATATCCCATGTCTCTAAAGATCCAGATCTACATTTAAGTGGGATAGCGAGACGATTCTTGCCTTTAGAAATGATATCTTGGTCAAATAGTATTGTGGATTCCAACCGCCTCTCGATCAGTTGAAGAGTTGGGAGTTCAGTAATATTGGGAGGCATCATGGACCGGCTTCTGTTTTGGAATCAGTCATTACAGAAGATGAATATTTTATGGGATGTGGAGATTAATATAGGTATTATGATCTGTAGTGAGGTGTTGTTTATTTTTTTTGTGGTTGAATTGTAGGTGTTGGTTAGTTGTGTTTTAGGTAATTTGGCGTTGTTTTGAATCTTTATTTGAACATTGTTTTGGGTACTGACAACCCATAAACCGTCTTTTAATATGGAAACAAATGATTATCGATGTATACCGAAAACTATGTTATGTATCTTGTGACCACTGATTTTGAGATGACTGACCAATTCATAATTGAGAATTTCATTTATTTTTTTGTTAATGTGGTTATATTATTTGTAATAATTGAGTTTTATTTTTCTTGTTGATGGCATATTATTCATCTATCTTAAAGTATATAAGGGATTTCATGTCCTCTTAATAAATGTGATATATTTCATACCCATAGACCCCCTCACATGCATGTGAGTAACTTTATAATAAAAATTTGTTCGACAAGAATAATTCAACAAGATACATTCGATAAGAGGCATTTCTCTTTGAAAGAAGATAATTGGTTGCTGAAATATGCGATTATAGATACTATAAGAGTTCACCCATTGTTTTTGGTTAGTTTATCAGATAATACTAAACAAATCCATAGAATAAATCTCCACATAAAGTCATAGCTATTTATTCCTAATTAATTAAAATTAATTAATCTTTTGAGGATGTGGTACGAAAATATATATTTTTATTATATTTTCTTTGGTAATAATTTCACTGTAAATATACATCAACACTGAAGTTATTTATATCGATCAAGGATTTTGTTATAGTTTTTCACATGTAAAAGTAACATATCCTTATAATATTCTGAATATAAATATATGTATATATATATATATTACTAATTAAATATAGTATGTTGAGTGAAAATATTTAGAATATAATAAATATTTGAAACAAAAATGTTAACAATCTTGAATGTTTACTAATCATGAGTTTACCATCTAATGTATGGTTTAAATTTCATGTTGTTTTTTGTATCCGATTATTTAATTTATAATAATTATATGATCTAGAGATGACTGAAAAATGTTTTATTGAAATTACAATTCCTGTTTTTTTAGTAATATATTTGTAAAAATGTCATTTTTTACTCATTGATGTCATGTATGTCATCCATATATCTATGTGTGTAAGGACATGTGTTTACTCTTAAAAAATGTTATGTATTTAAAACCCCTATACCACATCACTTACATGTGAGTATCATTGTAATCAAAGGGTGTTTGACAAGAATTTTTGTTGTCTAAAGCTGTACTCTTTCACAATGAATGATAAGAGACTGATGGTAGTTAAAATTTGAGTTAATAGACGTGTAAGAAGCCCCCTTATTTTTTGGTTGGTTTATCAAAAAATGATAAACCAATCCATAGAAAACATCTAAAGATCAATTCAATTATTAAATCATTAAAAATTTAAATAATTTAAATATTTCATGATGTATTATATTATATTTTATTTATTATATTTTTATAGGTAATCATATCTGTGAAAATATATTACAATAGTGATATAATTAATTCTGGTTGGGGTTTTATATATATTTTTTCTCCTACAATAGTGGAAAATCTTCGTGATTGTGTGACATTATATGAAGTTCACAATAATATTCATGGTTGATTAAAATTGAGGTATGATCAATCAGTTACTTAAATAACATATTTACATCTCCAATAACATGATCATTTATGGCAAACTGAGTATCATCATATCAATAAAGAGGATTAGATTGATGCATCATTGTTATTTAGGAAAATGTGTAGTAATAGAATAATGGAATTATATGTTGTGATTTGTGATATTTATTTGGTTAAACCTTCTAATACAGAACCATGTTTTGTGAGAATTGTAGGAGTTTGTCCTTCACAACACACTAATTCATTTCTGGTTCAAATGAATCTATTGATAGAACCAAATTATGAAGAAGACAACCATAATTTGGATGGATATTTACGGGTAATATCTATGTGTACTCTTGATATACTAAATGATTTTTTATCTAAGGATGATGTATTTTTGAGGAATTATGAGATGATGTGGGTGAGGGTGATGTGGGGAATGAACCTTATGAGGTTCCTATAATAGACAGGCATCCACTAGTTGGTGGTAATCATCCTTCAATGTAGACTTCATTATTTAATGAAATGTAAAGTGTAAAATATTTTGATTGAGGTGTTATTACAATGACTACTTAATTTCCATGAATTTTTGGGAATATATCTGCATCAAATTATAACACCATCTATGTTAGACAAGAGTTTGAATTTAAATTTTCCCTAAAAAATGTGATTAAACAATAACACATAGAGAAGAATGTCACATTTGTGATTGATTATTCAAAGAAGGAAAAAAGATCTCATTTTATGTGAAAACTTATGGGACAGAATGTAAATTCATATTAAGAGAAATATATGATAACAATTTTTCATATTGGAAGATAACCAAATTAGAAACCCCAAATACTTGGGTTCATCAAAAATTATGATAAGATCACTCTTCACATGATGCAGATATTATATCAACTATTATTTTAGATATGATCTGAATGTTCAATGATATTCCTAAGTCCCTTGTTCATGAATATATATAATAGTTTTATTACTATAAGATATCGTACAACAAATATTAGAATGTAGTCTAAACGGTAATTACAAAAGTGTATGGTGATTGAGATGAATCATATGAAATGTTTTTATATCTTATGGAATTGTTGTCTCCCAATAATTTGAGTATGTATCATTTAGACCATATTGAGTGTGTATCCATAAATCATTGATCTGATCAAGAAAAGGGTGTGTTCAATAAGATTTTTTGGGAATTTATGCCACGTATAACTCTGTTTTCATAATGTAAACAATTCATTCCGGTCGATGACACTTTCTTTTATGGAAATTTTTTAGGTTTTATTCTTATTTATACCACATGGTATTAAAATCATTTCCCTCTTCCAATTTTATTAAATATTATTTAATATAATAATTTTGAATCCTGGAGTTCGTTTTTGCCTTGTATATGCATTAATGTCCCAAAAAACTAGGGAATGTGTCTGATATCTGATCACCATCAAGATATTATAGAGGCCATTTATAGTTTTTTTTCAAAGGGGCAACTGAATTCTAATCATCGATATTGCATTCGACATATAACATGTAATGTGAATAATAATTTTAGAGATGTGGTAATAAAAAAGTCGATCATAAAATTGTGTACATTTTTTAGGAACTTATTTTTTTGAAATAAAATATAAAATCCTTTTAAATACATTATTCTCTTATGAATTTAGAAAATGATCCCCAACTAAAAAGTTTTGATCAAGGTATGGATGAAATTTGAAGGGCTAATGAAGATATGTTTAATTATATGATGTAGATTTCAAAGGACTAATGGTCATTATCATATGATGATGGAATAAGATATGGCTATATGACCACTAATATAATGGAGTACATAAATGGGGTCTTCAAGGGTGTGCACAAATAGCCAATCTCATGATTAGTCCATGAAAAAATTTATAGATGTGTTACGTACTTTGTTAAATAGTCTCAACATGCCTATTAGATGATAGAAAATTGAATGTGTTTTATTCAATATTTTCAATGTGCCATTGATCAAATAATACATTCCCCATCAGGATTGCATATTTTATCCTTTAACTAGGTAATAAAACACTTTCAGTTAAGAGAGTGCTATGAAAGGTATACTTGATACAGTGGTACATTTCTTGTGGTCATGTTGGATAATTGGTATTATGATTGCCAAAAATTCATGTCTTTGATATATCCATACTCCCATGTTGTTGCATCTTTTGCATTGCTAAACATATCAAGGTCGCCCTATGTTATGCCATTGTATCACATGAGCACTCTTTTTTACTATTATAGTGCATCTTGGATGCCTATTTATGCCTTTCATTCTATCAAATTGTCTATTGGTCAACCAATTTTCTTACACGATATTTTGTAGTTTCATAAATCTGTTTTTTTATTTTGTTAAATTTCTATAATTATTAAATTTATTATTTTGAAATTACCCAGTTGCACCATCGAGGAAGACCAAAGTATACATGAATCATAAATGAGATGGGATAGGTTCGGTAATGGGTAATGGGACTATGATGCCACATTTTTCACACAAAAGTGAGTATTCATATATTATGTCCCCAAGTGACAGGACAGAGCTCCACTTCTCATCAGACATGATCAAGTTTATGTATTTTATCATGATTATGTATATTTTTTTTTCATATTCTGTTATTTTATTAATGATTTAATTTTTTCATGACATTCTATGTTTCTGAACTATTTCATCTCCAGTTTTCATTATTTCTAGATTCGATCAAAAATAATTTTGTAATAGTATAACTATTAAACAAATAAATAGAAAATGAAAATGAATATATCATAACACCACAGTTCTATTAATTTTTTTCATCATAGATGATTTATATAAAAAATATTAAGATTAAACTAAAATTTATTGGAGATCAATAATAAAATAAATTAATAGACTCACCCAAAAACATCAGCCACATATATTATTTTACCTATTTTTTCATCGTAATGTTGAATTATACATGCTAATTTTCTGTTTAATTTTTATAATGGATGTTTTTTTTAAAAAGTTAACAAATATTATTGAATTAACTATAAAATAAGTAATGATGATATCACATGTATATATGAAAGTTCCTCTATTGATCACATTCGAGGATATTCATGTTTCTTGAATAGTTTTAGAAGTAGGTATAGTTCCTCCTTTGAGTGTATTGAGATATCATCATTTCTATTATGATACACAACCTCCCATTACCACCCCCCATCTTCATTGTGTTGGGTTATATGGCATAGAAACATGAGACTTCACCTTTGTTGATCATCAGCTCATCACTACACTGGTAGATATATTGTGGATAGAGACACATACATTCCATTTTATAGAGGGAAGATAACTGTTACACTATAGTTTGTGTCTATTAGGTTGGGAATCGACATCGATGGTGAGGTTGGGATAGAACGAGTCAGAGAATATTGGTTTGAGTCGATACACAGATTACTAGGCACCGAGGTCCAAAATAATGGAAAGTCCATAGTCTATTATAGATTATGCATACCATAGATATACCAACACTGTTCTCATTTTGAAGAGGATGCCAAAGAGGTCATTGTGTCATAATTTTCATGTGCATACATTTTGAGGCTAATCGGTAGCACAATATTCATTGGCCATTCCACTACATTTGTATATTTGATTCCATTACCTTTAATAGATTACTTGGATCAGGTAGGCCTGTATAGGTGGGGGTCTTCTTATCAAGCATATACATACAAGGTTCTTTGTAACACATGTCATATTGATAATATGTATATTACATGATGTGTAATTCTTATACATATGTGGATATGGGATAATATCCCTCACATAGTACCACATGTCTGTGAGCTATTATTTGCTGATATTGTAACAATGTCTTTGCATGAACAATGGTATGTTATTTATAACTTATAATGTCTAAATAAAATGTATAAATTTATATTATGAAATATAACTATAAAATTTTTGTCTATAGGTGGATTCAAGAACATCATCATTCAGATACAACAAGACATGATGCCCAAACATATAGACATATGTTGGATAGTCATTGTCTAGACGATGAAAGTGGTTATAATTTTTTTAGTTAAATTTTTATTCTAAATTATAGATGTCTTCATTTATTAACCGATTATTCATTTTTTTAGATTTCATGGAAGCTGAATACTAATGATATCATCTAGAGTCTTATATAATATTATATGACAATCAATGATGCCAACTCCTAAATCGTTCCGTTGATTCATTTTCATTTGGTTGAGTGGTATCAAACTAACATGATTATGTGGCAGTTTGGATTTTTTTCCCATTCATGCACAAAAAAGTAAATTAGATTCACATCATTCCACAAAGATTTTAGGGAAGAATTAATATTATTGGATAAGGTTTCATGCATGATATATTTATCTACAAGTAAGATGACATGATCCCTGATTATGAGGGGCGGGCTAAGTACATATGATTTTATTTGATAAATGGATTAAACGCCCTCATTTTGTATGTTCGGGGTCAAAGTTTTTATACGAAACAAATTAGATTGTCACAACCCATCCCTCGGGGCCCGTGCCGTGACTACCCCAAGCCCGTCTTCTATAGGCCAGGGGCTGGCCACTAGCACCAAAGACGCAATTCCCAAAAAATGGGGAGGTAATACCTTTATATCCTGTAAATACACACAAAAAAGCACAATATGGGAACAAAACAGTAAGTAAAACTATATAACAAATGTGTGATGAAAGTAAAAGGGTCTAGAAATTCAAGACAAACTGTAGAGGAAAAGAAACTGAAAGTACAACAGAAGAAAAGAAAAATTATCGCTGGATCGTCCTCTGAAGTTCTTACATATAGGTTAAGTAAAAATCATCTCCTCAGCACTCCAGGTCTGTCCGTCTCGTCCGTGTACCATCATGTCGTACGGTCTACCCCGGGTACCATCCAGTCCTAGTACTCTCAGCCTCGGTAAGCGTCGTACATCATCTGCACCCAACACAATGAGATGAGCACATAGCTCGTGAAGGGGTGAGTATAACGATACTCACTAGGGACCCTGAGACCCTCAAGGACTAACAAAATCAAAAAAGGATAAACCACAAAGTATGAAATCAATAGATAACCCCACTTAGGTATATTCCCATACATATACCTAAGTTATCAAGTAATCTATCATAATCATGAAGAAAACACAAATGTTACTAACTCATCTCAACCGACATTTTTATTCAAAATATCGAAACCATGGTTGTTGGATAACTCCTCCTCTATCCAATATAGTGGGCCTTCCGTAACATGAAGGCACTTCCCACAAACCTTGGAATGTTGAGGTACTCCTCCTGTCGAGTACTGTGGGTCTGCGGCGCCACCAAGGTGCTTCCCACTATGGGTCTATACCCACAACCAAGTGCTCCCCCTAATATCCTACATATGTACTCCTCCTGTCGAGTACTACGGGTCTGCCGCCTCAACTAAGTGCTACGACACCATGGGTCTACCGCCACAACCTGACGCTCCCCAATGAGCTAGTCGAGTCACTTTGAGTCAATCGGTCAGTAGTCGTCAAGTCTCAGCCAGCTAATAGGTCACCCTAGTCTGTCTGCTCTTCTCTAGAAGGATCTACTCCACGAGATACTGGTCAATACTCAAACTATCACGATATTCCATGAAAATGTATCTCAACGATCTTCCATGTCATAGGGGTCTAAATAAAACAGATGACACTTCAATCAGACGCCCGGCCTGTGAGTTATTATCCTTTTAGTCCTGGGGGCCCGGTTAGATTCATGCACAATATAACATGACTGTATCTCACGTATAACCCAAACTGTAGTGTAATATACTCAAAGGGACAGCCACACTCCATGATTACCAATTCCCCGGATAGTTCTTCAAATGGACGTCTGCTGCCAAAGATATGGGTAAAAGAAAGTAAAGGGTCGTAGTGAGCCGGGGTCCGGTCCGTCCCGGTCGGACCGACACTGCCCAATCCTATCTTATCCAACCCCATCTGGGCTGACCCAGCCTGACCTGTTGGGTCTGGCTCGGCCCGTTAGGTGGTCCAACCTGTTAGGTTCGTCCTAGACAACTGGGCCCTGCCATGCGGGTCATGAGAGTGCGGACCATTCGCAAGGGCACGGTTGGGCCCAAAGGGCGCTGAGTGGGATGATCAGCTCAGAGGGAAACGTGAGGGCGCGGCTCGGCCCTGAGGACGTCGTGAGGGCCCGGCTCGGGGAGGCTCTTCCTGGGGCAGGGGTGGCGCAGTCGGAGGCGGGAGGCCAGCACAACCAGGGTGCCACTGGGTTTGTGGACATCGGATCCGTAGGGCATGCGGGGCGTGCGGAGTCCGGCATGCTAGTTTGGCCTGCGATGTAGCAGGGGGAACGGGGCATGTAGGGCGTGTAGACGATGGAGCATCAGGGCACGTAGAGGCCATCTCGATGGGGAAATAGAGGGGCACGTCCGGTGAGGGCGGCGTGACGGATGAGGCGGTGCGGCCGGTCAGGGCGGCGCAGCTGGGGTTGGACACGGATGGAGAGGCGGCACAACAGGTGATGGAGGTGTGGCCAGTGAGGTTGGTGTAGGTCGCGGAGGTGACGGGCGGCACGACCGTGGCCTTCATCACCTTCATTGCCATTGACATCACTTTCCTCCATTTCGAAGAACACCAAAAAGGAGATCATCGAAGGGGTCAGACCACATTGGTTTGGTCCACACCCTCCGCGTTTAGAGTGATATCAATTGGATCACAAGAATGAAGCACAAAAATAGACATGGTAGATATCATAAAAACATCAATTCCCATACTCCCTCATAAAAAAAAAATTCCAAACACGCAACGAATAACATCAGAGGATCAACTTGTAAATAATTTGGTCCGCGTTATTTATTTTTCAGAAATGTAACAAGGGAATAATATAATACTTAAATAAATTTAACTCATACCATTGTTCGTTGTTCATTGATGGTGTCGCAGGGAAGAAGATGGAGTTTTCGTCGTTAATCGCGTCCACCTCACACTTCCAATCCTGAGCTCATGTGTTGGTTCATTGATGATGATGAGGAGGGAGGGTCGGTCGTCGAAGACATCCCACGTCGGTTGGTTCTACAAGGTGCTTCTGAGGAAGAAGTCTAAGACGCTCCTTTTCAGCATTCATCGTTGGAAGAATGCATTCTTCTTTCTTCGTTGGTGAGGGATTTTCACTCAAAAGCTCCTTCCTCCTTTGCCAATGAAATAATATGTTGCCAAGAATAATATTTTATAAAATATTTATTAATCCGTTGGCATAAGAATTCAAAATTGGGGGAATTAATTTAGTTGGATTCAATTAATTAATTCCTGAGGTAGGCACAATTAAAATAGAGGAAGGATTGACACCATTAAAGGAGGGGGTGGAGAGACTCTCCCTCATTAATGAGGGGAGTAGAAAGGTTTTCCAAAATTAAAATGTGGGTTTAGTCCCGGGTGTCCCCACCACCGTAACCTCTCACGGGAGGTTAGGTTCAGGTGGGCCCCACCACCATAACCTCTCATGGGAGGTTATGGTCGAGTGGTCCCCACACTTCAACTCCCACACGGTGGTTTAGTTCTGGTCGACCCCACCTCCAACTTCCACATGGTGGCTCAAAAATAATATAAAGTGTAGTTCCTTTTATTTTATTATTTTCCACGAAAAACCTAAATACTATATTTTATTCTCGACGTGCTGTCATCGAGGTGGAAGTCTCCTTAAAAAACTATCGGCACTGCGAGTTCAACGGTGCCCTCAAATTTTAATTTCAAGCACCGGTTCAAAAATTTATAAAAACCCGCTCGTACGTTTACTGAACGTACCCAATCTAAACTAAAAAATATTGATTTCGGGAACATCGGGCCTCAGAATCACACACCGTCATGTATCTCGGACTAATAAAATTCCCATTTAATTAATAAATAATTACATTGCAATTTCCGGGTCTTTACAGAGACTATAATGACATGGTAATAATTGTTCCTTCCACTACTGAACATATTTTTTATTAACATTACTTAACAGCACAATATGTTTATTTCGGATGATCATATCACTAATTTCTTTTACATTTCTGATTGTTTGAGGGAGATACATTTGACTGGAAATTTTATCCTAGAGCTGTGACAAAGTTTTTTCCTCATATAGAAGAGATTTATTATGAGATTTTATTTGATATTTCATGAAATATTGAGGCTATCGATCTTGATATTGATTTTTTAGGGGTGATGACCCTGTTATGAATGCTTATGTGGCACATGAGGAGGGTGTTCATCGAAATCTTCCAGATGCTCCTCTAGCTCGTACTGCATATGATCTGCAACCACAACCAAAAGCACATTAATAGACATAACACGTTACCATGTCATATTTTATTACATGTATTGAGGATGACTTGTCTGTGTTCTATACTTTATTAACCTATGATTCATAGTCATCTACAGAACAATATCTATCTTGTTCATATATTGGTGAGAGTTCCAGCCAGCAAAAACCCCTATCCTTAGAGGTAGGACATTGTACATATTATGAGACTATAAATCCTCTTCCTACCTTAGAGGATGATGTGGAAGCGAGTGTCGATGATGATATACCACAGAAAAATACACCAAAGTAGAGATGTAGCAATAAATGATGTGGACACATCATATATACATTTGGTTGTGGCAAAAAAGAGAATATGGGCCACATACATAGAATAGATTGGTGATACGTGTTGTATGATTTTGAAATCATTATTTAAATCTTATTTAAAAGCATACTAATATATTACATAATGTTGTATAAATCAAATAATTGATAAAATTGGAAATTTATACAATCAATTTTCCAAAAATAAGAAACATAAATATTAATAACTACATTGGTAGTATTAATAATTAGTATTTATTATTCAAATTTATACTTAATATTATTATCTATATTATGTATAAAAAATAATAGTCTTCAATTTATAATTAAATATTAATAATATTATTATTTTGAAGTCAACAAATAAAATTAAAATTTCATAATAACTTTAAAATGGTTATTTATTATATATAATATGGATAATAATAGTTTGTATTAATATAATAAATAGTCACCTTAAATTAATGGTTAAATAGTAATAATATTAATAATTTCAATTATATAAGTATAATTAATATAAATAATATATATGATATTATTTATTTTATAAGTAATTGTTTTATAATAAAAAAATGTATTTAGAATAATATAATTTTTAATTAGTAAATATTTTTTAAAAACAATTTTTTTGTTTAAATTATAAATAAAAAAATTTTTCGTAATGCTTGGAATTTTATTATATTAAATAATAATAATTAATACGATTTATATTTTCAAAAAAATTATATATTAAAATGTTAATAATAAATTATATCAATAATAATATTTAACATATATTAATAATTAAAATACATTAAATATTTTTTATTTAATAATTAACAACATAATATTATAATATTAAATAATAATAAATAATACAATTTATTATTGATAAATAAAAACTATATCAATAAACTACAAATATTTTATATGAAAAAATATTATTTATTTATACGGGATATTGAGAGAAATTAATATTAATAATAAATATTATATCATATTATTGATAATATGTATATATAACAAAGTGGCATGAATAGGGTTCACAACACTTTGGCCGAGAGGTCGATGGGTGATCCCCAGAGCCCTTTTTGAAAAAATAGGGAACTCAATCCCTTTTAATAAAAAATTAAAAAAACCTTTACAAAAAGTAACCACACAACACTATACATAGTGCTAGAGGATGACATGTTCATCCTTCACTATGTTGCTTGAAGCACTAAATAGGTCTTTATGCAAGGTTTCTATATACACACACCATTATCCGTTGCACCATCCAGAAAAATCCAACCACAAACATCACGGACCCGAGCCAATTCCCAGTTACAAATGCCACTAATAAAAATGAAATCACTATGGAAACCATCAAACCAGACCAGAGTGGGTTTGAGGGTGAGATATCCAAATGAAATACTAGTTGAGAATAAGAAAAAAAATTAAACAATTAAAAATGGATCCAAAACTAGTATACTAAGTTACTAAAATCAGAATGTAAATTCTTTCTATGGAACCATCCGAGTAGTGTCGGTGAAGGTGACATAGAATGATAGGAACATTGAATCGAGTGTTAACCCATGCATATATGAAAACCAATAATAGAAAAGGAAGAGAAAGTTGACATCTGAGCTATACAATGAACTAGAGAGGTCGTATTAGGGGAAATAAAAGCGGCTTGCTAGTAGGTTACTTCAATGGAGGGTAATAATGGTGGAAACTTCATCAATAGGGTTACAATGATAATGAATATCCAGAAAACTGTAGGACCCCCAAGATGAACTAACCACACCACGCCATCAATGCTTCTAGACACAAACCTCAATCGTGCCTATAACGTCAACAGATTTTAGAATATATATATATATATATATATATACTAAATACTATGATTGATATATTGTTTCATACACAACACTGAATTACAATGTTCTATGACATAATAGATTAAAATTTTTTCGAAAATTTACAAGTAATAAAACCTCAAACAGATAAAATGAATGCAATATGCATAGAATATATCATTAAGAACAATTAATCATTTACAAGGGTGTTTTTCAATAAAATTAGGTTTCCTTACTTATTATATTATATATTTTCATAAAAAAGATTAATTTCGAAAAAAAATTAATTTTTGAATTCAACATGTTATAATTATATCGATGTGTATTTTTTAGAATTTTTGAAATACATAATTTTTCAACAAATAATGAAAGATATAGGTTTTACCAAAACTGTAAAATTTATGACACTGTCATTATATAATTATAGAAAAGAAATTTATTTAAAATTTTAATTTATCAAGGCTTTATTTTAGGGTTAAAACTATGTTTAATTTTTAGAAAATTAGTAACATTTTATTCCAATTTAAAAACAATATTCGGTATTATTGTTTATTTAAATGTATTTTTGGAAAAATTAAGTATTTCATTACATTGAAAGACCTATAAATTTTAATTTCCTTCACAATAAACCTAGTTATATCATAAAAATCAAATACAATAGTAATTTTACCCCACAAATAAATTTTAATTATAAAAATACACTTTTTTAAAAATGGTTTACACGTTACATGCAGTAAAGGTAAATTTTTTTTTTAAACATAGAACAAAAATAGAATAAAATTGATTTCATATTTATAAAAATTAGGTAAAAATAATTAAAAATACACATTTTATTTAAATGAAAAAAAATTAAATTACTTCTGTAAAAATTAGTATCAATAGTAGAACGAAAAATGGAAAAGGATAAAATAATAAGAGTAAATATCTAAAAAACATGTTTAAAATAACTTAGAAAATGAATGTTCGATGGATTTGTGACTTTATCACATCTCCAATTATATCATTTTCTATTTTTTATTATTCTTGATGAGTGAAATATTTTCTCTCTTTAAGATACTACACATAGTCCCATTAACAACGACAAAAAATTGTTGTTAGTCATAGTGATGATAAAGGGGGTCCTTTATCCAAGAAAATAAATGATGAAAAAGGCCTAGATGGTTGAAATATGGTGTTAATATAACATCGTACCCATAAAAAACCTGTAATTTCAAACAATTATATTTAAATTTAATTGAAATCATGAATAAAAAATTGTTCACCCATGATATATACCAGAAAAACTGTTATATATATTTCAAACAATGTTTCATATAATTACATTTAAAATTATCATCCAACCGGAGAAAAAGATTATGAATGTATAAGAAATCAAATGTAATATTTGTAATAATATAATTTTTTTTACACTTATATGAAATACTACATTAATAAAATATAAATATTAAATAAAAATATATAGATATTGAGTGATGATAGTTACACCACGCATCATATTGAGTTGGGGTTGATTCTTACATGTCTCAAATGAGTTATGTATTATTGTCCTAAAATATAAAAAAATAGAATTTTTTTCATGTTTTTGAGTATGTCACTTATTCTATTACTAAAATTAATATCAATTTAAAATAATGACACATTTAGAGTTATAACGATCACACTATGCATCAGATAAATGTTTGGTTGTTTCATAACTATCACAAATTACTAATGGATCATTTTATAAATTATGAAGACAATTAGAATGGGTTTGCTCAGTTTTTTGTATTCCAGTTGTATTTTTTTACTAACATTTCATTTTAGACTAGAAACACACATTTTGAGTCATACTAGATACATCCTATATCAGTTTGATATGAGACTACATCATACATTTTTCATAAGACTCATGAATCACTTTCCTAAATTATCAATACAACTAGAGGATGTTTTCTTGGTTTTCAGTGAGGGACACATTTGGAACTAAAATTCCAATTTATAAATGATAACAGACAAATTGAGTCATACCAATCACACCATGAATTGGATTGAGGTGTGGATGATTACTACATGGAACCAATTACTCATGGATCATTTTCCTAAAGTATCGAAATAGTTCGGATATGTTTTTTAGTGTTCAGCATGTTCCTATTCTTTTTAATTAAATTAATGTCAATTTTTAATAGAATGAAACACAATGAGTCATACCAGTCATATAAGGAATTGTATTGAGGTATGATAGAATTTTACATGTCAAAATTTACCCCTGAATCATTTTCTTAAAATATCGAAAAAATTTGAATGTGTTTTCACTTTTTTTAGTTTGTCACATGTTCTTTTTACAAAAATTTATGTCAATTTTAAATAAAATGAGACAATATGAGTCATAACGGTCACACCATGTGTCATATTTAGGGGTAGTTGACTCATAAATTTTAAAAATGACTTATATTTCATTTTACAAAATTATAAAAATGATACTAATTATTTTTCTCGGTTTTTAGTATGCAAGTTTCTTTTATTACTTAAATATCAATTCTAACTGGAAACTAGAATTTTTGAGTCATAATAGTTGCATAGTTTATTAGATTGATTTGATTATTCTTCATACATGTCATAAATTATTTATGAATATCATTCCTAAATTATCAAGTCGAACTTAGCATGTTTTATTAGTTTTCAGTGAGGGACACATTTTGACCTAAATTGTTAATTTTTAACTGTTAACAGACACTTTGAGTCATACCAATCACAATATGAATCATATTGAGGTGTTATTGATTCTTAAAAGTCAAAAAATGACTCATAGATAATTTTACTATATTATTAAAACCATTCAAATTAATTTTCTTATTTCATAGTAAATTATTATTATTATTTTTACTTAAATTGATGTCAATTTTAAATAAAAAGACACACATAGAGTCACATCGGTGACACTATTCATTGTATTGATGTGTGATTGACTCCTATATATAAAATACGACTCAAGGATCATTTTCCAAAAATATAAAAACAATATTATTAATTTTTTAATCTTTCAATCTGTCATGTATTCTTTTTACTAAAATTAAAGTCAATTTTCTATAAAAAGGGACACATTTAGTAATATCAGTCATTCTGTTTATAATATTGAGGTGAAATTGAATATTACATGATAAAAATGACATATATATTGTTTTCCTTAGGTATAAAAATAAATATAATACATTTACATGGTTTTTTGAATGCTAGTTGTGTTTTTTATTAAAATGTCATTTCAAACTAGAGACATGAATTTTGAGTCATAACGACCCAATCGTGCATCAGTTTGATGTAAGAATAATTAATACACATCAAGATTGGTTTATGAATAGTTTTACTAAATTATCAAGAGAATCGGAGAACCTTCCATTGCTATTCAAAAAGGGATACGTTTTGAACTAAAATGTCATTTTTAAACTGATAATCGACACTTTTAGTTATATTGGTCACACTATGCGTCATATTGAGCTGTGGTTGACTCCCAAACATCACAAAGTACTCATTGTTCATTTTCCTAAAATATCAAGACAATTTGAATACATTTTCAATGTTTTCAGTATGTCGCTCTTTCTTTTTTACTTAATCAAATTCCAATTATAAAATTAAAATACACAATTTGAGTCATAATAGTCACAATATTTGTTGTATTGATGTTGATATTACTCCTACACATACAAAATTACTCAAGGGTTGATTTTATAAAATATAAACACAATAATAATGATTTTTATTGGTTTTCAATATGTCACTTTTTCTTTTTACAAGTATTAAAGTCTATTTTAAATAAAAATTGACACTTTTCATTATACCGGATACACCATGAATATTATTGAGGTGATTTTGATTCCAATATGTAAAAAATGACTTATATATCATTTTCTTGATGTATCAAAATAATACGAATGCATTTTCTTAGTTTTTAGTATTCTGGTTTGGTTTTTTACTAAAATTTCATTTCAAACTGGAAACACACATTTTGTGTCATACTGGTCACATCATGTGTATGTTTGATGTGATACTAATTCATATATGTCACCAATTATTTGTAAATTGATGTCCTAAATAATCAAGACAATTGAAGCACAATTTCTCAGTTTTTAGTGAGTGGACCTTTTGAAATTATGTAGTCAAAAAATTAATTTAGATTATGTTAATGCAGTTGAGAACATATAATATTATGATTAAAAACATGGTATATTAAAAAAAATTACCTTCTCATTGAATTCTGAGTTGGAGACTCAAAGCACAATCTATCATGATCATGAGATGCATTGAACAAACCACTCCCACATGAACCAAGGAATCCACCTATATAAGAAAACAATTATTATGTGAGTAATATTAAAAATAAGTAAATTGAACATAAATATGAAACAATCCACTACTACTATGGAAGTCACATTTTCATGATATTTGTGTAAATTCTTCTATCATATTTGATTCCCATTAATTTCAAAGAAAATTTATATCCCCTTGTGAATATTAGTCTTTTCCACAGTATAAAAATTATTGATAAATATTTTAAATGAAATAGTAATTATATTTCAAATTACATCTTTTGGAATGATAGTATGTTGACGTAATATGTTCTCTATCATTATATTACAAGCATAATATGCCAAATATTTTCAATTATTTATTTTTGTAAACTACATAAACTTCAATTAGAATAATTAAATTGTTTTGATATGTGTTTGGATTGTGAAATATTATTATATAGAGCCTAATAATTTTCTATTCCTGTAATTTTTCATGGTCATTGTGCATAGTCCTTATCCTAATTCCTTTTTTCATGATATCTATTCACCACCCTATCATAAAAAATCGTAATTAAAATATAATCTAAATTATATAACATAATGTTATTTCCAAAATGATTAATTTAGTGTATTAAAAACTAAAATATTACCTCATTTGTGGTTAATTTTTTGGATATCCATGCATTGAATCTAGGAAATAAATCATTGGATTATTCAAATGTATGAAATGATCATTTAATGATTCATATAAAAAGGAATAACAAATTTGTGAAATGAAAATATATTTGATATGATTAAATTGTATATTTTTACCCCTGCAACATTGGTATTAAGAAGAGTTTGTAATCTGAAAATTTTCTTTCAAATGATTTGACCAGGCCTTCCACTATTTCATCCTTTTTTGGATTCTATTTTTGGTTGTTCAATAGAGGAGGTGTGAGGAATATCAAGTCAAAAAATTCATGATAAATAAATTAAATTAATTTTTATATATACTCCTACCCAAAATATGAAAATTATTTATTCATAATTACCATAGTATATCTACTTTTGGAAAATAAAATCTTGAAAACATACCTCATCAAAACATTTACAACTGAGGTGCCTAGACAATCGTAGTTAAGGATTTCACATACATTCATAACACCAATGATTTCTTGAACTTCATCTATGTACATATTTTTATCAATATAAAATATGTAACTAAAACCATTTGTTAACTATGTATCCACATGAACCTTCAATCATATTAAATGCAGATATAGAACGGGTGGGGTAAAAATTCATTTAATGTATCTTTTCTATTGGTTAGTCAGTACTTTTGATTTTTTTGAGTCGGTCTTGCATTTCAACCTCTTCCATTTGTCTATCTATAATAATATTCATCAGTTCAAGATTTTTTCATTAATTGTTAATGGTGTAGCTTGAAAAATAAATTTGAAATTAATTCCTCCTTGGAAATTTCTTTTACAAGACATTATGGACATGTGATATCTGTTCCAAAAAATTGTTCTACCTTTTGAATATCTTAAAATTCAATTAGAATAGGTATATTGATGGCCAGCTCATGGGATATTCTAATTGGTCTCTTAAATGGCCTATTTGAAATGGAATATTGTGTAACATGTCATTTTGAATATTGAACATCATTTCCATCACTCCATAACTACAAAAAACTGAGACTATAATAGTGGTTTATTAGCGATGGTTTCGTAAACCGCCACAAATATTATTTAAAAAAATTTGTGGTAGTTTTTTTATAAACCGCAGCTAAATAGTTACATTTTTTAAACAATCAACACACTAAGCCTCCACTAAACCCCTAGACCCCCACCCCGCAACACTTTAATCCCTATCCTCCTTCGTCTCGCTGATCCCCATAAACCCTCATTGTTCCAGCCTCATCACCGATCATTTCCACCAATCACTGCCCCTTGCCTCACCTCGTTGTTCCCCATGGAACCCCACCACCCCTCTCCTCGCAGTCCTTCAACACACATAACTCTGTAAGGAATTTGACCTGGATATCCAAATATAGTTTTTTATATTACAGATATTTTGATGTAAAAAAGTATTAGTATAGATTTTTCACATCATTAATTCTATGGGTTAGCTATATTAATAACCATTGTTCACATTATTTTTTTTATCAACATATTAAGGGGTTTACAATATCTGGGAGTGTATAAATGTTTCTCCATGACCCAATCACATGATCAGTTTTTCACAAGGGTTTTTATAGATTCGTTACGCGATTAAAAAATGATTTTAGTCACATGATTGGGGTTAAATAAATTGATTCATTTGAAAGTATTTGATGAAATATCTTATATGAAATTTTATATCTATAGTTGGTATCATGAATGAGATAAATTCTTGGGGTAAAAAACACAGGCTCTTGTAGGTTGTGTTATGTGTTATTAGTCATGTGAAATATTTATATGCTCATGGTTGTGTTTCACTAGGGTAATTGAAATTATATTTATCAAAAAATTATTCACATATACTAGTAATAAAATAGGTCGTTATTGGTGAAAACATGTAGTATAAAACATATAAATTCATTGATTTGAAAAATATTTTAGAGTTCAAAGTCATTGTCTAAAATTTATTTTGGTAAAATTTAATTGTTTTATTTATGTATGAAATTAAAATAATGAATTATAATTTCATTTTTATTTATGATTACATTTGACTACTAAAATATCATCTTATATCTTTTCCATTTTAATTTACAATAAAGATGGAAATGACTCCCATTTAAGAGTATATCCACTCAGTCCATGTTCTTATCCATTGTTCAAATACTATGGTAATTATACCTCTATTAAATGTTTAAAATTCTTTTCAAAGATGAATAAATGAATTCTAAAAGATTCATCAATCAGTATAAGGCTGGTGGTATCATACTTTTACGTAATTTGTTTTGGGTTTTTATATTATGTTTTTGTTGTTCTATATTAAATACATTACCTTCATTTCTATTATAATATATAAACCCCAAAATTAAATGTTGTAACTAAATTATAGACATGATAGGAGACCATGGTATTTGGTTTGAGGTTGATTAACTCAACTAAACCACCACATGGGTCAGTTTTACTACATTACGTATGAGATATGTTCCCATTGTGACCTAATAACCACTGAGTTATTTTTGGATTAAATTTAGCCACTAATCATTGATAATATGGGTTAATAAAATTATGTAGTGAAACGTATTATACACCATGTCCCCTCTTATTATTTAGAAACTATATGGATTAACTGAATAATTTAATTGAATAATGGAATCTGTGTTATTTTTTATCTTTCAATGTTGTTGGGAAGGGATGTGATTACATCATTATAACATCTATAATGTACATGAAATTACTTATTTTTACTATTAATTTAATTACATGACATTCATTAAATATCACATGGAATATATAGACATGGTGTTTCTTATTTTTAATGGAAATTAATGGAAAAAATACAGTAATTATTTATTTGGAGTCTCTATACAAGATAGTCCTCTATGTTATTCCTAATTAATAGTCATGATATCCCATATTGTAAGAAATTAATCAATGGACACAATGTTACACATTTTTCTTTTTCAAGTCAACGAGCATGGAATCCTCTTAAAACATAACATTGTCACTATGAAATAGATATAACTTAATTTATATTTAAACAAATGATCAAAAGACTATCCAGTATAGTTTCACATCCTCATGAAATGTCGAAAATACGGTTTTAATACACCCCCTTATATGTGGAATTTATATATTTATTTATATAGGAAACCCTTATTTAATATATTTATATCTTTTTAATATGAATCTATTTTGAAATCTAATAATAGTTATGTGTTGTAATTTATTTAATAATATGTAGGTTCATATTGATATATATGGATAAAAGATGGATCACATTGCTGAGGAACTCATCTTAGTATGTTATGGGTTTGGAGGAGTTTTTATATTTTTTGAGTTCCAATTGATCCGTTGATGGGAGAATAAGATGTCTAGCTCATAAATGTAAATATATAAGATGGTTGAATAGAGATGAAGTTTATGAACACTTAATATTGAAGTAATTCCCTAATCAATATTTGTGTAGGATTTGGAAAGGATAATCGAACGTTACAGAAAGGTTGAGCACTGATGTCAATCCACACAATGAGCTCCAATCTTCACCGAAAATGGAATATGAAATAAAAAACCATATAAATGATTAATTAGGCATTGCAAGACAAAAACATATACATAAAAACATATCTAAACAAACAGTTGAGGGTGTTACAAATAGAAACGTGTCATTGATGTTTTTGAGACTGTACGAAAACCTAATCAAGATTGTAACCTTTCATTGGATCCTTCTCTTGATTCTATGGAGAATATTGTAATAGAAAACATAACTGATAAAAATGAGTTTCATGGTTTAGTTGGTGATGGAAATAAAGAGTTTTATAGTGGATGTTGAATTATTCAAATTATTATTTTCTACTGAAGTTTTACCATATCAAATTCCTATGTGGAATTACTAATAAGGAAATGTCCATGACAATGGAATTGTTGTGTGATGCATTTCTATAAACAAAAATCCATGAGAATTTTTATGATATGAAAATGTTTTTAATAATCATGGTCTGAATTATAAAAAAATACATGCATGTCCCAACTATTTTATGCTTTTTTGGCGAAAGGATTCAATAAGACATGATTGGAAAAAATGTTCTTCTTTTAGATGGTTGTAACACCCCATGTTTTTCTAAAAATAAATAGAAATGCATGGAACTTTTTTTAAGTAGATATTTATAAATAGCCTTCAAAACATAATTTTTCTACTTCTATGTTTTGAATTTCATGAAACTATCATCTAAAATTGTGTTCAGTCTGTTAGTTGGAGTCAATTGGAACCAACTTGTTTTTGGGTGAATAGTAACACACCCTTATTAATAGTAATATGAATAGTAAAATGACCCTAATGAATAGTAGATTTTAGTATTATTTTATTTTATTAAGGGTTTAATATAATAATATATTGGTTAGGTTTTAATCGTGATATAGAAGTAGTTATAGAATTAGAATTTTTAATTTTGGAATTAAGTATGATTTTATATAAAAATTAAATTAATAATATTTAGAAAATTATTTTCAAAAAAATTAACTTCATTTTTGAATTCTACATGTTGTAAAATGTTTAGTGTAAATATTTTGTATTTTTCCAAAATTATTTAATTTTCCATGAATCGTGAAATACGATAAAATATCGTATAATAAAATTATCATTAAAATTCACTTTCTATGAGATCATAAGTGATTCAAGTCCACTTAGATTTAACTCACATTCCATTATTACTATTTTAGGTCACATAAACTAATAATATTCATAATATTGGTCAAAAATATTATAACAATGATTAAAATAATGAAAAATAACCCATCTCCTCTACTATAAATACCACCCTCACTCCCCTCTTCTTCCAACACATCTCAAGCCTTGATCCATGCCTATGTTTTTCCTAATAATCCTCCCAAGGTTTTACCTCACATCCTAGAGCTTACGGTCTCATAGGAAGTCCAATAACAAATCCCTTATGAAAGATCTCAAGGAGAAGAGATCAAGAGGTAAACATCCTATATTATTTTCGTTCTTTTTTTCATTTTATGTTATTCTATTTCTTTTCCATTTGGCTTATGTTGGGATATTTATTTTTATATCCTCGTATTTTCCATATTATGTAAGAGTTATGATATATCCCCTATATCTCATAAAACAATTTTTATGAAATTATAAGATATGTCGTTAGGCTGCCGATTTCCCTTGAAAAATTTCCCATCTTTTCTTTTCTTTCAAGATTCATTTCTTTTCATCTTCTTTGATCACCTACTCATAACCAAGAGGCATCAAATCGTCTAGAATCATATATACTATGTATTTTCTCTTGTTCATGGAAAATTCATCATCATTCTTCTTCTCCTCTTTAACTTATCGAAGGAATTAAAAAAATTGTCCATGATGTGTCGAATTACCCACATCGTGCACGATGTGATTTCAATTTTCTTTAAATCCTTCACGTCTGGTCATTAAACCATTTTTATGGTATAAAAATGTTATAATATATGTTTAATGTTTTATCCATGGTTCATTAATTCTCTTTACTCATGGTTTTAATTTATAAGACACAATGAGGTTGTTATTATCGATGAACCACCAAAACGATCTAAACGAACATCATTAATGTTTTAACTTATGAATCATCCTCATATAAAAAATCAAATTGATAATTTTTACAAAATATGGTACATGAAATATGTCAATAGCTTTCCATTAAAATTATGGATTTTCACTTCTAATTTATATTAACATATATCAAGAACCGATCATGAAAATCATTTAAAGAACTCACCCTAAACATTGCATGGATAAAAATACTAACAATTAAAGGGTGCAATAAAGTTATGAAATGATCATAATAAGTGTTATAAACATGAAATTGTTTCTTTAAAATATTAATAAAACATTTTTAACCATTATACAGGTGGTTTAAACAATTTTAATGTTTGAAAAACCCGAGGTAAGTTAATTCTAAACCTGATTTCAATTCTTTGGGTTAACCTTCTACTCTGTTATTTATGTGGTATTAAAATTGATTGTGTGATGATTTTTACTTATATTATGTTTAATTATATCTATTTACATTTTAAATACATATTCCAACCACTCTATTAAGTCTCTCTTCAGTTTTATGATATTTATAAGGGGATTTCTTATTAAAATCCTCTTTAACAAATAAATTTTAGAAAATTAAAAACTAGTGTTTTTATGAAATTATTCATTTTGTCTGATTATTTTCTAGTTCTTCATAATTTTTTAGGATGAATGGTGGGACCTATATCTCCATCCAATTCATTGGGAATGTGTATGTTGGAGGTTGGCCATACTGTTACTCCAAGTGTAACTACGATGGTTACACAAATAGTAAGGTAGCCATGAGGGTTAAAAATTATAATGTTGCCGAGAGAGTTACAAGATATTTAAGTAATTCCACAAGATAACTATATGATTATATTTATGTTCTCGTGTCTTGTGTAGATATTCTGTAAATAGCATGTTACATAAAGTATGTATATATATATGTCTGACAAGCATGTCTTTTGAAAATGCTTTCATATGTTATGAGTATTCATTATCTAATGTGATCTTTCCTTCTTTTCCATATCACGCTGAGATATTGTGATAATAACATGTTTGTAAATTATTTTCATTTGTTAATTGAATACTAAGACATAGAATTAATCCATGTTAAATGATGGAGAATTTTCAAGGAGTTATGTTTATGTTTAAATGTTTTGTATATTAAAAAAATGGAAACAATTTTTCAATTATCCACTTTGTAACAATGATTAATGTTATGAATGTATTGTCTTAATTCAATAAAGCTCTAAAAATTAAAATATACTCTATGTAAAAAGGATGTTAATTATTGACTAAATTAAAGATTATGTAATATAATAATGTCGGGTTTTTATAGTTGGTATCAGAGGAGGGTTTAGATAACTTTTGGGGTTAGGATTATGTTAAATAGCTAAATTAAATTTTTATTATGATATGATTAATTTGAAATGTTATAGAATTTAAATATAACCATGTTGCTTCATCTAAGATATTTTTGTTCATAATGGTTGTCCGTAGAAGGAAGGATGCTGAAGAGGAGAGGCACTGACAGAATGACATCCTTCTGGATCTACAACCTAAATTGGTAGGTATTGGAAACAAGAAGTTTGTGATAGTAATGGATTAGCTAACGTAGGCAATAAATGGTGGTATCATCCATTCAAGAGAACAAATAGAGTTACCACAATGAAATATGAAAATAGTGGAACATTTTATGAGACAACACCATCCTTCTTTCAATGGATCTTTTGACCCAGTAGTTGCTGGAGGATGTATCAAAGCCCTTGAAAAGATATTCAATGTTATGGGATGTTCATAAAATCAAAAGGTAAGTCTTTCCATTTATCATTTTTAAGGGGAACTTGATCAACAGTGGTCTATGGTAAGGAATATCTGGGGTAGAGTGTATTTTTATGCCTTAGACTGGGATGAATTTAAATTTATTTTCCTTGTAAAATATTTTCCTATGGTTGTGCAACTTAGGATGGAGAAGAAATTCCTTTAAATAAAATAGAAGGAAAAAGATTCAGTGGCTATGTATGAAGCGAACTTCACCCGAATGGCATGGTATGCTTCAAATATTATACTGGATCTTGACAGAAAAATCAACCGCTTTTACTTAAGATTGACGACAAGGAATCGAAGGGCATTGGCCTCCTGTGAATTCAAAAGTTATGAGAAACATGTCCAATGTGATGAGATGATAGAGATAGAGTTTGCTGATGATCACGTGCATTTTGGACACAAAGAGAAGAAGTGGTCTAGATGGAAAGAAATGGGTAAGAATCCACCAAATAAATCTGATGGTAAGAACATCCAATTTATAGTTTGTGAAAAGTGTGGAAAGAAGCACCCTGAGAATGTCTTAGGCAAACTAGGAAGTATTTTAAAGTTGTAATGTTTGGACATATGGCATGAGATTGTAACGAAATTGATCCAATTACTAATCTTGAAAAGAAAACTATAAATTGTGTTAAATGTGGTAAGATTGGTCATTATGAAAATGCCGACCCAAAGAGTGATTTGAATGATGCAAAGAAGCCAGACTACAAGAAGAAAAGTGTATTGAGATAATTTGTGACTATGTCAGCAGATGTACGACCATCCAATGAAGTTTTATTAGGTACCTTGTTTGTTCACAAAGATTTTTCTAAATATTTGTTTGATATATGGTCTACACATTCCTTTATCCCTGTGAAATATTCAGATAAATTGGAAATATCACCTCAACAATAGAATCTAGAACATGTTATTAGAACACCAGGGGAAAATGTTATGGGGAAGAGGAATTATAATAATATTTGTATTGTGGTTGGTGAAAATACATCTGTAAACCTTATTGTTTTACCCTTAGTTGAGTTTGATGTTATTTTGGGAATGGATTGGATTTCTGATTATCATGTTAAGATTTTCTGTAGAGCTAAAGAAGTTGTTATTTAGAAAGTGTTTCATTTTGTATTCGACAATGAACCCATACAATTGATAAAATATCAGGAAGCTGAGAAAATATTGAAATATGGAAATGAATATTATCATTCTCATATTGTTTAAAACAAGGAACTGTTCAGAATAATGATGTTATAGTGGTAACTGAATACATTGATGTTTTTTTGATGAGTTAATCAGTGGCATACATGATCGGGATGTCGAAATCAGAATTGACTTAGTTTCTGATGCTAAGCCAATTTCAAAACACCCATATCATATTGATCAAATATAAATTCTTGAATTGAAAAAATAGTTGTAAGATTTACTTTACAAAGGCTTCATTTGTCCTAGAACATCACCATGGGGTGCTCCTATTTTTATGTTAAAAATAAAGATGGTTCCATGCGACATTGCCTTGATCATAGAGCATTGAATAACATCACTATTAAAAAGAAGTATCATTTGCCTCATATCAATGACTTGTTTGATCAGCTCCAAGGATCTCAGTACTTTCCCAAGACTAACTTGCGATCCAAATACCATCAACTAATGGTGAATGAGGATGACATCCCTAAAACAGCCTTTTGTACTTGATATGGGAATTACGAATTTGTTGTTATGATGTATAGATTAACTAATGCACCTACTGTATTCAAGAATACTATAAATTTTGTGTTTCTTGAGTTATAGGATAAGTTTGTGGTTGTGTTTATTGATTATATTCTAGTATTTCCTAAAAATAATGAGGATCATGAAAAACATCTAAGGGTTGTTCTACAAACCTTAATAGAAATGAAACTGTTTGGAAAATTAAAAAAGTGCAATTTTTGGTAGCAACAGATTTTATTTCTTGGGAACATTGTAAATAAGGATGGAATAATAGTTTATCATTCGAAAAAAGGTGGTTGATGAATGGTTAGGACCCAAAAATGTTACATTGATTCATAGTTTTCGTGGATTAAAAGGTTATTACTGATGTTTTTTAAGAACATAGCCTGTTTATCTTTCCCAAAAATAATGTTAACACGGAAAGGGGATAAATTTATTTGGACAGATGAATGTGATGTCTATTTTCAGGAACTGAAGAAGAGATTGGCGAATGCAACAGTTTTTTCCTTACCTTCCCTGAATGGTTAGTTTTTCATCTACAATGATGCTTCATTGAAGGGACCTGGTTTTACTATCAAGAAGAATGATCAGGTAATTGCCTATGCTTCGAGACAACATAAACCACATGAATAAAATTATCCCACACATGATTTGGAATTGGCAGATGTGGTTTTTTCTTTAAAAATATGGATGCATGATTTATACGGATCCAAATGTCAAATATATACTGACTATAAATGTCTAAGGTATATATTCACACAAAAGTAATTAAACATGAGGCATAGAAGATGGCATGAACTAATAAATTATTATGATTGAACGTTCAATTACCATCCTGGAAAAGAAAACAATGTGGTAGATTCCTTGATTCAAAATCATCATGAATCATTAACCATGATATATTTGTAACATAAACCATAGATTAATGATTTGATGAATTTTTGCTTAGAAGTTATTGGTGTAGTGAATAAATCTATTTTGTTTTAGGTTTTAGTGTAGACTTCATTGTTAGATAGAATTATGGGAGCACAGAAGGAAGACCGTGATCTACATAAAAAGATAAAATTGTTTAAAATGGCTATGCTTCCAGAATTTAACCTTGATAATGTTTGTGTTTTATGATTTGGAAAAAATGTTGTGTGTTCTCTATGATTCTCACTTGAAGAATGATTTTTTTGTGTGAAGCTCATAGTTATCCATTTTCGGTTCATCCTGGAAGTACTAAGATGTATAGAGACCTTCAAGAGTATTATTGGTGGGATGGAATGAAAAGATATATTCATGATTTTACAATGAAATGTTTGACATGTCAGCAGGTTAAAACAGAGTGAAAATTTCTGAAGGGGATGCTTCAGCCTTTGACAGAGCCAGAGTGGAGATGGCAGAATGTATCCATGAACTTTGTGGTGGGACAACCAATGACATTTCAAGTTAACAATGCGACTTGGGTTATTGTTTATTGGATGAAAAAGCCTCTAAATATTATTTCTATTCAAGATACAATGTCCTTAGATCAACTTTCTCGACTGTACCTTAAGAAGAATTGTCAGGATACATGGATTTTCTATTTCAATTTTATCTGACTGGGATCACAGGTTCACTTCTATATTTTGGAAGGGAAATCAGAAGTCGTTGGGCATAGAGTTAATTTTTAGTACAACTTTTTCCTCCAAAACCAGATGCGATGTTAGAATGGGTGATTCAGAAATTTGAAGATATGATTCGAGCTAGTTGAATGGGCTATTGGGGTGTTCGGATCAACATATTTCTTTAGATGAGTTTTCTTATAATGATATTTTTTTTGTTTTCGGATGGAACCTTTTGAGGCCTTGTATAGGAAATGGTGTCAGACTCTTGAATTTTTGGATGATGTCAGTGAATGAAAGTTGATGGGGCCAGAATTAGTAGAAGATCTGGCTGAGAAAGTGATGATGATCCAACATCACATGAGGACAGCTCTGAGAAGGCAGAAAATTTATGCAGATAATAGAAGGAAAAGACTTCTCTTTTGAGGTAGGTGACCATGTTTTCCTTAAAATATCTACATAGAAAATTGTGATGTGCTTCGGTGAGAAAGGGATGCTATGTCCATGGTTCATCAGTCCTTTTGAGATCTTGGAGAAAGTTGGAACAGTGGAATACAATGTGTCTTTGCCTTCGAGTTTGTCTAAGTTACACAATGTGTTTCATGTTTTGATGTTGAGAATGTCTGTTCCAGATTCATCACATGTCTTGAGCCCAGAAGTAGTTCAGTCGGAAGAGAACCTTTCTTATGAATAGAAACTAGTTCAGAATCTTGATCGAAGGGAACATGTATTGAAGAATAATCCAATCCTCCAGGTAATGGTTTCGGGGAGAAACCACATGGTAGAAGGAGAAAAATGGGATTCTGAAAATGATATAAGGGAAAATTACCTTATATTATTTAATATGAAAATAAAATTACTAGGACACAATTTCATGAAGGCAGGGACAATGTAACACCCCATGTTTTTCATAAAAAATCATAGAACATTGTTTTATGTATATATTTATAAATATCCTATAAAACATAAATTTTCCACTTCTATGTTTTTTAAATTCAAGAAAATTTCATCTACAATTGTGCTCAGAATGTTATTTGGAGTCTATTTGAACCAAGTAGTTTTTTGGTGAATAGTAACATACCATTATGAATAGTAATATGAATAGTTATATAACACTAAGGAATAGTAAATTTTATTATTTTTTTCCTAAGGATTTACGATAATAACATCTTGGTTAATTTTTCATCGTGAAATAGAAGAAGTTATAGAATTAAAATTGTTAATTTTTAAATTATGTATGAATTTATTTAAAAAATAAATTAAAAATATTTAGAATTTTTTTTCAAAAAATGGACTTCATTTTTAAATTCTTCACGTTTAAAAATGGTTAGGGTAATTTTTTTTGGATTTTTCTGAAATTCATTAATTTTCGATGAATAGTGAAATATGATAAAATACAGTATAAGAAAATTATCAGTAAAATTCACTATTTATGACATCATAAGTAATGAAAGGCCACTTTTTTCGAACTCACATTCCATTATAACTATTTTTGGTCACATGAACTGAAACTATTCATAATCTTGGGAAAAAATATTGTAATAATGATTAAAATAATGAAAAATAACCCTGCACCACCATTATAAATGCCACCCTCACTACCCTCTTCTTAAAACGCCTTACAAGCCTTGAGCCATGCTTAAATTATGCCCAATACTCCTCCCAAGTATCTTCCCCAAATCCTAGAGCTTCGGGTTTCACTAAATTACCAAAACCAAATCCCATAAGAAGGATCTCATGGAGAAGAGATCAAGTGGAAAACATCCTCTTTTATTTTCCTTCTTTTCATTAATTTTATGTTATTATCTTCTATTCCCTTTGTCTTATTTTGGGATATTTCATTTAATATCCCCCCTTACTCTCCATATTATTTATGAGTGATGTGATATACCCTTTATCTTATCAAACTATTTTTATGAAATTTTATGATACGCTGTTAGGGTACCGAATTTTTGTGAGAAATTTCTCATGTTTTCTATTATTTTAAGATTCATTTATTTTCTTTTTCGATACTGACCTCCTCTTAAACAAGTTGCATGAATGATACAGGAATCATATATATTTTTTATTTTCTCATTTTTATGGAATATTCATCATCATTCTTCTTCTTCTCTCCCACATATCGAAGGAATTAAAAACATTGTCCATGATGTGTCGAATTACCGACATCGTGGATGATGTGATTTCATTTTTCTTTAAATCCTTTAATTCTGGTCATGAAACTATTTTTATGGTATTACCAAGTTATAATATATTATTTATGTCTCATCCATGGTTCATTAATTCTTTTTTACTCTTGGTATTAAATTATAAAAAAAATGAGGTTGTTATTATCAATGAACCAACAAAATGAAAGAAACAAACATCATTAAGTTTTTAACTCATGAATCTTCCTAATATAAATCATAAAATTGATAAATGGAATAAATCATGGTACTGCAAATATGTAAATACCATTCAATTAAAATTATGGAGTTTCACTTCTAATATACATGATCATCTATAATGAATCGATCATGATAATCATTTAAAGAACTCACCCAAAACAATGAAAGGAACAAATTACTAACAATTAATGTGTCAAATGAAGTTATACAATGATCATTTTAGATGATATAAACTTTAACAAGTTTATGTAAAATATTAATAAAACACTTTTAACCACTATAAATTAGGATTATATAGGTTGGATGTAAGACAAACCTGAGGTAAGGGAATTCATAACCCGATTTCCATTAATTGGATTAACCTTCTACTCCGTTATTTACGTGGTATTAAAATTGGTGGTGTGATGGGTTTTTCTTATATTACATTGAATTATATCTATTTAAATTTTTTATACATATTCCATAAACTCTATTAATGTTGAGTCAATAAGGTTTTCCTTATGACTTTTCCATTCCTTCTTGTTTTGAAAATCACAAACACCTTATCTCAAGGAAAATTTTTTTCTTAAGGAAAATTGCTTTTATAAGAAAAATTGCTTTCTTAAGGAAAATTGCTTTTATAAGGAAAATTTCTTTTATAAGGAAAATTTCTTTTATATAAAAAATTGATTTTATAAGGAAAATTGCTTTTATAAGGAAAATTTCTTTCTTAAGGAAAATCACTTTTATAAGAAAAATTATCCTTATCATATTTTCATCCATATTTTTCTTAAGTATGAAATTCGGATTCATTTCTATTTTCTCGGAATCATTGAAACTTTGATATAAAGCATTCTGTTTTAGGATTTGGATTCTGGATAAGAACTATAAGGAAGTTTCATTCTGAATTCCGGATATGAACTCTGACTAAGTTCTATTCCAGATTCAGGATACGAATTCTGATGACGAATTCTCATTACGAATTCTGATTAATAATTCTCATTACAAATTCTGATGACGAATTCTCATTCCGAATTCACCTATTAAATAGAATCTGATTATCTTTATCTTATACACTTTGAATTAATTCAGACTCTGAAAAATATTTTAGTTAGACTCCGGACTTTTATTCTTCTTACACTTCTAAAATTTGTTTACTCTTTATTATTTTCATTACACTCTGAATCTTCATTCCAAAGTTTTCATTCTGAACTTTTATGTTAGAGTTTAAAACGATGTCGTACATTCTGTTACACTTGTTTTGTTATAAAAAGATGTCGTCTATTTTGTTATAAACTAACCGTTGTCTAAGTGACATGTGTACAAGTCCCTCCGATCTTTAAGGAAAATATGACCGTTGGAGAAGGAGCCGACCTTACCTATAAATAGGAGCTCATTTGAAAGAGCTCGTAGCTGCTGATAGCTGATGAAAGTGCTGAAAGACTGACTAATTTGCTTCAAGTGATTTCTTGAGAGAGAGGCTCTTATTAACTATCAAAGATTCGTGCGACTCCGAATGTTGGGGATTAAATTCGAGGTATTCCGAGGATAGGAAGACAGAGGTGCCGACTACCTTGAAGTTCGAGGGCTTTCTTGCTGAGGAAGACAGAGGTTGCCAACTACCTTGAAGTTGAGGGCTTGCGGGGATAGAAAGGCAAAGACTCTGATCTTTTTATCGAGGGCTTACCCTGGTGTGGGTAAGACAGACTTGCTTGAAATTATAAATCAAGGGACCTTAATCCAAGGTTGTTGGATACCCTTCTCTTTGGGTTAAAAGACTTATATCTTGTTACTTGTAGTTTTACTACTTGTGTTTATTCAGCTGCATTTTGTATTATAAGGAAAGTATAACATTCTTATACTTCCTTATTTGTACTCTGTTTCATTTAGATTCTATATGCTTTAAGGTAGAATCTCATATTGTAATCATTTGTTAAAGATTCAATTTCCGGAACCATATTTCCGGAACCCTCATTCGGAATCTCTTTCCTAGTTTGCATTCGGTGTTAAGAGGTGTTGTGAATTTTCTTAGTTTAACTTTGTTAAACTTATCCTTTTCCTTTGCTTAAGGAAAACATAGTTATTCTTAACTAACATTAAAGGTTCCAAAGGAATTTTTAAAGTATACAATTCCCCCCCCCCCCTCTTGTATTTTGAGCATCTACATTACTATTTCGATCCTACAATTGGTATCAAAGGTTGGAAACCTCTTACTCTATACCAATATTACATTTGGTATCAGAGGAGGTCTTTGAAATACTTGTACTCACATACAAGTTTTTTTTGCTCACTTTTTCATTCCGAATTTCCATTCCGAAACATTTCTCATTCCGAACATTCCAACTTTTCCCATTCCGAACTTTGTTATTACGAATCTTTGCTACTTACAAGTTTGTGTGCAAAGTTATTTTAAGTATGGCAGGAATTAATGTTGCTTCAATTGACAATCTGAATCCGACAAGACCACCTATATTTTATGGTAATGACTATGAATACTGGAGAGATCGTATGAAGACTTTTTTTATCAATACTGGAGTAGACAACTTTTTTATGCTTACTAGTGATTATAAAATTCCTTACAAGGAAGTTAGAACCTTTACTAACCAGGAAAAGCAAGAATATCAACTCAACTATAAGGTACGAAACACTTTACTATGTTCAATGACCAGAAATATATATAGCCAAATTTCTTCTTGTGAAGCAGCTAACTGTATATGGAAGAAGTTAGAGGTTACACACTTTGGGACTTCTAAGGTGATTGAGACTATAAGAGCTATGCTTAGAGCTGAATATCATGGCTTCAATTTTACTTATGGTGAACATATCTGTAAAGTTCGACAGAGATTTATGACTATCGTCAACAGTCTTCAATCTATGGGAGAGAAAAGTTTAGATGATGAAGCTCTTGTGGACAAGATAATTGATATTATGCCCAATGAGTGGGAATCCAAGGGAACAGCTATAGATGATAACATGAAGGTCACTCAAATTACTCTTGATGAATTATTTGGAACTCTTCTACAACATGAAACAAGAATGAAGAGAGATGCTGACAACATCAAAAAGAAGAATGGAAATGGTACTGTTGCTTTTACTATAACTTCAAATCAGATGAAAGCTAAGACTCCTGAAAGAGTAACCATATCCAAGTCTAAGAAAGTCATTTTCCAATCCAAATCTAGTGAGAGTGAAGTCTCAAAAAATGAATTAGCCAATCTTGCTCAAAGGATGAACAAGATATCTGGACAGAGAAATTTTCAATCCAAGTATAAGAAAAAGGAAAGGAATGATAAGAAAGATAGAGAAGTTACTTGTTATGAATGTTAAAGAGCTGGACATATTAGACCAGATTTCCCTATGCTCAAAAAGAAAGAAAGGAAGGAAAGACATTCAGACAGGAACAGAAAGAAGTATTATAAAGTTAAATCTAAGAATGTTCTGAAAGCTAATGACACCTGGAATGCCAGTGGTGGTGACTCTTCAGATGAATCTTCTGATTATGAATCTTCAGGATAGAAGAATCTTGGTCTTATAGCCGGATTACCTATTGATAATCATTGTCTTATGGCTAAGGTACGAAATGCTGAATATTTGACCAATGTTTCTTTAAATTCTAATGATAGTAGGTATTATAACTCTTCTGATTAAGAATCATCTTCTGATGAGGAAAATACTTTACCTACTTATGAAGAAGTCTCTAGGTTTGCTAAACTTATTGAAATTGAGAATTTCAAACTCAATAAGAAACTTGATAAGGCAAACTCTAGGAATTCTATTCTTACAAAAAAGATATCAGATCTTTCTAAAGATCTTGATAAAAAAAATGCTGATTTTGAAAGTATTTCAAAAACTCTTGAGGAAGTAAGTTCTGAGAAGAACAAACTTTCTAAAGAATTAGAAAAAGTAATTTCTAAGAAAAATGTTTTCGAGCCTAACTCTAGTTCTAAAACTAATGATTTTGAGGATAAAAACTTGGTTGTAAATCTCAAGTCCGAAATTTTTTCCTTAAAGAAGTGTTTATCAAACATTACCCATGGTAAGGAAAATTTTGATAAGATGTATTCCCAAATACGACCTTTAAGAAATAAATCCTGATTTGGTTATAACCATGCAAAACCTATTTTCAGTAACAATTATTTTGTTCCTCAAAGTCCCCCATTTTGTACCAAGTGTAAATGTGGTGGTCACTGGGCAAAGAATTGTTCCTTAAATAAAACCCAATCTCTAGGATTTCACAAAGCTTACTTTTCCAAGAAGACGTGGCTACCTAAAATTTTATTGTCTGGAAATCTCGGATCCAAACAAGTTTGGATTCCAAAGGTCTAAATTTCTTCTTGATTTCAGGATAATAAAGAAAGTACCATCAACAATACATGGTACATGGATAGTGGATGTTCCCGGCACATGACTGGTAACAAAAGCTTTTTTGAAAAGATTATCAAAACGAAAGGAGGAAAGGTAACATTCAGAGATAATGCTAAGGGAGAGATTGTTGGTATTGGTAATATTATTTTTCTTGGTAAAACCTTGATTTCAAATGTTCTTTTTGTTAAGGGTCTTAAGCAAAACCTCATTATCATAAGTCAGTTATGTGATGAAGGTTACCTTGTGAATTTTAGGAATGATAAGTGTTTAGTACACAATTCCAAGGAATAATTTATTCTCTCATCCAATAGGAAATATAATGTCTACACTTTGAACCTAGAGGACCTCAGGAGTCAAGATTTACCTTGCCTAAGTGCAATGGAAGATCATTCTTGGTTGTGTCATAGAAGACTAGGTCACTGTAATATTAGAAACCTATGTAAACTCTCTAAGAAGAAACTAGTTAAGGATCTACCAGAGCTTAGATTTGATTCTTCTAAAGTTTGTGATCCTTGTCAATATGGCAAGCAACATAAATCTAGTTTTAAGTCAATTGGTGAAGTCTCAACAACTAATGCATTACTGTTAGTGCACATGGACCTATTCGGTCCAACACAAACTAGAAGTATTGGAGGCAAATACTATGTGTTTGTTCTAGTTTTTTATTACACTGGATTTACATGGGTCTATTTTCTAGCAAAGAATTCTGAAGCTTTTTCTTATTTCAAAAGTTTTAGATCTCAAGTTAAAAATGAGAAAAACCTTCCATTGAAAACTATTCATATTGATCATAGAGGAGAATTTCAAAATTCTGATTTTGAAACATTTTGTAGTAAGAAAGGTATTACTCACAATTTTTCATCACCTAGAACTCCTCAACAGAATGGTGTAGTTGGAAGAAGAAATATAATTCTTCAAGAAATAACTAGAACCATGTAGAGTGAATATTCTATTGCTAGACATTTCTGGGCTGAAGCTGTAAGTACTGCTTGTTATACTATAAATCGAGTTTTGATTAGACCTTTTCTTAATAAAACTCTTTATGAGTTATGGAATGGTAGAAAACCAAGAATTTCCTACTTCAAGGTTTTTGGTTTCAAAGTATTCATTTTGAATACTAAAGACAACTTACATAAATTCTCACCAAAATCAGATGAAGGAATTTTCTTAGGATATTCCAAAACCTCTAAGGCTTATAGAGTTTTTAATAAAAATACATGCACTATTGAGGAAACTGTACATGTAAAATTTGATGAATCAGATCCTTTTGTTTTTAAAGCATCTCAACTTACATCTTCGAATGTGTTTTCAAAAACTGATTGTCAACCTTTGATAGAAGAACCTTCTGATAAGGAAATTGTTCTAGAAGATACTTCTGAAACATTTACCCCAGAAGACATTCTACCCTATATTGATGAACAGGTTTTACAAAACCCAAATCAGGTGTTTCTTAAGAATCATCCCAATGATAGTATCATTGGTGATGTAAACCAACCTGTAAGGACTAGAAGTTCCTTAAGAAATGAAGTAGAAAATCTAGCATTTCTTTCCCAATTAGAACCTAAAAGCACTAATGAAGCTTTAGGTGATGATGATTGGATCAAAGCAATGCAAGATGAACTTAATGAATTCGAAAGGAATAAAGTCTGGATCATGGTTGAAAGACCTAAGGAAACTTCTGTTATTGGAGTAAAATGGGTTTTCAGAAATAAATGTGATGAAAACGGAGTCATTGTTAGAAATAAAGCTAGACTTGTTGCTAAAGGCTATAATCAGCAAGAAGGAATATACTATGAAGAAACCTATTCCCCAGTAGCTAGACTTGAATCTATCCGTATTCTACTATCCTTTGCAGCATTCTTTAATTTCAAACTTTTCCAAATGGATGTTAAATGTGCTTTTCTTAACGGTTATGTTCAAGAGGAAGTTTTTGTTGAACAACATCCTGGCTTTGAAGATACAAAACATCATGATCATGTTTTTAGACTTACCAAAGCTTTGTATGGCCTTAAACAAGCCCCACGAGCATGGTATGATAGACTTACTAGATTTTTGCTTCAAAATAACTATTTTAAGGGAAATGCAGATCCAACCCTTTTTATAAAGAAAGATAAGAAAAACGTTTTGATTGTTCAAATTTATGTTGATGACATTATATTTGGTTCAACTCAGCAATCTTTGACTGACTCTTTTGCTAGTCTAATGAAATCTGAGTTTGAAATGAGTATGATGGGTGAGTTAACATTTTTCCTTGGTTTTCAAATTTCTCAAAAACCAGAAGGAACCTACACATCTCAATATAAGTATGTTAAAAATCTTCTTAAAAAGTATGGTTATGACAACACTAAAAGTATAAGTACTCCCATTGGTACCTCAATCTCTTTAGATATTGACGAAGCTGGGAAACCAGTAGATCAAACATCTTTTAGAGGTATGATAGGAAGTCTACATTACATAACAGCTAGTCGACCAGACTTAATGTTTTCAGTATGCTTATGTGCAAGATATCAATCCAATCCTAAGGAATCTCACTTAAAGGCAGTAAAAAGAATTTTTCGCTACCTTAAGGGAACCATGGATCTAGGATTATTTTATACTTCTGGAAATGATTTTGTTCTAAAAAGCTTTTATGATGCTGACTTTGGTGGATGTAGAATGGATAGAAAAAGTACATCTGGAACTTTTCATTTCTTAGGAGATTCTTTAGATTCTTGGTCCTGCAAGAAGCAACATTCTGCAGCACTCTCCACTGCTAAAGCCGAATATGTAGCAGCTGGAAGTTTTTGTGCACAAGTGTTGTGGATGCAACACACACTCACAGACTATGGCTAGAGTTTTACTAAAACTCAAATTTTGTGTGATAACACAAGTGCCATTTCCCTCAGTAAGAACCATGCACATCACTCCCATGCAAAACACATAGATATTAGGCATCACTTTCTTAGAGATCACACACTCAAAGGAGATATTATTCTTCAGTTTATCGGAACGCAAGATCAACTTGCTGATATTTTCACAAAATCTTTGCATTCTGATAGATTTGAATATATTAAACATAAGTTAGGAATGATAGCCGTAAGGTAATCCTTCTTAATTAACTTTCTATTGAAAAAGTCTCCTTACAGTAATAAACCCCATTTCATAGGGGGAGTACATTTGATTGTTTGTTTATCAATGTTTTTCAAAATTTGATTTCATACTTTTCAGAACGAAGATTTCCGGAATGGAACTTCTGGAACTAAAATTTTCCAAAATGAACATTCTCGTACAGAAGACTTCTGGAATGGAAGTGTTCGTATTGAAAATTTCCGGAATGAAAATTTCGTACTAAAAGTTTCATAAACGAATTTTCATACCAAATTTTTCGTAATGTATTTTTCGTACTAAGTTCTTCGTACAGTTTTTTGTCTTAAGTTTGTTTTTCGTACTGAGTTTTCCGTAATGAGTTTTTCGTACTAAGTTTATTTTTCATAATAAATTTTTTGCAAAATCTGCCATTACGAATAATCCCCTAAGCCAATCCGAAAGGTATGATTTCCTTACTCAAGTTTTCGTAGTCGTATTTTGCTTGATAGCATTTTCTTGTATTATGTTTTCGGATTTTAGTTTTCTTAATTCCTTAGTTTAATAAAAACCTCCAAAAGATCGGATACAAGATTTCAACCGTCAGATCTGATCTCAGCTCATTCTAACCGTTAGATCAACTATGGAAGGTGAACCGTCATCTCGTTTCCTATATAAAGGGGACCCAAATACTTGTCCCACATCGTTCTCAAGATCTCGCGTCCCGAATCTCTGTCTCTCTGATTTAAGGCTGTTCCGAACTTCAGTCTTCTCCGTTCTGAACTTCTCAGAGGATTACAGATCCGAATGTCTGCAGAGTTAGCCTCTCAAGAAATGTCATCCACTAAGCCTATTTCTCAGTGGTTAGTTTATAGAGAAAGGTTAGTACATCCGGATTTCTTCAACAACTACGATTCCCTTATATCAAAGAACATTAAGTTGAATGGCTGGGAAGATGTTGCTGTATCCAAACCGGGGACTCAAGACGATGTTTTTACAGAGTTACTTGTTGAGTTCTATGAAACTGTTTCCTTCTTCCAGGAAGATAATAGGGAGAGGTTTTATTTCAAGTCGTATGACAAGACCTACAAACTTTCTTATACCAAGGCTGCAAGCTTGGTATGGTTGTCATATGAAGGAGAAGCCGAATTTATTTCGCATGTTTTACCGGACTCTAAGGGTAGATTCGACAAGGAAAAAGCATTAGAAACTCTCGGACTGGCTGATGACAAGGCTCCGAAGATTGCAAATCTATCCACAAATTTCCGGATTCTGGAGTTATGGGTGCAAGGACTTATCGTACCGAGGAAAGGCGATAAAGACAGATTGAAGAAGAGTGAAATCTATATCTTAGATTTCCTGATAAATATAAGAATGTTTAACTTCATGAGGCACATTCTTATAACCATTGAGAATCTTAAGAAGGGAAATCTCAGAGCACAAATCGTAATGTACCCAGCAATATTGTCAAAGTTGATAGTTTGGTGCCTTGAATCTTTCAAGGAAGCATGCAGATCTAAGCCAAGGGTTTGTAAAATTTTGTTGGTTAGTGATGACACCCTAAAGAGGATGGATGTGGCTTTCAACAAAGAGATTGGTGAGTTCGTTGATTTGCCTAACCAAGAAGAAACGATTCCGAAGGCTGCTGAACCGGAATCATCCAAACCAGTGAAGAAAAGAAAGTTAAAGGAAGTTGCAGCTGAAGTCGAAAATCCTAAGTCTAAGGAAGTCCATTCCGCACCTCCAAAGCCTAAGAAGAAGAAAGCCTATCCTGATGAGGTAGTTACAAAGTGGAGAGCTGATAAAGAGAAAAGGAAAGTAGGGGATCCGCAGTTCAGATTGGACCCTGCGGAAGCTAAGGCATTAAAGGAGAGAACTGCTGATGAACTTGAAAAACAAGAAAAGGAAAAGAAGCTTAAGAAGAAGATGTCAGAAGCCGAGGAAGTCCAAGTGTTGTTAAAGTTTAATGAAATGGTATCCGAAAGCATCCCAGTTCCGAGATATTTCTCCCTGGAATCTCTACCTGAGACTCCAGGAAGAAACCTTGATTTTCCGGAAGAGACTACAGCTGAGCATGTTGAGAAAATTGAGCAGATTCAGCAGGTGGGAGAGGAAGAAGAAGTTGCTGAAGGAAGTGGTGAAATAGGAGATCTTTTGAAACAAGTGGATGATTATAAAGGATCACCTTCAGAACATCTATCACTCCGAACTTCAGAGGTTGAATCCTCTAAGTTAGTAACACCAGAGAAGGATAAGAATGAGGAAGATGTTGTTCAGAAAGTTGTTGATGAGATTGTGCAAGTATCTACTGGGGAGCAGAAAACTCCTGATCAAGAATCAATTCCGAAGAAATACAAGGGAAAGCAACCTCTTGTTGAAACTCCGAAATCAGTGGCTAGCAAGAAAAGAGAATATGGTGATTCATCTAAAAGGAATTTGAAGCTTATTGAGGAAGAAAACTCTCCAAGCAAGATTTCAGATTCGGAGTCATCCTCATTGGGGCATGATTTTGTTGTCCAGTCTTTAAAGAAGTTGGTGGGATCCATTCCGACATTCTCTAGTATTGAATCAAGATGTCAGATTCTCCAACATGCGTTGAATCAGAAAACTGACTCCGTATCTATGGTTCTAGACAAGTGCATTGAGATTGAGGCTCAGTTCAAAACGTTTTTTGTTGGTTACGAAGCTCATAGAAAATCTTGCAAGAGGATGAAAAATTTGTCAAAGTAGACAGTGGAAGAGATGAGGTTGTTCGATGAGTTTCAAGACAATGTTAAATATGCATTTGAAACCGAGGAAAAGAAGATAAATGAGTTAAATGCATCTTTTGATGAGAAGCTGACAGAAGAGAAGAACTTCCAGATTCAAGAAGTGAGAGATCTGAATGGGAAGCTCAATTCCGTTTCTCAAAACTGGATGTTTGAAAGGGATCATCGGATTGATTTTGAAGAAAGGATGAAGGCTCGGGAAGAGAAAATCAAAGCTCAGGAAGAAAAGCTGAAAGCCTAGGAAGAAAAAATTGAAGCTCAATCCGAAAGAATAGTTGCCTTAGAGTAGCAAGCCGAAGAAGATCATAAAGACCTGAAGAAGATCAAGACTATTCTAAAGGGGCTCATGTCAAAGGAAAAAGATCCGAAATAACCAAATCTGATCTTTTTGTTGTTTTTTTCTTTGTTGTCGAGATTTCAAATCTAATGAAATTTTTGCCTCTCGTTTATTTTCTTGTCATTACTAATATTTCAGGTACATTGTTATTTTTCCATTCTCTCCAATTCTTTTTGAAAATCACAAAGGTGGAGAAGGAAAAGATCCTTAAGAAAAATAAGAACTCTAATAAGGTTTTATCAAAGGGGGAGAAGAAAAAAGATCCTTAAGAAAAAGAAAAACTCTAATAAGAGTTTGTTTAAGGGGGGGCTTTTTCATTAAAGAAGTCATTCCTATTTATCACTCTGGAAATCTGAATACGATCCTTAGAGTTTCAAAGCCTAAGGGGGAGTTAGTCGTATTCATCAATATCCTTAAATCAAAGGGAGATAATCCTTAATGTTTTTCTCTCTTCTTAGAATTTATTTTTTCGTAAGGTTGTTTGTGCTTTCCAAAAAGGGGGAGATTGTTGAGTCAATAAGGTTTTCCTTATGACTTTTCCATTCCTTCTTGTTTTGAAAATCACAAACACCTTATCTTAAGGAAAATTGGTTTCTTAAGGAAAATTGATTTTATAAGGAAAATTGCTTTTATAAGGAAAATTTCTTTTATAAGGACAATTGCTTTTATAAGGAAAATTGCTTTTATAAGGAAAATTGCTTTCTTAAGGAAAATCAATTTTATAAGAAAAATTATCCTTATCATATTTTCATCCATATTTTTCTTAAGTATGAAATTAGGATTCATTTCTATTTTCTCGGAATCATTGAAACTTTGATATAATGTATTCTGTTTTAGGATTCGTATTCTGGATAAGAACTATAAGGAAGTTTCATTCCGAATTCCGGATATGAACTCTGACAAAGTTCTATTCCAGATTCAGGATACAAATTCTGATGACGAATTCTCATTAAGAATTATGATGAAGAATTCTCATTACAAATTCTGATGACGAATTCTCATTCCGAATTCACCTATTTAACAGAATCTGATTATCTTTGTCTTATACACTTTGAATTAATTCAGACTCTGAAAAATGTTTTAGTTAGACTCCGAACTTTTATTCTTCAGACACTTCTAAATTTTTTTTACACTTTATTATTTTCATTACACTCTGAATCTTCATTCCGATGTTTTCATTCCGAACTTTTATGTTAGAGTTTAAAACGATGTCGTACATTCTGTTACACTTGTTTTGTTATAAAACGATGTCATCTGTTTTGTTATAAACTAACCGTTGTCTAAGTGACACGTGTACAGGTCCCTCCGATCTTTAAGGAAAATATGACCGTTGGAGAAGGAGCCAACCTTAACTATAAATAGGAGCTCATTTGAAAGAGCTCATAGCTGCTGATATCTGATGAAAGTGCTGAAAGGCTGACTAATTTGCTTGAAGTGATTTCTAGAGAGAGAGGCTCTTATTAACTATCAAAGCTTCGTGCGACTCCGAATGTTGGTGACTACATTCGAGGGCTTCTGGGGATAGGAAGACAGAGGTTCCGACTACCTTGAAGTTCGAGGGCTTCCTTGCTGAGGAAGACAGAGGTTGCCAACTACCTTGAAGTTGAGGGCTTGCGGGGATAGCAAGATAGAGACTCCGATCTTCGTATCGAGGGCTTACCCTGGTGTGGGTAAGACAGACTTTCTTGAAAGTATAAATCAAGGGACCTTTATCCAAGGTTGTTGGATACCCTTCTCTTTGGGTTAAAAGACTTATATCTTGTTACTTGTAGTTTTACTACTTGTGTTTATTTCGCTGCATTTTGTATTATAAGGAAAGTATAACTTTCTTATACTTCTTTATTTGTACTCTGTTTCATTTAGATTATATACGCTTTAAGTTAGAATCTCACATTGTAATCATTTGTTAAAGATTCAATTTCCATAACCATATTTCCGGAACCCTCATTCGGAATCTCTTTCCTAGTTTGCATTCGGTGTTAAGAGGTGTTGTGAATTTTCTTAGTTTAACTTTGTTAAACTTAGCCTTTTCCTTTTCTTAAGGAAAACATAGTTATTTTTAACTAACTTTAAAGGTTCCAAAGGAATTTTTAAAGTATACAATTCACCCCCCTCTTGTATTTTGAGCATCTACATTACTATTTCGATCCTACAATTAAGCCATTATTCAATTGTATGATATTTAAACATGCCATTCCTTTTAAAATAATCTTTTACAAATCTGTTTTTCAAAATTCAAAAAACAATGATTTTATAAAATTATTCATATTTTATGATAATGTTCTTGTTCTTATATATTTTTTATTATGAAGGGAAGGACTTATATCTCCCTCCAATTCATTGGGTATGTGTAAGTTGGAGGTTGGCCGTATGGTTAATCCATGTGTAACTACGATGGTTACACAAATAGTAAGGTAGCCGTAAAGGTTACAAATTATAAGGTAGATGATAGGGTTACATGATTATTTAAGTAATGACCCAATATACCTTTATGATTATATTTATGTTCTCATGTTTTGTTTGGATCTTATTTAAATCTCATGTTACACAATGTAAGTATATATATGGGTTAAAAGCATGTTTTTTTGAAAATGCATTCATATGTTATGAGTATTCATGAACTAATGTGTTCCTTCTTTCTTTTTCATCACTTACAATGATTTTGTGCCCACCCAATGTTTTTAAATGATTTTCACATGCTAAAGGATGGGTATGACAAAGTTGGAATCCATTTTCAATGTTGAAAATTTTTCAAGGAGTCATGTATAAGTTTTAATGTTTTATATTTTGAAAAAAATAGAAACTGTTTTTATGGTATCCACTCTGTAACAAAGTGTAATGTTATGAATGTATTTTCATAATTATCTAAAGCTCTAAACATGAAAAGATACTCAATGTAAAAATGATTTGAATTATTCACTAAATTCAAAATTATGTAATGTAATATGATCGGGTCCTTATAATGCTAGTTAATTGGTGATGTTAGAAGTCTAAATCAACCGACTACCATGAATAATAAGAAAAGTAACACACCTATAAAGGTTTTACATTACATTCCATTATACCATCGATAGAAAATATTATTCATGTCATTAATAATAATTGAACACATGAAGTTTCATTCTGTAGATAATAAAAAATATGGGTTAATGCAACATTCATGAGATTCACAATCATGGAAGACATTTGATTCATTACATCCTAATTTCTATTCTGATTCTATGAATTTTTGATTGGGATTGACTATTGATGGATTCCACCCTTTTGGGACTTTGAGTACTAGATATAGAATTTAGCGAGTTATTTTGATCCCTTACAGTCATACTCCATAAATGTTTATGAAACAATAATCATTTATTATTTTGATGATTTTCCATGGAAAAAAATTCATATAAATGATATTGATATATACTTTCACCCATTAATTGATTAATTGCATGATTTATGGAGAAATTATGTTGATACATATGATGCTACATCTCAAACATGGTTCAAAATTAAAGCATCTCTAATGTGAAACTTTAGTGACTTCCGTAGACATGGGAATATCTCTATTTGGAAGACATACACAAGTTTGTCTTGTCCTATTTTTAAATTTGATTTTGACCCAAATTGCTACCTCATAGTAGAAAAAGGATCTTCTTGTTCTTCCAAATATATCTTGGTCTTTCGTATAGATTTCAGCTAAACATGTCAAAATTTAATGGTTTTATTGATTTTAGACCATCTACAAAGTTGTTCACTATTTTTAAAATATTGGCACAACTTGGAAATATATAAACAAAATTTGAGAAGGTTCATCATTTGAATCGTATTGGGAATCGAGTTTGAAGTGCATCGTCAAGTGAAATCAGAAGACAAAAATTGAAGAAAAAAAATATTATCTAAACTTCTTTAATGGGAATTTATTTTTTATGGCATAATCTTGATGTGATGTATATTGAGAAGAGTGTTTGTGACAATTTGATCTTCACATTGCTAAATGATGATGGAAAGTCAAAGGATTATCTCAATGCTCGTAAATACCTACAACCAATTAACTTAAGCATGATCTATGGACACATTAGAATTCATATTATACTCTAGCAATTTTTGCGATGAAAAATAGGGATAAATATACATTCCGTTGAATTTTAATTTATTTGAACTAATTTTAAGGGTATTAAAGTAATAGTTGAAGGTGTGTTGTTTTAAGAATCATTGGTTTCATGGATTTAAATGTCAGGATTCACATATTTTGTTAAAGCAGTTACTACCATTGGCATTACATACATTAATACTAGAAAAGTTTACAGTTGCTGTACTCTAATTTTTTAAAATTTTCAGGACTCTACGTGTGAAATGTCTACATTTATTTGATATTGATAACCATCTGGAGTGATTTTTATTGACACTTTGGGCAATGGAGATGATCTTTCATCCACGTTTTTTTTATATTCATGATGCATTTAATTGTGCCTTTGGTTATGAACCTAAATTAAGAGGCCGCTTAAATTATTGATGGATGTATTCAATACAGAGGTAATTTATTTATATAATTTTTAGTGATGTAAACAATTATTGGAACTTAATTAATTACAAAATTATGTTTTTGATTTTATTTCACAGATATCTTGTGTACTTGAAAATATATGTTCTAAATAAAGCTCAAACTGAATGCTATATTTCTGAAGTCTATTTGGCAGAAGTGTGTTTTACCATTTGTTCTAGATATTTGGATGATATTGAGGAAACATTTAATTGAGTTGGACATGTGGATGACAAATCGACTGAATCTCAAATACAGGAGAAATAAAAAATATTTCATGTTATTAGTCGACTAGTTGGGAGGACCTCAAATGTTACACTAAAAAATGGAATTATTACAGGAACATAGATATGTGTTGTTGAAGATTCAAATTTTAGATCCATTTATTGAAGAGTTGAGAAGACAAAGAGGGAGATTAATTAGAGTCCAAACAAAAAATGAGAAATAAATAACAAAAGATGTTAATAAATTGCTTGTAGAATGGTTTGCACAACATGTAAGTTCATAAATATATCAATAAATATTATTATTACGTTGACACATATAATTTGTCAATATAATAATGTATATTTATTTTTTAGATCATGAATACTGATACTCAATCATATTTGTCAAATTATTTGATTTTTCTTTTTTGAGGTCCTCCAAAACATGCTATAAATTTCAACACTTACGACGTGAATGGATTTAGATTTAATACAGTTGATCAATAAGAGGGTTTAAAAACATATAATAGTGGTGTATTTACATTTTCTGAAGTGGGAAACTATGTAATGTTTATTTATATTATCTAAACGAACTACCACAGAAATTATTCAGTTGTTCTATTAAAATGGTATTAGGTCAATATTATCAGGGGTGTTAAAATATATTCCTTTCAATATTCTAATGTGAACATTTCTCACTTTATGGATGTGGGTGACTATGAACTACATGATCTTTATATCTTATCATCGCACAAATAAATATTATATTATGTGTAAGGTGTTTTGGATGATGGGTGGAGTGTAGTTTCTCACGTAAAATAAAGAGATTGGTATAATATGGGCGATGAAGTGGAATATTTGACCTATGATATTGAATCTCATCAAAAAAAGAAGAGGACTTATTTTTCGATCATAATATTGAAAATATTAGTCTTCTAAGGCTGGATGAAGTGGATAAAGTAATGGAGTAGTAAAATGACAGGATTTATGGGGGAAATGAATTTATGTATAGTTATCCATTAATTTAGAAACTTTTTATGTCATTTGTTAAGTAATTCATTTCATGGTTATGTATATTTTGTATGTTACTACTCTGAAAATATTATCATTTTTAATTTTTTTACTACCTAAATATTAAAATATATGTTCTAAAAATAATTTATTTGATTAAATTATAGGAATGCCAAGTAGAATATTAACATTATATTGTCAACCACACCAACAGATAATGATCCATATATCCCCCTCTCTACAGCATGAGTGACACCATCAACTTTCCCCATACCCCATCTCTCACACCCTCATTGAGCGTCCCTTCAGTTGCTCTAGTTATGCCTTCCCCTTCAAGAGACATAGTAGTGAGAGTGTAGAGTTTCACTCATAGTTCTTCGCGGGGATACTAGAGGGTGACAGTTAGAGCTTCAAATTTTAATATGAATAAATTTATTGATCTATTTTTTATAATAACTGATTTTTCGCAAAATATGGAAACAATTCAAGTATGTAGAGAAATATGAAAAGATCATATTTTTGGAATCTAACTAGAGAGACGATAGTTGTCTCATTTAATTTTTATTGGGTTCCTACAGATGACGCCACATGAATAATTGTCCAGATTTGGGGCGAGCTGGCCGAGAAACCTGTTTCTCTTCCAATTACCTATGATGATTGGAGGCATATGCCTTCAATTTGGTAAAACGAAGTTTTATATTCTCAAATTAATGTATTTTTAATACATTATGATGTAATTTAATGTAATTATGTTATTAAATTATAATATTTTCAAAATGAATTTTTTTGTACATATATTTCCCCACATAATAGTTACTAATGTTCTAGCATGAAAGTGGACATTGAAAAAATTTGGGGATGAAATAGAATGAAATAAAATGGATATTTTGGGGAAATAGCAATGATACTTCATTGAGATCCCAAAAAATTTATGAAAAGTTACACAATGGGTTGTCTAATGAGTAATAGAATGTTTTTGTTGATAGACATCGTGATGAGAAAAAGATGTTATTTAAATATATATTTTTATATTAATCTCATTTTATATTTATACATGTATATAAAAAGTATACGAGATTTTTCTATATTACTATTAAATTTTATTTTATTTATTTTAGGATATTTCAATGAAGAATTCATCGATCCAGTCTAGGAAAATCATCTCTCACACTGCGGGGTCAAAGTGATTTTCTAGAATCTGATCGACTATAATACTATATTCATTAGTTTAGATATTTATAATAAATTATTATGTATTTAATAAATTATAATTGATGATTAATCTTTGTTTATTTAATTCACAAGGTTTAGGGAACCAAGAATCACATACAGACCTATGGTTAGATGTTCAAAAAAAATATGATTGAAGGTTTGTTAATGAATCTTCCAAATAACTTGGGGTATGAATTATTATTTCATTATAATAAATCATTATCAATTATAACTACTTTAATATATATTTCTTATAATATGACTGATATTTGATATACATGTAAGAATTAATGAACTATGAGATGACAATCCCACACAGTCCAACTGAGTCTCCTAGACAGATCCAGTTGGCCAAGTGCATAGAAAGATGAATCCTAGTTGAGGGCACGAGACAGTTTTTTGACCCATACCATCTCAGGTCTTTGTAGAACCATCAAGGATTGATTATTCATCTACTCCAATTTGTAGTCACTCCCTATCCCGAGATTCTTAGAGAGATTTTGGTTCATTGAAAAACAAAATTGAGGATTATGGGACACATATATCTGCTTCATAAGAAGAATTGATTGATTTATATCAAAACATTATTGGATATATCCCTAGTGATATTGCATCAATTATGGGTGGTGTTGAGTAGGTAAATCAAAAAAATTCAGAATCATTTTTTTTGTAAACATTTATTGGTTTTATGTTTAAATTTAATATACAACAGTATTTTATTTTTCAATATAATTTTCTTACACGTTCTAGAAGTAGGATGTAGAGATGGATTTGGAGATGGTGAGGAGATGTATTCATCACCAGACAATGATTAGTGGTTTTTTTGATATATTGGACAAATTTGGAAACTTTTGTTTTGTTTATGTATAATTTGTGGAAGAGAGTCGTCACCAAACATATTTTCATTTAAGTTATGTTAGGATGTGTATATTAGTATTTTATATGGTTTATTACTGAATATTGTTATATATTTTAGATTATTTTGTTTTATAAATTATGCTCATGGTTTTCTCATGGAACTTGTACTAGGGATGCTGAATCAGCATGAATTTTTATTGGTAAATCTATATTTAGCGGTTGTTTAAACAACTACGAACTAAATGTCTCATATTAAGGGGAGGTTAAAACCACATCTAAATTATATAGTGCATGTATTGTAGTGGTGGTTTTTGTGGAGGTTAACATAGGGGAAATTGGTATTTTGTAGCAGAGGTTAAAAACTCCGCTAAAAAAGTTCAAAGTGTTTCCTTGGAAACAACCAGGAAAATCACCCAAAGCATCTGATAAAAAAGATTCTATGAAACTTAATGGAGACCAACATTAGATTTAATAAACTGCTTTGTATGGGTTTCCAACACCCAATTTATTAATGGTTTTATGAAACTATCACCATATGAAAGAAAACCATCATTTTACGGTGATTTTTTATATTGCATGGTGATGGGTGGGTGTTGATAGATACAAATAACATTAATTATCATCGTGTAAAATATTATTATTGGAATGGTATCAGTGTATTTTTAACACACATTTCCCAAAAAAATTATTAGAAAACTGATTATCATCCCCAAGAATTATCTTTGAGGGTAATGACTTGACTCAAATATGCTGGGGGGAATCATCAATCATTGATTGTTCTTGAGTTGTTTCTTCTCATTAATTACCCTAATAAAATTTTCCAACATCTATAACTGTTATTTGAATTTTTCGTCAAGGGTAGCAATTCATTCTTTCATATGTTCCATTTCTTCACCTTGATCTTCCTATTATTTTTGTTTTATCAAAATATACTTGTGGTGTCACCCCAAAACAGTCACCACTGATGTGTCCATAATTTTTTTCCCACTTCAAGGCCATCAATAGTGTATGTTCATCCAGTATAGGTTTTTCTAATTCCTATGACTATATCTGATGGAAAATATAGGAAAATATGTATTAATTATTATCAAATAACAATTTTACAATTTTATTTTATTATGTCATACATACACATGTTTCCCACACTTTTTGTGTGTTTTCATATATTAGTATCCCATATTTATTTACATGTGCCTCTTTCCATATAAAATTATGTGGGATGGATGTGGACTTGTATTTGGAGTCATCAATATTCATATAAACAACGTAATGTAACTATGTTGTTCTTTCATGACATATATAAGTATTATGATAGATTTAAAATACATTCCATTTTTTTAGGTGAAAAATACACCATACTTACATTATGGTAGGGGTACGTTGGTTATGCCACTCGTTATTTAATTTCAGCACTCATTTATTGTTTGATAAATAAAAAAATCAATCAATGTTATGAATAAACATATCTCCAAATAAATGTATTACTATACATATTTTACCTAAAAAGACACATCTTCATGATGACCAATAAACACATCCCATGCTTCTTGTGTTATCAGGTGTGCATAGATAGGTAATGAGTGCATGTTTATTTTCCCTTCCACATCATTATGATTATGTCTCTTTATAATAGAACAAAATCCATTGGGAATCCTTAAAATAATAATTAATAGATATTTCTTATGGAAGTCATCTACTATAAATTAACTCTCCAAAGGAAGATGAAGTGTAATTAAAGGTTTCATTGTTAAATTTTTATATAAAATAAAGAAATGATATCATAATGTTACCATAATATCTTCCCAAGTCAGTGTCTTAAGCCTGGGCACAACATGGTTCTACGAATCTACATCAATCATCATGTGTTGATGAGGGAATATTTCAATATTACTATTGAACATGGACTTGTTGTCACTAACATACTGGCCATGTGAATTCTATATTACCTTGTATTTGATGCCATTAATTTTAAACATAATGATTTTTGATAACACCATAAAACTATGTTGCTTCTATTTTTCAACATAACCAGTCCTTCATTGTCTACCATTTCCTCAAATTCATCATCATCAATATGTTCCTTTGGAGTAGTATAATTAGCATGTTTATATGGTCATTGTACCTATGTACTAGAAGAAACAATATGGTGGTAAACTAATTATTCCTTAGAATTGGGAGCACCAACGCAGGTATAAGGTTTTTGTTCCTCTGTACAATAAGAAACAAAAGGTTGAGGGAACTACTGTTTTTTGGGATTGGTTGAACTAGAATGTTTAGAAGTCATTATCTACAAAAATGGATTAACAAATTATTTATAGCACATAAATTCAGTAGTGAAAAGATAATAACATGAGGTAACATGTTTTATATTAAAAAAATATAACAATATTATTGAACTTTTTTTTAAAGGATGATTGGATTTAATACCTCTATCAGCTATCCAAATACCTTCATTGTGGTCATTTATCACATTAAAAACACTATCTAAATTGGGATCATTTCCAAATGATTGCGACACTGTAATTGAAGGGTCAACCTCAGTTAAATTTTCATTCATACCTTCAGTGGTTTTTGTTGATAAAATAATAGTTTATCACTTCTAGTTTGTAGGATCTAGAACATAAAATACTTTTACTGAATTTGATTACATTATAAATGGTTTGTCTTTGTACCCCTCCTTACTAAAACCAACTTTCAGGAACCCTAATTCATATATTATAATATTACTCCTCTTATCAACCTATTTCCACTGAAAAATCGACACTTGGAGTATTGTATAATCTAACTACCATATTTTTTTGATAAAGATGAAGTACGACATATTCACATAAACTGGATTTCGTTCATTTGTACTTGAACCATGCATCACTATAGCCATATGTGAAACCCAGTTATTTTTCATGGTACATTCTTCATCATGTTCATTTTTATAAAACATATAACCATGAATTACATAACCATTGTATGATAATACATGAACAATTGGTTCTCCAGATAGCCATCGAAGTTGTTTTGAAATTGAATCCTCTTTTTCATCCAAATACATAAAAATATGGACCCAAAATCACTGTATAAACTATTTATTATGTGTATTTTATATCCACCTATTATCCCTAGATGGATTCAAATGACTAATAATTTCTTTTTGGGATTACACTTTTGGGGAATCCTCAAACGTGTTATGAAAAATTTAAGGGTGGGACGACTCTTGATCTGTGATATTGATTGTCACAATATCTCTTCCATAAATTCCTTCCCTCGTAAGACACCTAGTATGATGATATTTCGATAGACCAATGATTTTTTTCCATGGACATATATTTGGTACAGAATTCAATGGATTCATCAACAATATGTTGCTCTGCAATGCAACCCTCTAGCCGACTTGGATTTCCAATACACCCTTTCAGAATATTCACATATCATTAAATGGGGTATATTTATCTATAGTGTACAAGACCACATATTCTAATCTCCCTCAACAATTGATCCACCAAATGAACCATCATATCAAATAATTCTGGTATTAAAAATATTTTCAATTCTCCTAAAAATACGATGGTTTTTCTTTTAATAGTCAGCAATTTCACTAGGTTTATAACTTTGCTATATATAGATTTAAAGAAGAAATATATCTTGGATAATGTATGATGGAAATTATTGAAAAAAAATTCAATTCAAAGTTTATGAATTAGATCTTCTATTAAAACATGAAATTCATGTGATTTTAGACTATTTAACCATAAATCTTCATAATGTTCATGATTTTTTATGAATAAACCTTTGAAATTATCACATCATTCAAGAAGATGCAAATCCAATATATCTTCTTCCTGAAAAGAGTGTAAGAAGATGGAGGAAGATAATTTTATTTTTCACCTTTCAATGACACCAATATTTATTGTATTCCCATGTAAACCAGGTCCCACATAGCCTTAATTGCATCGTTTTTTTTCTAGGTTCATTTTGCAACATGATTATGACATTGTTACAAACATTTTTTTCTACATGCATAACATCAAGAAAATATCAAAAAAACAGAAATTTAATTTATGGTAATTAAAATAATTGATCTCTTTTTTCCATTCGTTTTTGAATGGTTTTTTGAAAATGGTTTACCAAAAGCAGGGTTCACATATTTTACATTCTCAAACAGTTGATTACCTATTAGTGGTGATGGTGTTGTACGTTCTTTTGAACTTCCATCTAATGATGTCTTACAAGACTGGTACTTAATCCATCTGGTTAGAAATATGTGATATTATAGAAACATTAGATTAGAGTAATGTTTTCACCAAATTTACTATATACCTTGTTTGAAAATAAGAAACCCTCGAGTTTCACTGACTCAATATATTGAAAATTTTCTATAATCAAGAATGTCATTTATCATCCTTTAAAACATGGATCTCAGCCTGAAATTTTCATCTCTGTAAGTATCACACAATGAAACCCATGAATCCCACAATAATTTCAAATCCTTGGTCAATAGATCCAAAAAAACATCAATATCATTACCCAGTTATTATGATCCCGATATAATAACATACAAGATCACGTTTTTTCAGGTATAACCACTATGAAAAGTTATAATTTACCAACATAACAATCCATGTACTATGGGGGCTTCTTTAAAAACTAAAAGGATTCACTTAATCTTTAGATAACATAAGAAAATGGTTTCTCATCTCATTTCCATATTTATGATAATACTAATCACTTCTCTTCAACTGAGGAATGACTAATTAGTGACATATTTTCCTATATATAATTATTGTATTTGTGTGCTATGTTAATTTCCCTACAGTATTCTCACTTCCATATTGGCACCTAAACCATGGAATTATTAGAATGTTCCTACTCATGTAGGACCGGATTCATCTTTCTTGTATCGAGAAGAAACACACTTTTGACATTCGGTATTTTATTTTTGGTCCTTTTGAAAAAACATACAGTCATTCGGGCATGCATGTGCACTTTTAGAGATCATACCCAATGATCGTAACATTTTTTTGGCATTGTATGTTTAGATATTTATTTCATTATATATTTAGAGGATTTCAATAATGCGGGCATGTAACTCTACAAAATGGGAATCACTCCATCTATTGCCTGCTTTCAAATTATATAGCTTCATTATAACTAAAAATGTTGTAAATTTAGTGCAACCAACATATAACGGTGTCATTACACAACTCATTAACGTGTCAAAAAATTCATGGAAATCATGAATTACATCTTCAAGTGTCCTTTCCATTTCCTCAATACAATCTTCATTATCATAAAAAATTTTAATCACATCCTGAATATTATATTCTTCAATTTATATACTTGTAATCATATCAGATGATCCATAAAATGAAATGATATCCCATCCACTAGCAACATTCTCTTTCCCCTTGTTTATTACAACATTTATAACTTTTACATATTCAATGCTAGATCAAGTGTTCTTCCAACTCCCCTGGATAAATTAGTATTGAATAAAAACATTGTAAACACAGACAAATGATTTAATAGTGGCCATATGCATGATCTTTTGCAAACTTGATGAACTCTTTCACTACATCTTCATAATAGTTTTTTAAATGATTTGAATCCATCAATTATTTATTCATATAAATATCATTTGATTCAGTAATATAAATATTAAACAAAATAAATACACATAATGTTGATATAAAAATTATCCAAGTCTAAAGAAAAGTTGTTTCAAATATAGATCAGAAGGGTTAAATCACCACTTTACAAACAAAAAAATTCCAACCTTTTTAACACTTTATAATCACCCAAAATCTTGTTTTGAAATCCAATTAACATAATAATAATTTTTAAAACATCATGTTGGTGATTACCACTTATTCCTATTGTTCATTAGTGATATATAGTGAGTCTTTATATAATCTGATGTTCAAATCCCAAAACAATATTAATAGATCGTCCATTTTGAACTAGAGTTCTAGCTCCACTAAACCATTGAGATATAATAAACTAATTAACACACTTTTGGTGCTCCATTAACAGATTTACCATTTATATTTTCACTGAAAAAACCTCATAAATGATATCAGGTCTTATACACACCCTGAAGTCCATCATACATTCTATAACAAATTCAAATAAAATTATTTCTATTAACATAAAATCATAATCTATTTTAGGTGACTCCTCCTTTTAATTCTTTAAATGTATAGTTAAAAAAGTTTTCATAGCTTTTAACTAGATCATTATTAATATTTTCAACACCTTCTGGATATAATCAAACTAAATTAGGAATAATGTTATAATCATTAAATCTCTTTCAATTTTTATTCCCAATATCCAATTTCTATAACCATGGTCATTCATTTGTGATATTCTAGATAAATCAATCTTCATCTCTTTTATCGTTTCCTTAGTCGGCCCATCTTAGAGAAAACCATCCACTTAAAAAAAGTAATATGAAAAAACTCTAATCATAATACTCTATCATATAGTAAAAAATTATTTAAATTACATTTAATGATGATTAATTCTACCATGAAATCATTGAAATTCCTGTTACACTGTCTTGATGAAGACATAATCCCACAAAAAATTAATTTATACTAGAACCAAAACATCAATACCATTTAGCATTAATGATTTTGGTTGACCTATATAGATATTTTCCTCCAAATCTCAATGAACGAATATAATCATGACATCCATTTTTCTATAAATAAACATTCAATTGAAATTGAGATGCGAACCATCTGAATTATTATATACTTTACGACCTGAGAGAAAATCTAACTAAAATCTATTCCATATAATTATTGAAATTCATTTATAACTATAGACACCTTGCACTATTTTCTATCACCAAGTATTCTTCTGTAGATGATAAATATAATTTTTATATAGATCAGCCTTTCTTGGTTCCAATTCTATTGTCTATAATGGATCAAAATCACATAGGGAATTCAATTAATCATCATTTTTCACTCACAATACAGTGAGGTCAATAGTTGGCCAGTGTTGATTCCTAAAAGAATATAAAATCCACCTAAAAAACTTGCACATTTCACATTAGGGACACTCTTATATACTAAAAAACCACACATCCAGGGGAAACTATAATGTGTGTGATCTAACTAGTGTAATATATATCTTGACCTATTTCATAATTCCTAGTCTTCTTATGCAGCCAAAGAAGTGGAAGTGAGAATCACTATACCAATGATCATCACATAAACAAATAAAATATAAGTAGTAAAACATATATCAACTCTAACACCCTCACAAGAAATAGATCATTTTCATATCCATGATTATGTACCAAGAATTTAATATCAATAATTAATCACATAACACTGATGAAAAAGGCTTAAATAGACATATTAAACAAGGGGCCCAATATTTACAGTTTAAAAAATATAAATATAAATTTCATTTTTACAAGTGACAAATAATCCGTAGAAATATATCTTGGGATACCATATTGTAAAACTGAGATTTAAATATATATTTATATAAAACGTACATTAAAACAAAATTCAAAATGAAAACGTACCATAGAAGATATTTCAAACACAAAAAACCACTATAAAGTCAAGAATATATCCCATTGAAGGGTCATTTAAAAACCAATCTTATCTTTAATTTTGTTTAAATGAATTTTTAGGAAACTAACACTAGTTTCCTGAAACCCTTTAAAATTATATTTTAATTTTAAAAGGAACTATAGGGAATTTACATATTTACTATGAATTCTAAAAAAATTATGATTTAATGCATAAAACCATAGAGAATTATATGTCCGAAGTTATAAATTCCATGAAAACATTTGAAAATTATCTAGGATGCAATATATAGTTAAAATTTAATAAAAATGGTCTTAAATAAACATAAACAGGCAATACATGTTAAGAAAATAGATCACATAGAAACACATTTCATATGATGCTGAGGACATAATTTATTATAACAACAGAGTTGAAATAATGGTGAGGATGATGTCTTTAATCCCGAGGCGTCCAAATCCCCATGAAAGGGAAGAGGGAGGTCACCTTAGCTTTGAGGGGGTTTACTGATAGTGGTTGAATTCGATGGCAGAAGAGCGGTCAGCAACGACAATGGTGGTAGCGACAATAGAAGATGAAGGGTTCGGTGGTGGAGGAGGGGTTTGCGGTGGCAAAATAGGGGTTTGGCAGCAGGAGGTGGGGTTCGATGGTGGAGGAGTGGTTCACGATGGACGAAGGGTTCGCAGCGGAGGAGGGGTTTCCAGAAGAGGTGGGGTTTGGCCGCGGGGGTGGGGTACATGATAACAGAAGTGGGGTTCGGCAGTGGAAGGGGGGGTACGTGGTGGAGTTGGGGTTCATGGTAGTGGAGGAGGGGTTTTTCAGGGGATGAGGATGGTTTGGTGGTGGTAGAGGACATCGTCCGCAAGATCTTGAGGTGTGTGAGAGAAGAAGTCGATTGTTAGAGTTTATTTAAAAAATCAGGTGAAGCTTTTATTAGTGCTAAAATACAAAGTAATGATAACATGTGTCTTTATAAGTGTAAAAATTATAGTCCTATTAAAGACACAGTTTATCAGCTCTTTTTTAGCACTGATAAATGCGAATCTTTATCAGCATTTTTTATCGCAAACAAAGATATAATGCTAATAATTTTTTAATATTATTATATATATTAATAAAATTATATATATAATAAATAAATAAATTTTTATTTTTTTAAAAATATTTATTATATAATTAATATATTTATATAATTATATAGATTTATAAATATTATAAATAAAAAAATATTATATTTAAATAGATGAATATTTATAATTAATAATTTATATAGAATATTTTATTATATTTATAATTATATATAATAAAAATGGAATAAATATATTTATTATAAATAATTATAAAAATATATTTATTTATATTTATAAGTATAAATATATATATTTTTATTTAAATAATTATAAAATGATAATAACTGTATTTCTTATATTTATAAGATTATAAATATAAAAAATATATTTATTATATTTTATAAATCATTAAATAAGTATATATTTATATTTATTTATAAATATAAATAAATAAATAAATAAATAATATAAAATTTTAAGAACTGTATTTGATGTACTTATAAATTTAGAAATATATATAATCATTATATTTTTTATAATTTCATAATTATTTAAATATACATATATTTATTTAGAATTATAATAATAAATATTATATATATATATATATATATATTAATTTAATTATAAATATTTATAACATAATAATTATAAAAAATATATTTATTATAATTTTAAATTAACTTAAATATATATATATATATAATTATATGTATATATAAATAAGAATTTATTTTTAATTTGGAAAATAAAATTTATATAAATAATTATGTATATTTATAATTATATATATATATAATTATAAAATTATAATAAATATATTTTTAATATATTTTATTTTTATTAATATATATAATTAAAATGTTTATTATAATTTTATAATTAGTTAAATATATCTGTATGTATTTTTGATTATAATGATAAATATTTTTAATTTTTTTATTAATACATGTATATATTTATGAATATATTTTTTTAGTTAAATATATTTATAACATTATATGAATATTAAATATATTTTTTAAAATTTTAATATTATTTAAATACAAATATATATTTATAGTTATAACTATAATTATATATATATTTTTGTAATTAAAAATTATAATAAATGTATATTTATTTGTATTTATAATTATATATATATAAATAATTATAAAATATTAACAAATATATTTATTATATTTAATATTTTATAAATATATATAATTAATATATTTATTATAATTTTATAATTTTTTTAATATATCAATATTTATTTAGAATTACAATTATAACTGTTTATACTTATTTATAAATATTTGTATAAATTTATAAATATATTTATTTAATTATATATATTACAGTTGATGGATTACCCAAGTGGAAAAGGATCCTTGTAATTCAATATTATACTCAGGTTTAATTCTAGCTAGGCGTGGGTACTATTACAATACTTTGTAGGTGATGAAGTAGATGACGAAGCATGCAGGTGGTGACACACACATGATGGAGACAAACAGTGACGCGGACATGACGTAGGTCTGGTGACACATGCAGGATGATGTAGACACAATGCTACATTGGTATTTCTGACCATGTTATGGGCATCATGTCCACTAGGCCTATAGTCATGTATTAAATAAATAAGGTTTGATCGGCGGATTGTCCCCTATAGGGGGCTATGGTGTGTCTTTACGCCCTATGTGTGTTGTGTGTTGTGTGTGTGTGTCTGAATATAATTGTACCCCATGAACCTAATATATATATATAACATTATAAGTGCAATAAATATATTTACTATAATTTTATAATTATTTACACATATATATATATTTATAATTATAAATATAAATAAATATATTTATAAATATTTGTATATAATTATATAAATATATATGTATATTTATAAAATTGAAATAGATGTATCTATTGTAATTTTATAATTATATATATATATAATTATAAATAAATATATTTAAAAATTATTTATATATAATTAGAATTTTGTAATTATAAATATAATAAATATTTTTATTATTTAAATATATTTATTGTAATTTTAAAACTATTCGTGAGAACATAATAGAATCATAGGTATAACATGAATGAATCATATACATAGTAAAGTATAGATTAATAAAAAATGAGTCATCACATATGGATAACATGAATTATAATAAGGGTGTAATGTTTGAATGGAAATTCACGATGAGTATATAACATATGCACGTCAATTATACTCACGCATCAATATATTTGTTTACCAAATTTATTATAAACATATATTTATTTAAATATATACATATATAATTATATTTATACATATATAAATTTTAAGAAATCATTATATATAATTATAAATAAAAAAAATATATTTATTATTTGATGAAAATTATTATAATCATATAATTATTTAAATATATATTTATTTCATTATAATTATATATATAATTTTTTAAAAAATTATTTATATATTTGAATTTTTTAAAAATATATATTAATTATACACATATGTTTTTTATTTAAAGCATATAAATAAATATAATTTTGGAATATTAATATGATATTTTTATATAAATTAATAGTGTTTTTAATAAATATCTTATCAACTCTAACAATAGAACTGAAAACTCTACCCTTTAACAGCACTAATAATAGCCCTGATAAAGGGTACACCTTTTAACGTCACTTTTTTAGTGATAAGAAAAGGTATATTTTTCATCACTTTTAACTAGTGCTGCTAAAGGACCCACTTTTATTAGCTCATTTTTTTTAGTGATGATAAAATTGACGATGCCCGTGCGCCAATAAATGGTAGTGTTATTTTTAGTAGAAATATTGAAAAAAAGTCATTCTCACAACTTATAAAAGGGGCCTCTCACCACCCCATCTTGGACAATCTAAAATTTTGGTTTCTACTTGAAACTCTACCCAGTTATTTACTATTTAATCCTCTTTCATGTACTTTTTCTTATAGTCAACAGAATTTATCCTAATCCCTACATTTCTATAGAGTCCTCCAAGAGAAGACACATGTCCCCAAAGATGGTACTAATTTTCCCCAAATTACATTTATATTTCAATCTAACTTTTCAAAATATAATTTTATGGTTCCAATATAATTAAATTATTTGTTTTTGTATACAGAGTTTTATTATTCTTAGAGAATAACTATTAACCACTTTTCCCCTTTTCCATTAAGAAAAATAATGTCACCATTTATGTGTTTTCGGACTACCACCTCCATCGAGTAACTTATCTCATTTTTGAATTTGTATGTTCATATATCATTGCAAGATTTTAATACATGAATAATAAAATTAAAAATATCAAAACAACATCGTTATTTTTCTATAATAATAAAAAAATTATAAATAATATAGTATTCATAATCATAATAATCCATTAAGTTATGTATCTCCTTGTCTCATTTTCATTCCATGAGTCATGTTTGATATTTTACACCATAATTTATCATATATAGTTTATTTTATTCCTCATTTCATTAAATTATAATTAATATCTTTCATTTCATGATTTTTAATTTCTATTTCGTGGTATCCCTATTATGTTCTTTGATTATTATGCAACCATTAGAAAAAGTATTTTTGTTAACTAATATTTCTACAATGAGTTATAATAAATCTTCTTGAACATCTTTAATCCATGGATGGTTTCTTTCCCCTTTAGAATATTATTTCACAATAATTCCTCTTTCTCTTAGGGAAGAATGAAACTTTTGATTAAAATCTTCCACATTTGTGATTTTCTTCCCGTTGAAAACTATATCATTATTTAAGATAATTTCAAACAACTTTAACAATAGGCTCCCCTCCATGTCCATAAATTTTCCCACCAAAAATATCATTTGTATTTGAAAACCCAATTTTTTGTTATCTCATGTGACCTTCATATATAACTTTTCTTCTTCATAAAATCATGTATTTTTTACTCTTTTTCCAATGTGGGTTTTAATAAAGGTATTTCAATGTATACAAAAAAAAGCATACAATCAAAATAAAAAAAACTATTTCATTCCAAATTTATTTTTCAAATAGTTATGTCTTTTAAAAGGATCATTTATTGATGATTATTTTTATAATTAAATGTTTTCCAATGTTTTCACATCACATAATTGGAAAAATGATGACATTTTCTAGGATATATTATTGAATATTATTTTTAAAAGTAAAGGTTTTAAATATATTATCCCATGTCCATTTTGAAACCTACATGTTTATTTAATGGATTCATTATTTAGATTTCATTCCAAATAATTATTTTGAATATTCCTTTATTTTAATTTATTAAATGTCACCATTTCAAAAATGACTTTTAAAAATGTCCCATAACTTCTCATTTTATGACTATTATATTTTTTTTATAAAAACTCTTTTATATTTTTACTTTAATTTACCGTATTATCATTAAAGGTGTTATTACCATGGATTTTATTTTTGATTAAAAACCATCTTAATATAGTTATTTAATAGAATTTTGTGGTGATTTAATTTTTAGGGAACTATTCATTAATTTCTAGAGGAAAATTTTCGTGATACTATTTAGAAATTTCTTGAAATCCATTTTTACTTATACATGTTATTTATGATATAATCGATAATTAATTTAAATTTGAACACCTATGTATGGATTATTGATTAGGGGGTTTCAATATCAACCTCAAATTCATTGGATAAGGCTTTATATCTCACAGGATAATTATTTTGTGTGTGGGTATAATTGTAGTTTTTTATTCTCACAACATTGTATATGGGTATAATTGTGATTTATCTATGATTATATAGTTGTGTATGGGTATAATTCAGGTTTACCTATTATCATAAGGTTTTTCATGAGTATAATGTTTTTATATATATTCCCACTTGGTTTTTTGTGGGTATAATATCATTTTATCTATGCTCACAAGGTTGTTTATGAGAATAATTAAGGGTTTTTATGGTCACAAGGTTGTGGATGGGTGTAATTAGAGTTTATCTGTGCTCAAAAGGTTTTGAAATTGTATATTGGTAGTTAATATATGAGAAAACGATTGTGTGTGTAAATGATCACATTTTTATATGGTCATAATATTATGATTTACTATATTTATGGCACATTTTAATATCCCATGACTATAATTATACTCCATGGTTCATGTTTATTTTCTCACACACTTATGTCATGGTACGTTTTTGTTCATTCGAGATTACATTTCATTATATCATGAATTATAGATAATTATTATTATCCCATATTATTTTAATAATATACTTCTCCCATACTCATGTTTTCTTAGATGCTTATAATCTAACCCTTAATGAAACGTTAAAGAGATTTTCTCACACTAAACATTCCAACCCATCCCTTTATATTATTTCATTTTCCTTGGGAAATATTTTTAGGAATATTTTTAAAAATAATTTTTATATATATATAATTTTTGGGTGAAGTTGAAGAGATAAAAAAGAAATATTAGTATATTAGAACAAAATAACTTTTGGATGATAAAGAACTGAGAGTTAGTCATCAATGAAACTAAACAATCCATTCATGAGATTATGTGATTATTATGAGATGTAATATTTAAGTTATTTAAATGATGTATAATATATATATGATTAGCATGGGTTTTATAGTCAGTATCATATATGTTTTTAATTATTTTTGAGGATTAGTTAAGAAATATGAGGCATTGAGATAATATAACATTAATAAGATCATCATTGATAAGACATAGTATGGGATAGAAACCTAATATTTTTTTAAAGTAGAGACTATGCAGATCTACTATAAATTAAACAATTTTTTATATACTGAAAAGTTGATTCAATTGTGTAATAGATTCCTTTAGGGGTAATCAAACATATAAAATATATTTTAGCATTAACTTAGTCTTCATTATAGTGAACGGTCAGTGGGTCTAATATTACACTCCTTGTGAGACACTCTTGGGGGATATAATTTTTTAATAATATTACATTTAATACCATTATGATGTAGTTAAATATATTGGAATTAAACGATGTGTTAGTTTGAAAATAAAATAGAAAAATTGCTATAGAAAACAAAGGATAAATTGAAGGAGTGATAAGGTTTTCCAATTATAACATAGTTGAATTGAATGTATCATAAGTTTAAATGAATGTGTCATTGAAAAAAGAACCATTAGGATTAATTTATCATATTCATATAATCCTTGATTTTTATTTCACTTGACATTATCATATCCTTTTGGTTTAACTATTTGGTTGGAAACATGTTTATGAACATTATGTTATGAAAGGCATTTCTCAAAGAAATCTTAATGAATCATATTTCGAAACTATGGATTCCCAATCTTACAATGGATAAAATGGTGAATATATCAATAAAATATATATCTTGAGTTTATTATGGATCCCTTAGATTATTATTTATTTATTTATAATTAAAATTGTGAAGATGGTATTTATTTAATGGGCGAGAATGTAACCCCTTGAGATTTTGAAAGATATAAATATTCCAAATACTATGTTTGATAGCTTATTTCACATGCAACACCAAACTAAACTGAAATTAGATATATTATATGAATATTATTTTAAAAATATAATAATATTAATACCTCAATTAAATAAAAATATTTTAATAAATTTTAAATGAATAAAAACATGACTTATAACACATAAATATTTAATTCGGTAAAATTCAATAAATTGAGTTTAATTTGTATATTTTATTTACATTTAAATAATAGATTAATTGATTTTCAAATTTCAATATTGTAAAATGAATATCATTTTTAAATTAATCATGTCAAAAATATATTGGGCTTAATTTTTTTTTATTTTTTCTAAATGACATGATTTTTATGTGAATAGTAAAAAATACAATTTGTAACAAAATTATAATGCTTATGACTATATCATTATATAATCATGATGTATATATATATTAATCATTTTAATTCATATAATTTGTCTTAAAAGGGTTAAATTATTAAATATAAATACTATTACGAACTTGTAAAATCTATGATTAATTTTATAAATTCAAGTGCCATTTTAATCCAATTTAAAATTTGTTAACATTAATTTCCCTTAAATTATTAATTTTTCATTAAAATAAGATTTTGTATTTATTTGAAATCCATATAATTTTTTATAATAATCCATTTTATTTCATTAAAATTAATCACATTGTTTATTTTATCCTAGATAAAAAATTTATGTTTAAAAATTAATATTTTAAAAAAGAACTTTATATGTGTTACATGCACTAATGTTAGAAATGATTTTTTACACATAAATATAAAAAGATATATTATATTTTGAATCATTATGTAAAAATTATTTAATAATTTTTATTTTTAATTCATTAAAAATAAATTACTTAGGTAAAAATTAGATTACACTGTACAACCAAAAATGGTAAAAGTTATAATTCTATGAGTTAAAGGATTTAATGAAAGTTTAAAACATCATTTGAATGAATTATTTAGTTATTTTAATCATTTTAAAATCACATTTTCCATTAATCATAATTTATTAGTTTTATTTACATGTGAATCATGTGATTTATTTAAAATAAGTTGAAATATTTACAAAAAATGTCAGTCTCACCATATAAAAAAGGGGCCACTCACCTCCCCTCCAAGAAAACACTAATATTTAAGTTTAATATTGAAAATAAGATCTCATTACTTCCCATGGAATATTAGTTTACTACATTTATCATTTGTTAAAAATAATTTACCATAATACCTTTATTTCCAATGAGTCTTCCAAGGGAAAACACAAGTCCTCGACATGAGTATTAATTTTTTCCAACTTCACTTAGTTTATATGTTACATATATATGAATAATTTAATTATTTATATATTATTAAATATTAAATATTTTTATTTTTTTATTATTTGGTAATAACTTTTACTTCCTTTCCCTTTTCCATTAAGAAAAATTAAACTTTCATTTTTTCATGTGTGGACTATTGCCCCCATTATTCAATCTATCTTATTTTCCATTTAGTTTATTTCATATTTATATAAAAATATAAAAAAATTATGATAAAAAAAAATAATATAAACATAATAATTTATTTTTAAATTATTGTTTTAGTTTTAATGTAACCACTTTCACAACAATAATCATATAATAATTATGATATGTTCATTTTTTAGTCGGTCTGACCAACATGATGAAAAATGCCAGACATTAATATCATTTGAGGATCTGACAACATAATTATAGGTGAAATAAGTTATAAATAATTATATTATGATTTGATTTTGGTTATTGGAATGTAACATTAATATTAAACTCATTAATTTAGATATCATCATCTTTTTGTTAAAGATCATTAAAACATGTTTATCGCCAATATCCTCTGAAATAACAATGAGTAAAAATATCATAGAATGAAATTATAACTTTATAATATATTATTTAAAATAATTATAATACCTTTTATTAAATTTTAATGATATGATTTGGGAACAACTGTGGAACAAAAATTCTATTACCAAACTAGTTCAAAAGGATCCTAATTAATCACACCAGATATTGAAAATAAAAAAATAAAAAAATAATATAAATTTAGACACTAATTTTAAATGAATATTATAAAAGTTATTATATATGAATAATTTTTCGAAATATTTTATTAATATATTTATTTTGGAAAATAGAAGATTTATTTTAATTATTGTAAGTTGGGAACAAAATTTAGGGTTGCTTTTCCTCATTTGTAAATCTATGAAACATATATGATATTGTACACCATAATTTATATTATAAAATGTATTAACTATCCAATTTCATTAAAGTTATAATGAAAATAATTCATTTTCTGACTTTTTAATTTATATTTAATTGCATCCCACATATCTTATTTGATTTTTATGTTACCCTTACCATATTTGTTTTTGTTAACTCGACATCCTTGGTTGAGTTATATTGTGTCTTCTTGAAATTATTTATTTTTAGATTAATTGATTCCTCCTGAATATTTTTTTCATGTATCCTTCACTTTATATATCTATATGTTCAAAAACAAATTTCATTTATATCTTCCCCCTTGATGATTTTTATCCCTATAAAAAATATATCACTATTAAGAATAATTACAATCCTACTAAACGACAGTTTCCCCACCATGTCCACATTCAACTTTCCTATAAATAATTTAATATATATCTGGAAATAAATTTAGGTGTTATCTCATGTATACTTTATATTTACCCACCAATATTTGAAAATGAAAATTTTTATAGACTTTTTACAATATTGTTTTTAATAAGGGTATTACAAAATATTGAAACATATTTACGTCATTTCAAAATAATATGATTTATCTTCCACTCCATGTTTCTTTATATGTGACCAATATATATTTCTAAAGGAATAATTACTAAATATTATTTAAAATTAAAATTTCCTCAAATGTTTTCTCATTACCTTTATAAAAATTTTATCTCTTATTAAGGATCCATTATTGACGGTTCCTTTTAAAAGTAAAAGGATTTAAAATGTTTTTCTTTATCCTTATTTATGTATCTTTAATGTATTAATTAAATATATTTACTTCCAAATAATGAAATTGAATTTTATAAATTTTTAATTTCTAATAAATTTACTTTTTAAAAAATTACTTTTTAAATTTATTTTTTTGAAGACCCTTGAATTTTTCTCTTATGGAAAAGAAAAAACCATTTTGATGAAAATATTTTTTTAATTTTGATTCAATTTACTTCTTTATCTATAGAGGATTTATTTACATGGATGTTATTTTTATTGAAATACACCTAAATTTTCTTATGTAATACTCTTCTGGGTGTTTTAATTTTTGGTTATCGACCATTTACATTAATAAGTCCAATTTTGGCTCTACCATCTAGAAATTTTGTTAAACCCATTTTTTACTACATTGGTTTGTTAAATTATAATGAGTCACTTATTTCAACTAATACATAGACACACATATAAGTATATATATATATATGTATATATATATATATCACTAAGGTGTGAGGTTATATATATTCTCCAATGAATTATTTAAGTGTTCATATCTCATGAGATAATATTATAGTGCTTAGGTATTATAACGACTCAGCTATTCTAACATATTTGTCTGTGAGTAAAAATTTGGTTTAGTTATGATAATGAGGTTGTGTGTGGGAGTAATTGGGATTTATCTTCACTTAAAATTTTTCCAATGAGTATTATTTTGTATTAGTTTTTCTCATAAGATTGTGGGTGAGTATTATTTTCATCTATCTATGCACAAAAGGGTTTCCATTAGTATAATATATGTTATCTATGATCAAAAGGTTGTGTGTGGGTATAATATTGGGTTTGTAATGATCACATGGTTTTGAATGAATATAATTGTGGTTAATATATTCTCAAAAGATTTTTCATGGGAATTGTAACATTTTTCATTATTTATAATGTCATGGTTTACTATACTTATTCCAAATTTCTATGTCATATCCATATTATTATGCTCAATGATACATGTTTTTTATCTAATTCTCTTATTCCATGGTATAGGTTTTTTTGATTTAATACTACAAGTTGTTCTATAAAGAAATACAAATAACTATTGATGATACAGTTTCTTTTAAAAATATAGTTTTTCCCAATATATTTTTTTCACATATTCTTAGGATTTTACAATTGATGACATTTTGATGCGATATTCCCCTCTTGGGAATTTAACCTCATACCTTTATTCTCATATTTCAGGCTATTAACTAAAATTTTCCACTTCTTATAGTTTACTTGAGATCATAATTTGGGATAATAATGGCCACATCATGAAATAACCCAATGTAGTTACACTTTACTAGGGAAAAATACAGTTTTCCATTTTTTCTAGGTTATTAATCATAACATTAGTATAATACCCTAATATTGAGATTATTTTATCAACTCATACACCAGAATCATTAGTTTAATAAAACATTAAATCCCAATACCGACTGTTAGTTGTGAAACCATTTTTTCCATTCTGCTAAGATAGATTTCTAAATAATTAAATAAACAAGTTTGTTCATAAATTACTATATGATATATGATTCATAGTATATAATAATGTTAATTTATTAAAAAATCAAATCAAATAATTAATCCATTATAGAAAAAAATATAGAATACACTAATGGTTTATCATAAGGTGGTGTTCTCTAGATACATTTTATATAAATCCAGTGTATATGTTTCTACTGAACACATTCAAATACCAACTATAACAATCACCTATCAAGATACTCAAATCTAATCTCAATTTTTTATATTGGATTCTTATATAATCAATGTTTTATAATCTCTAAAAATAAAAATATAATAGAGAATAGCATTACAATGGAATATAAAACACATCATAAAAATAAACAATGTTTTATTATTACAAAACTGATTATCCTTATATCATTCATATAACTCCTATTGATTTATTTTTTAAATAGGGAAAAAATATTTAAGGGTCAGTTGAAATTCATAGAAAGGGGTTGTGTACAGTGGAAGATAACTTTAAATAATTATTAAATACAAAATATAGAAAGTATAAATAGTCTAATGATTCCATATAAATAATTACATGAGCATAAAAATATATATGGTTGTGAAAATTGTTGAATTGATATAGTCACATGGATAACAATAATAAATATTATAATTAGGGAATAAAAAATACTTGAAATCATAAACATATTGTTGTTTCCTTGTATCAAGTTACCATAATTAATTTTTATAGTCACTCAAATAATAATGTTTTAGTTTTTCTTCATGAGACCCACAAATGCATCAATGGGCTATATAATTTTAGTTCACATTATCACTTCTTATATCGAATTCAATTATCATATTAGAATAATTGATAAAAAAAATACATAATGTTTTATAAAGATCCTATTACATATAAATGGATACATAATCAATAATTATCAATTTTTAAGTAAATGGTAAATATATTTTAAATATTTCCCTAGTAAAATAAAATTTAATAATTTTCTATAAAGACACCCTTAAAATTAAATTATCAAATGTATGGTATTCACACCACATAGAATCCAAGATTATATGATCATGTAAATTTAATTATTGAATATAAATTACATGAGGAATAAAAAATTTATTCATGGTATAAAGAATATTAGAATTTATGCAAAATATATATAATAAGAAACATTATTCAAAATAAAAGATTATTATAGATAGTCACATATGAAATTTTAATGTTTTGATATATGATTGAATATTTTCATTAATGTCTTCAAATCCACATAAAAATGAAAATAAGAAATAAATATTTTATTTTATTTATAAAATACATGATTTTTTATAAGTATTATAAAAACTGAGTAAATTCAAAATAGAATATTGGGAGATAACCCCTTGTAAAAATTTAAAGGGATGATGGAATTTTGGTTAAAAATATAAAATACATATGGTTCCCAAAAAAACTAGGAAAAAACCATAAAATTAGATTTATGGTAAAAATTTCTATAAAATCATATATTTAAATAATCATTAGAGGAAGAATAAATGAAACGTTAAATGAGATGAAAAGCATTCCCAAATTTACATTAAATAAGATTGTCTTAAAATATTTTTATTAAAAGGATGTTTAATAACATGTTTAACCCCATAAGAAATAAAATTTAATTTAAATTAATGAATCTAGTAATGAATACGAATATAATTTTGTAAAACCATAAGTAAAATAGAGATAAAGAGTAATAATAAACTGATATATAAAATTTTAGTGGAAGATGCCCCCTTAACATAAATCTCGACCCACTAGGATTATCCTCTAACCACTTGAATAGTTGAACTATGTATATTAATTGTGTAATATATAACCTTATTAGTGTATAATTTATTTTTTATCTATTTATTATAATATGTTTTTATTTAATTTTCTTAATTTTCTCATGTTGATTATTTGGTGTTGTTTGATCCAAGGTTCCATTATTAATTTAATATAATAGAAATTATTTTTTCGGTTTTGATAATTTTACCATCTTATATAGAAGTGTTAAGGTATGGATTCTTTACCATTATAGTATTATAGAAGTTCTATAATTCAATTGATAGTCTAAAATTATTTCAAATTAAGAAATAAATATCAATACACATGTTTTTGGGGCTTAAAATGACTATGATTTTTTATTTTTAATATTCTCAATAAAATTATTATTTTATCACTAAATTATATTAATATATTTATAAATAATATACTTTTCAGAAAATATATTTTCATTACTATATAATTATATTAAAAATAGTCGATTAATATATTCATTTATGTGTGAGGTTAAATATGACCATGATTGGGTGAATGTTATAAACAATATGAAAACTCTTTTATGAATTTTATGAAAAGAAAATTCATATTAATGTATAAATATATGATTAGATTATTGATGTAAAAATAATTTATAAAATTTAAAAATAGGATGGTGAGGAGAAAGTAATGAAATTGAAATATATTATATTAAAAGGCTTACATTCCACCTTGAGATTACTCAATTGTACTACACCATAAGGATTTTATGAATGGAATTTTATTAGGCCATTTATTAAAAAATATGGCTTGGATGGTTTGGGGAGGTATTTTAGAATATCATTGGTAAGTAAGGGGTTTTAAAAGTGAAGAGTGTCAGGTTAAATTGGGGTGTATTTATAGGTTAAGGGGATGGTGTATTCTAAATAAATTATTTATTAATTTATTATTTTTAATGAATATTATGGATATTGTTTATTATTGTCGCTAAATATTATAATTTATAACTGTGAGGCTAAGATAATTATTTTTATTAAATAATATATTCTATAATTAATCATTTATGTAACTTATAATGTAAAATGTATTATTTTACCATATTTATCATGTAACATTTGTATTTCACTATTTTTAAAAATTACTAAAATATATAACTCACATAATTTTAATGTGATGACTCTAAAAAAAGGTAAATTTCAAAATATTTAAAATTTAATTTTTAGAAATTTATCATTCAAATAAAATAATATAAAACATATAAATATATTTTTATCTATAATAAATATTATTATTTTTTTATGAGTTATTATATTTTTAAATTTTTATTGTTACTTTGTTATTAATTTATCTATATTTTTTTCATTCTATACATAATATTATAAATATATAAAACATATTTTAATCATAATAATATCTATATGATATTTTTTTAATATTAAATTTATGCTTACAAATTAGTGTTTTACAACTCCTAAAATGTTTTTTTATTATAGAATAAATTAGTTTTCAATGGAGTTGTACCCCTAATATGAATTAAATGTATAAGATACAAAAAAACTTCACAATTTTAAACAACCGTAAATTTTGAATCTAATAAAAAACCAAAAATCTAGACAATAGAATTCAAAATTAAAAACATTCTTAACATCAACTCTTGTAAATGATGACTGGTGATATGGATGTTTAAATGGAATATAATGACTCTATCCTATAACCAACATGATGAATGGGTCCACACTTCCCTAGTAAATTATTTTTTCAATGGTTAATACTCATCATTGAGAAATGTAACACAACCAAAATTACCAATATCAGTAGGATCATTGTTCTAGAAATAGATAAACAAAATTACATCTCAGTGATATATAACCATTATCACTGATACACCATTATTTTTGTCATAGGTGAAAAAAATAAAATTAAAAAACCATCAAGAAAACTATGGACATTAATAAAAAATGTTGCTAGAAATGAAACCTATAATATTTTTGAATCATAATGAGACCATAAAATAGTTTATTATAGACCAAGAAACCACTGTCCCATGAAAACATTTCAATAGGAAAACCCTAAACCCCCATCATAAAAATAAAATATAATCCTTATGGAAGCAAAGAAAACAACATGAGTTCTGCCTCATGAAACAATGGAAGATTCTTAACCAATATACCCCAAAACCTATAAGAAAACAACCACACTAGATTTAAACTTGGATAAGTGTAAAATATATAGTACTAACAGAAAGTGCTGAAAAACAATTTGTCTTTTACAAAAAGATATTGCCATAGAGAAAGAAATCAACAAAACAAAATTAATGAAAAAACGGATGCACTTGAACAAAAACATACCACATATAATCCCATTTTTTCACAAACACAAAAATTTCATAACAAATATTGGGTCTAGAAGTTTGGAACATATAAAAATAGATGATAAGAGATGAATGAGACCAAAGTTAAAAATAAAATAAACCCTAAAACTATGAATGTTGACACTGACCCGGACTTCTAGAACATACCAAACCACCATGGAAATCTATGAATAAGAAAAATGTGGGGTTTGACATAGAATACATGGATGAACTGGGAACCATAGTATGAAAAAAATTCCCCAAATTAGGAAACAACATAACTAAGGGACTAAGGGGAAATAAGGTGGAAATCTAAGGGGAAATCCGGGGAAGGATAATAACACTAAGACAGGTAGCAGGGGCCTTGGGAGAACCCATAGATTCATCAACATTGAATATGTTCATCAAAAACCCTAAGAGATTTCTAGAATTAACGAAAGAGTGAAGGAGATAAATTTTTAAGGAGTTAATCACCATCCCTATGTAGGTTAATATTTTATTATAAAACACAAAATATATTTGTTAAAAATATACACTTTCACTTCAATTTTTTAATAGTGATACAGTATTATTTCATGGTATTATGATATTTATAATTACATAATTATTGTTGGTAGACATGATTTTAATAATTACATCATTATTTATCCTAAGGGTCATGTTACTATTATAGTGGTTACTATATTATTCTAACGATAAATTTACTATTTTATTGGGGATTCTTTCAATAGCATTATGATATTTACATATTCCTTAAATATATCTTATTTACATAGTTCTTTATTCACTAGAGATTATATCAATATTAATATATACATAATTTAAAAAAATTTAATCATATTTATAAGGTTTTATGTCATTTTAATATTGATGTTCATGGGGTGGCCTTTCTAAGAGTCCTGGTTGATGGAATTGAAAAATGGGATCCATGGAATTTGCCTCATAATCCCTCATATGGTCTACATTTAAAAAATAAAAATCATGTGAAAAAGAAATCTCTCTACATATAGAAGATAAAAATGGGATATCTATGTATTAAATGATTGGTTACAGACTAAATATTATAGACCATTTAAAAACATTTTCTAGTTTGTTGATTTAGTGTTTATAATCATAAATTGGGAGTAAGAAATGAATATCATCCAATATTATTAAAATGGTTTTTAAAATAATAAAACCAATTTTAAGATTTTTCAAGAAACATTTTCTCCTACGAAAACATGGATATGGGATAGCCCTATAACCAAGAAATGGTTAGATTTAAAATATTAAATTAGACTACTCTTAGATGGAAAATAAAATTATGAATACAAACTTATGGTTATTTGATGTTATTGGTTTTAAAAATATTCAAGGATTTTTTCACCTGGATGAACTCCACCTGTTCCCTTCTCTACATGTTCTCTATTTCATGAAAAGAAATTACTACATGTTTCTTTATATATTCATGAACATCCCGTTTAACACCCTTATCTAATCTTACCTTCACCACACATTCCATTCTCCATGTGGGCCTTCCTCTATATATACCAAATTCCACACACTCCCATTATCACATGTGTATCCTAACATTATCATTGTTTCATGCCTAAAGATATATCTAGGTGATTGAGGTAGTTACCACCCATGTATGGGTTCCCAATATGGGGAATTTATATGAAATAATCCCACTACATCCAAATTGAAAGATGAAGTGTGCACCTGGAACACATAAGTATACCGAGATCTGACTTATGTGGAAGTCATACTTAAAATGACATTTGAGTCATAACCTAATGATTATGAATAAAAATTTATTGTCCAATTGTTCTTAGTTGGAGATATAACATGGAAATAAGAGTGCCTAAAAACATTTACCTTAGCTCTAGACCATCTGGGTAACTTTACATGGTCATGAGATACCTAATTACTATGATGAAAAAGCATTGGGACACTTGACCAGAAAGATACATGGGATATACATTTCCCATTCCATGAAACAATTGCCTCAAATAACTCATGTTACCCATATAAATGAAACATCACCAAGTCCATTCCCCTAGGTAGATAGTTTTCTCAGGCCATCCATATAAGTCCCTAATTTTCTTAGGACAACTAACTAGGTAAACACTTTTCCCTGGTCACGTACATATATGCAATTCTCTCAGGATCACATCCATGGGTTCCACTTCTTTTAGGTCCCATCTATGGTAAACCATTCACCTAGGTAAACTAATTGGGTACTAATTAGTCTAAAAATAAGGGGAGTCCCCTACACACCACAAATTAGGATCATTGATAGGCTATAGTCTTGGTCCCTCGATCTAATTTCATTGTATCAGTCACTATCAAACATAAAAAATTGATACTTTACCAATTTAGTTTTAAATAAGTGTTTGATAGGATTTGTGTTCTAATACCTATATCCATAACTTTTATCTCATATATTTCCTTAATTCATTATAATTATGTAGGATTCTTTAATTTTCTAGAGTTGAGATTCTCCACATAATTCCTTATGTGCCTTTTCTTGAGATTCTACTCAGTATTTTATCATATTCCTTGGGAAGAGAAACTTTTGTTGGTTTCCATAAATTCATTGAGTAAAGGTTCTTTTTTTGGTTTCATTAAATTACTTATGTTTATATCCACCTCATGGTTTCAAAAAAAATACCATCACCTAACTTGTCATGGCCCATCCCCTAGGGCCCATATCGTAATTACCCAAGATCGCCTTCCATATGATAGGTGTTGGAGAGTAAAACTAGAAAGGAATTTCTCTAAAATGGGAAGACATTTCCTTGAAACATGTACACACATATACACGTTACACTTCACACAGGTAAAACACAATGGAAAAGAAAAGTGAAACCACAACTAAAACCACCACAGAGTGTATAAGTAAGTAAAAAAGTAAATGGGCTAGAATAAAAGCACAACTGAAATGAAAATATATCAATAAAAGAAAAAATATCCTGATGTCATCTTCTAAGGATCCTAACTGAAGGGTAGGTACTACTCGTCACTACGGCTCTCAACTTCCACTGGTCCCCTTAGTACACTGTCAAGTCCTAGATCCTCAAGACTCAGTCAAAGTTTCCCGTCGTCTGCACAAGACACAATGAGGTGTGGGTGGAACTCATGCAGGGATGTGTATTAAAATACCTAGTATGGACCCCAAGACCCATGAAGGACTCTATAAATTCCAAAAAGTAAAAAACAGAAATCATGATCTCAATCACAAAGCACAAAGAAAAACACATAACCCAAATCTAGTATACTACTCATAGATCAAGAATATAGATGATTAGTCATAACCTATATCATTTTATTCCATTATAAAGATCCATAATTGAACCATGATGAATTTGTTCCATTGTTGATCCATATAGGGTCGTATGTCATTAATACATGATGGGCCGCTCTATGGTGGGTCATTTTTGGGTCACACACTGCTTATACACATTGGGTCACTAGGATGCTGATCTACACAGGGTCTCTATGATACTGATCCACACAGTGTTGCTAGCATACTAATCCACATAGGGTCTCTATGATGCAGATAAACAAAGAGTCTCTATGATGATGATCCACACAGGGTTTCTATTATTCTGATCCACATCGGGTCTCAACGTTATTGATCTACATTGGGTCTCTATGATGCTGATCTACACAGAGTTTCTATGGTGCAAATCCACATAGGGTTGCTCTTCAATTTGACAGCCACCATAGGATTCACCAAACTCTTTAATCTTGAGTTCCCTAGAATATTCATCACAAGATATCAGTTATGCCTCAATGGACACAAAGTTCCATAATGTAGTAACCCAAAGGACTACCATTTCTTAATGGTTCCAATGCAACAAACAACACATCAATTGGACACATGATCTATGAGTTATAGGCATTTTAGTGTCGAGTGACCAGTTAGATTTGGGTACAATCCAGCCCGACCAAACTCTAACATTCCTCGAATCTATAAACGGTATCTCAAAAGAACTACCTCATCCTAATGTTTGTAGAGATGCAGATGATTCGTCAAATGGACATCTGATTTCATATATACGCCCATTTAAACGTAACTGGGCTAAAAAGGGGGTCTGGGTCCAGTCCGACCTGGTCTGATTGACCCAACCAGGTCCGCTGGGTCTGGCCTGAAGGGGCTGGGCTAGGCCTAGTTTGGATGGCCCTGGCTCAACATGCTGGTGGTGGGATTGGCCTGTGGGGTCGCGGGTTCGTCCCCATCCACCAGGCAGGGCACGTCCCATTGGGCAACGGAAATTCTCGGCCTGCTGGCCAAGTGTAGGGGATCTGGTCCCCTCCCGAATGGTTGAAGCAAATCTAGCCTTCAAGGCTGCAGCACTGGTTCATGAAGGAACTCCCGATCAGTCTCTCTGGTTATGAGCCATCCCATTGGGGCCTACACCGTGACTCCCCAAGCCCGCCTCCAATAGGCCAGGGGCTGGTGAATGGCACCGAGTAGGCATATTACTAACATTGGAGGCATTTCCTAAGAACATGTACACACACACACATCATGAAGACCACAAATAATGAAATGTAAAAAACACTATGGAACAAAATACATGCATACAACTAATCCCAACCAACAGAGTACGACAGAAAGTATAGTACTGAATGTAAACGGGGCCAAAATATAATCCCACCAAAAACAAGAGAATGAAAACTGCAATTTCCAACATGTAAACACAAATAGGTACTGGGACTGCTGCTCCTACCATAGGAATGCCTTGGACTGCAGGGAACTTAGAAATCTTGGTCTTGTCTTCATCTACCCTGGACTCTGTCAAAAGGATTCTCATCTGCACATGATATGACACATGTGGTAAAAGCCCATACAGGGGTGAGTATAACAATACTCAGTAGAAGACACTAAAAACCCATAAAGAAAATGCAAAAAAGGCATGTTCAGCCTTATATATTATATGTCTACTGAACATAAAATATAAGAACACAATCCAGATATACTCAAAACCCTGACCTGTTGTCTAGTGACAAGTCACATAACCGCACACCCATGAAGATGATTCCTTTTTTTGGGCCTCTGATCGGTCCTGAAAACACGTAATGATTCACCAGCGCGAGAAACGCTCAAAGAAGGGCCTTTCCTATTCTAGTCCAATTTGTCATCTTCTATCGTCACCTCACCTCTGCTAAGTTTTCATGACGTCGGATATTCAATTTGGGATCATTGCATTTCAAAACGACTGCCCAATGATCTATTGTTCCTCATCTTGAGAAGAACGAGAAGAACGTGTAACGCCCCAAGATTTTATGAAAAATATTCATTTAATTAATGTCTTGTGTTTTATGCTACACCAAGATTACCTTGCGCTATACGCAACACCGTATTATCTTGCAGTATACGCAACACAATTCTTGGATCGTGTTACACACAATTTTGATAATAGTTATTCTATACAACATTGAGTATATATATATATATATTCAATGTATAAATGAAATATGGTTGGATTCTGTTATACGAAACAACTAAGGATTCTTTCACAACACGCAACCTTGACTTGGCTTGCATTATACCCAATCGCGACCTTCCTCGATAGCGTATGTTGTACGCAATACCGGGATTTAATAAACAATGTTATATTGTTATAATATTGTCATGAACTAGCCGTTATGAATAGTATTAACTAAATTTTGAATTTTAAAACATTATTATTCATCTTACACATTTCTAGAACATGGTATAAGAACAAAATAAATTTTTCGGGTAAAATAAGTATTTTAAAAAAAATGCAGTTTTGCCGCCTTTTGATGGCGCACCCACATTAAATCTAGTTTTTGACATGATTATAAGTTCAATATGACAAAATAAAATTCTTCTTTGGAATCAAGAAATAAAAATTTACTTTGGATAAATTTTTCATATTATTCTGGTAACATTCACATTTTAATGAATAGTAAAAGCACACTATATTTTAATTAAAAACAACTTTTTTCATCGTAATATCTTATGTGGTTAAATTATAATATTGAATGGTTTTAAAGTATAAATAGAATATATTTTTACCATTTAATATAATTTATGTAATTAGCATTAATTTTACCTTGAATTCATAGGTTAAATCAATTCAATCTTTTGCAATGTTTTAAACAAAAACCCATTTTTATTCGACGACGAGATTAATTTTAATTTAATTTCTGCAACTTCTGTGTATTGAATTTTAATAAAATGGATTCCATATTTGGAATCAGTGGGTCCAAATTATGTTAATAGGCTAATTTTTATTTTTGGGAATTATGAATAGTAACTACGGTAAATTTTATTTACCATAGTTAATGGTAAATCGGGTAATTAAGGGTAAATATAATATTATAAAATTACCCTAACAAATGCCAAAATTCTATTTGGTGGCTAAAAGTAAACCCATGTCAACTAAGGGTTGGATTAGATTCATTTTATGGACTTTTGACCAAGAAAATAATTTAATTATTATTAAAACCAAAGAAAGTGACAACATGTCACTCTCTTAAATCTTATAAGTATAATAATTTTAACTTAGTGATAAACATCATAAAACTTCGAACAGTAATAGTCTCGAAAAATCTATCAAAATTATCCACATCATGAGAATTTATTTAGAATTTTTTGGGATTAAATAATTATCATTATTTTGACACAATAGTGATGCAGAAATAATTTATCTAGTGAAAAATAAAGAATATAGTTTTTATTAAACTAATAGTGACCATAAAAGGCACACAACCCTGACCAAAACTTATTGGTCATGTAAATTTAAACTATAATCATCCAATGGTCGAATATTTGACCATTTGGAGTCGTATACAAGCAATTATGACACTTATATTATTTTATATTAAATGATTCCAAAGTTGTCACCTTCATAATTTAATAAATATAACAATTTAAATATTTTTATTTTAAGATGACAAATTCGAGTAAAAGTATTATTTTGAAAGTTAATATATTTATCTTCATCATAGGATTTTATTTTAAATTTTTATGCAACAAATATGTATATTAAATAATTATACAAAAATTTTGTAGTAATTATTTTATTAAGAGATAAACCAAATAAATGGTTTTAAAAATAATAAAATAAATATTATTTGAACTATTTAATGTGATCCACTAATTTTATAGATACATATGACCTTTTGTTAATCTATTAAATCTTTTAGTTCAAACAAAATCTTCTGTATATATTTTATTTAAATTCAAATAAATGAATAGTGTCAAAATTGACACTATTGTTATTTTATAAACATAACATATTATAAAATTGTTTAAAAATCAAAAAAATATTTAAAAATTATAAATTTATATTTATATCATCTATAATGTTATAAAGTAAACAATTATGGAAAATTCACAACAAATAAGTAATTATTTGTTATAATTTAAAATTTAGAATTTTATTAGCACAAATAAACTTAAATAGATTAAATAAGGATAAATAAAAATGATAAGGTTTAAAATAAGATCCAAACATGTCTAAAATTGATTTTTTGATGAATTTACAACCCTATATCATCTAATATTCTAATATGAGTCATTTTTGGAGGTTTTTTTGTGGGTTTAGATTTATTATAAATTAATACTTTTAAGAATTCCAAAGGTGCCCCTCTCCTCCCTTATAAAAGGGCACCTCCTCCCTCTCTTCCTCACACAACTTTGAGCCTTCAAGCTCATCCAACCCCTAAAAAATTCTCTTCTACACTTCCCTAGAAACATCCTAGAGGTTATGGTGTTCCTCAAAGACCAATTTTAGTTCCCTAAGTGGAGGTCTCAAAGAGGAGCTTTAAAGAAGAGGTAATTTCCGTTACCGATTCTTTCACCTTTATTTCTTCTTCCACTTCTTCTTATTAGGTTGTTTCATTATGAAGTAATAACATCAGTATCACTCATATACTGATATGTTATTATAAGTATGAAACAATCATATTTCACCATCTATCCATCCTACGGAAAACAAAATCACGGCGTGTGCGTACGTACGGAATATCGTCTCCACGCCGTGGTGAAATCTATTTTACACCACCACCTTACTTGGATGGATAAAATGGTGTAAATAATAACTATATATGATTATTATAAAGTGATATTGATACTGAAATAGTATACATACACTTCAACACAAGTTCACGAACAAGAGAATGATATCATCGCTCGTGCGTACGTACGGACTACTGTCTCCACGACGCGATGAGATTCATTCTCCATGTTAACCATTTAAGAATGATTATAAATTATATATAAGAAATAATAATGAAATATATGACATGTTAAATCTACTCGATTTATGTATATATATATATATCTATGTCATCTACTTACTTTCATTCAAGACAATAAGGAAAGGAAAACAGCGTTCATGCGTACGTACGGACTACCGTCTCCATGAACGGTGTGTTTCATTTCATTTATCTATATTAATATATATATATATACTGAATATATATGATATATAAATCATGTTTTATATTCTGGAATTAAGTAATCATGATCTAATTAATCATATGAATAATTACAAGTCAAAACACGGACAACAAATGAAACAATTTTACCCAAAACGCTCTTTAACATGGAATTTACAAAAGAACGAGTAATATAATGTCATAAGTGAACCATATATGATATCATAACAATGAATATTATTCTTTAATAAGTCAATGACATTATTTAAATCATTATACAGGAGGTTCGGACACATATGAAGCAAATTGGACCTAAGGTAAGGGAAATATCACAATCCCATTTTTATCCGAGATTTTTTATACTTTAGTATTTACTGGGGTGTATTTTATCATCCACATCCATGTTTCCTCAATATGTAACGTTATTTCTATCCATCTAAAATTTTTTAAATCCAATTTTACCCTTCAGTTAGTTTTTAGTAAACGATATGAAAGGAATATTTTGTTGTTTTTCATACGAGGTACTTTTTGACTTTTCCGACAAAAGTACGAAGAATGTTTTTTTAACTTATACGGCACGAACGGATTTTTACGGTTTTATAAATCCCTATTTTCATGAAGCTTCCTCCAAAATATTTCATGACTATTTTCAATAAAATCACTTTCTTTTAAAATTGCATGACGTTTTGTTAAAAGAAATTGATTTTGAAGAAGAAAGGATATTTTCCTCAAGAATTAATTTCAAGTGTTTTATCAAAATTATTTCCCATACAAGGTAACATAGGGTTATATTTCTATCCCTATTATTACATTGATTTTTTTATGTTGTGATGGAATTATTTTTATGACTTCCTTTATCTTATATGAATTGTTTTATGATGTCACGATGTTTACGAATCCTATTTTTACTACATGGGTTATGAAATGATGTATGATTTATGATTTTTTGGCACACATAAGAATGGTATCATTATGAGATGGGTGGGACCTATATCTCCCTCCAATTAATTGGGTAAAGATTTTATATCTCATGAGATAGACATGGCTGGAATGGTAGGTTATACCGGTTCAGTGAAACATGACTGAAACGAGGGTGACTCGGTTCAGAAAGGGACTTTGTCCACTAAGATAGTCTTGGAAATGAGTCTTGACTAACAAGAAATGATTCTCTATGATTATGTGTGTATGACACAAAGTTTCATGTTTTATGTTATGATTATTGGATTTTCATTTCACTACTAAGATTTATCCCATGTTATTAAATTATGCCCTCTTTTGAAAGTTAAGATTTCAAAAATGTTATGTTCTTATGAATATGATGTGATTGATATTTCTTTTGTTTACCCTTACTGAGCATTTGAGCTCACCATTTTATGTTTTCTTTTCCCCAGGATATAAAGAAAGGTTTTAGGTATAAAAAAAAGTAAGATCTTCATGGGAGATGTTGAAGATCTTTCACCAGGATTAGAAGATTATATTCCGAGTTTCCAAAGACACTAAACTATTACGATCCTTGTGTGTGTGTTTTTGTTATGTACTAAGTATTCCAAAAATGTAATGTAATGTCAATGTACGTCAGGCTTAGGTTCTCTACTGTTGGTATCAGAGGAAAGGTTTAGTCAACCATTGGAAACTAGGATGCGAAAACGTTAGTGAGATCCCTATAGATATTTCTAAGGTATGCCTAGGGATGTCCCTAAGGTTAAGTATACGTATAGGTTGTAGTCCTAGAATTGCGCTAACGATCTTAAAATGTAACCTAAGAAGTTAGATATTGAGGATACTCCCCCTTTATAATGTTGTTTTCCCAGGCATGATTTTTGCCTCTCACACTATTCTTTTTGGGTTTTAGAAAATGGCTGGATGGAAGATGATTCACGATAATGGAGGATATGATGGACAATGGAATGATATTCGTCATGAGGAACCAAATGAAAGGGGATTTGGAGGTCTAAACATCATTATTATGCCGAATCAGCAATCTCATAATATGATCAATAAAGTAAAATTTGGTATGTTTCCTGACTTGGCTAATAAGAGAAAGATGGAGTTTCATGATGATCATAGAGGAAAGAAAGTTCAATTTCCCGTATGTAAATCATGTGGGAAGAGGCATCAAGGAGAATGTTTCAAAGGAACTGGAAGATTATTTGGGTGTGGAATAGAAGGACACAAAGCCAGTAAGTGCAAAGGAAAAGGTTCCGTTAACACCAGGGATGAGGATAATGGTATTGCTACGACATCAACAATGGTTAAATTTTTTAAATGTGGAATGTACGGGCATTATGAAAACCAATGCCCTAAGAGAAAGTATCATGAAGATAATCAGTATGGTCGTATGGGTAGTATAAATGTGGATGATGATGAAGAGACTACAAAGGATATGTGAGATGAAAGAATTGTTGAACCTCGGTCAATGGTTTAAGAATGTAGTGGAATGATTACATGTTTATCATGTGTAATGTTGTATAAGTAATCTCATGGTACTATGGAATAAAGAGACATCTAAGGATTTATACACTGTTTTCTTTCCTTGAGTTTTGAAAGTGTATGATTAATGTTATCAGTATCTATGAAAGGTTATTCAGATATTTTTGGAATGTAGATGATATGCGCATAATGAAGGGAAAATGAGAAAACGAAATGTTTAACAGTATTCATGAGCTCATGATTGATATAAGGACTAAGTGATATCATGGTTAGAGTATATAGAATTTTAAGGATTTTGGTATGTGGAAAGAGTTAACTTTTAACAGCATTCATGTTTTCACTAACGTTCAATGGGTATTCAAGAGAATACCTGATTTAGGCATTTGAATGATTGGAATGTGACCAATAAGATATATGGGGGATAAATGATGGTATTCACATGCTTGGTTGACGACATTTCAAGTAATAATTTTCTTTATACTATGATCTTGGACCGAAGTATTTTAGATACGCCAAAAGATTGGAATGGATTATGTTTGACATAAGTTAGTATTGTTTAAGGATAAAACTTTTTTGATATTATTGATGGGATGTTATAGTAATATAGCTTTAGAAAGAGGACAATCTGCAGGATGGGCGACAGCCCATCGTGTCGGACAAGGCTGTGGGAATCGAACCCACAACTGAAGTGCGACTGGCCTTTATCGCCTACCACTGGCCTACAGGAAGTCTCTATTTAGTAGAAACTAGTTTTATTATATTAAGTAGTATGATATATGAAGTATAAGTCTATTTTAGGAACCATATATGATTAATATCACTATATAATGACTTATGTATATTTAATAACTTGTTATAACCTTTTGTTTGAGATAGATGGAATGACCCGTCATTCTATCACATGATCTACTAACACTTCACGAATAACAAATTCAACTTCATTTGATTAAGAGATGAAGTGGAAATTGTTCAAGGCACGAAAAACAGTGAGATTGTACCAAAATAAAGTAATTATATATTCTAATTCAAATTCTTCAACTTTAGGGAAATGATCTTAAAAAACCAAAAATGTTGTCCTAGTGCTCTTATATCTGATGAATTAGATGGTACCCTAGATCATCACAAATTTATGGCTTTGCGATTGTTGGCTTTTTCATATCCATGTTCTCTACCACTCTCCATCAGAACCTGATGGTTAGATTTTTCTTCCATATCCATATTTTCACCTATGTTCTCCTACGTGGAAACCCAATGACGAGTTAATTTGGGTAACCGTTACACTTCATACTTTAGTTTTTAAATCCATTTTTTGGTATTCCTTTTTACAATGTGAGTTTCTATTAAAAAAACTTTCGAGTAGTAACCCATTTATAACCCCGACAAATTTCGAGGGCGAAATTCATTTTAAGAGGGGTAGAATGTAATGCCCCAAGATTTTATGAAAAATATTCATTTAATTAATGTCTTGTGTTGTATGCTACACCCAGATTACCTTGCGCTATACGCAGCACCGTATTAGCTTGCAGTATACACAACACTATTCTTGGATCGTGTTACACACAATTTTGATAATAGTTATTCTACACAACATTGAGTATATATATATATATATTTATTCAATGTATAAATGAAATATGGTTGGATTCTGTTATACGAAACAACAAAGGATTCTTTCACAACACGCAACCCTGACTTGGCTTGCATTATACGCAATCGCGACCTTCCTCGATAGCGTGTGTTGTACGCAATACTGGGTTTTAATAAACAATGTTATATTATTATAATATTCTCATGAACTAGCCGTTATGAATAGTATTAACTATATTTTGAATTTTATAACATTATTATTCATCTTACACATTTCTAGAACATGGTATAAGAACAAAATAAATTTTTCGGGTAAAATAAGTATTTTTCAAAAAATGCAGTTTTGCCACCTTTTGATGGCGCACCCACTTTAAATCTAGTTTTTGACATGTTTATAAGTTAAATTTGACAAAATAAAATTCTTCTTTGAAATCAAGAAATAGAAATTTACTTTGGATAAATTTTTCATATTATTCTGGTAACTTTCACATTTTAATGAATAGTAAAAACACGCTATATTTTAATTAAAAACAACTTTTTTCATCGTAATATCTTATGTGGTTAAATTATAATAATGAATGGTTTTAAGTGTATAAATAGAATTTATTTTTACCATTTAATATAATGTATGTCATTAGCATTGATTTTACCTTGAATTCGTTGGTTAAATCAATTCAATCTTTTGCAATGTTTTAAACAAAAACCCGTTTTTATTCGACAATGGGATTAATTTTAATTTAATTTATGCAACTTCTGTGTATTGAATTTTAAAAAATGGATTCCATATTTGGAATCAGTGGGTCCAAATTATGTTAATAGGATACTTTTTTTTTGGAAATTATGAATCGTAACTACGGTAATTTTTATTTACCATAGTTAAAGGTAAATCGGGTAATTAAGGGTAAATATAATATTATAAAATTACCCTAACACATGCCAAAATTATATTTGGTGGCTAAAAGTAAACCCATGTCAACTAAGGGTCGTATTAGATTCATTTTATGGACTTTTTACCAAGAAAATAATTTAAATATTATTAAAACCAAAGAAAGTGACAACATGTCACTCTCTTAAATCTTATAAGTATAATAATTTTAACTTAGTGATAAACATCATAAAACTTCTAACATGAATAGTCTCCAGAAAGCTAAAAAAATTATCTACATCATGATAATTTATTTAGAATTTTTTGTGATTAAATAATTATCATTAATTGTGACACAATAGTTATGCAGAAATTATTTATCTAGTGAAAAATCAATAATATAGATTTTATTAAACTAATAGTGACCCTAAAAAGCACAAAACCCTGCCCAAAACTTATTTTTCATGTAAATTTAAACTATAATCATCCAATGGTAGAATATATGACCATTTGGAGTCCTATACAAGCAATTATGACACTTATATTATTTTATTTTAAATGATTCCAAAGTTGTCACCTTCATAATTTAATAAATATAACAATTTAAATATTGTGATTTTAAGATGATAAATTCGAGTAAAAGTATTATTTTGAAAGTTAATATATTTATCTTCATCATAGGAATTTATTTTAAATTTCTATGCAACAAATAAGTATATTAAATAATTATACAAATATGTTGTAGTAATTATTTTATTAAGAGATAAACCAAATAAATGGTTTTAAAAATAATCAAATAAATATTATATGAACTATTTAATGTGATTCACTAATTGTATAGATACATATGACCTTTTAGTAATATATTAAAGCTTTTAGTTTGAACATATATTCTGTTTATATTTTATTTAAATTCAAATAAATGAATATTGTCAAAATTGACACTATTGTTATTTTATAAAAATAACATATTATAAAATTGTTTAAAAATCACAAAAATATTTAAAAATTATAAATTTAAATTTATATGGTATATAATGTTATAAAGTAAACAATTATGGAAAATTAACAACAAATAAGTAATTATTTGTTATAATTTAAAATTTATAATTTTATTACCACAAATAAACTTAAATAGCTTAAATAAGGATAAATCAAAATTATAAGGTTTAAAATAAGATCCAAACATGTCTAAATTTTATTTTTTGATTATATTACAACCCTATGTCATCTAATATTCGAATATGAGTCATTTGTGGATGTTTTTATGTGGGGTTAGATTTATTATAAATTAATACTTTTAAGAATTCCAAAGGTGACCCTCTCCTCCTTTATAAAAGGGCACCTCTTCCCTCTCTTCCTCACACAACATTGAGCCTTCAAGCTCGGCCAAACCCAGTCAAATTCTCTTCTCAACTTCCCTAGAAACATCCTAGAGGTTCTGGTCTTCCTAAAAGACCAATTTTAGTGCCCTAAGAGGAGGTCTCAAAGAGGCGCTTCAAAGAAGAGGTAATTTCCGTTACCGATTCTTTCACCTTTATTTCTTCTTCCACTTCTTCTTCTTAGGTTGTTTCATTATGAAGTAATAAAATCAGTATCTATCATATACTGATATGTTATTATAATTATTAAACAATCCTATTTCACCATCTATCCATCCGACGGAAAACGAAATCACCGCGCATGCGTACGTACGGAATACCGTCTCCACGCCGTGGTGAAATCTATATTCCACCACCACCTTACATGGATGGGTACAATGGTGTAAATAATAACTATATATGATTATTATAAATTGATATTGATACTGAAATAGTATACATACACTTCAACACATGTTCACGAACATGAGAATGATATCATCGCTCGTGCGTACGTACGGACTACCGTCTCCACAACGCGATGAGATTCATTCCCCATGTTAACCATTTAAGAATGATTATAAAGTATATGTAAGAAATAATAATGAAATATATGACATGTTAAATCTACTGGATTTATGTATATATATATATATGTATGTCATCTACTTACTTCCATTCAAGACAATAAGGAAAGGAAAACAGCGTTCATGCGTACGTACGGACTACCGTCTCCATGAACGGTGTGTTTCATTTCATATATATAATATATATATATATATATACTGAATATATATGATATATAAATCATGTTTTATATTCTGGAATTAAGTAATCATGATCTAAGTAATCATATGAATAATTACAAGTCAAAACACGGACGATAAATGAAACAATTTTACCCAAAACGCTCTTTAACATTGAATTTACAAAAGAACGGGTAATATAAAGTCATAAGTAAACCATATATGATATCATAACAATGAATATGATTTTTTAATAAGTCAATGACATTATTTAAATCATTATACAGTAGGTTCGGACACTTACGAAGCAAATAGGACCTAAGGTAAGGGAAATATCACAATCTCATTTTTATCTGAGATTGTTTATACATTAGAATTTACTGGGGTGTATTTTATCATCCAAATCCATGTTTCCTCAATATTTAACGTTATTTATATCCATATACAATTGTTTAAATCCAATTTTACCCTTCTGTGAGTTTTTAGTAAATGATATGAAAGGAATCTTTTGTCGTTTTTCTTACGAGGATCTTTTTGACTTTTCCGACAAAAGTACGAAGAATGTTTTTTCTAACTTATACGGCACGAATGGATTTTTACGGTTTTTTAAAGCCTTATTTTCATGAAGCTTACTCCAAAAGATTTCATGACGATTTTCAATAAAATCTCTTTCTTTTAAAATTTCATGACGTTTTGTGAAAAGAAATTGATTTTGAAGAAGAAAGGATATTTTCCTCAAGAATTCATTTCAAGTGTTTTATCTAAATTATTTCCCATCTAAGAAAACATAGGGTTCTATTTCTATCCCTATTATTACATTGATTTGGTTATGTTGTGATGGAATTATTTTTATGAATTCCTTTATCTTATATGAATTGTTTTATGATGTCACGATGTTTACGAATCCCATTTTTACTACATGGGTTATGAAATGATGTATGATTTATGATTTTGTGGCACACATAAGAATGGTATCATTATGAGATGGGTGGGACCTATATCTCCCTCCAATGAATTGGGTAAAGATTTTATATCTCATGAGATAGACATGGCTGGAATGGTAGGTTATACCGGTTCAGTGAAACATGACTGAAACGAGGGTGACTCGGTTCAGAAAGGGACTTTTTCCACTAAGATAGTCTTGGAAATGAGTCTTGACTAACAAGAAATGATTCTATATGATTATGTGTGTATGCCACAAAGTTTCATGTTTTAAGTTATGATTATTGGATTTTCATTTCACTACTAAGATTTATCCCATGTTATGAAATTATGCTCTCTTTTGCAGGTTAATATTTCCAAAATGTTATGTTCTTATGAATATGATGTGATTGATATTTCTTTTGTATACCCTTACTGAGCATTTGAGCTCACCCTATTATGTTTTCTTTCCCCCAGGATATAAAGAAAGGTTTTAGGTATAAAAAAAAGGAAGATCTTTATGGGAGATGTTGAAGATCTTTCACCAGGATTAGAAGATTATATTCCGAGTTTCCAAAGACACTAAACTATTACGATCCTTGTGTGTGTGTGTTTTTGATATGTACTATGTATTCCACAAATGTAATGTAATGTCAATGTACGTCAAGCTTCGGGTCTCTACTGAACGCATGACGAAAAGAAATGGGGAAGAAACCCAATAAAAAAATTGTGGAACAAACCTCCTTAGTCATTCATCACTGCGTTGATCTGCTCCTGTTAGTTGGATCAAACTTAGAAGAAATCAACAAAAAATCAACATTGATTAATTTCTTGAAATAAACCTAATAAAAACCTCCCACAAGAACATACAAATATGTCGATCAACATGTGTTGTGGTTGATCCATGTTTGTCGTGCAAATTCAAAAATGGGAAAGGAAAAACAATATAACAACCCCTACCTTGATCCGATTGAAGAAAGATTGCCATCCCACATTCGTTGGAGGGATTCATTGAATCCAAGAGGCGTTCGCTCGCATCGTCGTCGTTCGCCAACATGTCCTCCTTCTCCAATGCTCTAAGAGGATCTCTCCTAATTTAAAATTTTATGAGGCTAACCCTATGAACATTCCATAAGCAGGACATTATAGGGGAGGATGAGGTCTTCACCCGAAAACGCTACATTTAAAATATAAATTAATTATTAATTTATTTTATTTCTTCCAATGTGCATCCTTTTAAATTTCCCAAAAACTAACTCTTGTATTCGACCCACATCGGTCGATGTTAGGCACCACCTAAGGTAAATTCACTACTGTGAATACAACGGTGCCCTCAGACTTCTGATCCAGGAACCATTTTAAACGATATTCCACTTTTTTTATGAAAACTAATCAGGTGCACTATTAAAAATTTTAATTTATTTCAAACATTTATTTCGAGCTCTCTAGGCCTCACAATAACATTCTGTTGAAAGGTATTGATGGAAAATAATTCTATATAATATTTTATAAATAATACATGGAATGCCTCAGACATTACATTCTCCCCAATGTGGGGATTCACGTCCTCATAAAGAAAAACATGGGCTACTAAAAAAGATGCGGGTTGTAGGGCCAGATATGAGTCTACTACTCCCACGTGCTCTCCGGATGATTCCCGTGCTACCACCAAATGCAAACCAATGGAATTAATCACCCACGAAATATCCTATCCTACCGATCCACGATCTCCATGGGGTAATCAAGAAAGGTCACCCCATCCTCGATGTCCAGCTTGCCCTAGTCGATGACGTGTGGAGGTTCATGCATGTAAATCCTCATCTGTGACACATGGAAGACATCGTGTACCCAGTGCAACTGCGGTGGTAGAGCTAGGTAGTACGCCACCTCTCCGACTCTGAGAATTATCTTGAAAGGTCCGATGAACCAGAGAGATAGCTTTATGCCCCGACAAAATATCCACAACCCTCACCGAGGAGAGACCCGAAGAAAGACATGGTCTCCCTACTAGAACTCCAGAGAACTCTGTCATCTATTATAAAAAGACTTATACTGGCTCTGTGTAGTCTTCATCCTCTCCTGGATGATCTGTACCTTCTCGGTGGTATATCGTACCAACTCAGGACCCATGAGTGCTGACTCTCCGGGGTCGGTCCAGCAAAGAGGTGACTGGAAAGGTATCTCATACATGGCCTCTAACGGAGCCATACCAATGGTGGAGTGGAAGCTATTATTATACAAAAACTTCACCAGTGGTAGCTGGTCCTCCCAACTACAACCGAAGTCTATGATATAGGCTCACAACATATCCTCCAGAACCATAATGGTACTCTCTGTCTGACCATATTTCTGGGGATGAAACGTTGTTCTCAAGAGTATCTGAGTCTTAAAAGAATTCTACAATCCCCTCCACAACTGACATGTGAAATGGGAATCTCGGTCCGAGACTATTGTTGAAGGGATTCCATGAATCCTAACTATCTCCTACACATAGAGGCATCCCAATCTCTCTACATAACTCTGCTCCTTGATAGCTAAGAAGTGGTCGGACTTGGTGAGTCGGTCAATGACCACCCAGCTGTAATTCTTCCCCTTGGACGTTCTTGGTATAACTGTCATGAAGTCCATTGATATTCTATCCCACTTCCACTCTGAAAATTCCATTGGGTGATCTAATTTTGCTGGAACCTGGTGCTCACCCTTCACCTACTAGCATGTAAGGAAACTAGAAACGAACTCCACTACTACCTTCTTCATTCCTTCCACCAGAACTGTCGTCAGAGATCCGGGTACAACTTTTCCACTCCTGGATGTACCGCCAAGGGGGATTTATGATACTCCCTCACGACCTCTTCCTATAATGACACTAGTACAACATTGCGTCCTCTGAAAAGATGTATGTGCTCCCCACCATGAAAATATCCATCATGAGCATGTTTTGTGGATAACTGAGCATGTAAAGCCACACAGTTGACATCCCCTAGTTTTCCTCCATAACTTGATGTAAGAGTCGATGGTCAACAACAATAGACTATCGGTAAGATATATCCTCTCTATCCATGAAGGGTAACTACAACATGGTAACTGCTCTGTCTCCTTACTCAATAATTGTGAGCTTGACCTTATACTATGAGAATCTTCCACCTTATTCCCCTTCCAATGAATATAGATGATCTCAAAATCATAGTCCTAGATGAAATATAGCCAACACCACTTCCTCGGATTTATATCTTTCTACAAAGAGATGTACTTGAGGCTCTTGTGGTCAGAGTAGATGATAAACCACTTGCCCATATGGTAGTGTCACAACATCTTCAATGAAAATTCTACTTCTTCCAAATCAAGATCATGGGACGCTTAGTTCTTCTCATGTGGTCTAAGATGGCATGAACTATATTAAATCATAGCATGTATTTGCATCCGGACAAAGCCAATCCTAGTTCAGGATGCATTGTAGAAATCTATGTACCTGACACCCTCCTCCGCCAATCTCAAAATTGGGGCACTCGTCAAACTCTTTATCAATTTCTCAAAAGGCTACAAGTGATTCTCTATCCACAAGAAGGGTTTCCCCTACCTGGTCAAGGTTGTCATTGGTGCTAATATCCTGGTGAAATCAAGAATAAATCACCGGTAATATCATTCCATCTCGAGGAAGCTCCACACCACCATCACGATCTGAGTTGGATCCCATGCTAACACTACCTCCACCTTGGCTGGGTGTACAGCTAGTCCATCTGCTGAGATAACATGTCCTAGAAAGTGGACAACCTGAATCCATAAATGGAACTTTGAGAGATTCCTATAATGATGGTGCTCCTATAGTATGTCTAGAATAATCCACATTTATATCATGTGCTCCTCCTCTGACAGTGATTACATAAGGATGTCGTCGATGAAGACCACTACGAACCGGTCTAAGTACAACTGGAAGATTTGGTTCATCAGTGTCATAAACACTACGAGGGAATTTGTCACACCAAATGGAATCACCAAGTAATCATAGTGATAGTAGCGACATATGAATGATGTCTTCGGTATATCCTCATCATGTACTCATAACTGGTGACAACCATGACAAAGGTCATCCTTCAAGAACCACTATGCCCCTATTATCTAATCAAATAAGTCATTGATTCTCAGTCGTAATAACTTATACTTCACCGTCACATGGTTCAGGCACCGATAATCCACAAAAAACCTCAAACTCATGTTTTCCTTATTGGAAAACAAGAATGGGGCCACCTAGGTTGAAATTATGGATCATAAAAAACCCTATATATGAAAATCTTCCAACTGCGCCCTCAGCTCACGAAGCTCTACGTGATCCATCTGATATGTCGGTGAGGAAATCAGCATCATCCCGGGGTGTAAGTCGATGAAGAAGTAAATTTCCCAGTGGGGAGATAATCCTGGAACATCATCTAGAAATACATCCTTGTAATCCCTCAATACTACTGGGAACTGGGAGATCATAACATCTTCTACTCTAAGGGAAAGGCTAGCCAACTCAAGAGTGATCAGCTACACCCTCCTATCCATGAGACCATTCTCAGCTTCCTGGTTATCCTTTTCTCATACAAATGAAAATCTTGTCCCATCACTGCAGAAACACCACACTCTTCACATAAAACAGTCAATCTGGGCATTGACTATAGATAACCTATCCATATCGAGAATGACATCGTAAGGCCTTGATGCTTCCAACAAGAGGCTTCAACTGAAACACTCAACCCCACGGGTAAGATCACACTGTCTTCTAAGGTGTGTGATTGTCGAGCCTCCTCCCGTTGGTGTCTCCAATCATAAGGATCGAGTCAATGACTCTACCCGAATCTCATGGTTTCGTACAAGACATGTTGGGAGGAAGTAATGACTGGAACCTGTGTCTATAAGTACATCAGTTATGGTAGAGAAGACACAGATCATACCTCATATCATCCCTGGAGTCCCCGTGTCATACGCCTCAACCATATGAAGCTTTCCCCACACCTGTCCCCTAGCTCCCGGAGCCTGGGGCGGACCTCCTAGTCATGGTGGTTGAAATAGATCGAAGCATCTGATACAACCTGCAGCTATCCCTCCTCCTCAGCCACGTCTACCACCTGGAGGGTCTATCTGCTCAATTATATGTCTTTTCCTTGGTGGTCCATCCAATAGTTCCCTATCAGTAGCTTGACGGGTTATACAATCCCTAGCAAGATTCCCCTTCAGTCGCATGAGTTGCACCACTTCTCCCTAAGATGACTGGATCTGTCCTAGGAGCCATGAACTATCGACTCCAGGTCCTGGGTCCTCCTCTGATGACTCTCACATCTCGATCGCTATGTCTGACATCATATCCCCACTGTCGAGGTCTCCAGACCTATCTGCATGCTGTAAACTGTTGTCGGATGTCATTGCTCTTCCAAGAATCTCTCGATCACTAGAGCCCACTCAAGTACTCTGACATATGATGAAATGCATAGAGGCATGACACTAGCTTGGATGTCCCATTGTAGACCTCAATCGAAGGTCCAAGATCTGATGTACTAATCCCTGAACATATCCATCGAGTACTAGGAGATATTGGTGAACCTTGATAAATATTCAGCTATCGTCATACTACCCTACTGGAGCTGAATAATCTCCTGGATACGTACTTCTCTCAGCATAACCAAAGTGAACTCCACCCTAAAGATTCTCTCAAACTCCGTCCACGAATGAGTCTCCTCGTTGTGAGTATTTTTGGTCAGACTCCACCATCATACCACTGATCCCTGAAGAAGGCTTGCTCCTATGATCACCATCTAGTCTACTGATGTCCTCATCGGAAGGAAAACTCCAGTCACTGCCTCAATCCACTCCTCATCCACCTGAGGGTCGGGCTATCCTCATAACCTGAGGGGTATCTATATCTGGAACTCATGGATCATGCTCAGCCTGTGCTGGACATCGGTCAGCATTGTATTTACCACGGGCTACCTTACTGGTGGTGGTATAGTAGGTGCACCACCTGGTGGAAATGCCTGGGCAACTAGTCCATGTATCGAAGCCTCGTCACTAAGGGGGTTATCCTCATGATTGCGCTGCTAAATCCTAGCGAGTATGCATTGCGGAGGAATCCTGTAAGGAAACGAGATGTACTATGGTCAATGAGTATATCTGGATAGCTGACCCAATGAAATGGAAAACACAAACAATTCCTATATGATTCATTTATAAATTCTTTTACATCCCCGCAAATAGTGTTTTCATGCACCGAGTTGAAAATTAGGTTATTAGAGTCCTGGTGTATGGATACGTCGGTCTCCCAAACAAACACTAGAGTCCCTGGCCTGAAAGCCGAACTCGAAACACTTAACACTATTTCCCCAAACCAATCTCACAGACTCTTGGTCATATGGTTGAACTGACTTCTATGATACCACTCTATCACGACCGGTCCATGTATGGACCGCACCACGACTCCCCAATCCTGCCTTCAATATGCCAGGTTAGGTGGCTAGCACCGTGTAAGAATATTACTTACATGGGAGGCATTTCCTATGAACCTTTACACACACACACACACACATCCAAGCCCACAAATGCTGAAATGTAAAATAAACACTAAGGAACAAAATGAATGCATAAAAATAAAAGAAACCAACAGCGTATGATAGAAGGTAATGTACTGAATGTAAATTGGGACTGAATATAATCCCACCAAAAACAAGAATCCGAAAACTAGAAAGTCCAACCTGTAAACACAAAGAGGTAATAGGACCATTTCTCATAGCCATAGGAATGCCTCGACCTATAGGGAACTTAGAAAGCTCAGTCTTGTCCTGGTCCACCCTTGAAACTGTCAAAAGGTTGAATGTCTACACTAGACATGTCATGGGCGGGCAATTCCCAGGATGGGGTGAGTATGATAGTACTCAGTAGAGGGCCCTGAAAAACCACAAATAAAACAAAAAATAAATCCACAATCATCTCTACACATTATATATCTACTAAACATACAAAAGGAGAACACAATCCAGATATACTCAAAACCCAGACCCATTGTCTTTCGACAAGTCACACAACCGCACAACCCCACTAGTGATTCAGTTTGATGATTTCACGGAGCACTCATTTTGGGAGAACTCACTCCATGAGTCTGAAAGCACTAATGATGCATGTTCGAGAAGAACTATTCGTCGGTAAAATCCATGAGAGATAAAAACAATCATTACGGGAGAACAATCTCTTGAGTGGGAAAGATCAAGACACAGAGAGGATGATCACTTCCAGGTCCATGGCAGATAACACAACATATCTGTATTCAATAGCTACGTAGAGGATTGACACCCAGTGGAGTTGTTCACATCGATTCCTGACTCTACCTGGGGTCAAGAATGGATAAAGGATCTCGCTCTGGGCCTCTTAGAGGGATTCCTGACTCTATCACTGAAAGTCCTTCTGAAGGGATCATACTCCTGTAGAAGGAAATGATATCTAACCTTCAGGGGAACAAGAAGAATGGGTATTAACCCAAACGGAACATGTCCAAGATACGGTGGACAAGAAGACCAAGACATTTTCTAAAAAGTACATGATGTGTTGAAATGTTACATGCAATTTCTTCTGACCCCAGGTACTTCCCATATACAAAGACCCGTTTCAGAAGGCTGTTCATGTATAAAAAGCCAGTACATGGCATGTGGTATGGATTACGCACCATGTTCAAGTAATTGGGGTTATCTCTATGTATGCTAGCCACATGATCGTACACAACATCTACCTAGGTATGCCCACCCGTGTAATCGGTATATGGGGTGACCAACGTTACTGGCCTCGCCTGGCCATGTGGTGGGGTACACGGTTGTGTAATCTATCCCGTTCCCATATAATCCTTGGATACACACCAAGGCCTGCGTAGTTGCCTCTGTAATGCTACGTAAGGTCTACACGTCGTGTTCTGAAGGAGTGTATTCCATCCTGTGTCCATGTATTTCCCAGAATACACACCAAGCTTCAGGGAAGGTCCAAAAAGCCTTGTAACTGGGGGTCACATGCCATGTAATACCTATCTGATTCCCGAAACCCTATCCTCCACTGAGCCAGTCAACACAACGTGTTCTTTGGGATACACCCCATGTATTCTGGAAATTTCCAAAACCATGGACTACTGCGGTCTCACCTTTCGTGCTACCCTGTTCATCGATCCGGCCATCTGATCTCCATGAAACTCATGGGTTATGGACACCTCGAAACCACGAAGTTGATTCTGTTGTTTTCGGGCATCTGATCGATCCTGAAAACACATAATGATCCACCCATGCAAATAATGCTCGAACAACGATCCTTCTCGCTCCAGTCTGATTTTTCTCCTGCTATCGTCGTCGAACCTCCGATTGGTCTTTGTGATGTCATATCTACAATTTGGGATCATTTTTTCACAAAACAAATGAACAATGATCCATTGTTACTCACCCCATGAAGAATGCAAAGAATGCACGAGGAATAGAATTGGGGATGAAATCAAATAAGAAAATCTAGGAATGAACCTCCGCTGTCATTCATCAAGGCATTGATCTACTCATGTTTGTAGGATAAAATAGAGCATAAATCCACAAGAAATCAAAATGGATTAATTCCCCAAAATCTACCCCATAAAACCCTCCCATATGAACGTAAGAATCTTTGGATCAACATGTTCGTGGTTGCTCTGCGTTTGTCATTTAAATTCATAAATGAGGAAAGGAGAAACAAAATAACAACCCTTATCTCGATCTGGTTGAATAAAGATCTCCATGTCACATTCATTGGTGTGATTCGTCAAATCCGAGAAGCAATGGCTCGCGTCGTTGCCCTCCACCAATGTGTCCTCCTTCTCCAATGATCCGGGAGGCTCTCTCCCAATTTTTAGGGTTCTGAGGATAACCCCCCAAACATTTCACAATCATGAACTTATCGTGGAGTATTAGGTGGCTACACAAAAAGGAAACATTTAAAAGAATTATTAATTTATTTTATTTCTTCTAAAGTGGTTCCTTTTAACGCAAAATAACTATCTATTGCAGCTAACCCTTTTCCGGACGATATTAGGTCCCACATAAGGTAAAGTCGCTACTCTAAACACAATGGTGACCATATACTTCTAATCCGGGAACCAATTTAATGGATATTAAACGATTTTGGGAAAAACTTTCATGCATACTGTTTAAAATTTAAATTTATTTCAAAAATTTATTCTTGGCACTCCGGGACATGGAATCGAATGTCATTGAAATGTTTGTTCTCAAAATAATTCCATATAATATTTAAAAAATAATACATAAAAATCTATTACATTACAATGCTCGAAGGTCATGTGCAGGACCCGCGGACTGTGGGTCCGCCCTCCACCGCATCTCAAGGCTGCAGCTTTCCTCCGTGGTGTGAAGCTCTACTTCAAAGTGGCTAGTGAAGGATAGCCACCCCTTTTCCTGCTTCTGTTCCATTTGGAACCATCATTCCTTCCTGGCCGACCATTTCCGGCCACCACCTTCCTCAGTCATCAGTGTCATCATGCAGACGAAGCCTCCATGGGCCACCTGTGATTTTTCATTGGTCTTCTTTTATTATCATCTGCACCAACGACCCTCCTTATATGGTGTTTGTGATGTGGGGACCTTGGTTCCACCTTTCCACAAAATCTTCCGGTTGTCCACGAATATTTCCACCACAACAGTGTTCGGTAGAGGGTCCGAGCCTTTTTCTTTTGGAAAATGCCCTACGCATAACAACATGGAAAGTATATTTTAAATATAAAATCTCACATAAATAAAACCCCGAAATATCCTTCCACATTATAGAATGAAACTTGGATCAACCCATTGGATGTTTGTTCCATGTTTTTCATAATTTTCATGAATCAGGTAAATTGAAGAAATCAAGCATGTGACCCCCTACCTCGAGTTTGTTGGAAGATTTTGCAAAAGGGAAATGAGTGTTCGCGTCTGAAGGTGTTCATCAACATTTGGCGTCTCACTTCTTTTCCCCAAATGTATTTCACTTGATCATGTTCTTCCTAGAAGTTGAAATATGTAGGAGCTTCGTCAGATCTTCCGCTCTTAGATCCCCATAAACCCAAGCCCAAGCTAAGATTAAATATAGGGGATGGTGGAAATTAATGCATCAAACAATTAAGGAGGTTCATTAATGAGTCTAATTAATTATCCTCTTAACTATTTCAATAGTTTAGTTACAAAACCCATTATTTATCCTAACAGTGTGGTTACATATCATAAGAGTCTAGACATTAAATGTTTTGACATTGCACAGCGGTCCCACCGCCGTTTTTCAAATGGTTGCAAAAATAAAAATAAAATGAACCTTAGTTATTTTATTACTAATATTTTTAATGTACAAGAAATTATATTTTTTCATCCGACCCTCGCCAAATAATGTTAATCATCTTTTAAGAGAATCCTCGAACTATAGATTCAACGGTGCACTCAGATTTTTAATCTAGGCACTAGTTCAAAAGATAGAAATCGTCGCCCGTACGTTTACAGAACGTACATTAAAAATGGTTCAAAATTTATTAGCAGTCACCTTTAACTCGTGTTGGTCGATGTTAGGATGTACTTAAAGGGAAAACACCCTCATTAGCTCAACTGAACATTCGGATTTCCAATCGAAGTTACCATTTAAGAGTTATAGAATTTAAAAATAAAATAATTGTTACTTAATTATTTTATTTACGTCCAAAAACTGACATTCATTGTTGGCATGTACCAACTATTATTATGATATACCAAAGGACAGAATAATCTCATGAGTTTAGTGGTGGAATTGTATTTTTAATATGTGTCTCCATTCATGAGTTATAAGAATATGAAAAATAAAATAATTTTATTTAATTATTTTACTCATAGTTATTCCATTTTTGGGTTTTCTCAACAGAGGTCTGCACTGACTAAACTGAAGTTTCTCCTACTGTAAACCCTCCATCCTGAAAACAATGGTGCCCTCGTATTTCTAATCCAGGAACCCATTTATGTTTTATTCTAATTTTTTCAGAAAATTACTCACACATGCTATTTATAAGATAACATTTTTTTCGACAGATCTGTTCGGGCACTCCGGGCCTCGGAATCATGTGCCGTCAATTTTACAGTCTTGTAATAATGAATATAATAAAAAATACGGAAATTCCAGGAGTTTAAATCCTCCCCACCATAAGGATTTACATTCCCAAAATCCACAAAAAATATAGCTAAATGAATGGGGGGTATTGATCACGTACTTGAGCCTCCAACTCTCATGTGATATCCTATAAATTCTCGTGTTGCCACTGAACTTTCACTAGAAGAATCAACCGCTGATGAAGTACCCACTCCTATCGATCATCTTTCTCTAGCGGAAACTCCATGAATGTCTCCCCATCATCAATGTACATCTTTACCCAGTCAATAACGTGTGATGGATCATGAACGTACCTCCTCAGCTGTGAAACATGGAAAAAATTATGCACCTGATGCATTTACGGGGGAAGAGCTAGGCGGTACTTCCCCTCGCCAACTCTATTGAGAATTAGGAAGGGTCTAATGATCCTCATAGATAGTTTTCCTCCTTATCCAAATCTCTTCAATTCTCATCGGGGTGAGACCCGTAGGAAGACATGGTCTCCCTCCTCAAACTCTATGGGTCATCATCTCCTATCGACATAAGACTTTTTCCTCCTCTGTATAGTCTTCATCATCTCCTGGATGATATGAAACTTCTTAGTGGTTGACTGTACCAACTCTGGACCCATAAGTGCTAACTCTCCTAGGTCTATCGAGCATAGTGGTGATCTACAAGGCCTCACATACAGGGCCTCAAATAGATCCATTGTAATGGTTGAGTGATAAGTGTTGTATTAATAGAATTTCGATAGTGGAAGGTGTTCCTTCAAACAATGGACAAAATCGAGGACACACCCATGAATCATGTTATCAAATGTCTGAATGGTTCGCTCCATCTAACCATATTTCTAAGGATGGAAGGTGGTGCTCAGGCGTAAATAAGTCCCGAACTCCTCCTATAATCCCTTCCACAAGCGGGATGTAAACCGATCATCACGATCCAATACGATTGACAATGGAACCTTGTGAAGTCGTACAATCTCTTGAATGTTGAGATGACCCCATCCCTCAATTGATCCCTGTTCTCAGATGGGTAAGATGTTTTCCGACTTGGCGTGTTGGTAAACAATCACCCTGATGGAATTGTGGCCCATGTATGTATGTGTTAGCCCTATCAGGGAGTCCTTGTATATACCATCCCACTTCCACTTCGGTTCCTAAAGTGGAAGAGCTAAGCCTACCATTACCTGATGCTTGGCCTTCAATTGTGACAAGTGAGGCATTGTGATACGATCTTCCCCACCTATTTCATCATCTTTGGCCACAAGTACTATCGTCGGAGATCCTAGTAAATCTTCACCACTGTAGGATATACTGCAAAAGTGGATGTATAAAACTCCCTCAACACCTCCTCCCATAGCATCACTGGTAACATGGTGCGTCCTTTGAAGAGGATGATGTGTCCCCACCTTAAGAAAATCCTTTAAGAGCATGTCCTAAGGATATCTGAGCACGTCGGGCCTCGAAGTCAACCTCCCCATGTTGTCCCTCCATAACTCACTAATATATTGGGGGAGTAACATTCATATGATGGTGGAAAGATAGTCTATCACTATCCACGAAGGATTACTGTAACATGGCTAGATGCTCTATCTTTTCACATAGAAACTATAAACCAGACCTCCAGTTGAGTGCATCTTCTACTACATTTCCCATTCCAGGAGTGTATATCAACTCAAAGTCATATTCTTGGAGGAACTTTAGCCATCACCACTGCCTCAGGTTTAGGTCCTTCTATGAGAATATATACCTGAGAATATTGTGATTAGAGTAGACAATAGACCATTCAACCTACTATACTCTCAGCTCCCAGGGCTCCATGTAATCCATATGATACGCAGTTGAATACATTGGTGTCATCCTTGGGTACAATCCAATATATATGTCCCTCTCCTTATGTTTAGGTAATCATGGAATCATGTTTTGAAAGGATGTTTCCACACTCTACCACTACTTTTGGGAACTAAAAACTCAAAAAACCTCTTTCCATGAGGGTAAGGTTGACCAACTCATGAGTGATCAGTCTCTCCCTCATATGTATGAGTTTATCCCATGATTCCTGTGTTACCTTTTTTCAACCAAGGGAAACTCCTTTCCAACTCTAAAGACACACCACACCCTTTTTTCATAAAATATACAATCTATGCATGAAATTTGGATGACCAGTTTATACCGAAACTATTGTCGTAAGGCCTCGACGCTGCCACCAAGAGGTTCTAACCAAAACTCTAGCCTCAATGGTAAAATCACACTATTGGAATAATTATGATTATCGAGTCTCCTTTCATAGTTATCTCCATTCATAAGGGTCAAGTGAATGCTTTAATTGGAAACTCTACGGCTTGAACAAGATTCGGGACAAGAAAAAATGATTAGTACCTATTTCTTTTAATTACGGTGGATAGTAGTAGAGACAGACCATACTTATATCATTCATGGAGCCATTGGGTCACAACCCTTGACCACATGTCGATACTCCCTTCATCTATCCTATAGCTCCCTGAGCCTGGTGGGGACTACATAACATGTTGAATTTATACCACCTCATTCTTCTCTACTATATCCTCTTCCACATCTACTGCCCTGCATATTTATCTTTCCCTGTCAATTCCTCTTCCTGAAACAATTTACACACCCAATTCTCTAATATTGGAATCATTTTTCTACATTTCCACTGCTAACATTCACTAGATGTATCTTCTCATCCAAAGAACATTCAACCAAAAAGGTTCTCTCTTTCACTCTAACATAAGTAGGAATTCATAGAGGAATAATGTCAACTCGGATGTCCCTAAATATATCTATCTCAAGGTTCCGAGCCCTGAAGCACTATTCGTATCATATTCATAGAGTACTTGGAAGGGTTGGTACGCCTTGAAGAATACTTAGCTAATGACATGTCTTCCGGCCAAAGCTGTAGAAGCACTTCGGAACACATACACCTTAGCTTTTTATATAGAGTCCCCTTATCCTAAGAAGGTTCCCAAGATATGTCCACAAAAAAGTCACCTCATCTTAATATAGGGGTAATATAAACTCTACCATTACCCGACTGAGCCACGTAGAATGATCACTGTTAGGACCACCATCTGATCTAACGGTTCCCTTGGTAAATGGAAACTCGGTAACCACCTCAAGCCTGTCCTTAGCCACATGTGAGCCGGGATTTCCTCAGAACATGATATGTATATGTCACTGATACTAGTGTAAGTAACTATACCTATATGTGTCCTTTACAGGTAACAAAAGTAGTAACTACTGGCCAACAGGCAGTGGTATTGCTGGAAAACTGCCCGAATGGACACTCTTAACAACCGTCCTTGTACTGAAGCCTCATCAATCTATGTACCATCCTCATGGTCACCCCATGGAATCTTGGCTGGTTTTCTATTTGGAGGCTTCATGAAATATAATAAAGATGAGCCACATTCTATATGATATACCTGGTGAGATGATTCAAAGAGTTCAAAAGAAAAACGGGATTTTAAAACCACATGCATACAATGTTTTCCTATACCGAGTATGAAATCAGTATTTGAGGTCCTGATGTATGGATATGTAGGCTGCTACACCGAAACTGCACTCCCCGAACTAAAACCTGAACTCAAGACGCATAACACTACTACTCAATTGAAAACATAGACACATTGTTCTTCTGGGAGAAACGACCCCTGATACCACTTTGTCACGACCCATCTCCCAGGGCAAGTGTCATGACTACCCCGATCCTGCCTTCAATAGTCCAGGGGTTGGAGACTAGCATTGGAAATGAATTTTCCTAAAAAGGGAAGTAATTTCCTTTAAACATATATACACACATATTGGGTACACTTCTCCCAAGTGAAACACAAAACAAGAAGAAAAGTGAAACCACAACTAAAACCACCCCAGTGTGTAAAATAAAGTACTAAAGTAAAGGGGTTAGAATAAAAAACCCAACCGAAATGGAATTGTAGAGAAAATGGAAAACAGATCTTGTGGTCATCCGCCAATGATCCTACAAGATGGGTAGAGATATCTTATCACTGTGGATCTCCACGTTAACCGGTCACCTCTGTACACTGTCAATTCCTAACTCCTCAAGACATAGTCAAAGAATCCCATCATCTTCACAAGACACAATGAGGTACTGTTGAAGCCCATGCAGGGGTGAGTATAACAATACCTAGTGGGGACACCGAGATCCCAAAAGGACTCTTGGAATTAAACATATTAAAAACAAAACAACATGATCTCAATCACAAATCTCAAAGAAAACGACTCATCTCAAACCAGGTATAAAACTCAGAGAGCAGGAATAATGATGATTAGTTATAAGTTATATAATATTATTTCATTTGGAAGCTCCAAAAATGAAACATGATGAAGTTGTTCCATTATTTATCTACCCTGGGTCTTATGTCGTTGATCCAGAATAGGCCACACTAATACTGGTCCTCCTCGGGTCACACACTCCCGAACCACAAAGCGTCTCAAGGATGCTGATCCACACAGGATTGATATGTTGTTGATCCACATAGGGTTCTAGGAAAAAAATCCAAATAGGTTTTCTATGATGGTGATCCACACAGGGTCACTATGTTGTAGATCCACATAGGGTCGCTATGATGATGATCCACAGAGGGTCACTATGATGCTGATCCACATAGGGACTCTATGATGAAAATCCGCATAGGGTCATACTGATGATGATCCAAAGACGGTTTCTATGATTTTGATCCTCAGAGGGTTGCTATTATTCTGATAGAAATAGGTTAGATATGATGTTGATCTATATATAATCTCTATGATGGTGATCCACACAAGGTCTCTCTTCAATTGAAAGCCATCCAAAGGATTCCCCGCACACGGTGCGCTTGAGTTCAAAAGAATATGTACCTCATGATATCATTCATTCCTCAACTACCACTAATTTCCAAAAATTAGTTACCCAAAGTTCCTCCATGTCGTATGTTTCCCAATGCAACAGACGACACATCAATCAGACGCCCAGTCTGTGAGTTACATGCATTTTAGTGCTGAGGGCCTGGTTGGATTCAGGTACTATCCAACCCGCAAAAAATCTAACATTCCCTGAATCTATCATAGAGTATTTCAAAAGTAATTACTCATCCTAAAGGTTATGGAACCATAGACAGCTCATCAAATATATGTTCAGTTTTATAGATACACCCATTTTAGCATAACTGGGCTAAAAAGGTGGTTTAGGTCCGTTCCAAACAGGTCCTCTAGGCCCGGCCTAAATGGGATGGGCTTGGACTGGTTCTGCTCGTACTGACTCAACATTATGGCCTCAATCAAGGCTCGATAGGCTACGGGTTCAGCTTGTCCCACCATGCTGGGTGCGGCCCATTGGGCCACAGAATCAGTCGGACCGTAGGCCAAGCGCATGGGGTTTTCTCCCCTCCATAATAGTTGAATCCACTTTATCCTTCAATAAGGATATTCCGGTTGTCTCTGCCACTCCCGAAAGGTCCATATGGACTGATAATGCATGAGACCTATGGACATCGGCTTCACCCTCTTCCACGGATCGATGCAGTGACCTTCCTCTACGACGCGCTTCTCTACTTCAAGTGGTCGGCATAGGCCAGCCGCCCCCTTGTCTACCACATCACCTATGGGTGTCGTAATTCTTTCAGGGCCAACAGTTTCCAGCTGCCACCTTCCTCGGTCGTCGGTGCTACCCCACCGACGAAGCCTTTGTGGGCTACTGGTGATGATCTAGTGGTCCGTTTTTATTCTTGTCTGTGACTACAGCCCTCTCGGGATGGTGGCTGCGATGCATGACCCTTGGATCCACCTTGTCACCAAATCATTCAGTTGTTCACAAATAATGTGACCACAACCAAGTTCGGTGAAGGGTTTGGGCCTTGTTCGTTTAGCCCGTACCCTCTGGACTAGAAAAAAAACATGGGAATTATATTTTAGATATAAAATCTCGCATAAGGAATAACTCTTAATATCGTCCCACATTAAAGAACAAAACATGGATCAATGCATTCGATAGTATTTCCATGTTCTTCATAATTTACAAGAATGGGAAAAAAATGAAATAAATCATATAACCCATGTCATGAGTTTGTTGGATGATGTTGTAGAAGAGGAAGGATTGTCCTTATCCAAAGGTGTTCATCGATGTTTTCCGTCACCCATCATTTCCCCCAATGACCATTGCTTGATCATGTTTTTCGTTGGAGTATAATTTCCTTGGAGCTTTGTCTGAGCTTCCGCTCATAGGTCCCCCAAAATCCACCCCCGAGCTCAAATTAAATAGAGGGGATGGAGTAGATTAACACATCGCACAAATAATTAGGTTCATTAATTAGTTTAATTAATTTACCTCTTAGCTCTATCAATGGTGTAGTTACACGACCCATTATTTCTCCCAACAGAGAAATTACACCACTTAAGATTCAATACATTAAATGGTTTGACGTTGCATTGCGGTACCACCACTGTTTTTTCAAAGGTTACGAAATGAATAATAAAATATCCTTGAGTTTTTTATTATTTTTTGTTAATGTACAATAAATTAAACTTTTTTATGACCCATACCTATCAAAGATAATCATCCCTTAAGTGAATCTTGGTGCTACAGATTCAATGGTTCCCTCAGTTTTATAATACAAGCACCGGTTCAAAAGATATAAATAACCGCTCGCACGTTTACTGAATGTACCTAAAAAATATGAAAAATTATTAATAGTCACCCTTGACCCGTGTCGGTCAAGGTTAGGATCTATTTAAGGGTAAAATTACCTCAAGAGATCAACTGTACTCTTGGATTTTAAATTCGAGTTACTGTTTATGAGTTATTGAATTTAATAATAAAATAATAGTTTCTTAATTATTTTATTTACGGTAAAAAACAAACATCCAATTTTGGCCCACACTTTCCAATCTTAGGAATGACTAAGGAAATCATACTCTCACAAGTCCATCGTTGGTCTCATATTTTTAATCTGAATCTCCATTCGTGAGTTATTAGCATTTGAAATATTAAATAATTTTATTTTATTAATTTATTTACGGTTATGCAATTTTCATTTTTTCTCACAGGTGGCCTATGGTGACTAAAAAGAAGTCGTTCCGTGGGTAAAACTACCATCCATAATGCAAGGGTTCTCTCAGATATCTAATCTGAGCACATATTTAATATTTATTCCACTTTTTTAGGGAAACTGCACAAGCTGGCTATTTAATGCTTAACATTTTTTCGACGGATCCATTTGGGCACTCCTGGCCTCGAAATCACGTGCCATAAATTTTTAAACCCTCGTAATAATCCATATAATAATGAAAAAATTATACAGAAATTATGGTTCATTATATAGCTCACCATCCACAGTAAAATAGAATGGGTTACTTATGCTCCTGGCCTACACAAACCTGTTGTTAGGTGAAAAACCCCTTGTAGTCACAGCTTCAAGTATTTAAACAACATATAACATAGTCTTTACTATATGAAATTAATATTTATGGACCAATCCTATCAAACGAACATAATCTATGAAATTGAAACCATGTGGGATTTTTACTCCTATTCTAGTAGTTTTTTTACGACACCTCATGGAGGTTTAATCTCAACACCAATATCATCCCATATCCACCAATAGTGTAAATATCTACTAGACATAACCAAACTTCTTATGTGATGAGAAAAATATACCAACCTTATTATGTATTGTTAATAAGAAATCAAACACCCTCTGTGTAGATTTTATAATCCCCTATGTAAAAAAACACAGGAAAACTTATTCTTACATACATGAAAAGAATATGATTCCCTTTTTGATGAACATAGAATAAACTATCATTTCTTATGTGACAAGTATATGATTACCTCTTATCTTGACATGAGGAAAATATAAAACCATATTTCATTTCTATATGTGGAATGATTAATAATTCCTTATTATTTGACATGATGATGATATAGTATCATCCAAACATATGGTCCACTACATATGACTTTACACTTCTTTGAAGTGATCATGGATGCACCTGATTAAAAGGAACCACTCTGGTCCTTATCAAATTTCCATAAAAAGTAGAAAGTGTCCTGCTAGGGTACGAAAAAATATATAGGTTATGATTCCCGTTATAATAAAATATATGAATACCTATTCATGGCCCTGATACAAACTTCATAACATTACATATCTTTATTCAGAGATGCCAAATGTCTCCTTAGATGGTGATAAACTTCAGAGTGCCTACCTATATAGCTCCAAACATTAGAGTGGGGAAGTACATATACCTAATTAGAGATAGTATAACCCCTACATGTAGTTTCTTTTTAAATTCATATTTTCATTAAATCAATTCCACATGGTCATCCAATATTCATATAGGATAGGATTCCTTAACATGTCTTAAATCTATAGTTGAGTTCTTGAATAGGCATAATACTCCTTTATTTAAGATCCATCCTCATATACTCTCATCCAATGCACCAACTAATGTTTTGCAAATATGTCTCAATAATATCGCGGCCTTGGAAACTGGTCAACATCAACTCAAAACATTCAAGTGTGATGGGAATAAATAATAATAACGCTATAGATTTAAAAATTATACTTATATTATATGTTTTTTTATTATCTCATTATACTATTTTTATTTTTATAGATTTTATTTATAGTATGTATGTAATTATTATGATAAATAAATAAAATAATTATGGTATAATTATTTTTTTCTTCTATTTATTTATAATATTTTATTATATAATAATTAATATTTCAGTCACACATGTACTCATAAATTGAAACTGTGGCAGCAATATATATGTATAAATTTTAGATTAATATCATAATAAATAAAATATATATGAATTTAATGTTTATATATATATATATATATTAAGGTAATAATATAAATTTAGATATATATATATTGATTTTTTAGGATGTTTCTTTTTCAATAAAATTATTTTATTCGTCCCTTTGTATCTCAAGATGTCTATATTATTTTATAGTAGTATTTATATCATGAAAAAACATATACCATCCCTTCTAATTTCTTAAAATTCCTCGAGTAAAATAGTTATTTTATACTCGCCAACCTACAAAATCATCTATTGTTAATTCATATCAACTTTCTCTTTACCAAACTGTAGTAATGGTTGAAAAACATGACCCATAAATCTCCTTTATCCTCCATCTCGAAGATAATAAAATCAATGAGGAAGATATAATTTCACATCATAACAAATATATCCTCTAAAATTAAATTATTGTACAGTTAAAATTTATCCAGAGTTGGAGATAAACACTAATAATTTTAGGAATATTTATCATTATTTATGTTTTATCAATGGAATTATATTGAAACATGTCCTAATACCAATAATTAATTTTCTAAAATTAAATGATACAATTATTAAAAATATGTATAAGATTCTATGATATTGAATTTCATGTGGTATATTTTTCTAAACTACATATATAAATTATTCACTTAGTGTGGTCACTTCCAAATTCTTTACAATATTCCTATTAAAAATTAATTCCTTGATAAATTTGGAATACATCGATAATATAATTATTTACATAGTAAATGAAATATTTATATTACTACTGTTTTAAATTCCTATAGAATTTTTTTGTGCCTCTACACTACCCCAAATTATCTTCTTCATAAATGTAAGGGATGGTTGGTAAGGCTATACATTGGTTTTATTTGAACTATATTTATCTTTCCTTATTATATTTATCTCATTCTCTATTATTGCTTCCTTTGGTGAGTAATTTTCATCGGTTGATCCCTCAATTACCCTTTCCTTTTATATCTTCATCCCCATTAGTGGTTTCATTTTACTATAACATATGACTTCTCTTCAATGTCAAACATTTGTATTCCTCCCTTATAACCTTGGTGTAACCTAATATTGTACCAAATGGACTCTTTAAATATTATAGGAAATATTCTCAAATGATGTTAAATTTTCTGAAGAGATTATTTGTTGTTTTTTATAGTGTTTCATGTTTTTTTATCATCATTTATACCTAGGAAAAATCTTGTTCATTTTAGTGTAATTTATGATCTCTCTAATGTTTTAATATAGGGATGAGACTCTTGGGATTATTGTCAAAAAAAGTTGTGATGGGGGATATTATTGTTTCAAAAAGGGTTTTGGGGGTTTGATTTTTTTTGAAATAGTGGTGATAATTGTTATCCTTGGAAAATAAAATGGTCTTTTGGAACTAGTGATATATTTCCCACCTACTTATAGTTATATCCAAGATTTTGGTTCACTAACCTAAATTTTATTACATATTTATTTTTAAAGAATTATTGAGCTCATTTATATCCATAAAAATATTACTTCACGTATTTTTTCATCACATATTTGATGAAAATATTGATATAAATTTATTCCTCCAAACATATTATATAAAATTGGTTATTTTGGATTTCTAGTGTCCTAGTACTTTCGATATTTAAAAAACATTAAATTTATTATAAATGGTTTTAAAATGGACTATCAACAAAATATCCACCTTGTAACAGCTAGAATTGGGTTTCCTGAATGGTTCCCATTCAAGGATGCAATCTAACCAGAAGCACACTACCTCATATGCCAGATGATGCAGACTAGTGGTGTGGGCCTAACCCAGGTATGTGGATATTATTCCCTCTCATTTAAATACTATTAATCTATCCCAAATAAACAAAAAAATCAATGTGACCAATTTTTATTATGGACATCCCAAATCCTATTGAAAAAATAAAGAGGGTGTCTAATGTTTCCCCTACAGTATATAAAAAATTATATAAAATAGTTTATATTATGCATTAATCCATAGCTAGACATCATATAGACATCGAATCAAATAAATCAATAAAATGGAGCGCTGAATAGAACAACTCACATTCCATTATGTTGAGTACTCAATCATCATAAACTACTATAACTTTACTGAATTTCTGTAATGACCCGAAAAGAAATTAATGAAAATTTCTCATAATCAATATTAATGTCTTATTTTTTAAAATGGATATATAAAACATATGCACTTCCATGGTTTTATGTATATTTTATTTTAAAATACCATTAAGAATTGTTACCTTTTCTAATATAGTCATTGAATTGTGACCACATGATTAATATAAATACTTGGATTTAACAAATCCAATGTACTCAGAAAAAGGTAGTGATTGCCTTATTCAGTAAAATTTGTCCATACAAATCCCTTTTGTTGGATATTGGAAATTAGGTGGCATCACTAGGCTTTTCTCATGACAAATCCATAGCCGAGCTTCAACACGTTAAGCAAGAAAGAGAACTTCCTACGTGAGAAGTGAAAGTTAATAAAGATGACCACTCAAGTGATGTTTTCCGAGCCTCCCTAAGAGTATATCACCATCGCACACCTTACCCTTAGATCTTATGTGGGTGTTCTAAGGGGTTATTTAACAATACCCTAGCACTATGATAATGTGCATCATTTTTGTATAGAATAATGAATATGCATTCATTTTATTATTTTTACTTTGTAAATAGTGTTTAAAGAACAAATAGTATTTATAGTTAATATTCAATTATGAAATCTATTTTGATGAATTAATAGATTTTTAATTAAATATTATTTTAATAAAATATTATTACTTAATTAATTTTTATTAAATATAAATTTTCATATAATTTTTATGAATACAAATGTAATTTTTTATGGTTTGAAAGCTATTTTTGAAAAAACCCATGAATTTTCGATAAATGCCAGTTTTTATTTTAAAATTTAAAATTCACATATTTAGAAAATTAATTATATAAATGAATATTATTTATGAAACTAGGATGTCAAAATTTTCTAATGGGATTTTTTTTACAATTTTCTTAGACAGTCAAATTTTTGGGTACAAATTTAATACTGCTTAAATATATAATGTGTTTTATGACAGCATAATGAATCAATGGTGATGTAATAAAATAATATAAAATTGGTTTTCGGCCAATATCTGTATTACCTTTAAAATAAATTATTTATATATATTTTTATTAATTTTAGGGTTCCTTAGTGGACCCTCCATGACCTATAAAACATTTTAAAATTTTAAAATTATTTTTTGAGAGTGTGACTCACCTCCACATAAGAAAAAATATTATTTGAATCAGTTAAGCCATTGGACATATAAAATAATTTTTTCCACTCCTCTTCTAAAAAAAATGTTAAAATCCCATGGGTTGTATTTTGGTTTTGATTAGTTTAATGTGTGGTGTCCAAAACATAAATAATAAGGAATTACCTCTCTTTTACTTTATAATCCCAAACAAGATCCCACTTATCTTAGAAAAACCCCTTTTAGCACGTCTATAATCTTCCCTCATATATCTGTTATCCTTCCAAGTAAGGGATTTCTTCCATTATCATTTTTGTCGAAATTTCACTATATGGTTATACCATTTTCATTTCAATTAAAAATATTGGGGTATAATTTAACACATCCCTATTCTTCCATCCTTATAATTGAATGATGATATACCCGTTTTCTCTCTTTAATGCCTCCTATGTACACCCATTACCATGCCGAAATTTTGTAAGGGATTTCCCCCCTCCTCCATTACATTCATGCAATTCTTTTATATTATGAATCTAAATTCCATTACATATGTTGGGACATGTATCTATGTGACCCATTACTTTCCATTTCTTGTAAATATGATGAGATATCCCTTTCCCTCTCATCAAAATTTTTTATGAATTCTTATGTCACACCATTATGCTGCCGAAATTTCACCGTGATTTTCCAAGAAGAAATCATTGAGTAGTGAATGACATGACCATTTTTATATCAAGGGTATTCACCATTATGTAAATTTACTTATTGATTATAAAGTTTCATTACTAAATCCCACATTCCTTTATCATGTAAAAAATTATGATTTTTAATGAATCCATGTCATATGATCCATGTGGCTCACTTATGCATTAAATGAGATGATTAAGAAGGGTGCACTCTAATAGCACTTCGATGCATTGGGTAATGATTAGTATTGTGATACATCAAGTTAAATGAGGGTTTAATCATTCCAATTAATGTTCAATGATGGTTTCCTTATTCTCCATGTTCAAGGATCCTTGGATCATTCTAATATCACATAAAATGTAGATTCCACATTTCCATGTTATGGTAATCATGATATATCATGCCTTTATGTTCATGTTTCTCTTATGATCCGTTAATATGACTATTTCCAAACATGTACTGTATTATTCATGTCATTATTTTTATGCTCCCTTATTGGGCTTTAGATATTAACATTTTCTTATGCATGTCCCTAGGTTATCCCATGCAATGCTATGTACGAAGGAATTTGTGTGATAATATAAAAGATGTTTTCAATAAAGGACTGTATTTCATATTTTATGTTTGTTATGTAATGTTCCTAACCCCCAAATAACCTAGACCATTAGATATTCTACATTTTAAAAATTTATGATTTTATGTAATAAGTTATTATTATGTGTGAATTAATGAACAATGTTATTATAGTTGTTATCAGAGGATATGTTTAGTTATTTTTGGGATTAGGATTAGAAAACCCTAGTGAAAGACAGAGGGATAATATTATGTATAATAAAAACATTCCAATATTTTTTTGAGTATTAATTAAGTGGTTTATTAATAAAATACCTCCCTCTCTATATATGATCAGGTAGAGGTGGATCTAGCATAGATGTATCTAGGATTAAAACTTGTAGACACCGCTTTGAGATAGACTCAAACGAGAACTAGTGCACAACAACATGCATTGCTGCACACTAGGTTACGAAACTCCTAGGGGTTATGCTTTGGTAAATTCATAACCTTAGTATGAACCATTATTAAGGAATTATAAAATTCCCCTAAGAATATATGTTGGGAAGTAGATCATTTAAGGCATCAGTTGATGCCTATAAATTCATAATTCAGGGAAGTAAAATCAATTTATAAGTCATCTGTTTTCTTGTATTTGGATGGCCCTTTATGTGTTACCCATATCTTTTATTGTATTCCATCCATTGTTTTGTAATAGGAGGACTCAACCTAACAACTGATGTGAAGATCAATGTGATGACTATTCTAACTAAATGCCCAATCCGATGGGAGAGGGAATCACTGACATTGTCATGATACTCTCTCAGTTATCTCATGTTTTAAATAGAAACATGGAAAAATATTAATGTTCAACCACCACTAATAAATAAAAAGTCGAAATCGAGGGAATTATGAGACATTGGATGCCTACTTTTATAAGATCATATGATCCCTCAATTGAAGAACAATAGATCAACTACATTAAAAAGATATTCTCAATGCTATATGTTCTGAACAAGAGAAGGTTATTCAAAATGCTTTTCATATGGTGGGTGAAACTAATCAAGGGTGTACATTGATTAAAAATATGAAGCCTAGGGAAGAGATCGTGGTGTTGGAATGGAACGATTTCAGGAAAATATTTTTCGATAAATACTTTCCTCACACCCAACAACTTATGGTGTTAAGGGACTTCATTAACCTCAATAAAAAAGACGACTAATCTATCGACGTGTATGAGGAAAACTTCACAAGTCATGCACGATACAAATTTGGCTTTGTCATTACCCTATAATTCAAGGTTGAAAACCTCTTTTGTGGGATAAAACCTAGCCTACGGAAAGCCCTAGAAATCCGGGACATCAAGAGATATGAGGAAATTGTATGATGTGCCCTCATGGTCAAAATGGAGATTGTTGAATCTCTGGGGTATCATGGGGATAGGATGCGTAAGGTGGACTTTAATTCTAGTTGCCCGATGGATAAATCCAATATTGATAAGAATATCCCGCACCCCACTTACCAATTGTGTGGAATGAAGCACCCTTGAAATTTCTTGAAGGGGATGCGAAAATGATTTAGGTGTGGAGGAGACGGGAACCTAGAAATTAACTACCAACAAGAAAAACCCATAGATGTTATAGAGGAGAGGAATAACCCATTCAACCCTCAACGCATTGTCCATTTCTTCAACTGCGAAGAATCAAGGAACTTTTCAAACCAATACCCTATGCTAAGGGTTTTTAGAAGCAACCAACATGTTCCAAGGTAAGAAGTGTGATATTGTTTTCATCACTACTGCAAAAGTGAACCCCGAAAATGACGTGGTGACATGTACACTAGTTATTAATTCAAGAATAGAGAACATAATTTTTTATTATGGTTATATGAAAAATTTAATTTCTTGAATATTTAGTATAACAATATCAACACCACCACAAATCATGGAATTAAAGATGTCGGTGATAACGAAAAATGGGGAAATCATTACATCCCCTGAATATAACTCCTCCCTAGTAATAATTTTGGGATTGAACTACCTGGAAAACCACATCATACCTCATATGGTGTAATTTGATGAAATTCATGGCATTGATTAGATTTCCTTATATAGAGAAAACATAAATTTTTTTGAGAGGGAAATAACTCTCAATATTGTGAACAGACCCCCATTTTTGTACAAGTTCAAAGAGGAGGATGAATCTTCTTTAGCACCATCATCTCAATCATGGATATTAATTACCTATGAACAGACATATCTTGTGTATATGACTGAGTCTAAGGAAGAAACAATCATTGAAGACATTCTTATTGTGAGGGAAGTTGCTGAAGTGTTTCGAGAGGAAATGCTTGGTCTTCTACCTAGAAGATATGATGATTTATCAATTGATATTATAGATGAGGAGTTTCCAATATCCAAGATTCTATATAGAATGGTTGTTGTGGAGCTTGAGGAGAAGAGGAAAAAACTACAATTGAATCTCGATAAAGGGTTTATATGCCCAGGTGCTTCACCATGGTGTGAACCAGTCCTCTTCGTCAAGAAGAAGGATGCGTCAATGAGTCTTTGCATTGATTATCATGAGCTCAACAAAATCATGATAAAGAACAAGTATCCTCTTCCATGAATTTATGACTTATTCGATCATCTATGTTAAGAATAATACTTCCCCAAGGTGTATTTGTGGTTGGGATATTACCAAGTATGGGTGAAGAATGAGGATATCCCAAAAATTGATTTTCATACAAGATATGGGCACTATGAATTCATAATAAGGATTTTCAGACTCACTAATTCTCTAGAAATATTCATGGAATTGATGAATAATGTCTTTATTGATTACCTTGACAATGTTTTGGTAGTATTTATAGATGGTATTCTAATATAATCCACAACCAAGAAGGAGCATGAGGAGAATCTAAGCATTGTAAAATAGTCTTTCAGCATTGAGAAGCTCTATGTAAAGTAAAAAAAGTGTGAGTTATGGATAAATGATGTCTCATTCTAGGGTAATATCAACACAATCAATGGGATATATATTGGGACCAAGTTGTATAGATAAGTAAGTAATAAGAGTTTGCTATTATAGATTGTTGTTTTTTATTGTCAAAGAAGGTAAATCAATTCTCTTTGTAATGGACTTAAAAATCAGATGATGCTTTGTTGATATGTATTTCAAAAAAATAATATGTTAGGAAATTTTTTTTTAAAATCTCTATGATGGAAAGAGTGAGAAATTATGATGCCAGTAATATACAATTTTGATTGAATGGAATGATGCTTCTAGTAGATAGGGAAGTTTCACTACAATCCATTGTAACACTGACGATGCTAAATCTTGTCTATCAAATAATATATATCATGATAGTAGTGTTTGTGATGAAAAATGAAGAATGGTTATAGGAATTAGCTAAGAGATCAAATAAAAAGGAATGGACAATATGAAGGCATCACATTAGAACAGTTTAAGGAGGCATCGTTTTCATGTGTTTTCCAAATTTTTGGGGCTAAAAATCAGGAGATGAAGAAAGGTGTTTTTGGAAATGAATATTTCATGCAAGTTTGAAGATGGATTTGAATATTGAATGGAAAGAATGATTCAATGTCAGAACATTGAAAATTGGAAAAGGCATGGGGTGTGCTGTAAATTAGGCAAAGTGCGCGAAAAATAAAGGCTGCTCAAAATATTAGCAGGATACGTGAAATATTAGTTTAGTGTGTGAAAAATAAAGGCTACATGAAATATTAACGGGATGCGCGGAATATCAGTGGGGTGCAGCATAAAAAAAGAGGTGTGTGAAATATTTCCAGGATTCACGAAAAATAATGTGGTGCAAGAAATATTAGCGGGGTGCATGAAAAATAATGCAGTGCATGAAATATTAGGGTGGTGCATAAAATAGAGGAATGAAGTTTATCGCATAAGAGGTGTTTCAAGATCAGATTTTTGAAAATTGGAAAAGGCATGAGATGCATGAAAAATTTCATCATTTCAAGAAATATGATTTCGAGTGAAATATTTTTTACATGCATAAAGAGGGTTTTAGGCGCGAATTACTGTTTTTTCACACAGGGTTAAAAAGCCCTATAAATACGAGGTGAACCCCTATAATTAGTTGTTTCCCGACACATAGAAAAATCTCGATTTCTGAAGTTAATAAAATTATATTCTAAGTGAGTTGTGCTAAAAGAAATAGGTTTTCATGAAAAGGGGAAAGGTGCATAAAAATGTCGGATGTTGCGAAAAAGTGGAAAGTTTCCCAAAAAAGTAAGTTGCGTGAAAAAGATTATTCGATGCAAAAGGGGATTTTTATGCACAAGACATTAGAATTGCGCGCAAGGTACCATAAAGGTTAAGAAAAAAAGTTACAGTCTTCACACGTATTCAGCTGTGTGTAAGATAGTATTTACCAGATTCTGGGTAAGAAAGTGAATATTTGTACTTCAAATAATACATCTGTTCAGTTATAAGGAAGCACTGAAATACTATAATTCCCTATTTGTGCTAAGAGGGTACACACACACTTGTAGATTGTTTTCCATGTGATACATGGGTGTAAGGGTATATCCTAGTCATTGTATTCTACATCAAAGGATTGTTTTCTAGTGGATTGAATGGTACTGGATAGTTTTCGTACCACACTAAGGACGTAGATACTCTTGTTGAGTGGTAAACCTTGTAAATCTTTTGTTTCTACGGTTGTATGTGTTCAGTAGTGAAGAAAATCTTTAACAGGTGGAGAAGGTTGTTTTCGAATGAAGGAAACATAAAATGAATAATATATCACTGATTCACCGCCTCCCCCTCTCAGTGATACTTGGATCTTGACTATGAACTACAATATCTGTTTATCCCTCTAAGACATATGTAATTGAGGGATGGATGTGGCCAATATGGGCAACGAATATACATTTATTCGTAGGGTTATATAGATATTATCTTCAATTTTTGAGTAGTTTCTCATTATTTTCCAACCCTCTTACCAAGCTTACTCAGAAGGGAGTAAAGTTTTCTTTGAGTGATGAATGCCAAGATAGCTACAAGTAGTTGAAAATGAGGCTTATAATTATTTTTGTGCTAACACTACCCACAAGTAGAAATTTTTTTGTAGTAATCAGTGATTCTTGGAATAAGCAAATGGGTTGTGTGTTGATGAAAAATGAAAAATCCATTACCTATACTACAATGAAATTGACCGTTCCTTAGAAAAATATCCAACACATGATCTGTATTTGGCTTTAGTAATCTTCATTTTGAAAATTTGGTGACACTAACTCTTTGGGTAGAAGTGTGAAATATATTCGGATCACTAAAGACTCAAGTATATATTCATATATAATGAGTTGAACATGAACCATAATTATTGTTTGAGTTGATTATAGACTATGAGTGCTCAATCCATTACCACCCGAGGAAAGCAAACAAGGTGGCATATTCTCTAAGTAGAAAGGAACCAACAATTCTATCACTGATGATAATTTAAAAGGATAAAATATTATTATATTTTATGAATATGGACATGGAAATCAAATAGAACAGATCATCATCAATCCTTTCAAAAAATGATTTCTTAATCGTATCTTATAGAAAGCTTAAAGGATTCCCAAAATCATTATGTGGGAGTTTAGAAAAAAAAAGTAGAAACTATCATTAAAGGGGAATCTTTACTGTTCAATGTCAATAAAGAAGGAATTGTAATATTTGAGGGAAGTCTATGTGTTTCTTTAAAACCTATGTAAAATAATGAAGTTTTTAATGATTCACATAGTTCAAATTCATCCATTAACCCAAGAAACACAAAGATGTATCGATATCTACAAGAGCATTATTTATGGGATAACACGACGAAGGATATCGCGGGGTATACTTAAAAGTGCCTATTATATCGGCAAGTGAAGGCTAAGAGAATGAAGTATAAGGGGATGATTCACACATTATCCATACCAATGTGGAAATTGGAGAACATTACCATGGACATTGTCATCATACATCTGAAGACATCCAACCGAAACAATGCTATCTGGGTTGTTGTGGATCCTTTTAAAAACACTGAACACATTATTGCAATTTGAGAGGATTTCTCATTGGGTAAACTAGAACACATATATATCAATGAAGTAGTAAGGCTGTATGGAATACCATTATCTATTGCATCTGATCATGATCCATGATTCACCTCTATCTTCTGTAAGAGTCTTCAACATGTTCTAATTATTGAGTTGAATATCAGTATGGCTTATCATCCTCAAACTGATGGCCAATCTGTGTGGACATTCCAAAAACATGAGGACATGTTGAGAGAATACTCAATGTAATTCAAATAAGGATGGTATCAATATATTAATCTATTTGAGTTATCATACAATTACAGTTTCCACTCAAGAATCCAAATGGATCCTTATAAATCTCTTTATGGGAAAAGGTGCAGAACATTGGCATGTTGGGATGAATTTGGGGAGTGAAAACTCCATGGTCTAGAAATGGTTGAGGAAATTTGGGATAAGGTTAAGACCATACAATATCACATTAAAGCTACTCAGAGTAGACAAAAGAGCTATGCTGATAATAATTTATGAGAACTAGTTATTGATGTTAGAGATAAGGTATTCCTCGACATACAACCATGGAATAGAGTGAATATATTTTGGAAGAAGGGAAATCATTGTCCAAGTTACATTGACACTTTTTAGATCATTAATCACATTGTATTAGTGGACCATTTACTAGAATTACCACCAAAACTATCTCAAGTACATGATGTATTCCTTGTTTTACTCCTGAGGAAGTACATACCTGACCCATCACATATATTCAATCTAGCGGTGATACCATTGCAGAATGACCTCTCCTATGAAGAGAATCTGATGAAGATCTTAGATCATAGGGAAACAATTCTATTAAATATTATAATGCCCCTTGTCAAGGTGTTGTGTCGAAACCAAAATTTTGAAAATAAACATGGGAATCAGAAGAAGTGATTAAGCAGAGTTACCCTAATCTATTTTAATGTGGTAATAGGAAATTTCAAGGGTGAATTTTTTTAAGGGGGGGAATATTGTAATGACCAAAATATTTATTAATGTAAATTCATATTGATCTATTTAAATGTCTTATTATGTAAAATTATTATACAAAACATATGCACTTCTTTGTTTTTATGTTTTTATATTTTAAAATACAATTATGAATTATTATCTTAACTAATATATTCATTGAACAGTGACCACATGATTAATAAAAATATAGGGCTTTATAAAATTAAATTTACTCAGACTAAGGAAGCTATGGTCTCATCCATTATAATTTCTCTATACGAAGCCCATTTGTTGGAGCTCGGAAAGGTGGTAGTATCATTGGGATTTTCTATTGACCAAGCACAAGATGATCTTCAACATGTTAATCAAAAACGGAACTACCTACAAGAGATGTGGAAGTTAATAGATATTACCATCTGAGCGATGTTATCTGAGCCTCCCCAAGAGTCTGTAAAAATCACACACCTTACCCTTAGGACTTATATGAGTTTTATATTGGGCTATGTAATAAAACCCTATCACTATGATTATGTGCATTATTTTTGTATAGAATTTTTAATTCTCCATTTTTTATAGTTACTTTGGAAATATATTTTAAGGGAAAAATAGTATTTTTTGTAAATATTTATTTAATAAATATATTTTGATAAATTAATTGATATTTTAATTTAATTATATTGTAATAAAACATTAATACTAAATTAATTTTTATTTAATATAAATGATCATATAATATAAATGAATACAATTGTAATTTTAGTAAGGTTTGAAAGCTATTTTTGTCAGAATCCATGGATTTTTTATCAGTGTCCGTATTTATTTAAAATGTAAAAAATTTAAATATTTTGAAAATTTTTTATATAAAATGATCATTATTTTTGGAATTAGGATTTTAAAATTTTCCAATGGTGAATTTTCCATTATTTTTTTAAGATAGTTGAATTTTTGTGTAAAAATTAATTACTTTCTTAATATATAATGTGTTTTATGATATAATAATGGCCCAATAGTGATGTAATAAAATACTATAAAAAGTTTTTTCAACCAATATTTGTTTTGAATTTAAAATAATGTGATTTTATTTTTGTTTGATTAATATTATGGTGCCTTAGTGGACCCTCCAAGACTTATAAAACATTTTATCTGTAAAATGATTTTCCTGAGAGTGTGACTCACCTCCACATTAGAATGATTAATATTTTAAGAGGTTAGGCCATTTGAATTATGAAATACTGTTTTCCAATCCCTTTTATTAAAAACCATGGGTAAAACCCATGGGTTGGTTTGTGGTTTTGATTAGTTTAATGTGTGGTGTCCAAAAACTAAATAATAAATAATTTCTTCTATTTTCCTATATAAAATCACCCAAGATCCCCCTTATCTTCACTAAAAAACCTTGGAGAACTACCCTAGTCTGTCCTCCTCCCTCTAGTATCCTCCTACGGTGCCCCAAGATCCCAATAACCCTCTATCAAGCCTTTCACAATCATTTGGGATCACAATTCAAGTAATGGATTTATTCCTTTCTCATTTTTGTCCAAATTTAATTATTATGTTATACCATTAGTTTCAATAAAAATATTGGGGTAAGATTGATCACATCCCCCATACGGTCCTCCTTATGTTTTAATGATGAGGTACCCCTTTATCTCTCATTAATTACTCCCATGTAAATCAATTACCATGCCGAAATTCTGTATGGGATTTATTCCTCCTCATTTACATTCAAGTAATTATTTAATATTATGAATCTAAATTTAATTACATATATTCATACATGTATCTATAAGACCCTCTTACTATCCATTTAATGTCAATATAATGAGATATCCCATTTGTTCTCATCAACCATTTTTATAAATTCTTATGTCACTCTGTTTTGATACCGAAATTGCACTGTGATTTTCCAAGCCATATTCATTGTGTAGTGAAAACCATACCCATTTTTCTATCAAGGGTATTCACCTTTATTCAAATTTACTTGTTGATTATATATATTCTTGTATGAATTCCACATTACTTTATCATGAAATAAATGATTATGTTTAGTGAATCCATGATATATGATCCAAGTTTCACACTTATGCATGAACTGAAATGATTAAGAAGGGTGTTCCCTAATAGTACTCCAATACATTGGGAAAAGATTTGTGGCATGATAAATTAATTTTAATTAGGGTATATGTATTCTAATTCAATTGAAATTATGTGTTAATCATGATATATGTTCATTTAGTCTTGGCTCATGCTAATATCATGTTAAATGTTGATGCCACATTTCAATGTTATGACAATCATGATATATCATGCCTTTTCATTCATTTTTCTCTTATGATCCATTGATATGGCTATTTCCTAACATGTAATGTTTTCTTCTTTTTAGGAAATTTTTACTCATTTACTAGGCCTTATGATCACCCATTTTTATGAATTTTCTTCTTGTTATCCCATGCAATGCTATGTATATAGGAATGTGTGTGGTCATGTAAAAAATGTTTTCAATAAAGATGTCTATTTCATGTGTTAAGTTGTCATGTAATGTTCATATGCCCAAAATACTCTATACATATCGATCTTCTATGTTATTAAAAGTGAATATTTTATGTAATAAGTTATTTTACAGTGTGAAATAAAGAGCACTGTTGTTATAGTTTCCATCTCAAAATGATACCTATGTCTTATGAGACTACATAAAATTCTACCCACAAATATCAAAACTCATTCCAGTTATGGGGGTAGGGGTGAGTGAAAAAACCCAATAGTAATCCCAAATCCTTGATAATATAGAGTTTTCTTGTGATAATTTGGATTTTCATGAAATAAATATAAATAGGTTTAGTCAGACCCCTACAACAAAACCATCAAGAAACATAACCCACATTGCACATATAATCAAAAAATACATATTGTCATGTGATAAATTTGACACCATGAAACCAGACCGTACATGATTTTGTTCTATACCAAAAGGAGTAATTTACCAAAAATCCAAACCCAACCCAAACCTGAAGATGTAGAGAATGGTTCTAAATGATATGATATCTAGGCCCCACTGGAAGACACGAGGTGGGGAATAATTAAATCCTTGAAATACTACTCGACGGTATAATAAATGGTCTAATGTCAATAAGACATTATATATTAATTCTTACTCAATGGAGATTCATCATCTATGATTTATTACAAAATTTTTCCATCCCCTAAGGTAGTCTTAAGCACATGCAAAATAAGGAATTTTCTAATTCATGCACACCCACCCAAGACACTCATGTAATGTTCATTGACCAAATACATAATAAAACATGTAATGTTTACTACACTAACCCAAACTCATACAATCAGGGGAGTCCATATGTAAAACACTGACACAACCCCTCAATCTCAAGGGAGGAAACAGTAGCACATGCATGCAATAACAGTAGGGCACTCAACCCATCTCACATCTCAAAATCTCACCAAAATGTAACTAGTCCCTCAGGATATAGTCCCACATCTCAAACTCATTTGAACGATACATTGACCCTGTAATGGGTTCATCACATACTTGAGGATAAATTGTCACCTCTATTCCTCTGTAAATGTTTACACATGGCTAATCACACAACTCATGCATCATCAGGAAAATAAATCCCTCATGGTCTACCCACACAACACATGAATCATCATTTATTATCAAATATCATTCATAATCACTCACACATGGGAAGATAAAAACTATAAAAGAATTATAAAATGGGGAATCAAACTCACATGGTCAAATAGACCAATAGAATTCAATACATCCCCTTCTATGTCCCCTTAAAAAATCAGGTTGAATCTCTATTTTTCATCCCACTTTCATAAGTTTTCTCATAACATTTCACCCAAACCAGTTCCTTGGTCAAAATTTCATCATGTTCCATAACCCATTTTCAAATACCATATCAAAACTAATTTCTAAAATTTTAATTTTTTTTTTGAGATTCCCATATCAAACAAGTCATATTTTAATAACAAATTTCAAAAGGGAAAACTATTATACTTTATGAAGATTAGTGAAAGACTCTAAATATCCATAAAAAAGTATACGAACACCTGATCTAACAAGGTGCCACCATGGAACCATTTAGAATTCCATGTGTTCTAATTAAATTTTAGGATAATGTGATCCCATACCAATCATATAATGAAATGCACAAAAAAAGTTATATATATGAAATCAACATATTGAGGAACTCAAATGTAAAATATAATGCCACACATGAGGCTCAAATATTTTCAAGGCCCCTACAACAAATAAAATTTTGTTAAATCTTACCCAACACATACTAACCTCTATATACTCTATGAGCATGTGTATATCCATTGAAATTATTAAATTAATAAGTTATAAATTTAAAAACCAAATCCCATAATGGTATATCGGATACCGAAATCACCAGGTAGTGCTATAATGCTTGAATCATGAAGAACCATGTGTGATCTACTCTCTAAAGACTACTAAACCTAGGAAATAAAAAATACTCAAATCATCAACCCGAAGAAATTATCAATTTTACCTGAAATATCCATAAACCCATATAATATGAACCATGAAATATGTATTATGGAAGATAATGAAAAAATCATGAATATGGCCTCTCGAGACATACTATCTGAGACACACAAAAAACCATAATTGGAATAATGATTTCACCATGCTATGAATAAATAATCCCTTCTAAAACCCTAGAGACCAAATCAAAATTAATTTAAATAAAGTCCTATGTAAACAAGGAATAATATAGGAGGAACCTATGTAAGTAACAAAACCAAGATTCCTAGAGCTTATGCCTATTTTATTACATTGGTATTTAAACAAGGAATATGAATCCTAAAAGATTGATTAGTTTATTATTTTTAGAAATAAGATATATAAAAAGGTTCAACATTACAACTTGAAATGAAAAATAACATATATTTTCCTTCAACAATATCTATAACTCATAGGTTCTTTTTAAATGTCATTCATAATAAACCACTTCATGTACTGATAAAACGAATAATAAGAAATAGGTTATCTCAAACGCTCATTAATGATAAGAAATACAACAGAATATACCATAAACCCAAACATTATGCGTTCTAAATAAATATAAATAAATTCCTTTAACAATAAACTTGAAAAAAATATGGAATGAATTAGATCCAAATAAATAATTTCATAATACAGCATAATCATGGATATTCTAATAGTAAAATAACCATATGAATTGTCCATAATATTTTCATAATGATGTAATTCATCATGCGAGACATCATAACCATACTGTCATGTCCCCGTTCCAACACTAAAAATGTTCATTTTATTAAGGCCTCGTGCCAAGACCATAGTTAGTATCATGAGACCTATCGATGCACCAAGGGGATATAGAGGGGCCAAATCAAAATTAACTAAGTCAAATTCATTCCTCATATGAATGGGGGAAAAACATAAATAACATATATATTCATTTTGAATGTAATATATAAATGTTTAAAAACATTCCACGAACAATAAGAATAAACACTATCCATTCGGAGTTAGTTGGTGAACAGTTTTTAGATAGAAAATCATAATAAATCTAATCATAAACAATTAAATAAAATTTGTTAGATGAAATTAGGGAATATTAGTCCCAATAATACATAATAATGAATAATATTGTTGAAAATGATGAAAATACTCCTATAAAAGTATCGAGTAATTATTGAAATAAATAATATTTTACTTTGAAAAGAAGTGTTATTTGGGAAAATTATTTGTATAAATCCATAAGTTAATTAAGATATTATTTTCATAATAAAATTATTTATTTTAGAAAAACTAATGGATTCTAAAATCATATTATAGAGTTTCCATGAAAATACAAAAAAAATCGATAAAATCCCTTGAATCAAGCTTGTATTTCAGAATGAATTTTGAAGGATCCTATTAAAATGTCCAAATACCCATAAAATAAAGAAGTATTATGATTAATAAACATTTATATAAAACTCACACATAATTTATGATAATTAAACAACAATACATAATAATTCCATTGAGTATTGTTGACAATAAATGCAACCCAAATGAAAATGGAGGTTTGGGTGGGAAACCCTTACTTTATGTACGAAGGGGTTCCTCACTTGATCGTAGTGACCTGAATAATAACATTTAGGTTAAAAAATTAACTATTATAGAACCTCCTAAACCTTTAATTTCTTTTTTATAACCTTATTAGGATCATTCATTGCTTTTTGATGGGTTAAGAGATTCAATTTCATTGTTTGGGGGTGTTTTCGTCCTTGGTTTTCATGATAGATTTACTTATAATCATGTATGGATAAACATGTAGAATGAGAATGGTTGTCTAGAATAAAAGTTTTATTTTAATATTTAATAAGCATAATATTACATGTTCAGATTATTTTTTATGGTTTTTGGGAGTGATGATAAATCATTATCCAAAACATTAATGACAATTGTTTGGGTTAATTGGCGGTTCTCGATCACAACGAACATACATTGATTTATAAATTAATATTATATTTAAAAAATTATTTAATAACATTAAATTAGTTATAATACATATATTATAGTCTTATTAAACCATTAAAATGGTTTCATGACTATAATTGAATGTGGTAAACGCTATTGAAACCCGGTCATCCTTGAATGTGATAAATTAACACATATCGAATGGTGTTTTCATTTCATGTATAAATGTAGTGTAAATGAATGATGATAAAGAATGATTCCTTTATCATAACAAAATTAGAGTAAATTTAAGGTATTGGATTCATCAAAACATTTAGAGTATGGTATTTGAGGTAAAATAAATGAAATGAAAATAGAAATTTACCCCTTGAAGTAATCTTCATTGAGAGCCTCTTTAGGGGAGATGTTTTGATATTTTTACAACAAAAAGGGTTTTTGGACATGGGTAAGGTTCATTGTAGGATATTTGAGCATAATTTAGACAATGAACATTGCTTTAGTTTTGTGAAGAGAAGAGGGGTGTGGGGATTATAGTAGAAAATATGGGTGATTTGTGAATATCTTATTCATTATTTCATTATTTCCCTCAAGACAACCAATTGTGTTAATTCATGTGACCCATAATATTAAAAATTTCATGTGAGATATAACCATGTGTTATTACATCATCCTTGATGCTAGTAATAGTGAATTTAATAGACAGTGTATATATATGGTAAATTACCATATTTTACGATTCATAAAAAAATCGAGTATCTCAAATAAATCCCAAATTTTCACCCTAACCATTTTTCAACGTGTAAAACTATGAAATAAACTCTACTATTGGGAAATAATTTTATATATATGATTAATTTAATTTTTAAATTAAACAGTTATTTATTTGGAAATTTAAAATTTTTAAACAATAATTTTTTTATATAACATTGAAAAATTAATCAAGATCCCATTATCTTATATCCTTAGGAAAATAAAATATTAATTGCTTTACTATTATGAAGGGTCATATTACTACTCATATTAATATTCATAACGGTATGTTAATATTAACTAAAAATTAATTTTTTCTTTTCAGACACTTAATATCTTCATGAATGCAATAGAGTATGTCATTTTTTTGAAATTCAAATCATAAAGGTTGAAAATTTTGTTTTATGGATCGGTTATAACAAAGTGTCTCAATGTTTACTACATCCAATGTTAAATTTATTTAAAAAATCTGGGGGTGTTACATTATTCCCACCATAAAAAAAATTAATTGTTGAAATTACCAGAATATTGCCTCACAAAAAGATTTGAGTAGTTCTTAATCATAACCTCCTTAGGATTCCATGTTGTCTCTTTGAATTTTATGATTTTTCCAAAGTATCTTTACCAGTTGAGTTTTTCGATTCCTCAAAACATTTTCATTAGTGTCCAAAATTTATATATTCTATTCACAGAAAGATAATACATGTTCCAATTCTATGCCTTCATAAGTGATTACATGATGTGGATCTATCATGTAATTTCATAGAAATGAGACATGTAACACATTGTGTACTTTATATAGTCTAGGTGACATATCCAAACAATTTGAAAAAGCTCTAATTCTTTCTATAATTTCAAAATGTCCTATATACATTGGTATCAGTTTCCCTTTCTTCCCAAATCATATAACACCATTCCATGGGGATAATTTTAAGAAAACATGATCTCCCACTTGAAAATCAAAATCTTTCCTTCAATTACAAGCATATATTTTTTAGTAGCTTTTATATGTCCATGAATTGTCATTATCTTACATGTTTTTTCCTCCACAATATTTCTCTCCAAAATATTTCTTCCTCCAATATCATCATAACAAGTTTGTGAACAAAATATCTTTCTATACAATGCTTCATATAGTTCCATTTAAATAATTGACTAAAAACTATTATTGTAGGAAAACACCACTGAAGGTAAATACAAATCTCACAAACCATGAATGTTAAGTGAACATGATCTCAACATGTCCTTTGTGGTTTGGATCGTTCGTTCTGATTTCCCCTTAGTTGTGGATGATAGGCAGTACTAAAATGAATCTCAATATCCAATACATTCTAAAGACTATTCTGGAATTTAAATGTAAATTGAGGATCACAGTCAGAAACTATTGAAAGTGGTGCTCTATGACGTCCTACAACATCATTGATATAGATTCATGAAAGCCTCTCCAGAGGAAAATCCTCCCTTATAGCGATGAAATGTGAATATTTAGTAAGATGATCAACAATTACCCATATTGTATCATTATTTCATGTAGTTTTGGGTAATCTAGTGGAAAAATCCATGTTGATGTCATCCCATTTCCATGTATAAATAGGTGGAGGATTCATGACTATAAAAACCAAAACTTTTGATTAATATTTATTTCCTGAATTTTTGTATTATTTTATTTTATATTCAACAAAATTATATCCTTTAATTAATGAAGTGAGTATAATTAATATAATACCACTAGGTTTTGACTGTTATATGACCATTGGTTAATATGATCGTTGGAATCTAAATTCTTAACGTTATGATTATTTTTTATAAATACAATTGATCATGGATAACTAATACATAAAGAATAGTAAATGGCCTCATCCAGTAAACTCGGGCCATACGAAGCCCATTTGTCAGAGCCTGGGAAAGAGGTTGTATCACTAGGATTTGCTCTAGACTAATCCCAAGCTGAGTTTCAGCATGTGAAGCTTGAACAGAATCTCCTAAGAGAGAAGTTAAAACTAAAAGAAATAAACACAAGGGAAATTTTTTCCGAGACGCCCTATGATTCTATCACTATATCACACCTTACTCTTAGGTCATATGCAGGTGTTATAAGGGGCTTTGTAACAAGGCCTTAGTTACTTTGTGTAATCCTTTTGTATAAATGAAATTGTTATTTATTATTATAGTAACATTTGGGTATCCAAAATTTTTAGATAAATATAATATGAATTAATAGAAGGTTCATTTTATTGATGATATTTTTAAAAAAGGTTATTTTTTTTAATACTTCAAATAATTAATAATGTAAACTGTTTATTAAAAAATTGTCTTCTAAAATTGTGATTGGTAAGAAATTTATAGTCTAATAAGATTAACATAACATTTAGTGAATAATATCTCATGAATAGGAATATTACCCTTATGAATAGTAATGTGACCAATGGAATACTAACCTAACTTAAGAAAGTCTAAATATAATTCAGGTACCTTGAATGGTGAAGTGAGATAATGTCATAAGCAAATAACTGTTTCGAAAATTATTAGTTCAGTATTAGTATTTTTTTCGTGTAAATAGTGTTTTTACATAGAAACTAAATATCTCATAATTAGAAAATTATTTTGATAAAATGGAGTTCATTTTTGAATTCAGAGAATCGATATTATGTAAGGGTGAATTTATGTGATTTTTATAAAATGTTTTGTTTTCCGGTGGATAAAAAAATACAGTTTTGAGTTTCGGTGTGATTAATGACCTCATTAATGATGTATTAAAGATTTAATATTTCTGTTTTAATTGTGAATAGTATTATATGTAATTAGGCATCCCATGTGGCTAATACCATGGGAAAATACCATGTTCAAGACCATGTTTTTTCAAATAGCACCAATGAGGTGTCCCTTGAAATTAATAAAATATTCCATCAATTTTTCTATAAATACTATGAAATTCCATTATTAAACTAATTCCAAAATTATCCTCAACAAATCTGTGGTATTTTACCTCTCAAAGAGTTTTCTCAAGGTTCCCTAAATCCCCCCCCCAAGGTGCTAACCTTCACGCTTTTGAAGTTACTCTTCAAGGTAAGAGAACCTTTCACCCTCCACTATTCTGTCATGACTTACATTATGTTATGTTTTTTTAGTTTCTGCCTTCTTATGTTGGGTAATGTACTTATATATCTTTATTACTATTCATTTCATGTACAATTTTTTATAGACCCTTTACAATCAAATAATATGATTTTCTGAATTTTCAATTGACGCTGTTAGGTTGCCGAATTTTCGTAAAAGAAATTGCATCTTCTCTTTTTTCCAAGATAATTTTTCACATGTTATGTCATTCAAACATCCATAAACTGATCTTATTTAAATTTTATTCTATCCCTATCCTGTATTATGAGTAATATCTATGTGCTTTACCCTTAGCCCCACAATTTTCAATATTTTCCAAAACCATGTTGTATAGTCGTTATGCTGCAGAATTTTCATCTCAAAATATCTCTCCTTTTTCTCAAGAAATTATCTTATTTTCTTTATATGAATACCAAAACATTTTTCATTTCCAGGGGTACACATCAAGAAATAAAATTGTTCAATTTAATTATTTAATTGACATACATATATCCCCCACTCCTTTTACATGAGTGATAAACGACATAATGATCTTATTCTTAAGCACTTTTAAAAAGTCATGATTTTGAACATTTTTTTACTCTCAATGGGTTATTTATAAAATTTATGATTATGATTTATGTGTCTCAAATGAAAATAAATACATATTCATGGTTAAACCTGATAGCACCCCAATTCATTGGGTAAATAATATAATCTCTAGAGATGACACGTTTCACGATACATTGGTTAATAACCTTGGTAATTTTTATGACACATCAGGGATGAACCTTTATGATATGTCCCTGAATTTATAAATTTAATTTTTTAGGCACATATTCAAGTAATTATTCAAGTTCTTCTCATTATGATACACCCCTAATTATATTTCTCATGTATTTTTGTTTTTAATCAGGTTCTTATTTATATCAAAAGTAAACTAATTCCCATGCTTTCCTTATTGGGCCTTCTTCTCACCCTTTCCATTAATGTATGTTTCTATGTTATGAGATGTAGTAACTATACATATAATGTACCTTGAAGAAGCCTTAAAAGTGTATTAGAATAATGTTTAATGTTTTTGTGTATATTGATTCTGATTTCCAAGACACTAGACTATAACGATCCTCTATTTGTAAATTGTAATAAAAAGTTATGTAATAAAAGGAGGGATGCCATAGCTGGTACCAAATAATAGTTTAGATATTTATAGAAATTAGGATACTAAAAATTTAAGAATGAACCTATATAAAAGATTAAACATAAAAATATTACTCGTATTTTGGTGAAATATTATGTAAGTGGTTTCCGAACAAATAAATCCATATCTAGATATGAACAAGTGGATGTGGCTCTTGCACAGATATACCTAGGAGTGAAAAATACAACAAGGAGTTTTTGGCTTGACCTAATGTATCATGGTACACAAAAATGGGCCATGATGCACACCTTTTTTGACACTCTTAGGGGATATGTTTTGTTAATCATAATCTTTTTATGAATTATTATGTAAGATTTATAGAGAAATTTAATTGTTTAAACATAAATATTAAGACATAAAATACTTTATAGTTAAAATATTCATAAATGAAATTATATTTTGACAGAGGTTTTATTCTTTGAGAAAATGGCATGAAATGGGAGAAAATTTGCAAATGGTGACTGCAATGGAACATGCGTTGACAGCCCTCCGATGGAAGTCGGAATGGAAAATTTCATGAGAATGACGAACCAACTGACTCAAGTTATTGGAAATAACTCGAATCATGTTGAGAGACCAATCTCACCAAGAAGTGAACAAACTTATATTGAGGCCTTAATGTATCAATGACCACTAACCTTTAGTAGATATTCTGGCCCACTGATTTTTGAATAGTGTATTAGCACTATCTATAATATCTTTTATGTGCTATGCTGTTCGGAATAAGTGAAGGTCTCCCTAGTTGTTTATCTCTTATAGGGAGACGATGATTAGTGGTGGGAGATGATTAAAAACATGAGGACATGAGGGGAGGTGAAGCTATTGAGTGTTAAGAGTACTGAGGGATCTCTTTCAATAAGTATTTCCCTTGTTCGATGAGAAGAAAAATGGAGAAATACTTTCTCATGATAAAGTAGAAGGAGAATGAATCTATGGAAAGCAATGAGATTAACTTCACTGGACATTCCCATTACAACTCAAGTTTTTTCATGGATCCTAATGGGATTGTTGATAGATGATTTGGTGGACTGAGACCTCATTTATAGAAGAATCAATCTAATCAAGACAATGACAGCTATGAGGATATCATACAGAGTGCAATAAAGGTCAAACTAGAGTATGATGAGACCCAATGGTCTTATAAATCCAACAAAAAAAGAGATAAATGGATCCAAGCCTTGGGAGGATCTTCGATCGGGGAAGATGAGGAAAGAAAACAAAATGCCGCACATGTAATAAATGAGGGAAGACGCATTCAGGGAACTTATTTCCTGGGAACGGGAAGTGAAACAAGTGTGGAAGATATGTCTATATCACATAGAATTGTCTAAGTTAGGTGAAGCCATAAAATTCCACCACTAAGGACAAAGGGAAAATGGTGTAGGCCCAACCTGATGTCCAATACTATATGCGTGGACAAATTGGGCACTTTTCTAATCATGGTCCAAATCTGAGGGCGGTAGAGGGGGACGACCATCTGCATCAACAAAGGACTAGGGATCAATTTCGTGCTTTTTCTATCATGACAGCTGATGTTGAAGCTCTAAATGATGTGGTGGACGGTACACTTATTTTTCTCTCAATGCTAGAAAGTACTTTGTTGGATTCTAGTTCTATGCATTCCTTTATTTCCTCCAAGTTTGAAATGAATTTAAATCAAACCCTACATTTCTAAAAGAAGATTTATTAGTCATGACTCATAGTGGGTTATCCTAGAATAATCAGTGTTAATAAAATCTAGTATTTACTTTATTAGGAACAATCTTATGATAAATCTATAATTCATTCCCATTCTGGAATTCAACATTATAATATGGATGGACTAGCTCTCAAAGTATAATACTAAGACCAAATGAAGATGCACAGAAATCTCAGTAGTCATGAATAGGAAACAATTAGTTATCTTCCTAGGAGAGATATATCAACCTAATCTATGTCTAAAATAACCTCTTATATCCTTCATTATATAGTTGATTGGTGAAGAAGAAGAATGAAATGAGAGTATAAGGATAAAAAAATGTCACCATAGTCTAGGAATACATTGATGTATTTCCTGAGGAGTTACATGAACCTCCCCAGAAAGAGAAAAATATTACTCCATTGAACTCATACATGGATCTCATCCAATATCAAAGAACCCTTATAGAATGGAAATTGTGGAGCTGGAGGAATTACAGAAGTAGCTCAATGATCTTTTGGAGAAGGGGTTTATCCTTCCAAGTGTGTCTCCTTGGGGATAACCTATTCTCTTTTTGAATAAGTAGGATGGATCAATGTGACTATGCATTGATTATAAGAACTAAGTGGGATCACATTGAAGAAAAAATACCCTCTTCCAAGAATTGAGGAATTATCAAACAAACTTCTGGGGGCTCAATTCGTCACTAAGATTGATCATCGATTTGGTTATCATTAATTGAGGGTGAAGAAAGAATATATTCAAAAAATTTCCTTCCTTTCAGGATATGTGCATTATAAATTTGGTGTTATTTCCTTCGGACATACTAATGCACCTAAAATTTTTACAGATTTTATGAATAGAGTCATTAAAGACTAACTTCATAACTTTGTGGTAGTTTTTATTGATGATATTATGATATATTTAAAAAGTTTCGAGGTGAATGAAGATCATATAAGGGTTATTTTTCATACTCTATAGAAGGAGAGGATTTTGGGAAAGTTCAACAAATGTGAATTCTAGTTACAACAAGTTTATTTCTTATGTCACATTGTAACCAATGAAGGAATCACATACGAACCAGAAATGACAAAGGTTGTAGATAAGTGGCCTTATCCTACAACAATAACTGAGATTCATAGTTATCATTTATTATTTTGATATTATAAGAGGATTGTGAAAAAAATTCACGACCTTCAAATCCATTAAGTATGTTAACTCAAAATAGGTCAAGTTCATCTAGACAAAGGAGTGTCAGGAATGGTTCCAAGAGCTGAAGAAGAGATTGGTTACTGCACACATGTTAAATTTTCTCTCAAGTGGATAATGATTCATTATTTTAAGCGTTGCATCTTTAAAGGGGATTGGGTGAATCCTCATGAAAAATGAAAAAGTCATTGCTAATGCGTCTCAACAGTTGAAGACTCGCGAGCAGAACTATCCTACACATGATCTGGAGCTAGCTGCAGTCATTTTTTCTCTAAAGATGTGGAGGCAATATCTTAATGGGGAGAAATATGATATATACAAATTCTATCAAATCTTGAATTATATTTTCACACAGAATAAATTGAACATGAGAAAAACGATATGGTTGGAACTTCATAAAGAATATGATTGTTTAATTCATTATCATCCTTGTAGATAAAACAAAGTCATTGATGCATTTAACAGGAATGAACCAGTTGTTATTTCCATGATGTGGATTCATAGATATCCTTTTATTAATGACCTAGTATGGATGACCATGGGAATTATAAGGGATGTGACATCATCAACCCTCACCCAAATGATTTATCTACTATCATAACTAGAAAATGTCAAGAAATCATAGAAAGAATATCCTTTGTTATAGAAGAAGTATGAGGCTATGGAGGATGAGAAGTTTCCTGAGTTCAATATTGATCATGAAGGTGTACTGAGATTTTGTACAAGACTATGTGTTCCATCTATTCCAGAAATAAAGAAGGAGCTGATGGATGATGCTCATAGCTCTACATTATGTATACATCATTAAAGTAAAAAAAAATTTATGGAGACCTTCATGATCATTATTGGTTGGATAATGCGAAGAGGGAGATTGCTGACTATACTACAAAATGCCTAGTTTTTCTGCAAATGAAGGTAGAGTGATGACTTCTTAAAGGGGTCTTACAGCCACTACCCATACCAATATGGATGTGGGATAATATCACTATGGACTTCATCACTGGTCTCCCTAGAATTTCAATGAAAACAATGTGATATGGGTTATTGTGGACTGTCTCCCCAAGACTGTCCATATTTTCTATTTGAAAATATTTCATTCTTGATCAATATTCTAGGATTTACGTAAATGAAGTTGTAAGGATGCATGGAGTTCCACTTTCTATCATATCTGATCATGATCGAAGGGTCAAATAAAAATTATTTAGAAGTATTCAACATGCTATGAGTACCGAATTGAATTTCAATGTGGCCTATCAACCCCAAACTGACGGCCAATTTGAAAGGATTAATCAAACACTCGAGGATATACTGATAACATGATCAATGGAATTTATAGGTGGATGGGATCAACATCTTCATTTATTTTTGTTCTCATACAAAAACAGCTTCAACATGAGCATTCAAATGGAACCCTATGAAACTCTATATAGAAAGCGATATAGAACTACTACTTATTGGGATGAAGATGGTGAGAGAAATATTTTTCTTCCTGATCTTGTGAAAGAGATGACAGAGAAGTTGAATTCCATCCAGCATCACATTAAATCTGCTCAGAGTCAGCAAAAGTGATATGCCGACAACCATCGAAGGGACATAGAGTTTGATATTGGTGACAAAGTATTTCTTCAAATTTCACATTGTAAGAGAGTCATGAGGTTTGGGAAGAAAGGGAATCTTAACCCTAGGTACATATGCCCCTATGAAATCCTTGATTGTGTAGAAGCAATGGAATATCGTCTTGCACTTCAATTATATATAGAAAAAGTTCATGATGTCTTACACATATTCCTTTTGAGAAAGTACATTCCTGACCCTTCATAAGTACTAAATATATCAGAGGTACAACTAGAACATGACGTCTCTTATGAGGATCATCTGGTGGAGACCGTGGATTTTAGAGAAAAGGTTCTACACAACAAGACTACCAACCTTATTAATGTGTTTTGGAGGAACCCCAAATATGAAGAATCCATGTGGGAACCAGAGGAGTATTTGAGGAAGAAGTACCCTCACCCTTTCTCTTCTAAGGGTATGAGTTGAAATTTTGGAGATGAAATATCTTAAGGGGGGAATAATGTAACAACCCAAAATTTTGAATAATATTTGTTTCGTTAATTTTTGTATAATTTTATTTTGTAATTAACAAAACTATATCCTTTATTTAATAAAATGAGTATAATTAAAATAATACCACTGGGTGTTTACTGTTATATGATTGTTTGTCAATATGGCAATTGGAAAAGAAATTCTTAAGGTTATGATTATTTTTTATAAATAAAAATGATCATAGTTAATTAATACATAAAAAAGATTCTACAGCCTCATCCAGTAGACATGGGGCATATGAAGAACATCTCTCCGAGCTTGGGGAGGAAGTTGCATCACTAAGATTTTCTCTGGACCAAGCCCAAGCTGAGCTTCAACATGTGAAGCTTGAACAGAATCACCTAAGGGAGAGGTTCAAGATGATAGAAATCACCACTCGAGGAATGTTATTCGAGCTGCCCCAAGATTCTATCACCATAGCACACATTACAATTAGGTCTTAGGCAGGTGTTATAAGGGGCTATATAACTATGCATTAGTTACATTGTGTAATCTATTTTGTTTAAATAAACTTTTTTTTATTCATTTTGTAAATTTTTTTATCTTAAATATCTGGATAAATATAGAATGAATTTACAGAAGTTCTATATTATTGACGAAATTTTGAAAAATATTGTATTTTAAAATATTATTGAATACATAAAATAATTAATAATGTAAAATGATTTTCAAAAAGTGACCTTCTATAGTTGCGATTAGTAAGATATTTAGAGTCTAATCTAATCAACATAACTAATAGTGAATAGTAAAGTATGAATAGTAATATTTCCCTTATGAATAGTAATGTGACCAATGTAATAGTAACCTCAATTAAAAAAGTATAAATATAGTTTATGAATCTTGAATGGTTATGTGAGATAATGGCCTCCATAAATAAATGTTTCAGAAATTTTTAGTTATGTATTACTATTTTTTTCAGGTAATTAATTTTTTTACAAAAAAATTAATTAACTCATACATTTAAATATATTTTCATAAAATGCAGTTATTTTTTTAATTCATAGCATCGATATTATCTTATGGTGAATTTATGAGATTTCTATAAAATGTTTTGTTTTTTTGTGAATAGTAAAAAAGAAGTTTTGAGTGTCGGTGTGATTAATGACATCATTAATGATGTAATAATGATGTAATATTACATGTCGACTTCTGAATAGTAAGATATGTTATTATGTATTCCATGTGGGCAATACCATTGGAAAATACCAATTTAAAGCCCATGGTTTTGCAAATACCACCGATGAGGTGCCCCTTGAAAATTAATAAAACATTCCCTCACTTTTTCTATAAATACCAAGACATTATTTCATTAAATTCATTCAAAATTCATCTTAAATAAAACTCCAGTCTTTCTAAATTATAAGGAGTCCTCTCAAGGTTCCCACAAGGACACCCCCCATGGTTCTATCCTTCAAGCTTTCGAACTTACTTTTCATGGTATGGGAACCTTTCACCCTCTTCTTTTATGTCCTGACTACCTTTATGTTATATCTTATAGTTTCCATCTTCGTATGTTGGGGTATGTTCAAATATATCCTTATTATTTTCCATTTCATTTCTAATTTATGATATACCCTTTTCTCTCTAATCATCTAATTTTCTGTATTTTTAATTGATGTCGTTGAACTGCTGAATTTTCGTAAAAAATCACATATTATTTTTTCTTTCATGTTTACTTTTCATGTGTTATGTCATTCAAAAATATATACCATTATCTTATTGAAATTATATTTTGTACCTATATTTTCTTATGATTTATTTCCAAGTGGGTGACCCTTTTCCCCTATATTTTCAATATTTTCCAAAACCATGTTGTATAGTCGTTATGCTGCCTAATTTTCGTCACAAAATATGTCTCTTTTTCTCTAGAAATTATTTTATTTTATTTATGTGAATACCAAAACCTATTTAATTTATAGGGGTATACGTAAAGAAATAATATTTATCTATTTGTTTCTCTAATTTAAATACATATAACATCACTCCCTTTCAATGGGTTATAAATGACATAATGATCATATTTTTAAGCACTTTTTGAACGTAATGATTTTCAACTGAATCCCATTTATTTTACTATGTATGAGTTATTTATAAAATGTATGATTGTGATATATGTGGCTCACATGAAAATATATAACAATTAAGGGTGAACTATGACAGTACTCAAATGAATTGGGTAAGTAAATTAATCTCTAGAGATGGAAAGTTTCACAATACCTATGTGAATAACCAGGGTTATTTTTATGACACATAGAGGATTAGCCTTGGTGATATGATCATGAATATCTAAATTAAATGGTGTATTCACATATTAACGTTATGATTCATGTTATTTTCATTATGATATTCCTATAATTCCATTTCTCATTTCTTTATCATTTTCATCAAGTTCTTATTGATATCACAAGTAATGTGATTCTCTTACTTTCCTTACAGCGCCTTCTTCTCACCCTTTCCTTTCATGTAAGTCTCTATGTTATGAGATATAGTAATTATAAATACTCTAAACCTTGATGAATCCTTAAATGTGGATTTGAATAATTTTTAATGTTTTCATGTATATTGTTCTTGATTTCCAAGACAATAGCCTATAAAGATCATCTATTTTTATATTATAATGAAAAGTTATATAATAAAAGGCGGGATTCCATAATAAATCCTTTGGTATATAGTTATTTATAATTCACATGTTGAAAGCCTAAATAACTTGATATAATCATAAATTTCCCACTTTATGTTGTCCCACAATAAATGTTCCATAAAATATCTATACATTTTATTTATGCAAGGGTGTATAGGGAAATTTGAGAAATTTGCATCATCCAATAACTCCCTATTCATCTCTGGTACAAATAGATCACATAGCCTCTTCCCAAAGTTCATAATTGCATCTTCACATACGAATTCACCCAACATCCCTTCTTTATCAACATTAATTTTCTTTAAGGTTCTAATCATGAGGCTGAGAACTTGTAATCCTTTCTAACGAAGATGGTTGGGCAACCAATTAAAAATGTAATGATGTTTCACCATCATTTACAATTCCCATGTCCAACCCCACTATATCCTTTCACAAAGGATTATTTTCAATCCTCATTTTTTTAGAACTCCATGATCCTTCCAACTCAATGAATCAGCTACCTTGTTTTCCTTTCATGGGTGGTAGTGTATGGTATAATCATTATCCATTAGTATTTAGAGCCATTTCTTCCCCATGATGAGTTCATTGTATGAGAAGATATATTTCTAACAAGTACAATCTATATATTTCTTAAAATTTTCACTATAGAGTTAATGTCTCCATATCTTTAGAGGAAATACCGCAACAGATAAATCAATATCATGGGTAGGATAGTTTTGTTCATGAAATTATGATTCCATGATGCATATGAAATAACCCTATAATTATGCATCAGGACATAACCATGTCCTTTATTTTATGCATCACTATATATCAAAATCCCATAATTAAATGATGGTAGAGTTAGGATCAGCACATTTAATAATCTTCATTTCAACTATTTGAAACAATCCTCACATTATTTTTTCCATACAATCTTAACCCCTTTTCGTATAAGCTTGTTCATTGGGTTTGATAAACGGAATATGTTCTGAATAAAACACTAATAATAACTTGCTATACTAATGAAACTATGTACCTAAATTATGCTTGTTAGATTAGGCCATTCCTGCACCACCTTAGTCTTCATAGGATCAACAGATATTCTATCCTTAGAGACAATGTGGGCAAGAAAACAAATTGGTTGAAGCCAAAATTTATAGTTTCTAAAAATCCCATATAATTAATTTCCTATAAGAGTCTTTAGGATAGTGCATAAGTGATTTTCATGATGTTCATATACTTTAAAGTATACCAGATATCTTCAATAAATACCACCAACAAATCATCAAGATGTAACTTGGAAACTCTATTCATTAGATCCAAAAAAATAAATGGATCATTAGTCAGTCCAAAATGAATTACTATAAAATCGTTACTACCATACCTAGTTCGAAATGTTGTCTTAGAAATTTTTTACTTACTTACATGCAACTAATGATATCTAGATCAAAGGTCAATATTCAATAAATTTAGGTCTGTTTTTAGTTGATCAAATAAATCATTAGTTTGAGGAAGGGGATACTTTTTTATTGTTATAGAATTGATCTCATGGTATTCAATGAACAACCTCATATATCCATCAGTCTTATTGAAGAAAATAATATGGGATCCGATGGGGAAACACTGGGGAAATTAAATCATTTATCACTCAATTCCTCTAGATTTTTCTTCAGTTCTACTAATTCCATAGTTAATATTCTACAAGGATTCTCTGATATAGGTCTTGAACCAGGAGTAAAATCAATAGAGAACTCAAATTCTCATTTTAGAGGGTTTCCATGAAAATCCACTCAAAAGAAATAAAAATATTATTATAGAATAATTATGTACTCTATATGAACATTACCTACCACACCCAAAGATATTTCATTCCCTTCCTCCCCAATAATTGAATTTAGTTGATCTATTATGGGGTGGATCTAGATGTGAATCAGATAGTGATGTATGTGCCTTAAATATAAGTGATTCTACATCATCCTAAAAACGTTAAACTCTTTTTCTTACAATAACTTTTAGAATCATGGTTCGAAATCCAATTCATAATGAGGATTATATCAAATTGAATCATGGGTATTATAATAAAATCAGCTGAAAAATCACGTTTATATGCCTTTAGGGGGACTTCCACACAAAACTTTTTTTCAATGATACTTTCCATAGAAGTTTTGACTAACAAATACCATATTAAATCAAAATGAAAATATTTATTTTTCCATCCAAACTCGAAATATATGAATGAATTTGATTATCTAGAATCAAATAAAGCATTGTCTATGTTTGAGGAAACAATTAATGTACCTTCAACCACATTATTAGAAACTTCAACCTTTGCAGTTGTGACAGCATAATCATGGAATTTCTCCATTTTCCTTCTTTGCAGAAAGTGTCCATAACGCTTAGTAAGTTCATGTTATTAATCTCTCATCTACCTGTAATTGTATCATTGAACATTCGTATCTTATTTCCCCCTTACAATCCCGAGATAGGAGGACCATTTTTTCGCACTTGTAACAGACTCCCATTCCTTTTAGGCAAGTTCCGGGGAGTTTCTTCCCACAATTAATGCTGGTTAAAAGGTCAATTCTTCACTTATTCCCCAATTCCTTATTTCTTTTTCTAGAGTATTCATTATCATATTCGTCTCCTTCATTCCATTAAATTAATATGACATAGAAAATTCCTTCTCCATCTCGATAGAAGATGAGACTATATCTTCATAGGCTTAAAAAATTTGGGAGACTAGAGCCGTTTGGATGAATGGTTTTAAACCATGAAAGAATAAATTCATTTTTCTCCTTGGATTACGTATGTAGTCCAAATCATGCCTTTCGATCCTTGTAAACATGGATTCATACATGGAAACATTTTATTACTCCTTCCTCAAATTCAAGAATTTCATTTCCACATCCTCTCGTTTTTTGGGGGAGGGAATATTTTTCTAGGAGATTTCCTTAAAATCCCTCCATTCCATCTATTCTATTTCTTCCTCCTCCTTTGTGTTTTGGATTAATGGCCACCACAGGTCCACAACTCCCTATAGATGATAAACTGCCATGAAAATATTCTCTCTTTTTTTACATTCCAAAGTTAGAAATATCTTCTCTAGAGAACATATCAAATACTCTACTACAAATGGGTTGCGTTCCAATTTAATGATGAAGGTTGTTATCTCATAAATAAATCTAACATAATTTCCCCATGTTGTGGATTTGGTTGCTTCATAGAAGTAAGCTCATTATTCATAACCTGATTCAGTTATCTTGGTATAGTTATATGTTTCCCAGCACCAGTCACAACACCAGAGACAACATTATTATCTTGCATCCGGGGGAAATCGCTAAACAAGACATGTGTATTCATGTGGTTTCCATTATTTCTACTAGGAGAAATTTATAAATAATGGCATACACTATATTATGTTTTGAATCATAATTTATAATATCAACATAGAAAAATACTTAGCATAAATTTAAATTATATACATAGCAAATCTTATAATCCTAAACATGGTTTCTTTAAGGAAAAATTAACATCTAAATCCTTCATAATGGCTTGTAAGAAAATGTGAATTATCCAATGAATATCCCCTAGGAGTGTAAAACTAGGTTCATAGTAATGCCCGTTGTCATGTACCAGGATACCCCAGGTCAAGCCTGAAACTCATTATTGGTGTTTTCACTCCTAGATATATTTGTGTGAGAACTAGGTCTACTGATAGTATCCAGATATGGATGTATTTGATATAAAGATAAAAAAATTATTTTCATTACCAATAGTCTAGGATTTTCTTATATATTTATCCTTAAAATAATATCTTAGGGTTTTGTTCCCTAATCTACATTTTCTAAATCTAGTTTTTATGTTTTCTACTAAACTTCCTTTGATACCAAATGTAAGGACCCGACCCCAGTTTCCCAAAGCCAGTGCCTTATTCTCTTAAATTGAGATATAAACAAGAAATATGAATCCATAAGTATCTATTTGTTTAGTATCTTTAGAAATAGTATATATAAAAAGGTTCAACATTAAAACTTGAAACAGAAAACAACATAGAAATTCCTTCAACAAAATCCATAACTCCTAGGATATTTCTACATGTCATTCATAATAAACATATTCATGTCTTGAGAAATTAAAACATAATAAAGGGGTGAGATAAAATGATCAGTAAGGGTATGTAATATAGTAGAAGATAACATTAACATAAACACTAGGCATGTTGAATAACTAAAACAAATTCTTTTAATGGTAAACATTAACACATTATCGTAAGAATAAGAGATGAAAAAATAATTACATAATAAAACAAATTCATGGGTATTATACTAATTGAATTACAACATTAAATCAATACAATTATTATAATGAGGTAATTCATAATGAAATAAATCAAAACCATACCATCAAGGCCTCGTGCGAAGACCATAAATATTTATTTTGTCAAGGCCGGGTGTCAAGACCATAGTTTGTCTCAAGCGACCTAATGATGAATCGCGGTGTTATATCAAGCCCCACCCAACAATTACTAAGTAAAATTCATTCCTCAGATGAATGGTTATAATCATAAACAACGTATATATTCATATTGAAACTAATATATAAAATGTAAATAACTTTCTCTGAACAGTAACTATAAACACAATCCAATCGGAGTAAATTGGTGAATAATTTTAAGATATCACATCATAATAAAACTAATCATAAAACATTAAATAAAATATTGTATATGATATCATCAAATATTAGTCCCAATAATACATAATAATCTATAATTCTTTTGAAAGATATGAAAATACTCTTTTAAAATCTTTGATTAATTATGGAGATTAATATTCTTTTACTATGAAATGAACAGTTATTTTGGAATATCCATTGTATAAAAATAGAAGTGAAGTAAGATTTTATTTTTATAATAAAACGAGTTATTTTATAAAAAAATGGTTTCTAAAAATAGATTATTGAGTTCGCATGAAAATAGTTGAAATTTTGATAAGTTCCCCTGAACCAAGCTTATATTTTAGAAAGAATTTGGAATGTTCCTTATAAAATGTGTAACTACCAATAGAATAAAGAAGTATAATGGATGGTATGTATTTATATACTAATCACACAAAATTAATGATGATTAAATAATAATACATAAAAATTTCATTGAGTTAAGTAGACAATAAAAATAACCCGAATGAAAATGGAGGTTATGGTTCAAACCCATTACCTTAAGTACAATGGTATTAAAAACATGATCATAAGGACTAGAATAATAAAATTTAGGTTCATAAATTAATGATTATATAACAACCTCAAAATTTAATTTATTTTCTATAACCTTATTAGTATCATTCATGGCCTTTTTATGGGTTAAGAGATTCAATTTTATTATTTGGGGATGTTTTATTCCATGGTGTTCATGACCAGTGTACTTATATTCATCTATGACTAAAAATGTAGAATGAGAATTTTTGTACAGAATATATGTTTTATGCTAATAGTGAATAAATAGAAGATTACTTGTTCACAATGTTTTTGGTTATTGAGAGTGATGATGAATCATTATATAAAACATTAATGACAATTGTTTGGGTTAATAGGTGTTTCTCGACCACAATGAACTTATTTTGATTAATAAATTAATATCATGATTAAAAAAGGATTCCAAAACATTAAATAAGTTATAATAAAAATATTATAGTCTAGTTCAACCAAAAAAATGGATTCATGACCAGAATCAAAGATATTAATAGAAATTGAAAACTTTTCATCCCTGAATATGATAAATTAACACATTTTGGATGGTGTTTCCTTTTCTAGTATAAAATAGTGTGAAAGGATATATAATGAATAATTATTAAATTATCATAAAAAATTATTGTACCTATATGTAACTAGGGTTTTCACAACATTTGGATGAATTGTGGTGATGAAAAAGAAAAAAAGTAACTTGAAATAAAAGAAATGAAAAGATGAATTTACCTCTTGAAGTAATCTTCATTGAGGGCCTCTTTAGGGGAGATTTTTTGTGATTTTGGTGATACCAAGGGATTTTGGACATGGGGGGATCTTGGTAGGATATTTGATCATAATATAGACAAGGAACAAGGCTTGAGTGGTGTTAAGAGAAGAGGGAGTTGGAGGGGGTATAGAGGAGGAGAATAGTGATTTGTGAAAATCTTATTCATTATTTTATTATTTCACTCAAGATAACTAAAAGTGTTGATTTATGTGATCCATAATAATAATAAGTTTATGTTAGTTTTAACCAAGTGTTCTTACATCATTCATGTATCTAGGAATAGTGAATTTAACTGATAATGTATATATACCATAAATTGCCTTATTTTACAATTCATAAAAAATTTGAGAATCTAAGAAAAATACCAAAAATTCACCAAAACCATTTTTAAACATTTACTATTAAAAACTACTCCATTTTTTTGAAAATAATTTTCTAAATATGATTAATTTAATTATTAATTATAACCATTATTTATTTGAAAATTTACAATTTTAAAACAATAATTCGTTTATATCACTTTGAAAAATTAATCAAGATCTCATTATCTTAAATCATTAAGACAATAAAATAATAATTAATTTAATATTCATAATGGAATATTAATATTCATATTACTATTCATAACAGTATGTTACTATTCACCCAAAATTATGTTTGTCTTATCAGACTCTAAATATCTTACTCAACAGAACTGTGTATGTCATTTTTTCAAAATTTAAATTAAAAAAAAAGGAAAATTATGTTTACTAGATAAGTTATAAAAAATATTCTCAATAATTTTTTATTCAATATTAAATTTATTTGAAAAATCATGGGGTGTTACAACCTACCTTAAATTAGTGCAAAAAAATTACAAGAATCCGCACATACTGAAGGGGGGAGAAGAAGAAGGTGTTCAACATCCTCTTTTCTAGCAGGGATATAGGAAAGAAAAATCTCAAGGAGGATATAATTTTTAAAAGCCCATGGCCTTTTTTTTAAATCTTATCCTGCATGTTTCATGCCATGATCTTTTGGGGAAGTTCCCCCATTCACCCAAATTCCTCATGCATTCCCTAAAGGCACCCTCTGAGAAAATTTATTTGCTTGAATTACCCATTCACTCCATGAATGGCCTAACATTGATACTGTATAATATATCAACCACCTATATATTCCATGAACTACTTAAATAACCATGATATACTACCAAATCCATAATCATCATCTATAAAATATATTTTATAGACATAAATACTCTCATAACCTCATTTTGAATCTTGATTATCAAAACAAATCACTCAACAACCAAAAATTCAAATTCCCTCTTAAATTTCAAACGCATAATGACATGATTAATTGTAATATTGATATCTTAATGCTTCTCATCCCCGTGAATACATGGTAGTAATAAAATATTTAACCCCAACCTAACATGGTCTTAAAAATAGCACCAACACTCCATGTATCATATTGAAACACCTAACACATATGCACTGTAAAACTAAAAAATCAAGACCAAACAAACTGACATTTCACCAAAGCACGTAGTTAAGTCCCAAAACCACACCAAACACATCATGAATGACACATAAAAAGTGGTTTATAATTAAAAACATCCATTTATATAAAAAAACTATCTTCCCTTTCCTATTTTACTTATAGAAAAAATATTTTCATCTCCAATGAATGAATCAACACATCATTATTCCACCTGAAAACATGGACCTCACACTTGGAGGCATCAACGAACTATTCAAAACCCCCCAATAGATTCTGAACTAGACTTTCATTTAAATTTCATAATCAATTCCTCAAATGATCACTTCCACCATCATACAATTGCCTTAGAATCTATTCACTCATTATCTAACTCACCCTGATATCATGTTGGCTCAAATATATTTCATAATATTAATACACCACGTCCAACTATAATACCTATGTCCATCACCAAAAAAGGACTTTGTATAACACCACAACCAAATATTAAATAAGGTATTATCTATAGAAACAAATTGAGAAATCCACCTGCACAGTAACATTATTAGTCAAATTCTTTATTGTCATACCATAGAAACCCATGAAATGAAAAAAGTCAAATGAGAGTCATTTCTATTACTCATTTTGGTCCAAAAAAATTGTTTATTCAAAATGACACTTCAAAATGTTTTTGGGCATGTTTTACACACTTGAATCATTCTAAAAATTATTGTCCCCCAAACATGTCTTAAATCAAGATTCACCCCTAAATCATACCAAAAGTCATGGTTCACCCCCTGAATCATGTCACAAGTCATCGATCAACCAAATAAACATGGAAATAATTATAGTTCACCTCGTTAATCATGTCATGGATGATTTTAGCTCCCAATGAAATCTAGAATGATGATTGAAATCTCTCTCTATTGTTTTACACCACTAGCTCACAACTTTGTTTCAAATACTTACACCAATTACCAAACATCGAGATGGTTCTAAAACACTCTAATTAATCTTTAATTACCATGGTGTTCATAAATGATTCCTCCTATTTCTTATGATTCCCACCACTATATGAATTTACTACCTATAGATGATTGTGGTGAAAGGTGATTCCCAATATAGAAATTTCGTACAGAAAAAAATCAGCCACTAATAACTACAAACCAATTGTGCATACCTAATGAAGTATAAGAAACAAAATCATCAAAATTAAATCAAAGGGTTCAATCCCAAAACCATCAAAAAAATATCTGGCTAACAAAGCCCAATGTCATCATCTTATAAGTGTTTAAAAAAATCACACAAAACAACCATCACATGAGATTGTCATACATGGATCTCTCAAATAATCCACAACATACTTACAGAAACTCTGATCCTACACCAATGACATTACTAGTCAACCACATAAACAAAGATAACCCATCCTACCATAGTGTTGATCACCTTTCATATGAAAAAAACTAGATCTAGACATTCTTATATCAAGTATATGTTTCAAATAAAACATGTTATTTATTTCAATATGAAATTCAAACATCCTGGTCACTCCTTTAAAAAAAATCAGATTCTTCTAGTTTACATATGAACATATCACTTATTTTAACATCATTTTAAAGACATTTCACAAACACAAAAATGAGCATAATTTTCAGAATCACAACTTTGAGTGATAAGGGTTTTCACTAAAAATGAAATCAACCTAAACCCCCATTCTAACATGTATAGACTATAGTGTTTTCATGTAAGTTGTTTATTTTTTCTAAGAATAATTATATGGATTGGATATAAGTTAGTGTGGGATTCCATGAACTAGAGAGCCTTGTTACGATGATATGAAAATATTTAATATTTTATATTGCACGGTTGAATTTTTTAGTATATTTGAAATAAATACTTACGAGAGTTTTGGAAAGGATATCTAGGACCATAATTGAGATTGGAACATGGGTTTTACCATAGAAAATATATACGTTTTTTTGTCATTAGGATCCTAACTGAAGGAAACCATATGAAGGGTATTAAATTATGGAGGTTTACCAATTAAATAGAATTTAATTAATAAAATGAATTTCCTCTTTTTGTTGGTTCTTATACATGGAAGAGGAGATAGAGGAGACCTTTTTTTGTGGATGACCACCCAAGTATGAACCAAGGAGAGTAGGAACCACCAAACTCCTTTTATGATGGTAATAGATAGCAAATAAAGGTGTAGTAGGTTTTGGAGTTGTGTTAAACCTAAAGCTTTGGGGTTTCCCATGAATTATGAATATTTATGATAATTACATCATGATCCTTGTAAATTTGTTTTTAAGACCATGGATCCATATTAAATGTTTAAGTGATCCCATGGGGGCCAATCTGTGGATTTTAGTGGAAAATCATGGGTTTCATGAGGCTTCTAGGGATTTTTTAATTTGGAAATCATGATCATACATTGTATAGTAAAGAAGAACACACCATGTGTTCTCCCCATTTGGAGAAGATTCATCATTGATGTATAAAGATCATGTACCAGGGGTATACACCATTTTTTGGTCCTTTTCCATGCGGTCGAGGACATGGATAGACCCACCATGTTATGGGACATATTTGTGTGTCAATACATAGCAAGATGGCATGGCCATGGCTTGAGGTACATGGGTATGGGTTGAAGTAAAATTCCATATTACGTGAGTTCCATATAATTCCATGTACCTAGGGGACATTCCATGTATGGTAACATGTCTAGTTAGGTAGTGTGGAGGAAAGGAAATTCATAGCTCAACAGGTGGGGGTTACACACCATGTAACTTCAAGTACACACCATGTACTACATTAAATGATAAGTTCTGATGTTGCGAACCCCCAGGGGTCATCCTTTAGAGACACACAATGTAACATAAGATGAAACGATATATACTCCACTAAAAACATCTACCTCGCATATCTCCATCATCAGAACTCATATGGAGGCCTGTCAGTAGCCTATCAGGAGTGTGTATCCATATAAAACATGATGGTTGCCATAGTTTTGGAATTAAAGATGTGACAAGAGAGATGGGAATGAAGTTATGATATTGGGATGATTCTTTTAGAGTTTCATAGAGTAGCATTGGGTTTGTGTGATTTCTTGGTCTATCCATATATGGTTAAATTGTGAATTGTATCCTTGACATAGGATTGTATTGTTTTCTGGGGATCCATTTCATATAGAATTTGTGTTTCCCTCTTGAAAGATTGGGGAGATATAATCTATTACAAATTTTTTGCTAAGAATTTTTTTTTCGTATCACTGTGACCCTCTTATGTTAGTGTTGATCCCTTAATTAGAGGGCTGGTCTAGTATAGATTTTGTTATCCTTGTGTTTATGATCCACTATAGGGTGGTTAATTATATATGGGGTTTTGGTGTCCCCTAATGGTGTTGGTCGTGATCCTCCATCTTTTTATCATAGTGAAGAGACTCATTAGGGTTCATGGTGTCCCCTAATCGTCCTGGGTGTCATCCCCTATCTAGTTGTTGTGATCTAAGGAGTTCTAGATTGAGATCATTCTAGCCCAATGGTTCTAGGGGTAATTACCTATCTATTTATGGAGATCTTCAATATTCTAATAGGGTTCATAGAGTCTCCCATGAGACATGTGTGAGATCCCCTAGATGAGTGTCATGATTTGGGGGGTTCGAACAAAATTTCATACATGTAGATACCTGAAGATAGTGTTATCTCATATGTACACGATAAGATATTGTCGAAATGTTCCATCGACTTAGTGATACTGGATAAGTCAGATATCTCAAATGATATTCATCAGGGATGGCATGGATTATGGGGAGTGTTCTCCTGGATTATTAATTCTTTTATTCCTCGAGTATAATCATATGGATTGTTTCATGGTCGAGACAATGAGACTTTGAGTTATTGGATGAGTATATCTATGTTATTGAGGGAGTAATTATGGTATATGTGATATTTGATTGACATAAAAGGTAGAGATGATAAGGATAGTCAGATATAGAGGAGGAGTGGAGGAGATATAGATTCCTATTCTCTCTTAGTTGAGTTTTTTGTAACCTTTGTCTATAGTTTGCACATACATTTTCCTTTTAGTTACTAAATTTTTTTCTAGACTTTTTGTGCACCGAATTGGTATTATTATAATAAAACATTTAAGGGATATTAAAAACATGTAATGTATTATAAAGATGATATTACTTTTTTTGGAGTCCTAGAAGGACCCAAAGTTTGAGGATCATAGATATATAGATAGATAGAGGTGTGTATCGGTGGTTTCATTTGGTTGCAGTTCCACACTACTATGAAGGATGGAGACAGTTATCCTTTTTTAGTTGGATTTTATTTTTAGCTTTTTATTATTTCAATACTTTTGTTTAACTATTATTGTTGGATAAATGTATTCTTTCATTTTGGTATTAGTTATATTAGTTTATTTTCACTATTTCACATAGACGGATGTGTGTGCATGCGTACAGGTACCATATGATAAGGCCTCCCATGTCTGTGATATGCCTACACAGTGCTTGTCATCAACCCTTGGCCTATTGTAGGTGGGAAAGGGGAAATATCATTCAAAATATCATTCCCTAGGGGCCCCGATGGACAGGTTGTGATAGAGTGGTATAAGAGGGGGTTGCACTTTAGGAACGCAGAGTTTCAGTTTTCTAGTAGTGAGCTTGGTTTGGGATTATGGAAATAGTGTTATGTTTTTTGAGTTTTTCTTATAGTCCACAGACCCTAGTGTTTGTGTGGCAGCATACATATATATTCAAATGGACTCTAATAAAATTTTTGTTCACTCCAAACATATAAGCACAAGTATGTGGGAAATATTGGTTCATGGATTATATAAATTTTATTTTTGATTCCATGCCCATCTTATGATAGCTCCATAGATATGATATTTGACCATTGTGTATCTTGATTATAATTCAGGATGGTAATGTGATGAAGTCTATCTAGGGATCCATGGTGGGATTTTTATGATGATTCAAATAGTGATGATGACTCAGTGTAGGGGTCTACATATGAGGAGATATCTCAAAGTTAATTTTTAGTCGATCCACCACTTGTTGAGTAGTTGTTTGTGCCAAAAGTACCGACAATGAATGTTCATATTCTGAGTGAACTGAATTAGTTTTTGGAGAGAAACATCACATTTACTTGGGTGAGCTATTCCCTCTTGTATATGACTACACTATTGAGGTTTTCACATGAAATTTTTTCCTTGTGAGGACACCTATCAATCAGATGGAAGTCCCAGAAGTGAGTATTCTTTAGGTTTTTGTTTGGGGATGGTGGATTTTGGTGATGTATACCCACAATGAGATTATTCTGAATATGAAAAATCATTAGAGGATCTATAGGTAAGTGTTTTACCAATACATTTAGTGATCAATGTGTAAATAATAGATCCTAAAACTTCAGTAGGGTAACAACACCATGGAAGAATATTTGGAATGATTCATTAATAATTCTCTACACTATTTGAATATGGTTTGAGATTTTTTTTGAGAATGGACCTTTGAGTAGTTTTTACAATGAGATATCAGGTATTTTTTGGTATCACTATGAATTCACACATAAAATAGAGTGTTGGAGTATGAATTGGTATGAAATATATTTCTAGTTGAGTAGAAGCTGACTATTTCTAATAGTAGTGGTAACTCATGGGCAAAGACATTGGTAGCATCTAGCTGAAAGCAAGATCAAGGATCTAGGATAACAATATTCTTCATGTTAAGATCCCAGGATTGAGGGTATATGTATGAAGGATCTTATACTAGTTCTAGTATAAAATGTGAGAGTTAGTTCTTCACTTGTGATATATAGAGACATCTCGCACAAGAGTTTTCCACCTGCCATGAAGCTAAAAAGGATATAATTGATGGAATTCCCTAATAGTGATAGGGGCTAGATCACATAGTTTAGAATTATGTTGGATGTGTAATATGAGTGGTGAAAACATCCTGAGGTTGTACATGGTTCAATAAATTTCCACCAGCACCCTCAGGTGGTCCATGATAGGCCTAGGGAATTAGAGGTTGAGGGTGAGGACAGTTATAGGCTATAGAGTGCTATGACCCATAGGATCTAAGGATTATTGGGGGGTTTGAAATATATCCATTATAATTTTTTAGCTTTTCCATTAGACTCATCTGTGATCTCCTATATTCCTTCCAATTTTTACTCTATTATTATCCACAGACACTCAGGGAATAGGAGATCCTTTGGATAGAGATGTTTGAGATCCCTTCATACATACAAAAAAGAGGGATTCTTCCCCCATAAAGAAACATTATTGAGACATGATTATAAATATATTAGTGATTAATTTCCACCCAAAGATGATATTTTTGATGTGGGGAGGAATATTTCCTTTGACTTGTATGTTCTGGCTAGGTTGGTGTATTGAGTGGTTAGTATAGTTCCTAGTTTTGTTGAATGAGAAGGTAATAAAACATATGAGATTTAGGAATAAGGGGATTATTTTGTATAGGCATGAATATGTTTCAAGGAACGATTAAAGACTTTCTACCCTATCTTCAGTTTGCATAGATTCATGGCCCACTATTCCATGAGTGTAGCCCCAGATCAAGTACTAATTATACCAATGAAGCCTTTTTCACAACCCCTATGATTAGAGGCTCCAGTCTAGATAATTGAAGGTTGTGCGCTCCTAATATATAGAGTGAGATAAATTAATAAGAGAGATATAATCACATATAAACTTTATATATAAGAATAATGAGACCCTATGATGTTTTTCTCAGTGTGGATTGGTTTCCCACCATCCATGCCCTAATGGATCTTTCTAGTGTGTATGGCTGTGTTTCAATATTGTGGAAATGAATTTCCCTCCCATGTGGAGGTGTGATCCCATGTCGAGTATAATGAGATAATGTTCAGGAAAATACATATGACTTTTATTAGTTGGCTAGTATAACCCTTTAAATAGTGGATGTTATGTGATTTTAGTTCCTTCTAGTGGTGGTGGAGTGAGTGGATGCCATCCTGAGGACATGCTAGGTTTTCCTCCCAAGAAAGAGGTAGACTTGTCATATACTGAAACCTAGGGACTACCCTAATATTTTTACGACCATATCATTTGTCTCCCATTGAGACTCATTTGAAAGAGGTTAGTCTGTAAGTTTACTGACAAAAGGCTTTGTAATACCCTACATGTTCTCTTGGGAAGACATGATTTTTTTCATATAGGAGGTGGATGTGAGACGTTACAACCAGTTCCTTCAAAAAAATTTGGATTTTTTTGTGATAGTATTTTCGTTTTTACCCTCACATTATCAACATCATGGTTTTATGTTAGAAACATGAGAATGAAATTGATACATGTTCTGAAAGTACCAAATTTCTAGGGAGTTCTTGTAGAGACTTGGATTTATGAGGTAAACTTAATTTTTTATATTTAATTTTACATGGGATTGATATTTTACATGGTAGTGTTGAGGAAATGCTATCTCGAGATCCACCAAAGGGTGTGCCCAATAAAGTAGATTCTCATAGTGGTGGTTTATATTTATTTTTTTGGGTGAGGTAACAAAGTTGTTGGCCTCTTTAATGTAGACCCTATGGATGAGGATGATGCGAAATGTATCACGTTGATGGTGGTTACACCTCCATTGTTTTAACACGGTAGGAGATATAGCTAGGAGATGTTGTTCATGATGTCTTTCATGATCATATATCTACTGGATATATTCTTCTTGGATTTTAAAAAGTTTGGTAACACAAAAATGTTTTGATAATAGAAGATAACACCATTCCTGCTATATGTTGAGGTGTTGAGGATGTTTTTTCTCATAGAAGTTCCCCAAAGAGATTGGTTGTTGCAGTGAGATCATCTGGAATTAGGTGTGTTGGAAAAGGATGCGAACCACTTGGACATGTCAGTAGTTGTCTATGAACTGAAGATGGTGGCCTTTGGAGATCATCTAAGAGATATTGTTCTATTGTAGTTTTAATGTCTTCAAGTTATGTAAGTATTTATCTAGTTTACTAATACATATCTGGGGTTCTTAGAAATGTTTTTACAGTTTTTATGTTGGTTTATTGATGTGTCATACCTCTAGACTATATGACCACTTTTAGATAAGGTTAATGTTGTTTTTTCACCAATCCTAGCTAATGAGAGATGCAAAAACTTTTTCTATGACGTTGACCTGGTTTAAACTGGGAGAGTAGTGTGGAGTTACTTTTTTGAGGCACCTAATGGTGGGAATGTTGATTCCTAGGGTGTGTGTTTGTTAATAGCATAATAACCCTATATAGAGATCACTAGTGTGGGAGACCCAACTGGGAGCTTAGTTTTCTCTCATGTGCATTTGAATTCACTTCTTGGGATGAAAATAATTAAATGTGTGATGAGTTTAATGACTCTAGGTTTTCCATGTAAGACTCTGTAAATTATATAGGAATAATTTTGAAGATAGTCATTGAGTTAGAATGGGTTTTCAAGGATGTGTGAACCTCAGTGCAGTGATATGAAACATATTAAATATGTCACATCAAATGCATGAAATTTTTAAAGAAATGTAAATTAACTCCAAATCAGAGTCCTAGATGATAAATCTAAAACAAGAGTTGAGTTTGTAATAAGGGGTTTACCCTTGGGGTGATATAATATTTGTTGGCCTCAAGCACTCTATTGGAGGAAACAATAGGTTGGGTATTTAATGATGGAGGTTTATTAATTAAATAATATTTTTAATAAAACTCATCCCTTACTATTTTGGTTCTCATGAACTATAGAGGTGAGGTAGAACCTCCACTTTTCATGATAAATGACTTTAGGATGAACCAAGTATAAGAGACACCACTAAAATCTATTCTTGACTATGATCAACACCGTATCGAGGTGCAGTTGGATCCAAGAATCACGTTAGACCCAATGATTTATTTTTTCTCCATTACATAAAAATTATTATGATATTATGTCCTAATCCACATATATTCACAATTTTATGGTTTTAGAGCCGAATTATGACTACTAGTGATCCCATTAGGGGAAGTCTTTGGATTTTGAGAGAAAATCAGGGGTTTCAAGAGGATTGTATATATTTCATATTATGAAATCCCAATAACATGGAATGTAGATCATGAGTAAATGATGTGTGTTATTCCAGTTTAGAGAATATGGGACTTTGAGGACTACAGACCATGTACTGGTGGCATGCACTATGTAGTGGTCCTTGGCCACACGGCCGAGGTCATTTCCAAAATCACTATGTGGAGGGACATAGACATGTGTATGTAAAAATCTATATTACAAAGGATGAGTTGAGATACACAAGAATGGGATGAAGAACATGGTGATATGGAATATGTTTCAGGACACACCTTGTACTTAGGGTAGATGTCATGTATGGTATCGTGGACAACTGGGCTGTGTGCGGGTGAGGAAACTCCTAGGTCATCAGTAAGGGTCACACGCCGTGTAAATCCATCTAAATATTGTGTGCTATTTTACACACTGAGTACCATGAGGATACATATCATGGGGTCATCCTAGAGAGACTATCTATATACCTTATAAGGACACATAGTTTACTCCCCTCAAGAAACTCTACCTTACACATCTCTAACTTTAGGACTCAGATAGAGGCCTGTCGATAGCCTATGCTATGTTGTTTTCCATGTAGAATGCATTGGTGGGAATGATTTTGGAATTAGAGGTTCAATGTGAGAGATTCAACATGAAGTGATTATTTATGGGAACTTCTTATTGTGACATGTAAATTTATTTCTGGTGGGTTCTCTTTATTGGTTTAACCATATGAGGATATAGAGTGGAATTACATCCTGATCATAAGATTATGATCCCCTTGATGGGTATTTTTTAGATATAGTTTAGGTATCCCTTTACAAAGCCTTTGTCTATATCCTCTATTTCATCATTTTATATAATTGGGGTTTGTTGTATTGGTGTGGCCTCATTAATGGGTGTTGATCTCTTAATTAGACCGTTGATCAAGTAGTGTTTTATTTATTGTTTTTTATAATACACTATATGGAGGGTTGTTCTAGATTATATTTGTTGTGTCCCTCATAATTAATATTTATGATCCCCTATTTGAGTCTTATATTTCAAAAACTCGGTAGGGTTTATGGTGTCCCCTAGTGATCTTATGTTTGATACCCTATTTATGTATTATGATATAAAAATTTACAAATTAGTTTTATGGTGTCTCCCCATGGTAATGAACGTGATCCCATATATGAGTGTTGAGATATTTTTGGTAATATTATGGTTCAAAGAGTCCCACATGAGACATGGGAGATATCTTCTAGCTGAGTACCATGATCTTCTGGGTTCCAAAAATATTTTCTTCCTACATATAACAGAAGATAATGTTCTCTAGAATGTAAGGAATCATAGATGGGATGGATGTTCCATAGTATTAGTGATAATATATGTGTGAGATATCTCTGATGAGTGCTATTAGGGATGGCATGGATCATGGAGTAGGTTCTCCTAGATAAGTGATACCTTTGAGTCTGGTAATGAATCTAGTAGTAGGATTCATAGTCAATAACTTGAGACTTAGATCTAAGATGACTATATATGGGATATTTTTGGGGTACTTTCTGTATTTATCATGTTTTATTTTCATACCAATTGGGTAATGAGATGGCTAGTCATGTGTAGCTGAAGAGTGGTCATGATTTTGATCTATGTTCTCTCCCTCTCTTAGGTTTTTTGTACCCACTAGATACTATTCAAGTGAGCTATTTACTTTCAGTTTATTCATTTTATTTTGGGTTTTGAGGTGATTACTAGGTATTTTTATACTCACCCTACAAGGGACATTCCAGCAACTATCATGTCTTATTTAGATGATAGGCCTTTTCATGTTGTCCTAGGTGGACCCATAAGTGACAATGAATAGAGAGATAAACATAGAAAAGTGTGTACCAATGGTTTCATCTAATATTAGTGACCTCATAATGCGTAGGTTATATGATCTTATCACATTATAGTGGGACTTTATGTTTTCCTTTTCATGTTTTTTGTACATTTTGTTCTCTGATTATTGGATAGATTTACACAATCATTTTTTGTTCAAGTTGTATTATTATCTCTCAACTGTTTAATGGATATGGATGTGTATGCATAAATATATGTACCATAATATAAGGCCTCCCATGTCTATGATATTCCTAATTGGTGATGGACTCCAGCCCATGTCCCATTGGAGGTTGTCATGGGGTAGTCTCATTTGTCTTATTGTTATCCATGAGGGACCTGACTGGTTGGGTTGGGACATATCTATTCCCTTTTTTGAAAATCTATTCAATTTCCAAAACTATTTGGGAAAAAAATTCAATACACATGTCATAAATCTTGAAAATCAAAAAAAAATTATAAATAATTATATCAGTAAGTCATTAAGAAATAAATGGTCCTAAGAACTTTTTATTTACATCTCAGGCCATCATGTGATTTTTCATTCTAAAATAGTTTTCCCTCAAAGTCCAGTCTTCCAAAAAATAATTTACATATGGAGTCAAAAAAAACACAATGAATAAATAAATCCCTTCATATCCATACTAATTTTATGAGCCCTTATAAAATATAATATAATATATCATTTATATTAAAACTTGCATTAATTAATATGAATTCCAATGATGATTCCTGTCAAACAACACCACTCATAGACTCATTTATGATACCCCTTGACTACCACTCCTAGGATACATAAAAAACCCATTGAATATCTATAAATCCATATGACTCATATCTAGTCCCATCCATCCCATTTTTGGATCCTTGGTCCTAAATAAAACCTCACTTATACTAGAGATCTAAGTCTTGAAACTCGGTATTCCATAGAAATTTTATTTTCAATTAATGTCCTTCAAACCAAGAATGTGATAAATCTACCTATTGACTTTCAAAAGCACAAATCTATTAATTAATACAATACCCACCACAAGAAACTATCTAATATAATTTTGAAAAACTTGGGACTGAGCATCATGAATGGAACCCATGTGTGGATTCCACATAACCTGACTCTAGCCTGCCCAAATACAAGAGGCTTCCAGAATAAATCATGGATCCATGATTGAATCTTTTAAAAATTTCGAATGACATGTCTAATTAACATACATCCCAAAAAATATATACAAATAAAAAATTTCAGAATGGGGTACCATATGGTTAGAATAAAAACTAGTAAAAATAGTATTGATTATGCGATAAATAATATCCATGTAGTAGATAATCATTACAATAATTAAATAATTAAAATGGAACATTGGATGAAACTACTCATATACCAACCTACCATGTCATAACCCACTATAACCTTCTAAAACTATACCAAGTGTATTAATCCATTTTCTACCTATTTCCTATGATGAAAAATGATTTCCAAGCCATATACAATGAAAACCAAGTCATTTACATATATATAAGTGAGTCCAATAACCTAGTAATAATTCACAATGCCTCATTAATACTATGTGATTATGTGATCTTGTTTTTTGTTAGTTAAAAATATATAAATGTGTGACGTTATAACTATTAAACACACCCATTTGATAATAAAACACATAATTCACATGAAATCACACAAGTTAGGTTGGTGTGTTCCAACTAGGCCACCACGACAGAAGACCCCACGTGCATTATCTGTAAATATTAATGAAGAATTTACCATGTACAAGAACCCAAACCATACCTGAATAAGTACAGTATGGTTCCAACCAAGATGATATCAAACCGAGATTTGAAAATTCATGGTGGGTTTATCAAAACCCGGACAAACTTCTTGAAGGGACAAGGCACGGTCAGAATTTTATAAGTCTCAACCCATCCCTTCTCACTCGAGAAAGGTCTAATACCTGTGGATCATGTAAACCATGACACATACCTTAGTTCGGTCCTAAAACAATGTATATGAAGGTAAGGTGTAACTCATGAACACCATACCAATCCACTCATCAAAAGTCCATTATCATAATCCTTGAAGAAATAGGGAATTATCATCACAAAAATCTATCTATACACACTCTAGGGATGTCACATCATTCCCACTATCTTATCCCCACACACTCAAGGGATGTCACACTATTAAATTAAGGAATCAAAAATAGGGAATACAACTCATAACATATCTCACCAAATCATACTTAGGTAATTAGTCCAACCGAACATAGTATCACATCATGAACACATTTGAAACCCCCCTCAACCATCAATGGTGTTCCTCACATCTATCATGAAAAACCATCACCTTAATAATATAGAAAAATTTATCACGTGGATTCCCACAGAACACATAGATCATCATTCTAAAAAAGTTATCATGGGATACAATAACAACACAATCATAATAATGAATAAACATAAACATAAAAAAGAAATCATAAATGGAAAGCACAATGAGCACAAAGGATTTGTAAAATGGGGAATCTCCCTCATGGGGTCAAACTAATTAAAGAAATTGAATCCAAATCCTTCCATTCAACCTATAATAACAAAGTCAAATATCATTTTTCTAAATCCATTTTAAAAACACAACTAATGTCACTTTACTAAGGGTATTCCCTTGGCCTAAATCACATAATACTTGAAAACCAATTTTGATATATCATATCACATATAATTTTATAAGTGACTAATTTCTATTTAATTTTTCAGCTCAGTAATATCCCAATTTTTAAATAAATTTTAAAAATGAAATATATTTTACTTTTCAAAAATAGGACATGGCTCTAAAAAATAAATATGTATGACCACTGATTACCATTTTAATCATGCACCACAATGGAAAAAATTAACATGACATATAGTTCATGGTGACTATTAGGTAGATGAATGATCACCCCAACAATCATGGGAAACACACACATACCATGATATATGTAGGAAATTATAATAATGAGGCACATAAACATAAAATTACCAACAAACCAAGAGAATCAATTAAAGTGAATACTCCATCCTAAAATGATGTTATGTAAATCTATCCCAGCTCATAAAAACCACAACCATGCCCATGGAAACTTTTATCATCCATAAACATCATTAGGTTACTTATTTTAATAATTAATAAAACACCAAAAATTGAATATCCAACATCAAAATCACTAATAATTCCATTGATACTAAAATCCATAGAAACCAATTATGTCCACTAAATCCGCACCCCCTAACTAATTTAACACAAAATCCCTAAATATTTAACTCTATGTAATGATAAATTTAACCCAAAATCCACATAAAAATATAAATAAGATCACTAAGAAACATATGTAACCAAAAATAATGAACGAACAATTGAAAATGATCTCTCAGAACATTGTTTAAGGGATACACATGAAATCCCCAACATGAACAATGATTTCTCCATACCCTAGTGAAATTGGTCCCTCTGAATCCCTAGCATATTAACTGAGATAAATTAAAAAATAGGAGGAATAATTAAATTGATAAAACTAGAGGAACCTTATTTAAATTGGAATGAATATCTGCTAATGATATACCTAGGTAGAAGAGGGTGGAGTAGAAGATGGGTGGGGGTTAGCCTCCCCTTTTCTGAGATGAAAATTTGATAGATAACCCCTATGGGGTTTCAAATTTTCGAAACTCCTATTTATTATTTTTAATAACCCATATTTTATGGTTCATGGAGTCAAACACATTTTACAATGTATCCTTTTTAGGGTGTTTCTTCCTTCATCCTTGTTCTCCATTAACACCCAGATGACACCCCATGACTTCCATTCATGTTTATAATTAATTAATAACACAATTAATGACATTTAGAAACTACTTTCTAGCATCCCTCCCAACCAACCCTTCCACAAAAACCTCCCAAAAACCTAGGAAACAACATAATCTTTATCCCCTATCCAAAGAAAATATTTTATGGATGTAAAATCTCTTAGAATCTATTTTTATGTCACTATTATCAAAAATAACTACTCACAACACAAAAATTAAAACTCCCTCATAAATATCCAAACAAAAAAATACATGATTTATTACACACATACACATGAAGAAGTTCTCATAAATAAGGCCCTATTATAAATTTTATTGAAATAAATTTATTTAAAAATCCTAAAAATATCTGGTGTGGTGACTAGTTAATTGTTCCTTACACCTCCACTGGTTTTGTTTTAATGTAGAAGAAATATTATTTAAGGAAAAAAATTACACGAGCCTAAAGTAAGGGATCATTTTACAATATTTATCATGAAGGGGGAAGAGAGAATCAGGGAGGTCATTGCACTAGGTGATGTCTATTGTAATTCCCATGTTGGCCAAGCCATCTACAACAGAGTATTCTTCTCGATAAACAAGATTAATGATGTAGTTATGATCGACTAGTGAAAGGGTGCACTCTACCCAATTTGTAGTAATCAGCCAATAAGGATGGCTTATGTCATTCCAAATGGCTTGAAAGATGGTTGCTGAGTCACTTTCAATTCAGATGTTTTTCCAACTGAAGTGCTTGGTGAAGGGAATGGCATGAATCAAGCACATCATTTCAACCTCAAGGGAGTTGGAAATGCAACATTTACCCCTGAAGCAACCAAGAATATGACCTAGGTTATTCATAAAGATAGCACCACAACATGTGGGGCCCTAATTTCCCTTATAGGAACCATCAATATTGATTTTGATCCATCCAAGTAGAGGGGAGATCTAGAATACCTCCATAGTGTGATGCGGTTGACAACAATTACAGTTGATCCGCATACACTTCATTATTTCAAAGTCATGCACAGTGTTGTAACTATATCCATTTTGCAATAAAGTAGCATCATGTATAGAAATAATGATATAAACCCAACCCACATTAAACTTGAGTGAGTAATTTTAATGAATTATGGCATTCTAATAACACCATATCACATGATGAAGTTCGGTAATGGCTATAAGGAAAATGATCCTATTTTGTTAGGAGCCATCCATTTCTACACATTTCATTAGTTGGGACTTAACATACTCAAAAATCATCAATCTATAATCAAAAATGTAAAAAATGTAGTTCCAAAGAGAAGAAGATGTATCAAAAGAAATTAAGGGATTATTAGAATCTTCTCTATATTGATTACAGTTTTTACACTTAGAGAAAAACATAGTTCCAAATGACTGGAGGCAAGTTTTAGTGGGAACCCTGTTGTGGGAAATTATCTAGATGAAATTGAATCTTGAAGGTTTTATCCATGGTTTGTTAAAATGATTTATCTAGTCATAATCATACTCAGAGTTGCGGTGAAAAAGATTGTAATAATTTTTAGGGTCAAGCATTCCAATTTGAGTAGGTTCCCAAACCAATAAGTCATTAAAATATGAAAAATTGTAGTTATCAATGGCATGGAAATTATAATTTTCATCTATATTTGGTTTTTTAAAAAATTTAAAAAATTGAATCCAAAATCTCATTCCATGATATAGAAACATCCTTATAATCACTTAAAACATTTCCCACACCTCATTGGTCAATTTTATATTCCATTGACTAAAATTTTGAATATTATTATATTGTTTTAATTTTTTTATAGTGAGAATCAATTCTCCAAAAAAATATTTCTATTTATTCCCATATAGTTTTTGATTCAGATGGTAGTCCTTTCTACCTTTATTCAACACTATATTTTTGTAAAAAATAAATTCCTTTAGCTTTATGACATTGTATTATACTGTTAAGTTATTAAATTTATAACATATCACTAGATAATTTTATGGATGTCTTTGAAGACCCTAATTTTCGATGCCACTAAACTACCAAATTCCTTTGACCATTTATATATTTTTTAACTAAAGAAAATATATTTTTATTTTATTTGGGGTATTAAAATGATTTATGAAGCTTATATAGATCCCTAATCCATTATATACATCTCCCACTATATTTTTATATCCTAGATGACATGTAATCCCAAAACATTCACATTCATGTCTGGGAAGTTTTTTAGCCATATTAGATAATCGGTGTCTTCAAGGATACCTGTTGACCATTAGATTCAAATATAAGGGATATAAATGATAAATACTCATTGATCGGTCCATTATAGTTTTAATCATGTACCCACAATCTATTAAAACAAATACATGAAAACCAAAAAATGTAAAATGAATAAAATAGAAAAATAGAAAAATATTAAAATTACTTGAATAAATGAACATTATAATCCATATTATATATAGTATAATGGTGTTCTTTATTGATACCCCAAAAAATATGGAAAAAACATAATCCATTTCAACGTATCATTAATTTTGATAGATGAGGTCAGAATTTGGATATTAATAAACATAACCCACGAACAACACTAAAACATAAATATATTGATATAGTAAAATTTTTAGCCTAATTTTGATCCAGATGTATATTAAATTACATGAAACCAAGAATCAAACATTATTTCATGTGTCAAATATTCAATTTCAAAGCCAAAATAATATAATACAAAAAAAATAATTTCAAAAATTTAAATTTATTTGGAAAAAACTAGATAATAAATTAATTTATTTTTTATGTAAAAATTATTATTTCCCATATTTTCAAATAAAATTATATTATTTTATCTAGTTTTCCTATTTTTTAACATAAATCAGATCAATTAAACAAGATATCATCCTACCCATTAAATACTCTATGTGGAAAATAATATTATCAAACTAAGACACATAAAAATACAATATAAAATGGAAAACATGTATCAAGTCTAATTTCATAACCAAAATTCCTCTCTATCATACAGTTTTTCCTCCCCTAAAAAATATTATCTCAATTAATAAAATAGAAAATAATATTGAAAAATTAATCCTAATAAAATCCAAACAAAAACAAACAATTCACAAGTGAATTAAGTCTTCTATTACTCATCCAAAAATCTTAATTTACTACCCCTTAAGGAACTAAAAATTAATATATAACTAATCATCAATGAATAATTCTTCTCAAATGAATTATAATCCATGAATGATAATGATTATATAAAATAAATAACTCAAGAGAATTAAATAAATTCACATTTTATGGAAATTTAGTCCATATCCACTATACTCATGTCTGGAACACAAAGATATCTTCATAAACGTAAATATGTCAATATGTCACTTTTAATTATAAAATTACTAATATATATTCTTTAAAACAAGTCATAACACAACGAAAAATATTATGTCATAATGAATGAATCTTATGAACTCCTTCTATCATTTTTCCACTTAATTCCCCCCTGTTCAATATATATAATATCATACATTATGTATTAATGGTTGCAGTTTCTCTATAATATTATAAATATCTACAGTAATAGGTGTGCAACATTATATTTTCAAACAGTCCTCCCCCTGTAGTATTTTATCCATAACCTATTGTTACACTAAAATACCAATTACATAAACACATGATGTATTTTTCGGCTCTATCCATTATTCCCACAACATTATTAGATGAAAATAACCTTGTATATTTATGATTTATGAATGAAAAAAATAATATTTTAGTAATATCCCCTTCATAGAGAAATTAACTACACTTCCATTCTTAAAATATTGGATCAAGTGAGTGTTAAAACATAGTCTCCTCCTCATCACTCTTAATACAATATTCAAAATATATTTACATCCAATTATTTCAAATAATTGTGTAATGATATTCAAAAATAAAACCCTAATTCTATTTATATATTCCTATCATAAAACATAATAAATCTTTTGTCATAATATAATATTTTACAATATATTTTTCACTATTTATCATAAAAATATCAAAAAATTATTCCAAAAAAAATTATAGAAATAATATTTTAAAACATAAATAATTAAGTAATACCAAGTAATATTTGAAATATGAATTTTGTAAAATATGTATATTGAAAATTTGATTAGTATAAATTATCATTGGTTTTATGTTGAAAAAAATAAAAGGGATTGATAGACATTATCAATGTAGATTATAATGTTTTATTAGATTACTCTGAATACACATATTAATGTTATTTATGTATATTAATAAATTATACATCAATAATATGAAAAAATTTCATTTTATTAAGTACAAATAATTTAAACTAAAAATTTGGTATGAATGTACATACCTTTTCAATTCAAAAGAATAATCAAGTAGATGGTTTTAGTTAAATTTTTTATCACATATATCAGTTATTTGTTATAAAAAATAACCTTTAAATTATATAATAAATAAAAAAGGAAACATTATTTATACAATATACCATTTTAATAAATAAATGGTGGATAATGGTTTTCTGAATATGGAGTTTTTTCCACAATTATACAAATAGTATATATGATGGATAAATATTTTCAAAGAGATGTATCTGAATGAAATAGTGTGAACCATGGGGTTTATCCATATCCTTCCCATTAATGGTATGGAGAAAAAATTATACTTCATTCAAAATTATTTGACTCATAATTTTTTATTTATTTTTAAAGGTGATATGAATACTCGAATACTCTAAAGTACCTTTTTAACTCGATTTTTAGTCGAAGGGGGGAGAATTAAAAAATGATATACTCTATTTAGGGGAATAAAATAAGTAAGAATTAGGGGTATTTTTTAATGATTTATGGAAATATGAACTATCATGGGGGTGTTTTTGATTGATTATGTATTCAATGTGTGGTTAATAGTTTGAAATAATATTTATATAATTTTTTTACATGACTAAAGTTGGTATCATAAGGTACATAATAAAATAAGATAGATATAAATGAAATTAATTATATAATCTTAATTGTCACATTGATGTAATAATTGAGTAAATAAATGTTATTCAGTAATTTATTTTTTAATAAATAAAATAATTAATCAAATAAATATCTAAATTTATGATTAATATCAAATAAGTATGGGTATTATTCCAAATAAACGCAATGTATTATATTTCTGAGTCAAAAACATAATTATATTAAATGAGGGTTGTTTTTTTGAAAAAATAATAAAATATGAGACTCAACTTATCATATAAGATGTTTAGAAATGATCAAAGAATATTATATGTTTAATAATGTTTATTTGGAGAATAATTACCAAAACACATATTGGTCAATTTCCCATGTGTTTCCATTTGTGCATGAAATTATTATTTAAATGAAAATGAAAAATAGAAATCAACATAAATTCTATAAAGTACATTTCTCATAGTCAGGTAGTGTTGAATATTTTTTTCATAATAAGGATAAGGTTTTTGATAATTTCATGAAGAGGATAAAAAATTATCCCTACATGAAATGTAAAATGAATGGATGACCATTTCATTTTATTGGTCATAGTTCAGGAAGTGGAAATTAAATATATTTCATGACATTCAAAAATGAATTGGAATCTCCATGGTGGATCTAATATTTTCACAAAATTTCATATTATTTACAAAAATGTAAAATGAATATTCATTTTAGGTAATTTATTTCATGTTTGATTAAAAGAACCACCCATGAATATGAAACAGGGGAGTCTTGGTCATCATATATATTTTAATGATATGTTTAAAGAAAAAATTCCAATTAAGAAACTATCAAATTATATAATAAAATATTTCATTATAATTAAAATATAATGAATAAATGATTATAAACTCTATACATGTTTTGATGAATCCATGATTGGAAATAATGATTCAGGTTACCAAAACTAAACACTCCATAGTGGTGATTTGATCATTTTTTTCACTTAAGTCTACATAGACTCTTAAAAAGTTATAAAAGAGATCATGATTAAACCATTATGCCTCTATTGAAAAGTTTACATGGTATATACATAACAAAGTTTCAGTAATTCATTTAATACTATTAATTAACCATTTTAAATAGATAAAAATATACACTAACCATTAACATCAACAACATAAAATTAAAAAAAAATATGACACCACAAATGAAATCCATGTCACACAATTCCAAAAAAATTAAAGGGGTTAAGGTAGTAAATAAAAATTAAATTATAATCCTCAAGACACTCAATATAAAAGTGAAAAAGATATGTAACTCTTATGAGTCCAACTAACTTCCATGTGCTCTAAGGTAATATGTCCTAATGCAACTAATATAACTAACATAAATGTTTATAAAAGGTAATGTTAGGATTATGTATCCCACAATAATTAGTAATAAAATTCCTCTAAAACCCTTATTCATATGTGGTTTAATCATATTAAATCCATTTTGAATGAAATAAAAAATATGATAATTTATTAAATATCATCAACAATAAAATGTAGTAAATTCCACCACAATCAATATAAAAAACAACAAATATAATATAATACTAACTTATCTTTAAAAATTATTAGAGAAATTATTCCTATAATCCACATCACACAAAATATTCTTTCTAGATAATATTATATATCTATGAAATTCAACATCTCATGAGAAATATATCATAGTGGGATACAACATTCAAATGGGGATACACTATTTCATATATTAAAAGAGTGTTCATTAGATTACCACCCAATAAAACAAAGATTTTATGGACCACCATATATTAAATACAATATGGATTTTAGATCTAACATAATCATATTTTTTGTATTTTTTAGAAAATAGATATTATGAAATCAACCATTACTGAAATAAAAAATATATTTATACACACCCTAGAAAAACATAACATGGGTTATATCTATTCAATTTCTTAATTTTCCCATTAAAGTACCAATCCATAATAAAAATTCATTCAATTAAATGATTAAAAAATATGTATTTTAAACATAGTGAAATATTAAAATTTATCTGCATTATTTTTATTTATAAGACTTTATAAAAAATAGTGAAATCATTAATTTTATCTCAATATTTTTTCTATGTTATCATTTCCACATCCTCATAATGTAATTTAATTATTTACCCATATTAAATATTCCAAATTTTTAAAAATTATTTTCTCAATCATAATAATTTTAATATCAAATCTTATTACCTATTATTAATTGAATGATAATTAATATTCAGTAGAATACCACATCTAATCATTAACTTTAATGACTTTTCTTTTCACATCCATCATAATGTTACATCAGAACATTTATTTAAATTATATTTCCACCAAATTCATAGATTGTTCCTCATATGTTATTATATTTAGAATGAAACATCATATCAAATAAATATTTAATATGAAATACAATTTAAAAATTTATTTCAACTTTCCCCAGTTCCATATTACAGGAATAAAATAACAATATTTATAAATTGAACAATACCGAATCAACAAATCAACACATGAACGGATTAATCACATACTATATTCTATTAATAGATGGTCAAATTAATCTATCCACCCTTAAAAAATAATTTATGATAAATCCAAATGATAATATAAATCAAATAAAAGTTTTAATATTACTTTCAAGACCAAAAATAAATCATTTTATTGAAAATCAATCCCTCATACTCTTTAATACTAAAATCCTCATCCCTGAAAAAAAAAATCCAATGATACGTCGTCCATATAATAAATAATCATAATATAGATAGAGGTAAGGATGTTTTTAATGAAATTATATAATAATATAACTACAATTTTACATACCATTGATTGGTAATTCAATTTGGTCAATCCCACAACAAAATACACTAATTAATGCAAAGCATTCTCGTAAGTGTCTGTTAATTATATGAAAAACTATATCCCACTATAAATGAGAAGTATCAAGATATATTATTAATATTTTAGGTGGATTACAATATTTTATTCTAATTTTTTTTAAACTAGGGAATATTTACAAAAAACATGAAGTGTTTTCACTGGTAAATTACCAATCAAAAATTAATGGAATATTTCCTTACCCATTCAAATATATCCATAATTTCATTCAATATTATATTCATATATATTTGAACATATATAAAATGTTTTAGTAAAAAAATGATGTGTTTGTTCAATTCCCCAAAAATCATGACATATAACCAAGTATTATCCCTTTCATCATAATGAATAGTTAAATACTAAATATTTCAAAATAATAAATTTGATGTGTTATAAATAAAACAAATATTTTTATTACATAGAATTACTATAAATTTTCCAGAAATTTCATCAATGAACTCATTAAAACCATGAAATTTATAATTGAACCAAAATGTGCTTCCAAATATTCTCATTCATTAAATTTATTAATCTCTATCTCATTCAATCCAAAAAAACATCCAAAAAATCATAATATTTTTGAATGAACTATAGTGCTCTTTGTGTCCAACATGGAATGGTTTTTTGGAAACATTAAATTTCTCTTTAAATATTTTATTATTCTTCCATTTTCTCCAATAAACTCTATAATATTAAATATATAATAATTATAAATATTATCATTCATTATATTTGATACATCTCAAAATATTTACTTCTTAAAAAATATAGAATATAATAGTTAAAAAGGACTATTGAAATTAACCAAATACTCAAACCATTATACAATATACCACTAACTTTATTTTCATTCATGATAATCCAATCCATAATGTTTCAATATGAATTTCTTTTAAAAAACAATCACTATATCTATATTAAAATTTATACATTATATTGTAATATAATGTATGGAAAAAACCCGTGGTACTAGAATTTTATCTCTTACACCCATTCCTAAGTACTCTACCCTAATCCATTGTGAAACCATAAAAAATATACGAAATTAATAACCTATCAATGTAATAACATTTCCTAATGAATTAGAATTTCTATAAAATAAAAATATAATAAGAACATTTTGAATATTTATCTCACCATAATCAATTACATGATAATTATCATAGAGGTACCCTTAAGGTCATGAAACATGAAAAGAATCATAAGATCAAACAAAATAATGAAAATGTTCAAAAATATATTTCACATAACCAACTCATTTCCATACATCAAAAGGTATGAAAAACCTTATTGAATGCATTCTCTCTATTCCAATCATGTGACATTCATAGTGGGGGGAAATTTAAAAGACATATAATCAACAACAACAAAATCTAATGTTTTCATCATTGTATATTTATACAACATATAATGATCCTGCATAGTCTTAATCTGTGTATAAATCACCTATACGACTTCTACCAAATTAACTTCCAAATTTGTTTTAATAATTTATTCCTCAAAAATATCAATCATACATAATTGTGACCAATAAGGCCACTTATATGATTCTTTAAATAGTTCGATGATAATGGATTAGTGTTATTTTTTATTATAGGAAATCTAAGGAAATTTTTTATTATCAAAAAAAAATATATAACAAAATATAGATATTATGTTCTTAATATAAACTATAACATCAAAATTGTCTATTTAGTCTATCTATCGGTTTGATCGTGAAATATATCACTAAGACACAACTATGTTGCAAATTGACATTGTAGTCCACACCATATATATTAGTTAAGTTGTGTATCATTGTATGTAATTACATTAATTATATTTCCATGAATATTCATTATCCCTACCACAATTCTTGGCATTAAAGTGAGTTAGAGTAAGTAAAATTTTAAATAAAAATAGAAAATGAACGGATAGAATGTTAGTAAAAAAATAAATGTTTCTTGATTATTAGTGTCTCCAATTCCTTCTTTTCTTTTTATATTTGGGGTTTAATATTATTTTATAATTTCAAAACCATTATCTTAAAATAGCTTAATATCTATCATGTGATATATGGAAATATTTTACAAATATAAATGAATAAATATAAGAATTTTATTCCATGTAATAATTACAATATACCAATTCATTTATTCATTACCTCAAAAATAACATATCATAATAAATTAAAATATGAAGGAAATTAAAAGAAATATGTAATATGCAAAAAACTATAACTAAACAAGAAACATTCTATATTACCTTATAATCAACAAATGGGTTATCATCCACATCATCTTCACCCTTATCCGTCAGTGATATAAGAGGTATATCATTTATCAACTTCTCATGAAATTATCTATTATATTTGTAAAAATTATGATGATAAGTTATATCATGATGTTTATGATAAATTGTGATATTTTTTGGAATCATAAAATAAATACTTTATATGGTTGGAGTTTTGATAATTTTCCATGAAATTTTATTTTTTTAGTGAATATTAAAATTATATTTTATCAAATTTCACAAGTTTTATATCATAGTAATTATATCATAGTAATTAATTAAAATTTACCTAATAAAATATAAAATGATCAGATAAACCAAAAAATAGATTTTATTATATAAGCTACTCATCTAAAAAATAACCATAATTTCCAAATCAAAAAATATTAATTTCACATGTATAGAAATATAAAGTATATCATTAAAAAACATTTTTCATTCATTTTTCTTATATCAACTAAAATATTCAGTGTTAAAGGGGTTATAAAGGTATATAACATATAATTTAATTCAAATATTATTTTCAATTTCCGAATTACCACTACATATGGTTTCACTATGGAAATAATAGATTATTAGATGTTTTTACCCAAAATACCCATACCCTCAAGTATAAATAACTTTTCTACCACTCCATATAAAACCACTTATTTTAACCAAATATATACCCAATTTCCTTATCATAATACTTGTAATATCCTTGGAGTTTTTGTGTGTGTTTTTCAACACCAATCCTCTATAGTATTAAGGCCATAGAAAAGATGAAACATCCTGGAAGATGTATCATTTTCTATTTTCTATTATCATTTACCAGCATACATTATTCTATTATTCTATCCACCATATAAAATATTTCCCCTAAAATTAATTCTATAATATAATAAAATGAAATATATATTATTTTTATGCTATAAAATCATTATAAATACTTTTTAATAAATATACATATTCCATACATCTCACAATGGCATGTCACATTAAAGGTAAGTTTTATGTGACTATGAGTGCACTATCAATTCATGAATTTTCACCACCATTATCTTTGGTATATGTATCTAATTTTTTATATATAAATATGTTAATTTATATATTTTTATTCATTAAGAGTTAATTTTAAAATATGATATATAAGAAATAATAAAAATTAATTAATCAAACTGTAAAAAAGAAAAATTCCAATATCCATTTAATCGAGCCATTTAATCTTTAATGAAATAGTATTAAATAAATCCTAACTGTAATAATTTATCAATATCGAAAAAAATTAATTTAATATACTTCTGGAATAATTTGTAAATAAAACAATTATTATAAAGGAGATTTAAAGGTGATGAAACAAAATATTTTCTATGTTAGAGGGACACTCAATCGTTACTTTTATTTTTATTTTTTATTTTATTAAAAATAATTTACAATATAATTATTCTAAAATATATATAAATTATATTTATTCTAAAATATATTTTAAATTCATTACAATTTTTTACAATTTTTTATTAAAGGGATATATAATGTCTTATATTAAGTGAAACCTTTTCCACAATTATGATTGTTTATCTAGAAAATTTATTAAATTATCCAATGGATTACTATTATTTTTCCCTTTCCTATATCCATTATATTTTATCATTCCATTATTATTTGTACCATTAATCATTAAATTTTTTAGCTTTCCTACTAATTCTTTTGAACCTTCCATTTTATTCAATGGAATCTTCCTTATAAAACCATTCTGAAATTATTTTTTTTATCAAGGCTTTATTTGATATTTTATGATTCATAAATTTTCTAATTATATGAGACATGCTATATTATAAGCATATTACGATGAGATGGGTGGGCATGAACATATATACCCCTATGATTCTTTATGTAAATGTATATATCTAATGACATTTGGAATGGTATTTAGTAACATGATACACAAATTGTTCACACTCTATTAAATTATCTTTATACATATATGTTATTTGTGAACATGATACTATAAATTTTCATATTCTAAATATGGTAATTTTCTATAATGTTTATGATGCTTTATTTTTATGCATGTTATACATTTCAGGATACCTTAAAATTATTTCTTCATTATTATTATAATGATCCGACAATTATGATATGAAGATTATGATTATTATCACTCATGTACAATATTGATAGACTAATCATGTTACTAACATATTATCCTCCCTATTTATAGAATTTTAGCTCCCCCTTTCTATGATGTATGTCCTCAGGTAATTATATTTACCAAGAATAATTTGAAAAGTTTTAGGAGAAGTAGGAATATGAATTTAAATAATGTTTTAAATTTAATATGTATTCATCATGAATAACATAAATATCCATATAAATTAAACATTTTGATTCTTGAATGCATATATGTTATGTTATTTTTTTATAAAAATGACTTAATAATCATGTATGTGGGATGTGGGTCAAAATAATTTGTATCATATAATGGTTTATTTTATTTGGAAATTAGTTTTTTGAAATATAACTGAGGTTAAACTTGAGGATATAATATGTTATGAAATTAGAATTTATTTGTGAAAGTGTATAAATTATCAACCATGATTTATTAATTTTTTTTGTTATAAATTTCTAATTTTATGTTATTCTGGGAATAATGGGAAAGAATCCAACAACCCATGTGATGGACCACGAACACAATAGTCTGAATTGTATTCTAAATTTAATAAGAAGTGGACTTTAAAACATTATTGTTTTACTTAAAATCATTATTTACGTAATTAATAATATCATGAAACATGTGGAACATTACCATTCACCCAATAGTGTGAAATTATGAATTGAAATATTTATATATCAATAGATACAATATTTTAGTAGTTCTTATAACCCACTTATTTAAAAAAATGGGTAAACTCCATGAAAAAGTTATTTACCCTGATTCACTATTTTGATAAATAAAAAGTTACTCATGGTGTCTACTATCTAGAGGGGGATGCTGATCAATGTTGGAAATTGATAAAGAATTTAGAATTGGGGAATTATGTTTAAAAAAATAGGGAAAATAAATTAAGAATATATTTCATAACATGAATTTCCTTAGAAGTCCTCATACCAAGAATGATATATAATTTATAGTGATTCATAAAATGGATAATGAATCTGTTAAAAAATATGAGGAAAAATTACAAGGCCTGCATGGTACACCTATCATTTTGATAACAACAATTACTTAAAGATATATATATATATTCCTATTTTTTTAGAACAACATATCTGAAAATAATATACAATCCATGACATGGGAGTTTGGAAGAAGTGTTTTTATGTGAAATCAATGTATAGATCACTTTTGGGGAATGTTCACATGGAAATGGTGTCATGAAATGATGGATGGGGTTTTGTGTTGGAGGATTAAATAATAAATGACATAAGAGTATCAAACCAGTCCATGTCAAATATATATAATGAAACACAGTAGAAATTTTTTCATTGTATAGTGGAAATTCTTCAAGTGTTGAATATAAGTTAATTAAGGACATGAATGTTGATGAGACATGATGAATAAAACCATTAAGATGGTGAAAAGGAAGGAACTACCCAATAAAATATCTAATCATTCATGATTTAACTGTAAGTATGTTAAGAATTATACAATAAAATGATCCAAAAAATGGTACATTGAGATTAATAAACATCAACAAACACCTATAATAATGTATAATGGTATATATTACACTATGACTACCACTAATATGGAGAAAAAAATAATATACTACAAGGTATACTTACTATTCAATTAATAATTGTGAGAGTTTTATTCATATTGATTTGTTTGTATTGATTTTTTTTCATGAATGTTTGGTAAAATTATTGAATCACCATCCTGATACCATGATGAATAGATATATATTAATAAAACTAATAGTAAAATAATTACAACCCATGTAATTGGAATGTCCCCTATTAGAATACGTGTGAAGATCCTTCCTGTAAATATCAAAATCCATCATTTATTAGAATTTTAAAATTCACTAGGAATGAATTGGATATCATAATATATACATCACCCAAATAGATATGAAAAGGAATTGTTTACATATCACAAAACATCCATGAACATATAAAATTAAAGGAATATTAGAATATCAATTAGAAAATCCATCAATTGTATGGCTATTAATAACCAATAAATAATCATATTTTTATTAAATATCTGAAATAAATGATGGAATCCACCTTATAGATAATCCCATTATATGAGAATATATCGATATATTCCCCCAATAATTTTCTTTCATTCCCCCATATTTTGCGGTTGGTTTCTCAATATAACTCATTCATGGTGTGACGAATATATCTAAATTCCCATATAGGATGGACCCAATATAATAGCTGTAGTTAAAGAAGAAACTACGAGAAAATTTGATGAATGGTTTCAAATACACAAGTGAATCACCGTTGGGATAATCAATTAATTTTTTTAGGTATAAGGATGAATAAATTTTGTTTTTCATCATTATCGTGGGCTCAGAAATTAACTCAAAACAAAAAGTATTGAATACCAAAAATATAGTAATTATTTGATCAACATTACGGATCTCATTACATATAAAGAATGTATATTCATTCATTAAATCCTCAACTGAAGGTGAGTATAGAATATAATCAAAGTATTTCCTTTTATATAATATATACACATGATTAATTCATTGATATTACTTTTATACTTTCAAATACCCCAAAATCCCTCTTGGTAATAATGAATATACTCTTTAAGGACACCTCTATAATGTTTTGTAGACATTTATCAATTATATTCATATATCTTCTAAATTAAGGAAAAACATGATAAGAATCTAAGTATTATTTTAATGATATTAATTAAATATAAGATGTATTATATGTTAAAAAGTTTTTACTTTTAGATGTTGTAATTAAAATTATTAGGGCAGTTTGATCATAATAAGAGTAACTTATTTGGTCCCTTGATAAATTTTTTTATTAACGAGTGGCATAGACCCATATGTTTCCTTGAGATCATTATATTTTATACAATAGGTGAGAACTACACAAAAAATATAATAAAAATATGATGATTTTCTATCCCACTAACTATATTAGCGATAAGGGGTTAAAATATGTATAGATGAAAGAATGTGAAAAGAGATTAAAATAGATCGATAAAAATTATTATCAAACCATGTATACTCACACTCTCCAAAAGTTTAGAAGGGGTTTTTATACACAATTACTCTTCAATGAAAGGAAACAAAATTTACTCAAAAATATGATAAATTTGTATCTTATTCCCCTTGAAAATTAATGATCCAGGAACAAAACTACCAAACACATGTTCTAGAGTTTGCAGATGTGATCTTTGCATTGATTTTTTTGTGGAAATTACTATACAGAGATAGGTGTGGTGTGTATAAATATCCTAAGGGATTAAATTATGTACACACACAAAATAAGATGAACGTGAATAAAAAAATATGTTTAGAGTTAATGATGGACTGTGATTCCAAAATATACTAACATCTTGGAAAATAATATTGGGAAATCGATCCTCTTAGTATAAAGTATCCCAAAACCATATACATGATAATGAATTATATTTATGGATATAAAAGTAATGTATTAAGAAATCATAATGGTAGAAAAGATATCCTACATTTCCCAAATGACTAACAAACCATATATCCCAGAAAAAATCAAGGGGGCATAAATAGGTGATTTTGGATATTAAAAATATAGTCAGAGACATAATATTATTAAAGAATAATAAATTCAATATTTAAAAATATTAGGCCATTGTAATATCGTTACATTTCATGGAGTTATGTCCCCTTTTAAATTTTGGATTAAACATTATTTGATCTGGGAAAAAGAATGGTTCACGATCATTTGAGGTTCCTCAGGGGTGTCCCAAGGGTTTTGGACATGAAAGGATAAGGAGAGGGACTAAATAGTTTGTAGTTCATGGTTGGCTTGTGGTTAGTTATAACAATGATCTTATAAAGGGAAAACGTGATTCCATGACTCCTCTTTGATGAAGGTTAGCTCACGATCACTACAAAGTTTTCCAAACCATGTGGATTTGCCGAGAAAACCATTCAACTAAGACACATCTTAGATAGAATCTACTGTAAAAGAACCATATTGTTTTCCAAATCCCACAGGATCCCCCATATGACCATGTGACATTAGCCCTCTTAACATAGGGATCCACAAGGTTGGCACGCAGTTTGGCTAATTGTGCGTAAAAACTGCATGGCCCTTAAAAATTGGAAATTTTAGATTTTTCATTATCAAAATTAAATTATTATCCCCTGAATTTTACCACCATTCACTCTCTTTGTATTTGGTGTTGAACCAGAGCCTCCTCATCCCCCATTTGTGATTCTCCATTGATTATTTGGCATTTAGAGTTTCATTTAATGATAATCGATGCTCTGAGAAGGTATTGAACTATATTTCCATCCATATTAAAGAATAGTATTGGTGTGTGTTTTACTATCATTATGAATCTAGAAAACATTATTTTCCATGGGTTTCATCTCCATGGTGTTTGATCCCATTTTAGTTTAAATCTAGGGGTTTTTGGACAAACGGTTGTCTACGAACATGAGGTTGGTGGTCTTAAATATTTTTTCCATAATCATGATTCATTCTATGTGTATGTAGTTAATATTATTTTATTCCTTATATACTTTGAATTTCATTCATTAAAGAAAGTAATTTTGGGCCTTAGATTGTGGTGAGAGAGCTTCCAAGGTCCATATTGGGTTTTTTGAGGAAGCGAGACCTAACTTTGTGCTACCCTTGGGGTATGAAAAAGGATTGAATGTAGTAAACTGAGTTGGAAAATGTTGGGGTTGGGTTATAATGAAATAGAAGAGGATGCGAATAGTAAATTGGAATGCATGGTTAGTTAATGGGATGATTGAATTGGTTATATATTATATTTTTGGAAATTCTTAAGAGACCATTGAAATGGTTTGATTGAAGTGTTCTGTATTATGATCTAGTCATGGATTTAAATTTTGAATATGAAGTTTTAATGTGAGAAATTTTTTAATATGAGGTGTGTAAGTCAATGTTATTTTAAAAGAGGTTTTCATTATAAACATTAAACGATGATTTGAAATGCAGGCATGGTCCCCTTTTTGTTAACATGAGTTAATGATTAATTGAATCGTTGAAAATGGATATTAAGGTCTTTGGTATAGGTTTAGTTTTTCAAAGAGGAAGAACTATGTTTTAATGGGATGTTTCAAGATGATTTTTAATGAGTATTTATTCTGGTGTTTTATAATGTTATTTGATTTTCAATGTTCTATTGAGACCTTGTTGAATGAAATGAAAAAGTTGGAAAAATTAATCAATAGTTTATGAAGCATGTTCATGTGAATAAGTGGAATGTGAGGGGTATCGTACGGAGGATCTACTCTGACGAGTCTGTCTAGACTGAGGATCTAGGATCTATCCTTGTATTTCTCATGTTAGGATATTGAAATGTGATTCTATATATTTTCCTAACATATGGTTTTATATTACTTGTTTGGGTTAGGGTAGACTAATGATGTTGGACCCACTGATTTATTGTATAAGTTCGGATATCGGAGCAAGGCTCTATTATCCTAAATTATGGACATACATTCCCTGTTTGTTTTGGGATGGAATGATGCTCTAGTCCCCACTAATGTATTGTTCGATTTAGGATGTCATACTGAGGATCTATGCTTATAAAAGATGGACATATACTTATTATCGAACTATAGTACCATAGTATGTTGATAAATAGGTTAATTAATGAATTCCACTTCATTAAATAATGTATGTGAACCCCTTATGTGACGTCTTACGATCCTCACATGATGGTAGCTAGTTTTTTTGGTTGGTTGGAATGAGTTAGTTTGTTTGGTTGGATGACACATGGAACATAAAGGATAAAAGGCTGGATTGGCAATTCCTTATATATGAACCATGTTTCCTTTGTATCCCTGATTATTTATTTCCCATTCTTACCTAAAAACACTATTTCCCATACAAGGTATTCCTTTAGACATTTTTGGTGGTTGACTAATGTGTTTTACTCACACCCTGCTTGAGCCTCCATGGAATTTGGGTAGTTGAGAAGATGTGGCTTATTTTCCATAATAGGTGAAGGAGAGATGCATGATGGTTGGTTTATGCAGGTGATGATTGCTTGGAGCATGGAATGTACAGACCAGGTTGGGAATTGAGAGTATGTTCATTATATTTTATAGTTTTTGTATTATAGTCTTTTATTATATGTTTTTATGACATGCATTGTATCCATAATATTGTTATAGGATGTTTTACTTGGTCAATTGTTGTATTTTTTTGTATTCTTTCCATTTATTTTCATGATTTGATATTATATCCAATGTTATTATTTTCTATAGTGGTACTACTATGAAAAGATGGTATAGTCTCCCTAAGATATCTCTATAGACCTATGTTGATAGTCAGTAGGTTCTAGCATATGGGAAGGCCTTCATGAGGTCATGTGACAACCCATAATGGGGAACCTGTATAGTGGGTACCAGGATACGTACAATAAAATTTGGTACCATATCTATTGAATTTTTTCATACAATTTTTTGCATGGTAGATAAGATACTGGGATCTTATCAGGTATTGGTAATGATCTCATTCCATGGTTCCTACAATATCATGTATGAGTGGAAAACCAAGTCTCTATGGATGAGAATTGATGTTTTGATTTGTGATTTTTTTGTTGATTGATACTTCCACCTCGAGTGGTGCACTTTTAAGTGATTTTATTGATTTATTGAGTTTTTTATCTCATCACAATATATAAAGAGAGGGGTTGTGTGTCTATGCATCATGTTATGCACATAGGATTGATAGGTCATCTATATTTTTTATATGATTGATAGATCCTTAGGGTTCATATACAGGTAGATTACTTTTTATGTATGTGGATTATTCCCATTCATTTTTCATTGAAATAGTAGTTAATGAAAAAAACATTTTGAAATGTGAATTTGAATAATGTTGGTTTATTTTGAAATGTTTTTTTAATAAAATTATTTACTAGAGTGTGAATATTTGTGGTTTCAAATGAAATGATTGAAAATGTGATTTATTGGGTTTTTAAAAATGGTAATGTTAATTAAAGAAGAATGTAGAATGGTGGAACTTTTAGGGACACCAGTAGTGGTCACCACTTGTGTTTTCTTGTTTTCCCCATATATGGGTGGTCTGGAGAGTGAGAGTGACCTAGTTTGAGACCTTGGTTATAGGTCACGAGTAATTTTTGGTTTTTGATTTGTGGTTAATGGGTTGTTTTTTTCGTAACTTAAGTGGCAATATTGCCATTGGGGTAATGAGATGTTGTCTTGTAATTTAGGTGTGGTAACCCTTGTGGGTTTTTGATCATTTCAGTAGTGTTTTGGACCCTAGAGTTGGGTGTTGGATCATAGTTCTGATGTGTGTTCATGGTTATCCTTGGATCGAATCCTATAGTAAATGATTGATATGGTGTGTTAGATGCAATGTTTCTTGGATTGGGGGCATGTGTTCCCACTGTGAGTTGTGAGTTATTTGAGGATAGATGTGTATGGATTAGAGAGAGAACCAGTGGAATATTTTTATGCAGATATAGCTTATGGAGTTGGTATCATTTGACATTGGCGGTGACCCGTTAGAGAGGTTGACCAAGTTGATCATGTTTTTGACGTGAATATGACTCAGGTAGACATTTTAGAACATTATAGTGGCCGAAAAAAAGTAATGACTAATGAGGGTAAATCCTAGAGGGATATGTGGGATAGTTAATATTTTGGGATATGAAAATGTAGTTTTCGAAAGGAGTTTAAAACCTTGTGAAATTGAGGGAAACCACAAGGCAGGTGAGCCTAGTGTTATCCTTGGAATTTGATGCAAAAATGGATGCATCCGAGGTGGAATCAATGCTCGGTGAGTGCCACCAAACTTTTTCTAAAATTTCATGGTTAATCCTTTGTCTCTGTGCCAAATAATCACATGAGTACTTATGTTTGTTTGTAAAGGATATTATGATGGGCACAATTATTTTTAACTGAACATTTGGTTTTCATAATGATTGATGTGGAAATCAATATTGATTTTTGGTAAAAAATGAAATGGAGGCCAAAGCATGGATGACATATTTTTTTGTTTAAATGAAACCAATGTTGTGGGGTGATCATGTTTTTGGGGTTTTAGGTGATAAAATTTGGGTATTTGTAAAAACAATTTAGAGTTAATAAATTTTGATGTGGCAGATAGACTGGGATGCATGTTTAGTGGTATGATTTTTCATTGGGTTCTATCTCTAGGGTTTTATGTTTCATGAGATCTAGAGTAATGATTAGTGGATGGGCGAATGGAAGTGTATGACCTTGATATTTCTATTGAGTATCATGTGTTGGGAACCTGCTAGAAATGCACGATTCTATTTGGGTTATCTAAATAGGTCGCATATGTGTAATTGTATATTATTTCTTATATAACTACTGGGAAGAACTGATTATCGGAGAGACTAATTATTTTGGATCAGTGTGATGGGATGATTTGTTTTTATGACTATTACTAGGGTCATTCTGGAAGGACATGAGTGGGGTTATCAAAGTCGTACCAAATGGAATGTTAGCTATGACTGCCTGGAAAGGGGTCACGAAGTGGTGGTGAGTTTTGGTAGTAAATCCCATTCGAGTTGTGGTGGTTGAGTGTTTGATGAGATGGTGGTGGATAAGAAATGTCAATAATGTCAATAGGTCAAGATATTCCTATAATGTGAGTTAACATTGATGATGGATAATTTGTGGTGGTGTTTTCCGATGATTTATTAACATTCATTTAACACGTGACAATCATGCCAAATATCATGATATCATTCCAGCTATGCTGAGAGAGCATTGTCTTTATTCCTAGATACCTAAATGTGTCTTGGTTGGATGTGGGATCTCTCGAAGGTTATGACCAAGGAGTGATTTATGTGGAGAAATATAGGGAAGTATAGCATCAAATTCTTGATGGGTGAGTTCCTCGAGATGGAAAAAATTTTAATGAATTCTGTGTGTGGAATTCTCGGAAGCTGGTAATAGGTAGTGGTTGGAAATGATTTGTTTTTCCAGTAAATTCTTAATGGCCATGTCGATGTTGTGGTGTTCATTTAGTGATTGTTGTGTGAGATTTGGTTGTTTAAATTTCTTGAAGAATGTGGTGAAAACGGCACTACTATTGCGGGGAGCTATAGGGAAGTCATAGATATGCGGGCCGACTGTGGAGTGGTCGCGGTGACATCGGGGTTCTGGTAATAACTCTACGAGGTACTCATTTGGGATCCACGGGGAAGGTTGTGCGGTCCTTATATGTGGTGGTTAATCTATCCATGCATTGGATTTAGGGATGGGGTGGTTATTAAAGAAATCCAAGGTTCTTGTGTTGGATTCATTTATGGGTGTGATAAAGCATGAAAAAGATTTGTGAAAGTGGATGATTCATGTTAGAACCTTTTTGGAAGTCATCCATGGGATCTAGTAGGTGTGTTTGGGTGATATTGGAATTTATTTAAGTGTGAATGAACCATGGGCATGTTATGTATGTACATACCTACATTGAATCTGGGTGTTTCTACGATGATTCGACCAAGGATGAATAGATTCATCTAGGAAAATGAATGGAGGTGGAATGTTTTAAACATCGTTTGGTGAATTTTTTTGAATAAAAAATGTGTTCTAAAAATTGAATTGGGATTTGGTGAGGAATAAAACAATATTTCCTAAATGTTTGGTAGTGGAGGTTATTATTTTCGGAATGTTGATGGGTGTGGTGGAGAAAGATGATGTCTTGGAGAGTCGTGGGTGACATGATGGAGGAGCTCTACTAGAAGTCTGGGAATGACCATGGTAAGTGAATCAGATGATGGTGATATACCTTATGTGATATGGAAACAGGGGTGGGTGAAGGGGTAGCATGTCAATAGTGGAATATGGGTGTTTTGGGAGAAATCTGATTGGGCATGGTCTAACATGGTTTGGTAAATGAAACGATCATGGTAAGTTATATTCCACCTTTAGTTTTGTGTTTTAAAAGCAATTGGATTTTAGAAATGAAGGAGAACTTGATATAGTTCATTTGTTTCATATGCATCAAATGGATATTTGATGCATGACCATTTCGGGTGGTTGTGAAGGAATGGGTAGATGCCAATTTTGGATGGGTTCTCATGGATGATTGGGTGTAGTGAGTTGGAAAAGACCTCAGGTATGTTTTATATGTTTGAGTTGAGTTTGTAGTGGTATTTTTAATGGAAGAAGTTATAACCACCAGAAGGATGTGGTTGTGAGCTAAAGAATTTGGTGGGGATCACCATAGTAGAAAATTGGTTGATTGATTAAGTGATTGGTGTTTCAAGATAAATGGGATCAGGTTAGTTCCTTCCTAGTTTTTTGGTTTTTATAATAGGAATTGGATAAAATTTTTACCACCTGATTTTCATAAGGTAAAGGATTCGATTGGTTATGTATTGGGAGTTCAGATGTAGATCATGTCCGCTGGTCCTTGAGTTGCAGGCTGATGTAGGTTAGGGTGTGTGGTTAGAATGTATGTATTCTTTTAGGTGACGATAATATTTGTCCACTGTTATAATTTTGGAAATTTGGAGAGATGGTGCCAAGTGATTTAGGAAATGTTCTTTTGAGAGGATCGAAAAAATGGTGTACTAACAGGCTCTCCTAGGGTGGTGTAGTTCTTTGTTCAATGACCTCCATGCATGATAGTCCCTGTGATATTACCCACAATTTATCTTGTGTTTGATGTGGTGATGATTATATTGATATTTATGCATCCTTTGGGGAAAATTAGGTCCATGATTATGTATAATAGTAGGAACAGTATTTGGGGTAAGAATATTATCTTGGTCCAACTGTGGTGATGGAATGGTCGTGTTGATGAGGAAATTTGTTATATGGGAGTTAATATGTGGGACCTATTCCCCACCAATTCATATTGGAATATTTTTTATTTTTGTTAATGTGGATCGAGGATGATCTATTATTTTTTATATAGGTTGTAAGATCCCAATCATTCATGGAGTTGGGTATTTGTTTAATTTTTATTTAAACTATTTTTGTTTTGGTAAATAGAATGGATTCCATGAATATATGGTCAGTCATGGGTGTACCAAGGGTTCCGGATGTGAATATAGAATAATTGAGGACAAATAGTGTGTAGTTCTTGGTTGGCAATTAGTATGTACTAGCCGTGCGTCAGACCATGGAAATCGTGCCGCCATGCCTTCTATAAAATAGAGGTCGGCAGATAGGAACCACATGATTTTACAAAACATATAGATTCCTCTATAAAATAATGTAGCTATGAATCTTATTGGATATAGGATGGTTCATGAGAACTACATGGTTATCCAAATAATATTAGATCCCCCATAAGACCCTACAACCAGACCCCTATTGGACAGAGGGAGTCGAACGACTGGCACATTGTTTGGCCAATTGTAGGGACACACCCTATGGCCCATAAAAATTGAGAATTTCTAAATATTCCCTCTCTAGATTAATTTATTCTCCCCCAAATTTCTCACTCTTTTGAACCCCACTTTCTTGTGTGATTATAAAATAGCCTCATCCTCTTCTTTGGTTGATTATCCTTCTATTATTTAGAGTTTGGAATTCTTGTTAGTGTGAATAGAATCTCTAGGTATATCTTATACTCTATTTCCATCAATTTTCAAGAGGTGTCTTGGTGTGTGGTTTCCTCTCCTAAATAGCTAAAAAAATATTTTCCAAGGTGTTCTTCATTATGGTGTTTGAGGCCATTTTTTCAAATCAAGGGTTTATTTTTGATGAGTGGATATCGACGAACATGAGGTAGGTGGTCTTCGAGATTTTTCCCCATTGAATTGATTTGTTTTATGTATGTTTATTGCTTTTATGATTTAATTTCTTGATATGTTTTAATTTTCTTGGTTAAGGTATCTAATTTAGGTTCTTATATTGAAGAGAGATACCTTCCATGGACCTCTTTGGGTTCATTGAGGATGTGAGACCAATCCTAGGAATACCTGTGAAGCATGTCAAACCCATGAAAATGGTAAAATTAGGCAGTAATTATCAGGTAAGGGTAATTAAGATTGTTATTAGGATCTGAATAATAATTTGGAATGTGGTTTTAGATAATGTGATGATTGAGTTAGTTATATGTTTAATTTTGTGAAATGCATAAGAGGATTTTGAAATTGGTTGAATGATGGGTTTTGGAATTTAATCCAGTTGTGGTTTTAAAAGAAGAATATGATGTTTGAAAAATCTCAATGTTTTAAGAGGAGGTGTGGAACAGAATGTGATTTAAAATGGGGTTTTATTAATATATTTTAAATGATGACATGAAATGTGGTTGTGGTCCTATTTTATGTGAAAATGCATTAATTATTTTTTTGAATGGTTGTAAATGGTTATGAAGGCCTTAGGGAATGGTTTATTTTTTTAGGGATGATGACCCATGTTTCATATAGTTGTTTAAATATCATTTTAAATGAGTATTTGTTTTGTTGTTTTATACAATTATTTCATTTTAACGGTCCATTAAGACCTTGGAGAATGAAATGATAAATTGGAAAAATTATTAAATGGTTTATAAAGCATTTCCATATGAATATTTTTCATGTGTGAATTAAGGATTTACTCCCACAGGATGTGTTAGACTATGTCTCTTGTCACCAACATTATATTTATCATGTTAGGATGTTGGAATTAGGATCTATGTTTCTAACATAAGGACTGAGGTTCCTTGTTTGTGTTGGGAATTGCTGATGATATAGGCCCCATCAATGTATTTTTGGAATTAGGATGCCGAACAAAGGATCCATGCTCATAAAATAAGGACTGAGGTTCAATTTTTAGGTTGGTATTTACTATTTCCTTATCCCTGACAAACGTATTTTTTGAGTTAGGATGTCAGAAAGAGGCTATATGCTCCTAATGTAAGGACATGGTTTGATTATCATATCTAGGTTTTATAGTAAGTTGATAAATTGTTTAATTAGTGAACTCCCCTACATTACTAGAATTATAAGACCCTCTTATTTTATTGATTGGGCTCCCAAAATGAGAAGGGTTATAATTTTTCGATGGTTTTATAGAAATAGTTTGTTTGGTTGGATAAAAATTATAACTTAAAAGATAAAAAGTATTGATTGAAAATTTCTTTTAATTTGGATAATTTTTTTCCCCTTGAATATTTATTGAATTTTTTTTTCAATATACACTATTTTACAATCAATTGATTTCTATAGATTCTATTGGTGATGGACAACTAAGTTGTACTCACCCTACTCAGGCCACCATGGAACTTGGGTAGCTGAGTAGATGATACTTGTTTTATAGTACATGTATAGGATATTGACCTAGTAGTTGGTTTGTGTAGGGGATGACATGTTGGTGCATGGGATGTCAGGATTTTTTTTGGACTCAAGACTTTGTTTATAAATTTTATATTTTTCTATTCAAAGCCTTTTATTGTATGTTTTCCTGACATGTATTGTATCCATTATATTGTTATATCATGTGTTACATGGTCAGTTTTTGTATTTTTTCATATGTGGTCCATTTATTTTTCCCACTAGTTATTATATCCATTATTATTATTCTCAAATATTGTAATTCTATAATAATAAGGTATAGTCACCCCAACATACCTATATAATGATATGCTTCTAGTTATATTCCTCTGATGTATAGAGATGTGTTCCTACGGTCATTTCATAACTCATCTAAGGGCATTGGGTATAGTGGTCCTAGGAAAGGGGAATTCTAGTTATTCAATTTGGAACTATAAATTATGTTTTCTCAACACTAGATATAAATTAATAGATATTGGGTGATACACATAGCTCAACTTTTTTTATACACTAAGAATTATTATAATGTACTGTGATTTTTTAGGAAACTATTAATGAGGAAAAAATAAAGAATAATATTTTTGGGTATAACTCAATGTTCTTGATATGAAAACATGTTAATATAGTTCACTTGAATTATTACGGGATGATGAAACCATTTCACTAATGAATGAAATGAACTCATCGATATCAGAGAATATCTTCTTGGATTAAGCTGAGGATCACACATGAGGAATATTAAGAAGAAAATTAAAACCATAAAATACCAGCTTTTGATCCTAGGACTTTCTCAATATATAATAATTGTTGGAGATTTTTAAATGAATAATTCTAAGGTCAATTACTCTAGATCATCCACACGTGCTTCAAGAATCTATGGAAGCATTGATTTTCTAAATATGGGTGCTAGTGCGGAGTTTTGGTGGCACCTTTGATGCTTTGAGGATCATCAGATCACCATTCATTGAATGAAAGATAGGGAGCTTGATACGAACTCCGTAGATCCATAACCTCTCTCTCTAGAACATGGGAGATATAAAAAGGGAGATAAATCTCATGAACAGTGATTTCTATGTGACTCTCTTCTTCTACTTATTGAGCACCTGAAAATTATCTTGTATTTCCACCTGACCCATGAATAATTAACACTCTAAAAAATTATATTATGAAAAATATACTATTCCATAAATATAATTAATTATTATTATCCCTTACCTATGAAATAAAAACTATATTATGTGATAATAATTGATCCATTATCTATTCTCATTCTTCCCAAAAATATTAAATGAACCATGAATATTTTAAACTAATATTAGTTCAATTAATAATATCATGTAATTTATTTTAAACATGTAAATACATTTAATAAATAAATTAAATATCAATTATTCTCAAATTTAGTAATATAAATTTATTTATTACATTGGTGATCATATCCCCTTGGAAAAAACCCAAACCCTAGTTGTGGGGCCCTCCATTTCCAAAACTCATATTCAATTAAATAGGGAATATTATCAAAAATTATATTGTATGTGACCCTCTAGGAACTGTTCTTGATAGAAGTAAATACTATTCATAGAACAACAGTGGTATCTAGCGACCCATCATCACCCCTAGGGAGATAGGGATCATAAATGTGGTGACAACCAACCTAATATTTGTACTGTGTAATATAATCTATTTGTCTTTAATATCTCATAAAGTTGAATGGACACCCATGCCATCATTCTTTTCTTGGTTTATCATTTGTTAATATAACTGAAGTATTTACCTTAGACTACCATGGCCATGGATTTATCAAAATACTACCATCCTGATCAATGTGGTCTGAGATATATATCTTCCTCATCCTGGAAGTGACAGATCATTTCTTGACCAATCAACCAATGCCATGCCACCAATGATTCACCTGACACAGAATAACTCACCATGATTTCATTATCATGGTGTGTTCCTTTCAACAAAGTGCAAGATCAAATGGAAGATATTAAAAATGACCCCACATCCTGAGACCATTACACATGTTTGTAGATAGGAACATCCAATTACATCTCAAACATGTGGTGTTCATATTAGAGCATCTATCCTCATGATCTCAACACTACAGATTACTAAGTGCAAACATCATGAAATGAAGTCTCAATGCTTATGATCTCTCATAACCTGATAGTCAAACATCCACTTTGCCTAGTCAATATGATGTGTCTAGGCCATATGACATATATATTATAATAATGTTAGGGTATCTTTAGGTTCTCATCATATCCTGGGATCTTTTATAACATTTTGATATAATAATTAATCTATGGACATTTCTATTAAATAGTAGATGTAGAAATATTTACACAATAAAGGTAATTAAACATCGTGTATAACTCTATGTATACACGATAAGGTAATTATAATAACTATATAGTTGGGTCTAGGGTACACACTATTTCAATACTCCCACTTTAACACAATCAAAATTTCTAAATATACTTAGTAGAACTCATATTCTTAGCATCATGTTTCTACTGAGTCACAACTTTATTTGTTGGGACATCGATGAATCTTTCATTTGGCTATTCGATTATTTGTGGCCTCACCTCATTGAGTGAAACTTCCCATGATATGATATCCTCAAGTATGTCCCTTTTGTACACTTTCATAACATGGCATCATTTCTAGTAATAATGACATTAGTTATATTATGGTAATACTTTACTTATTAGGTATGATTACAGGAACTGGAACAAATCATTGAATATAAGTGCATATTAACATCCTTATAATCTGCAACATACTTGGTATTTATGGGTATGGATACCACTAGATTGTATGAGGCTGTCTAAATCATCACCTTAGCCTAATTGGGATATTAGATCAGATTTATCCAAGGAAGACTAGTTTATATCCCCTTAAAACTGGTATCCTTTCTCCTCGACATACCAGGTACATGACTTTTGTACTTTCTGAAGTATAATCAGATGCTTCAGAATTCTTCCCTTTTAGTTCTCCTAGAAATAACGGAATCTTTTATATAATAAAGTATATCTTGGAAGTATAAATTCTTGTACATATCATGGAAGTAGTTATAAATCCACCAATAGAGCATATAGATTTTACTCACCACATTAATCTCATTCCAAGTCCTATACATGTAATCCGGGAGGGATACATTCCATGTGACATTGTTAACAGTTCCATTCTTGAATTATTCCAAATTTTACTTTTCTATTCTATGTTAATATATGTATGATTCACTAGATCCAAGAAACCTTAAGATCCACCTTAGTATATCCTATTCCCTAGAACATAGGTTTCAACATTAATTCAATCCATGTAGAATGAATTTCATCATGGTTTTAGCTAAAATTATGACCGATTTTTCTTCCATATGTTTCTAATAATATATTACATTGAAAACCATGGTACTCCCTCTAACATCTAATAGGAACATGGAAATCATTTATTTCAGATTTATATTTTATGAACCCATTTATTTTAATCCTAAATTGGATATCAATAATTTTCATCCATTATTAGCATTCTGTTACGTGGCCATCTATTTCTTGTTGCATCATATTAATAAATTCCATGATTTCTGGTCATGACATATAATGCTCAATATAATGATCATGGAAATTAGCTATGTCAACTAAAATTATAATGGATTTATTAATAAATAATTGGTATTATGAATCATGCTTCATTGGCACTATGCTTTTACCATCCATGTATAATTTCTCTTGAATACCCACCACAGCATTCAAAATAATAAGCCTCTTTTCACTTTGATACATGTAATCTATTATTGAATTCTAATTGATCTTTCCAATCATATCTAATTGTCACGAACTTCTTACTTGTAGGAATTTTTTATCTCATTGAATTTGGTATCAACAGTCATGATGAATAAAAAACCATCACCATGGTTTTAACCTTCTTTTGAAGTATGTGCCTCTAGAACATTCAGGTTCCACAAGCTCTTGTAGAAGTATTTCCTATACAAACTACATGTATATCAAAATTATTGATTAAACCCAATTCAATCTATCTTCCACTATCACTAAAGATATGTGCACCCTTACAAAAATTTAGTCAATCACATTACTACTACATTTCTATCTTAGTTATTTATGTAATAACTAATTAAACCATTAAGATAATTAGAATAGATGCAGAATGTGTTTGTACTTTATGAAAGTTTGTATATATCCTCAAAAAACTCTTTGCATACAAACACATTTCCTTAAGAAATACTGATTTTTCATCATAAGTTTACTTATATTATATCTATTTGTCATGATATTTGACTTATGGTTATAGTATAACCCTGTTATTTTCAAACAATTTCATGAAATATAATAGAAGTTGCTATAAATTTTAACATTAATACTCTTAACATCAAAACTCTAATGTATAAAATGTGTGTTGGGGAATTATTCCACACTACATTTTATTGATCAATGTTAATATGTGATATTTCATTATTGATCCTACTCATTAAAATCAATATCTTGATATAGATAAGGTAATGTGCATTTAGGAATTGCTACACACTACATTATATTGATTGTTGATTGATCAGTCAAGATATTCTACGACATGTCGACCCAAAGAAACTCATAGCTTTTGACCATTCATATGCATAACTTTATAATTATTTAATTACTTAATGAAAGATTACTATTTTTATATACATCTAATTTACCCTTAGAATAGTTCATACTATCTAGGTGAACCAATTCTGAAAGCTTTGTGGAATACCTTTATTTCTAAATAATTTTTTTCAAACTAAAAAATGTTGATTATACCAATGGTGTTTTTATTTAACAAGCCAAAATACCAAACTGGATATATTCTCGATGTAAAATTTTAGTCTTTCCTGACAAATATTTATGTTCCCACAACTAGTTATTAATGTCTTACATTTCATATTCATTGGGTATTGCATGTGATCCATGTATCACTGAACTATTGGATGAGTATTCAACACCACAAAAAACATTAATTTCGGAACCAGGAATAATGTATCATTGTTTTGAATGACATGTGAGATTAATGTTTTGGATATACTCAATAACAGTTATATAAGATTCATTCACCTAGAAATATAGAAGTTATATACTTCTCAACTATAACTTTGGAACCACCGTTTTCTCAACCACATGTATAATACACCTGACTTCTAGTACTATTTCTATACTTACCTTGTTACTGTATTTAAATACATATAAATAATTTACATATCATATTTAATACAGATGATGTTATTCTAAAACATTAGATTGGTTAATATTTCAGAAGATGAAGTGGTAACTTGATTCTATAAATCAATATATTACGATTAAACTTCCATTGTTTTATTTCATAATATGCAATGAAAACAACCTCCTGTTAATAAACCAACCTCAATGTATTGATGGATGTTGTGAATGTGTTTATGGTGTTACTTTCCATTTTCCTTTTTCCTTGTCTTCCAATATATTCTCCATAAGAATTAATGATTAATCTATATTTTATATTCTTATTTACTTGTCCATGCATACCTAAATAGGTAAGGAAACGTTTACTCAATAATGTCTATTTTGTAACAAAAAACGACACTTGAGTAAATGGGTGAAAACAATATTTGAATGGGATACATTGAAAAATCATGAACCATATTTAAATTAACACAATCTAGTGTAATCGTCACTTTATTCATATATTGTATGACATTCCCCTTGCAAACATCTCAGAGATGAGACTAAAAGTTAAATCAACCATGTCCTGATGTAGTGAAAGAAAATAACATCAGATGTTTATGATAATATTATGAAATAACTATAATATTCACTATAAATTAGTCTCATGTAATCAATTTTAACACCATCTCTTTATGAGCTAGTTTAACATGTATCGGGGACACTGACACTTTGAGTTTTTTATATCATAGTACTATGGATTAGTGTCCATACAATTCATAGATATGAATTCTAGTGTGTACATTTATCTTTTTTGATTATTTATCACAATATTTTTTCAATATTACATTCCAATTTTTCTAAAAAATATTGATTAGTACTTTTAATGTGAATTGTCGAATTGGAAATTTTGATTAATTAGTTAAATCATATAATGTTTCTTACTATTTTGACGAATTCCAGGAATGTTTTGTGCTATAATTTCATTACTCTATCGCATTTAGTGTTTTAGTGATATGGATATTTGAACGTAGCCTCATATTTTACAAGCTATAACTATTCCATTACTTAGATGGTTCAAGGAAGGCTTTTGACCGGTCAACCGCATTAACTCGTGATTCCCTGATCTTTTGAATGAAGTTCCACCATCTAAAATCAAAACTTGATTTACTCAATGCATGCCTCAAAAGTGATATAATGTTATATATTTCTAATCATCACTTCAAATTTAGTTAATATGACCCACCACTTTCATAAAAACTCTCCAGTAGTAAAAGACACCCTCAAAAATGGCATGGGGCGAACAACAAACAACTGGTTTTGTTCAAATTTGAATTAATGTAAGGTAGTAATGACTTGATATTTATTTGATAATTTTTTTGAGTTTTTATGTGAAAAAATAAATAATTTTATATTTTATATAAATTCAATATGTGATCACACTCACAAATGACAGTGCAACAGAAAAAATCCATTGCATTACATGTTCATTTTATCTTGTAATCATGTTTATTATTCTATGTGATCCCATGTAAACTACACATACAAAAAAAATAATAAACCATGAAAAAAATAAAACAATAAAATCATCATGAAATAATACTAATGGTTGATCCATTTTGTCAATAATGGATAATCCTAAACCCTGGGGAATGTACCTTGTGTTGTGTCTCTTGTGACTCGAATTGCAGTGTCTACCCATCCAATGAATCCATCACATGTCTAGTACATCACCAAAACATCCCATGAAGCACGTCACCACCTGTCTCATCATTATACAATATTACTCACATTAATGTGAGGGTAACATAGGAGAATAAAATAAAACTATGATAAAATGGGAATGTTAGCCCTTGTACATATAATGACACTGAAATGATACACAAATTGCCTTTTATTTGAAATGCTAATTACATACTATTGCAATATTTAAATACGTAAATAGAAACACATGAAACATGCATTGGTTGGTGTAGTAGATCATGATTAGTCCAATAAGCATTAAATCTCATATTAAAATTTCATACAGAATTAAAAAATAATAATTCATTAAATATTTATCTAAGGGTACTTTTATTGACATAAAAATTAACTCTAAATTAAATTCAATAATTTTTGTCATCTGGTAAAATTAAATAATTTAATTATAAAACTAAATGTTAAATCAATTAATTAGTTTAATTTAGCAAGAGGTTGAATTAATTTATGATGTATCCAAAATAATAATAATAATAAATTTAAATTTCAACTGAAACAAAATTAATTAATTTTTTGATTACATTTAGTTAATAAAGCCCATTCTAACCCCAATAAAGGCTTGTGCAGGTTGAGACAAATCCACGTAGGCCCATTCCAACCCCATATTGGAGAAGATAGGTCTGCATATACCTATTCTGGTCTGGGCAGACCTAAAGATACCCAATTTGGTGATGATCTGTTCTATGTAGAGGAATAACTCACCATGATCTCTGTATCTGGACATGGCAAGGGTCGTGTAACTGGGAAAAGTCGACCAGAACTGGAAACCAGTGTTATGATTTGGCCAACATTGATATTATCCAGTGATAGGCTCGTGTTCAAGGAGAGATAGGAGTCAAGGCCTGGTGAGAGTTGTCCGTGGGAATGGGGGGATCTAGCGGCATAGTCCAGGCGATGGGGGCAGGCGGCACATGTGGTGCTGGATGGGAGAGTCATGGTGCAGCAACCTAGTCCGTGCTAATGGGGAGCTCCGTGTCACACCCCGACATGCGCGTTTATTTTATTTTATGATTTCTTTGGCTTAAATTATTTTTGTTGCGGTTCACGTTCAGTCGGATGAATGTTTTGAGTTTTGATAAAAAATGTATGCATCTTGGGTTCGACGTCGTCGGAAGCGCGGGTAGAGCGCGACACCGCGCGGCTTCGCCCATGCAATTACGTGGACTATCGTTAATTTTAATATTATTAAAGATGATATAAATTCATTTTTTTATTTTTATTTTATTATTAGTGGTTACTTTTATTATTATTATTATAAGAGTTTGACACAAATTTCTATTACATAAGTTTTATTAGTATTATTGTTATTAATGAGGTTTAAAATAATGATTTTTGTTATTAATAATAGTACTAAATTTTTATTATTACAATTAGAATTTATTGAGGCTTTTATAGAGGTATATTAATGCTTTATTTATTTGTTTATTAATTATTATTATTTTTGTTTTCATTTCATTTATGTTTCGTTTTTTTTTTCTTTCCCACTTAACCCTAGCGGCCTACCCCTTTTTATTCTTTTTCTTCTTCCCCGCCGCATCCCTCTTTTCCTCCTGCTAACCATCGCACACCCCTACTCGGCTTCTTCCCAGCGGGCTATCCGCACCCTGCCTCACCCAGCACGGCACCTCCTCCTCCCTCGCGAAACCGCTTCTCCTTCCAGCAGCCACCGCCGTCCGTCGACCCCTCAACAGCCGGCCCACACGACAGCAACGCACCCAGCCTTCCTCTGTTCATCGCTCCACCTCGCCTCGGCCCTCCACTCCTCCTTGCCGCACAGCAGCCAAGCAGCCAGGCCTCATGCCAGCGCCTCCGTCACCCACATCCACCACCTGCAGCAGCCACCAGCGCTACCCTTCTCCTCCCTGCTCTGGCCGACTGGCCTCCGCCACCGTCGCTGCTCCCCTACTGCACCCACCGCGGCACCCCCCTGTTGCGCCTTCGGCCATCAAACACCCAACGCCTCCCCTACATCTCGGCGCTCCTTTCCCCCTCTCAGTTCGCCGCTGCACCCAGGCCTGCCTTCCCGGCCTCCCCTGCTCCCTGTCCGCCGCCGCGCAACCAGCCCCGCTGTCCGCAGCACCAGCAGCCGGCGCCCCTGCTCTCTCCTTCTTCTTCTTCTTTTCTTCTTCCTCCTCTTCTTCTTCTCTTCTTCTCCTTCCCTTCTTCTTCTTCTCTTCTTCTCTTTTCCTTCTTCTTCTTCTTCTCTCATTCTTCCTCTTCTTCTTCTCTTCTTCTTCTTCTTTTCTTTCTCCTTCTTCTGCTCCGTCGCACAGGTCCGTTTTTTTTTTCTTTCTTTTTTTTATTTATTTTAATGTAATTTGCTATTTCATTTTATTTAATATGTTAATAACCTTTTTATTATAAAATTATGATTTATGTGATCATTATTATTATTAATGTTAGTATTGCTAATATTATTATTATTATTATTATTATTAATTTTATTATTATTATTATTATTATTAATTTTATTATTATTATTATTATTAATTTTATTATTATTATTATTAATATTAATTTTATTATTATTATTATTATTATTATTAATTTTATTACTATTATTATTATTATCATCATTATTTTTATTATTATTAGTATTATTAATTTTATTATTATTATTATTATTATTATTATTATCGCTTTGGCCTTTTATTTGTTGGGGGTTATCTTTTTATGTTTATTCTGGTAGGATTATTGTTTGAGGACCCGTGCAGGGCGTTTCCGAGTGAGCGCCACCGCCGCGCCTTGTTTCCGAGGTTCCGTCGACGCCGCGCTTTAGTTTCAAGGTGAGCGTTTATTCCCGCCGCTTTGTTTCACATGCTCTAGTGAGTTTTTGTCTGTGTCTGAGTCCTTGGTGCTGACTATGCAGAGTGTTAGACCTTGTCACGTGGTTTCGGACACACGTCGTGTCATCGCGACTTGGATCCGAGGTTGTTGTGTCGACGCGCTTGGTTTTGAGGTAGGTCCCCTTTGCACTGCTTTTAAAATTTAAGTTAGATTATTTCATGCTGTTTGCGCACCCTAATTGTTCAAAATCAACATTTTATTAATTGTAATAAATATGGGATGATATACGATAATTAATTTTTAATATAAGATGGTTAATTTTTAAATGGTTATTTAATGTCAAAAGGAGCCGTTTATTTTATACACGACACATGAAACATCCTTTTGACGAGCGGACACCCAATAATGAAAGAATGCCCCTTTGGCTTTTAAACATAATTCACGGAATATAAAATAGAGTTCTGGTTTAATGAGAAATGATTTCTTTTGATGCGTGAACAAATACTTTGGTTCGTTTGAGAAATTGCCCGGTTGACTCTTAAAGTTTATTTGGAAAAGAAAATGGTTTGGTTTGATTTATAAAAATACTGGAAACCTGTGAAGTAGTGTTTTGGGGTTCTTTAAAAGGTTTTAAACTGGATTTTCTCTCATAAAGAAGTTGTACCTGTCTTTGAGTAGTGTTTGTGAAATGTATTAAATGCCCGTTTGGAACATTATGAAAGCGATAAAAATGTTTTGATAAAAACCCTCTTAGGGCGACTCTCATGCCTTGGTTGCAATGGATTGTTTGGGAGGCCGCGCTTAGAGGCTCCCGGGTACTTGAGTAGTTAAAGGCAAGAGGTTGTCCCATGGAGTGGCTCGGGGAATGCCTGTTGTTCTTTATATATAGATATATCTGATTGGATGCTCGGTTGGCATCGGTTGGCCCACCCCTTTTTCTTAAACACTTGAGACATGGGAATCTGGCATATTGAGAGAATATTCTAAGAACGATTGTTGCACTGGTAGGTTATGGTACTGACCAGTGGCCCATAGTAGGTGGATATATTGGGTTTATTACTATGGGATTAGCCCACGACCTGCCAGTGAGTGGATGGTCGAGCGTTTTGTGCGTTTTGATTTCATCGTGACATGTCGATAAGGATGATTTCTCATGTATTGGTGTCTTCTGGTTTATTCTCGATCTCCTAGGTTCACCCATGTCTATTCAGCTTTTGTATCTTGCAGTAATGATTATGATGCTCACATGTATACCTACATTGCCCTTGCTGTGTGTTTTACTTTGTGCATTCTAGTGTATTGTCTTCTTTGGAAAATGGTAAATTGCTTTTGATTAGGTTTCTAAAAATTGTTTTCAAATAAAAGAGTTTAATCCCCTTTGCACAAATTTGGAAAATTTAAAAATCACTTTCCCCCTTTCCTGAAATGTCATTGACACTAATGAAATGAACCCGGATTTTGAAATGGCTAAGGGAAATGGTTCAAACATACTTTTATAGATTGTAGTTCAAACTTGAAATGATGTTTCTTTTATTTTAAAGGTAGTGCATTGGGAATAGATATCGGGCTAGCCTACTGAGTTTTAATACTCACGCCTATAGTTCTTTTCTGTTTTTAGTGTTTGTGCAGGCTATAGTTTGAGTGCGCTCGCCTAGGGCGATGCTTGATCGTTGAGTTGGAGAGTGACCCGCGAGGTCGCACGGAGCTTGTTCGGACGTCGTGTTTGGTTAGTTTATTTCCTGTTTGTTCATGTTTAGTCACTTTGTTTATTTTACCTTTTCTGTGCTGCTCTGTTTTATCTTTTCATGCTTATTTATTTATATTGGGCGAAATCGTTCCCACAGTCTCTAATGATGCCCTGGTGCTTGTCGCCAGCCCGGGAGGATCGGGAACACCTCTCGGGCCATGTCGCGGACCGGCTCGGGTGACCGGTTCAGGGTCGACCCGGGTTGGTTCGTGACACTCCGACAGCGGGGAAGAGGGAGGGTTGGTCGGCGGCTGGCCTGGTTCTCTACGTGAGAGGGTGGCCATCCAAAATGAGGGTGGGGGGCAAAAAATACATGCTTTCCCCATTTTTTCATTGTTTGGAAGGTTGGTGAACTGCTTAGGTCAGTATTTTTTTTTTCTTTAGACAAACACACACAATACACAAATTTTTAACACCCACATGGGTGTGGATTTCCACAACCACCAACCAACATTCTCAATTATATTACTTAGTCTTGATTAAAATTATCCAATTAATTAAATAATTTTATAAACAAATTAATCAAATTAATTTATTAAAACTCCCTTACCAGTGAACCCTATTTTAGTTTCCAGACTATCGGTTGCCGTCCGATTTCTAGCTAGTGAATGGGTTTTCTAAGATCGCTTATTCTGATAGTTTTATGTTATTAAAAAATATATATAAATATATTATTACTTATATGTAACACATGAAAAATCAATTTTTAGACTACATTTAAATCATTAGATTTCCAGTCATACGATATCGAATTTACAATCCGTATGTGGTGTTGGGACCATTACAACAATTTCATTAAATTCAATGAAAATTTAATTTGCCATTGTCTTAAATTATTCATGCGCACCGTTGATACCAATTAAACATACTATAAATTTAGTGAAACCCCCAAACGATGATTTTATAAAAAAAATCATGGATGAACGTCATGAACTCGTCGTCGGCAGCAAATCATTACTTTGTTTTAGCAGAGGTTCTCATATGAAGAATTTTATTCATAGAATCAAAAACATAAAATTATTGGTTTACATATGAAGTTGCGCTCGATGTATTTTATTCATTAGTGATCACTCCTCGAAGAATCCGAAGACGAATTCCTCTAAATCTCTCACATGTGCGTCAATAATCTGCATGAGGGCCGATCATTGAAATCTGAGTGCTAGTGCGGAGTTCTGACAATTCCTTCGACGCTCTAAAAAACACCTCATCACCATTATTTTGATGAAAAACAGGGAGCTTGATCTAAACTCTTTGGATCCAGAGCATCTCTTTTTAGAACAAGGGAGAGAGAAGAAGAGAGGGAAATATAATGAATATTAGTTTCCAGGTGCCTATCTTCTTCTATTTATGGATCACTAGAAAATTATCTGGTATTTCCACCCTAAAACTTGAATAACTTACAATATATACAAATTATTTTATAACTATTATACTAAGACATAAAAATCATTTATCATTGTCACTTACCTGTAATATAATAAATATATTATGTGGAATTAATTGAGCTATTAACTCAGCTCGTTCTTCCCACAAATATCAAACGAAACGTGAATATTTTAAACTGATATTCATTCAAATAATATTTTCACTATCAATATCCATCTCCTATAAATTGTAAGACCTTCTATTTAACCCTATCAAATTTAACTAAGAATTATGATGATTATTGTTTTATTTGTAGTTAATAAGAAGTAAAAAAAATATATGTAGAAGTTAAGATGACGAGGATGAGGTTCTGAGATACATCATAATGTTATTGTATATTTTATATGTTTTTGTCTTATATTTTATACTAAAGATCTATTCACGTTGAAAATAAATATTGTAAAAGGTGAGAAGCTTCTTCATTGTGTTTGTGGATAAATAGGATAATATATATGAGTCCTATTTATATGTGGTTATAATGGAGCTAATCTTAATACTAAATTTATGAATTGTATTCTTGGCTAATGATACCATTATCAATTACATGATATTTATTAGTTTGAGAAGATTGATGTATGTAAAAGAGTAAAGATGATTGGAAGATTGGAAAACCATCATTATATTATGAATCATGAAGATGTTTCATTATATAAAAACTACCTTGGATACAGATTGATGATATTTAGTATAGGTTGTAGAATTATGTTTCACTAATTAATAATTAATTGAGAAGTTTTATGTGTGGAATTTTGTGATAAAATAAATATTGCGTATTTGAGGAAGAAGTGTATTATTGAAATAATTAAGGACAATAATTATATTTCATAAAATTAATTAGAGATTTTATGATGGTTTGATAAATTCATTAAGTAATTTAAGTCATTTTAAGATTATTTGGAGTGACTATAGGTTCTAGGAGAATTTTTGAATTGGTTTTGAGTTGAGTTGAAGATGTTATGAAATTTTAATTTGGTGGTCAATATTTAACAAAGGCGTATGTATGATCATTGAGAAGAAAATATTGGAAATATATGGGATCTCATAGAGGTACATATGATTATCAAGAAGATACATCTTAAAATCATGGTATTACATTATCGTATGAGGAAACTCTTAGATGTCATATATTTTTTTCTTACCAATTCACAATATAAACTTTTGAATATAGATGATAATTAATGAGTTCATACTAAAACACCACAAATTCATGGTTACAATGTGATATAATATATATATTATAACATACAAATGATTTAAAAAAATAAAATGTAACATCCCAAAGATGGTATGTAATATTTCATTCGAAGTTCCTCAAAATAGATTATATTCTACTGAGCATATGAATGTTATTTTCAAGGAGGTGTATGATAATTTATATCCATGTAGTGATATGTAACATTATTTATTTCTTGTTTTAATTAGAACTATTTAAAAAGGTGAAAATTCTTGGATAGTGAAATGTGATGATGTTTTAGTATTCTAAAATTAAAAAATATCATGATGCTTTATATGATTAGATATGACTCATGATTATGAATTTATAGAAGAAAACTAATCCCCGATAATGATATTTGAACCATAATGTGTTTACATCATGTGTTCAACTAGACTTCAAAAAATAATATATTGTTTCAGAAGAACGAAGAAAGAAAGAGGTTGAGAATTAAACAGATTTAAATAAATAAATAAAAGTTAAAATTTCAGTATAATTATATAGAGAAAATGAGAGTATCTTGATGTGATAACTCTTTGATTTTGAGTATAAATATGCTAAATCACTTATGTATATCAAATATAGGATAATCCTTAAAGATGCTCTTCAACAATTCTAAATGTGAGGATCATGGGTAACTATGGAAAATCTATTGGGAGTCATGTGGAACAGGGATACATGTGTGATAAGTGGTGAAATATTGATAGATCATCGATTAGAGGAAAACACCCCACATATTTTTATTATTAGAATTAAATAATTTTACCATAATCAAAAGGCATGATAAAATTAGTATTTATATATTTTTTATTCATGGGAACTATTTTTTGTGATTATATGATTAGAATATAAATGAGGAGAAAAGATATTTAGATTGTGAGTAAGGAGATACTAATACAACTATTTTCTAAATATCCAATGTATCAGAGAATAAATGACTAAAAAGAGCTAGAGAAGAAAGGGGAGACCATTGATGTGCTTCTACCACGTACCCTAAAATAACCGAATGCGAATTCAAGGCCTATGTAAAATAAATTTATATCATAATGGAAGAAGAGAGAGAATTATAATAATATGGAATAAGAACAGTATTTAAGAAAGTCTAAAATAAATTTTAGTTATATAGATTTTATATGTCGAATCTCTTAAATAAGAATAGTAATATTTAAGTAATACCAACATGATATTGTTATTTTAATATATCTGGACTATTGAAGTTCTTATATGTATGTTGAATAAGAAAATATTAAGGAACCTGTAACTTATATGGGTTGATCATTATAAAATTGAGGTAAATAGAACAATGAAAACATATATAAAACATTACCAAATTAAATATTGGTGTTCATATACATTTTCAAATGATGAGGATCATATTAGCTGATGCTATGGAATATAAGCATAGAGAATAAGTTTTTATTGACTGGTTATATTATGAGTATTACTGTGAAATAATGGGATCCAGTATAAAGAACCTGTTAGGATACAATATAGGATTTTTAATAATATATATTTATGGGTTAAGGATGATACTTTACCTAGGTGAATTAATTTTAGCATATTAGTGAAACACTTATTACTTTCACTGGATTTTAACACAACAAGGACATTGCCTTCAACATCAAAGATGAATCTTGTAAAAATATCATGTTTTGATACGCTTGTTTATTTACTGGTTTTCATGTGTAAAGGTATGCTTGGATTTTTTTTAAATATCTATTCATATAAATAATTATTACAGTTAAAATATTAATAGGTGAAATTAAATATAGAAAATAATTTGGTAATATAGTTTCAAACTAATTCACCTCCAACATCTTAGTTTGAATACATAGACCATTATGAACCACCATTAGTACTGGAGTAAAGGATGGAATGTATGGTACTTGGGAACTCATAAAAATTATTGGTATTAAAATAACTAATCAACACTCAAGGTATTATTGATTGGAAGTCCATGGGTTCATGATGAAAATGACACAATGTTTCTCTTTGATAAGTGTATGTCAAACTTTTCCTATAGTTTTCTATAGAGTAAAAAATTATCATTATGATGTGTTATGACGGTGATCAGTTGTTTCTTTTAATAAAACTTCTACTTGTATCATGTAATTTTTTTTACCGTTGATTAGATCTAATATACTCTTCCTTGTTATTTTTATCTTTAATATATGAAGTGATAAATTGAATAATTATATGAGTAAAATTAGGTAGAGAATATAGTTTCCATTACTATTTATAAAAACATGTTGGTTTTTTCCAAATCTGTTAAGAATAGGTAGAATAATGTGTAAATGAAACCAATAAATATCTCACAAGTGAGAAAATAGAGTGAGGATCATTCACAATTTAAAGGCAATCAATGTGATATTTTATATATTATATCTATTTAGAATTTTAATCATAACAAATCATGATCATGATGTGATGGGTTGGGGATTATTGAATCACTCATTAACTACAACAATGAAATTTAGGATTATTAGAAAATTATTCTTGTTAAAGATGTTATATATATATATATATGATTTTATCATGGTTCTAAAAGGTGATAAATCAAATCAATAATTGGAAGCTGATACGATCAAGAACACATTAGTATAAACGATTTGCAAATGAAACTATTACCTCAAACATGTTGAATCCTTAGAGATGTACTCATTCATCCAGAAAGAAAAAACTCCCCAAGGATAAATAATTATTGAAAAATTAAATTTTCGGTAAAATTGAGAAATGTATTTTTTGAAGAGAGTAACCTTGTTTTTATTCAAATCCACAAAGTCATTACTGATATTAATAATTTTCAATTGGTAGTCAAATTTAAGAAAAATATCTTTTTAATTCCTAGAAAAAAATTATAAAAAAATATGAGTATTAGATTGAGGAGATGAAATGTATATTGGAAGAGAGTATTAATTCAGTTGATATTGACAATACACTCAACATGTAGTGTCATTAATTGGTTATCAAAGTGATAAATTTACACTTAACACAAGATGAGTCTTCCCAAACTACTGAATGATATTGTACTTCCATGAAATATTTTGATAACATTATTTCATTAGAAAGTCCTAATTATAGGGTCAAGAATATTTTGAAACTATTAATAATGATATTTAATTAAAGATCACAAAAAAGACTTATTTGTTTCAGAATATTCATCATTCAATAAATCTCTTAGTATGAAAAATATAGGTTTCATTAAAACATTTGGGCAAATATGGGTGCAAAAATGATAATAGATACATGACCACATCACAGGTAAATGTGAGAATGTGAATGAATAATGTATTCAAAAATGAAAATCTAATAAAGAGATATTTAGATCAAAATATTCAAGTGGTCAATGATGGATAGATTATAATATAAAGAAAAAATAAGGGTTTTTCCACTTAATGATGATTTATATGGTTCACAATGAATGAAAATGATTATTATCATAACATATAAATAACTATAAGGAAATATTTTCTTGTATTAAGGGTAATTGGATTTGAAATTAGAAACAATTATTATATGTGGAGATAATTTACATAGTAAATGTAAAATATTTACATCAATAATTTATTTGAAATCATAGGGAAATTAAATATAATTTAAAAAAATTGTTCACTATGATGATGATTTTTTGTTCAATCCATCCAAGGATGATTCATTTTAATACAATAAATAAATTCCTAAAATATAAAAAAAGTAATATAAAATTGAATGTGAGTCAGACTTGGGTGATGAGACAAAATAAGGGTGTTAAATAACAAACACATAAGAGAAATTAGGAGGAAGATGATACACCAAAAAGGAGATGTTTCTACAATAAGATGAATTTTCACATAATTGAAAAATGAAAAAAATACCTGAAAATTAATATTAGAGGAGGAAATATGGATCCATAAAAGTAATAAATACATGAGAGGAAAAATGAATAGTTTGGTGGAAGAAAAATTATAAAAATAATATAGTAAGTTTCTAAAAAAGTATAACCCATGTAGTTTTGACATTCTTTTAGAAAATCCTAGAAAAATAATCATATTAATAACATACTAATAATTATTTTGTAGACTAACTATTTATAATAATGAACATATATAAATAGAAAATAATAATGTACCTTACTATATAATTTAAAATATCCAATTTCATATAAGGATAAATTTTATATGAGTAAGAAGGCCATGTATCCCATAAAGATTCATATATCTAAAATCAAATGAAGTTATATCATGAATTTTAACATAATTTTAGAGAAAAAATAAAACATTTTTCTTTGTTGAGAAGACAATTTTATCACCATTCCTTGCCTTAAGATGAAATCATTGATCCGCGTAATTTGGATATATTTGTGTTTTTAATATACCCAAAGGTAATTGAAGGTGATATATGCATTCATGCGTAGACCTAGATTTTTTTAAACACTTTATGTCTATATGAGATACCCCACAAATAGTGCATTGAATATTACCTTCTTGAAAAAATTTATTGCTATCATGACGACATGATTTTATATTATTTTAAAATAATATCATCCATGATGATGGATTAATAGAGTGTAATAGTTGAGGGTGAGTTGAAAATATGAGAATATTGAAAAACATTATTATTCAAGGTGTAAATAAAAATATGACTATAAGGTATGATTTTCAAACATTTATATCTATTTTTTATTGAATAAATTATAGTAATTAAAGGGAATATTTTTTAGCTGGTCGATAAAAAAATTAACTACATGGTTAAGAAACGATCTTTTTCTAGACTATTATTGATGTAATTATTGGGATGAGTGTAGGAGACTAATTTTATATCTTAAATAATATATCCAAAAAAGAGATATTTGAGTTTGTATCATATGTTGAGTTTATCATTGAATTTTTTTATATATTAATATCTCGGTTTTTCTACACCAAGATATTTCATAAAGACATAGATCTGATTATCTTATGAACCCTTAGTTTATGAAAAGTAATTCCACCGCTCTCTCATTTATATTAGGTGTAAAAAATGTAGGAAAATAAAATTTCAATCATAATAAAAGTATAATATTACTATGAATTCTTCTATAAAATTGAATATTTTCATTTAATATTTTATAGAACATGCCTGTTGAGTTCCACTGAGAGGGGGGTAAATTAGGGGTACACATTTTAAAAATTTAATCATCAATTGTACTCTATGGATGATCAAATACATGAAAAACTATCTCTTTTGTAACTTTTCCTCACATAAATACAGTAACAAATAAATAATACTCGAACACCATATTTTTATATGGTCTAACCTTAATGTGATATACTACCCTTTACTAGGACTGGTTAGACCCCCCCCCCCCCCCCCAATTGTAATTCCCCAGGCATTTTAAATGATATTTTTTCCAAATAAATGTGTGCTATATATTATATTATACAAATAAAAAATATATTGGAACATAAAAAACCTTGTCTCAATAATAAATATTATCATATTTTCAAGATTTGGAACCAATTAATATGCCAAACATAACAACATGACAAAAAACATAAAATTGAAAATCTAAAATTATAAAATATGGATCTTCCTAATCATCTAGAATCATCACCCCATATAAAATTTTATATAAATAAAAAAATTACAAAAATAATAAAAAATATTAAGAAATACAAATATAACCATAGGTGGGAATATAGAGGATGTTGAGTGAAAGAATGAAGTGGTGTATATTTGGTATAAAGGGAACTTTGACCACTGGTATTTGACCTTTATATGGTCGTTGGTCAAATATGATCATTATTCAATATAACTGTCAGTAAATTTAAACATTGGAAACTATACCAAAGGGTGATAATCTTACCATTATAATTGGTATTTATAAGTAGAAATGACATTTTATAATTGGCATAGAAAAGAAAAATAATCACCTGAACTAGTAGAGTTATGTTGTTGAAAGAACATTTTTCAGAACATGGGTGGGAGGTAGCGTCATTGGGGTTCCCCCATGACCAATACCAAGCCAAGCATCAACATGTGTGTCTCGAATGAAGTAAACTATGGTTGAAGATAAATTTAGTAGATTTTACCACTCATTAAATGTTAGATAAGCCACCCCATGAAACTACCAACATCGCACACCTTACCCTTAAGGTATAGGATGGTATAATAAGGGGTTATGTGTCCAGAACATAGTTCCTCAAAGATTAATTTTCTTTGTATAAATAAAATTCTTATTCCCTAAATCCCATTTATGAATAGTTTTTATTGATAAAATATATTTTTAATTGACATGAAATTTCATATATTGATTTCTGGACATAAAGAAAACATAATTGATTTTAGAAAAGATACTCATTTTTATAAGAAACTAATGTATTCTAAATATTTTCTTTAAAATTCAATATAATTTTAAAACACTTTTATTTCAAAATAAATGATAAAATAATTAAATAATGTCTGATGAATTTTTTTATTAATGTCAAAAAATTGACTATGTCTTAAAAACTACTATTTTTAAAAATAAATATGGATTTTTATATTTAAAAGGTAAAATTATCATATTTAAACAAATTTTATTATAAAATAAACACTATATTTTAAATTATCACATTAAAAGTAGGTTACAGAGAATTAATGATTATTTTCTAAAATACGTTATTTTTCCGTTAATATTAAAAATACTGTTTTGGATTTTTTTCTATGTTTTATGACTTCATATTTATGTCAGAATGATGTAATAATTAATTAATAAAAATTCAAAACCAAAATTATGTTATTTTACTAATATTAATTAATTTAATAGATTTAAAACAATTCTTATACAAATAAGAAACTTTCAAAAATCTAAAATAGAAAATATTATATTAAACACATTACATTGTTGAATATTTACTTCTACAAGCAATTTATTTAAAAAAAATCTTTTTCGATTCTAGTGGATTAGAATATCATAAACGTTGACCCAAACATAAAAACCATAAGAAAAAAACCATTGGTAAGGTGGTGGTTTTTCATTTTCAACAACCTACATTTCCAAGACCGTTATTTGAAAATTATTAAACAATTCCTCCACGTTTTCTACTAATACCCACCCATTTCACCATTCTTCTTTGTTCTCAATCAATCCACTATGTATTTATGTTTCTTTTACTTCCCAATTATCCCACAAGTTTTTCAGAACCCCCCAATGTTACATAATCATGTTTTATGAACAACTCTTCAAGGTAACAGAAATCTCATATTCTATTCTCCATTCATGTCCCCCTTTTGTGGTATGTATTCTATATGAAAACCAATTCCTTTTTGGTCACATTTTTTTTATATTATAATAGTGTTTTATCAATTGGAATCCTTTTTACCCTCTCATTTTAACTTTTCTAAAACCACATTTTATACCCGACATGCTACTGAATTTTTTCTCAGAATTAATCTATTTTACATGATAAATTCTAATTATATTTTTATTTGAATACACAAACTTATATTATATTATATAATTATTAAATGATCGGTAAAAATTAATAATTTATTTTACGATTTTAAACCATTAAACCCACATTATGATGTATTGGGTTTAAAATTAGGTAACAGTCATGTATTTATTCCCTTTTTCACACATAGATTTTGATAGGAATACACATCATTATTTTCCACAAGTTAAAACTGAAATTATAACGATTAATATGGCTCACATTCTATTGATACACATGAATAATTCTCCCTGGAAATTCTCCAATTCATTGGGTAAAGAATTTAATCTTTATAGATGACATATGTTATGATACCTTATTGAATATCCTTGGTAATTTTCATTTATGACACCTTGGTGATAACCCATGGGGGTATGATTTTGAATGTATCATTGAATTGTTTTATTCATACTTCCATCTATTAATCCACATTATTATTATTATGTTATAACTATGGTTCATTACATATTTTAATTCCTCAATTTCTTATTGTTATGTCTCATGATCGCATGTTTTTGTGTCTCCTATGATAATACCTTTACCAGACTGAATCATTAACTATTTCGTTTGCTGAATATACCTAGGATATGAGATGCATAAAATTTAACCTAGAGAAAAACCATAGAGATTCCTTTTAAGTGTATTTAGAATAATTTTTTATTTTTTTATGTAATTTCTACAATTTTTCAAAGAAACTATATTTTACGATATCCTATGTTTTGTCTAATGTAATGAAAATTTATGTAATAAAATGGAGGGATGCCATAGTTGGTACCAAATAATGGTTTAGTTATTTTTTAAAATTAGGAATGGAAAATTTCAGGATGAACCCAAGATAAAAGTATAAATATTGGTAAACATCATGGTATTTTGGTGAGTATTAAGTAAGTGGTTTCCAAGAAAATATATCCTCATCTAGATACTATAACTAGATGTGTCTTTAGAAAAGATATACCTTAGGGTAAAATTCAAAAACACCATATTGAGCTAGACTTTATTGAGATCTGGTACACGGTAATGGGTCTTGTTGCACACATAATTTAACACTCTTAGGGTATATGTTTGGTTAATCACAATATTTTTATGAATCATTATGAAGGGTATATATAAAATTAAATTGTTATTAAAGAGTATAATATCTTGGAATTATGTTTTAAGACCGAAAATACATTTAGAAATATAATATTATTAAAAGTAATATATTTCTCACTATGTTTTTTATCTCTTATATAAATGGTTAGAAATAGAGGGAACCACATAAATTATGGGTGCAACAAATGACACACTAACAACATTTAGAAATATGATTGAATGGAAAACATCCTGAGGATGATGAATCAACTAACTCATGTTATGAACAATAACATGAATCAAGTTGAGAGAAAAAATTCACATTTAAAGGTACAACATTCCATTGAGTCTTTCATGTATCAATGAACACCTTATATTAGTGGATCTACCGACCTTTTGATTACTAAACAATGGATAAAATATATAGAAAAGATCATTTTTGTACTACATTTTTTGGAGCAAGATAAAGTCACCCTATCCCTATACAACATATAAGGATATGTTTATTAGTGTAAGACAGTAATTGAAAACGTAAAAATAATAATTGATATTGATGTTCTGTAATGGAAATAGTTAAAGAAAATATTTTTGAATAGATATTTGCCCTATTTGATGCTATTATAAATGGATAAGGGATTCCTATAGTTGAAGTAGAATCAAAATTAATCATTGAAGGCTATGGAATGTACTTCACGGGACTTAATCGATACAACTATGAATTTTTTGTGGATCTTATGGGAATGGTTGATAGATTATTTGGTGGAATAAGACCACATATATGATGGAATATAGAATATCGAGATAATGAAATATATTATGATATAGTGTGGAGTGAGATGAAGGAATAATTTGAGTTTGGTGAGATATAATGGACATATAGTTCGAATTAAAAGAAGATAGAAATCGAGCCAAACTTAGGGGGAAAATTTGATCTTAGAATAGGAGGATATAATGTGAAACTTACCATGTGCAGAAAATGTGGGAAGAATCACTTGGGGAACTACTTTCTTAGTAGTGTAAACTGCTATAAATGTGTTAGATGCATGAATACATAATAGAACTATCATGGTGAGGTGAAGAATCAACTTCACACCACTAAATACAAAGAGAATATGGTATAGGAACAACCTAAAGATCAATACTTCATGTGTGCATAACTTGGTAACTTTTCCAATCAATTTCCTAATTAAATGATAATATAGGGGAATTATATCAACCTTAACATAGGAAAAGGGAAATGATAATTTCATTTTCTATCATGATGTTTAAAGTGGAGGTTTCAAATGATGTGGTGGTAGGTACACTCATTTTTATCTCAATGATTGAATGTACTTTTTTTGAATTTGTTTCTACACCTTCCTTGATTTCCTCCAATTTTTCAAATAATATAGAATCAATTCTTAAAAATATGGAAGTATATTTATCAGTAAAAAAATCCTAGAGGGAAAATCCTAGAATCAATATTATATAAAACTCTGGTATTATATTTAGATATTAAAATGTCATAAAAAATATAGTAGTCATTCTGAAATTGGAATTCGAGATAATAATAGTGATGGATTGGGTATAAAAGTATAATGATAAGATCAACAATAAAAGTAGGTATCTTTCTGTAGTATTAAATGGATAAATGACATCTATTTTTAATGTTGAGATATCCCAGTATGATATTTATCTAGGAGAAATTGCAAAAAAAAAATGGAGATAATTAGTGTAGAGGGAGAAAGAAATGAAAGTATAAAGATATATAATTTCTGAATTTCTCTAGAATACATTGAAATATTTCCTAAATAGTTACCAATAAATCCTCCATATATATAGTAATTTTTCTCCATTGAAGTCATTCCTAAATCAAAGTCGATATCAAAGACACCATATAGAATAGAAAATGTAGAGTTAGAGGAATTAAAGAAACAAATTAATGATCTTTTGGATAATGAATTTATAAAACCAATTATGACTCCTTGGGGAGAAAAATATCATTTTTAAGAATAATGATGGATCAATGAGGATATGGATTGATTATATAGTACTTAATGAGATTATAGGGAAGAACATGCAGCCTCTCCCAAAGAATTGATGATTTATTTAACCAACTTCATAGGGATCAATTCTTCACCATGATTGACCACCATTCTAGGTATCCTCAATTGAGGGTAAATGAAGAAGGTATTTCAAATATTTATTTTTACAAATTAATTGTTTGTTGTGGGTTTTTTATTTTTCCCTTTGGTTTGACTAATTCTAGTGCTATATTTGTGGAATTGATTAACCGAGTCAGTAAAGACTACCTTTAAAAAGTCATGGTAGTTTTTATATATGATATTATGATATACTCAAAAAATTTTGAGGTGCATGAGGATCACCAAAGGGTTATATTGAAAACTCTATGGAAGGAGAAGCTATTTGGAAAATTCATAAAATGTGATTTCTAGTTACAAAAAGTTTCATTCTTTTAGAATATTGTAACCAATTAAATAATATCAGTTGACCCTTCCCGGAATAAGGTTTAAGAGGAGTATACTCATCCTACCAAATTAACTAATATTCACAGTTTCCGAGGTTTAATATAATATTATTGGAGGTTTGTGAAAAAAACATCACATCTTTCTAGTTAACTAACCAAGTTTAATAAAAAGGTTATGTCTTCATCTAGAAAATTGACTGTAAAGAAAGTTTCAAAGAAGTGAATAAGAAATTGGTTACTGCACCTATGTTAACTCTACCATCTATTAGAGAATGTTTTTTTTATTTTCTGTGATGAAATTTAAAGGTACTGTGTGTGTTCTCAAGAAAAATTACATGGATATTTATTATGCACCTTGAAAGTAAAATATTTATGAGAAGAATTATCCTATGGATAACTTTGCTCTAGCATTGGTTATTTTTTGCTCTAAAAATATGGTGTCACTATAATTTTTTAGAGAAATGTGATACATATATATATATATACCACCAAATATTGATGTATATATTCATGAAAAGGAAATTGAGCATGAGACAAATGAGATGGTTTGAACTTCTTAAATACTATAACTGTTTAACTCATTATCAACTTGGAAGAGAAAACAAATTCAATAATGAATAATGTGGGAAATATCCTATTCTGCTGGAAATGATATGTATTAAAGAGGATCCATTGATCAAGGACCATGAAAGGTTGGACATGGGAATCATGAGGGAAGGGATATCATAAATCCTTTCCTTAATGATTATTAACCATTAGTACTAGAGTTGATTAAGAAATCTCAATGATAATATCCTTTGATATAAATGAATATAGAGGTTGTGAACAATGGTATGTTTTTTGAATATAATATCGATAAAGACTATGTATTTAAATTCTATACAGTGATATGATTCCCATCTATCCAAGATATAAAGAAGGATCTGATGGATAAAGATCGCAGCTCTACATTGAAAATACATCCTTGAAGTAGACAAATAAATAGGGACCTTCATGATCATTATTGGTGATATAATTTGAAAAGTGACATCTATGACAAAAAAACAAGGTGCTTAGTGTGCCAGCAAGTGAAAGCGGACCGATAACTACCTAAATGGGCATTGAAACCACTAAGCATACCAAAATGAATGTTGGAAAATATCACTATGGACATTGTAACCATTTCTATTGCACAACCAAATGAAAAAAATATTGATAAGGGTTATATTGGATCAACTAACATTTTTCTCCTTTCATCTCCATTCAGGATTATTTATCCCTTGAACAACTTTCCATGATACCTGTAAAGAAAGTGGGTAGGCTACATGTGGTACCACTTTTTATCATTTTTTATCATGATTCAAGGTTCGACCTATGTTATATATAATTATTCAATATGTTTTAAATAATGAATTGAATTTCAATATGAACTATCTCCCCCAAATTGATGGCCAATATGAAAGGACTATTCATACACTCAAGGAAATGTTGAGAAACTGATAAATGAAATTTGAGGTGGATGGGATCAACACCTCCCAGTAGTTGAGTTCTAAAAAAAATTCCCCTCGAGTATTATAATGGAATTATATTATTCATTATATGGGACATAAGTATAAATACTACAAATTGGGTTGAGGTTGGTGAGATAAAGAGACATTATCTTGATATTGTGTAATAGATGACAAAAAAGATCATGCTATCCAATTATATATAAAGGTTTGACAAAGTCTTCTGAAGGTCTATGATGATAAGCAATGAAGGGATTTGAAGTTTGATTTTGGATAAAAAATTTCTTTTATATATCACCAAGGAAGAGAGTCACGTGATTTAAAAATAAAGGGAATCTTATCACTAGGTAAATCGACCCCTTTATGATCCTTGATTGTATAAGAGTAGTGGCCAGTCATCTAGATCTTCAACAAAATCTGGGTAATTCTCATGAAGTAATACACGTATCTATCTTAAAGAAGTACATCCCTGATCCCAAACATTTACTAAAACTAGAGGTCGTATAGCTGTAATGTGAACTCTCTTATGTGGATATGTCGGTGAAGAACTTGTATCATAGAGACAATGTTCTACATAAAAAGACAACTAATTGTATCAAAGTTTTGAGGAGGAATTATAAATATGAAGAAGAAACATGGTAACTAGAGGAGAAAATGAGACATAATTACCCTTACCATTTCCCTTCTAAGATAATGAATTGAAATATCATTGAAGAAAATTTTAAACTGGGGAATAATGTCACATCCCAAGAATTTCAAATAACATTATTCCTGAATAATTTTTATTATATATTATTTTATACATGAACAAAAAATAGTGGAAAAAATAAAACTTTATATAATTAATAAATATCATTACATTTTTCATATATCAATCTAATTAAAATCCCCAACATTATAATTGGACATAAAAATATAAAATAAAAAACAAAAAATGGGAAAATATTGATTGACCCAATATACTAGAATCATCACCCCATAAAATATACTATTGAAATAAAATGTAGTAAACCAATCAACATATTATGAAATAAAAATATAATCTCTGGCATAATTTTAATAAATGTTGAGTGAAATAATAATGTGGCATTAATAGTGTATAAAGGGAAATGTGAAAGTTGGTATTTTCCTGTTCATTGACCATTGGTCAAATATGACTGTTGGCCAATATAACCATTAGTCAATTTAATTGGTGAAATCTATATACACGGGAGATAATTTTTTAACAACCTGATATTTTATTCGATGTATTTTTTAAATAAATTTTAAATATTTGATTGCAAATATTCTCACAAAATGCTAAGCTTAAGCGAACTCCAAAATATTATTATTTTAACACAAAAGTTATAACATTGCCACTGAAATAGAGGGAATGGATGTGATTAACTAAATTATAAAAATACATTTTACAAATTTTTATTAAATTAATTCATTTGTCACCAATATATTTGAAATGAAAATAAAATCCAACTTAACATAACCAATTTATTTTTATTAATTTGTTTATACCCAAAATTGTATTTTATCTAAATAGTTGAGTTAATCACTATTATTGAAATATATTAATGAAATTTATATTTTATATATGCAATGATTTTTTTTAATTTTCAATCAATTATTTTTATAGGCTTATGATAATTAATAAATCCAGTATTAAGAATAAAAAACTATTATATTCTAAAAGAAAATTTTGACACCATCTAATGGAGATCATATTTCAAAACTAATTTTTTATCATTTTATAATTTATATTTGATTAAATATAATTCTTTATTAATTCTATATATCAAACTCAACTTAGGGTGAATTTTTTTTTATTTTATTGATAAGTTTAATTTTTTTACGAATAGTGATAATATACTACATTTATATTCAAAACTGATTTTCATTTAATTTATTTTTATCGATAAATTATATTTTAAATTAATATTAATTTATAATTAGATAAAATATACATTAATAAATCTAATACATTTCATTTTAATCAATTTCACATTTAAATTAGTCTTAAAAATAATATAAACATTTGACCTTTTCACTCTAAAAACCGACTTTTTTATTCAATTTTTGAGTTTAATTTTATATCATATTTTTCAAACTTTTTTAATTTAATTTAAAAAAAAGTAAATCTATATTTATAATTAGAAGGTCCAAATTATATTTTAATATAATTTTTATTTTTATACATAAAACAAGTCACCATGGTAAAAAAAATTATTTATTGCGGTATAGGTAAAAAATGAAAGAAGTTATAGTTTAAAATTTCAAGGATTAAAATCACTAAAAAATACTACATTTAATGGTTGGTTAAGGGGTTCATTTAACCTATCTATACTATACAATAATAATTTACATAAATTTTTTCAAAATTATTTCCACCTCAATGAGGATGCCTTTAAATATTAAATATTCATTATTTTAATCAGCCAAACCCACCACTCTGCATGTATAAATACTACCGCTCACCACCCAATTTCAACCTAAAATATTTTTATCTCCTAAAATATTTTCCAAAACATATCTTCCACACTATGCCCATGTACAAGTGTTACTAGTTTCACCAAATACCAAATGCGAGGTCATTAAGTGTCTGTCAAGGATGTGGCATTCAAGAGGTAATTCTCTCAAAAAAACTCTCTTAATATATTTTGTTCTTATAATTTACCCTCATTTATTCAATCCATAAAGTAATAATAATTCTAGAATAATTCAAATTCTATAATTTTATGGTTCCAATGAAATGTTATATATTCACCCCCCTTTTATTACCTCATATTATTCAAATAAATTAATCAATTGTTTATGTAATGATGATTAATTACCTATATAAATATAGTTTTTATTTTTTTCATTACCACCTTCATAGATGGTGTAATGGAACATGCCTTCCTAGTCTGTTAATTTTCTTATTTTGGTATTAGAGGTGGTCGGAGGAGGCATAGAGGGATTCTGGTAGAGACGTTTGGTATATAAAATATTGAAGTAGAGAGATTAAACTTTTTGTATATGTATTAAACAATGTGAATGTCTCTTTCATAATTTATCCATAGGTTCTCACAACATGTACACATTTTTATATTTCAAGAAAGTGTGTTTCAAAACATGTCATATATCGAGGTTTAAAAATAAATAATGAAATGAAGAGGTGAAGCATTTTTTTGTGGAAACAGAACAATGGGTATTAAATGACATAAAAGGGGATTACACGTCATGTAATACCCCAATAAATTGTTGTTTTAAAATTAATTTCCATGTAAACCCTCATTAAATTGGAAATTATTTCTTCTTACCCTTGTTTTGGGAGAACCCTTGGCAGCCTCATGTGTTCGTTGAGCCATATTCCTCCCTCTTTGATCCATTGATCCCACTAGTAGTTCATTGGTGATCTATGGTTGATCCGTGGTATGTAATTTTCTTATTCACCACTTTTTTCTTCTATTATTCTCCCAGGGATCTTTTTTGTTCGGTTTTATTTTGTTTGGGGTAAGTTTTGTTCTATTTTTTGACCACCTTTAGTGTGGTGTTGGTTGATCTGCGGTTCCCAATAGTGCAGTTGTGGTTTCCTGGAAGTTTCATCTTCGCACTGCAGTTCCCTGCAACATGGAAATCTTCTTTAGGGAATTATTTCCATAATTTATCCTTATTATTTATCATTAAGGTGGGTGTTCTCTTTCGTTTACCAATGAGATATTGTCATAGTGGATGAAATGAAGATAAATAAATTTATTAGGTTGAAATTTAAGGGTATAGGGGTTTGTTCATAAGTGTTTACAACATAATTGTTATTGTGATGTGGTGGACTGTATGAGCTAAACACCCTATTGTAAATTGTGGCATGTTGTGGGTATTTATGCTATTTTTCATGTGTTGTGGAACCCTTTTTTTGTATGCTTGTTGTAATATCACCATAACTAGAAATTGGCTAATTAATTATACATGGAAAATGAAATGTTTTCCTCATGATTTTGGTTCATGTGATTACAACCCAATGAATTAATGTAGAATGTGATGAAAGACCCTTTATAAATCTTCAAAATGATCTTAATGTGATTTGATGTGTGTGGTTATGGATTGTGCAGCTGAAGGTTAGTTTTTCTGTGCTTTTGGGGTGGTGAGGGTATGGTTTGTTTGGTCTTACTTGTGGGAAATCAATGTAATGATTGTTTGGATGTCCTTTGGGGTCTATAAGGTGATGACATGTTTTGGCTAGTTGTGAAATGTTGTTGTACTATTCTAGATGCCTGAGTAGTGATGGAATAAATAAATGATTATTTAATAATATTTTAATGTATTGGGTTGGTTGGATAATGAGATGAATATAGTTAATTGAATATAATGATGGGTTGCCTGGTCAAAGGTGGTTGATGCTAAATAAAGAAATGCATCCGTGTTAAATAGTGAGAAAATGTGAATCCACTTGTCCGTGATCATTACCTTTTGAAATTACTATTACGGATACTAATAAATCCATTTATATGTAGTAGAAAATGTGACGGTGATGTGAGTTATCTAGTCAGTTATAAAATCATAGGTTGAGATTATGTGCTTTTCCCTATATATATGTATACACTGTATATTCCCATGATTTCTACATACACCCCACCCACGTGGATAACCATGTGCCTATCACTCGCATAGTCACAATAGGGGGTGTTTTTACCAACATATAGTGCAAAATAAATATGGTTGGGTACATAAAATTTTATTCTTTATCTTCCATCTTAGGTATGTATTTCATAGGTTGTGATGGCCATAAGTCTATTGGTGCATTTGATGGTGGTTGTGGAATCCCAGGTGTCTTTGGGATGAGTAATGATGTTCTTTCTCAGGGGTCCTTGTGATAATTTATGATGTGTTATCCCAGGTGTCTTTAGGATGATTTGTGATGTACTTTCCTAGTTTCCTTTGGGATGAGATGTAATGATATTTTAGATGATGTGTTGCATTGTGAGGTCCATGTTTGTTTGGGAGGGTTGGGTTGTGAGGCCCAAGTGTGTGCGGGCAGGACGTGTTGTGAGGACTAGGTGTGTGCAGGCTAGATTTGATTTGGTATATGAAAGGGATGGGATAAATAGGATTTATGAAATTGGGGGATGTAATTATACTAGTGGGAATGTGGTTCGTTGTATCCTATCATCGTTGTGGTTTACCTTATAATATTTTACTTGGCTTGCATTTCAAGGTGAGGTTGGGTTGGATAGAATACCTTGATTTTTTTTTGTTCTGCTGCTTTCTCAAAGTGAAATTAGTATGATTCTTTCAAATGTGCACTAGGGACTATGGTTTTATTACATATGTTGGGAAAAAATCCTTCAAGGCATCATTGAAGCAATTTTAGGTGATTGTGTTGGTCAACAAAGTAGGCATCCATGCTGTGTTTGTTGACAAAGCAGACCATGATGTATGACTATATTGACACAGGGGGTTTACATGGTGATTTTTCGGGTTCAAGGGATGATTCCAAAAATCCATGATTGATTGAAAAACCTCAACAACAGAATAGATGATCAGAAGGTGGTACAAAAAGAGCAGATACAAGGTCATGCCATTTTCTAGTGTTTTCCAAATTTCGGTTCCGAAAATCGAAAAATGGAGAGATGTGTTTTTGGAAAAGGGATGTGCGTGAAAATTGGAGTGGGGCACAAAAAAATAATGCAGGGTGCGATAAATCATCATCGTGCGTGAAAAATATAGTGGCACACAAAAAATCATGGTGGGGCATTAAATATCAGTGTGGTGCATGAAAAAATACCGTGTTTCACAAAATATTTTCCTAGTGCACGAAAAAGGAATGTGATGCACGAAATAGTGGGATGATGTTTTTTCACACAAGAGGTGTTTTGAGGTCCGAAGATCAAAAATTGGTAAATGCATTAGGTGCAAAAAATATTGGAGCTGTGCGCAAAAAATTGTGTTTCGCGGAAGATTTGTTTTTTGCGCTCGAAGTGGATTACGCGCTCAAGGAGGTTTTTTCACATGGGGTCAATTTTTCCTATAAATATTAACTGGCCCCCTCTATTCACTGTAGCTCCATACATAGAGATTCTCCGATCTCTGGCCTGTGAAATTGGAGTGCACAAGTGAGTTGCGTTAAAAGAAGACTATTGCACAAAAATTGAAATTCGTAAAAAAAATAATTTTGTGCAAGGAAGCATAGAGGGTACGCTTAAAAGATATTGCGCGTAAAATAATTTATTGTGTGTAAATGGGAATTTTTGAGAAAAAGGGATGTTGCATGAAATGTGAATTTCGTGCAAAAGGTTTAAATTACACACAAGGTGTTGTAAGGGCTACGCGTAAAAATTCAGGATCCCCGGTACACCCAGTACAAAGTGAGATTCATCTACGGGTGAAAGTTGGATGTCAACAGAGCATCTATCAACAGTTAAATATGCATATTTCATTAGATATAAGGAATAGACCTACATGTCTATAAACATTGAGTGGATCTTTTGAATAAGCACTGGGCACACTTCACTTGAGAGAGCAGTGAGCTTTCATTTTGTGAGTGGTTGTAAACCAAGAGGGACTGTGAGTCCACTCCGAACCTGTTAACAACAGTGCGCTTATAGTGGAAGTGGTACATCAGCAGACTGCCAGTGTATTCTAATTGGACGTAGCCTAGTGAGGGTTAACCAAGTAAAAATTTATCTATCATGTGAATGCTTTAAGGTTTGTTCATACTCTGTATCAGGAAGAAGAGAGAAGATGGTTTTGTCTAACAAAAAAACAAGATCAAAAGGGGCAATCATTTTAATTAGTCGTACCCTAATTCACCCCCTCGCATGGGTATCTAGCGTAGTGGAACTAACAACTTATTATATATATATGTTCACCAAATGCATATAAAACCATTTTCAAGTTTCCAGAAGGATTAAGTGGACCATGTTGGGTGTTACTATCTCAGGCTTCAAGACAGTTTCTTTGTTTCTTCTTTATCTTTAGTTTTGGGTATTTAATTTTAGTACATTTATTTGTATCATTTATATTTAAACATTCATGTGAAATGGTTTGGGTTTCTATTTTATATTATATGATGTAATTTTTTTGGACGAATCATTCTATCTCATGAACATGTTTTCTTATAATGGGTAATGCACATTATATTGTGATATTTATACACCATTGGTTATAGTAACCAACCTAGGGCCTACTGGGGAAAGGACCTGGGGGTACTTATCTATCTCCCCTCATTATGGTGTCTTTGTAGGGAGGGGGTCATGACAGATTTGTATCAGAGATAATGGTTGAGAGATAAGATGGAGTTTGGAGTTAGTAATAGTAAGGATTGAATGGGTTGGTATGGAAACAGTTCCGGTTGAACATGGTGCATCTCATAGTCCTAGAATACTGGATAGAACCAAGGATTATAGGTCCCCCTATAGTCCATTGCATCAACAATGAGCTTATTGAACAACCATGTGGGATTGACATACTTACAAGGTAGAGATCTAGGATAGGTACATGAATCATAATTACTTGTGTTCTTGTTTAAATTGGCATGTCTATGTAATGATAAAATGGATAAATAGTGGAATTAAACGAGTTAATGAAAATATTAATATAATTCCACACTACCATACATAAGAAGTTATTTATTTTCTTTTCAAATATGGCACCCATTCGTTGTACACTTGTAGCTCGGGTAGTGGATGTTCAATAGGATGATTTGGTTGATCGTCATAGGGTTAATCTAGTTGAGGAAGATGATCTGTGGTAGAGTACATTCCATACTTTTTAGAATCATTCATTGGGGAAGTATGAGTCCAGTGATTCAGATGTGGAGACAGAGATCTAGAAGGAGGAACTTGAGATCTCTTTTAGTTTCATATGATCCCCAAAAACATATTTGGTCCCTTTGGAATTTAGTTTTTTGTGAGTAGCTAAATGAAATTTGTGGATTCTGTTTCTTGGATAGTGTAAGGAGACAAATGTTTTGTGGTTCAACTAATAGAAGGAGTTACAAGAACACTTAATTTTTTTACCATCAAGGTAGTAAACTGGTTGAATATTTTTCCTCATCAGTATGGGATCTTGTTAGTGTTTGAGTTGGGAATCATGTTCAAATACCTTATTCATTTTCCCCATAACTTTTTACAAATAAAGACTCTCATGTGAGACATCTTGATGAGGAACTCGGTCCTTCAATATAGTGTGTAGAAATGTCCTTTACCTTTCCAATGTATACAGAGGTTCAGAAAATGGAAGAGGTGATCTAGTAGATGCACTCAAGAGGAGGTATAAAATAGGAAGGGAACCATAATGTTTCCTTGAAGAGTATAGTTATTAATGGTAGGTATCTGGTACCAGGACATTCAAGGTTTCGAATAGAAGGGATTTGACCTTATCATATTCCTATCCATCATTCTAATGCCAATGGTTTTTGTAATTTTCATGGTATCTTTGTCCAATTGTGTTATTCTTGTGGGGTTCATTCCCATAGTCAGAGCCAATGACCAGTGGTTCCACAATCCTAGTTTTATGGATGTTTATAGGTTTGGCACCATCCTTAATAGCAGTTTCCATTGAGGCTGTTTTAGTAGCAGGGGTAGTAGGTTGGTGCTCCTCCAATGGGAGATTGAGGAGGTAGATTCCAAAATCAATATTTTACTTATGTTCAGGGACTATGAAATGAGCATAGAAATGGTGGTGGTCATTTTGAGAGAGTAAGAGAATTTGGGTGTTGTGAGTTACATGTGTTGGAGGAAGCGGTTCCAGAGAGGACATATATCATCATATGTATGATTGGTTTGTTTAGTACCCTTTTTAATGTCGTTTTTGATTTAGGAGGTTAACAATACTTTGTTGAACCTGATCTATTCCATTCTATAGGACTTGATGGTGAGAGGATCCCTATACCCCTAGTGTTCACTACACTAGTCAGAGGACAACCATATTATTTGATTTTTGAAAAGGGTGTAGAATGATGATGGGGATGCATCAATCTTGTGGGGATATTTTTTTAATAGATTCCTCCATAAGATTTTATTATCATCATCAACTGGTTGTATTCCATACATTCTGTTATGTACTGATTTCATAGAATTGTCTTGTTTTCAGATGTGGATGACTAGAATGTGGTTTTTTTGGTTATTGGGGTTTTCAGGTAGGAATTCATCATTTGGAGCACCTAGTTTCATTATTGGATGAGTTGTTAGTGTATGTAGTGGACGTTAGGATTGTACATATTCCTAGGTTCCTTTGGGAGTTCTCAAATTTTTTCCCAAGGAGGTTGCGATGATCCTCCCCTTGATGAGATGTAGACATTGGAATAGACATAAAAAATAGTGATTCTATAATTTTGATTGATCCATATCAGATGAACCCTTTTAAGTTGTGAGAGTCGAGGATTCAAATAGATGATCTGATGTAGAAGGGTTTTATCTGGCCGAGTGTGTCTCTATGGGGTGCTCTAGTGTTGTTCTCAAAGAGGGAAGATGACGTTATGTGGTTGTGTATAGTCTACGGGAGGATGAATCAGGTTATAGGAATGAACCATTTCCATCACCCAATTAAAGATGATCCTTTCGAGTAGTTGAGAGAAGGGATTTGGTTTTTTAAGGTTTCTATGTGGTCTGGATATCACCAATTGAGTGTGAAAGGGGGGATATCCCAAATAATTTCTTCAGATAGGGGTATGGGAACTTTGATTTTGCATTCATGCCATTCTTAGTTCTGAAAACACTAGTAATGTTCATGGGTCTTATGAACTCCATGTTTCATAAGTTCCTAGATCGGTTTATTGTTATGTTAATCAATGACATTTTAATCTACTCAAATTCAGAAGAGGAGCATGTCTATGATCTCTCAGATGTCTTACATGTTCTTCGTTGAAGCCATCTCTATGAAAATTTGCCTAAGTGATAGTTCTAGACACTAGAGAAGAATTTCCTCAGGCATGTGGTGTCTCAACAGGGTGTGGAAGTAGAGTTGTTGAAGGTTAAAACAGTTCTTTCTTCAATAGGACTAACGAACGTGGAAGAGGTTCACAGTTTTATTGGTCCCACTTTCTATTATCAGAGGTTTGTACCCTATTTCTATTGATTTGAGGACCCATTGATAGTTTTGATTAGGAATTAACATGATTTTGTGTTTAGTTATTAGTGATACGAAGTGTAAGATTACCTAATGATAAATTTGGTCCGTGCTCCAATGCTATATCTGTCAGAGGAGGGTGTATTGTTTGTGGTCATCTATAAGGCTTCTAATTTAGACTTGGTATGAATGCTTATTTAGTATAGGGTAGTGATCTATTATGGGTGTAAGAATTTATATCCCAACAATTGTATCTATGGAACCCATGATTAGATATGGTAGAATTTGTATTCTCACTGATGTTGTGGCGGAATTACCTCATTGGGGAGCACTTTGTGGAATTCACGGATCATAAAAGTTTTTGGTATATATTTTATCATCATGATTTTAACTTACATAAGTAGTGGTGGATGAAGTTTATTTAGTATTATGATTTTTAAATCTCATACACCTTAGTAAATGAGAATGTTGTGGATTATTCATTATATAGAAAGTCACAAAAGTATGTTTTTTGGGATTATAGGGATTCTTGGAGTGAAAAAAATGATATTTAATCGTTACACCTAGATTCCAGAGTGGATAGAGGTATATTATGTTTGTTTTACATAACAGTTCAATATTATATGATATAGTAGTTAGAGAAGTTTTAGTTGGGAGACTCTGAGGTAGAAGTGATGTGGAATTTTGTTATCTAGGGTGATGCTTTGGAGGGATGGTTATAGGATTGTCATAATGGGGAATTGATTTATTGGTAGGCTTCTCATTATTTTGTTAATCCATTATGGAGTCTTTAAAGTGTTTAATATATCACCTTTAATGGTACATCCATGAATATCCAAAATGTACCATGTATTAAGGATTCAGTTTTGGAGGCCTGTAATAAAATGGAAAGTGGCAGAGTTCATGGGAAATTTTTTGGGTTTCCAGCAAGTAAATGACAATAAGTGATTTCATGATGGTGCGGTGCATCCCTTGGATGTTCTGGAGTGGAAATTGGATGATTTCTAAATGTATTTTATCACATGGTTAACTAGAGATATAGATGGTGTGATATTTTCTAGGTGGTCATGGACCATTTGATTAAATTATCCCACTTCTTAGGGATCAAGGATTTGAGAATTTATGATTATTTGACTATGCGGTACATGGATGAGGTGGTGAGATTGTGTGGATTTATGAGGTCCATTGTCTAGAATTGGGACAGAAATTTTACCTCACGAGTCTGTAGAGGATTACAACATAATTTTTGAACTCAGTTATGCCTCATCACTTCTTTCCACCAATCATATATATGGGAAAACTAAATGGACTATCCAGGAATTTGAGGATATGTTATTTGCATGATTCTTGGAATTTGGTAGATCTTGGGTAAGAAACCAAAATTTGGTAGAATTTTCCTATCATAATAGATCTCAATCTTCCATGGGAATGGACCAATTTTATGATTTGTATGGAAGATCATGTAATTCTCCATTGCGCAATATATATATTAGGGAGATAACCTTTCTTGGTCTTGACATTGTGTAGAGAACAATAGAGAATTTTCACCTTGTGTTGGAGATGATTAATGTAGCGAAAAACCAAAATAAGTCTTATTAACATCATACCAGGATTCCCATTGAGTTCATGGTTGGGGACCATGTGTTCTTGAAGGTTTCCCCAAAACATTGGAAGCAACATTTTATCATAGGGAGAATGATTTCCCCTATTTTTGTGAAGACCTTTAAGGAGTTGGGGTGAGTTGAATGGGTGACATATCAGTTGGCATTTCCACTATGGTTGGAATGGATCAATGGTGACTTCCACATCTCTCATCTTCATCTGTATCTTCACAATGAATCCCATGTCATTGAATGGAGAGAGTTGGATATTAGGGATGACATGGTGTTTGTGGAGCTCCTAAAAGAGATCTCGGATCATTAGGATAAGACACATTGTGGATGAACCATTTATTCTGTTCATATGTTTTGGAGGCATGGTGGTTAGAAGGAGAGTACATGGGAGTGAGAGAGGAAGATTCATGCATAGTAGATATAGTTTTTTTAATATTTATTTTCACTGTTTTTCTTTTTGATTTAATGTTTAGATCCTTTTTTATAATATGAGTTGTTTTATTTTGTTTGTGATGTGTGTGGTGTGATGTATGATAAATTCCTGACATAGAAAATGGGAGAACTAAATTCCTAATCGAGACACATTAACTGTGATGCAATTAAATTATTTTTGGAAATTCCGCGCCACCTATAGTAGATAATAGCTTCATGTGTAGGATGGAGTTTTGTAATTCATATTTTCTGGATAGTGAATTTTGTTGGTTATATTAGTTTATTGTATGATGCAGGGAGGTTTAAATAGTTTTTCCGCATGTTGGTGGCCATTTGGGTTGGCCTGTTTGGTTTGTGGTAGCTTTTGAGGTAGGATGAGATCTGTGAGAGGTATCTCGTGGGGATGGTTATTTGGACCCCTTTTCAGCTGGGCATGGTTTTGGGTTCTGAAGGGAGAGAATTCATCTTCATGGATCATTACATTGATAGATTTGGTTGTTGGATTTTTTCAGAGGAGGCTCAGATGGATTCTTGAGATGTTCGATTACTAAAGGGTGGAGTCAAGAAGATTACACATCGTGTAAGTGAATTAAATAATGTGAAAGGGGATTACACGTCATGTAATACCCTGATCTAGTGTATTTTGAAATTAATTTCTGTCTGACCCCTCATTCTTTCGACCATTATTTCTTATTCTGCTCATTTTTTGTGAACCCATAAGTTCCCCAAGGTGTTCATAGATCCCTATTCCACCGTATTTGACTCGTTAATCCCGATGGTTTTTCATTAGAGATCCTTGGTAAATACATGGTGATTTATCTGACCATTCTCCCATATTTTTTATGTTCATCTCCCAGTGATTTTATGAGATGGTGTTTCTTTGTTTTGGGGTATTTTTTTGTTTCATTTTTGACCACCTTTGAAGGGTGTAGGTCAATCTGCATTTCCTCTTGCTGTATTTGTGTTTTTTATATTTTATTCTTTTCCCTATGGAATTCATAATGTTGGAAATCTTATTTGAGGTATTATTTCCCACATTTATTCTTATTTTGTTTCATGTTATGAGGGGGGGGGGGGGGGTTCTTTCAATTACTTTTGCGATATGGTTTTGGTGGACTAATTGAAGATAAATAAATTAGTTAAGATAAAATTGAAGGGTAACGGGTTATGTTCACTAGTTTTTATAGCTTATTTGTTATTGTGATGTGATGGATTACATGGACTAAACAGCCCAATAAAAATTTTTCTTGTGGGTGGTTTTATTTTTTCTCTTTGAACTGTGTTGTGGAACCCATTTTTGTTGTTATATTTGTGATATCATCCTAACTAGATGTAACGACCCGAATCCGGAGACCTTCCAATGGTGCCCCGTACCTGGTTTTCCACATGACCTCAAGTGAATTTCCCCCAAATTCCAGAGGCTGGCGACTAGCAGTGAGGGCCTTGGTAAGTTATTGGGGAAACAATGCCCTAATTTGGTAAGGTATACAAGGCAGGAAAACAACAATCAATAGTGGAAGCAGTAAACAACATACAAACACTGAAACTAAATAGCAGAAGCAATGAACATATATTGATAAAGATAATGATGCAGAAGGTACAAGTTTCTATTGAAATCAGTAAACACAACAACGTGCTAAAATACAACTGAAAATGAAGTACGAAAGTAAGTAGAAACTCCAACAGAATCGCAAGCCTAATCTCTGTCCTATGCTCTCTAGCTCCAACCAGCAATCATGTACTCGAAGTAGAAGGGCCACAATCCCTGTCCACACCTGCAACCATATAACCTGTTTGGGCCAAAAAGCAAGACCCACATAGGGTGTGAGACTAATCCCAGTACGCAATAACCACGATATCTATGCCCTACTGTCAGTGAGTAATATAGAAAAAGTAAAAGAAATAAATGTAGTAGAGAAGAAAATGTACACTAAAGTAAGAAATCCTACCAAACTCCATCCACAGTTATTTATTTGTTCAGTACAACCTTTTAGCTATCAACCATGTAACCTAGCAACAGCTCTATACTCCCAAGGCAAGCAAGTAATCACAACAGGTAACTCAACATTCTACCTAAACAACAAGCACTACAAACCCGAGATTGTACTTTGGCTTGGTGGACTCATCAGAACAAACCAAAAAATAAAGCACTAACTCTCTAGGTGTCTCATACTAGCAAAAACACTCTATCAAAATAACGTACAAAGTTACAGACACTCTGGGAAACAATCGCCATAAATTCCCCTGTGGTCTTGCAATGAATGATATAAACTCTCTGAGGAAGCACATACATCTAATTCCCCCTACATTCTCTCTACGTAACTAATGAAACTCTGAGGAAGCACAAATTCACATTCCTATAGGTCCATCGATCGATACTAATTATAAAAGACTCTCCAGGGAATCCCTAATCATCAATTGACCCTTTAGTCTACCACACTAGGTTCACACAGCCCTGAGCAGTTTAGTCGTGCGTAAACGACTGTCAGAAGCCTAAGTATGTTCAGCAAATACTTGGATAATTGCTACAAATGAATCCACAAACATATACACAGCAGTCCATACATTGAATCAAGTCAACAAGAATGCTAGCAATGTGTAAAAGGGTTTCCTCGTAGACAAAACAACGCCAAACGGAAATAAATGGCCAAAAAAGGGAAAACACCCATGGGATGATACTAAACCATGCTAACTAGAAATTATTAATCATCCAATAACCTAAATCATACAAGAAATCTATGGAAGATAACAAAACATGATCAAAACCCTAACCCGAGATACCCGATACATGGGTATCTGACACTTTTGCACTAAAAAATAAAGGACATTCAACATAGAGAAATAAACCACCTACCTCGATCCCAGTAGATCGATATATGTGAACCATGACGTCAGATACCCCTTAGAACAACGTAGATCTAAGAAAACGCACAAAATGATCAACCTACGGTAACATGAAAATGAGGAGGAATCAAGAAACACAGCTATAGAATTATGGGGAAGTCATCGATGTTCTTCCAACACAATTAACGGCGGCTAGAACGGAGGTCAGATGGAGGCACGGTGGCTCGGAGAAGTTTCGGTCGTACGATCGCTCTCGGAAGAACGAAACCGGGAAAAGAATAAGCTTATGTGTGTCAGGCACCACCCTGGTCCGTTAATTGAAACAAAAAGAAAGTACACGATGTGTACTTTTTGGGTACACGGCGTGTACTAGGTCTTTTCCATACATCGCCAAAATCAACATCTACTTCACCCTTACACACCGTGTGTGTGTCCTAGACACGACCAGTACACGACTTCAGCGGGAATAGAGTACACGACGTGTACTTAGAAAGTACAGGGCGTGTACTTCAAAAATTTCCAGAAACGTCATATTTCTCAAAAACTCCAGAAAAAGGAAAAGCATACCAGAAAAGAAGATCAGAGTTCTTACAAACATCCCCCCTTAAATAAATTCTTCCTCGAATTTCCCTAACGAGGTGGAGAAGAAGAAACCCTGAACAGCTCCGGCCACTGTGATCGTACATCGGTCTCCCTTTCCCAGGTCTTGTCCTGCACTCGCTCGTGCTACTATAGCACCCGCAACAGAGAAACTGATCACCCACAAGGAACCTTCGTACTGCGATCAACAATCCAGATAGGATGCTCCTCAAACGAATCATCTGCTTCAAGCTCGACTTCCTCATGATGAATAACGTGAGACCGGTCTAAAAAGTAGCGTCGGAGCTGAGAGACGTGGAATACATCATGCATGGCCTGATACCTCTAAGGTAGCTACAACCGATTGGCAACCGGCCCAACTCCATTCCGAGACCTCAAACAGCTAGACGTACCGTGGTGAAAGCTTACCATGTCTCTGAATCCTCTTGTGTCCCAACCTCGGTGCGACACATAGGAAAAACTGATCACCGACCTCAAACTCCAGAGGTCGTCTCCGCTGATCAGCATAAGATTTCTGTCGAGACTGCACTATAGCCATCCTCTTCTGAATCAGCTCTATCTGCTCTGAAGTCTCCTGAACAAGACAAGGTCCCAGAAACGCTGCCTCTCCTACCTCCATCTAGCATAAAGGTGATAGACATGGCCAATCGTACAAGGCCTCGTAAGGTTCCATCTGAATAGTTTCCTGAAAACTGTTGTTATAGGAAAACTCCACGAGAGGAATATGGTTCTCCCAAGAACCGCCAAAGTCTAGGATCCAAGCTTGGAGCATATCCTCAAGCACCTGGATCGTGCGCTCGGACTAGCCATCAGCCTGGGGATGGCATGATGTACTCAAAAGTACCTGTATACCCCAGGCCTTCTGAAGTCCCTGCCAGAACCGAGAGGTAAAGCATGCATCTCTGTCTGAAGCAATGGTGTGTGGAACTCCATACAGACAAATGATCTCCCGGATGTAATGTCATCCCAAATCATCGACACTGTGAGTCCCCTTGATTGGAAAGAAGTGAGAAACCTTTGTAATCTGGTCGATGATGACCCACACTACATCGTTTCCTCTCGACGATCTTGGGAAACCAGTCACGAAGTCCATCACGACGTCTTTCCACTTCCACTCTAGAATGGGTAGCAACTGTAAAAGCCATACTGGTCACTGGTCCTCCAACTTCACCTGCTGACAGGTGGAACATCTCATGAAAAACCTAGCGACATCTCTCTTCATACCAGGCCACCAGTACTGGCAGAGTAAATCATGGTACATCTTAGGGACGCCGGGATGAACTACCCAAACTGAGGAATGGAAGTCTTGCATTAGCTCGTTATGTATAACTGTTGGCACCCATAGGCGTCACCATAAACACAAGATCTCATCCACACCAATGGTCTACCAGAGAAGTGGGTCCTCTCCTAACATGCCTTCTCGTAGGACTTTACCTTCTGAATCCCCCAGCTACCACATTCGAACTCGGTCTAGAAGTGCAGAGGTAATAGACATAGAAGATAGGAATGTTTTCCCCAGCCTGTCTTTCACCTCCAAATGCATCTCCGAGAGCAGAGCCTTTAGTTTCCACTCACTCATGGCCTCCTGAACTGCCTGTATCTGAGTTATCCTGCACAGTGAATCAACTAATACGTTGCCTTTCCCAGGCCTATAGGAAAGTTCGAAATCGAAGGAATGGAGATACTCAACCCACCTCTGCTGTCTCAGATTCAGGTCCCGCTGTGTGAAGATGTACTTGAGACTTTTGTGGTCAGTGTATACCAAAAAATGCTCTCCCAGAAGTTAATGTCTCCAGAAACGTAAAGCATGAACAATTGCAGCCAATTCCAGGTCATGCGTAGGATAATTCCTCTCATGAGGCCTCATCTTTCGAGATCCATATGCAACCACTCGATCCTCCTGCATAAGCACTGCTCCAGGCCCTATGCTAGATGCATCACAAAAAACTATATAGCTCTTTCCCGGCTCTGGAAAAACAAGGATCGGTGCTGAAGTCAATCTCCACTTATTCTCCTGGAAGGCTGAGTCACAGGCTTCTGACCAAACAAACTTCACACCCTTCTTAGTCAAGCCTGTCAACGGTGCTTCTAGGCATGATATGTTCTGTATAAACCGCATGTAGTAACAAGTCAGCCCCAAGAAGATCCGTACCTCGAAGACGATCTTCGGCTGCTCCCAGGTAACAACTGCTCTCACCTTCTCTAGGTCTTCTGATACTCCTATCTCTGAGATGGAATGACCTAGGAAGTGAATCTCGTCCATCCAAAAGTGGCACTTTGAGTGTTTATCATAAAGTTGATACTCCCTCAGTGTACTCAAATCAAACTCATGATGGGTTGCATGGTCGGGTAGAGTGTGAGATTACACCAAGATAATGTCCTAAAAGACCACGATGAAGGAATCCAAGTAAGGATGGAATACTCGGTAAATCAGTGCCATGAAAACTGCTGGTGTGTTCGTAAGACTGAACAACATAACCGTATACTCGTAGAGGCCATACCTTCTCCTGAAGGTTGTCATAGGTATATCTGAAGTCCTAACGCGCAGCTGATGATATCTGGACCTCATATCCATCATAGAGAACACATGATCTCCTTGAAGATGATCGAAGAGATCATCAATCCTCAGCATGGGATATCGGTTCTTAACCGTCAGCTGGTTCAACTTTCGATAATCCACACAAAGACTAAGGGTACCGTCTTCCTTCTTCGAGAACAGGGCAGGAAAACCCCAAGGAGAAGTACTGGGTCGGATGAAACACATTGCCTACAACTCCTCCAAGTGCATCGTGAGATCCTGCAACTCAGTTGTAGCCATCTTATAAGGATTAATGGACAATGGTGATGCTCTTGGCATGAGATCAATCGAGAAGTATACATCACGCTCTAGAGGAAAACCCAAAAAGTCTTCTTTAAAGACATTTGGAAATTGATTAACCACTGGAGTAAAATCTAACTGTGAAGTCCTCTATTCATCCAGATAACAACTAGCAGTCTGGGCAGAAAATCTTCCTAGACCATGATGCTCGAGTCCGGCTTGATTCTTTTGAACATCCCACTCGCCCTTATGAAGAAAATATTCACCCTCTGGTGATACGAAACTCACCCTACGGCGATAGCAATCTACGAATCCCTAGAAGGGAACCAACCAGTCCATACCAAGAATGATGTAATAGCCCGTAATCATTAGGACATATAAGTCCCATAGGAATGATACCCTGAAACCACGAGAGGGCACTCCTTGCACTATCGTACTCTAGATATCCTCATTCCCAAGGGTGTGTTGAGAGTCAACATGTCAGAAGATGAAAAGACATAGAGCTCAAGGCTTTCCACGACAGAAACAAAGATAAATCTATTTGAAGCACCAGTATCGAAAATGGCTGATGATAAAACTGAGGCTACAAATATTGTACCTCGAACTGTAGAGGGTCCGGGATCCTGCTCCCGATGAATATTCTCTACAAAAATAGTCTGGCTGGTACCGCGACCCTGTGTAGCCTGAAAACCTTGAGATTCTCCTCCCTGAGACTTACCACTTCATCCATGACATCTACTCTAACCTGAAACACCTATAGAACTCCAGCCCCCAGTCTGATGTAGAGTTGGAAATCCTGATCCTGGATGCCGGGTCGAAACTGATCCCCCTTCACTAGCCGCTGGAAGGGGAACCTTGCAAAAATGCTGTAGTTGACCCATCTTGCCACAGGATCGGCACTCCACTGGGTCCCTCGGGCACTGGGTCTTCTTATGACCACTCCTCCCACACTGATAGCACACCACTTGGGTGCCATAAGAGGGATCTCGTCTACTATAAGGAATACCTCACATCCTCGGGTCACCTCAAGTAGACTCTCGGTGGTGCTTCCTGCTATCCGTCTGGAGGGAATTGGCCATTGATGCTGAACCGCCCTGGTCCACAGCTCCAGTCTCCATCAGGTTACTCTCCGTGATGAGTTCTTGGTTGACTATCAGAGTAATAGAAGTCAACTGAAAGACATTTACCTGTGATCTGATCTCCGGTCTGAGGCCTTCATCAAACATCCTTGCTAGAAACGACTCGTCATCCCCCAGAACGGTACTGAATCACTTTAACTCATTAAAGTGAGAGGAATACTCCATAACTAAGAGAGTTCCCTGCTGTAGGCTCATGAAATACATGGCTCTGTCAGCCCTCATCATCGTTGGGTATAAGTACTCATAAAACGTACGCTGAAAATCATCCCAAGCTCTATCCTGCTGGCACCCCATCTAAGAGACTAAGTCCAACCATCTCTTGAAGGAGTCTCATATCATATATGTCGTGAGCATCACCATCCTCTCTGGAGGAATCTCCAGATGCTCGAAGATGGACAACATGGCTTCCAACCATGACTCTGCAGTCCGAGGTCCTCCATCCCCTGTGAAGGTGGGAGGAAGCTCATGTTGGAAGACCCGAGTCAGCTATGCCATAGTCGGGGAAGGATTCTGAACTCCATGGATGGTCTAGATGAATCTCATTAAACCCTCTCTAAACTGATCGTCATAACCAAAGTCTAGAATCACTGCAGGTTCCATGTCCGGAATGATGGGCGGAACTAGTGGCAGTGCCTGATCGGTCGTATCAGGCGTACAATCGCTGCCTGGTTCCTGGCATGCAGTAGGAGGACGTCTCGGTGCCATAGTTCTGAAAGACCAAAACACACCTCCATTAGAGATGAACAAAGTTTCAACATAGGAGAGTAAAACGGAACAGGATGGAAAAACAATAAATCTGGAAAAACATGACTACACAACGTGTAGTACCTCTACACGACATGTTTCTTAAAAGTTTACTCTGGGAATGTACCTTTGCCATACATGACCGTGTAAACTACCCGACTACACGGCATGTTCTTAAACTACACGGCGTGTACTGACCCTTTTCTCCCTGTCTGGTTACTCTTACACGACTGAGTCACACGGACTGTCCTAGCCGAGGACTACATGGCGTGTTTGAGGAAGACACGGTGTGTACTAGAAATGCCTTACCTGGCCTGTGTTGTTAGATACAAGGCCTGACCCACGGTCGACACAACACGACGTGCTCCCAAGGGACAAGACGTGCACTTGAAGGGAAACCTTGGCCTGTGTTATTTGTGACACAGCCAGGTACTCGGCTGATCCTTACACAGAGTGTTCCGAACAAACACCGCGTGTATAAGAGAAGATAACTCCGACCCATGTTTTTCAAGACACGGTCGGGTACATGGGAAAGGATATGTGTCATGTGTATACCGAACAAGGTGTCTACTAAAACATGCATTAACTGGCCCGTGTTATTAGTTACACAGTCGGGCTCCTAGTTAACCTCTATACGGCGTGTACCTAGAGTACACATCGTGTTCCTTAAAACCATTTATAGCTCTATGTCCCTGTCCACACGGTCAGTGACACGGCCAAAAACTACACGGTGTGTATATATAAAGTACATGCTGTGTATTCTAGGTTTTTCCTGACAGTAGCCACAGAACTGCACCGGAGCCCAGAAAACACAGAAAAAATGGGCTGAGGTGCCAAATTCCGATCTGTGGGGGCCCATAATCCCTGTGAATCAAAGCATGGCATCATGACGGTGCATAGAACAAGCCACTGTATAAGAACTCATGACCCACCAAATTACAATCCTTGAGTTCCCATAACACCTCTAAGATCAATTTTTGGAATCTGTGATAAGAAAACTCCCACAACGATACCCTATAAACATTGAAGATATTCTATCATAGCAGCTATCACAACATCATGCATTGTCTATCACAAATCCTATCACAATAGCATGAAATCTCTAATGCAACCTAGATGGAATGGAAAGATGCATGGCATGTGATCTTCTAACATGTGCCTATATGATTCATGAGATGGCATACCCTCATCTCATCGGGTTGCAACAAAATAGAAATGCAATCAAATAAACAGTAACAACACAAAACAAGTGAATCACCCAATGGAGAAATCAATTAAACTATAACATCCGCAAAACTAAAAATTGGAAATATCGAGGTAATCTGGCTTTTTCCCTGTACATGGGTTCTAGAAAACCTGGGCACATCTATTTACCATTTACATATTCCATCATATCCTTGACTAATGTCGCTAAAGATTAAGTCAATAGAAAAAGGAATGAACCCCTCTGATACCACTTTGTAACGACCCGAATCCAGAGACCATCCACTGGTTCCCCGTACCCAATTCTCCACATGACGTAATGCGCATTTCGCCAAACACCAGAGGCTGCCGACTAGCAGCGAGGGCCTTGGTAAGTTATTGGGGGAACTATGCCCTCATTTGGTAAGGTATACAAGGCAATAAAACAACAGTCAATAGCAGAATCAGTAAACAGCATACAAACACTGAAACTAAAGAACGGAAGCAAGGAACATATAATGATAATGATAATGATGCAGCAGGTACAAGTATCTAAGGAATGTAGTAAACACCACAATGTGCTAAAATACAACTGAAAATGAAGTACGAATGTAAAAAGAAACTGTAGCAGCATCGCAATCCTAAGCTCGGTCCTATGCTCTCCAGCTCCAACCAGCAATCATGTACCCAATGTAGAAGGGAAACAATCCCTTTCCACACCTGCAACAATATAACCTATTTGGGACGAAATATAGGACCAAACAGGGTGTGAGACTAATCCCAGTAGGAATCCACCACGAGATCTGTTCCCTACTGAAGTGAGTAATATAGAAAAAGTAAAGGAAATAAATGTAGCAGAGAAGAATATGTACACTAAAGTAAGAAATACTACCAAACTCCATTCACAATTATTTATTAGTTCAGTACAACCTTTTAGCTATCATCCATGGAGCCTAGCAATAACTCTCTACTCCCAAGGCAAGAAAGTATTCACAACAGGTAACTCATGAGTCTACCTAAACAGCAAGCAGTACAGTCCCGGGCTTGTTCTTTGGCTTGGTGGACTCATCACAACCAACCAAAAAATAAAGCACTGACTCTATGGGTAGCCCCTACTAGAAAAACCCCTCTAGTCAAGTAAATGTACAAAGGCATAGACACTCTGGGAAGCCCTCACTGTCAATTCCCCAGTGGTCTTGCAATGAAAGATAAAGACTCTCTGAGGAAGCACTTACGCCTAATTCCCCCTATAGTCTCTCTACGTAACTAAGGACACTCTGAGTAATCACAAATTCCCATTCCCATATGTCCTGTGATCGATACTAATTATAAAAGACTGTCTAGGGAAGCCCTAATCGTCAATTCCCCCTTTAGTCTACCACACCAGCTTCACTCAGCCCTGAGCAGTTTAGTCGTGTGTAAATGACTATTAGCATCCTAAGTATGTTCAAAAACTACTTTGATAATAGCTAAAAATTCATCCACAATCATATACACAGCAGACAATACATGTAATCAATTCAACACGCATACTAGCAATGTGCAAAATGGTTGCCTCTTAGGCAAAACCGTGCCAAACGGCAATAAATGACCAAAACAAGGGAAAACACCCATGGGATGATCCTAAACCATGATTGGAAGCAATTATTAATCATCCAATAACCTCAATCATACAAGTAATCTAAGGCACATAACAAAACATTATCAAAACCCTATCCCGAGATACCTGATACATTGGTATCCGACACTTTTGCACTTAAAACTCAAGGAAATTCAATGTATGGAAACAAACCACCTACCTCGATCCCAGTAGATCGATATATGGGAACCACGATGTCAGATTCCCCTTATAAAGACATAGATATGAGAAAATGCACAAAACGATCAACCTACGATAACTTGAAAATGAGGAGGAATCAAGAAACAAGGCTAAAGCATAACGGGGAACTCACTGATGCGCTTCCAATGCAATCGACGACAGCTGGAACAGAGGTTAGACAGAGGCATGACGACTCTGAGATGTTTTGGTCATATGGTTTCTCTCAGATGAATGAAACCTAGAGAAGAAGACGCTTCTGTGTGTCAGGAACGACCCTAGTCCGTTTAATGAAAAAAAGTACACAGAGTGTACTTTCAGGGTACACGGCGTGTACTAGGTATTTTCCATACTCTGCCAAAATCAGCCTCCACATCACATTTACACGCCGTGTGTGTGTCCTGGACATGGACAACACAATTTTTTAGTGGGAAATGAGTACACGACGTGTAATCAGAAAGTACACGATGTGTACATAAAAAATTTCCAGAAACTTCATTTTTCTCAAAAACATCAGAAACGGAAAAGCGTACCTGAAAAAAACATCTGGGTTCTTACACTAGATATTTTATAATTACTTATACTTGGATAATGAAATTATTGTACCATGTTTTTTGGTTTTGTGATAATTCCATAAAAATTTGAAGTTTATTTTTATAAAATATCCTTTGTAAATATGAAGAATGATATTGATGTGATGTGATGTGTGTGCTTGTAGATTCTGGGTATGATGGTTTGTTTGGTTATTATTGTGGGGAGATGAGTGTATGTTTTCTTTAGCCATTCTAGTGGGATGAAGTTGCAATGATTTCATGTATGTGATTTGGGGGCGGAAATTTGATGGCATGTTTTGGCTAGTTGTAATATGTGGTTGCGCTATTCTAGATGCCTGAGTACTGATGGAATAAATTAATGATTTTTTAAATTTTTTTGAATTTCTATGGTTGTTCAGTTAAGGATATGAATGTGGTTATGGAATATAATGATTGGTTGTGTGATAAATGTTTTATGATAAAAAATAATGAAATGAATTAGTGATTAACAGAGAGGAAATGCGAAGACACTTTTTTGGGCTTTTTAACTTCTGAAATGACTATTTCAGATAAAAATAAATGCATTTAGAAGTAGATGAAAAAGTGACTATGATTCGATTTGGTTAGTTGGATGTAAACCCATAGTTTGGTAGTATGTCCTTTTCCATATATATATACACTTTATATTCTTGTGATTTATGCATTAACCCCATCCATGTTGAGAGTTATATTCCAAACACTTTCATAATTATGCGGGGGTGTTTTTATCCACATTCGAGGATGATTATAGATGAATGGGGACCTGTTTTTTTAATCATCAATCTTATAGTGGAGGTAGGTATTTCATAGGATATGATAGCTAGAATTCTATTAGTGAAATATATGTCAGTTTTAGTATCCCAGGTGTCTTTGGGATGAGTTCTGATGTACTTTCAAAGGTGTCTTTGGGATTTGTTGTAATTTTATTTCCCATGTGTCACTGGGATGAGATGTGATGATATTTGATAAGATGTTACATGTTGTGAGGCCCAGGTATTTGCTGGAAGGATCTGTTGTGAGGTACAGGTGTGTGCGGTTGGTATGTGATGTGGTATAGAGAAGGGATGAGAGCACCATCATGTATAACATTGGGATAGAGTGGAATACCAGTGGGAATGTGGTGTGGGTACCCTATCATCGATGTGAATTACATTATATTATATTACTTGAATTTACAAAATACGTGAGAATGCCTTGGTGAGGTTGGGATGGTTTGTACACCTTCATAGGTGATTTTTGGTAATGTTTCTTTCTCATAGGGGAATTAGTATGCTTCTTTCACATGTACATGAGGTACATTCGTTTTCCTACTGATTATACCACTATGATCACCCTATTTATATAAAATAAATTTCAGGTTTCTAGTAATATTACATGGATCATACCGAGTGTTACTAACTTGGGCGTTGGGCAAGTATTGGTGCCATTACTTTAGCTGTACTATTGGGTATTTACTTTGGAGACTTTTATATGTATCATTTATATTTATACATACATGTTGGCTGGTTTGGATATATTTTTTATATTATGTATTGGACTTATTGTGGATGATTCATTATATCTCCCAATATTTTGTTCTTAAAAATGCTAATTCCTCCCATATTGTGATATTTTTACCCCATTGGTGCTAGTTTCGAACCCAAGGCCTATTGGAAATGGGACTCAGTGGTCATTATCTCTCTCCCCTCATTATGGTATCTTTGTAGGGAGGGGCATGTGAAATATGGTCATAAACGTATTATTCTAGTTAAATACTATTTTAATAGGTATATTATTACCTATTTCATGTTTTTGAATTATTATTTAATACACACCATCATGCTTTGAATTTTGTGGGAACACGATAACATTGTTTGTGGATGTTTCGACTACCTCGTCCTTAAACTGATGTAATATGATCACTGTTTTAATAAACAAATGTGTCATATATGACCTAAAAATTATACTATCATTATAATATACAAATATTTCATTTTCATCCCTTTATATTCATTTGACAAGAAAATTAAAACAATATTCAGGAGTATATATGGCCTACCATCTCTATTAATGGTGTCTTATGTTTCCTGTAACTAAATATTATGGATTATTATATATATATTGAATATATATGACATTTATATGATTTTTGACATTATTTAGCTGATTAAATCATGATCTATGTTAGAGTGACAACAAATAACAAGTCACAACATACTCGAAAAACAAAGCAGTTATTACCCGAAATAATGAAAATATTGGGATATTATTAAAAAAATGATAATAATATGTCATAGAAAGATCATACATGATATCATAAATTTTAATATGATGATGTAATAAGATAATAACATGATTAAAACAGTTATACAATAGGTTAACGAATGATCAACCTAAAGGAATTGTAACACAATGGTTTCTCATCTCCCTTTTCCTATTGTGAGATATATGCCTTATTCAAAACATATTTCTTTTGTTTGGTCTATATACTTCCCATTAATGTTATCAATGATACCTATACTTTAATTTAAGGTTATATATATGTACAAATTAAGAATATCTGTAATGGGTTTATCTTTCAAATAACACCAAATTGATAAGGAAATTTTGACTCAATTGTTCTTCTTTGAGACACATTTTTTGTTACGAAATTAAATAATTTTATGTTGTGTATATATCACACATTAAAATTATATATAATGTATATACATATTTTAATGTAATTATTTGATTTATTTATTAATATTCTATCTTTGAATAAAAATTTATTTTATTATAAAATTTTTCTGATTTTATTTTCAAAAATGCTTTTAAATTATCTGTGAATTATTTTCAACAAAAAGTTTTTCAATGAAGATTGAAATGGGTTTTCAATGAATCATTTATATTTATTAAAGGTTATATTTAGTTATAATGTTTTTCTAAATGTTTTATTATTTTAATATAATTTTTAAAAATAGAAAGGATATTTCCCTGATGAATTATTTTAAGTGATCTCTCAAAAATATTTTCCATCTATGATAATATTATATGATCTTAAATATTACTAAATGGGTAAATTATTAAATTAACCCATAATTATTATAGATATGGTTGTTTTATGTTTATTATGGATTGATAATTATGAAACTTATTTCATTTCCAATGGTTTGAAATGATGAAATGTTTATGAAACATATATCGTTTCATAGTTTCTGATATGATGAATGATTTATTTCTTTATGGTACATATATGTATGGTTTTCAATAAGTTACATATGGGAACTATATCCCACCAATTAATTAATTAATGTTGTTATATCTCATGATATAGAAATGACTAGAATGGGAATTGAACTCTGTTCCGAGAGGACAGGAACGAGAAGTGAAACTACTTCACAAGTGGAGTTTGTCCACCATGATTGTGTTGGGAGTGATCCTTGACTACTACAATGATTTGGGTAGTGAATCCATTCCACTATAATAGTTATTGAAAATATACTTGTCTAATAATGAAAGTATTTTATATTCTTATGTGTTTTTTCATAATTCAATTCTTTATCCTCTTTTATTCTTTTATTGTTCTTGTCTTATTAATTTTTATGATTTATTCAATGATAAGGGATTATGATCTTTGATATGCATGGAATGAATTTAAAAAGTTTTGATCATTTTATTATACCCTTATGTTTATTTTTATATTTATATCTTCATTGTTTAACCTTATTGAGAATCTAATATCACCCATTAATTATGTTTCATTCTCCCAAGATATGAATAAAGGTATTAGGTTTGATATGTCAAAAAGGGTTCTAGTTATAAAGGAATAATCAAGATCGTTGTAGAAATATTATGAACTCGTTTTTTTTCAAAGATTCCAAATAAACTAAACCCATATGATTTTGACATGTTTTTTTAATATTAATATTTATATATTTATATGTAGTATCCATGTATGAATAGATAAGGTTGTTATAGTCGATATTAGAGAAATGTTTTAGTTAAAATTTTCAAACTAAGATGATAACCCTATTTATAATTATAGGCTACATTCTTAATGTTTTTGTAAATATCATGAATAATATAGGATTAAAACAAAGGTGTCCTGGAGTGAAATTTTAAAAGTATTTTCCCTTTAATATGTAGTTTTCCATCTATTATTGGGGATATGGACACTATTCTTTTTGTTTTTGTTCAATGAATATAACATTAAGGAACCATGTTAATGCTGAATGTGAAGGGAAATGCAACGATTTTCTTCATGAGCACCCGAATATAATGGGAACTAGAATGAAAAATTTTCTTTTGATACTCACACATGCAATGAATGATACTAATATTCCAAATGATCATAGTAGTGAAAAACATTTTCTTGAAAACTTGTTAAGGAAATGCCCACCCTCTTTTATTAGAATAACTGATCAAACAATTGCTGAGAAATAGTTTTATACCACTAAAATATATTTTTAATTATCCAATTTTAGATTATGAGAAATTTAATTTGGGAACTTATCTGTTGGAATGATACGTGAAGCAGTGATGGGAATTTATCATGAATGTGATGAAATAAGAAAAAATTGACTCCATAGATTGGGATGAGTTGAAGAATATATTTTTCATTAAGTATCTTACTCATATTCGTTTTAAAAATATTTATATTGAAGTTTCCATCAATCTCATGGTTTGTATATTAAAATAAGGATAAAATTCAATGGACACCTTCATAACTATGGAGAGAAGAAGAATATATTTACATTATGCTCAAGGTGTGGAAGGTAACAAGGATGAAATTATATTAAGGGGACTTGTAAATGTTTTAACAGTGGGAAAAAGCACTCATGTGAATTCTTGAGAGGGAAAAATTGGAGTTACAAGTTTATAAAGTAAGTTCTTTGAGAAGATGAATATAAAATTGATGGGAAGAATGTATCTAATTATGTAAAAAATGATAAAACTCAAAAAAAAAATACCTATCCTAATATAGTGATTCAATTTCTAGGAGTTTGAGAATTATTGAAACATATTACAAAATCCAAGGGCTAATGTGTATTATAATCTATAAAAACCTATGAGGAAAAATTAAAAATGGAAGGCATATACTATTATTAAAGAAGAAGTGATCCATGGTAATTATTTAATATTTATCATCCCCTCATTTTTGGGAATTCATTATCAAATTATAATGAATGAGACCTATGAAAATCTCATTTTCCATCCAGTATTGAAATTTCTTGAGATTATCAACTTGGATTATCAAATAAAGAAAAGAAATATTCTATGAGTAAAATGATGAACCTAAGATTCCAATGAAAATGGTTTTTCATAATAAATGTTCTAATATAAGAAATGAATAATAAAATAGATTTTTAGGTAATTACTATGGATTAATAGAATACATGATTATGGTCTTCACATTTTTAGTATGTGATAATTAAGAGCTATATAATGTATTTTGGAGTATTAATGATAAGATGATTTTGGAAGCCTTATTTAGACTGTTTTTTATTTTAGCCTTTTTGGATTATTCATATGAGTAGCTATTTATGAAATTGTTTACAATGAACATTTAATAAATTTTTACTGATTAATGTATTATTTATACACATAAATATTTATACATATTAAATAACCCATGCTAACAATGTTTTTATGATGATAACTAGATAAAGAAGGAATGACTTATCATATTATTATAGATCTAATTATCCATTGGTTTTATAGGCACTAAACATTTGACTTCATTCCTTAGGTTAAGAATTGATGCATAAATTGATCAAGGGGAAAACAAATATTGAGATCACACTTATGAGATGAAATAAAGTAATTATATCTTCTCAATATATTTTCAAAAAAAATGTTATCTGATTATCATCATTAATGATGATGTCAATGACTAATTTTCAACCTATATGTTCTAAGGTTATGTGTTCATTAACCGTATAATCACCACATTATATAGAATTATGTATCCGAACATGATAGTTATAATTATATTCCATGTCAATGTTTTCAATTTCCACTAATGTACTCCTAATTAGAATCATAGTTTTGTGGAGATCATCACCTTTCACTTTCCCTTTTTTAAGAGGATGTTTTATTGACCCATTATCCGATGTGGGTTTACCAAAAAAGAATTTACAAAAAATGCATATTGGATTTTCATGAGAAATTTAAAATTGAAAAGATGAAATATTTTTAAATTTATGGATTGTATCATGATAGTATTTTGTTGATTGGATCTATCACAAAATCTCTCTAAAGTTTATGATGTGGTCCATGTATCTCTCCTAAGGAATGGAATACCTAATCTTTCACATGTACTAAACACATAGGTCATACCATTTATGCATGATATTTCTTATAATGAACAACCAAAATATATTTACATTGTAAAGACAATGTTCTACAAAGAAGCACCACTCACCTTGTTATGGGTTTTTAGAAGCTATGTGGGAACCCGAGAATATGATGAGGTATGGGTTTCATCAAATATTTATTTCTATGTAAAGAATTTAATGGAATAAATTAATTTTAACAGGGGTAGAATGAAACACCCCATGATTTTATTCTATTAATTTTTTAAAATAAATTTAATCTATTAGATATCTTACTTTTAACAAAACACTAAGATTAAATGTAATCCAAAATATTATTATTTTTACACAACAATTATCACCTAAACATTGAAATAGTGGAAATTAATGTGATTAAATAAATTATGAAAACATGTTATAATATTGTTTATAAAATTAATTCATTGGCTACCAATTAATTCTAAATTAATATAATATCAAATAGAACCTAAAGGATTTGTTTTTATAAAAAATATTTATGAACACAATTGTATTTTATCATAATAAATAGAGTTAATCAATATCATTGACAGATTTTAATGAAAATTTTATTTTATATATTCAATAAAAAATTTATAATTCATTAAATGTGTTTTATTATCAGAAGATAAGAAATAAATCCAGTTTTAAAAATAAAAAACAGTATTATTCTAAAAGAAAATTTTACCACCTTTTGATGGAGAACCTATTTTAAAACTAAATTTTAATAATTTTATATGTGTTTTTGAAAAAATATGAATTATATTTGAAATATGTAAATAAAAATTAAATTAACAATAAATTTATTGTACTATTCTTATAAGTTTTATTTCTTTGACAAATAGTGAAAATTACTAAATTTTAACTTAAAAATACTCTTTCATCTACTTTTTTTAAAATATGTAAATTATATTTTATTTTTTATTAAAGTATAATTAGATCAATTATACATCAATAAATACAATATTGGTCAATGGAATCGATTTTACATTGAAATTGGTTATAAAAAAAATACAAACATTGGAATATTTCACTCTAAAACCCCTCTTTTTCATTGTATTTATGAGATTAATTTTAAATATGATTTTTTCAAATATATGAATTGAATTTTGAAAAATGGATTACATATTGTGAAATAGTAAATTGAAAATTATGATGTAATATAATTCTATCTTTTAGGAATAACAAGAATATCCTATTTTCAAAAATATATTTACATTGGTATAGTTAAAAAAATGAAATAAGTTAAAGTTAAAGAGTCAAAGGGTTAGAATACCTAAAAAATACATCATTTAATGGGTTTTTAATGTTTTTATGGATCCAATATAGGGAAAAAAAATTAATTTCCTTCAAAATTTCTTCAAATTAATGGAAAAAAATATTTATTGGATTTAAATATAAAATATTAATTATTTTAATCACCCAAACCCACCTCTCCTTATGTATAAATACCACCCATCACCACCCAATTTTGACCCAAAATAATCGTATCTACTCAAATATCTGCCCAAACATCTCCTAACCACTCCAACCATGTCCAAGTACTGCTATTATCAAAGAAATTCAAAATACAGGGTCCTCAAGGGTCTCTCAAATAGGTGATATTGAAGAGGTATTTCTTTTAAAACATATCTCTTAATTTCCTATCTATTTATAATTTATCCTCATACATTCCATACATCAAGGTATATTAATTGGTGAAAAATGTAAATAATTAAATTTTAATTTTCTAATTTCATTTCTTATATTAATCCCTTTTATTACTCAAACATATTCCATGATACAAAACTATTTTCTAAGTAATGTTGACTAATCACCTCAGTGAATAATGTTTTTGTTCATTTTCTATTTTCGACTTCATGGATGGTAATAAAGCAACTATTATGATTAAATAATTTTGTAATACGTATATTAAAACCATCCATCCAACGGCCCGAAGGCCTTACAATTTTTTAATTTATTAAAAGAAGGAACCAACTTGTAAGGGATGAAGGGGGAAACCCCAATAGACTTTAAGACTTAAGACATTTCACGACCTAAAGGTCAAGAGAAACACAAACTGACAACATGGAGAACTCCTCCCCAGCATGTGAACATGAAAAAAGAAATCAATGGAAGCAAGGATGAATGGAAAACAAGTTTCATGTGTCATGAACAGGCCTGATCTGACGGCTAATTCCATACCCTCTCAACATCCAAATCCATATAGCTCTGCAAAGGAAGACTGCTAACTCTGAAACCTCCTTGGAGTTATTTTTGGTCGAGTCCAGAAGCACCTCCATTCCAACAGCCCACAGCTCAGCCAGATCACCAAACCTACCAAAAACCACCAAATCATCAAATCAACCAACACAACAACAACACCATTACATCAAACCTTCAAAGCAACTCGAACCTCACCATCCGCACAATAGGACCCGATGTTGTCCTCGATCCCTCATGTAGAGACATCTGCAAACCCACCATGGAACCCATGCTGGAACACAAAGAAGTGGATGAAACTCCACCCTTTCACCGCAAAGCAGGAACCCGACCCCAGCGATGAAGAAGACTGGATCCAACTCCACGTGGTGAAAGAAGAGAAGGAAGTCAGTCTCGATCCCAAGCTGTGGAAGAAGGATAACGCAACCCCTGTCACGGAACGATAGCAGGTTTCCACCCCGGTGACACACCAGAACCAACCCCATGACGCCCGGACCGCAACCATAGAGCCACACCAGAGCACGCCCCCTACACCTTTGAAACCATATCTCACCCCAGCACACCGGATAGAAACCCCTTTTCCTCCTGAGACACCCCGACACCGCACTGTATCAACCCGGACGCACCAGAACTAGAGCCCTCGCCATAGAGAAGGACTGCCACACCGATGTCACACCAAATCTCGACTCGCGTCGTGGAAGAAATCGACCCGAGCCCACCGGGGACCGGACCACCCTCACCACAGAAAAATGAACCTCGACCCGAGAGAGGCCTCCCTCCTCGTGGAAGAAGCCATCTCACCACAAGACGTGAGGAAGACCGAGGAAGAGCCATTGTCCCAACGAGGCGAAGAAGAAGATGGAGCCAAGGAGAAAACCTAAAACGCTCCGCCCCTTACAGGATCATTACTCATTTGTTCCCTTGTCAATATATTAAAAATTATTTCAGATTATGTAATTAGTATATAATACATTCCTTTATTATTTTTATTTTATGGGGATACGACAACATCATTTGTAGACTTGTGGAATATCGTCTCCTCAATTTGATGTGATTTGTTCACTCATTACATGGAATGTATGAAGTATGGGTTTAATATAAATATGTGTCGTATTTGACATAAAAATGATACTGGAAGTATATTATTTAAATATATCATTTACTTATCTTTATTTTAATATGACATCCAAATCGAAGATACGAACATGTTTATGTATGGAATGTCGTCTCAATGAATGGTGTATTCAATTTCCTATCACTATATATTATGGACTTTTATAAATATGTATATAATGTATATATATAATATTTATATAATGGTTTACATTCTTTATGTTATTAAATCATGATCCAAGTAATAGGAACAGGAAATAAAAAGTCAAAACGACCTTGAAAAAGAATATTTTTTTACTCAATAGAATGAATATATTGGGGGATTATCAACGAACAAGTAATAATGTGTTATAAAATGATCATATATGATATCATAAATATTAATATTATTACTTATAAAGTTAATAACATGTGTAAGCTAATTATATAGGAGGATAATAAATGATCGACCAAAAGGAAGTGTAAGGTAAGGATATCACTTCTCACTTTTTATTTTGGGAGATATATGATATATTCAATAATTATTTATTTCATGTGGTGAATATAATTCACATGAATGTTATATATTTCCTCATACATTAATTTATGGATATATAAATATCCATTTTATTATTTATCTTTTATGGGGTTTATGTTTTAGAAGTTACCATATTGATAAGGTAATTTTGTCTCAATTTTCCTTCTATGAGTCACATGTTGTATTATGAATTTATATTCTTTTATGAGGTATATTTAAAGACCATTTTAAATTCTTATCAAAAATATTCTTATTTTCATGATATTATATTTCTCATTTAATATTATTATCTCATCAACTATAATTTGTTTCAAAATAGTTTTTGAAAAAATGTTTTATAAATTTTATTTAAATGTTCATTTATCTATTATCTTGGAAAAAGATCTCAAATCTGTTTGAAATTGTTTTTAAAAGATTAATTGATAGGTTTTAAAGGTTATATAAAATGAAAATGATTTTATAAAATTTTTATGATTCAGAAATTATTTTTATAAACATAAAGGATATTTTCCTTAAGAATTATTTTAAGTGATCTATCAAATTTTTTCCATCTCCAATTAAATTATTTGATGTTAATATTTATTTAATGAGGAACATATTCAATGAAATTATAATTATTGTTTATATGGTTGTTTTATTTAAATTATGGCTTGGTATTGAATAAATCCATTTCTTTTATATGGGTTATGATATGATTAAATATTTATCAAACCTGTTTCTTTACCTGAGTTTTGATATGATGAATGATTTATGATTTTTTGGAAGACTTATGTATCATTTTCATTACATTATGGGTGAGAAATATATCTCCCTCCAATTAATTTGGTAATGATTTTATCTCTCATGAGATATATAGGCCTGGATTAAATGTTGAACACGGTTCAGGTAGGACTGGAATGAGAACTAAAATCGGTTTAGTAAAGGAATTTTCCAACCATGATAGTCTTGAATGTGAAACATTACTACTAATATGTCTTAGGGAGTGACCCCATTCCATTATGATAGCCTTCGAAAATATCCTTGAATACTAATGATATTATTTTCTAGGATTCTTTTTTATTCAACAATTCAGTGATTTATTCTAGGTTATTCCATTATGGTTCATGTCATTTGGATTTCTATGATTTATTCTTTAACTGAAGATTACAACCATTTATATGAAGGGTACGATTTTCAAATATTTTGATCATTTTATTATACCCTTATGTTTATGCAAGGATTAATATATCTTTTTTACCCTTAATGAGCATCTAATATCACCCTTTTATTATTTATATTTTCCTCATGATACAAAGGAAGGTATTAGGTTCGATGTATCAAAGTGGGTTCTCATAGCTAAGGAATAAAAAGGAGGCAATATAGATGTATTTTAAAATAGTTTTTTTTTGTTTTCTAGTTTCTAAATAAACTAAACCCATACAATTCCAGCATCGTTTTTTATATAATATGAATTTTCATTTATTTAGATGTAGTGTCTATTTATAAAGAGATAAGTCCACTACAAATATTACAAGTAAACTTAATATTTATTAATAGTAATGATAATGGATAATTGATGTAGAAATGAGAATAAATATCCTCAACTAGTAGAGTAATTGTGTTGGAGAAATTTTGTTAGAACTTGTGATAGAGGTAGCATCACCGAAGTTCTCCCTTGACTATGCCAAACTTGAGATTCAACAAGGGAAAATTTAACCAAATCACATACAAGAAAATTTCAAGTTAGTGGAGTTTAACACTATGTTGATGATATCTGTGCCACCCCTGAAACTACCACCATCACACACCTTACCCTTAATAATTTTTAAGGTGTATTAAGTGGTTACATGTCGAGTCCGTAGTAACATAACGTGAAATTTTATTTTAATTAACAAAATTATTATTCAATAAATTCCTTTTAAGAATAGTTTTACATAATTAAATACATCATTAATTGAGAGGAAATGTGATAAATCCATTTTCTGGACACAAATAAAACATATATTTCTAGGAAAGATAAACATTTTTACTATAAACCAAGGTATTATGAATAATATATTTTATATTAATTAGTATTTAAAAAAAATATATTTATATATAAATATTAAAAAAAATGAATAATGTACTAAGAACTATTTATATATGTCAAAAAATTTATTAAATATTAACAACTTATATTTCTTCCAATAATTATGGATTATTATATATAAAAGTAAACATTATCATATTTATAGATTTTTTAGATTAAATAAACAATATATATTAATACTTCTTTTTAAAATTTGGCTTGGGAGAATTTACGAGAATAATCTAAAATATTTTTTTTATAAGAATAGTAAAATAAAATTTTGGAATTTTGGTATGTTTTATGAATTCATATATATGTATTAATTATATAATAATATATTAACCAAAATAAAGACTAAAATTATTTTATTAAATTAATATTATGTATTTTAATATATTTTATTCAATTCATAAATATATAACTTAATTTCAAAAGTTTAAAATAGAAAATTTTATTTACAAAACATTCCTTTGTATAATACTTAATTTTCCCTGAAAAAAAGTATTTAAAATTTATTTTAGGTTCTATTGGATATAAAAACCATAAAATTTTACTCAAATATAAAAAAATGGGAAAAACCATAGGTAAACCAACGATTTTAAATATTCCACAACATAGAATTCCTGGAACAATATTTACAAATTATTAAAACATTTATCCACTTTTAATATAAATCCCTACCATTAAACCATTTCCTTTAAAACTAATCCATATTAAATGATGGTATAATGATTTTTCCTCAAAAAGAGTCTCATAATGTGTCCTCATTCCCCTAAGGATACATCATAAAATTTTAATAACAACTCTTCAATGTAAGATAAATCTCCATTATCTTTTCCATGAAAGCCCCCCTTTTGTGGTATGTCTTCTATTTACCAAACCATGTACTTTTTTCCAATTTTTTATTATGGTTATAAGAGTATATTATAAATGTCAATACTTTTTCCCTATTATTTTACCCTTTTCTAAAAACACATTTTATACAAATCTTGTTGCCGAATTTATACCATGAATTTCTCTCATTTACATGTAATGTATAGTTTCCATTTTATTATAACACCCAAACTTATTTTATATTAAATGGGTATTAAAATAAATGTAAAATGAATAATTTATTCAAGGATTTACATTCATGAATCCCTCATTCCCTATCTGTGGGTTGGAAATGATTTTATGGTCATGTCTTTAAGTACTTTGTATGCAATGATTTTGATATGAAAACTGTTCATAATTTTCTATGGGTTGAAAATGAATTTGTTATGATCAATGCGGATCAGATGAAATTAATACATATGAAGGGTGCACCTCGATATTCCTCCAATTTACCAGGTCATCAATTTAATCTCTGGATATGACATGTTTTACGATATATTGGTGAATTGCCTTGGTAAATTTAATTTATGAATCCTTGGTGATAAAACATGGTGATATTCATAAGAATGTCTCGTATAAATTTTATATACACATTTTAATATTATTAATCATTTTATTTTTATTTAAATATTCTTAATTTTCATTCCTTTTTGTTATCCCCCAATTTATTATTGATATGTCTCATTATCACATTCTTTTTATCACCCATGTTTATTCCCTTACCGGGCTTCATGATCACCCCTTCCTTTGATGTGTATCCTCAAGATATGAGCTAAAGTAAAACTAACCTCTAGTAAACCTATGAAGATTTATTTAATGTACATTTAGAAGAATGTTTTATTATCTCATGAATTATTTACCTTTTTAAAGAAAGTAAACTTTTAATTACCATCTATATTACCAAATGTAATTAAAGGTTATGTAAAAAACAGTTGCAATTCCATATAAATCTTATAATCAATAGTATAAATTTATGTCTTTATAACAGTAATATTCATAATTCCCTTAGTATATAATATCAATACAGAGTTACGCTGAAAAAAAGCTCATCACAAATGAAAAAGTTTAAACCAAAATTATAAAGATAACATATTTTCTCCAGGTTACTTCTACAATGTTGATTTATATTATATTCATTGAGCCTACTGGATCAAAATAACTACAAAATTCTCACTTATTCAAGAAATTTGATTTCTCATGGTCATTAATAGATCAGTAAGTATTGATAAATTAATTCAGATATTTAGTGATCTTGTTCACACTAAATACACAAAATGCATAGGCACTACATATATTCCCCTATCTAAAAAAACTTCACTTTAATATTATTCTCTCATTATTTTTATTTTTCAATACATTCCATAAGTTATATTTTCAACTATTTTTTGGTTTCATCATAGTTATAGAATTTTTGAATTAAATTTAAACATCATTATTCCTTATATTACATTTATATATTTCAAAATATTATGTGAATATTTAAAATATTATTTCCTTGATTAAAATATTGAAACTCCCATTATAATTACTGTCATGAAATATCCTCATTCAGACTAATAAATAATTTCATGTTTAATTGTTACTCAAAATGTTATAAAAAATATGAGTTCATATTTTCCTACAATTACCTTTATAGACATTGGATTATTTTCATCTTTATGTTATATTACAGTATCACATCATAAAATATAAAATATGGTTATTTAATTTTTTTATCTTCTCCGAGTTTTCATGGATGTATGTTTCATGACATGGAATTGTACCATAACATTTTAATAATTATTTTTAGATTATTCATTCTGATAATTTCTAGTACATTAGTATATTTATCATTTTCTTGAGATTTTTTATTGGTTTAACTATATGGTGTTATAGAGTTAATTGAACCTTAAGATGTTTCATTTACCCTATGATGTTTTAAATCTATGATGTTTTACCCTACAAAGTTCCAAATTTCATAATTTTTACATTATATTGAATTATATAGTACATAGAGGGTTTACTAAATTCTAAAAACATCATGAACCCTATAAATAATATAGTTGAGCTCTATGAATTTGTTCAACTTTATGAACTATATCCATATGATGTTTTTTGTATTGTTTGTTACTTTACTATGATCAAAATTATTCTAATTATTGATCTTTATAATGATTCAATGCACTTTATGAGTTTTAACATGATAATGCTTATTTTAACTCTATAAAATTCCTTTATAACCAATGAATATACAAAAAAGTATTACAAAGCATCTTCAATGTATTAAGAATTAATACTTATCCAATTTTCCATACTCAATATAAAAAGTCCTTTGAAATTAAATAGTCTTTGGGAATTTTCAGTACTAATTATCGCTTCATCATCAGCTCAAGAATTCCATATGGAATTAAAATGACTTTTGAACTATTTAAATTCACTTAATTCATCATAATAACATAAAATCACCTCTCAAAACTTCAAATAATATTTTGTAATATTAAATATAATTCTAAACCTCGTTATCTTTTTTCCAAGAAACATTAAATAATTTTATTACACAATTTTGAGTATTTCTAGCATACCACATTACTATAGCCAAAAATCATACTTATGAAATCATTATTTAAAGAATTTTCATTACTTAATTTCAGTATCTTCTATAATAAATCTTATTGAGATGGTATCTTTTCAACATCATCCATCATTATACCACATTACACTTATCTATTAAATCTTACATTTAGTTAATTAATCAAAACTCATTTGAAACTATTTTATATAGTTTCATTTCTCAGTCAAAAAAACATTTATTTTAATTGAATAATATTTATAAAATCATCACCTTTAAGGTATTTCTATATTAAATCTTGTTATAACAATATCAAAAATAATAGAAACAACTTATCCTTTACTAATTTTTCATGTGAACCTACATATTCACGAAATTTACTATGTATGATGGAAGAAACTCATCCATTATCAACAAATGTTTAATTTCCTTAATATCGATAAAAATAAAACATATTATTTATAAATATATTTTAGAACATCAATCTCCACCATTTGATTTTATAAATAACCAATTTCAATCCAATGTCAATATTTTTTCGCTAATGAAAATAATTGAAAAGAAATAGAAAGATTTATCTCAATCACCACTAACTATCTCCACATATTTTCAATAAATCTTGTATATTTTTTTTTATAAATTTCAACCCGATCTAAATTGTTTTGAGAATGATGAAACCTCGTACTTTATTGGAACAAGTCTTTAGTTAATCAACTATACGTCAACATGAGAAATATTTGTGTATAAAAATGGGAGATTAACCAATATTAGAAAACAATATATTATTCTTTATATCATGTGATATTAATTCTATATTATCAATTAATATGGATAAAAAAATATTATCTTACACTCATCTTCAAAAAAATCAAATATATTTTTCTACAAAACATTACAACAATCCCCCTTGGACATTTTTGATACAACAATCATCACTCTCAAATTTTTGAATATATCATTACATGAATTATATAATATAGTTTTTATGAATTATCTATTCCCCAATATATACTTTCTACATTATATATTTACTTTAAGTAATAAATCCCTAACAGCTTTCACAACAAGTAAGATTCACCTCAAAAGATGAAATAAACTATTCATCATCATGGAATCTAGAACACTCAGTTATTAGAGTTTTGTTTTAGTATTTATTTATTTAAACCTCAACTATATCCCATTTTAATCTATATACATTTATTACAATCAATTTAGTATGAATAAAATAAAAAAGGGAATAAGTTGGATCCTCTTATTACAATAGTAATAATAGTAATGCTGCCAGTTTCGTCTCAATGAAGATCCTTCATTATTTTTAATCTCATCCTAGAGAAATGTATTTATACTTTTATTTGTTACATGTTCCTTTAGGGAAGTTTTTTTTCTGTTTCTACCATTAAAATATTTCATTGGGTGGATTTTTTTTCACCACATCTAATAATGAAAATTAATTTCTCTGGGAATGAATAACTTATTTTGACCATTTTATATTCAATTAGTAGGTTACTAATACAATATTTCATATTATGTCAAATATGATGACACATTCTCCATTAATTTTATTAAATCATTGAGTCATAGAATATATATATATCCCCTCCTAAAATTTGATCTCATCAAGTTCAATCCATTGTTTCTCTACATTACTATAATTTATTTGTTCTTTATCCATATCTTTATCCATTTCTAATTTTTATGTCCCGATAATTAATCCCTCTTTTACCATGCCCAACATTATTGTGTTTTGAACACGGCTTCATAATGTCATTAGAAAATCATAACTTTTCATCCATTACCTTATGGATTTACTTCCCTTTTGACCATAGGAAACCTATCTATGTAGGCTAGACTTTAATTACTCAGATCTATGATCCCACTAATCACATTTAGAAAAAATTTATTCTAATAATTAAAATCCATTTTTTTGTTGATTAGATAATTGTTTTTATTATTAGTGGCCTAATTGAATAATATATTCACATATTCTCAGTATAAAACTCCCCAATATTCATAAATCATCCATGTTAATGGAATATTAATAAAAAAGAATAGGGTTTGTGTCAAAAGAAAACACGCAACACTATAAATATAATTTTAACCATAATTTCTGATTTTTTGATAAATTTATCAAAAAAAAATGTAGTTATACAATAAATTGAGATTGTTCACACCTTGGGGATATTTATATTATTGAGAAATTTATCACCTACTCTAATGCAGAAGAGGGTTTCTCAACTTTCTTCTTGGTATATACAGTTTGAAACATAGTTTATTACCTATATTTTTTGTGATAATATATTTAATTTTTGAGTTTATTGAATTAGAAAAAAATATCTTTTTAGACCATTTTTTCTCAATCATTATATTAATTAGCTTTAAACTCAACTGATTTTTTGATGACTTATGTTGTATTTTTTAACTAATTTTGTGCTTTAAAATAATTTTATTGTGTTTTAGAAAATTATTCTACTCTTATAGAAAGATTCTCTTCATATTCGATCAACATTAGGACATTCATAGACACTATAATTTTATATGTATTTAGATCATCAATGTATATTTCATTATTGTTGACATAAACCTATTTTCCAATTATCCTTTTTATCTTTATATTTCTTTAGTTTTTTCAACTCCTTCATAATCTACTTATTTTGTTCAAGATATGATTTTATAACATTATTCAAAAAGTATTGTATATCTTTTGGTTCTCTTTTATGATCATAAAGACTTGAGGTTTGAATGTTTTTTTCGAAATGGACGATAAACCTAGTCATATTCTCAATTAATTTATCTTATAATAGTATTCTTATTGAAGATTCAGTGTGAAAATATGATTAAATAGACTTATACACATTCCCCCAAAGAAAATATTCATTCTTCCAACAGATTTGGTTGAATATTTTGATATTTTAACACATTTTTAAACTTTGAGGATTCCCATTATATTCATATGAATAATATTATGCTGAATTTTTATTAGTATATTTTATTTATGAATTTATAATTTCATTAAAACTATATCATCTTGGTGTGTTTTTTCATCTACACTTACTGTTTACATGGTTAAACATTGATAAGGAATACAAAATTATATTTTTAATATCCATCATCATCCTCATTATAGTAATTAATTTATTTTACCTTTATATTACCTCTGAATTTAGACTTTCTTATGGCCTCAAAATCCATCTTATCTTTAATATTCTTTTTGAAAACATGAAAACTTATCTTTTCATAAGAAATGAGAATATTATATAGTTTATATAGATAAATATCATCTCTATCGTACAAATATAATATCATGGAATAAAAGATATATAGAAAATTTATCATCACCTTTTTCACAATAGTGGGATAAACCAATTTCATTTCAAATTCCTAGATATTACTAAATATATAATTGAATCTAGTAAATTAGTCATCAATATTTTCATCCTCAAAAATATTAACATCATCAAACCTTCTTCTCAGAATCTATAACATGGTCTCCTATACATTCACATTTCCATCATAACAGTTCTCTAATTTAGTTAAATTCTCATTGGGAATGTAATTTTGAGCATTTCCATAAATTTCTATATTTCTAAAATCAAAAAAAATTAAATAAAGTATAAATTAAAATGAGTGGAAATACAACATTTCCTACATCACATAAATCCATGAAAAGATATAAATGATATCCAAACATGTTTTAATTTAATTATTTTTGTTCATTCTATATAATTTTATAACACCCATACTATTTACAAATTTTAATTTTTTTCATACATAGTTACTTATTAGATATTATTGAGGTAACATAGGTTAGATTTGATACCTCTTATAGATCCCATGTCAATTTAGTACCACTTTAAAGAGGACATGGGAGGGTTAATTAGTGTTATATTTTTTAACCAATTTCTTCTCAAATTAACCATTATGATAGATTAAATTCATGATCAACTATCTCTTTAGTTACTTAAACTCACCCAAATAAATAAATAAATAAATTTCAGTGGGATAAATTTTTTTTACAATGTTCAAACTCAATGTGAGAGGATAATCATTAATGTTATTGGTTAGATCTCCTAATCACAGATTATACACTATAAACATAAGTGGTTACTCAACGAATATCCCAAATCCCAATAGTATATAGTAACAATATTTATACTCAAAAGTCCCATTAGGTAACAAATATTTCCAATATCAGTATAAATATTTCAAACCAATATAAGAATCAATATTTCTTTGATCTGTATTTTTTTTAAAAATTTGATATAGTTATTTCTCTGTTAGCCTCTTTGATACAAATAAACTATAAATTATCACTCTTCCAATAACATTGTTATTTTATGATCACAACCAAACTGATCTTCCTTCCACTATATCCTTATATCATTAGTGATATGGTTCTTCCCCAATACTCTGAATTCTTGGGAACTGTAAGTCCTATTATTCTTGAAAATATCATAGCGGTAGTCATTCTCTCTCACTATAGTTATTTTTCAATATATTTATTTATTTATTTTGTTCAAGTGTTTCATGGTTTTGTCAGATTCATTCATTTTTAAAAGTGAATATCACATTTTTTCTTTATTCTCTTATAATTTTATGCTCATTTAATATTTATAGTATATTTTTAATATTATTTCCATATTTTAAATATTGAAACACACATTAGTATCTGTGATAAGATATTTATTCATTCAAACAAGTAAATAATTCTAGTATGAATTATTACTCAAAAAAATTTATTAAATATCTATTGATATTTTTTATTCAAATACACCCTAATAATTAGTATTATTATTTTTCATTATAATATATATGAATAGAAATTCATCTAAAATAAAAGTATTTATTAATTTATTTTGAAATTATCAAATGTTCTTTGAAGAATTCATTATTTCATGAAACTATTTATCATGGTGGAGAAATCTTATTAGTATTTTACATTGAATACATAGTTTATCAAAATAATTTGTGATATTTGAATTCTTGAGGAATAGTAACTTATATTTATCTTATTTAATCCTTATATCTAGATTAATTAGTTATAATAATATCTATTTCATAATTCATTTTCTCATTGTATTAACCATTATAGAGTCATTTTAAATTTATTTTTTTTGTAAATTTAATTAAACTGTATGATGTTTCAATACCCTAGAAATTCTAAACTCTAATTTTGTTTACCATAGGAAGATACCCATTTATGATTTTTATAATGTATTAAAAATATATTTGCATAGGGTTAAATGAACTCTATAAACACATTAAACCTTGTGAATTTGAACCATATAAAGCATGTAGATGAGCTCTATGTTGTTTTTCAACTCTAATAACTCCAACCTTATGATGTGTAGTGTAGATTTTACAATGTTACAAAAATCATACATTTACTTCATTATAAACACTAAAATGATTATGTGAAATATATGAAGTTAAAATATATGAAGTTTATATCAACTTTGTAAATATTTTTTTACAATAATTTTTTTTAACAAAGTCTTACACAACATCATAATAGTTTTATAAACCAATACTATTTCAATTTTACAGACTCTTGTGAAAAAGTCTTATGTATTTGAAGAGTCTTATGAGATTTTAAATATTTATTCATTTTTAAAATTTGAAATAATAATTTTATATTCTTATAAAATTCCATTTATATTAATACAATTAATATCCGGGTAACTTAATAACATTTATCCAACTTTTAATAACTTCATATAAATTTTTGAATTATTTAAATAATTCAAAACCACATTATCTAGATTCTATGGTACTTGGAATAATTAAATTTCACAATTCATATTATTTGTAATAAATTTAATTCCTATTCACTCCAACATCAAACGAAATTATTAAATCCTCACCAATAGTATGTCCAACAATGTATTTTTTATCATTCTTAACAAACTTTATAAATATGGTATCTTTACAAATTCAACTAGCTTTATAACACCTTAATATTGGTTCTTCAATTAACCATTTAGAAAACTACGAAAAGATAATTTTAAACTATTATAGATATTTATAGTTATCCATAATCAATAAATTTCATTACATGAATTAAATTTCTATAATAATTACATTTAAGTGACTGATAAATTAGAATTTCATCTCCCTGAGACTATAGAATATATTTCCCATTTTAAAAAAAATGTGTTTGACATATATCTTTTTATACAACATTTATGTTAGAATAACCATGTTATAATATTAAAATATTTTTATAAATTTTATCTATAATAAAATTAAAAATCATTTATTCATTTATTATTAATTATTTAGAAGTTAAGATAAATCTTTTTAAGGTAAAATTGATTTCTTTATAATATTTTTTATGTGTATAATGTAATTATAAGATAATAGTTTTAAATAATAACCATTTATAACTGGCTGTAATGGAATGATTTTATTATATTTACTAAAATAAATTATATATAATTTAATTTTGGTTAATAATTATTGAATGAGAATATATTAATTTTATTCTTGAAAATTTATTTTTCTTCAAAAATGATTATTATTGTAATTTGTGTGTGAACATTATAAATAATTTAAACCAGTATTAATAATTGAATTATACAAATTATACATCATTTTTTAAATATTCATGTAAATTATATCTTAGACTTATGTTTTCGTATTTTCAAAAAACATATATTTTTAGTAAATAGTTAATAATAATGATTTTTGAAATAAAATGTTATTTATTTTCATTCTTTTAAGTAATTTTAAAGTTCCATTATATTATTGTTTTTAGATTATATTTACATAATTCAATATTTTTTAAACATGATCTAATTAATTCAACAAGAATAATAATTTTATTTTATTTTCATATAGTTTAATTTTTTTCTTAATAATATGTTATATTAATAAAATTTTCTATTTCATTTTTCAAACATATTTTAATATTAATTTATTAAATCTATAAAAATTTAATCTCAAAATATAAATTTAATAATTTGAATCATTAGGTTGAAATTTATTAAGTATTTTTATTTCATTTTTGGTCATTATGAGTACAAACCATTTTAATAATGTTGTCATTGTGGTTAAAGGGTAAAATATGTTAATTAATGTGTAAAATTTGTGATAAGGTCATAAAATATAAATATATATATTATTTTTTGAGGGAATTTCAAAACTTATTACCTTATATTATAATTGCAATTATCTTAATTCTATATGACCATTAGTTAGACAATTATAATATTTGAACATTAAGAATAATTACATGTTTGATACTACACACACATACAAAAGGGATCATCCTATTATCAATTCTTCACACAACATGAACCCTTTATGTCAAACTCTGTATACCAAAATACCAACCCATCCTTCCTCTCCAATGAGCCCGTACCCGAGTGGTATGGGCTCCTGCTTAGCATCCAAGAGACCCAGGTTCAAAACCGGGTGGAGGAGAATTTATAGGTTACTGTATCTGTACTGTAGCTGTAGTGTAGCAGGCACTGTTTGGTACTGTTGCAGCCAAACTATTCACCTGATTTGGGCATTCGGGCCACCAGTTTGGACCTACGGGTCTCAGGGCCTTCGGGCCATCAAAGGGATCTGGGCCGCATGGTCTTCAGGTAAATGAAGACCATGAAGTAGCCCAGTTCACACAGAGCAGACCCCAAATAAGGATCAGATCACCAGTAGTAATCACCAGAAGGAGTGTTAACCATATTGGAAGAATGAGTGGGTATGACACCCGATATCGGGACAAGGATCGTGTTGCTTTGTATGGGGAAATGCTAGCCGATCAATAATACAGGTGGGGACCTAAAGGCAATCAATGATCCAGAAGATGGAGAGAGGCAGTTCTAGTGGGATGGGCCTACGGGTAATTCATTGGGCATGGTATGCCTCGGGCCTTCGAGTCATGTATTACGGGTCATGTCGGGCCTTGTGCCTTCGGCCTACAAGTCATGCATGGGTTCCCCTTCAACCCTTAAATGGGGGATTATCTATAACAAAATAAAAAGTAGTTATTCAGGACATTCCAGCAACCCATCCTTCATCCCATTGAAAATGTTTTACTAGTCTCACCAAAAGACCAACCTATAAGGTTTAATGTGTAATCCAAAGGAGGTTATCCAAAGAAGAGGTATAACTCTTAACTAAGATATTCTATTTTTATTTATTATTCTATATCCTTAAAACATATAATGACAAATATTATATAATAAAATAAATATATAAAATATAATATAATTTTATTATTTTTATTCTTCACCACATTTTCTTCCCCTTCTTGATACTCTAGGAAATAAAAACGTCACTCATGTGTACATGTGAAATTACACCTCATAAAATCTATGTGTTTCATTTTTAATCAATGATTCTCAGATAATGTTATATAGAATAATTTAAAGGATATTATTTATAATATAAATAAATTTTTTGAAAGATTAAATTTTATCTATCATTACATCTATTGGAAAATGATAAATTCGTTTGTGTGTATGTGTGGACTACCGACACCATGAAGTGATGCGATTAGTTTTTCATTTCAACTATAAATAGATAATAATAAAGGTATATTTAATGATTATATATGATATTAAGGATTAAATTATTATTCTTGAATGTTCAATTATTATTTACATTTTCTTTTATTCTAACCATTGAAAATAAGAAAAATTAATTGTGTGTTCGAATAGAAAACCAACTCAACTAACTAATTTATTCCTTTTTGACCACAACATTATATTTATGGTTATATTGGGGTATAAAATGAATAAATATTATATTTATGTCTTTATATATATTGTTTGGATGATGAAACTACATCCAAGGATAGAGGACTATAATTTTCGAAATAAAACCTATATAGATATTAAATTTTTTTCCCCTGAATATTTATTTTAATATATAATTTATATTAAATGGAAAAATAGAAATTATAATAAAATGATAAATAGTATGATATATTTGAATATGATTCTAAAAAATATATAAAATAAGTCTATATTTATTATAGTGGATGATGCATGATGATACTAGAGGTAAGGGTTCTCCTTCTCAATATTGTTTCATTGAGGAATATTTCATGTTATAAACCTATTTGTGTTTATATTGTTGATTTAATATTCCTTAGTATATAATATAATTAATCAATTCAAATTAATTGTATTTAATGTACCATTTGATGTTAATTATTTCATGGTTTCTATGATTCAAATGTCCCCAATGTTGCAAGGATTTATGATACAATATTATTTTATTTCGGGATTGTTTATGTTAAATTTACATTAAGGGAAATTATATGATATTTATCTTTTAACCCATAACATATTTTATTTTACTCTTTATATTTTTGTATTGTTTGTGTTTTCTTAACATTATTATATCTTTCGTACTTTAATTTGTTGTGAAAATATATTTTTATTAAAATATAACCTTAGATATTTTGGGACGATAATCATTCTATTCCATGAAAATATTCATAAAAAGGTTTTATGAATGTTTTTATCTTTAAATAAGTGTTTTAGAATGTTAATTTATAATACATTTTAATTTTTTTACAAATTACAAACTAGAATATTTTAATTTTTTTTAGAATGGCTCGCTTTTGTTTTTTACACAAGTGTGAAAGGGAATATTTTCTTTTATCTTATATGGTATAAATGGATTTTATAGTAGTTATATATTTTTTTCATGAAGAATAATTCTTTAAAAGTATAAATTCGTATTTTCAGATAAAATATTTAACCCAATATTCTCTAAATTTATAGTTTTTGAATGTTATGAAAAAGAAGATATATTTTCCCTTGATTTCCAAATAACATTTTAAATGCATTTATAAAAGTGACTTTAAATTATTGAAAATATCTTATATGGATTTTATTGATTAGTAGGTATATGGTATTATGAAATCATCCACATTATTTCTTTGTTTCTCTTATAATGATTATGTTTTAAGGATGATTCATTGAAAAAAATTACATTCCTATTCATTAATTAAGTTTATATGAAATATTTATGAAATTATTTTTCATTCCATGGGTTTTGATATGATGAATTTTTTACGGTTTTATAGAAAAAATATTGTATGGTTTTTATTATGTAATTAGTCATACCATAGTTATATATCTCTATATGACATAGGAAAATAATGATATCTCATGAGGAAAAATGAATTGGAATGGGGACAGAACCATTTTGTGTAAGGGAATCTATCCTTATGGATTCTACTGGTAGTAATCCTTGAATAAATAAATGATTTTCTATTCTAACTTCTATATACACAACATGAAAATGTCATGTAGTCATCTATAAGTGAAGATTATACAGAAGATCTAAATATCCTCTTAATACTTCCAAACTCATGGAAACCCATGTAATCCCCTTTAAAAAATTACTCCAAGACTCCATTAATTCCAAAAATCATACATCCCTTAGATTAGGGTCATTTCCCAAGAAAACTCCCACCATCCTCAAAGTAAATCAACCACCATGATTAAATAAGACGGAAACACAAAGAAAAGAGGTATAATGAAAAAATCAAAGATGGATGTGTCTATAAAAATATAGGATCATAAAAACTCAAAAACATATAATAAATCATCCCCAACATATTCCAAGCATCATTTTGGGATCTCACTAAACAAGTTTTTCCACTATTTACATATATAAAACTCCTTCACTTAAGTATCCTATTGAACACACTTATGCTTCAATTATATTCTAACTAGTGGTATTGTCTTTACCTAGATATATTTCTCACTATGGTTGAAAATATATACAATTTTATCCTAAAAGGACTTATCTACACCAATATTTACACCATCAACATCTACCACATTAGAAGGGTCAGGATGATGCCTCTAAAGTTGTGACACACCAAACAAATCATGCATGTAACTGTAACAATGTGGAAGGTTTAATTAGTATTCCACAGTAATCACCCTTTCTATTGTCTCTAATAACCCAAAAGTATGAAGTTCTATATTTACCTATTTTCTAATATGGCGTTTCCCCAAACTATGTTACAAATCATACATTATGAATAACCTTTAAATATGGAGAAAATCTCTATTTTTAGAGTTATTTTTCATTCTACTATACACATTCACCAACCACCTTCTGATAAACCGAACCTACTCAGACATCTCCCATATGATACCATGTTTAATAAGAGACTAATGAACTAAATCTGGTAAAAAAAGATGTGAAAAAAATAAATTACATTTAAACCCATGAATGTTTCCATTTGGATCAATACTTGGAAGCTATTATAGGATAACTCCACAGGTTTGAAATTATAATTCCATGAACTATTGAAATTTAAAACATTGTTTCAAAACATATCATCAAACAAATTTTTCATCCACCCATATGAGCCATTAATATGAGGATAAATGGTCATACACAGGAGTTCCCATAAACCCAGAGCCTTCTAAAATCATTTACAGAATATTGATGTGAAAAAGAGATATCAATTTGCAACAATACCCCTCGAAACACTGTGAAACCTAATTATCTATCACACATAGAGACTACCTAGATCATGAACACTGAATGTTTACCTAATAGTTAAGAAGTTGGACACCTTAAAAACATGATAGATGATCACACATACATAATCATGATTGTGAGGTTTCTATATTTATCTAGTAAAAAATCAATAATTACATAATCCCATTTCTTATTAGGAATTATAAGAGGTTTCAAGAACCTAGAATGCCTTATATGATCATATTTTACCTTCTAATAGGTGTAAAATATCAACAGAAATCCCACTTCCTCCACCTTCATCCCAGACCACCAGTACTGTATATATATTTAAAGATACATATTTATAAATATAGGAAGTAATTTTCCTCTATAATCATGATGTTCTCTCATAAACTCTTCATGAAACCCATAGAAATCCTTAATCATCCACAAAAATAATATTATTACTACTTCAAAGAGGCTATCTTGATGGCTGCTCCTCACCATGTAATCTATCTATCAATGAAAATGAATCTGTATCAGATAACTGGTTAGCCTTTATATGATCCAAAATAATGTGTATAATAGATTACTAATCCATACATACTCATCCCTAGAACTCTTTAAAATCTAGATGCATGTATGAAAATAATTCCATCATCTTCAACTCATAACATGAGTCCCTGACCAACTATATTTGTATCGTCTAACTTATTTATTAAAAAAAATTCCCTTTCCTAATGTATAAACCATGTTGAAGTCGAAAGACTATAGATACTCGACCAACTACATCTACAAAAGGTTTTTGTCTTCCTATGAAAGGATATACCAGAGGTGATTATGGGAAGTATACACCAAAATCCTCTCATCCATAAGATTATTTATCAATAATATATATACATTGATGACTACCACAAACTAAAAAAATTAGTTGGATAATTCCACTCATGCATTATCATATTTTTTGATCAATAATCACCCACTAAATCCTTCATCACCAGAACTACTCTAAGTATAACTCCAAATGAATCATGGAAAAAAATATATGACTTACATAGCAATGTTAATGTGGGGATATGTGCTGATTTGAGACATCTATTATGCTCCAAAAAATATATCTCATAAAAATCCAACCAATAAACTACTCTTCTTTCTGGGTCATCTCAAACATCGGTGCTTCCAGATTGGAGATGTCACAGATGAAATGCAAATAATCTCATATTAAAACATAAATACTCCAAATATTGAATAAATTATTAGATTTCTCCAAAGACGACATTGGTGTATCCTTCACTATTTCTAATGACACTCCATACATTTATATGACATGTCCCAAGTAGTGCATGCTATCAATCCATAAACTATATTTAGATATCTTGGTGTAAAACCGATTCTCTCTCAATGTACTCAAAACGATATTAAGATATTTGGAATGATCATATTCTAATTGGTTATATACTAATAATTTATTGAATAAAACAATCAATAACTAATCTTGAAAATGATGAATGATCCAATTAATCAATTCCATGAATACCGACAAGGAATTCATTAAACCAAATGGAATCACCAAAAAATCATACATACCATTCATTCTCGATAAATAAGTCTCAGGTATTTCTGATACTCTCTCTCAAAACTGAGGGTATCCTGATCTCAAATAAATCTTTTATAGTTTTTATCATCTATCAAATTGTTGAAACTATCTTCTATGTGCGGACATGGATATCAATTCTTGATCATCATATATATCAATCTCTCATAGTACACACAAAATCAAAATGTCTCATAATCATTATTAATAAAAAACACTATAGAAACCCATGGTGACAAACTATTTCATATGAAACCATTATCTTATAAATAATTTAATTGAACTCTGAACTCTTGAAGCTCTAATGGGATCATCTGATAAAGAAAAAAAATAAATTGGCTATACTCTCGCCACCAATTCAATCATGAACTATATCTCACACTCATGTGGGGAAATGTAGAACATAGATAGGAATAAACAATAAACATTTTTAACCACCAGAAGAAAATCATATTTCTACACATATCCATCATATGGAATAATTATTTCTATCTTATCTGAGAGAAAATCCAAACAGTATTGAATTTTTCCTTGATTATAAGACTAAAATCCCTATCACCCTTGTGAAAGTAGTTTCCTCCCAATAGATATAGAAAAGTAACTCACCTATTATAACATTGAATATGATCCTGGTATAAAACTATCATATACATAATAATAATCAAATAAAAACCCTATAATTTATAGCACACATAGTTCCAAAAGGTGATGGTAACCAACAACTTTAGATAACACACCGTGCAATGTTTTATATTCTCTAAACCGTAACCAAGGGTGTATCAATGGGTAAAACACCATCCATGGTTTCCAAATCCAATACAAAACTATTATAAAAAAAAGTGTAGATAAAACTATATGTTATGATTCTATATAAAAATGAAATAAATGGTCAATGGTAAAATAATAGTACCTATAACTGAAGAAGGGCCGAGATCCACACTCGCTAAAGTATACAACATTGCATTCAACTATTATTCCCCTCTACATTGTTCTCCAGTCTGATTCCGTTGATCTAATCCAATTTCCCTATATTGTTGATCCTATACTGAGTTACCATGTCCCCTTCCAAGACCATAATGTATAGAGAAATCCCAACCATCAGTCTGGTAAGGGGTAATTGGGTCCTTCCTAGACTCTGGTACCTATCCTTACCCGCAGTCACTAATCATATACTGTATTCCCCTACAAGAACTCTATAGGTGTAGTAACCTACCGCAATCATATCAATCCAATATTGTGTAATGAAATGGATTCCTCTTATGGCCTAAACTTCTAAATGGATATAACTATAATGTAAATTAGTCTGAATATGGTTCCCAATTCCCTATATTCTCTTCTTACTATTCCCTAGGCAAAAACCATCATAGATTTTCTTATTTCTCCCTGCATAAAATATCCTTGTTCACCTTGTTGTAACATTATAGAATCTGATCAAGGACTCTCTCATATTACCTTCCCTTATGAGTTCCTAGTTCATCACATGAAAAAATCCACTCAAGAAAAAGGCATTCACCTCTGACCTGATCTAGTAGAAAATCCCACCTTGAATATGTTTAACCTAAGAGATCTCATCCGTTGATAATGTTAGTGAAAAGTTATAAAAGTATATGAATGTTCTAGTGTATTCCATCACTGAAATTCCCTTCTATATCTGATTGATGAACTCATAAGCCCTCTTATCCCTAAATTTATATATATAGAAGTGTCTTGGAAACTTTTACTTGAAGTCCTTCTAGGATAACTCCTCTTGTTACCCTTAATTCTCAGAAATGACCCACCAACGCATGGATGGTCGATGAAGAATATATAAATTAAGCTTCATTCTCCAATTTTCAGGTGTTTTAAGGTGAATCAAGATCGCATATACCAAGTCAATCCCTAACACAACTTCCTTCCCCCATCCCCATTGAATGTAGGCGTATTATTTTTCTAGAACACTCTTTTCAACCTTGATTTTGAGGGAATAGTGTGAACCATATCCCTTTTTATAGATCATATGACCCATAAGAAGATGTTGAAAAGAGAAAAATACATATGATCCTTAGTAGCTACAGGATGATATCGAATAACTATGCTAGGGGCATAATAATTTCCATTCTCATGAATATCAATTCGAAGATGACCCGGTGGAATCTTATCTATAAATAAAACACACTCCTTAGAACAATGTCTATCAATAAGGTCATCAAAAATAGGAGAAAAAACTGAGAAACATAGACTTATGGTATATATAAGAATGGATTGTAGGTGTCTTAGGATGTTATTATTGTTATTTCATTCCCATTTATCAGATATGATTGGCATCTCATTTCATTGTTCATACAAGAAAATATATCACATGAAATAAATATGTCCCTATAATGAAAATTGAATGCCATGATATATCCTTATATTCCTTTTATGATTCATAAATACTCATTTCATTATATACCAATCAAAAAGTGTAAATCTCATGAAAAATAACATCACAAAGCATGTGGATCACCCACGTTAAAATAAAATCAAACTGTAAAAAGATAACATTGTGAACAATAACACTATCTCCAAAAACTCATATTTTACCTTATATATGTGTTAGATAATCACATGCACATGATCATTACCAAGTCCCAACACATGGTAGTATCCTTCTACCTTTCCAAACTAGTAAATAAATATAAATTGAAATCCTGATCATCTTATACCTGTTTATAAGGTCTTTTAATTTGTAACTCTCTGAAGTTAAAAAATCAGGTTGGTTACTAGATCTCAAGTGTATCTCCCTATATTACATAGGCTACCAACTAATAGTGGTGGTGTAAATAATATATTGGAAATACAATACCCCATGGTACAGTGTTCAAATATAGGATGAAAAACAATAACATCAATAAATATCAGAGTAATGAAAATAGAATAAATTTTAAAACCAATAATTTGGATGTAAAATGGGAACCAATAAACTAAATAATAATAAACAATTTAATGATAGTCTGGAATGTATCTAAATGTATATAAATCAATAAAAATAAAATAATAAGATAACACAAGAAAATCTAATGACCCATATCCCAAACCCATATTCAGTACTGCCTCCAAGATCTGAACCTTCCAATAAGAAAAATTGAAAACAAGGTCCTTTAACTTTTTCCAAACCTTCATCCATGTAATCTTATTAGGTAAAAAATATTATCCTGAATAGGGTGTGATTGAAACATAATATAAGAAACCACCATGTCTAAAATTATTCATATGATAATAAGTGAATGAAATAAAGCGATAAACATGTGCATTAATTAACCATGTAAAAAAACATACTTTGACACCATGCCAAAATATCTCTGTGCATGTAGAATAACAAGGCATGAAAATCCACATGTCCATCAAATAATCATATAACTAGATATAACCCTCCAAATAAGAATTATAAAATCATGGTCAATCCCAATATATATAATTTAATCATAAAAATGACAATCCCGATATAAAATCATTGCAATATCTAGGTCAATTCCTCTATATAATAATTTCAACATAAAACTAGGATAATACCTCAATATAATAAGTACAATATGAATCTAGTACATTCTCACTATATAAGAATTACAACATCAAACTTGGTCAAGAATTATATACAATCATTATAGCATCAAATTGGTCTATGACCACTATGTATGCATTACAACATGAAACAATTCCAATATCACTAAATAACAAAAATAATATGAGTCACAACACAATTTATAACAACAAGGAATCTACAGCATCATATCAAAACCCTCAATGGTTATTTGTTAAGATCTCCATTTTTCATTCAATTACAAAATAGTTTTTATATAAAATTATCTCCTTTCATTTAAATAAATAATAATCCATTTCCAAAGTGGTTCAATAAATATAAATCACTTGAGATATCATGTAATTATAAAATATACTTTAATAAATAATCCTATTAATTATTAATCTATGTTTCACTCACCCAATGGGTAGACACAATCTTGTTCACAACACCATTGGATCCATGGGATCTACGGAGTAATCCAACATAAGATTTTTAAAAAATTTCATCATCTAATAATCAATTAATTTAATGCACACATATTATAATTAAAAAAAACATTTCACATACTTGAAAATTAAATAGACCATAGGGTTAGGTATTCGACCACCATCCTTTATTTAGAGATCAAAAAATGATTTCATGAGGTAATCCTAGGAAAGTATAAGGGTTAATTAGATCACAAGAGAACCTAGATCTAAAAAGAAAAAGATAACACCCAAAAAAATAATATTTAAGAGAAATACACTACTAAATTATAGAGAAATAGAATAGAAGTAAAAAAACAAAGAAAAAAAACTTGTTGGTGATCATATGCTCGACTAAGACATCCATAATGGTTTATGTCACTCCAAATTTACCTAGACATCACCTACATATTGATATTGAAGAGTATTCATGTAGATAAATTGAAAAAAATACTCACAGAAGGTAGTAAAAAAATTTGAGTAAAGAAATACATGGTGTGTAATATTTACACTACATGTAATTATCAATTTATGTGGCATACTGAAAAATGCATCACCTCGGCTAAAAATAACTTTTCTTGATCATTACATGACATGAAATAGTTTAACAGAAACTATTAATTTCACATCATGAAACATTTCAGGGCTTCCTCCTAGTGACATTTACATGTTGTGTAACATATATACACGATGTGTAAATGTCCTGCGTGATTTTTTTAGTGATGAATTCTTATCACTTCTAGAGATGAATATCAGACAAGGAAAATCAATATATGAAGTATGGATTCCGCTAGAACTAATAAAATTTTTTCCTATACAAATAAACCTATAAAAATGATTTGAATAAACCATTTTTTTAAAATGGATTTGGGTGGGTTATTATAATGGTTTTGAATACCCATTGGTACAAGAAAACCTATAAAAATGGTATTAAATTATATTAGTACACAAGCATGACTGTAATAATAGTAAGATCTCATTTTCCTTATTCAAAATCACTCAACATGGTTATCTTTTTCTTCTTTTTGATTCCCTTTGGTTCCTTCTTTGATTATACATGGATGAAAAATTTTTATCTATTTTTTTTGAAATTATCATGGTATGTTGGTTTCTTACAACTTTAATCTTATTTTATAATCTAATTTCTATATTTTCCTACTATATAATGAAATTAACCTAACATAATTATATAATTTAGTAGTATATAAATTATTTTATAAAGAACTTGTGAATAAGTTTGATTATTGATATGTTAGTTTCTAGGTATTGGATGAGATATGTGGTTATTTTCAATATGTTCTCCAATATATTCTAATTTCTTATGAGTTTTTATTTAATGATTCAATGTTTATCTAAAATTATCAATGTACCATAGTCCCTCTTAGTTGATTTTGGGTGTTCTTTCACACCCAAAAACAAAAAATTATTAATTATTTCTTCTCTATATGATATAGTTTTTGATTTACATGAAAATTATAGTTATTAAAAAAATATAGTTTTTATGGTATTATGATTTTTTTAATAATTATAATGATTAATATTAAAAAAATTAAATAAAATTTAAATTAAAATTGTAGATTTTATATATTTCATTTAAGGATAATTTTTCTAGATTAACTGTGTATATGGGATTTATAGGAACATCGAGAGAATATATAATTATTTTTATTACATGATATGATTTAAATCCCTTTATTTTAAATTTTCTATAAGTAATTAAATTATAAAATACTTAATTTCCATTATTAGATAATAAATATGAGTTTCTTAAATGTCAATAAAACCTTTTTATTATATTATGTATAGTTATTACAAATTAATATAATCGATTTCAATATTATCAATTTATATGTATGGTACTGTGTAATATCATTGTATATAAATTTAAAATTTGTGATATATGTGATTAATATAAATCAATAGTTATTTCAAGAGGGCCTTTTCCATTCTCAAATTGCAATTTCAGTGATAAAATAATATATTTTCATTACAATGATGTATTATTGTATGATGAACTTGGTTTTTATACCTAGAAATGTATATTTAATTAAAATTAAGTTGACTTTAACCTTATTTTTATTAAATTTTATTTGATTAAAATAGGGTCAACACATCACATTTCTAAAAGAAAATATAATTTTGTAACAAAATATTGTTTTTCAACTAATGAATTATTTGTTTCATTACATACTAAACCCATGGTATAGCCCCCAAAACCGTGGGTATATCCTATACCCACGGTTTTGGGAACCGTGTGCTGGAACGACGTCGGAATAGGGGTCTTAGCCTATATGCATGATTTTGGAGAATCGTGGGTATAGGGAGGGGGTCAAAGTGTACCACACAACTGTTCTATCATGGCACACAACAGACCCCACAGTGTTTAAATCGTGGGGTACTTGAATTCAAAAAATCACGCAGGGGGGAATCGAACCCCCAACCCCACAACGCCTCAAACCCACGCCCTACTAAGAGACCAACCGATCTAATGCCACTATTGATATATATTGCTAATATCATTTTAATATATTAATATAACAGTTATAATTGAAAAGAAAAGTCTGTCGGGTTTTGAACCTGTGCCTCCAGTTCGCTGCACAGTCATAGTGACCAACTGAGGTAACGACGTAATTGATATATAATTATAATTTTATTTTATTACATTATTATATCTGCTATAATCGAAAAATAAAATATGCAGGTCTACGGACCTGCAACATGTGCTGAGGGATGTGAGGAACTGGCCAACTTACCTAAACATATTATACAGTTTAATATTTTGTATCCATAAATTTATATTATTTAAGATCATCTTTTCAACAAAAAAAATTTCCTTCCTGCGGAATTTTGTGTTTCCTCCATAATGCGGGAACGATATTCCCACGGTTTTGAAAAACAGTTGGTATAGGTCATTGAAAAATATACAACATATACCCACAGTTTTTAAGAACTGTGGTTATTGGTCTGCAGAACAACACCTATACCCACAGTTTTGGAAAAACTGTGGGTATAGGTCTTTAAAAAAACCTATACCCAATGTTTTACAAGAACTGTGTGTAAAGGGGACCTATACCCATGGTTCTCCAAAACCATGTGTAACAGGGTCCTATACACATGGTTCTAAAAAACCGTGGTTATAGGACCCGATACTATCCCTATACCCACGGCTTCCAAAACTGTGGGTATAGGGGGGGGGGGGGCTATACCCACGGTTCTACACAAAACCGTGGGTATATACCCAATTTCCAGTTGTGTTTTTTTATTATTATTGGCCTACTTGAATAATATATTCACATATTCTCAGTATAAAACTCCACATTATTCATAAAACTTCCATGTTAATGTAATATTAAACAAGAAACAATAGGGTTTGTGTCAAAAGAAAACACACAACACTGTAAATATAATTTTAACCTTTATTTCTATTTTTTTGATAAATTTATAAAAAAAATTATGTAGTTATACTATAAATTGAGATTGTTCACACCTTGGCGTTTTTTATATTCTTGATAAATTTATCACTTACTTTAATGTAAAAGATGGTTTCTAAACATTCTTCTTGGTATATACTTTTTGAAACATTGTTTATTACCTATATATTTTGTGATAATATTTTTAAATTTTGAGTTTTTTGAATTAGAAAAAAATATTTTTAGACAATTTTTTCTCAATCATTAGATTAATTATCCTTAAAATCAACTTATTTTTTGATTCCTTCTATAGAATTGTTTAATTAATTTTGTTCTTTAAGATAATTTTATATTGTTTTAGAAAATTATTCTTCTCTTATAGAATGTTTCTCTTCATATTCTATCAATATTAGGACATTCTTAGACACTATAATTATATATTTATTTAGATCATCAATGTATATTTCTTTATTCTTGACATAAACCTTTTTCCCCATTAACCTTTTTATCTTTATCTTTTATCAGTTTTTTTATCTCCTTCTTAATATACTTATTTTGTTCAAGATATGATTTTATATCATTATTCAAAACGTATTTTATATCTTTTGGTTAACTTTTATCAACATAACGACTTGAGGTTTGAATTATTTTATCAAAAATGGGTTATAAACCTAGTTATCTTCTCAATAGATTTATCATATAATAGTATTATTGTTGATGATTCAGTGTGAAAATATATTTAAATAAACTTATACTCATTCTCCCAAAGAACATAGTCATGCTTCCAACAGATTTGGTTGAAAATTATGATATATTAACACATTTTAAACTTTGAGGTTTCCCATTCTATTCATATGAATCATATTATGCTGAATTTTTATTACTATATTTTATTTATGAATTTATAATTTCATTAAAACTATATCATCTTGGTGTGTTTTTTCATCTACACTTACTGTTTCTATGGTTAAGCATTGATAAGAAATAAAAAATTATATTTTGAATATTCGTCATCATCCTCATTATAGGAATTAATTTATTTTTCCTTCATATTACCTCTGAATTTTAACTTTATTATGGCCTAAAAATCCATAATATCTTTAATATTCTTTTTGAAAACCTGAAAACATATCTTTTCAAAAGAAACGAGAATATTATATAGTTTATCTAGATAAATATCATCTTTATCTCCCAAAGATAATACCATGGAATAAAAGATATATATAAAATTTATCATCACCTTTTTCACAATAGTGGGATAAACCTATTTCATTTCAAATACCTAGATATTACTATATATATAATTGAATCTAGTAAATTGGTGATCAATATTTTCATCCTAAACAATATTAATATCATCAAACCTGCTTCTCAAAATCTATAACATGGGCTCATATACATTCACATTTCCATCATAATAGTTCTCTAATTTTGTAAAAATCTCTCTCGGAATGTAATTTTGATCCTTTCTATAAATTTCTATATTTCTAATATCAAAAAAATTAAATAGTGTCTAAATTAAAATGAATGGAAATCCAACATTTCCTACATCACATACTTCCATGAAAAGATATAAAAGATATCAAACCAAGTTTTATTTTAATTATTTTTGTTCATTTTATATAATGTTATAACAACCATACCATTTAAAAATTTTAATTTTTTCATACATAGTTACTTATTGGATATTATTGAGGGATCCTATGTTAGATGTGATACCCCTTATAGATCCCATGTCAATTTAGTACCACTTAAATGTAGACATGGGAGAGATAACTAGTCTTATACGTTTTACCAATTTATTCTCAAATTAAACATTGTGATAGATTAAATTCATGACCAACTATCTCTTTAGTTTCTTAAACTCACCCAAATACATAAATAAATAAATTGCAGTGGGAAAAACAAATTTGCAATGTGAAAACTCAATGCGAGAGTCTACTCATTAATGTTATTTGTTAGATATCCTTATCACAGATTATACACTACAAACATAAGTGGTTACTCAATGAATTTCCCAAATCCCAATAGTATAGAGTAAAAATATTCTTATTCCAAAGTCCCATTTGGTACCAAATATTTCCAATTTTAGTATAAATATTTCAAACTAATATAAGAAACATTATTTCTTTGATCTGGATTTTTTTTAAAAATTTGAAATAACTATTTATCTTTAAGCCTCTTTGATACAAATAAACTATACATTATCACTCCTCCAATAACATTGTTATGTTATGATCACAACCAAACTGATCTGCCTTCCTCAATATCCTTATATCATTAATGATATGGTTCTTCCCCAATACTCTTAATTCATGGGAACTAAAAGTCCTATTATTTTTGAAAATATCATAGAGTTAGTCATTCTCTCTCACAATACTTATTTTTTTAATATATTTATTAATTTATTTTGTTCGAGTGTTTCATGGTTTTTTCAGATTCATTCATGTTTCAATGTGAATCTCACATTTTTTCTTCATTCTCTCATACTTTTAAGCTCATTTAATATTTCTAGTATAGTTTTAATATTATTTCCATATTTGAAATATGGAAACACACATTAGTATCTGTGATATGAGATTTATTCATTTAAATAAGTAAATAATTCTAGTATGAATTATTACTCAAAAATATTTATTAAATATATATTGATATTTTTTATTCAAATACACCCTAATAATTAGGATTATTTTCTTTCATTATAAAATATCTGAATATCAAATTGAACTACAATGAAATTATTTATTAATTTATTTTGAAATTATCAAATGTTCTTGGAAGAATTTATTATATCATGAAACTATTTATCATGGTGGAGAAATCTTATCAGTATTTTAGATTGAATAATAAATAAATCAAAATAATGTATGATATTTGAATTCATGTGGAATAGTAACATATATTTATCTGATGTAATCCATATATCTAGAATAATTAATTGTAACAATATCTATTTCATAATTCATTTCCTCATTTTATTCGCCTTTATAGAGTCATTTTAACATTATTGTTTTTGTAAATTTTATTAAACCATATGATGTTTCACATACCCTAGAAATCTTAAACTCTAAATTTGTTTACCATAGGAAGATGCCCATTTATGATTTTTTATAATGTATTAAAATATAGTTTTTTATAGGGTTAATTGAACTCTATAAACATATGAAACCTTGTGAATTTGAACCATATAAAGCATGTAGATGAGATCAATGTTGTTTTTCAACTCTAAGAACTCCAATCTTATGTAGTGTAGTGTAGATTTTATAATGTTACAAAAATCATACATTTACATCTTTATGAACACTAAAATGTTTATATGAAGTCTATGAAGTTAAAATATATGATGTTTATATCAACTTTGTAAATATTTTTGTACATTAAATTTTTTTTAACAGTGACTTACACAACATCATAATAGTTTTATAAACCAATAGTATTTCAATTTTACAGAATCTAGTGAAAAATACTTATGTATTTCAAGAGTCTTATGAGATTATCAATACTTCATCATTTTTATTACTTGAAATAATAATTTTATTTTCTTATAAAATGCCATTTATATTAATAAAACTAATATCTGGGTAACTTAATAACATTTAGTCAAATTTGAATAACATCATATAAATTTTTGAATTATCAAAATAATTAAAAACCACATTAGCTAGTATCCAAGGTACATGGAATAATTAAATTTCACAATTCATAGTATTTATAATAAATTCAATTTCTATTCACTCCAAACTCAAATGAAATTATAAAATCCTCACCTATAGTATGTCCATCAATGTATTTTTGATCTTTCATAACAAAATATATAAATATATTATCTTTACAAATTCAACTAGATTTATAACACCTTAAGTTTGGTTCTTCATTAAACCATTTAAAAGACTACTAAAAGCAAATTTTAAACTATTATATACAGTTATAATTATCCTTAATCTATAACATTCATTTACATTTATTAAATTTCTATTATAATTACATTTAAGTGACTGATAAAGTAGAATTTCATCTCCCTGAAACATTAGAATATATTTCCCGTTTTAAAAAAATAATTTTTTTGATATATATCTTTTTATACAACATTGATGTTAGAATAACCATGTTATAATATTAAAATATTTGTAAAAATTTCATCTATAATAAAATTAAAAATCATTTATACATTTATTATTAATTATTTAGAAGTCAAGATAAATCATTTGAAGGTAAAATTGATTTATTTATAATTTTTTATGTGTATAATGTAATTTTATCATAATAGTATAAAATAATAACCATTTATAACTGACTATAATGGAATGATTTTATTATATTCAATAAAATAAATTATAAATATTTTAATTTTGGTTAATAATTATTGGATGAGAATAAATTAATTATATTCTTGAAAAATTATTTTTCTTAAAAAAGGATTTTAATTTTAATTTGTGTGTGAACATTATAAATAATTCATTCCACTATTAGAAAATGTATTTGAAAAATTATACATCTTTTTGTAAATATTCATGTAAATTATATCTTATAATTATGTTTTCGTATTTTCAAAAAACATGTATTTTTAGTAAATAGTTAAAAATAATGATTTTAAAAAATAAATGTTATTTATTTTCATTCAATTAAGTAATTTTAATGTTCCATTATATTATAGTTTTTAGTTACAATTATATAATTCTAAATTTTTTAAACATGATCTAATTAATTTAATAAGAACCATAATTTAATTTTTTTTCATATAGGTTAAATTTTTTCTTAAAAATATATTTTATTAATACAATTTTTTATTTCATTTTTCAATGATATTTTAAAATTAATTTATCAATATTATAAAAATTTAATCTCAAAATATAAATTTAATAATTTGAATCATTAGGTTGAAATTTATTAACGATATCAATTTCATTTTGGTCATTATGACTAGAAACCATATTAATAATGTTGTCATTGTGGTTAAAGGGTAAAATATGTTAAATAATGTGAAAAATTTGTGATAAGGTCATTAAATCTAAATATATATATTATTTTTTGACGGAATTTCAAAACTTTTTGACTAATCTTAGAATTGGAATTATCTTAATTCTATATGACCATGAGTTATACAATTACAATAGTTGAACATTAATAATAATTACATGTGTGATACTCACCTCACTTACAACTGGGATCATCCTCTTATCAATTATTCAAACAACATGAGCCCTTTATGTCAAATTATGTATGCCAAAATACAAACCCATCCTTCCTCTCCAACAAGCCCGTACCCGAGTGGTAAGGGCTACTTCCTGGCATCCAAGAGACCCAAGATCAAAACCGGGGGGAGGAGAATTTACGGGTTAATGTAGCTATACTGTAGCTGTACAGCAGCATGCACTGTTTGGTACTGTAGCAGCAAGACTATTCACCTGATTTGGGCTTTCGGGCCATCGGTTTGGACCTACGGGTCTCAGGGACTTTGGGCCATCAAATGACATCAAGCCACAGGGCCTTCGGGCCAATGAAGACCATGAAGTAGCCCAGTTCACACCGAGCATGCCCCAAATGAGGATCAGATCACCTGTAGCAATCACCATAAGGAGAGCTAATCTGATTGTATGAAAGAGAGGGTATGAAAACCGTCATCAGGACAAGGACTGTGTAGCTTTGTACGGGGCAATGCTAGGTGATAAGCAATGCTGGTGGGGATCTAAAGTAAATCAATGATGCATAAGCTGGGGAGGAACAGTTCTAGTGGGATGGGCCTACGGGTCATTTATTGAGCATGGTATTCCTCGGGCCTTTGGGTCCTGTATTACGGGTAATATTGGTCCTTGTGCCTTAGGCCTACGGGTCATGTACGGGTCCCCCTTCAATGCTTAAATTTGGTATTATCTATAATAAAATATAATGAAGGCATTCGGGACATTTGGGAAACCCATCCTTCCTCCCATTTAAAATGTTTTCCAAGTCTCACCAAAAGACCAACCTATAAGGTTTAATGTGTAATCCAAAGGAGGTTATCCAAAGAAGAGGTATACCTCTTAACTAAGTTCTTCTATTTTTATTTATTATTCAATATCACTAAAACATATAATGACCCTGATTATATAATAAAATAACTATATAAAATATAATATAATTTTATTATGTTTATTCTTCACCCCATTTTCTTCTCCTTCTTGATACTCTGGGAAATGAAAACGTCACTCATGTGTACATGTGGAATTCCACCTCATAAAAGCTATTTGTTTCATTTTTTTCGTGGTTTCTCATGGAATTTTATATTAAATAATTTAATGGATATTTTTTATAATATATTTAATATTTTTAAAAGATTATATTTTATCAATCATTACATCTATTGGAAAATGATAAATTCGTGTGTGTGTGTGTCTGTGTGGACTACCCAGACCACGAAGTGATGAAATTAGGATTTCATTTCAACCATACATAGATAATAATAGTGGTATATTTAATGATTATATATTATATTACGGATAAAATTATTATTCTTGAAAGTTGAATTATTATTTTCATTTTCATTCATTCTAACCATTGAAAATAAGAAATATTACTTGTGTGTTCGAATAGAAAACCTTCTCCACTAAGTAAATTTTTTCCTTTTTGACCACAACATTATATTTATGGTTATAGTTGGGGTATGAAATTAATAAATATGATATTTATGTCATTATATATATTTTTTGGATGTTGAATCTATGACCTAAAATCGAGTACTAGAATTGTCGAACTAAAACCTATATAGATATTAAATTTTCTTCACCTGAATAATTATTTTAATGAATAAATACTATTAAAAGGAAAACTGGAAATTATAATAAGATGATAAATAGTATGATATTTTTGAATATGATTCGAAAATATATACGAAATAAATCTATATTTATTATAGTGGATGATGAATGATGATACTAGAGGTAAGGGTTCCCCTTCTCAATATTGTTTCGTGGAGGAATATTTCATGTTATAAACCAATTTGTGTTTATATTGTTTATATAATATTCCTTGGTATATTATATAGTGAATAAATTCATATTTATGGTATTTAAAGTTCCATTTGATGTTATTTATTTCAAGGTTTCTATGATTCAAATGTCACCAATGTTGCAAGGATTTGTGATACAATATAATTTTATTTCAAGATTTTTTATGTTAAATTTACATTAAGGGAAATTATATGATATTTATCTTGTAATCAATAACCAATTTTATTTTCCTCTTTCTATTTTTTAGTTTTTGAGTTTTCTTAACATTCTTATATATTTGGTACTTAAAATTATTGTGAAAATATTTATTTAAAAAAATATAACCCTAGATTTTTTTATACGAGATTCATTATATTCCATGTACATATTCATAAAAAGGTTTTATGAATGTTATTATCTATAAGTACGTTTTTTATAAGGTTTATTTATAATAAATTTTAATTTGTTTACAAATTATTAAATGGAATATTAAATTTTTTTTAGAATGACTCGCTTTTTTTTACACAAGTGTGAAAGGGAATATTTTCTTTTATCTTATATGGTATAAATGGATTTTATAGTCGTTATATATTTTCTTCATGAAGAATAATTCATTACAAGTTTACATTCTAATTTTCAGATAAAATATTTAACCCAATATTCTGTAACTTCTTAGTTTTTGAATGTTATGAAAAAGAAGATATATTTTCTCTTGATTTCCAAATCACATTTTAAATTCCATAATAAAAGTGACTTTAAATTATTGAAAATATCTTTTATGGATTAGTATAGATCACTAGGTATATGATATTATGATATCATCCACATTAATTCTTTGTTTTTCTTATAATGATGTTGTTTTAAGGATGATTCATTGAAACAAATTACATTCCCTTTTATTAATTAAGTTCATATGAAGTATTTATGAAATTCCTTTTGATTACATAGGTTTTGATATGATGAATTTTTTACGGTTTTATAGATAAAATTTAGTATGGTTTTTATTATGTAATTAGTTACACCATAGTTATATATCCATATATTACATAGGAAAATAATTATATCTCATGAGGAAAAATGAATTAAAATGGGAACGGAACTATTTTGTGTGAGGGACTCTATCCTTATTGATTCTATAGGTAGTAATCCTTGAATAAATAAATGTTTTTCTATTCTAACTTCTATATACACAACATGAAAATTCCATGTAGTCATCTTGAATTGAAGATTATACATAAGATCTTAAATAACCTCTGAATACATTAAAGCTCATGGAAACCCATATAATCCCCTTTAAAAATTACACCAGGACTCCATTTATTCAAAAAAACATACATCCCATCGATTAGGGTCATTTCCCACGAAAACTCCCTCAATCCTCAAAGTAAATATACCACCATGATTAAATAAGATGGAAAACACAAACAAAATAGGTCTAATGAAAAACTCAATGATAGATGTGACTATAAAAATATAGGATCATAAAAACTAAAAAACAAAAAATAAATCATCCCCAACATATTCCAAGAATCATTTTGGGATCTCACTAAACATGTTATTCCACTATTTTCATATATCAAACTCCTTCACCCTAGTATCCTCTTGAACACACCAATTATTTCATTATAATCGAACTATTGGTATTGTCTTTACCTAGATATATTTCTCACTATGGTTGAAAATATATTCAATTTTATCCTAAAAGGAATTATCTAAACCAATACTAACACCATCAACATCTACCACATTAGAATGGTCAGTATGATGCCTCTAAAGCTGTGAAACACTAAAGAAATCATGCATGTAACTTTAACAATGTGGAAGGTTTAATTACTATTCCATTGTAATCACCTTTTCTATAGTCTCAAATAACCCAAAAGTATGAAGATCTATATTTACCTATTTTCTAATATGGTGTTTCCCCAAACTAAGTGACAAAAAAACCCATTATGAACAACCTTGAAATATGGTGCTCATCTCTGTTTTGAGCGTAATTTTTCTTCCTACTATACGCATTCACCAACCACCTTCTGATAATTCAAACCTACTTAGATATCTCCCATATGAGACCATGTTAAATAAGAGATTAGTGAACTAAATACAACCAAAACAGATGTGAAAAAATTAAATTACATTTAAACCCATGAAATTTTCCATTTAGATCAATTCCTGGAAGCTCTTATAGGATAACTCCACATGTTAGAAATTCTACTTCGATGAACCATTGAAATTTAAAACAATGTTTCAAAACATATCCTCAAATTTTTTTATCATCCACTCATATGAGCCATCAATATTAGGATAAATGGTCATACACAGAAGTTCCTATAAACCCAGAGCCTTCTAAAAACATTTATAGAACATTGATGTGAAAAGTAGATATCGATCTGAAACAATACCCCTCGAAATATTGTGAATCCTAATTATCTATCAAACATAGAGAATACCTAGATCATGAACACTGAATGTCAACATAACGGTTAAAAAGGTGGATACCTTAAAAACATGATATATGATCACACATACTTAATAATGATTGTGAGGTTTCTATATTAATCTAGTAAACAAAATCAATAATGACATAATCCCATTTCTTATCAGGAATGGGAAGAGGTTTCAAGAACCTAGAAAGCCTCATATGGTCAAATTTTACCTACTGATTGGTGTAAAATATCAACAAAAATATCACATCCTACACCATCATCCCAGAAAACCAGTTTTATATATATATTTCAAGATACATATTTCTAAAAATAGGATGTAATTTTCCTCTAGAAGCATGAAGTTCTCTCATCAACTGTTCATTAAACCCATAGAAAACTATAATCATCCACAAAATTAATATAATTACTACTTCAAACAGGCTATCTTGTTGGATGCTCCCCACCATATAATATATCTAACAATGAAAATTAATCTATTATAGATATTTGGTTAGCCATTATCTGGTCTAAATGTATGTGTATAATAGATGTCTAATCCATACATACTCATCTCTAGAACTCTTGAACATCTAGATGTATGTATTAAAATAATTCCATCATCTTCAACTCATCACATGACTCCAACACCAACTCTATTTGTATCGTCATACTTATTTAATGGACAAAAAAAATCTCTTTCCTAATGTATAAACCATGTTGAAGTCGAAAGAGTATAGATACTCGACCAACTACCTCTACAAAAGGTTTTTTTCTTCCTAAGAAAGGATGTACCAGAGGGGATTATGGCCAGTATACACCAAAATCCTCTCATCCATAAGATTATTTCTCAATTATATAGACATTGATGACTACCAATAACTAAAAAATTTAGTTGGATAATTCCTCTCATGCATTCTCATATTTTTGGTTCAATAAGCACCCACTCAATCCTTCATCACCAGAGCTACTCTAAGTATAAATCCAAATGAATCTTGGAACAAAATATATGACTTACATAGAAATGTTAAAGTGGGGATATGTGATGAGTTGAGACTTTTATTATTATCCAATATATATATCTCATAAAAATCCAACCACCTTCTTTCTAGTTCATCTCGAACATCGGTGCTTCCAGACTGGAGAAGTTATAGATGAAACACAAATAAGAACCAATTAAAACATATAGACTCTAAATCTTGAAGAAATTATTGGATTTCTCCAATGATGACATTGGTGTATCCTTCCCTAGGTATAATGAAACTCTATACATTGAGATGACATGTCCCAAGTAGTGCATGCTATCAATACACAAACTATATTTAGATAGCTTGGTGTAAAATTGATTCTCTCTCAATGTACTCAAAACGATACTATGATATTTGGAATGAATATATTATAATTGATTATACACTAATATTTTATTGATGAAAACAATCAAAAACTAATCTAGAAAATGATGAATTATCCAATTAAACAATTCCATGAATACCGACAAGGCATTCATTAAACCAAATGACATCACCAAAAAATCATACATTCCATACATTCTAGAAAAATAAGTCCCAGGAATTTATAATTATCTCAGTCAAAACTGAGGGTATCCTGATCTCAAATATATATTTTATAGTATTTTATCATCTATCAAATTGTTGAAAAGATCATCAATGTGCGGACTGGGATATCAGTTCTTGACCATCATCTATTTTAATCTCTCATAGTCCACACAGAAGAAAAATGTATCATAATCATTATTAATTAAAATCACTATAGAAACCCATGGTGACATAATATTACATATGAAACCATTATCTTATAAATTTTATAATTGAAATTTCAACTCTTGAATCTCTAATGGGATAATCCGATAAAGAAAAAAAGAAACTGGCTATACTCATGACAACAATTCAATCATGAATGTATCTCCCACTCATGTGGGTAAATGTAGAACATAGATAAGAAAAAATACAAAAAATGTTGAACCACTTGATGAAAATCATATTTCTACACATATCCATCATCTTGAATAATTATTTTTATCTTATCTGATATAAAATCCTATCAGTATAGAATTTTTTCTACGTGACAAGACTAAAATCCCTATCACCCTTGTGAAAGTAGTTTCCTCCCATTGGTTATGGAAAAGTAAGTCACATATTATAACATTGAATAAGATCGTGGTATAAAACTATCCAATACATACTAATAATAAAATAAAACGATATAATTTATAGCACAAACAGTTCCAAAAAGGTTATGGTAACCACCAATTTATATAACACACCATGCAATGTTTTGTATTCTCTAAATTGATACCAAGGGTGTATCAATGGTTAAAACACTATACATGGTTTCCAAATCAAATACAAATCTATTTTAAAAAATTGTATATAGAAAATGTTATTATTGTTCATAAAAAATTTAAATAAATGCTCAATGATAAAATAATATTAACTATAACAGAAGACGGCCCGACATCTAAACTCGCTAGAGTAGACTGCATATCATTCAACTAACATTCCCCTCTACCTTGGGATCCAGTTTGATTTCGTTGATCAAATCATATTTCCCTATATTTCTGATCTTATACTGGGTTACCATATCCCTTTCCTTGACCATAATGTTTAGATAAACTCCATCCATCAGTATGCTAAGGGGCAATTGAGTCCTTCCTAGACTCTAGAACCTATCCTTACCCCCAGTCACTAATCATATACCGTATCCCCCTACAAGACCTCTACAGATGTAGTAACCTAACACAATCATATCAATCCAATGTAGTGTAATGAAATGGATGCCTCTTATGGTATAAAATTCTAAATGGATAGAACTATAATGGAAATTAGTACTAATATAGGTTCCCAATTCCCTAGATTCTCTTCTTACTATTCCCTTGGTAAAAACTATCATAGAGTTGCTTATTTCTTCCTACATAATATATACTTTTTCACCTTGTTGTTACATTCTAGAATCTGATCAGGGCCTCTCTCATAGTCCCTTCCATTATGATTTCCTAATTCATCACATGAGAAAATCAACTCAAGAAAAAAGAATTCACCTGTGACCTGATCTACTAGAAAATCCCACCTTGAATATGTTTATCCTAAGAGATTCCATCACTTGATAATGTTAGTGAAAAGTTATAAAAGTATATGAATGTTCCAGTGTATTCCGTCACTTTCATTCCATCATATATCATATTGATGAACCCACAAGCCCTTTCATATCTAAATTTCAATAGATATAAGTGTCTTGGAAACTTTTACTTTAAGTACTTCTAGGATAACTCCTCTAGTTACCCATAATTCCCAAAAATGTCCCACCAATGCATGGATTGTCGATGAAGAATATATATAGTAAGCTTCATACTCCAATTTGTAGGTGTATTAAGGTGAATCAAATTCACAAATACCAAGTCAATATTTAACACAACTTCTTTCCCCCATCCCCACTGAATATAGGCATATTTTTTAGCTAGAACTCTCCTTTCAACTCTGAAATTGAGGGAACATTGTGAACCATATCACTTTTTATAGATCATATGACCCATAAAAAGATGTTGAAAAGAGAAAAATACATATGATCCTCAGTAGCTATAGGATGATCTGAAATAACTATGCTAGGGGCATAATAATTTCCACTGTCCTGAATATCAATTCGAAGATGACAAAGTGGAGTCTTCTCTATATATAAAACACACTCCTTAGAACATTTTATATCAATAAGTTCATCCAAAATAGGTGAAAAAATGGAGAAACATAGTCATATGGTCTATCTATGAATGTATTGTAGGTGTATTAGGATGTTATTATTATTATTTCATTCCTATTTATCAGATATGATTGACATCTCATTTCATTATTCATATAAGAAAATATATCACATGAAATAAATATATCCCTATAATGAAAATTGAATGTCATGATATATCTTTATATGCCTTTTATGATTCATGAATACTCATTTCATTCTATACCAATCAGCGGGTGTAAATCTCATGAAATATAACATCACAAAGCATGTGAATCACCGACGTTAAAATAACATCAAACTGCAAAAAGAGATCATCGTGAACAATAATCATATCACCAAAAACTCATATTTTCCCTTGTACATTAGTTAGATAATCCATGCACATGATCATTACCAAGTCCCAACACATCGTAGTGTCCTTTTACCTTTCCAAAATAGTAAATAAATATATATTGAAATCTAGATCATCTTATACTGCTTTATAATCTCTTATAATTTGTAACTCTCTCATGTGAAAAAATCAGGTTGGTTACTGGACCTCACGTGTATCTCCCTATATTACATATGCTACCAACTAATAGTGGTGGTGTAAATAATATATTGGGGAGACAATACCCCATGGTATATAGTTAACATATAGCATGAAAAAAATAACATCAATAAATATTAGAGTAATGAAAGTAAAAAAAAATGAAACCTATAATTTGGAAGTAAAATGACCAACCAATAGACCAAATAATAATAAAAAATGTAATGATAGTTTATAATGTAACTAAATTTAAAAAAATCAATAAAAATAAAATAATAAGATAACACAAAAAAATCTAAAGACCCATATCCCGAACCCATATTCAGTTCTGTCTCCATGCTCTGAACCTTCCAGTAAGAAAAATTGAAAACACGGTCCTTTACCTTTTTCAAAACCTTCATCCATGTAATAATATCAGGTAAAAAATAGTTTCCCGAAAAGTGTGTGAGTGAAACATAGTAGAAGAAACCACCATGTCTAAAATTATTAGTATGATAATAAGTGAATGAAATAAAGTGATTTATTTGTGCATTAATTAAACATGTAAAATAATAGTAAAAAACATACTTTGACACCATGCCAAAATATATCAGTGCATGTAGAATAACAAGGAAAGAGATCCACATATCCATTAAATAATCATATCACTAGGTATAACCCTCCAAATAAGAATTATAAAATCATATTCAATCCCAATATATATAATTTGATCATAAACACGACAATCACGATAATAAAGCATTGCAACATCATGGTCAATCCCTCTATATAATCATTTCAACATAAAACTCAGATAGTACCTATATATAATAAGTAAAACATGAAACTAGTACATTCTCATTATATAAGACTTACAACATCAATCTTCGTCAAGATTATATACAAACATTATAGCATCAAATTGGTCCAAGAGCACAATGTATGCATTACCATATGAAACTATTCCAATATCACTAAATAACCAAAATAATATGAGTCACAACAAAATTCATACATACAAGAAAATCCCAACATCATATCAAAGCCCTAAATGGTTATTTGTTAAGATCTCCATTTTCCTTTCAATTACACAATAGTTTTTATAAAAAATTATCTTGTTTCATTTAATTAAATAATAATCCATTACCAAAGTGATTCAATAATTAGAAATCAGTTGAGATATCATGTCATTATAAAATATACTTTAAACCATTATCCTATTCATTACTAATCTAGGTTTAACTCATCCAATGGATAACCACAAGGTAGGTCACAACAACATAATATCCATGGGATCTAAGGAGTTATCCAACATAAGATTTATAAGAATTTTCATCATCTAATAATAAATTATTTTAATGCACACATAATGTGATCATAATCAAAACATTGATCATACCTGAAAATTAAACAGACCATAAGGTTATGTTTTCGACCACCAACCTTCATTTGGAGATCAAAAAATTCTTTCAAGATGTAAACCTAGGAAAGTATAACGGTTAATTATATCAAAAGATAAACCAAGATCTAAAATGAAAAAGATAGCACCCAAAAAAATAATGTTTAAGAGAAATACACTACTAAATTTGAGAGAAATAGAAGAGAAGTAAAAAAAGAAAAAAAACTTACTGGTGATCATATTATCGGCTAAGACATCCATAGTGGATGATTTCACTCTAAAGTCACCTAGAAATCACCTAGAGATCCTTATCGAAGAGTCTTCATGTAGATAAAATGAAAAAAAAACGCACAGAATGTATTAAAAATTTTCAGTAAAGAAATATATGGTGTGTAATATTTAAATTACTTGTAATTATCAATTTATGCGGTATACTAAGAAATGAATCACCTCGGCTAAAAATAAGCTTTCTTGATCATTACATGACATGAACTAGTTTAACAAAAATTATTAATTTCACATCATGAAATAGTTCATGGCTTCCTTCTGGTGACATTTACATGTCGTGTAACATATATACACGATGTGTAAATGTCCTGCTTGATTTTTTGAGTGATAAATTCTTTTCACTTGTAGAGATGAATATGAAGGAATGATTCCACTAGAACTACTAGAATTTGTTCCTATACGAATAAACCTATAAAAATGATTTGAAAAAACTAGTGGTTTAAAATTGATTTGGGTGGGTTTTTATAATTGTTTTGAATACCCATTGGTACAAGAAATCCAATAAAAAGGGTTTTTAATTATATTAGTATATGATCATGACTATAATAACACTATGATCCCATTTTCCTTATTCAAAATCATTCCACATGGTTATATTTTTCTTATTTTTGATTCCCTTTGGTTCTTGCTTTGATTATACATGGATTAATCATTTAAAATATTTTTTTTGAAATTATCATGGTATGTTGGTTTTTACACATTTTCTCTTATCTTATAATATAATTTATATATTTTCCTACCATGTAATGAAAATAACATAACATAATTATATAATTTAGTATTATATAAATGGTTTTATAAAGAACAAGTGAATATGTTTGATTATAGATAAGTTATTTTCTAGGTATTGGATGAGATATGTGGTTATTTTGAATATGTTCTCCAATATATTCTCATTTATTATGAGTTTTTATTTAATGATTCCATGTTTATCTAAAAATATCTATATACCATGGTCCCTCTCAGTTGATTCTAGGTGTTCTTTCACACCCAAAAACAAAAAATTATTTATTATTTCTTCTCTATCTGATATAGTTTTTCATTTATATGAAAATGTAATCATTAAAAAAATGAATATAGTTTTTATGGTATTAATATTTTTTAATAATTATAGTTATTATTATAATAAAAATAAAATAAAATTTAAATTAATATTGTGGATTTTATATATTTCTTTTAAGGATAATTTTCCTATATTTACTGTCTATATGGGATTTATAAGAACATCGAGAGATTATATAATTATTTTTATTACATGATATGATTTAAATCCCTTTATTTTCAATTTTCTATAAATAATTAAATTATATAATACTTAATGTCCATTATTAGCTAATAAATCTGAGTTTGTTGAATGTTCATAAAACTTTTTTATTATATTATGTATAGTTATTACAAATTAATATAATGGATTTCAATATTGTCAATTTTTATGAGTGGGAATGTGTAATATCATGGTGTATAAATATAAAATTTGTGATATATGTGATAAATATAAAGATTTATTTATTTGAAGAGGGCCTTTTCCATTCTCAAATTGCAATTTTAGTGATAAAATAATATATTTTCATTATAATGATGTATTATTGTATTATGAACAAGGTTTTTATACATAGAAATATATATTTAATTAAAATTAATTTGACTTAAATAATATTTTTATTAAATTTGATTTGATTAAAATAGGGTGAAGATATCACATTTCTAAAAGAAAATATAATTGTGTAACAAAATCTTGTTTTTCAACTAATGAATTGCTGGTTTCATTAAATACAAGAAATTAATGTTTTTTAAAATACTGATATGATATTATAAATTTATATGGAATAATTGATTATTTATATAGGAATTATTAATGGATTATTAGTACTACTTTTGTTCCAATTTTTAATTATCAGGGATTCAATAACGATGTTTTGTAATTAAATTTCATTTTTTCTATATAAAATATATTTAATGTTTTATATGTGTTTGTGTGGTCTATATTTTGAAACATCTTAAACAATTAGATTGTTTTCCCATATCTTCCTAGAATTATGACTTATTTATTCCTATACAAAATGATGAATTTTGTAGTTATATTCAATTATGTTCATATTAGTATAAAATTATTGTTATGTAAAATTAAGGATTGATGTTGGATGTATTACACTTCTAAAATGTAAACCATGGATTATAAAATGTTATGTTGGTTTTTTCAGTTTTTACATTAAAAAATGTATCCAATAATGGTCTTATACACTTATATTTTTTTATAATTGTGGTAAAATACTATGCTTCATTCTAGAATAATTTAGATACCATATTCAGATGTATGTTTTAAAACTCACTATTATGTTTTGTGTCATAATGTTTATAAGATTATATCATATATTGTTCATGATCAAAATGAACGAAGGGGAATAGACAATTTTCATTGATTTGTTTCAATTTATTCATCATTATAAGAAAGAAATAATGTCAATGAAATAATATAATTTTATGGGTAAAAAATATAGAAAAATTTATGATAGTAATGTTAAGAGGGTGATAAAATTGATTGGTGATTGTGGGACTCCTGCATATCGAAAATGTGGTAAAATGATAATATTGAATTTTTTATGTGATTGTATCATGGGAAAACCATTTATAATAATACCACTGAAAAGTTTCTTATATTTTAACAGAAATTACTTCATAAAGATGAAAATATTCCATAAAATAATTATATGGAATTAAATTTAATTTACTAGCATGGATTTTCTAGAAGTAAAAAAAAATCTTGAATGAATGTAGCCTATTCTGGGAGGGAACTTTGGAAATAATGATTGTAAAGAATGTGTTACATCTCAATATAATCTATATAAATATGGAACACTTCCTTATATTACAAATAAAGTAATATGTTACTTCCCCTCAATTATTATGTTCCAAAATCAATTCATGTCTGATAAAATCCCAATGAAACATGTGATATCATGTTGCCGGTAGAATTAAGGATAAAAATGATATATTTACTCTAGTAAATGTATTATTATGATATAAATATTATAAAAAATATCCAAATTCATCATTAGTGGTACATAACATTAGGTTGGGTTTATTATGTGATAGTTTTAATTGATTTGGTTTGATGATATCTTTTCACAACATGTGGAAATTTTTTATTCACATTTATAACCATCTACCGTAGTTTTATATAAGAAAACCATTAAATTTATAAAGAATATTTATATTTAGAACATATGAACTTTAAAATGACATAGATCTATATATTTAACATTTAATAAAAGTGTTGAAATTTATTTGGAATATTGGTTTGCACAAATACAATGTTATATTAAAAGATACATTTCATATACATGTTTCACTTATGTGGATGATAAATGATTTTTCATAATATGTAATTATTTCATATTGAATCATGAAACAAGGACTATAATTCGTATTTCTATACATGATATATGATATAGATGACTTAAATATCACAATTGTTTTAGTTTCATGGGACATAACCGATTCTTTCCAATGGATCATACATAAAATAATAATTGATAAAGATTTTATAATATCATTGAGATCAAGAGACCACGTTATCAAATTCATAGAATATATTTCGTTATATATTTTGTAGATGTAAAAATTTTATTCATTAAAGTATAGATATAATACAAAAAGATGATTAATGTTTCCACTAAATCCAAATACAAGATGAAAAAGAATAGTACTCGCTTAAATTTTCCTTATTGGTCAAAACATTTATTACATTATTGATTAGATGTAATGTAAATTAACAAAAACATATGTGAAATGTCTCTTTATATTAATTTACATATAATGGGGAAGACAAATATGCTGTAAAATCTCAACACGTCATAGTTTATTGGGGCATTAGACGATATCTGCATCTGGTGTCCACAAGTGAAAGAAAAAGGAAAGTTCTATGTGCTTCTAATATATTAAAAACCATATATAAACATAATATCAATTAAGTGGAATAGAATTTTTTTCCCATTATGGTCATTGAATAAATATATCAAAATTTGTCTGCTGAGGAGAGTTGAAGTAGAAATCTCTTAAAACTCAACTCTACCACGTCCTTCTACATTAATTGATTCTATTAGAAACACTTCATTTATTTTCAAATAATATATTTGTTATGGTGATTCAGTTTTCCCATTTATAAAGGGATATATGTTATAAAATATTTTCAAATTCATTCATGAAAAAAATAATGACAATGAATTGTCACTTTTCTGTGAATTAGAGAAAGGTTTTCTTCTATTTTTTTCTTAAACATTTCATCTAACTGTCCATCATCAAATAAAATTACATCTTTTCATACCCTATATAACTATGAAAATTTAGTTTAAAATAATAAAATTCTCGATACCTTTCTTAACAAAAAACTACAATCTTTAAGAGAATTGTGATATTTTATAAAAATATTATTATTTGAATGTGACCGTTATAACATATCCCTTGAACTGGTGCGTATAAATATATGAAAACATATTACGAAATATATTTATAATGGTCTGACTCAGTAATAAATCATTTATTACATATTAGTAAATATTCACTAAATTTATACTAATGCAATTTTATACTTTAAAAAGACAATTTATACAAAAATGATTTTTATTTCATTTTTTTCCTAAAAATTAAATTTAACATTTGAAAAATTATGAATTTTATTCTATAATATGAAATAAATTTAAATAAATATATCATTATTAACATAGTGTGAAAATTTGTGGTTTTTTAGAAGTTGTTGACTTTTAGTGAATAGTGAAAATAACGAAATTTCAAATACTGTAATTTATTCTAATAAAATAAAGTAATTTTATATAAATTTATATTTTTTATTTAGTCATAATTTTAAAAATGATCCAATTTATTTATAATAATATAATTTTAATTAAAAAGTTTCTTTATTTTTTATATGGAATTCTATATAATTAAATATATTTATCTAAAATCACTTTTAAATGTGTTTTACGTATTTGTATTAAAATTATTTTCTAAAAATTATAAAAATAAATCATGTAAAATTGTTTATGTAAATATAATTAGAATTTTCATTTTTGGTGAATAAGCCCTTTTATTTTTATGCATTATTAATAATAAGTGTGGTAAAATAGATCACATTAGTAATGGGTAGTTATGGTTAAAAGTAATCTGAAAAGGCATTAAAACTCAACACAACCTTTTTCCTTATTTCATTTTGTTTGAGTAATTCTACGACATATATCTCAAATTCTAATATATGGAATTATTTCCATAGAACCGTGGTAGAAAAATTTATATTATTTTATGTAATGAAAATTCTAAAATGTACCTATCTATCATTTAATTTCTTTTATCCATTTTCATTATGTTAATAATCTGTAATGAAGAACAATATTTTTTTTAAGAAATATTTAATTTATTTTTATTATGGAAATTTATTTATAATACTTTTTTATTTATGAATTTAATTAAATTCTTTCAAACTCATACACATATTTTTTTTCAATTAATTGAAGAATAATATTAATGATTTTAAAAATATGAAAAATATTGAAACATTGGTGAATTATTTTTTCAAAAAAATATTAATGATAACTATAATGTATTATTGATTTAATATGGTATTATAATATAATTTAATATTTTTATTGATTCTTTTATTGTCAAGTTAAATGAATTGTGTCAAAAAATGACATTAATGTCATTTTATGAAAAAAAATATTTTATTGTAATATTTTATAAAGATAAAAGTCATTTACTAGAGAAAAAATATAATATATGGTCTAAAATTTCATCCTATTCCCATTTATGGGCCATTTTTTTTTAAGGATACACTTTTGGCTAAAATAGTGTAAAAAACATTTTTGTCATGGTAATTTCCAAAATGGCTAATGAGGGGTTAAAATAATGAGATAAGGGTGAAAATATCTTTTAAACCTGAACTATTTTTATTAAACAGTAGTATTTATGTTTTTTCCTTATAATAAATTTTAGCATAATTAATTTTTGGGCAATCGTACATGAATTATAGTTTATATTAATTTATTACATTAATAAATGACAATAATTCACCCATCACTTATAATAGGGCACCCATCCTTTGTTTTCTAGACACCACATTAAAAATAATATATTGATAAAATCCCTACCAATTTCTTTTATGAACATCTAAATACATGTTCTACAGGTTTTGGTATTCATAAAAACCCAATCATAGCCCTTTTATAGGATATCTAAAGGGGTTATTTTGATGAAGAGGTAATTGCCTTTACCAAATCATAAAAATTTATTTCTTCATAAACATACATTATATAAATTATAACCATAATAAAATAAAAAACTATATTATCATAAATAAACATATATTTTATTATGAATATGGTTTTAACATTTTCGATCTATTTCTATCCTATTAAAAGTAAAAACATCTCTCCAGCGTATGCACGACTTACAGTCTCCACATAGTGGTGTAATTTGTTTTCTAATAATCACATTACATAGATTTTCAAAAACATGGTGTTAATAATATATATTAATGTTATTAAACCATTATTATTTTTAAATTATAATTTAATATTCTCCTTCATTCTGTTCATTCTGTTGGAAAATTATAACCTTAGTCATGCGTATGTGTGGACTACCACCTTCGCAGAGAAATGAGATCCATTTTCCATTTCTGGTTTAGATATATCATAATATTGTTATATTAAATTAATATATAAGATTTATATGATAAAAATGTACCTATAAATTTTAACTATTATTTACTTTTCTTTCATCCCATTATTCATTATTTAAAAATAGTGTTCAAGTGTACGTACATCCAACAGTCTCCATGAATGATGTAATTCATTTTTATAACTATATATTTTATGAATAAATCAATATATATATATATATATTGAATGTATAATATATTTATATCTTGAATGATATTCTGAATATGATGGAACTATGAAGAAGTTAAAAGGAATGAAACTACTAAACTAAAACTTACATGAAAACCCCGAAGATAACACCCAAAAAAACGATTATAAAAAAATATTATTAATAAATACGTGATAATATTTTATAAGTGGATTTTATATGATATTAATTATATCAATATAGTTATTTTACTTAATTAAAATAAAACATTATTTATAATATAGGATGTTTAAATTCTTTCTATGAATGTCGAACTTGAGGTCAGGGGTTTCATAACTCAATTTATTTTCATTGGGTTATTTTAATTCTTCATTAACTTTGTTATTCCATGATTATGTGGAAAATGAACTCTTACTGTATCATGAATAATTTCAAAATCTATTTTTGGTATTTGATTTTTTTACAAATAATGAATTCATGATGAATTCCTTCAACAATGATATGATCTTTATACGGGTTATTCATGTCAATGTTATTTAATTGGGAGTTGGTTTATGTTATTCACCAATTTATTTTTATGAGGTGTATATACTACTCATTAGAAATTTTATATCATGTATCATTATTATTTAATTGTATATAATGTTACAACTCATATTATTTCATCAAAGGTGGTTTGATTCAGATGCTTCCAATGTGGCAAGGGGTTTATAAACTTATTTTCCTTTCATTGGGTTATATCACTTCCCCATTAATTTCATTATGTCCATATTATGAGTGAAATAATTTTTTATGTTATATTTTTTTCTACTATCATTTTGGGAATTCAATTTTTTACTCATAATATATTCATTGAACAATTCACATTTCAATGATACGATCTTTGCATGGGATCTTATCTCAATTTCTACTCAATTGAGACATATTTGGTGTTATAAAGCATTTTATTTTTATATGGTGTATATACTACCCATTTATGTATTTAAATAGAATATATATCTATTCACGATGATGACATATTTATTTAATGTTTACTCTTTAAATGGGTTACAATTTTATAGTTTACAATGATGTAATAATTTATTTTAAAATCCCATTTGTTGGATAGATCATATTTTCATTGTCAAAATATTATAATCTATCCTTATTAAACTAAATATATTTTATAATCCCCTTGATATTTAAGATGTTTGCATATTTTATAACAATATTTCCTTTCATTATTTCATGAATCATGTCAATTAACATTTAGATGAAAATATCATATTATTTCTCTTCTTGATCGAATATATTTTTCTTTAAGGTATACATTTTAAATTTTTTATAGATGTCCTTATTAGTAAAATTATTTATCAAGGAAATTTTAATTTTCTATTGATTCTTTACATGGCCTTAATGTATTCTTTTTAATTATTTTCCCAAAAATTGAATATTCACATTTCATTATAAAAAGTGAAAATGAATGTTTTCTTTTTAACATATACACCGTTAAAAACAATTTACCACCACCATTACCATTTTATACCTTTTGTATTCTTAAATTTTTTATTAAAGTATTAATAAATAAAAGAATTTAGTGAATGCTTATTTTAATATTTTTCCCTTGTTTTTTTTAATTTCCCCAAAGGATATGATTTAATTAAAAAACATACATTTCAGATGAATCTATGGTCATAAATATCTCTTATTAATTTCATGGTTATAAATATTCTCTTAAAACAATATCTTTATTATGATAAATGGAAATTACATTTTACTTAAGTGTGTAAATTATTTTTATCATGGATATGATTATTTTATAAACCAAAAACCATTTGATTATATTATTTTACTTCAAAAATTATAATTTTTTGACTTGATGAATATTGGTTTTACAGATTATTTACTCAATACAGACATTTTTTGAAATGTAATATTGTTTATGAATTAAATTGATCATTCAATATAAGTGGAATACATGATAAATGTAGTGATGGGAATGTCTCAAAATTCTATAGCTCCTTGATGCATCCAATGGTATAATGAGACAAACTAGTTCTCTAGCCTTATAAAATGGGTTTTTTGTGTATTCTTATCAATATTTTAAAATATCATGGTGCAAGGTCGTAATGGAGATTATATCATTATATAGAAGATTATGATTTCCAATATTAAGAATTTCAAATATTAGGAATTTTCATCACTGATAATTACGTTATTTCTTATCCATGGGGATATTTCAGTGATATTATTGATTCATGAAATATGTTCTAATGTTATTGATTAAATATAAAGCTCTTCTAGTTATTTACCATGCCATATTAATTATTCATTATTTACTCATAATATATTCAATTGTATTTAACCCTTATAGAGAATTTTATGTCACCCTTGTTTTCCTTCCTTCACTAGGATATGATGAATAAATGTTTGAATAAGATTCCAAGATACAAAATTTTTTATTTGGTAATGTTTTATATTATCATTATAATGTAATAAATATAAATCATGTATGTGTCCTATTTTTCTTCAATACAATACAGAATGGTACATCATGAATAGAACCCATGTATCTTACACCAATGTAATAATGTAGAAACCACCTCCAGATTACTATAATTGTGGTTGTTAAAATTTGTATCAGATGAAGTTTAATATAAACCATGGGAACTAGATATAGGAAAAAAATATTTTGTAACAAAACCCTATGTCATACATTGATGATATTTCTATGTATAAGATATCATCCTAAAATTCTAGTAATATGAATATAATGTGGATTCCCCCTATGTTTTTTTATACTATGCATTTTTTAGTAAATGGATAGAACCTAAAGTAATAATCTTAACACTAAATGTGATGGAAAATGTTGTGATTATGGTAAATCTAATTAGACGATGTCATTATTGTAATATATTATGATTATTCTTAATACTCTATCAAATTATTTTATTAAAAAATTATACCTTAACTATCTCTCATAATCAGCAATGATTAAAATAATTGATTTGGATTGAACCTCTGGTGGTGGCGACTATGGAGGAATGAAATATCAGTTTCCTCCATGTTAAGAATTTAGAAATAGATAGCAAAAATAATGTCTCAAAAAATATGAAAATATTTATATTTATAAAAGAATGGAATATATAAATTATTTTTTTTGGAGAAATAAATATTTTAATGGATGGTTATAGAGCTCATCTCAATGTACCATTTAAAGTTCCATGTTTTATTTATGGGTAATATAGACACTATCGAATCAAATTCCGCAATCCAAGGGTTTACTCATAAAAAACAGAATGGCATGTTCTATGAAAATAATTATTGTATAATGAATGAAATTCTAATTTATTTTGATAAATTAATGTTTTAAATAGATAAAGTAAAATGGATAGTATTGGTGAACCTTTAACTGGTAACTCATTTGGTGGAAAATCTGATTATTGACAAATTTGATGAAGTTTATTTCAATTTTGGATTTATTAAAATGGAATTTGATCTTATTTAATAAATTTGGATTGATTTAATTTTTCGAATAATATATGTTTTTATCATGGGTAATTAGAAGATTTATTTATATCATCTTGATTTTATAAGATTAAGGTTTCAATAAGTTCAAAGGAAAAAATACCCCTTTCAAAGGATTTATGTGATGCGATTTGGATGTGGTTTGAATATTTTACTAGGTTTTATGGAAAATACTTGTAAAACCCCGAGATTTTATGAGATATACTATTTTTAATTTCTTTTATGTCTTCTATAATACAATACACAAAGATTAGCTTGTACTATAAGCAACACCGTATTATCTTGCAGTATACGCAACACTATTCTTGGCTCGTGTTACACACAATTTCAAGTTTGTTTTGTGAAAATTATTTTACGGAACATAAAGTATAGATTTTGTTTACTGTATTAATAAAATAAGTTTTGATTATGTTATACGCAACACCAAAACAGAGCTTTCACTACACGCAGCCCTGACTTGACTTACATTACACTCAATCAATACCTTCTTCGATATCTTGTGTAGTACGCAATACCGAGTTTCATTAAATGAGATATTATTATAGTATTATTATGAACTAGCCGTTATGAATAGTAATACACACTTTTTGAAATTTTATAAATTATAACTTTCAAATTGGACTTAATTTTTGGATTCTGAATATTGAAATTAGCCTAGGGTGATTTTTTTAGTATTTTTCTGAAAACTTTGAATTTTTGATGAATAGTGAAAACACTAGGATACTATTTAAAAACTGACTTTATATTTAAATAATTTTTTATTTTATTTAAATTTATTATATGTCAAAATTGAAACATAATAACTATATAAGTCCAATGTAATTCATTGGAGTCATTTTATAATAATTTTATATATATATAAATTTTATTGAACTTTTCACCGTCTTTTACCCACCTCTTAGGAGCACTTGAAATTGTACATAAAACATAATTTTACTGCTTTTGTGAGTTGAATTTCGAAAATCCGAGAGACACAGTTAATATCAAGGATTAAAATGTGGTCCAATGAGATAAAATTAATTTCAGGTGAATAGTAACTGTTTACTTTTATTTACTACGGTTAAAAGTAAATTGGATAATTAATGGTAAAAATGATATTATTATTACCCTAACACATGTCCTAATTCTAATGGATAAGTGTTATTCGACCAAATAAACCTTAGGAATAAAATATTACCCTTTAGGTCCACATGGATTAGATTATAACACTTATTATTATTTTCTTTAAAGAAGAGTTAAAATAGATAAAATCGGATTTTAATAACTAAAACATTTTTAATATCGCGTTATACATTAGATAAGTTGGACTATAACTATTTATTGGAAAGATAAAAAATATTTACTACATAATGGAATAATATTTATAATTTTTAGACATAAATAATTTAATTTATTTATGACACAATGATGATACAGTAATTACCTTATTAATGAAATATTAACATAATTGATGTTATAAATACCCAAATAAATGTAATTGGATACTTTTTATGAATTAAACAAATTTTAAAGGTTAATATGACATGTTAGTATTATACAATTAACATCTTTCAAACTAATCATTATTTTATGATTTTCACAAAATTCAATTACCAAATAGTCTCAAAATTGACATAAAATAGTTTTTTTTAAATATTATATTATTAATTGTTATTTTATTCTTAAAAATCTAAGGATCATCCAAATGACTTAGGTAAGGTTATATATATTAATAATGAACCAATTTGAATTCGTTTTTCTTGTTATAGAATGTTTGATAAACATTTAGTGTAAGAAAACAAGAAGACATGGTAAAACTAAAATTATTTAACTTAGAGTTAAATCTAAATGATAAGGTTAAAATAGTAACCTAAACGTGTCTAAAACCTATTGGTTGTGAGTATTTCGACCCATACCCACTTTATATTCGAAATAAATCAATTTTGAGGTATTATAAACCGAATATGACTATATTATAAAATAAAATTTTAGGTTTTTCCTAAGGTGCCCCTCTCCTCCCGTATAAAAGAGAACCTCCTCCCTCTTCTCTTTACAAAATTTTGAGCCTTGAATAACAAAAAAACGAACCCAATTCCTCTTATAATCCTTGATATTTATATCATAGAGGTTCTGGTATTCTCAAAATTCCAAATCTAGTGCCCTAAGAACAAGTTTAAAGGATGTGCGTCGAGGAAGAGGTAATCTCTTATACCGACACCTTCAAGTTTCTTTCTTCTTCTACTTCCTTCTCTTCAGTTGTTTAATTATAAAGTAATAACATTAGTATAAATTATATACTGATATATAATTATAAATATGAAACAAACCTATTTCATCTTCTATCCATCCTATAGAAAACGAAATCACCGCACTTGCGTACGTACAGAATACCGTCTCCACGTCGTGGTGTAATCAATTTTTCCACCACCACCCTACATGGATGGGTATAATGGTGTAAATAATAAATATATATGATTATTATAACATCATAATGATTCTTATATATTATATCATCCACTCCAATTCCATTCAATAAATATGGGAATGATATAAGTGCTCTTGCGTACGTAAGGATTACCGTCTCCACGACACGATGAGATTCATTTTCCATGTTAAGAATTCAAGAATGATTATAAAGTATATATATATAATGTAATCATAAAATATATTAAATAATAATGATACTGTATTTATGTATATATATATTTATGTCATCTACTTAATTCTATTCAATTCAATAAGGAAACGAAAAACAGTGTTCATGCGTACGTACGGCCTAACATCTCCATTATCGGTGTATTAATTTCTATTTATCGATATATTATATATATGTATATTCTGAATATATATTATATATAATTTATGTTTTATATTATGGAATTATCTAATCATGATATAAGTAATAATATTATTAATTACAAGTCAAAACACGGACGATAAATGAAACGATTTTACCCAAAACACTACATTAACATGGAATTGAAAAATGAAGGGATAATATAAAGTCCAAAGTTAATCATATATGATATCATAAATATTATTATGGTTCATTTACAAGTTAATAAGATGTTCAAACCCACTATAAAATAGTGCCGCACACATATGGATAAATTGTTCATAAGGTAAGGGATAATTATTATAATCTCATTCTTATCCGAGATTGTTTATTCGTAAGTATTTATTGTGGTTATGTTTATTATCCATGTCAATATGTTCTCAAAATGTTATCATAAAATGTTTACTTTTCTTCCATGTATATTTAAATTCATTTTTACCCTTTTTTACTTTTACCACATCGTATGGAAGGAATCATTCTTTTGTTTACCATATGAGGTACTTTTTGACATTTGCAGCCAAAGTACGAGAAGAAAGTTTTTTTAACTTATACGACATGAAAAAAATTTTACGGCTTCATAACGCCTTATTTTCATGAATATTACTATACAAGATTTACTGAATATTTTTAACAAAATCCGTATCTTTTAAAATTTCATGCCATTTTAAGAAAATAAAAATATTTTGAAGAAGAAAATATATTTTCCTCAAGAATTCATTTCAAGTGTTTTATCAAAACCATTTTCCATCTTAGATGACATTATTTCATATGTGTATGTTTCAAGTATAATATCACTATGGTTTACATGGTTTAACTTTTGTTATGATGTAATGATATCAATTTGTTTTAGATGGATTACTTTATGATGGGATGATGTTTATTAAATCCATTTTATATATTGGGTTATGATGAATGATTTATGTTTATTTTGTGGAACAAGTAAAAATGATTTAAATATGAGATGGATGAGACCTATATCTCTCTCCAATGCATTGGGTAAAAATTTATATCTCATGAGATAGACATGGATGGTATGGTATGTTAATCCGGTACAGTGATACATGACTGGAATGATGAGAGAACTCTATTCAGAAAGGGTCTTTGTCCACTAAGATGGTCTTGGCAGCAATGCCTTAGCTACTATGGAAATCATATCATGTGCATAATGGTTTTACAAAATTACATGTTTTATTCCCATGCTATTTTATCATGATTGATGTTCTTTTATGATATATGCCTTACGTACTTCCATGATTTATGTCTTTTCTCACGATTTCGATGTTTGGATTTTATGTTCATGTTTTTTCGTTCAAATGTTTATGGAATGATTTATGTTCTTATGTTTTCCATTACTGAATATTTGAGCTCACCCTTTATATGTTTTATTTTTTCAAGGATATAAAGAATGGTTTTAGGTAAGAATGAAAAATGGGATGATCTTTATGGGAGATATTGACGATATTTCACCACGATTAGAAGATTATGTTCCGAGTTTCCAAAGACACTAAACTATTATGGTCATTGTGTGTTTTTTTTTGTTATGAATTAAGTATTCCACAATAGTAATGTAATTTCTATGTACTTCAAGTTTAGGGCCTCTACAGTTGGTATCAGAGGTAAGGTTTAGTCAAACTTTGCAAACTAGGATGTGAGAACTTTAGTGAAATCCCTAGGGATATTTTTAAGGTATGTCTAGGTATTCCCCTAATGATTAGTATAACTATAGGTTATATTACTAGAATTATGTTAATGATCATGAATAACCTAGGGTGTACCTATGGTTTCATGGATTAATGAATGTGTGATATGTTAGACATCCCATAGGTATCTTTTTATGATTATGTGGTTCCCCATTATTTAAACTGTTTCTTACATGATGGTATTTGGTTTTAGTCAATGGAAAGAACCAGAAGGAATTGGGTCAACATTTAATCCAATGGATAAATTTGTGACTATGAGAAAAGATATTGTGTAATGCCTTGAAAGAATGATTTTGTGATTTTTCCGAATTAGTCATTGCGATATATGATTAACAAGGTGAACTTTAGTGGTATTACCAATTCGTCAAATAAGAGGAAGATAGAATTTTATGCATGCTCTGAGGTTGAGGATCATAGAGAAAGGAAGAATGAGATTTATAAATAATGGAATAAGAACCTTTTGGAATACATCAATTGGAGGGGAACATGTTATCTATGTAGAATGAAGGGTCATAGAGTGACAGACTGTTATGGAGTTTAATGTCTTATTTGTGGAGAACATGGGCATTACCCAACTCAATGACCCGACCTAAGAGGTTACTTCAAAATTAAGGAAGGAATTATTCCATGAAAATCATTGAAGCGGTTGTTTTGAAGTGTTTATGAATTGGTATTCAAGAATAATGTTGTTTAGTTACTTTTATGGTATATTGGAATACCTATATATTGGTCCATTGTGGTTTTCCATAAGAATATGTCATCGGTAACCATGAAAAGTGATTGAAATATTTTTGGAAAGTAGATGTTATGCGCATAATGATGGGATAAAGATAAAATAATATCTTTTATAGTATTCATGATTGCATGACAAATATAAGGACAACGTGATATCATGGATTGAGTATACAGAATTTTTGGGATTTTGGAATGTGGAATGAGACAATTTTTTACAGCATTCATGTTTTCAGCTAAGGTTCTATTGTAATTCATGTTTCAAGACAATACTTGATTAAGGTATTCACATGTTTTTAATGTGACCAACAAGATATATCATATGATATATGGGGGATAAATGATTCTATTCACATTCTTGGTTGATGACATTTGTAGTAATTGTTTTCTTTATACTATGAGCTTGGACAAAAGTATTTTTGATAATCCTAAAGATTGTAATGGATTATGTTGGACATATGTTAGTATTTTTTATGGATAGAACTTTTTTCAATATTATTGATGGGATGTTATAATAATATATTTTTAGAAAAAGGATAACCTGCAGGACGGGCGACAACCTATCGTGTCAGACAATACTGTGGGAATTGAACCCACAACCAAAGTGTGACAGACATTTATCGCCTACCACTGGCCTACATGAAGTCTATGGTTAGTAGAAACTAGTTTTATTTTATTATAATCTATGATAGATGAAGTATAAGTCCATTTTTTGAATCATATACGATTAACCTCACCATAGATGGACTTATCTATATTTGATGTCATTTGCTAACATTTTTTTTCAGACAGATGGAATGACCCATCACTCAATCACATGATCTATTGACACTTCGAGAATGGAAAATTCAACATCATTTCTTTAAGAGATGAAGTGGAAATTGTTCAAGGCACGATCAATGGGGAGATTGTACTGAAATAAAGTAAGTATTTCTTCTAATTCAAATTCATTATCTTTAGGGAAATGAACATCAAAACCAAAAATGTTGTCCTTGTGTCTTCATATCCAATGAATCATGTGGTACCTTAGACCTTCACAAATTTATTTCTTTGTGATTGTTGTATTTTTTATAGCCATGTCTTCTACCACTCTCCATCAGAACTTGATGGCTAGATTTTTCTTCCATATCCATATTTCCACTTATGTTCTCCTATGTGGAAACCCAATGGTGAGATAATCTGGGTAACCATTAAATTTATTAATTTAATTATTAAAATTATGTTTTAGTATTCCTTTTACGATGTGGGTTTTTATGAACGAAATTTTCATGTAGTAAAATATTTATAACCCCGACAAATTTCAAGGGCGAAATTAATTTTAAGTGGGGTAGAATGTAACACCACAAGATTTTATGAGATATATTATTTTTAATTTCTTTGATGTCTTATATTATACACTACACCAAGATTATCTTGTACCATACGCAACACACTATTAGCATGCAGTATACACAACACTATTCTTGGCTCGTGTTACACACAATTTCAAGTTCATTTTGTGAAAATTATACTACGCAACATTAAGTATATATTTTTTTAATGTATAAATAAAATAAGTTTTTTATTATGTTATACGCAACACGAAACGGAGATTTCACTGCATGAAACCATGACTTGGATTGCATTACATGCAATCATGACCTTTTTCAATAGAATGTTTAGTACACAATACCGAGTTTCACTAAACGAGATATTATTATAATATTATTATAAACCATCCATTATGAATAGTAATACCCACTTTTTGAAATTTTATAAATTTTATCTTTCAAAATGGACTTCATTTTTGGATTCGGAAAATCAAAATTAGCCTTGGGTAAAATTTTGGTATGTTTATGAAAACATTCATTTTTTTCTAAATCGTGAAAACCCTGGGTTACTATTTGAAAACCAACTTTTCATTTATATAATTATTTATTTTATTTAAATTTATTTTATGAAAAAATTGATACATAATACTTATATATGTTCAATGTAATTCATTGGAGTAATATTATAATAATTATAGATATATAATAATTTTATTAAACTTTTCACCCTTTTTTACCAACCTCCTAGGAGCATTTCCAATTGTCTATAAAACATAATTTTACCGCTTCTGTGAGTTGAATTTTGAAAATCCAAGAGACATGGTTATTATCAAGGAGTAAAATTTGGTTCAATAAGATAAAAATAATGTTTTGTGAATAGTAACTTTTTACTTTTATTTTCCACGGTTAGAAGTAAATAGGGTAATTAAGGGTAAAAATGATATTATTATTACCCTAACACATGTCCTAATTCTACTGGATAAGTTTAATTCGACCAAAAACAACCTTAGGAAGAAAATATTACCCTTTATGTCTACTTGGATTAGATTAGGACACTTATTATTATTTTATTTAAATAAGAGCTAAAATAGTTAAAATCAATGTTTAATAACTAAATCATTTTTAATATAGGGTTATACATGTGATAAATTCGACTATGAATATTTATTAGAAAGATAAAATTGCTTTCTACGTAATAGTATTTTATTTATAATTTTTAGTCATTAAATAATATAATTTATTTATGACACAATGATGATGCAATCATTACATTATTAATGAATTATTAACATAATTGATGTTATAAATACCCAAATAAATGTAATTTGAGACTTTTTAGAAATTAAACTAATTTTATAGGTTAATATTACATGTTAGTATTTATTCAATTTACTTTGATAAAAATAATCAGGCTTTCAGGATTTTAACAAAAATCAATTACCAAATAGTGTCAAAATTGACATAAAATAGTTTTTAAAACAAATATTATATTATTAATTGTTATTTTATTCCTAAAAATCTAAGGATCGGAAAAATGACTTAGATAAGGTTATTTGTATTAATAATTACACACTTTAGGTTCTTTTGGATTTTTATAGTATGTTTAGTAGCCATATAGATTAAAAAAACAAGAAGACATGGTAAAAGTTAAATTATTTAACAGAGTAAAATCAAAATGATAAGGTTAAAATAGTAACTTAAACAAGTATAAAACATATTTATTGAGAAGATTTCGATCCATCCACACTTTATCTACGAATTAAATAAATTCAAGGATATTATAAACCGAATATAACATTATTATAAAATAATATTTTCTGTTTTTCCTACAGTGTCCCTCTCCTCCCTTATAAAAGGGCTCCTCCTCCTTCTTCTGATTACACAATTTTGAACCTTGAAACTCAGACAACCCCTACGAATTAGTCTTCTCAAACTCTCTATTTATATCATAGAGGTTCGTGTATTTTAAAAAGACCAACTCTAGTTCCCTATGATGATGTTTAAAGGAGGTGCGTCGAGGAAGATGTAATCTCTTCTACTGACTCCTTCAAGTTTCTTTCTTCTTCTACTTACTCTTATTTAGATGTTTCATTATAAAGTAATAACATAAGTATTACTTATATACTTATATGTTATTATAAATATGAAACATCCATATTTATCCTTCTATCCATCCTACGGAAAACGAAATCATGGCGCGTGTGTACATACAGTATATCGTCTCCATATCGTGGTGTAATCAGTTTTTCCACCACCACCTTTCTTGGATGAGTATAATGGTGTAAATAATAAAAATATATGATTATTATAACATCATTATGAATATAATATATTATATCTCCCACTAAAATTCCATTCAATAAATATGGGAACGATATCATCACTCATGCATACGTACGGATAACCGTCTCCACGACGTGATGAGATTCATTTTCCATTATAACAATTCAATAATGATTATAAAGTATATATATAATTTAATCATGAAGTATATGACATAATAATGCTTCTGGATTTATGTATATATATATATATATATATATCTGTGTATTTCATCTAATTAATTCCATTCAATAAAAAAAGGAAATGAAAAACAGCGTTCATGAGTACGTACGACCTACAGTCTCTATGAATGGTGTATTTCTTTCCATTTATCGATATTATATATATGAATATTCTGAATATAAATTATATATAAATCATGTTCTATATTCGGTAATTAATTAATCATGATCTGAGTTATCATATTATAAATTACAAATCAAAACACAGACAATAAATAAAATGATTTTACCCAAAATTCTCTTTTAACATGGAATTGTCAAATGAACGGATAATATAAAGTAGTAAGATAATAATATATGATATCATAAATATTATTATGGTTCTATTACAGGTTAATAATTTGTTTAAACCCACTATACTGGAGTCTTGGACACAAACATAATAAATTGGACAAAATGTAAGGGATAATTATTCCAATCTCATTTTTATCCAAGATTGTATATTCGTAAGTATTTACTAGGGTTATGTTTATTATCCATGTCCATATGTTCTCAAAATGTTTTCATAAAATTTTTACTTTTATTACATGTATGTTTAAAATATCTTTTACCCTTTTTTACTTTTACCACATCGTATGGAAGAAATCATTCTTTTGTTTACCATACGAGGTAATTTTTGACTCTTTTGAAAAAAGTTCGAGAAGACTGTTTTTTTAACTTATACGGCATGAAATTTTTTTTACGGTTTCATAATTTATTATTTTTAGGAAGATTACTCTAAAATATTTAGTAAATATTTTCAAAAAAATCATTTTCTTTTAAAATTTCATGGCATTTTATGAAAAGAAAATGATATTGAAGAAGAAATGATATTTTCCTCAAGAATTCATTTCATGTGTTTTTTCAAAACCATTTACCATCTAAGATGACATTATTTTATATGTGTATGTTTCATTTATAATTTCTCTATGGTTTACATGGTTTCACTTTTCTTATGATGAAATGATATCCATTAGTTTTATATGAATTATGTTATGATGGGATGATGTTTATGAAACCCATTTTATTATTTGGGTTATGATGAATGATTTATGTTTATATTGTGGGAAAATTAGGAATGATTTAAATATGAGATGGTGAGACGTATATATCCCTAAAATGCATTGGAGAATGCTTTATATCTCATGAGATAGACATGGATGGAATGGTATGTTATTCCAGTTCAGTGATACAGGATTGGAACACGGAGTGAACTCAATTCCGAAAGGGAATTTGTCCACATAGATGGTCTTGGCAGTAATGCCTTTGGTACTATGTAAATCATATAATGTGCCTAATGGTTTTCCACAATTACATGTTTTATTCCCATGATTTTTTATTAGGATTGATGTTCCTTTATGATATATGTCATACGTACTTCCATGATTTTTTTCTTTGCTCAAGATTTTGATGTTTAGATTTTATGTTCATGTTTTTGCACTCAAATGTTTATGGATTATTTTATGTTCTCTATGTTTTCCCTTACTGAGAATTTGAGCTCACCCATTATATGAATTCTTTTTCCCAAGATATAAATAAGGGTTTTAGGTAAAAAAACAAAAGGGGAAGTTCTTTATGGGAGATGTTGAATATTTTCAACATGATTAGAAGATTATGTTCCTAGTTTACAAAGACACTAAACTATTACGGTCCTTGTGTGTTTATTTTTTTTATGTATTAAGTATTATGAAAAAGTAATTTAATGTCTATGTACGTCATGTTTGGGGTATCTACAATAATATATGAATTTTTAAATAAGTCTTTCTCTATTATTTTATTTGATATCGTCTATTCGAAAATGGGATATGGATAATAATGATGGTTAAAAATTTATTCATTATCCATGTGATATTTTTAGAGATATTTATGGTCAAACTAAGAATTACCTTTCATATTAGTATCTAAATTTAAATAATGATATTATAGTGATGTTTACTATATTATAATATTATTTAGTGATTTATCATGGTGATTAATGATATTTTTGAAATGCATCAATAGGTAGAAGTATATGTTACTTGTTGGTTCAATGTGTGGTATAACATGTGGTTTAATATAAACTATTATTTTTGAATAATGAAATTAAAATTTTATAATCCATATTAAAATGTATGATATTATATTTGATGTTAATAAATTCATAAATGTTTATTTTTTAGGTTATTTTGGCTATAGGGTTATTTATTTTTGGAATAAACTAAGTTTAAACATTGGTTTTATTGTGGAAACATTGAGGTAAAATGTATTGTTAATTTATATAATTGATTGTAAATTTTTTATATTATCTTAACTTTGGGTAAAAATTTATTATTTAGTTAATATTTTATGATATTATGAATATATTTTTAATCTTTGTTGGGTTATGTGATCCATTATAATTTTATTTTAGTTCATCATGCATGAGAAATTCATTCTGGATACTCATCATTTGGAGAAATGATGAGTTTTTAATGTAAATTGATTAAATAAAAAAATTATAATTTTTAATAAGTATAATTTCTAATTTTATTATAATAAATAGTAAATTAATTACTAAACTGTTAGAAAAGGTTATTTAAATGGAAATGTTATCCAATTATAATCATTTCCATCAAATTGATGGTCTTTTCACCTATCATAAATTTGTGGTTTCGTGGTTATTAAATTTCATTGTACCATATTATATATCACTATATATTAGCCCAAGAAACTTGTTTAATCTTCCATGTTTTAATATTAACTTCCCACTGATGTTCTCAATATTTGGGAATGTAATTATCTGTTTTTTTCCGAAAAACATTATCCTTCCCATATCTCCTCTTTAAAAGGTTGTTTATTATCCTTTTGTGTGATGTGGGTTTTCAATAATGATATTATCAAATATTGAAATTATGATGACTAGGATAAAAGTGTAAGGATAAATGTTATATATGGGTACGTTGAATTTAAGTCCTTAAAAATTAATATTAATTAAATAAATATACGAATATATTTTTTATATAAAACACAAATCACTGTTGAGTCAACAAGGTTTTCCTTTTGAATTTTCCATTCCTTATTGTTTTTAAAATCACAAACACCTTATCTTTAAGGAAAATCGATTTTATAAGGAAAATTGCTTTTATAAGGAAAATCTCTTTTATAAGGAAAATAGATTTCATAAGGAAAATCATTCTTATCATTTTTTCATTATCTATATTCATATATTCCTTAAGTATAAGAATCAGTTTCATTTCTATATTCTCGGAATCGTTTAAAATTTTGATATGAAGCATCCTGTCTTAGGCTCTGAATTTTGGATACGAACTCTAATAATGTTCCACTCCGAATTCTGGAAACGAACTCCCATGAAGTTTGACACTGAAGTCTAATGACGAATCCTGATTAAAAATTATCATTACGAATTCTAATGACAAATTGTCATTCCGAATTCTCATTCTGAATTCACCTATTGAACAGAGTCTGATCATCTTTTCTTTATACACTCCGAATTTATTTAGACTCCGAAAATTATTTTTTCTTAGACTCTGAACATTCAGTTTTCTTACATTTTTATATTTTGTCTACTCTTTAATATTTTTCATACACTCCGAATCTTCACTCCGAACTTTTGAGTTAGACTTAAAACAATGACGTAGCTTCTATTACACTTGTTTTTTTACAAAACGATGTCGTCTATTCCATTATAAACTAACCATTGGTTAAGTGACACGTGTACCGGTCCTTCCAATTTTTAAGGAAAATATGACTATTTGAAAGGAGGTCGACCGAGCCTATAAATAGGAGCTCATTTGAAAGAGCTCGATGCTGATGAACAACTGATCTTCGACTCACATGATCACATGCTGTTGAAGTGATTTCTAAAGAGAGAGTCTCTTATTAACTCTCAAAGTTTCATGCGACTCTGAATGTTGGTGATTACCTTCGAGGACTTCCGGGGATAGGAAGACAGAGGTGTCGACAACCTTATTGTTCGAGGGCTTCCTTGCTGAGTAAGACATAGGATGCCAACTACATTGAAGTTAAGGGCTTGTGGGGATAAAAAGACAGAGATTCTAATCTTCGTATAGAGGGCTTACACTGGTGTGGGTAAGACAGACTTGCTTGAAAGTATAAATCAAGGGACCTTTATCCAAGATTGTTGGTTACCCTTCTCTTTGGGTTAAAAGACATATATCTTGTTACTTGTAGTTTTACTACTTTTTTGTTTCCACTGAATATTGTATTGTAAGTAAAGAATAAATTTATTATACTTCCTTACATGTACTCTGTTTCATTTAGATTCTATACGCATAAAGGTAGAATCTCATATTGTAAACTATAGTTAAGTTTCAATTTCCAGATACATATTTCTGGAACCTACATTCAGAATCTCTTTCCAGTTTTATGAAAGTACATAGAACCTGATGTTTATTACTTCATTCCTTATTCCAAGTTTTCAATTGGTGATAGAGGTGTTGTAAATTTGCTTAGGTTAACTTTGTTAAACTAGAACATTCCTTATCTAAGGAAAAAATAGTTATCTGAAACCAACTTTAACGGTTCCAATGGAATTTTTAAAGTGTAAAATTCACCCCATCTTGTATATTGAGGATCTACATCATTATTTCAATCCTAAAATTGGTATCAGAGCAGGTCTCTGAAATACATGTACACACGTATATGTTTTTCTTGCTCACTTTATCATTACGAACATTATCATTCCGAACTTTCTCATTCCGAACAATGTGGTTACGAACTTCTTTCTACTAACAAGTTTGTGTTCCAAAGGTTATATTAAGTTTGACAAGAGTTAATGTCAGTTCCATTGATAATCTAAATCCTACAAGACCACCCATTTTTAATCGTAATGACTATGAGTACTTGAGAGATCGAATGATGACTTTTGTTATCAATACTGGAGTGGACAACATCCTTATGCTTACTGAAGATTGTAAAATTCCTGATAAGGAAGTTAAAACATTTACTAACCAGGAAAAGGAAGAGTATCAAATCAATTATAAGGTACACAATACTTTACTTTGTTCAATGACTAGAAACATATATAGCCACATTTCTTCTTTTGAAGAAGCTAATTGTATCTGGAAGAAGATAGAGGTTACACACTTTGGAACTTCTAAAGTAATTGAAACTAGGAGAGCTATACTTAGAGTTGAATTCCATGGCTTGAATTTTTCTTATGGTGATCCAATTTGTAATTTTCAACAGAGTTTTATGAATATCATCAACAGTTTACAGTCTATGAAAGAGAAAGGGTTAGATAATGAAGAACATGTCGATAAGATAATTGATATTATGCCCAATGAGTGGGAATCCAAAAGAACTGCTATAGATGAGAATAGTAAGGTCACTCAAATTTGTCTTGATGAGATATTCGGAACTCTTCTCCAACATGAAACCAGAATGAAGAGAGATGCTGACAACATCAAGAACAAGAATGGGAATGCTACTATTGCTTTTACAATAACATCAAATCATATGAAAGCTAAGACTCCAGAGAGAGTAACCAAATCCATGTCTAAGAAGATGTTTGTTCAATCAGAATCTAGAGAAAGTGAAATCTTAGAAAATGGGTTAGAAAATCTTGCTCGAAAAATGAACAAGATAGTTGTCCAATGAAATTTTAAATCCAAGTATAAGAAAAAGGAAAGGAAAGATAAGAAGGATTGAGAAGTCAAGTGTCATGAATGCAAGAGAGTTGGACATATTGGACAAAATTTCCCTTTTCTCCAAAAGAATGAAAGGAAAGAAAGGAATTCAGACAGGAACAGAAAAAAGTATTATAAATCCAAATCTAAGAACGTTTTGAAAGAAAATGACACCTAGAGTGCCATTGGTGGTGACTCTTCAGATTAATCTTTTGATTATGAATCTTCAGGACAGAAGAATATTGGTCTTATAGCCAGATTACCTATTGACAATCATTGTATTCTGGTTAAGGTACGAAATGTTGAATCATTGACCAATGTTTCTTTAAATTCTAATAATAATAAGTATTATAATTCATCGGATGAAGAATCCTATTCTGATGAAGAAAATAATTCACCTACATATGATTAAGTTTCTAGGTTTGCTGAACTATTTTAGATTGAGAACTCTAAACACAATAAGAAACTTGATAAGGCAAACTCTAGGAATTCTATTCTTACAAAAGAGATATCAGATATTTCTAAAGATCTTGATAGGAAAAATGCTGATTTTGAAAGTATTTTGAAAAATCATGAGGAAGTAAGTTCTAAGAAGAAAAAACATTCTAAAGAGTTAGAAAAAGTAATTTCTATGAAAAATATTTTCGAGCCTAGCTCTAGTTCTAAAACTAATGACTTTGAGGATAAAAACTTGGTTATAAAACTCAGGTCTGAAATTTTTTCCTTAAATAAGTGATTATCAACCATTACCCATGGTAATGAAAATTTTGATAAAATGTATTCCCAAATACGACCTTTAAGAAATAAATCCGGATTTGGTAATACCCATGCAAAACCATTTTTTAGTAACAATTATGTTGTTCCTCAAAGTGCCCCATTTTGTACCAAGTGTCAATGTAGTGGTCACTGGGGAAGGAATTGTTCCTTAAACAAAACCCAATCTCTAGGATTTCACAAAGCTTATTTTTCTAAGAAGATGTGGGTACCTAAAATTTTGTTATCTGGAAATCTCGGATCCAAACAAGTTTGGATTCCGAAAGTCTAATTCTTTTCTTAATTTTAGGAAAATATAGAGTGTACCAGCAACAACACATGGTACATGGATAGTGGATGTTCCAGGCACATGATTGGTAACAAAATCTATTTTGAAATGATTATCAAAACGAAATGAGGATTGGTAACTTTCAGAGATAATGCTAAGGGAGAGATTGTTGGTATTGGTAATATTGTTCTTCTAGGTAAAACCTCTATTTAAAATGTTCTTTTTGTTAAGGGTCTTAAGCACAACCTCATTAGCATAAGTCAGTTATGTGATGAAGGATACCTTGTGAATTTTAGAAATGATAAGTTCTTAGTTCACAATTCCAAGGAATAATTTATTCTCTCAGCCAATAGGCAAGATAATGTTTACACCCTAAATTTAGAAGACCTCAGAATCCAAGACTTACCTTGCCTAAGTGCAATAGAAGATCATTCCTAGTTATGGCATAGAAGACTAGGTCACTGTAACCTTAGGAACTAATTCAAACATTCTAAGAAGAAACTAGTTAAGGATCTACCAGAGCTTAGATTTGATTCTTCTAATGTTTGTGATCCTTTTCTAAATGGAAAGCAACATAAATCTAGTTTTATATAAATTGGTGAAGTCCCAACAACTGATGCATTATAGCTAGTGCACGTGGATCTTTTTGGACCAACACAAACTAGAAGTATTGGAGGAAAATACTATGTGTTTGTTCTAGTTGATGATTACATTTGATTTACTTGGGTTTATTTTCTAGAAAGGAACTATGAAGCTTTTTCTTATTTCAAAAGTTTTAGAGCTCATGTTAAAAATGAGAATAACCTTCCATTGAAAACTATTCATAGTGATCGTGGAGGGGAATTTCAAAATTCTGATTTTGAAAGATTTTGTAGTAGGAAAGGTATTACTCACAATTTTTCAGCACCTAGAACTCCTCAACAAAATGTTTTAGTTGAGAGAAGAAATATAATTCTTCAAGAGATAACTAGAACCATGTTGAGTGAATATTCAATAGCTAGACATTTCTGGGCGGAAGCTGTAAGTACTGCTTGCTATACTATAAATCATGTTTTGATTAGGCCTTTTCTTAATAAAACTCCTTATGAGTTATGGAATGGTAGAAAAACAAGACTATCCTACTTCATGGTTTTTGGTTGCAAAGTATTAATATTAAATATTAAAGATAATTTACATAAATTCGCACCAAAATCCGGTGAAGGATTTTTCTTAGGTTATTCCACAACTTCTAAGGCATATAGAGTTTTCAATAAAAATAATTGTACTGTTAAAGAAATAGTGCATGTAAAATTTGATGAGTCTGATCCTTTTGTTTTTAAACTATCCCAACCTACATCCTCAGATGTGTTTTCAAAAACTGATTTCCAACCTTTGTTAGAAGATCCTTCTGATAAGGAAAATGTTCAAGAAGATACTTTTGAAACTTTTACCCCAGAAGATTTTCTACCCAATGTTGATGAACAGGATTTTCAAAACCCAAATCAGGTGTTTCTTAAGAATCATCCCAGTGATAGTATCATTGGTGATGTAAATCAACCTGTAAGGACTAGATGATCCTTAAGAAATGAAATAGAACATCTAGCATTTCTTTCCCTATTAGAACCAAAAAGCACTGATGAAGCTTTAGGTGATGATGATTGGATCAAAGTCATGCAAGATGAAATAAATGAATTTGAGAGGAATAAAATCTAGACCATGGATGAAAGACCTAAGGAAACTTCTGTTATTGGTGTAAAATGGGTTTTCAGAAGTAAATGTGATGAAAATCGAGTCATAGTAAGAAATAAAGATAGACTTGTTGCTAAAAGCTATAATCAGCAAGAGGGAATAGACTATGAAGAAACCTATGCTCCAGTAGCTAGACTTGAATCTATCCGTATTCTACTTGACTTTGCAGCATTCTTTAATTTTCAACTGTTTCAAATGGATGTGAAATTTTCTTTTTTTAATGGTTATGTTCAAGAGGATGTTTCTGTTGAACAACCTCCTAGCTTTGAAGATACCAAACATCCTGATCATGTTTTTAGAATTACCAAAGCTCTGTATGCTCTTAAACAAGCCCCATGAGCATGGTATGATAGACTCACTGGATATTTGCCTCAAAATAACTATTTTAAGGGAAATGAAGATCCATCCCTTTTTATAAATAACTATAAGAAAAATGTTTTGATTGTTCGAATTTATGTTGATGACATCATATTTGGTTCAACTCATCAATCTTTAACTGACTCTTTTGCAAGTCTAATGAAATCTGAGTTTGAAATGAGTGTGACGGGTGAGTTAACTTTTTTTCTTTGTTTTCAAATTTCTCCAAAACCAGAAGAAATCTATATATATCAACATAATTATATTAATGATCTTCTAAAAAGTATGGCTATGACAACACTATGAGTATAAGTACTACCATTGGTACCTCAAACTCATTAGATCTTGATGAAGCTGGGAAACCAGTAGATCAAACATCTTTTATAGGTATGATAGGATGTTTACATTACTTAATAGCTAGTCGACCAGACTTGATGTTCTCAATATGCTTATGTGCAGGATATCAATCCAATCCTAAGGAATCCCACTTTAAAGAAGTAAAAAAGAATTTTTATCTACCTTAAGGGAACCACAGATCTAGGATTATTTAATACATCTGGAAATGATTTTTTTCTAAAAAGAATTTCTGATGCTGACTTTGGTGGATGTAGAATTGATAGAAAAAGTACATCCGGAACTTGTCATTTCATAAGAGATTCGCTAGTTTCTTGGTCTTTCAAAAAGAAACATTCTTTAGCACTTTCCACTAATGAAGCCGAATATGTAGCAGCTGGATGTTGTTGTGCTCAAGTATTGTGGATGCAACACACACTCACAGACTATGGCTTGAGTTTTTCTAAAACTCAAAATTTGTGTGATAACACAAGTGCCATTGCCCTAAGTAAGAACCTTGCACATCACTCTCGTGCAAAGCACATAGATATTAGGCATCACTTTCTTAGGGATCACACACTAATATGAGATATTATTCTTTAGTTTACCGGGACGCAAGATCAACTTGCTGATATTTTCATAAAATATTTGCCTTCTGATAGATTTGAATACATTAAACAGTAGTTAGGAATGATAACCGTATGGTAATCATTCATAATTATCTTTCTGTGGAAATATTCTCATTACAGTAATAAACTTTTTTTCATAGGGGGAGTACATTTTATTTTTAGATTAAATACGTTTTTCAAAGTTTGTTTTCAAAATTTATGGAACTAAAATTCCGGAATGGGAATTTCTAGAACTGAAATTTTCAAGAATGGAGATTTTTGTATAGAAAAATTCTGGAATGGAAATTTTTGTATTGATAACTTCCAGAATGGAAAGTTTCGTACTGGTATTTCCATAATGAGATTGTCCTACCGCGACTTCCATAATGAGCTTTTCGTTTTCAAACTTGTGTAATGAAATTTTCATGATGAAAATCTTGTAATGATTTTTCTTTTTCTATGTTGAGTTTTTCATAGTGGTTTTTGCGAACAATGTCTTCTCGTAGTAATAAATTTTTTTTCCATAGTTAATTTTTCTTCAAAAAGAATATTACCCATTACGAATAATTCTCTTAAGCCAATTTTAAAGGTATTATTTCCTTACTTATGTTTTCGAAATCATGTTTTACTAGCTGGTGTTTTCTTATATTGTGTTTTCGGACTATGGTTTTCTTAAATCATTGTTTATACAAAAACCTCAAAAGATCGGGTTTAAGTTTTCTTGCGGGATGGTTCTCAACCGTTAGATCATATCAATGTTTTTTCAACCATTAGATGAATATGGAAGAGAAATGGTCAAATTCTTTGCCTATATAAAGGGGACCCCGAGACACATCCCACATCGGTTTTTTTCAAGCTCCAACATCCCGAAGCTCTGCCTCTCTGTTTTAAGGCTGTTCTGATCTTCAGCAAACTCCGTTCCGAACTTCCCAGAAGTCTTCAGATCTGAATGTCTATGGAAGTAGCTTCTCAAGACATGTCTTCTTGTAAGCCAATTTCCACGTGGTTAGTATATAGAGAAATGTTAGTTCATCCTGATTTCTTCAACATGTATGATTATCTTATATCCAAGAACATTAAGATTAAAGGATGGGAAGATGTTGTTGTGTCTAAGCCCGGAAATCAAGATGATGTATATTCATATTTTCTTATAGAGTTCTATGAGACAGTTTCCTTCTCTAAAGAAGATGGTAGGGAGAAATTGTCATTTAAGACTTATGGAAAGAATTATAAGCTTTCTTATACCAAGGAAGCCAGCTTAGTAGGGCTGAACAATGAAGGAGAAGCTGATTTCAACACTCATGTTTTCCCGGATTCAAAGGGAATATTTGACAAGGAAAAAAGATTTGGAGACTCTTGGACTGTCAGATGATAAGGCTCCGAATATTTCCAGTCTGTCTATGAATTTTAGGATTCTAGAATTTTGGGTAGAAGGCTTTATCGTACCGAGAAAAGGTGACAAAGACAGTTTGAAGAAAATTGAGATCTACATTCTAGATTTTTTGATAAATCTAAGTATGTTTAATCTGATGAAACACATTCTTATTACCGTTTAGAATGTTAATAAAGGGAATCTGAGAGCTCAGATCATAATGTATCCAACAATCATCTAGATGTTAATAGTTCAGTTCCTTGAGTCTTTCAAGGAGGCTGGCAAGTCTAAGCCAAGAGTTTGAAAAATTATGTTGGTGAGTAATGGTACCCTCAAAAGGATGGATGTTGCCTTTGAAAAAAATACTGGTCAGTTCATTGATTTACTAGATCAACAAGAAGCGGTTCCGAAATATGGTGAACCAGAATCCTCTAATCCAGTGAAGAGGAGAATGTTGAAAGAAGTTGAAGTTGAAGCAGAGAATCCCAAATCTATGGAATTTCATTTCGCACCTCCAAAACCAACGAAGAATAAAGCTTACCTTGATGAGGTAGTTTCTAAGTGCAGGGAAATAAAAGAGAAAAGAGTGCAAGGGGAGCCTCAGCTTTTCTTGGATCCTGTAGAGGCTATGGCCTTGAAGGAAAAGACAGCGGATGAGCTAGAAAAATAAGTGAAAGAAAAGAAGCTTAAGAATAATATGTCTGAAGCAGAGGTGGATTAGACATTATTAAATCTTAATGATATGACCTCCGGAAACAATCATGTTCCGAGTTCTTTCTCTTTGGAATCTCTACTGTAGACTCCAGGAAGAAAATTTGTCACTCCGGAGAAGGAAAAAGTTAAGCATGTTAAGGAAATTTGAGCATTTTGAGCAAGAGGAAGAAGCAGTTGCTGAAGGTAGTGGTGAGACCGGAGATCTTTTGAAGCAAGTAGACAATTATAAGGGGTCACCTTCGGAACATCTTTCGCTCTTTACTTCAGAATCTGAGTCTACTAAGTAATTCACTCCAAGGAAGGATGAGGAGAAAGGATAAAAAGAAGTAGCATATCATGCAGAGGAAGAACAAGTTCTACATGATGTTGCTCAAATGGAGAATATAGAGGATGGTGCTCAAAAAGTTGCTGATGTCGAATACAATGTTGTTCAAGTTTCTGATAGTGAACAGAATATTTTGGAACAACAATCCATTCCGAAAAGGGACAAGGGAACGAAACTTGTTGTTGATACCCCGAGCTTAGTGGTTGTAAGGTGAAGGGAATTTCGTGATTATTCTAAGAAGAAGAATGAGAAATTTGAAGAAGAAAATTCTCCAATCATATTCTCGGATTCAGAGTCATCTTCGTTGGGGAATGACTTTGTTGTTCAGTCATTAAAGATGATGGTAGGTACTATTCCGACCTTCTCAAGTATTGATTCCTGATTCCAGATTCTATAACATACTACGAACAGAAAACAGACTCTGAATCCACGGTTATGGATAAATGTGTTGAGATCCAGGATCAGTTCAAAACCTTTTTTGTCGCCTATGAAGCCCACAAAAGGTCTTGTAAAAGAATGACTAGGTGGTCGATGAAAACCGTAGAAGAGATGAGGCTCTTGGATGAATTTCAGGATAATGTTAAAGATGATTTTGAGACAGAAGATAGGAAGATAAATGATCTAACTTCTTCCTTTGAAGAAAATTTGACAGATGAAAATAATTTCCAGATTCAAGAAGTCAGAGATCTGAATGGGATGCTGAATTTTGTTGCACAAAACTGGATGAATGAAAGGGATCATCGGAATGAGATTGAAGAGAATTTATTAAAGCAAGAACAAGTTTTGAAAGCTCAGGAAGAAAAGCTTAAAGCCCAGGAAGAAAAGATTGAAGATCAAAGTGCTAGAATAGTTTAGTTACAGAAGTAAGCCGAGGAAGATTATAAAGACATGATGAAGATAAAGACTATTCTCAAGGGTCTTATTTCAAAGGAAAAAAATCCAAAATAGAAAAATATGATCTTTTGTTGTATCTTAGATTTCTTGTTTTTTAACTTTAAAACTTAATGAAAATATTTCTTGATCGTTTCTTTTGTATTTGTAACTAATTTTTCAGGTACTTTATTATATTTTCCATTCCTTCAAATCCTTTTTGAAAATCACAAAGGGGGAGAAAGAAAAAGAACCCTAAAAAAAGGGTATAAGGAAAAAAGAACCTTAACAAGGGGGGAGAAAGGAAAAGAACTCCAATAGAGTTTATCTAAGGGGGAGTTTTTCATTAAAGAATACAGTCTTATTCTTAATGAAATACCATTCCAAAAATATAGAATACGATTCTTAGAGTTTCAAAGCCTAAGGGGGAGTTAGTTGTATTCATCAACATCCATAAGCAAAGGGAGATAAGCCTTAATGTTTTCTTTCTCCTTAGTCTTTCTTTTTTGTAAGGATGTTTTTGTTTTCCAAAAAGGGGGAGATTGTTGAGTCGATAAGGTTTTCCTTATGACTTTTCCATTCCTTCTTGTTTTGAAAATCACAAACACCTTATCTTTAAGGAATATTGCTTTTATAAGGAAAATCGCTTTTATAAGGAAAATCACTTTTATAAGGAAAATTTATTTTATAAGGAAAATTTATTTTATAAGGAAAATTGATTTTATAAGGAAAATTGCTTTTATAAGGAATATTATTCTTATCATTTTTTCATTATTGATATTCTTATATTCCATAAGTATAAGAATCTGTTTCATTTCTATATTCTCCGAATCGTTTAATATTTTTATATGAAGCATTCTATCTTAGGATCCGAATTCTGGATACGAACTCTAAAAAAGTTCCACTCCGAATTCTGGATATGATCTCTCATGAAGTTCGACACTGAAGTTTAATGACAAATCTTGATTACAAATTCTCATTAGGAATTTTGATGACAAATTATCATTCCGAATTCTCATTCTTAATTCACCTATTGAGCAGAATATGATCATCTTTACTTTATACACTCTGAATTTATATAGACTACGAAAATTATTTTTGCTTAGACTCCGAACATTCAATTTTCTTACACTTTTATATTTTGTCTACTCATTAATATTTTTCTTACACTCTGAATCTTCACTCCGAACTTTTGAGTTAGACATAAAACGATGTCATACCTTCTGTTACAATAGTTTTGTTACAAAACGATGTCTTCTATTCCATTATAAACTAGCCGTTGGTTAAGTGACACGTGTACAGGTCCTCCAATTTTTAAGGAAAATATGACCGTTGGAATGGAGGTCGACCGAGCCTATAAATAGGATCTCATTTGAAAGAGCTCGACGCTGATGAACAACTAATCTTCAACTCATGTGATCACATGCTGTTGAAGTGATTTCTAGAGAGAGAGGCTCTTATTAACTCTCAAAGCTTCATGCGACTCCGAATGATGGTGATTACATTCGAGGACATCCAGGGATAAGATGACAGAGGTGCCGACTATCTTAAAGTTAGAGGGATTCCTTGCTGAGGAAGACATAGGTTTCCAACTACCTTGAAGTTGAGGGCTTACAGGGATAGCAAGACAGTGATTCTGATCTTCGTATCGAGATCTTACCTTGGTGTGGGTAAGACAGACTTGCTTGAATGTATAAATCAAGGTACCATTATCCAAGGTTGTTGTATACCCTTCTCTTTGGGTTAAAAGACTTATATCTTGTTACTTGTAGTTTTACTACTTGTTTTTTTCCACTGCATATTGTATTGTAAAGAAAGAATAACTTTCTTATACTTCCTTAATTGTACACTGCTTCATTTAGATTCTATACGCTTTAAGGTAGAATCTCATATTGTAATCTTTAGTTTAGTTTAAATTTCCGGATCCATATTTCTGGAACCTACTTTCGGAATCTCTTTCTAGTTTTATGAAAGTACATAGAACATGATGTGTATAACTTCATTCCTTATTCCATGTATTCAATTGATGATAGAGGTGTTGTGAATTTTCTTAGGTTAACTTTGTTAAACTATAACATTCCTTATCTAAGGAAAACATAGTTATTCGTAACCAACTTTAAAGGTTTCAAAGGAATTTTTAAACTGTAGAATTCACCCCCCCCTCTTGTATATTGTGCATCTACATCATTATTTTGATCCTATAATCACTAAGAGAATTTATATATATTTTTTGAAAATATTATTATTTAATTGTGATTTTTATAACATAGCATATAAATTAGTGGGTAAAAAATATGATTAACCACATTATTAAATATATGTACAATGTTCTTTCTTAATAAAAAATTATTTAATAACTCTTATGTAATAATCACTCAATTTTTAGTAAACTAATATTATTCCTTAATAGGGATTTTATTCGTACATGATTTTCATTTCATTTGTTGTATAAAAATTATATTTAATTAATGAATGATTTAGAAAATTTATTTTATGAAATGAAAAAAATGTATAGTCTATCTTATCAAATATAAATTACTGTGAAATTTAGGGCATATCTGTAAATATTGATTTTTCAATGAATGGTGAAAAATACCAATTTTTCAAATACAATGAATTATTTTAATGAAAAAGATAATTTAATAGGAAATATATTTTATGAATTGTTTTTATTATTATAAAATGATTAATTTTATTTATTATAATATAATTTTCATCAATAAATTTACTGAGTTTGATCTAGGATAAATTTTATGCTTAAAAACATATGTTTTCAAAAAACTTTTTTTTGATTCATTTTAAGAATTTATATAAAATTTAATTTATCATACATTTAGAAATGAATCTTCAAAATTTATAATATATTATCAATTAGGAGGGTCAAATTTTTATAATGGTTCCATTTTATTCTTAGGCATTTTAATGAAATTTGTGGTAAAATTTATGACATCACTAAAGGGTAAATTCACTAAGGACAAAGTAAAGTAATTAGGCATTATAAATCAACCAAAAAAATTAATTTATTTCATTTAATTATATTAATTTATACATATAACTCTCAATTTTTAATATATTTTATTTTAGTTCCATTTTACCTCATTATTGATATTTATATTATTTTAAGTAATGAAAATTCCAATATATTCATATTTTTAAAACTATTTTGTATGTTGAGATAAGGATGAGAATATTTTATGGATGAATTTAATGGATTATTATAAATAATTAATTTAAATTTAATATATTAAAGTATTTTTATTTTTATTTATTTAATAAATTTTTAAGAATACTTTTGGAATGCTGAAACAATATTTATTTAGCCGACAAAATAATTAAATAATTTTTTTAATAATATTTAACGTAATAAAACTAGCGTGAATTATTATATACCATAAAATATATAGATAATTAAAACATATTAGGAATCCTTTATGTGAAAATATTAGAATTACATATTTTTATTGGTGTTCTTAAAGTCAAACTAAATAAATAGCATTAAAAAATAAAAATAATGTTATTTAATGAAAATGATATTATATTAAATTATTTAAAAATCATAATAAACATTAAATAGTAAAATATTATAATTATGGATGAAAATGGAATCGGTTGTATATTTATGGTCTAATTATATTTTTATTTTAACATTATTTGCTTTTATAGTGTAAAAACGATTTTTTTAATGGTAATTTTCAAAAGGGAAACCAAGAATTTATTACATAGATATTCGTGTGAAAGAATATATTAAATGTTTAAAATATATATTTTATGAGATTATTTAGACTCATACTTTAATTTTATTATAATTATATCAACTTGGATCAATTTTTACTTAATATAAATTTATATTAATTTAAAACATTAAGAAACTCAATGATTTCCCCACCCCACACTTGTAAAAGGGCATCCATCCATTAATTTAAATACCCTAGTTTTAAAAAATAAACTCAATGGAACCCTAAATAATTCTCTTTTAAAAATTATTAATAATGTTATATAGGTCCAATTATTCCTAAAATGAAAACCTTAGGTCACTTAAGAGAAGAAAAAGTTGAGCTCTTTCAATGATGATTCAACCATCTTTACTGACACTTTCAATTTTATCTTCCTCTTATACTTCCTCTAAATCTATAGTAATTATCCTAAAATAATAAATTCAATATCAAAATTATACTGTGATGTTTTTATGAAAAATACCAACCATTTGACATCTCTTTTATATTTTATGAAATGAAAAAATACCTCACTCGTGCATACGCAAGAATTAACTTTTCCACATAGCGGTGTGATTTTATTAATTAATTAATTTACCTAGATGGTTATAAATATAAAACCATTTATTATATATATATATATATAATATGACATTATGGTTCATTTTAATTTATAATATTATATCTATATATTTTTTACTTTCCAATATGTTAGAAAATGATAATGTATCCCATGAATATGTGTGGAATACCACCTCCACAGAGTGATGTGGCATTTTTATACTTTATGATATATATGAATTGTAATAAGTATATATTTAATTAATTTATAAGAAATATATGATATTAAAATTACTTATTAATGGATTTTTTATTATACTTTATTTCATTCCATCCGTCAAAATGTTGAATGAAATTCCATGCATTCGCTCAACCTACCTTCAATAATGACTCTAGATTTTCATACGTGTATATTACTTGTTCTATTATTAATATTCCTTACATTATAGGAAAAAATTATTGATTAATGCAATAGTTTAGTGTCTTTAGAAACATGGAGACATGGACAACTGATACATAGGCAGACTAAATCATCTCCCACTATTTTATTCATAACTAGAACCATACATAGACATATAAAAGATAATACATTTCATCATAACATAGGGATAAAAAAATAACTACTGAACTCGATGCTCAATAATGATAAATAGGGGAGATATGTAAGGATAACATGATGATATAGTCATGATAATGTGACAATAACATTTTAAAACCATACCCTATATATAAAATATCTTAATCATGAGTCATGGAATAAATAGTGGTATATCATGAGACATGAATCATTAAGAAATAAAAAAATGATCCATGTGATCATAACATTATCATAAGCCATTGATTTATGGAATAAACATAATCATAAAAAATCATTTCAAATGTATCCATGGCTCACTACCAAAGCTATCACAATAGAATGGGTTCTATCTCCAGACCATTATAGTTGTCAAGGATCACTATAATGACCATAAAATAATATAATTTCCATTAATGAACCATGTTCACTACCCATTATAGTCATATATACCCCATGAAATATAAATGTATACCTAATGAAATGGATGGAGATATAGCTTCATCCCATCAATGAATGAAAATCATTCATATGTGTTCCAGAATATCAAAAAATATTCAATATATATTAACACATAAAATTAAATAGGGTTCATAATCATTTCATTATATCATAACCTGTGGAAAATAGACAAGTTTTATTATCATTTCATCACTTCGTCATTGCATAACTAGTGAAAACACGTAGTCTTCATATAAATTTCCTCATGGTATATCCCATGGAGGGGAAATAGGTTTCATTAACATAATTCCATAATAAAAATAAACCATATAGAGAAATAATATGAATGATAAAATCATATCATATCCCATTTAAGGAATATTTATAATCAATGAATTTCATCTTTGATGGAAAACAATTTTTAAAGGAAGTTTAAAAAATTTCTTGAGGAAAAATTCCTTTCAACATAGAGAAACACTTTTTAAAACATAAAAAAATTTGAATATATTTTTCTTCGATAAAAAACATGAAAACATATAAAGTAATAATCAAAGTAAATAAATGTCATTAAAACAGGATGTTTCATTATTGTTATACACATTAAAACAATGATTCCTTTCACATTTTCAATAAAATCCAAACATGCATTTTTTTAAGAAAAAAATGAATACTACATTCAAATTTTTTCAAAAAAGTAAAACATGAGTAAAAAATTCTTTTAAAAATCATATTATAATATTAAAAATATTTAGAAAATATTTATAGAAAACATTTTTTTAGAAGAATTTAGACTTTGTACCGAAGAGATTAATAATGTATTATTTTCTTAAAGAAAAATTCTCAATAATTTTATGTACAAAATGGAAGAAAAATATAATATTACATAAAAATATAATGAATAACCATTGGAGAAAAAATTAATGGGATTAATGATATATGGTTTTCAATATTTTATCATTAGAAATATAATTATAAACAATCCTGATAAACGATGAGATTGTAACATAACATATTTACCACTTTGGTATCATTGAATAATAATACCCTTGACGGAATAATATAAAATATAATTATGATAAATTAAATCATTATTTCACATATTAGTGGTGATTTATATAAATCTCGTAAAATAATAGTGGTGTATAACACAACACATGTCTCAAAGAATGAAAATTGAGACACAAATCCCATACCTTGTGTCCCAAACTTCATCACACACATTAAAACCTCACGTATAGTATATATAAGTTTATATAACTATAATAAATAATTATATTTATTAATATAAAACAATATTTTTTCCTTTTAACTATTTATTAACCATTTATTAACAATTCCCTGTCAAAGTTACATTTGAGGTAATAACTACATTGTTTTTCATATATGATTCATTTTATTATTTTTGATCCTCCTAAGTTGATCATGATTTCATCATGATTTAATAATATAAAAAATTTTATCCCTATTATAAATATCATATATTTTAAATATATATGAACATAGAGTAATCCTTAAAATTTAGTGATAAAAAATTGAATACACTGTTCATGGAGATGGTAAGCAGTACATACACATGAATGCTATTTCTATTTTCTTATTGGATTGAATGAAGTAAATATAATAGATATATTATAATTAAAAAATAATTTTTATTTCATATATACTAGATATTCTCATTAAACCCATCTTTATTACATTCAATGTAAAGGGTGAATGAATCACATCGCTTCGCGATGTTGTCGTCCGTACAGACGAGCGACATTATCGTATTACCAAAAATAAAACTGTATGAATTTATGTGTGAGATAACAATTATAGAATAAATATATAATAATAAATACAATACATAATTAATAAATAATTCACTATACCCTTCCATTATATATTTAATGAAAAAAGGAATGAAATTTGTTTGTGAGGTGGTAATCCACTTTACACACGAATGACATTTTCGTAACCCATTTGATGGATGTTGAGATGGTTATAGTTAATGAACAAAAAAATATTTATTATCAAATTGATTAAAATGTGTTTATTATATCATTATTTAATAATAATATTTTAATTAGGTGTAGTAGGGAAATTATGTCCATTGATGAATGATACCACTTCTTCAGGTATCCTCCTTATGTTTGCACCAAAAGACTTCTTATATTGGATTTCAATCCAAAATAATGTTTATAAGATAAAAATAGTGATATTGGGAGGTGATTTAATCATTTAATGGATGAACCAACATATTTTTAATGTGTGATAAAGCAAATATAAGGGGATTTCTTTTATAAGATATGTGAGTGGTACACTTGTAGCTTTTTGATGGAAACAATATACCCACATTTGTATCATGCCACAAGGATCCAAAATAGAGAATTATTGAAACTATAAGTTAGAAAGTAGAAATATATAATTACAATGTGTTATTGAAATGTTTTGGGCACTTTTTTACCCTTATATTTTTCGTTTATCATCTGGTAAGGCCATTTTTACCATAACCGCGATAAATAAGATTTTCATATTTTTCCTATTCATTTTGGAAAAAAATTAAGCATAACTTATTTTATAATATAAATTACTATTATTCAAAATATGAAATAAATTTTTTCAAATTCCATTAAAATAATTGTAAAATTATAAATAAAAAATTAATCCCAAAGTTGCGATGATAAAAATCGATTTTAAACAAAAAACGTTTAATAGTTTACAATGTTTGAATATTACAGTTATATATAAAATTGATCCTAATTAAATAAATCTTTTTAATGTATTTATAATTGAACCAATGTTTCCTTAAATAAGTTAAAAATTCAATTAAATTTCATAAATAATTAAAATGTCTAGGCAATTTTCAATTAAAATTCAATATTTTAAACTATTCATCAAAAATGACAATTTTCATAATAGTCAAAAAAATGAAACCTATGAAATATTGGAAATGATTATTTTAGAAACACTTATTTTATCATATTAATTTTAATTTTTTCAATTATTAATATTATTATTGTGTACAAAATTAAAAATAAATTATTTTTTGAGAAAATAGTAATTTTAGAACATATAAAGACCATTCTAAAACAAAGTGATTCTTTTATCAATATGTCATATATATATATATATATATTTAAAATCAATAGAAAAAATTTTAAAATTAGCTATTACTTTTATTATATGTGTGTTTAATGGCTAGGTTATAACGAACATGTTCAAATAACTATATTAGTCATATATCACAACATTTTTAAATCTCAGTGTCATGTGTAATGAAATATAACCAGTGATGCATATAGCACACGCCTGAATTGGTGTTACACCTAATGATATATATATCAATGAAGTTTAATTTATTAGAAAAAAATAATTCAAAAAAATCATGGTTTTATCTTCTACCCCACTTTAAAAAAAATCCCTAGAAATTCATCACACTGATACAATAGACAGGGATACTTCTACCTCATCATATCATCATGTTATTATATAGATTACTATAATTGGTGGTTTATACAGAAAACATTAACTAGGTGAGTGGTTTATTTCCTAGAACATTCTCTATATGATCTATAATCTATTTAAGTTGTTCATTATAAGAATGATATTTTTCTATTAGTATTACAAATCAGTTTAGCACATGTGAATGGTTAAGTATGTACTTCCTCAGGGGAGATATGTGGATCAAATAATGGACTTGAGAGAGTTTTACAAAATGATCCATGTGATAATGTGCATGCTTTATGTGATTAAGAATTTATGAGGGATCGATACACCCAGGGATCAGTTTCTCGTTCTTCAGAAATATCATAAACTTATTTCATGGATAAAATCATGGAAACACATTTTCACAAAATTAAAATTCTAGATCACACTGGGGATTTTCAAAATAAATTTTTTTTTCAGAATTTTCACTTTAATGATATGTTTTTAAATTTATATAACATTATCTACAATTTATTCAATTATATCAATTCTGAACATCTTTCTTTCGCAATCTCCATTCCAACTTGTTAAATATTTACAATTCGTTCCATATATGGATTCATATTGGTCCATCTAAATTCTTGAGTGAAATATATTATTATAAGAAAGCTAAAGTATGGTATGGTTTTCATCCAAACCACCTTTTAGATAAAAATAAAAATATCTCAACCTATTCAATAGGGGTTGTATTATTCTCTCAACATGACCGTCTATTTTAGGATGAAACATAATACTAATAATTAGTGATGAAACTCAACTTTGTATCAAGAGCATACTGATTAATTCATATGAACATTGAGGAAATCCTCATATCCTGATTAGTCACAATGGAATGTGGTACTCCATGAACCCTGACCAGTTAATCAATGTATATCATGGAGTGATAATCATGATAGAATTATTCTTTGATAGTAATTAAATGTGATGAATTTGTAAGGTGATCAACTACAACCCATATAACATTGTGATCTTTAGTCATTTTGGGGGGTCCAATGAGAAAATTTATGGTGATTTTTCTATTTCAGTTATGGTATTTGAAATGAATGTAACATAACCTAAAAATTTTTGTCTTATAGACATAAATTTCTATCATACCAAGAACTAAGATGAAAACTCTATGATGCCTCTCTTTATTTCATCAAAAAAAATTATTATTTCAAATCACTATATATATTCATACTTACAGGATGAATTGATAATGAATAACTATGAGCTTCCTCTTGAAATTCCTTCATTAAGAATAGTATAGATGAAAAACATAAAAGGTTTCTAAACCATTTGATTCTATCAGGATCAAGGTTACACCCTGGAATATTTATAACCTTATTTTACAACTATACATCTTCCTTTAACACGTATTTAATCATTACTTAGATAGATGGTTGAAAATTAAATTGAGAAAGATAATATTTCCCCCCTTACATTTATATTTCCACATCCATCCTTTGAAAATATTAAAATATTGGATATTTTTTAATACTTATCATTGATAATTTATCATGATTCTTTTGACTCAAACCATCATCCACCTTGTTCTCTTTCCTATGGTGGTAATGTATTCACCAGTCATAATCATTAATCGGGTCTAATGATCTTTTTTGGTACATATTCAACTCTTTATATTTGAATATATAAATTAATATTTTATGATCATTATATATATCATACTTTTCTCTATAAAGATAATTCCTCTATATATTTAGTGAAAAAATTTCCACAGTTACCTCCAAATCATTAGATGGGTAATTTTTCTCATAATTATTTTATTGTCATGAGTCAAAAGATATGGTCACTTCATTATACATAATAACAGATATCGATCACTTCTTGGATGGATAAATATTTATTACAAAACATTCTCCTCAATTGGTAAATTTCATGATATGTTCTCCAGCTAATATTCTATTCAGTTCATTGATATTTTCCCAACATTCACCCGTATTGGGGAACAAGGAACCCTTCCAAGTTAACTTGTTCATAGGATTAGATAAGCGTGAAAATCTACAAAAAGTTTCAATAATATCTAGCTAAAACAAAAAACTATAAATATCAATCCCCATTTTTTATCTCGAACAACAGTCAATTTCATCCTACATTGGTGGATCTATCTATATACACTCTCATGCGATAATATGACACAAAAATGAAAACTTTTGAATAAAAAAATAGCACTTCATGATATTCTCATAATGTTTCTATGTCATTAGGGTCTTTAGTACAATTTAAAAGTAGTATTCATGCCTTTAAGTTATATTTTTTTAATAGATAATATTAATTTCTATAAATACCACCACAAAATAATCAAGCAAATGTTGAAACACATTATTCATTAAATCCTTGAATATAGTTGGGAAATTAGTAAGAATGAATGAAATCACACCATAGTCATATGTTCCATACCTTGAACAGAATTTTGTGTAGGGTATATCATCATTCTTAACCTTAAATTGATGATATCCATAATTATGGTAAATTGTAGAAATGTATTGAGCTACACGATAGTGATCAAACATTTCATAAATACATGGAAGAAAATAATTGTTCTTAATAGTTTTCCTGTTTAGATAATAATAATAAAATAAATAGTTTCATTAATCTATATTTTTTTAAAGGAAAGGTTAACCCCATGGTGACTCACTTGTCCAAATGAGTTATTTGTCTAGGTTTTTTTCGGTGTTTATGGTTCAATTACTAAAATTAAATAAGGGCCATTCGATAGGGATATAATTTAATTATTATGGCACAAGATATGAGTTCTATTGATAACATAAATTCAAATTTTGGTGAATGGACCAGAACACATTATGAAAAGGAATCAACATTTTCATGGAGAATAGGAATATCATTGATGTCAAGTTTATCTTTAACCATTTGAGATAAACACCCATTCTGAATGGGAATTAATACGCACATAATGGATGTGATCTCCATCCTAAGTTTATACTAATCAATCACATTCATTGATAGTCCAATGTTGGATGTGAATATAAAATGTAACTTTCCATCCCCAATAATTGATGTATTATTTATGTATATAATGTCAATACATGCCTAAGAAAACATAAAATTTAACCATTATAAGAATAATAATATTTTTAAGAATCACCTACTGAAAAAAACCAATTGAAGATGAATCATATACTTGATATGTGATCATCATACCATTATGGATTCATTGCTAATTATTCTTTTAATCATTTTGTGGGAGTCATGATTCCCATATAAAATTCATCATATATGAAATATTGGGTGGTTCTAGACTGAAATAATACATTAAAATTTCTATAGTGTATAGTAAGTACACCATTCACTACATCTTTATTTCACCCTATATCAGAAATAATGACCCCATGATATTTACCTTTGTTTCTTAGCTTAAGTGGTTGTTGAGTTCAATCATCATCATTGACCCAGGGGTTTGGGCAGTGATTGGCATAATTTCCATTCTCCTTACACATGAATAACTAATGTGTTGGTGGGTTTGTATGGATCTCTCCCTCTATTCACATATTTAGATAAATATTTCACATCAATTTTGAATTATATTTCCTAAATAAATTTCTTCCCTCACTTAAAACATTTTATAGTACCTCTTAAGAAATTTCCTACATGTTCCTCTCGAAATTTTGAGCATAAAGGAAAGCCCATTTTCATCTCTCCATGGTTCTTAGATTTTTCTTTGAATTCCATTTTTCTCTTATTATAAAATACATGAAATTGATATGTAACTCCATACTCCATTTCCTCCTTGATATCACTTCACAAAATATATTCATAGATATTAATGTCTCTTATGGCTAACACCCTTCAGGTATATTTTTTAAGCCATTAAATAATTGATCAATGATACATTCAAGTTGGATAATAATACCATAATCATAACTGACAAGTCATGTAAAACATTCATCATGGGTACTAATAGATTCATCATTATTTTTATTTAGGTCAAGGAACCCCTTCACCATATACATATATATAATATGAATAAAGTTATTATTGAAAAATATATTCTTCATCTAATCCAAATTCTTAGAGTCAAGTTCACTATGCAGCCTCATATTCTTGATAATATTCCACCATGTATCTATTTCACCTTCCAAATGGTAGATATCCAAAATTAATTTTTTATGTTTTGAACATTGGAGAAGGGAAAATATATTTTCAATGGTATCAATACATTAATCAGAAACCAATAAATCAAAAAACCCATTTAAATAGGTTGGTAATTACCATACAAAGATCTTAATATAATGATGTTTCATGTTTTTCTCATTCAGAATTCAAACATGATTCATTTCCTAATTAAGGTTGTTTGAGAATTGAAACTAGATGTTGTATTTTAGCTCGCATGAAATTTGGATTCTTTAGAGGAAACTCAATTTAATTATCTACCACACTTAGCATTAATGCAATTATTTTGGGTACCATCCATTGACTAAAACCAATAATCATAGTGTAAGAAACAATAATTTTACTAGGTGACTATATAATAATGATAAATCACTTAGATTATGTCTAAATATTGACACCCTGTTTTTTAACCTTTGACATTTTTGGTTTATCCTAGTTCATTCAAAGTCATCATAGATTTAAATCCTTCAAGATGGATCACAAAGAGTTTGTAAATTTCCTAAACATATCCCATGGAAGTGTCAAAATAGGTTTGTAGGAAGGCTTGTTGTCATGAACTAGGTGATGATCATGTCAAACTAAATACATCGATTTTAGAGTTATAACCCAAAGGTACTTCTTTGCCATGGCCACAACCAATTGTAGTATCTAAAAAGAAACATAAGTTCATAGAAACCAGTCACTCTATCCTTTACCAAAATTTTAAGACATTTTTCATATACATTAACTCATCCATAAAATTATCCTTATACATATACTTAGGGAACTCACTAAGGTTTTTTCATCAATCTTTTCAAAGGATAAATAAACCTACGCTTTGATACCAACTATAATGACCTATTATTTTTATAAATATATATTACATAATTTTTTATTAATATTTATTAAATTACACAAACACATTACTAATGAACATAATATTATACTATATTAGGAAACTTGGAAGCTAAAAACATTTTTATGTAGTTATACAACATCATCTCCCAGTTTGTTCCTCATAACTAGAACCCTTATTATAAATATCATACATAGTAAATTTCTTCATGACATGGGTAAGTAAATATTATAAAGGGTGAGCTTAGATACTCAGTATGGGTAAAAAAGGGAGATACGTATGCCTAACATGAAGATACGGGTATGATTTAATGATAATGTAATTTTAAAATCATACAATTCATAAAAAAGAACATAATATTTGGTCATGGATTAATGATTGGATGTTTATAAGACACGAATCGTTATGGAATAAAATAATATGATCCATGAGAGAATAACATTGGCATAAGACATATATTTTTGGAATGCACATAAGCATAGATAAAAATTTTCATAATAGTAAAGTCTCACCTCCAAGTCTGTCATAGTTTAATGGGTTCACTCCCAAAACCACCATAGTAGTCATGGTTCTCTTCCATGACCATCATAGTGGAAAAAGTACCATATTAAACCAATTTTACACCTAATTACTGCCAAATCAATCTCATAGGATATAAATATATTACTAATTCATTTGAGGGAGATATTGGTCCCAACCATATTATAATGAAAATCATACATATATGTGCCAAAATATCAACAAACTTATATTATAACTTTACCCATGAAATGAAATGGGTTTCATAAAAATTACATCATATCCTCACCTATGTAAAAGATTCACGTTTCATAATCCGTACATCATTTCATCGTAGCATAACCCATGAAAAGTAGTGGTATTTATAAAAAATGTATCATGATATTCCCTAAATAAGAGGAATGGGGTTTATAAAAATCATTCCATCATAATCATAAACCATTTATAGGATGTGTTCTTTGAGGTGTTCTTTATCCTAAACCCAAGAGAGATGTTGAGTTCATGATTGAGTTATTTCCTAGAGTAGAACCTATTTATATTCCACCATATAGAATTTCACTGGTAGAGACTTAGTTACATAAAACCCGATTGAGGTAATTAATGATTATTGGATTTATTCTTCCAAATATGTCATGTTGGTGATCCGCAATTTTATTTTATAAAATGGATGATTGGATTTTGTGGTTGTATGTTGGTTATCGTAAGTAAAAATAGATGATATTTACCAATGGATACTATCCTCTATATATAAATGATCTTTTTGACCAGATATGAGGTGAATTAGTGTTCCCCATAATTTATTTGAGATCAGTGTATCATCAGATGAGGGTGGGAGCTTATGATATAACATAGACTGCTTTATTGAGAAGTAATGGTTAATATTATATTTCTGTAATGATATTAATGTTGAACAATGATGCATTAATGTTTATATCCCTAATTAACCAAATCATCCACCCATACCCAAATATGTTTTTAGTCATTTTTTAGATAACATATTTCTATTCTCCAAGACTCATGTTGATCATGAAAATAATCTTGGCATCATCCTGAGTATACTAAGAGATAATATATTATACATCAAGATATTTAAATATAATTTATATATTTAATGTGTACATTTCTTGGGCCACATCATCTTTCAATGAAGTGTGTTAGTTGAACTAGAGAATGTGAATGAAGTTGTATCTTCAGAATAAAAAAAATAATGTTTTAGATATGTAAATATTCTTGGGATTAGTGGGATATTACCAAAGGTTCATAGAAGACATTTTTAAATTGGTAGAAAAAAATTGGGGCATTACCAAGAACAATATCATGTTTGAATGGTCCAGTGAATTAAAATATGATTTCAATGAGTTAAAGAAGATGTTGACTACTACACTGAATAGTATCTTACCTAAGCCAGTTGAAGTGTATACCTTCTTCTTTGATGCATCTATTGTTATCACTGGGGTAGTTTTGATAGAGGATAGTTGGGTTGTTGAATATAGGTCACGGAAATTGGGCCCTCCTAAATGAAATTACCCTTTTCCTGAACATGAGTTACATGTAGTTGTTTATTCCTTAAAGTGTTGGTAGAAATATGTTTAGGGTGAAATTATTATTATTCACACCGATAATAAAATCCGTAATTACATATTATCCTTGACTAATTTGAATCATTGGAAGTGAATATGGGTCGAATATAAGATGTCCTTCTTTTAACTTGTCTAAATTACAGGAAAGAGAAATAGTGTTGGAGATACTTTGAGTAGGAAGACTCAAAGTCAGGTGGTTCCAGAATTCAATTATGAGTGGACGATGATGGATTTGTTAGTTTAGATTAATCTGGAGGTTTCGAATGGAATAAGGATGATGAACCTTGCATCCTTGGTTGTTGATTCTATTCTTTAGAATTAAATAATGGTAAATAAGTTAGAAGATCCGGGGTGTTTTTCCTTGAGGTAATATTTTTATTTTGGGGAGCCTACTTCTTATTTGATTATTCATAATGTAGATATAGTCATGTTGTCATAATTACTTGTATGAAAGATGAGTTGATGTTTGAGTTTCATGACTCATTGTGGGTGGTAAAACCTGTTTTGACCAAAATGTATCATTATATAAATAGAAAGTATTTGTTGATGTGTATGAAATAGTAATTTTCTTATTTTGTGATACAAAAATACACTTTTCAGTTGATGAAGGAAAATAATCAGTTACCAAGTGGTTCATTAGAGAAATTTCCATTTTAGAGTACAAGTGGGATGATGTCCTGATTGATTTTGTTGTAGGTCTTCTCGAGACACCTTAGAATAATAATGAAATATGGGTTTTTTTTGATCATTTGAACAAGGAGGTGTGCTTCGTAAAAATATGAGATACCTTCATCGTTGACCAGTTGAGTGAGTTGTTTGTTTATGATATAGTTTTGTTGCACGTGGTGTTACAGACTATAGCTTCAGATCATGATGAATTATTTACATTATGCCTCTTGTTGGGGTTACAGAAGGTTCATGGTTCTCAAGTGTTTTTTGAGTATGTATTTAACCCTCAGACAGATAGAATGTTAGATTATAAAATCCACGTGATAAAGGACATGTTGAGTGAATGTGTCTCATACTTTGGTAGATATTGGAAAAATAATTTGGTTCTTAATGAGTTCACCAATAAAAATATTTACCATGTGACTATTTAGAAGGAAAAATATAAGGCACTCTCTGGTAGGTCATGTAGATATCCATTCAATTGGATAGAGGATGGTGAATCAGAGTTTTTGGGCTATGAATTGTACATGAGACATTAGAATAGTTTAAATTGATTCAGAATGGTATGGCTATGGATCCAAGTAGGCAGAATGGGTATGTTGATCAGTATCATTTAACTCATGAGTGGTGTGAGATCATATATTCCTTTGGTTTTCTCCATGGTTGGGTCCCTATTGGATTTTATAACAGGGTATGTTATCAACAAGGTACATGGGGCCATTTGAGATTATGGAGAGGATCTGATCAATGGTATACTGATTAGATCTTCTACATTGGTATAGTTTCATGTATGATGTTCTCCATGTTCCATGTCATTGGTAGTATATCACCAACCCTTATCATGGGAAATATGTTTATGTTTTTGACCTCAACACTACTGCGTACATTGAGGAACATACAATTTATATTTTGTATCCAAGTGAAAAAGTCTTGTGGGGGAATGATTATTACATTGATTCGAGTTTCATGGTAGTATGGAAACATCAATAAAGACAAATGGGCGGGGGAGATGCATATCTGGAACCTGTGGATTAATGTTTTTATCTTGGAGACTTAGTGACATTTTTTAGTGTGAATCAAGGGTTAGACATTATAATATAAGACGGTTTTGAGATACCAGGATTCTAATGAGGTACATTATTTTTTAAAATTTTGTCTAAATCCATTTATGTAAGATAATAAAATGTTTCTAGAGTATTTGAGGTGACTCATGGGTGTTTTGGTGGCTTGGAACATGAAAGGGGAGAAATTGTTCCTTTTGGGTCAGGCTGAACAATTAGCACGTGGTTAGAAGTAATAATGGGACATAATTGTTCTTTCCAAGAAGAAGTGGTTAACGGTCTCTAAAACAATGTAAGTGGAAGGAGAAACATTGCGGGATAGTGTAGATAAATTCCACATGGTTACCACATATTTTTTCAACTAAATTTGTATACCTAGGGGGATATGACACCTAGCCCCCTCTTGGAATGAGGGTGGTCCATAGATATCACATGGATTGGCCAACCATGAGACCAAACTTTGTACCTCATTAAATATGGAGAAACATACTATTTCCCTCCATTGTACATAATGTTTTTAGACCATATTTTCCTCCCCATTTTCCAATAGAATTCATGGGTGACAAACCATTCCTCCAAAACTTCTCAAGGATCGATGACCTTCATTTATAATACATTTGGAGCAAGGTTGGGTGTGGGTCGAAGATGAAGATGAGGTTAACACACTTCTTACATCCTTTATCTAGATTATGGTTTTTGAATCATTTTTTCTTATTATGAAGCAATAAAACCCTATTTTTCCAATGGTTTCAAGGTTTGGGGATTTGAACGTGGTTTGTGATTGAATCAATTTCCATGTTTAAGTGAAAATTATTCCATGAAATTGAGTTAGGTGGTTTATAAGTTATATCGCATAGTCTTGATCATTGGTTTTTTTATGTGGTTGTGCTATGGTTCCTTCTTGTTTAGAATTTAATACCCTTAGTAAGAAATGATAAATAGGTTTTTTAAATGACATATTAAAATCTTCATCCTCTGTGTGGGTTTCATTGACGATGATTAGACAATGAAGGATGCCACCCATGAGATGTTCCAACTATGTGAACATAGGGTTGGGTTATTAAATATGAAATAGATTGGTTCACTTGATAAAAATAACGATTCTTATTATTAGAATGCTAACATTTAGTTTATGTAAGGTAAACGAAATGATAATTGTGTTTGTAATTTTAACATGGATTGTGTAATTAAATAGTAGTTAATTATGTTTAGATGATGATATTCCCTAAGGGGCATTTGGTATAATGTAAATGGGTTAAAAAAGTTATGTGTGTAAATGGTAAGTGTGATAATGGTTTAAGAAACACAAATTGTATATGTGTTAATGAGTTATGAATTGTGAGTGGTATGTGTGTTAAATTTTCTATGTCATGTTAATGGTAAATGTGTTAATTGGTTAAGGGATGATAAGGTTACCTGTGTCGAATAAAATATGGTTTGTAAATGGTAATTATTGTTTTCAATTACTTCTGGATTGTAAATGGTTGGTGTGTTAAATGGTTAAATAATCATGTTCACATGGATTGGTGGTATGTGGGGAATCGAATTGAGTCACTATAACCACATGTCTAGATAAAAAAAGGATCTAAAGACCACCCCTATAATGAATGTGTTTAGGAGCCTGGATAAGGCTCTATGAACCTAATGAATGCATGTGATATGAATTATAGGAATAAGGATTCAAGGTTTGTGTTCTATATTTTTTTGTAATGTCTTCCCTAGTGATGTATGAAACAAAATTATTCCCCTATTTGAATTTATTATGTGTACAAAAAAGGATAATGTGTATTTGATTAATACATCTAAACCATGTATCAAATGGTGAATGTTGTTAAAGTGAACTTTCTTAAATAATGGAAACTAGAATACCTTATGGTTACCTTTTAATTAATTTTGTACCTGCATACACTATCTTTTTTACTGGATATTTTATAGACTCTTGGTGGTGGCATAATCATTTGTACCCACACCTCACTTAGGCATACATTGGATACCAAAGTAGACATTATGTTTGTAGGTCAGGTCAAGGCTAAGGGACCTATTCTCGATGGTTGATTTGGGAATTATATTTGCGTAGATGAGTGATCTTGACATTTATTTGTAACCCATTTTTTTGATTATTTATCTTGTCGTTATTTTGGGATTTTACACACTTAAAATTGTATGACATGATAGATCATATTTACTATTTAGTGTTGGTCTTGTACGTAGTTTTGGTAATGGAATTCATGATGTGTGTTTATTGTTTATTTTTCCATTAATTTTGCATTTATCTTGTCATGGATTACTCTAATGAAGAGGGTATAGTCTCCCCCCATATTCTATTGGACGATTTATGCTTGTCTGAAGCCTTTAGTGCATTTGGAGGGGCACCTTAGGTCATTGGGAGACACATCTTTCGGCACCATATATAGTTTCTATCATGCTAGGGATGTTACAATTTTAAATTAAGTAGATTATTTTTTATTAAAACCTACTTTTATACACATAATTTTTTTTCATATTAATAAATCAAACTAATCACTATAGATGAATGATTTTAATCAAATTTATAAATTTTATATTAAATTCATTTTTTAACATTCAATGATTTTTTTATAGACATTTGAAAAGAATACATATCAAATTTTATGCTTAAAAATATTTTTCTAAAAAATATTTTTTATCTCATTTAACACAATTATTTTAAATTAAATTTATGCCACTTATATAAATTGAAATATTAAAAATGGATTTAATATTTAGAACAATGAGGATAGAATTCGGTAAATAGTTCCATTTTTTTTCCAACATAAATATTAATAATACTAATTTTTTATCACTATGGTAATAGTAAAATAGTTAAAATATTGTTAAATATTTTTTAAAAGATTTTAATATATATCTATCACCTGACTTTTTCATATTAGATATGTTTATTTTTCCATTATTATTCATATATTCAATATATGTACACATTGATCCATTTTCTTTGGAATATGAATTTTTCAATATTTAGGAAATGAATAAATTAAAATTTTCATTCCCTTTAATTTAATATCACTAACATATTTTACATAACGATAAAAAGAGGATACTTTTAAATCTTAATTTTATTTTAAATAAAATTTACTTTGTTTTATAATGTTAATTTATTTCTAATTTTTAGTAAATGAATAATTAACATAAATTCATATGTAACGCTAACACAATATTTATTAAATTAATAGAAAAATAAAATAAAATAATTTAGAAATATTAATGAAATAAAAATTGGGTGAATTATTATGATAAAAAAATTAAAATATTAGTATAATATATTACATATTATTGAATGTTTTATATTTAATTTAGATTATAGTCAAATTGTTTTCGATATCAAATTGGTTTAATAGTTATTAAAACGACATTAAAATTATTTTTTCATAATAACATTATATTAAAATAGTTTAAAATTATAAAAATACTAAATGAGGACAAGTAAGACAATAAATGGTTAATTATTCCATCCCTTGAATATTTATTAACTATTTTATTCATTATTAGTAAAATTATAACCCTTAAATATTAAAAAATATGACCATGGTAATATTAAAATTGGTTAACTATATGATTATACCAAATGATATGTTTTCAAATTATTCAATAACCGTTACAAAGTTCATTTGTTGGTGATATTTAATGATTATTGATGATTTCTTCAAATAGATTCACATTTATAATTATTTATATAACGACCCATAATTTACGTACATTGTTATTACTTCGTAGTTGAAGAATATTTATTACAACATATAACAGAACCATGATAGGACCATATATGTATATTGTCTTTAGAAACTAGGAAACATAAACAATTGGATCATAAATTATCTACATTGTCTCCCATTTATTTCATCATATCTAGAGTCCATTTTGGAATGTCCTACTATATACCATTCTTCCCGACTTGGGAAAATAAAACATATATAGGGTGAGCTCAAAAGATCAGTAAGGGAAAACAAAGGAAATATCAATCATATCATATTCATAAGAACAAAACATTTTTAAAATCCTATCATGAAAAATAGATCATAATACAATGACATGGGATAATTAATACTATTGAAATGTAATCCGAATAATCATAACATAAGACATGAAACATTTTGTAATACACAAATAATCATAGAAAATCATTTCATATTAGTCCAGACTCATTGTCAAGACTATCATAGCGGAAAGAGTACATTACTAAACTGAGTTCACTCCTCATTCCAGTCCTATATCACTGAATCAAATTAACATTCCATTCTAGCAATGTCTATCTCATTAGATATATATCTTTACCCAATGAATTTTAGGGATATATAGGTCCCACCCTTCTCATAATGAAACCATTTTTATCTGTGCCACAAAATCATAAATCATAAATCAGAGCATAATCCATGTAATGAAAATGGGATTCTTAAACATCATGCCATCATAACCCAATACATATAAGGTAAAATACATCATAAAAATAATTTTATCATAACATAATCAAATCAATGTAATAATAGTGATATAAACCTAACCCTATATCATCTTAGATGGAAAATAATATTGATAAAACCCTGGAACATTGTTATTGAAGAAAATATCCTTTCTTCTTCAAAATCTTTTTAATTTCTCAAAATGACATAAAATTTTAAAAGAAATTAATTTTTTATGAAAAACATCATGAAATATTGCATAGGAATATTCATGGAAATAAGGCATTATGAAACAATAAAATCCATTCATGACGTATAAGTTGAAAGAAACATTCTCCTCTTACTTTTCCCCGAAAAGTAAAAAATTACCTTGTATGGTAAAAAAGAAATAATCCATACATACCATGTAGTTAAATTAAAAAAATGGTAAAAAGGACTTTAAAAATACATGATTTTTTTTAGAAAACAGGGGCATGTATGATAAATATAACCACATTAAATACTTACGAATAAACAATCTCAGTTAAGAATGATATTTGAATAATTATCTATTACCTTAGGTCTGACATGCTTTGTGTGTATCCCAACCTCTTGTATAATGATTTAAATAATGTTACAGATATATTAAAGAATCATAATAATTTTTAGGATAAAATTTATGACAATATTTTCATCGGTTTTTTGTAACATTTCATTGTTACTCATTGTTTGGGTATTAACTACTTTATTTTCATATGTATGTTTAGTCGAATAAGTTCATATTACTCATTTTAGGATATATTTATATAATTTAAATAATGATATTAGTATAATATATATCATTTTTATTCATTCAATTTATTTATATATTCATGGTTTAATGAATATCATGTAGAACAAATCTCATCGCACCATGGAGATGGTATGTCGTACGTACGCAAAAGCAATGATATCGTTCCCATAATTACTCAACTGTATTAGAGTGGATGATATAATATATACGAATTAGTATCCAGTTATAATAACCATATATAGTTATTCTTTTCACCATTATACCCATCCATGTAAGGTGGCGGTGGGAAAATAGATTACACCATGGCGTGGAGACGGTATTCGGTATGTACGCATGCACGGTGATTTCGTTTTCCATAGGATGGATAGAAGATGAAATGGGATTTTTTAATATTTATAATAACATATCAGTATATAAATTATATTGATGTTATTACTTTATAATGAATCAAATAAATAATAGGAAGTAGAAGAATAAATAAATTTGAATGAATCGGTAAAGGATATTACCTCTTCCTTGATGCGCCTCTTCTAAACCGCCAAGTAGGACCCTAATGTTGGTCATTGAAGATGACCAAGACCTCTAGTATGGTTCTAGAGAAGTGGAGAAGATAATTATACAGAGTTTTATTTATCTTGAAGGATAAAAATGTTGTGAATAAGAGAGGGAGGAGGTTCCCTATTATAAGAAAGGAGAGGGGCCCTTTTGGAAACTTCTAAAATATTAATTTATAATAAACCCAAACCCGACATAAAACATACAAAATGACTCATATTAGAATATGATATGAGATAGGGATGTAATATAATCATCCAATAAAATCTATACATGTTGGAAATTTATTTCAAACCCTATCAACATGATATATCCTTATTTAATCTATTTAATTTTATTTGTTGTAATAATATTATAAATTTTAAATTGAAAAAAATAATTACTTATGTGTTTTGAATTGTTCATAATTGTATTATTTATGATCTTTCAACAATATAAATATAAATTTTTTATTTTTAAATATTTTTGTGATTTTTAAACAATTTAATAATATGTTATTTTTATAAAATAACAATAGTGTCAATTTTGACACTATTCATTTATTTGAAATTAAATAAAATCCACACAGAGGATATGTTCGAAAAAAACATTTAATAGTTTTATAACATGTCATATGTATCTATAAAAATCGTCTAGCACATTAAATAGTTCATATAATATTTATTTTAATATTTTTAAAACCATTTATTTGATATTTAAATCAATAAAATAATTTATACATCAATATTTTGTCATCATTAATTATAATTAATTAATCCTTAAAAATTATAAATAAATTCATACGATGTATATAATTTTATTGGATTTCTGGATACTATTTATTATTGATTTTTTATGATGCATATCTACAAATTAATATTATTACACTTATAAGATATAATAGAGTGACATGTTGTCACTTTCTTTGGTCTTAATATTATTTACATCATTTTCCTAGTCTAAAGTCCATGAAATGAATATATTCCGACCATTAGGTCATATGGGTGGACTTATATTCATCTAATAGAATTTTTTAAGGTGTTATGATAATTTTATAAAAAAAATTTCCCTTAATTTCCTGACTTACATTTAACGATGGTAAATAAAATTTACCGCAGTTACTATTTTTAATGCCCAAAAAAGTAGCCTATTAACATAATTTGGAAATAATGATTCCATATATGTAATTCCTTATTCTAAATAAAATAGAAAAATGTTTCAGAAATTAATTTAAAAATTAATCTCGTTGTTGATAAAGCAATTTTTAAAAATTAAAAAATTCCAAATGATTGAAATGTTTATACCTATTAAATCAATGTAAAATTATTGATAATAACATAAATTATATTAAATGGTAAAAATATATTATATTTTTACTTTAAAACCATTAAATTTTATTATTTAATAATATAAATTATCTTAATGAAATAAATTTGTTTTTAAGAAAAATTTAGTGCATTTTTACTATTCATCAAAATATGAATGTTAATAGAAAAGTATCAAAATTTTATCCAATGTAAATTCTTATATCCTGATTTAAAGGAAGAGTATTATTTGTTAAAAATTAACTATTAAACATTTCAAAAATTAAATTTAAAATCGGTGCAACATAAAAAGCTGGAAAAACTGCATATTTTTAAAAAATAATTCTTTTATCTGAAATTTTTATTTTTTTCTCATTTCATATGTAATATGAATTATAATATTATATAAAATTTAAAATTTGGATAATAAAATTTATAAAGTATAGTTTATCTAATATTTTAATAACATATCATTGTTTAGTGAAACTCAGTATTGCGTACAACGCAAGCTATCGAGGAAGGTTGCTCTTGCGTGTAATGCAAGCCAAGCCAGTTCTGTATATAGTGAAAGAATCCTTTGGTATTACGTATAACATAAGACATAAAAAAATTTCTCATAAAATTTCAGGGTGTTACAATTTATATTGATAATTAATTAATTATATTTTAATCTTTTATATATATATAATTGTTTCCCTTCCTACCCTTATAAATTGACACCCATTGTCTCTTTTATTTGGACAAAATTGTGCAATCAAAATGAATCAAATCCATATAAGTTATCTTCAAAGAATTGTTATTAAAGTTATAGTGGTGTTTTTCTTCATAAAATTCTACTCTCAATCCCATTAAGAGTATATATAATTGAAGTCTATTGAAGAAGAGGTAATCATCTTTACTAACTTTTTCAAATTTATTTGTTCTTATACATTCAATAATTATATTATACCCATCCAAAAATAATAATTATAGAATAATAAATATATTTAGTTGTTATTAGGATTATTGGAGAACCATTTTATTCATCTTTTCTATAATATAGAGAATGAAAACATCACTTGTGCAAATGTATGGTTTGCTGTCTCTACATAGTAATGGAATAAATTTTTCGTATCCAAGATTCATGGATGGTTATTGTGGTGGGTTTAAAGTATATATATTATTCTTATGACGTAATAATTCTTATGGAATCATAATATAAGGTATACCCTATTACCTTCAAATCCCTTGGAAAATTATAATATCATTTGTACGTACGTGTGGACAATCACATCCACAAAGCGATGAAATAAAATTTCACTCTTATTTTACATGGATTGTAATCAGTTCATATTTAATAGATATTATATATATGATATTACAATGATTATATAAAGGATAGTGCTTATTTATTTAACGCAATGACACTAGTTACCCAGAGTTGGTGCATTATTGCACAACAGTGTCATGATCACAAGAGATCGTATCTCGAAAGACAGACTAGTTTAGTATCCATAGAAGTACTGGATAAATACATATGTTTTATATTACATCATGAAATAAAAACAACAAAAACATAGTTTTCCATTTGAATACACTCATTTCACTTATTCTATCCCTGCATGTCAATCATAATATACTTCTTCACATCCTAGGAAAAATGAATCATAAGAAATTAGTGAGAGAAGATGCTCAGTAAGGATAAAAATATAGAGAAAACAATCATAAATATGTATAAACATTTAAGAAAATGTATAAGACACAAAACACAAGCCTTTTAAACATAAAATTCAGTATAATATGGAAAAGATAAATTAAATAATTTCATTTACATATTCACATGGATATTCAACTAGTTGAATAATCACATGTAATATAAATATCTAATTTCATAACGATGGAATACATAATGCAAGACATCATAACCATATATTCATTGCCTCATTCCAAGACTAAAAATAATATTTTTTCAAGGCCATGTTCTAAGACACTAGTTTGTCTCATGAGGCCTACCGATGCATCAATGAGCTATAGCAGGCTCCACCCGTCACTCACTAAGTCCAATGCATTCCTCATATGAAAAGGTTGAAACATAACATAAACATTCATATTAAAACTAGCATAAGAAATATTAATACTTTGAACATAAACCATGAATGGTAGAAAAAATAACACATCCACAGTCAAACAAATTACAAAAACTTCAATAAAATATAGATTATTTTATAATAATAAATCAACTTCAAATAAGTGTAAAATCCATAAAATAATGTTAACATAAATGGAATAAAAAAATTTGAGAGAAATATATATTAATATTTTTAAATCATTTAACTATCATGTAATTATAAAAGAAAACATCTATTATGAAAAAATTCCTATAAACTACTAAGGGAGGCTTCAAAGGTGTTATAATTGTGTAAAATAGTCACACCTGCCATATATGTTAACAAAATATTCTTACCTTAATTTGTCGAAAAGGTCATAAAGTATCTTGTTTGAAAAAAGATAGAAATATTCCATTCAAAACATTTTGTAAATAGTTAAACAAGTGTCTAAATGAATTTAACCCATATTCTAGGAAATAGTAAAAATGTTTTGAAATTAATTTTTAAGAAATAAGGATTTGGATTATAAAGAAGACATATTAGATACTTACATATATTCAACCTCAGTTAAATAAAGAGATTGTAATCTTAACACTTACATTGTATTCTTCTATAGTCAAGGGTACATTAACCTACTTTGTAATGGTTAAATAATTGGTATTAAATTATACTGAAATCAACATTCATAAAAATGATATCATATATGATCATCTAATATTTCATTGTTAATAATATTTCATTAGTATCATGGTTTCTGGTGTTAACAGATTCATTTTCCTTTATAGGTTTTGTCATGTATGTCAACTTATCTATGGATAGGATATATTTGATTCATATAAAGAATGATATGAATTTCTTTAAACATTATTTTTAATCATTAAATAAATACTATTCTAGAATGTTTGTGATGTGAAATGAAAAGTCACTGCATCGTGGAGACGGTAAGTCGTACATACACACAAGTGACAATATCATTATATTAGTTGTGAAATTGTATGTAATTAAATGGTATATTATATATAATGAATAATTAACATGTTCTATTTATTACTTACATATATTATACTCATTATTATACCCATAAAAATATTAAAGTGTGAATAATAAGCTACACCACGACGTGGAGACGCGAAGTCATATGTACGCAAGTATGGTGACTTTTTCATTCATAGGATGGATAGAATAATGAATATGGTTATACCTTATTTATAATAACGTATTATTATGTAGAAGGTTTTGGAGTTATTATTGAATTATGGAAACAACAAATCAAGAAGAAGTGGAAGAACAAAAGAACTTGAAAGAAGTGATGAAATAATTTCCTCTTCTTTGGGTGCGTGCTTTTGATTTGATAAAAATGGATGCATAGGGTGTCTTTATTAATCAATTTAAGGCATATCGGTTTATGTGTGGGTTTTTGGGGTGATATTTAAGTAGGGGTTTTCTGAGCCAAAACACTTTGGATGATTGAATTTTAGATAATGGGAAGTGCCGTTTTATAAAAGAGGTGAGGGGAAACATAGGAAAAGATTGATATATTATTTTATTATAATGTAATTTTCGGTTTATAATGTCTCAAAAAATATTTATTTCTAGGATAAGGTGGGTATGGGTGTAACACCCGAGGTAAATAAAGAATATGACATTTTCATATTTATCCATATTTGTGAATAAAGTATTAATATTACTTTAAAGGGTTGCTATGCTCGATGGCGTACCCAACAAGCAACAACGAGTTTCTTAGGAATCTTACGTTGCACTCTAATAATAAAATAATATTATTTCAAATGGTAGTTAACATGTAGCCATTGTATTGGCGGTAATGGATAGAAATAAATAAAATATGATTATATATTTTTTTTAAATGTTTTTACATTTATCCAATAAAAGATAAAGGCTTAAAATACGGAAAGAATTCAATTTTAGGCTTTTATACCCTAATTTTCACTAAAGGTTCACTTATCGCCTTTTGATGGAGAACTGTCATTAAATATAGTTTTGATCACACTTATACATTCTTTTGGACCAAATAAAACTCTTCTTTAGAATCGGGACATCAAATTTTACTTTGTGTAAATTTTTGGTATCTTTCCGATAAAGTTCTTTTTTTAATGAATAGTGTAAAATGTTTTATTTTAATTCGAAACCTCTTTTTAATATAATTTATTTATATGATTAGATAATCTTTTGAATTGGTTTTAAAGTGAAATTAGAATATATTTTTACCATTAAATCCAATAGTGGTCGTTGGAATTAATTTCACTTTGAAATCAGACTTAAACTAGTGGCAATCTTTTGATACTTATTGTTTTATAAAAACACGCTATTTTCTCTGACAGCGGGAATTAATTATTAAATTAATTAATGTGACTAATATGTTTTGAATTTTGTAAAACGTACTTCATTTTTGAATTCAGAATATCAAATATAGCTTAGGGTGAAGTTTTGGTATTTTGCTGAAAAACTCCAATTTGTTGATGAATAGTGAAACCACTAAGTGGTAATCAAGAAAACTGATTTTTCAGTTAAATGAAAGATTACCACTAATGTGTATTGAATTTTGAAAATCTGACATACATGGTTGACATTAGTATGTAAAATGTGGTTCAATAGGATGAAAATAATTTTTTGGTGAATAGTAACTTTTTTTCATTAATCGCGATTAGAGGTAATTAGTGTAATTTAAGGTAAAAATGATATTATAAGAATGTGAAAACACCCTGACACTTGTCCTAAACCTATTGGTTGAGTCATGGACGACCAATACAAGCCATGGGCCAACTTGGGCACCCCATGGAGCCACTTTAGTTGGAGAATGACAATAATATATTTTTATTTAATGTTAAAATTAAATTGACACAAACATGAGTTGTTTTACTAAAACAGTTTTTAAATAGGGTTACACAAGTCCAAATTTTGATTATAAATAGTAATTGGAAAGATAAAAAGATTTTATACATCATAGTATTTTTTTATAATTTTTAGACATTATATAAATTAAATTATTTATGACATCATAATGATGCAGCAATGACATCATTATCTGACGATTTAAATAAAATGAGAAGATAATGTAAACTCTATGACCTACACATGTCCAAACCATATTGGATGGGTGGATTTAGAACCCTTATCACCTTATCCACGAATTATAACAATGTGGTACTATTTAAAACCGAAACACATTTTCAAATAAAGTAATATTTCTTACTTTCCAAAAGTGCCCCTCCTCTCCTCTTATAAAAGGCCCCCACCTCTACCTCATTTCACACACTCCTAAAGCCTTTGGCTCGGCCAACCCCTGCCCATTTACTCTCTCCACATCCCTATACTCATCCTAGAGGATTACCTTTGGGCAGAATCCTTTCAAATGAAGCCTTTAGGCTCAAATCAAAAGGAGTTACACTTTTAAAGGTAATTCATTCTCTCATGTTCATTTGTTTTATTTTGCTTCTCCAACCCCCTAAACTCTTTTTATTTACATCTTTTGTAACAAAACCAGTATATTAAATATACTAGGATGTTGTTATAAGATTTATTCGAGCTACACTCTCACACAACTACATCAAATGGTTAAGGAACATACGGTTTCCGTGGATGGCGAAATTCTGCCTCCCGAAACGATGATTGTTCAATACTCATTTAACAACTTCAAAGGTGGCCATTATGATGTCACTATTTTTATATATGATATATAATATGTTTATCTTTTACATATGCTTCTTTATTTTTCATTTGTGTTTTACCTTTATGGCTTCCATTATGGGTATACGCGATATCTTCATTTTAGGAAGTGCGGACTACCGCCCCCTCAAAGTGATGTGATTCGTTAATGCCATATGTGGGACGTATAAAGGATGGATTTAATGTTATTATATATGAAGTTATACTGGAATTGTTATTTACCTCTATATAATTATTATTTCTTTCATTAAAGTTTGAGATAGAAATGAAAGTAGCATTCATGCGTACGTACGGCTTACCGTCTCCATGAACGGTGCATTTCATTTCTTTTCCCCAAATGTAATGTACTATTATTAGTACATATATATAATGGATATATATGATGTATGATACAACTAAATGATTAATATAATTCTTTAATTAAAATATACATACCTCTCATTTAGTTTTAATTCCATTAATATGACAAAGAAAAGAAAGTAGCGTTCATGCGTACGTACAGCTTACTGTCTCCAAGAACGGTGCATTTCATTTCTTTCCTCTAAATGATTATGTGATTTTATAAATACATGTATATTCTGGATATATATGATATATATGATATCCAAATCAGGAATGTAATTTTGAATATAAAGTTCCTTTGACTACACGAACAACATGTAATTGTATGAAGTCCACTTTCGACTTAAGAACCAAATATCGACAAAAAAATCATTATTAACTTAAAGATTACATAATGTTTATAACATGGGAATAAGTGATATAAAAGGAATAATAAGCTTGAAAAATATTCTTAATCAAGTATAAATTAACTCAAGTTTATTATTCAGGACGTCAAAGAACGATCGAGTCATGTCGGACCCGAGGTAAGGGATCCTACTCCTCTCTTTCTTTTTAAGTACACACTTTTATGTCATTCCTATTAAAGCTCATCTTTCTTGTTGTTGGGATGATCTTTTATATTACAACTACTGTAATTATTATTTTCATGTGATGAGATACCCTATTCTCTCTCATCAATCCATTTTGGATGTTTTGAGTGGCGCCGTTAGGCTGCCGAACATTCGTAAGAGGTCTAACCCCTCTCATTCTTTTTAAGTACTCTCCTTTATGTCACTTCTTTTAAGATCCTCTGTGTAATGTTGGGGGATGTTATTTTATATTACTATTTCTGTACATTTTATTGTAATGTGATGAGATACCCTATTTTATCTCATCAATCCATGTTCAAGAGTTTTATGTGGCGCCGTTAGGCTGCCGAGTTTTCGTAAGGGATTTTTCATCTCACTTTTATTCTCCTGAGATTTATGCTACATTTTCCACAAATTACATTGAGTGGTGTATGTACTGCCCATTATTCTACTCCTTGTGTAATATAATTTCGTTTATGAGTATTTACATCAATTATCTAATGTCCTTCTTTAATTGGGTGTATGTTTTGAAAGATACCAAAGTCGGTAAGGGAACCTTTCACCCTCCTCTTTTTTAAAAGACTTCTTTTGTTGGGTATTTTAATTTACATATTGTTATGTTGTGGTATGTTCTCATATATCCTTATTGATTTAAATTTTATGTCCAAGTGATGATATACACTTTTTATCTCTCATCAACTCATTTTGATGTGATGCCGTTAGGCTGTTAAGGGAACTTTTTAACCCAATTTCGATTTCTTTGGGTTCAACATGTGGTAATTGAATATGTCATCCATTGAATATGTGTGAATGAACTTTTATTGTTTTACACTTAATATCCAATTATAATGGGTCTATTTATATTTGTCACACATATTTTTGAGATTGATTTGTCCTTAATTTAAGGATACCTTCATTATAAGGGATTTCATCACATTTGACATTTCTATTGAGGGTTCATTGTTGTTATGCACCAATTCACTCTTATATGGTGTATATACTATCCTTTGGAGTATTATATCATGAATCAATTTATTCTCATGATATTATAATGTTCTGACTAAATGTTATTCCTCAATTATTGTATTCAAGTGTCTCTAATTTTGGTAAAACCCCTTTAACCAAAATGTCATTTTAAATGTTTTAATTATTTGTTCTTATTAATATCCATGTTTTCCAAATGGTTTTAAGGATTTATTTATATGGATATTAATGGTTTAAAATTTTAAGCATCAAGGTGGTATGGGACACTTTGATTCAAAAATATCTTTATTAAATGTTTTAAATGGCATTGAAAATGGTTTTGATAAAGGAATCTATTATGATATATTGTAATGTGGAAATGTTATCATTCCTTTATATTGGTTTTATGTTTTATTATTTTATATTGGTACTTGGACATTTTAACGGGTGGTTACGTTATAAACCATATGACGGGTGGTGCCGTGAATACCAGGACGGGTGGTTACGTTATAACCTCCAATGCATTGGGTATGGAAGTCGGCCGTATGACTATTCCATTAAGTATGTATGGAAATTGTCCATATGGCTATTCCATTATGTGATATGTGTGGAAGTCGACCGTATGGTTATTCCACTTAAGTATGTTTATGTCCCAAGTTACCTTTTTATATTTTATGTGTTCTTTATATGGGTTTTACGGTAATCCATTGGTTACAAAAAGGTAAGTAATGATACTTTTTTTTCAGTGAAGAGTTTTTACTAATTCATGGAGGTGAAAAGTATTACATTGATAAAGTATTCATGGTTTACTTGTTGTTTTGAAAAACTAACAGTTTTCATTCTTTGTGTATCCCTTACTGAGCTTCTTATGCTCATCCCAAGTTTTTGAAATGTTTTCACAGGACATAGCATGAAATAGGGTCAAGGATGGGATCAAGGGATAGTCATGCTACCTAAAACATGGAACTATACATGTTTCTTTTTAAGAGTTTTTATTTTATGGAAATTTAGTAGAAGCGACTAATTTGTAATCTTTTGAGATGTAATAGTTATGTTCTAATTCTCTAAAACTCTAAACCTGAAAAGATCCTCATTGTGTAATCTTGTAATAACTCAAGATTAAGTAAGGTTTAAGGCTGGGGCCTTATAATGGGTCTAAAATTTTTCAAAAAATAGGTTCTATATAAGTTTAGGTCACCTTTTGACCTTATCTTTTAGATTTAACTCTTAGTTATATAATTTAACTTTTACCATATCTTATTTTATTATTATAATATATGGCTAATAAAATTACTATAAAAATCCATGAGCACCCCATGTTTTTCACTATTGACATATATAACCTTATAAAATTACATTGGCCTATCTTTAGTTTTTTTGGAATATTATATCATTTAATAAAATATATCTTTTTTAAAAATTGTTTATGTCAATTTTGACACTATATTGTATTTGTTTTTTTTTGAAAGTCAAAAAAATATGATTACATTGAAAAACTAAAGTAAATAAACCCTAAAATGTAATATTAACCTATAAAATTAGTTTAATTCATCATAAGTCTTGATTTAAATTTATTTAGATATTTATAATATCAATTATTGTAATCATTCATTTATAAGGTAATTACTACAACATCATTACGTCATAAATAAATTTAATTATTGAATGAATAAAAATTATAACTAATATACCATTATGTAGAAATTTGTTTATATTTCTAATTAATATTTATAGTAAAATTTATCTTATGTATAACCCTATATTGAAATTTTTTGTTACTAAACATTGAATTTTATAGTTTTAACTCTTCTTTAAATGAAAAAATAATAAATTTCCTAATATAATCCAAGTGTATCAAAGAAGATCATATTTTATTCCTAAAATTGATTTTGGTTGAAAAAAACATATCCAATAGAAATAGTATAGGTGTTAGGGTAATTATAATATAATATTCACATTTAATTACCCTATTTACTTTTAATCGTGGTAAATAAAATTCAAAAGTTAATATTTACAGACAACATTTTCATCCAATAGAACCACATTTTACTTACAGATTTCAACTATGTCAATTGTATTTTTGATATTCAATTCACAAAAGTGTTAAAATTATGTTTTATGAAAATTTTAAAATGTGCCTAGAAGGTGGTCAAATGACGATAAAATTTTAAATAAAATTATATAAATATATAATCTTATTATAAAATGAGTGAAATGAATAAAATTAGATTAATATTGATTTTTGGTAACTATTTTGTTTTTAAAATAAATTTAAATTTAAAACAAATTATTTAAATAAGAATTCAGATTAAAACAATAACGCTAGGTTTTTCACTATTCATCAAAAAATTGAATGTTTTCTGAAAATTAAAAAAACTCACCCTAAGATAATTTTGATTTTACAAATCCAAAAATGAAGTCAATTTTAAAAATATAATTTTTAAAATTTAAAAATGTGGGTATTACTATTCATAACGGTTGGTTTGATTGGTCGTGGTGTGGTAGAATTCGAAGTTGCATACAACATAAACAATTGCATTATTCAAAGTGAATCATACCGTGGAAGATTGGTGTGTTACATTCATACCTCATTCAAATAATTTCATCCTTAAAATTTCTAGAATACTAATACATAAAATGATTCAGGTGGTTATTCATCATATGTTCCTCAGGTTCCCACATTGTCTCCTCCATCTTATGATTTCCCCATAGATCTTTTACTAGACAAGTCATCCAGTTTTTCAACACTTGTTCTCTGGTATTAATAATCTTGAAAGACTCTTCAAAATAAGACATATTGGGTTCCAGTTTTATTTCTTCAACGGTGAGTTCAAGATTTGGGATGGGCATGTATTTTTTAACAGTGATACATGGAACACATCATGATATTTTGAGGAAGTGGAGGCATTTCCAAACGGTAATATACAAATCCAATTTGTTCTAGATTTTTCAAAGGTCCAATGTACCTGGGACTTAATTTACTCTTCTTATGGAATCGTATAACACCCTTCCATTGAGTTACCTTCATGAAAACATGATCTCCTACTTGAAATTAAAAATCATTTATTTTGATATCATCAAAACTCGTTTTCCTACTTTGAGGGTGGTAGGAAGTGTTCAAATGAAGTTCAATATCCTAGGATTTCTGAAGACATTTATAGAATATTGATGTAGAATGGGGATCAATATCAGAAACAATAAATAGGGGCAAACCATGAAGTCTTACAATTTCATTAATATATAGATTTTCTAAACGTTAAATTTGTAAATCTTGTCTTATAGAAAGAAAATGTCCTATCATGGTAAGATGATCAATAAGGAAACATATTAAATCATTCCTTATAAATGTTTTTGGTAGCCCAATAACAATGTCCATCATAATATCATCCCATTTTCACATAGGTATGGGAAGAGGGAGATTGACTCGTCCAGGATATTGTCTTCGAGCCTTCACCTTTTGACAAACCATACTTATTGACAAATAATCAGAAATCTCCCTCTTAATGATGTCCCACTAAAAGTGTTCCTTCAAATCACTATAAATCTTACTACATCTAGAGTATATATGGAAATTGGAGTTATGAGAATCATACAACAATTCCATTTTAAATCAACTATGTCGGCAACAAAAAGCCTCTTCACAAATTCCAAAATTCCATCTTCATATACGAAGTCGATCAATCTCCCATCATTCAAAACATTATTTTTCTTTTGAAATTGAACATAATAAGTTTGAGAAATTCATATCCTTTCTCGTAAAGGTGGATTGACATCCATTTGAATAAGTATCAATGTTTCACCTTCCATGATTATTCCCATAACCATTATTACTAGATCAATGGTCATATGATTCCTTTCAACTATAATATTGTTCATAACTCCAGGATCCTTTCTACTCAAAGCATCTACTGCCTTATTTTCCTTCCCGGGGTGGTAGTGTACAGTGAAATCATAATACTTGAGTAGTTTTAGCCATCTACATTGCCTCATGTTGAGTTATTTTTCTGAGAAAATAAACTTCAAACTCTTGTGATCGGTATATATCTCTAATTTTCACCATAGAGATAGTGTCTCTATATCTTCATAGAAAATATTATAACTCCTATATTAATATCATGAGTGGGATAGATTTATTCATGAATTTTTATCTCTCGTGATTCATAGGCAATAACTCTATCATTCTACATAAGGACACAACATAGTCCTTTCTTTGAATCATAACTATATATAATAAAATCATCATTCAATGATGGTAGAGTCAAGATAAGATAATTGAATAATATTCTATAAAATTATTTAAAAAATTCTTCACACACTTCTGTCCAAAAAAATTTAACCCCTTTCCGTGTGAGCATGGTAAATGGGTTATCCAATCGGGAAAAATTCTAGACGAAACGCCGATAGTAACCTTCTAAACCAATAAAACTGATAACAAAGTTATACTCGTTAATGATGGACATTCATGGATCTCCTTTTTAGTATAAGGATCAAAAAATATTCCATACTTAGAGACAATATGTCTAAGAAAATAAATCTCTTGGAGCCAAAATTCACACTTTATGAACATCCCATAAAATTAGTTTATTTTAAGATTATTTAGAATAGTGCACAAGATATTTTCAGGATATTAGTAGATTTTGGAGTATACCAAGATACCATAAATAAACACTACTAAAATGATGTTAAGTTATTCCTTGATAATACTATTCATTAAATCCATGAAAATAGATAGTTCATTAGTCAGTCCAAATAGCATTACTATAAACTCATAATGCCCATACTTGGTACGAAATTTTTTCATTGGAATGTCTTCATTCTTAAATCACAAATGATGATATCCAGTTCAAAAATCAATATTTGAAAAAAATTAGCTCAATGAAGTTGATCAAATAAATAATCAATGCGAGTTAGGATATACTTTATCTTTATTGTTATAGCATTGATCTCCCTGTAGTCAATGAACAACCTCATAGATCCATACTTTTTCGTAAAAGAAAGAACATGTGATCTCCGTAGAGAAACAATAGGGAGAATAAATCATTTATTACTCAACTCGTCTAGTTTTTTCCTTAGTTTCACTAATCCCATAGTGACTATTCTATAATGTGTCTTCGATATGGACCTGAACCAAAAATTAAATCAATGTAAAACTAAATTTCTTGTTCTGAAGGTTGTCTAGGTAAATCCTCTCGAAACACATCAACATACTCTTACACACATAACTAAATCCTCTATTTAAACATTATTTTCCTCTCCAATAGTTATTTCACTCTCTTCCTCCCCAATAATTAAATTTAGTAGAGCTACTGGGAGTGGATCTAGATAAGAATCTGATGGTGACGTTTCTTCTCTAAAGATAAGGTATTCCTTATCATCATAAAAAATTGTATCCTCATTCTTCTTACAATAAATTTTCACATCATGGCCTTAAATCCAATCCATACCAAGGATTATATCAATTTCAGTCATTGTTATGAAAATAATATCAATAGATAAAGCATGTTTATATGCCATATTGGTAAATGATTGACAAAACATTGTTTCAAAGACACTTTTCTTTGGAGTTGTGAATGGAAACTCCCTTGCTAAATCAAATTGGAAATATCTAATTTTCTAGGAAATCATGGAAGATATAAAATAATGTGATGATACATAATCAAATAAATAATCTTCTAAATTTGTGGAAATGATTAATGTATCTTCCACGACATCATTCAGAGCATCAACCTTAGAAGTAGTGATCTCAAAAGCATGGAATTTCTCCCTTGGTCTTTTTTGAGTTATGTTTCTGTGGATATTATGAAATCTATTTTAATAATGCTCCATTTATCTACAATTTTATCATTTAACATTGAAAACCTCTTTCTTTCCCTATAAATCATGTTCTTGGTGTCCTTTTTCACCATAGTTGCAACAAACTCTGATTTTATTCTGGCATGTACCAGGGTATTTCTTCCCAAATTTACTCCAAGAAGAAAATTCAACATTTCCCTATTTCCCCTTATTTCCATTTCTATAGTTTTCAATCGATCTCTTCTTTTCATTATTTTCATTAAATCCATAACACTTAGAGAAATATTTTTTAATTTTGATATCACATGAGACTATATATTCGTATGATGAGATGGATTTTGAGACTAATGCTCAATGGAGAAGTGGTTATAATCCATACAATAAAAATCCAATCATACTCCACGGGTTATGTGTATAATCTGCAACATGACATGCTATCCTTGTAATGTTAGCCACATAATTCGTGACATTCTCATCCTCCTTTTTCCTCAGACTCAGAAATTTTCATTTCTATAGTCAATCTACTTTCATAAAGAAATTATTTTTCTATGAAAATATCTTTAAAATACTCTCTATTCCAAATTTTATACTTCTTCATCCTCTTTTGTGTATGGAATTGAAGACCACTATTTATCTACATCTCTTGTGTGGTGATAAACTGTCATGAAAACATTTTCTGTTTCTCTACTCCCCAAAGAAAGAAATATTTTTTCTCTAAGGAACATATCCATTGATCTTCTAGATATGGATTTTTAGTCCCATTTAATGATGGTTATTGTTTCCTCATGAAGAGGTCTAACATTGATCCTCCTCATTGTGGATCAGGGTTATCCATATGGGTAAGGTTATTTGTAATAACCTGAGTGAGTTATCCTAGTATGGTTATAAGCTATTTAAACCTAGTTACATAAGAAAATCCACTATTATTATCTTGAGTAGGAGGTAAATCCCAACATAGATTATGTGACTTGATATAGTTTCAATTCCTTCAACTATGAGCCATTTATAAAAAATGTAATACACTAGATTAGTTTATGAATCACAATAAATATTTCCCAACTAGTAAAATAACTAACATAAATTGAATATTTTGTTTCATATAATCTATCAAAATAAAGAATGTTTTTCTTTCAGGAATTATTTACTCCTCAATCCTTCATAATGTCTGGTAATGAAAATGTGTATTACCTGAAGCATAACCCCCAAGAGTGTCATAACCCAAACTGCAGCAAAGCCCGTTGTCAATCACCAGTTCCCATTCAAGTCTATCTCAATGCAGTGTTTTCAGGTTTTAACCCTAGATACATCTATTCCATAGCTTCCTATACTTTCTCATATCCATCCAAAGATGTGATTTTTTGGAAAATTCAAAAAATAACTACATTACATAAATTCTATGAAGATATTCTATAATAATCCTCAATTTTTATCTTAGGGTAATTTTTTCTAATGAGTTTTTTTCTAAATATAGTATACAAGGTTTGTACAAATATCTATATAATACCAACTATAACACACCGACCATAGTTACCTAGATTCGGTGCATTATTACATATGATTGTCATGATTACAAGAGATCAAGTACCGATAGACCGATCAGTTTAGTATCTTTGGAAGTACTAGACACATACAAATGTTTTCATTACATCATGAAATATAAAAACAACAACATTGTGTCCCCTATGAGAAAAACCATATCCCTTATCATATCCCTGATGGTCATTAATAATATACTTGTTCACATCTTGGGAAAAGGAAAAAATAAGAAATGGGTGATATCAGATACTTAATAAGGGTAAAAATATTACAGAAACTATCATAAATAAGTAGAAACATTTAAGGAAATGTATAAGACATAAAAATGGCCATATAAACATAAACATCAACATAATGTGGAAAATATAAATCAATTAATTAAATTTACATATTCACATGGATATTCTACTAGTATAATAGTCACATGTAATATCAATAACTAATTTCATAATGATGGAATTCATAATGACGGACATCATAACCACATAGTCAAGGAATCGTTCCAACAGATACAAATAAGATTTTGTCATGGCCTTTTACCAAGAAACTAGTTTGTCTCATGAGACCTACCGATTCATTGAGGAGCTATATCGGGCTCCACCCGTCACTTACTATGTCAAATGCATTCCTCATATAAAAAGGTTGAATCATAACATAATAATTTGTATTAAAAATAGCTTACAAAATGTTAATACTTTAACCATAAACCATGAATGATATAAAAATAGCACACCCATATCCAAACATATCAAAAACCCTTTAATAAATTATGGATGATTTTATCATAATAAAACAACTTCAAATAACTGTAAAATCCATTAAAGGATGTTGACATAGATAAAGAAACTATTGGAGAGAAACTTCTCTTTCATTTTGGAATCATTTTAAATTTAGATTATTTTAAAAGAAAACATTTATTTAAAAAATATTCTTATAATTTTTTAAGGGACGCTTCAAAGGTCTTATAATGGTGGAAAATAGCCACAGCCTCCCTATAAGAAAAAAAAACATTCATCCCTTAATTTTCCGAAAAGGTCTAAAGTACCTTATTTGGAAAACGACCGAAATATTCCTTTAAAATCATTTTATAAAAAGGAAAAAAGGGTATAAATGAATTTAAACCATATTCATGCAAATAAATAAATGGTTTGAAATACATTTTTAACAAGCACAGATGCAGATGATAAAAAAGTACTAGTAGATACTTACGTACAAATAACCTTAGATAAATAAAGATATTTTAAAATTAACTCTTACATTGTGTTATTCCTAAGTAGAGGGTATGTTAACCTAATTTATAATGGTTAAATAATTTTATATATTTATAAAATAATCTAATTACATAAATATGATGTCATATATGATCCTATTATATTGATTTGTTAATAATATTTCAGAAGTATCATTATTTCCGGTGTTAACTGATTCATTTTCCATTATATGTTTTGTTATGTAAGTCATGATTGTTATGGATAGGGTATATTCGATTGAAATAAATAATGATATTATGTTATTTAAACATTATTTTTAATCATCAAATGAAAAACTATTCTTGAATGGTTACGATGGGAAATGAAAACACATCACATTGTGGAGACAATAAGTCGTACATACACATGAGCCACAATATCATTCTATTAGTGGTAGAATCATATGTAATTTAACGGTGTATAATATATACAGAATAATTAAAATGTTTTATTTATTATTTATGTAATTTATACTCGTTATTATACCCATCCAAATAATGAAGTGTTGAATAAAAAACTACAGCACGATGTGGAGGCAGTAAACTGTACTTATGCACGTATAGTGACATTATGATTAATAGGATGGATAAATTAATGAATATGGTGGTACCAAATTTTTAATAAAATCTCACTATGTAGATGAAACTAGAGTTATTATTTTAGTATGGAAACAACAATGTATGAGTATGTGGAAGAAGAAAAGTTCATGAAGGAGGTGATGAAATAATAATCTCTTCTTTGGGTTCTTCCTTCTAATTTGATCAAAATAGATTCTATGGTTGGATTTATGACCAAAGTAAGGCCTATAAGTTTATCTGAGAGAAGTTTGGAGGATATTGGATCAGGGGTTGGCCGAGCCAAATTGATTTCGTTGTGTGAATGTGAGATAAGGGGATGTTCCCTTTTATAAGAGAGGTGAGGGAATCCCTATGAAAAGATTGAAATGTTATTTTATTATAAAGACATTTTCGATTTCTAATGTCTCTAAAATAATTTAGTTAGAGAACATGATGGAGATAGGATTAAAACCTCTCAACCAATAGTGTTTAGGCAAGTTTAGTTCACCATATTAACCTTATATTTTATATTTTACTCTTAGTTAAATATTTTAACATTCACCATGTCTTCTTGTAATATTATAATAAATTGTGTATAAAATTACTGAAAAAATCTAAGTTTACCCCAAGAGGATTATTTTTGACATATCTAACCTTATATAACTCCTTTTTCCAATCATTATATTTTTATAAATATTATATCATATAATAAAATAGTATTTGTTTTAAAAACTGATTTCTTTCAATTTTTTCACTATTTAGTATTTGGTTATTGTGAAAGTCAAAAAAAAATTGATTACATAGAAAAAAATAAATTAAATCAACCCAAAAATTTCATATTAACCTATATAATTAGTGTAATGTATCAAAATACTCAATAAAATTCATTTTTATATTTATAATATCAATTATTTTAATTATTCATTTATAAGGTAATTACTACATCATCATTGTGTCATAAAAAATTTAATTATTTAATGTAAACAAATTATAAATAAAACACAATGATGTATGAAATATTTTTATATTTCTAATTAATATATCTAGTCAAATTTATCTTATTTATAACACTATATTAAAAATGGTTTGGTAAATAAACTTTAAATTTTTTACTTTTATCTCTTATTTAAATAAAATAATAATAAATGTTATAATCTAATCTAAGTGTATCAAAGAAGATAATATTTTAATCCTACAGATGATTTTTTTTGGAAATACTTATTCAATAGAATTAGCACATGTGTTAGGGTATTTATAATATCATTTTTACCTTTAATTACAATATTTACTTTTAACCGTGGTAAATAAAATTCAAAAGTTACTATTCACAAAAAATTATATTTATCCTATTAAAACAAATTTTAATTAAGGATTTCAAATATGTCTCTATGATTTTTGAAAATCAATTCACAAAAGCTGTAAAATTACATTTAATGCAAATTTGGAATCATGCCTCAAAGGTGAGTAAAAGAAGTTTAAAAATTCAATAAAATTATATATATATATATATATAATATTATTATAAAATGACCTCAATAAATTACATTGGATTAATATATATATTATTAATTTATTTTAAATTTAAAAAAAATTAAATTAAAAAATAATTATTTAAATAAAAAGTTAGTATTAAACTATAACGCAGTGTTTTTCGCTTTTCATAAAATATTGTATGTTTTCCGTTTAAAACATAAAATTCACACTAAGATAATTTTTATATTAGGAATTCATAAATGAAGTCAATTTTGGAAAATAAAATTTATAAAATTTCTAACAGCGGGAATTCGTATTCATAACAGCATGTTTGATTAGTCCTGGTCTGCTAAAACTCAATGTTGTGTAGAATGCAATCTGTTAAATTTTTCAAAGAGAAGTGTAACATAGATGTATGGGGTGTTAAATTCTTCATTCCTTCAAATAATCTCATCCATGAAATATTTAGAATATTAATGCAAAATAATACTCTGGTGGTTCTTCATCATAAGTTCCTCAGGATCCCATATTTCTTCTTCCCTCTTATGGTTTCTCCATAGAACTATTACCAAACGATTTTTCCAGTTTCCTAACACATGTTCTCTTGTCTCAATAATCTTGGAAGTCTAATCATAATAAGAAAAGTTGGGTTATAGTTCTATTTCTTCATAGGTGTGCACATGTGTTTGGTCGGGCATGTATTTTCTTAATAGTTATTTGTGGATCACATCATGAACATTGGAGAGACATAATGGCATTCCCAAACTGTAAGCTATAAACCCAATTCATTCTAGAATTTTAAAAGGTTCAATGTACCTATAATTAATATACCCTTCTTACCAAATCATATAACACACTTACCTAGAGATACCTTCAAGAAAACATGATCTCTTACAGGAAATCCCAAATCATTCCTTTGGTTATCATCATAGCTCTGTTTCCTACATTGAGATGCTTTGATTTGGGTTTGGATAATCTTCACCTTTTCCATTGTTTCCTCAACATGTTCTAGGCCTACGAGTTTTCTTTCAAAATCATCATCCCAACAAGTTGGTGTGAGAAATATCTTTCCATATAATTCTTCATATAGTGCCATCTAAATTCTTGATTGGACGCTATTTTTACAGGAAAACTCTACCATAGTTAAATACTAATCCCACATTCCTGGAAACTCAAGTGATCAAGTTCTCCACATGTCTTATATGGTATGAATAGTCCATTATTATTGTCCATTAGTTTGATGGTGGTAGGAAATTCTCAAATAATGTTTAGTATCTATGGATTTCTGAAGAATTTTTCAGAATCATGATGTAAAATAAAGATCATGATCAGAAACAATCGATAGGGGTACACCATAATGACTTAAAATTTCATTAATATATAGTATTTATAAATGTTCAAGCGAGTAATCATCTTTTATATCAATAAAATGTGCTGACATGGTAAAAAGATCAACAATGATACATATTGCATCATTCTTTCTAGGTGTATTTGGTAGCCCCATGAAAACTTCCCTCATAATATAATCTAATTTACATTCAGGTATGAAAAGAGGTTGCATGTCTAGGATGTTGTCTTCCAGCATTCACATGTTGACAAGCTATACATCTTGACCCATAATGTAGAGACCCGAACCTTGACATACATGGACATTACATTACTTTTTAGTAATACTTAGTACATAACAAAAACACACACAAGGATCGTAATAGTTTAGTGTCTTTGGAAACTCGGAATATAATCTTCTAATCGTGGTGAAAGATCTTTAACATCTCCCATAAAGATCTTCCCTTTTTTTACCTAAAAACCTTTCTTTATATCCTGGGGAAAAGAATAAATAAAAGGGTGAGCTCAAATGCTCAGTAAGGGTGAACAAAATAAATATCAATCACATCATATTTATAAGAACATAACATTTTGGAAATCATAACCTGCAAAAGAGAGCATAATTTCATATCATGGGATAAATCTTGGTAGTGAAATGTAATCACAATAATCAAAATTTAAAACATGACGCTTCGTGGCAAACACACATAATCATAGATAATCATTTCATGTTAGTCAAGACTCATTGCCAAGACTATCTTAGTGGACAAAGTCCCTTTCTGAACCGAGTCACCCTCGTTTCAGTCCTGTTTCACTGAACCGGTATAACCTACCATTCCAGCCATGTCTATCTCATGAGATATAAAATCTTTACCTAATGCATTGGAGGTAGATATAGGTCCCACCCATCTCATAATGATACCATTCTTATGTGTTCCACAAAATCATAAACCATACATCATAGCATAACCCATGTAATAAAAATGGGAATCTTAAACATCATGACATCATAAAACAATTCATATAAAATAAATTAATTCATAAAAATAATTCCATCACAACATAATCAATCAATGTAATAATAGGGATAAAAACAGAACACTATGTTATCTTAGATGGAAAATAATTTTCATAAAACACTTAAAATGAATTCTCGAGGAAAATATCCTTTCTTCTTCAAAATAAATGTCTTGTCACAAAATGTCATGAAATTTTAAAAGAAATAGATTTTATTGAAAATAGTCATGAAATATTTTAGTGGAAGCTTCATGAAAATAAGGCTTTATAAAACCGTAAAAATCCATTCGTGCCGTATAAGTCAAAAAAACATTCTTCGTACTTTTGTCGAAAAAGTAAAAAAGTACCTCGTACGAAAAACGACAAAAGATTCCTTTCATATCTTTTACTAAAAACTCACCAAAGGGTAAAGTTGGATTTAAACTATTGTAGATGGATGGAAATAATATTACATATTGAGGAAACATGGATGTGGATGATAAAATACACCCTAGTAAATACCAAAGTATAAACAATCTCGGATAAAAATGAGATTGTGATATTCCCCTTACCTTAGGTCTGATTTGCTTCGTAAGTGTACGAACCTCCTATATAATGATTTAAATAATGTCATTGACTTATTAAATAATCATATTCATTGGTATTATATCATATATTGTTCACTTATGACTTTATATTACCCGTTTTTTTGTAAATTCATGTTAAAGTAGCGTTTTGGGTAAAATCGTCTCATTTGTCGTTCGTGTTTTAACTTGTAATTATTCACATGATTACCTAGATCATTATTACATAATTATAGAATATAAAACATGATTTATATATATTCAGAATATACATATATATAATGGATCGATAAATGGAAAGAAATACACTGTTCATGGAGACGGTAGGCCGTGCGTACGCATGAACGCTGTTTTCTTTTCATTACTGAATTGAGTGGAATTAAGTAGATGACATACATATATATACACATAAATCCAGTAGCTTTATAATGTCATATATTTTATTATTATTGCTTATATATACTTTATAATCATTCTTAAATGTTTAACATGGAGAATGAATCTCATCGCGTCGTGGAGACGGTAGTCCATACGTACGCACGAGCGATGATATCATTTCCATAATTATTGAATTGAATTGTAGTGGATGATACAATATATCATAATCAATATGATGTTATAATAACTATGTATAGTTATTCTTTACACCATTAAACCCATCCATGTAAGGTGGTGGTGGAAAATATATTACACCACGGCGTGGAGACGGTATTCCGTACGTACGCACGCGCGGTGATTTCTTTTTCCGTAGGATGGATAGTTAGTGAAATAGGGTTGTTTCATACTTATAATAACATATCAGTATATGAGTGATACTGATGTTATTACTTCATAATGAAACAACCTAAGAAGAAGAATTGGAAGAAGAAATAAAGATGAAAGAATCGGTAACGGACATTACCTCTTCTCTGAAGTGCTTCTTGGAGACCTCCTTTTAGGGCACTAAAATGGGTCTTTGAAGAAGTCCAGAACCTCTAGGATGTTTCTAGGGAAGTGGAGAAGATAATTTCGCATGGGTTGGCCGATATTGAAGGCTCAAAGTTGTGTGAGGAAGAGAGGGAGGAGGTGCCCTTTTATAAGGGAGGTGAGGGGCACCTTTAGAATAACTAAAAATAATATTTTATTATAAAGTCTAATTCGGTTTTAAATAGATAAAAATTGATTTATTTAGAAGCTAAAGTGGGGATGGGTTGAAAACCTCTCATCCAATAGAATTTATTCAATTTTAGGTTCCTATTTTAACCATATCATTTAGATTTAACATTAAGTTAAATAATTTTACTTTTACCGTGTCTTCTTGTGTTCTTACACTATATGGTTAATAAAATTACTATAAGAAGCCAAACGAACCCCAAGTTTTTATTATTAATAAATTTAACATTATCTATGTCATTTGGCCGAACCTTATATTTTTAGGAATAAAATAACAATTAATAATATAATATTTTTTTAAAAAACTATTTTATGTCAATTTTGACACTATTTAGTAATTGATTTTTGTAAAAATCATAACAGAATGATAAGTTATAAAAAAGGTAATTAAATCAATACTAACATGTCATATTAACCTATAAAATTAGTGAAATTCATAAAAAGTCTCAAATTATATTTATCTGGGTATTTATAACATCAATTATGTCAATATTTCATTAATAAGATAATTACTGCATCATCGTTGTGTCATAAATAAATTAAATTATATAATGTCTAAAAATTACAAATAAAATAAAATTATGTAGGAAATTCTTTTGGATTTCTAATTAATATTTATATTCGAATTTATCTTATGTATAACCCCATATTAAAAATGTTTTAGTAAATAAACATTGATTTTAACTCTTTTAACCATTTTTTAAATAAATTAATAATAAATGTCCTAATCTAATCCAAGTGGGCCTAAATGGTCATATTTTATTCCTAAGTTTGTTTTTGGTCGAATTACACTTGTCCAATAGAATTAAGATATGTGTTAGGTTAATAATAATATCATTTATACCCTTAATTACCCTATTTACTTTTAACCGTGGTAAAAAAAGTAAAAAGTTACTATTCACCAAAAAATTATTTTCATATCATTGAACCACATTTTACTTACTGATAGCAACCATGTCTCTCGGATTTTTGAAATTTCACTCACAGAAGCGGTAAAATTAAGTTTTATGAACAATTCAGTTTTTTAAACTACCACTTAGTGGTTTCACTATTCATCAAAATTGAAAGTTTTCAGAAAAATACCAAAAATTAGGCCTAAGCTATATTTGATATTATGAACTCAAAAATGATTTCTATTTTACCAAATTCATAACATATCAGTTGCATTAACTAATTTAAAAATTAATTCTCGTCATCAAAACAAATAGCGTGTTCTTAAGAGATAATAACTATCAAAAGATTGACATTTGTTTATGTATGGTTTAAATGTGAAATTACATCCAATGACCAACATTTTATTAAATTGTAAAAATATATTCTAAATATACCATAAAACCACTCAAATTAATAATTTATCACTATTAATTATTTTGATTAAAAAGGTTTTTTTTAATTAATATTTAGTAATTTCCACTATTCATCAAAATATGAAAGTTATCCGAAAATTACCAAAATTTCACCCTAAGCTAATTTCGATATTCCGAATCCAAAAATGAAGTCCATTTTGAAAAATAAAATTTACAAAGATTCAAAAACTGCTTATTACTATTCATAACGGCTAGTTTTAATAATATTTTAATATCACATCGTTGTTTAGTGAAACTCGGTATTGCGTACTACACACGCTATCAAGGAAGGTCGCGATTGCGTGTAATGAAAGGCAAGTCAAGTATACGTGTTTTGCAAGATCCTTTTGGTGTAGCGTACAATAAAAGACATTAATGAAATTAAAAATAATACTTTTCATAAAATCTCGGGGTGTTACATTCTACCCCCCTTAAAATGAATTTCGCCCTCGAAATTCGTTGGGGTTATAAATGGTTTACTATTCGAAAGTTTATTTAATCGAAACCCACATCGTAAAAAAGAATACAAAAACCAATCTTTAAAATCAAAAGTATGAAACGTAACGGTTACCCAAATAAACTAATCACTGGGTTTCCACATAGGTGAAAATATGGATATGGAAGAAAAATCTAACCATCATGTTCTGATGGAGAGTGGTAGAGAACATGGCTATGGAAAAGCCACAATCACAAATCCATAAATTTGTGATGATCTAAGGTACCATCTGATTAATCAGATATAAGAGCACTAGGACAACATTTTTGGTTTTCAAGATCAATTCCCTAAAGTTGATGAAATTTAAATTAGAAGAAATACTTTCGTGATTTTGGTATAGTCTCACTGTTTGTCGTTCTTTGGACAATTTCAACTTCATCTCTTAAAGAAATGAAGTTGAATTTTGTCATTCGTGATGTGTTAGCAGATCTTGTGATAAAATGATGGGTCATTCCATCTCTTTCACACAAAAGGATAGCAAAAGTTATAAGCCCATCTTATGGTTAATCGTATATGGTCCCAAAAATGAACTTATACTTCATATATCATACTGCTTAATAAAATAAAACTAGTTTCTACTAAACGGGGACTTCCTGTAGGCCAGTGGTAGGTGATAACGGTCAGTCGCACTTCGGTTGTGGGTTCGATTCCCACAGCCTTGTCCGACGCGATGGGCTGTCGCCCGTCCTGCAGGTTGTTCTTTTTCTAAAGCTATATTACTATAAAATCCCATCAATAATATCGAAAAACGATTTATCCTAACTTATGTCCAACATAATCTGTTCTAATCTTTAGGCTTATCTAAAATACTTCGGTCCAAGCTCATAGTATAAATAAAAATTATTACTTGAAATGTCACAGAACAATCACATGAATGCCATCATTTATCCCCCATATATCATAAGATATATCTTGTTGGTCAAATTACAAACATGTGAATACCTTAATCATGTATTCTCTTGAAGAATGAATACCCATTGAACCTTAGTGAAACCATGAATGCAGTTAAAAGTTAACACTTTCCACATACCAAAATCCTCAAAATTCTATGTACTCAAACCATGACATCACTTAGTCCTTATATCAATCATGAGCTCATGAATACTGTTAAACATTTCATTTTCTCATTTTCCCTTCATTATGCGCATATCATCTTATTTACAAAAATGTCTTAATCACGTTGAATAACACATTAGACCAATACATAAATATTCTAATACTCCATGATACAACATTATTTTGGAATCCCATTACATAAACACTTAATCATTCCACCACATTGTTGTCATATTCAACATCGCCAATAGTGATCGCATGTGACTTCCCTTTGTCCTTTTTCTTAAGCGGTTGCTCATATCGACCATCACTAACCCATGGATTAGGGAATTTATTAGCATAATGCCCCATTTCCTATCACTTGAAGCATTGAAGTGTTGGTGGTGCTTTCTCTGCAGTGTTTGCTTTATTCACATCATTAGAAACCCTTTTTCCATTACTTCGACACTCAACTGCTCGATGACCTTCTTTTCCATACTTAAAGCATTTTATAGTCCCTTTAAGACAATCTCCATCATGCTTCTTTCCACATTTTGTGTGTAAGGATACATTCATATTCTTTTCACCATTATTCTAAGATTTCTCCTTGAACTCCATCTTTCGTTTCTTGTCAAAACCATGAGATGGATATGTAACACCAACTTCCATTTCTACCTAGATAGAACAACTCACAATTTCTTCATAGCTACTGAAGTCTCTTATAGCTAATGCCCTTAGAAGACTTGGTTTTAAGTCACTGAAAAATCGATCAACTTTACTTTCAGGTTGGATGATAATGCCAGATGCATACCTTGCAAGTCTTGTAAAATTCGCTTCGTATATACCAACAGATTCATCATCCTTCTGCTTCAGCTCAAGAAACTCCTTTTCCATCTTTGTTCGAAGAATATGAGGGAAGTACTTACTGAAAAACAAGTTCTTGAACTCATCCCATTCCATGGACTCAATTTCATATCTTGGCCACATATTCATGATAAGATTCCACCATTGATCAACTTCACCTTCCAAACAATATACTGTTAAGATGACTTTATCATGTTCAGAACATTGAAGAACTAAAAATATCTTTTCAGTGGTACTGATCCATTGTTCAGCAACAAGTGGATCGGAAGTCCCACTGAAATAAGGTGGGCGTTGCCTCATGAAGGACTCAATAGAATAGTGTTCCCTTCTCTGCTCATTTGGAAGTCCAGAATGATTCATAGCTTATATAAGTATAGCAATAAGATTTTGCACTCCATCTCCCATAAAATTTGTTTGTTCAGGAGGGAAATCATTGCATTGTCCATTGCATTGATCAACACGGTTCATTCGGGTTCCATCCATCGTCTAAAACCCAAAAAGAATAGTGTGAGAGGCAAAAATCATGCTAGGGAAAACAACATAATAAAGGGGGGTACCTTCAATATCTAACATCTTAGGATAAATTCTAAGATCGTTACCGTAGTTCTAGGACTATATCCTATATGTATACTTATCCTTAGATACATCCCTAGACATACCTTAGAAATATCTCTAGGGATCTCACTAACGTTTTCGCATCCTAGTTTCCAAAGGATGACTAAACTTTTCCTCTGATACCAACTGTAGAGACCCGAATCTTGACATACATGGACATTACATTACTTTTGAGGAATACTTAGTACATAACAAAAACACACACACAAGGATCGTAATATTTTAGTTTCTTTGGAAACTCGGAATATAATCTTCTAATCGTGGTGAAAGATCATCAAAATATCCCATAAAGATCTTCCCTTTTTTACCTAAAAACCTTTCTTTATATCCTGGGGAAAAGAAAACATAAAAGGGTGAGCTCAAATGCTCAGTAAGGGTAAACAAAATAAATACCAATCACATCATATTCATAAGAACATAACATTTTGGAAATCTTAACCTGCAAAAGAGAGCATAATTTCATATCATGGGATAAATCATGGTAGTGAAATTTAATCAAAATAATCAAAACATAAAACATGAAGCTTGGTGGAAAACACACATAATCATAGATAATCATTTCATGTTAGTCAAGACTCATTTCCAAGACTATCTTAGTGGACAAAGTCCCTTTCTGAACCGAGTCACCCTCGTTTCAGTCATGTTTCACTGGACCGGTATAACCTACCATTCCAGCCATGTCTATCTCATGAGATATAAAATCTTTACCCAATGCATTGGAGAGAGATATAGGTCCCACCCATCTCATAATTATACCATTATTATGTGTGCCACAAAATCATAAACCATACATCATAGCATAACCCATGTAATAAAAATGGGAATCTTAAACTTCATGACATCATAAAACAATTCATATAAGATAAATGAATTCATAAAAATAATTCCATCACAACATAATCAATCAATGTAATAATCGGGATAAAAACTGAACCCTATGTTATCTTAGATGGAAAATAATTTTGATAAAACACTTGAAATGAATTCTTGAGGAAAATATCCATTCTTCTTCAAAATCAATTTCTTTTCACAAAATGTCATGAAATTTTAAAAGAAATAGATTTTATTGAAAATATTCAAGAAATATTTTAGAGGAAGCTTCATGAAAATAAGGCTTTATAAAACTGTAAAAATCCATTTGTGCCGTATAAGTTAAAAAACATTCTTCGTACTTTTGTCGAAAAAGTAAAAAAGTACCTCATACGAAAAACGACAAAAGATTCCTTTCATATCTTTTACTAAAAACTCACCAAAGGGTAAAATTGGATTTAAACTATTGTAGATGGATGGAACTAATATTACATATTGATGACACATGGATGTGGATGATAAAATACACCCTAGTAAATACAAAGTATAAACAATCTCGGATAAAAATGAGATTGTGATATTCCCCTTACCTTTGGTCCAATTGGCTTCGTAAGTGTCCAAACCTCCTGTATGATGATTTAAATAATGTCATTGACTTATTACAGAATCATATTCATTGTTGTTATATCATATATGGTTCACTTATGACTTTATATTACCTGTTATTTTGTAAATTCATGTTAAAGTAGCGTTTTGGGTAAAATCATCTGATTTGTCGTTTGTGTTTTAACTTGTAATTATTCATATGATTACATAGATCATTATTACTTAATTATAGAATATAAAACATGATTTATATATATTCAGAATATACATATATATAATGGATCGATAAATGGAAAGAAATACACCGTTCATGGAGATGGTAGGTCGTGCGTACGCATGAACGCTGTTTTCATTTCATTATTGAATTGAGTGGAATTAAGTAGATGAAATACATATATATACACATAAATCCAGTAGCTTTATAATGTCATATATTTAATTATTATTGCTTATATATACTTTATAATCATTCTTAAATGGTTAACATGGATAATGAATCTCATCACGTCGTGGAGACGGTAGTCCGTACGTACGCACGAGCGATGATATCATTTCCAAAATTATTGAATTGAATTGGAGTGGATGATACAATATATCAGAATCAATATTATGTTCTAATAACTATGTACAGTTATTCTTTACACCATTATACCCATCCATGTAAGGTGGTGGTGGAAAATAGATTACACCACGGCGTGGAGACGGTATTCTGTACGTACGCACGCACGATGATTTCTCTTTCCGTAGGATGGATAGATGGTGAAATAGGATTGTTTCATACTTATAATAACATATCAGTATATGAATGATACTGATGTTATTACTTCATAATGAAAAAACCTAAGAAGAAGAAGTGGAAGAAGAAATAATGATGAAAGAATCGGTAACGGACATTACCTCTTCTTTGAAGTGCTTCTTTGAGACCTCCTTTTAGGGCACTAAAATGGGTCTTTGAAGAATACCAGAACCTCTAGGATGTTTCTAGGGAAGTGTAGAAGAGAATTTGGTAGGGTTTGTCCGATCTTGAAGGGTCAAAGTTGTGTGAGGAAGAGAGGGAGGAGGTGCCCTTTTATAAGGGAGGAGAGGGGCACCTTTGGAATAACTAAAAATATTATTTTATTATAAAGTCGAATTCGGTTTTAAATAGATTCAAATTGATTTATTTCGAAGCTAAAGTGGGGATGGGTCGATATAATCTCATCCAATAGAATTTATACAAGTTTAGGTTCCTATTTTAACCTTATCATTTAGATTTAACATTAAGTTAAATAAGTTTACTTTTACCGTGTCTTCTTGGGTTCTTATACTATAAGGTTAATAAACTTACTATAAGAAGGCAAACGAACCCCAAGTTGTTTATTATTAATATATAAAAACTTATCTAAGTAATTTGGCCGATCCTTAGATTTTTATGAATAAAATAACAATTAATAATATAATATTTGTTTTAAAAACAATTTTATGTCAATTTTGACACTATTTAGTAATTGATTTTTTTGAAAATCATAACAGAATGATAAGTTCAAAAAAAGTTAATTAAATAAATACTAACATGTCATATTAACCTATAAAATTAGTGGAATTCATAAAAAGTCTCAAATTATATATATTTGGGTATTTATAAGATCAATTATGTCAATATTTCATTAATAAGATAATTACTCCATCATCGTTGTGTCATAAATAAATTAAATTATTTAATGTTCAAAAAATTACCAATAAAATAAAATTATGTAGGAAATATTTTTAGATTTCTAATGAATATTTATAGTCGAATTTATCTTATGTATAACCCCATATTAAAAATGTTTTGGTAAATAAACTTTGATTTTAACTCTTTTAACCTTTCATTAAATAAATTAATAATAAATGTCATAATTTAATCCAAGTGGGACTAAATGGTCATATTTTATTCCTAAGTTTGTTTTTTGTCGAATTACACTTATCCAATAGAATTAAGACATGTGTTAGGTTAATAATAATATCATTTCTACCCTTCATTAACCTATTTACTTTTAACCGTGGTAAAAAAAAGTAAAAAGTTACTATTCACCAAAAAATTATTTTCATCTCATTGAACCACATTTAACTTACTGACATCAACTGTGTCTCTCGAATTTTTGAAATTCCACTCATAGAAGCGGTAAAATTAAGATTTATGAACAATTCAGTTTTTTAACTACCACTTAGTGGTTTCACTATTCATCAAAAATTGAAAGTTTTCAGAAAAATATCAAAAATTAGGCCTAAGATATATTTGATATTATGAACTCAAAAATGATTTCTATTTTACCAAATTGAAAACATATCAGTTGCATTAATTAATTTAAAAATTAATTTCCGTCGTCAAAACAAATAGCGTGTTCTTAAGAGATAATAACTATCAAAAGATTGACACTTGTTTATGTCTGGTTTAAATGTGAAATTACATCCAATGACCAACATTGTATTAAATTGTAAAAATATATTCTAAATATACTTTAAAACCACTCAAATTAATAATTTATCACTATTAATTATTTCGATTAAAAATGTTGTTTTTAATTAAAATTTAGTAATTTCCACTATTCATCAAAATATGAAAGTTATCCGAAAATTACCAAAATTTCACCCTAAGCTAATTTCGATATTCTGAATCCAAAAAAGAAGTCCATTTTGAAAAATAAAATTTACAAAATTTCAAAAACTGGTTATTACTATTCATAATGGCTAGTTTTAATAATATTTTAATAGCATATCGTTGTTTAGTGAAACTCGGTCTTGCGTACTACACATGCTATCAAGGAAGGTCGCGATTGCGTGTAATGAAAGGAAAGTCAAGGATATGTGTTGTGCAAGCTCCTTTTGGTGTATCGTACCACACAAGACATTAATGAAATTAAAAATAATATTTTTCAAAAAATCTCGGGGTGTTACACATAATCAGCAATATATCTCTTCATTTTGTCCCACAAATAATGATCCTTCAAATATCTATACATCTAAGTGTTATCAGGGTTTATAAAGAAAATGGATCTAAGATAATCATCCAAAAATCCTCTTTTTAGATCAGGTATATTGGTAACACAATGTCTCTTCTAAAAATTCAGAATTTCATCTTCATATATGATGTTTATCATTCTACCATAATTCACAGCTTTAATTTTTTTTCTGAAACGTATCATCATTAGTCTGAGAACATTTTATCCTTTCATGTAAAGATGTATTGGAAACCATGTGAAAAAGTATCGATGTTTCACCTTCCATGATTATTCCTATATCTATCATTACTAGATGTATGCACACAGGATCCCTTTCAACTATTATCTTGTTCATAACTCCATGATCCTTTCTGATCAAAGCATCATCCTCCTTATTTTCATTCCCCTAATGGTAGTTTATAGTGAAATCATAGTCCTTTTGTAGTTCGAGCCATATCCTTTTCCTCATGTAGTGTTCTTTTTGTGAGAAAATATACATAAAACTCTTGTGATCAGTATATATCTCACATTTTCACCATTGACATACTGTGTCCATATCTTCAGAGAAAATATTATAGATAATAACTCAAGATCATGAGTGGGATGGTTTTGTTGATGAATTTTTATCTACGGTGATGCGTTGGAAATAAATCTACGATTATACAAAAGGACACAACCCGGTCCTTTCATTGAAGCATCACTATAAATAACAAACCCATCATTCCCTAATTGTAGAGTCGATATAGGAGCATTGAATAATCTTATCATCTATTCTTCAAAACATTCTTCACACTCTTTTGTCCAAACAAATTTAGCACCTCTACGTGTGATATTTGTTAATGGTTTATGTAATCGGGAAAAGTTATGGATGAAATTACAATAGTAACATGCTAAACCAATAAAACTAGGTTCCTCAGTTATGCTCATTGGTGATGGACATTCATTTATTTCCTTTTATCTTTGAAGGATCAATATTGATCCAATATTTAGAGATAATATATCCAAGAAAATAAATCTCATGGATCCATAATTTACTCTTGATAAACTTCACATATAATTCATTTATTCTAAGAGTCTCTAGAATATTGAACAAGTGATTTTCATGATCTTCATAGCTTTTGAAGAATACTATTATATAATCAATAAATACTACTACAAATTCTTAAAGATATTTCTAAAACCACTATTCATTATATCCATGAAAATAAAGGGTGCATTAGTCAGCCCAAAAGGCATTATTGTAAACACTTAATGCGAATACCTAGTACAGAGTTTTGTCTTTGTAATGTCTTCCTTCTTCATGCACAACTAATGATATCCAAATCAACTATAAATCTTGGAAAAATATTTATCTTCATGAAGTTGATCAAATAAATCATCAATTGTGAGGTAGAGGATACTTTTTCATTATTTTTATAATATTGATCTCCCTATAGTCAATGCACAACATCCTTGATCCATCATTTTTCTTAAAAAAAATAATAGGGGCTCACCATAGAGAAATACTAGGGTGAATAAATCCTTTATTACTCAAATTCACTTGTGGTTTCTTTAGTTCCACTAACTCCAGAGTGGCCATTCTGTATGAGGTATTCCATATGGTCCATGAACCAGGAAATAAATCATTAAAAAACTCAATTTCAAATTTTGTAGGATATCTAGGTAAATCCTATAGAAACATATCAACATATTTATGTACAATATGTGTATCCTCTATTTTAACATTCTTTTCTTCACCCATAGTTATTTCACTCCATTCCTCTCCAATAATTGAATATAGTTGAGCTATTGAGGGTAGATCTAGATAATAATTAGATGGTGACATCTCTACTCCAAAGATAAGGTATTCATTATTGTCATCCAAAATTGTAACCTTCTTCTTCTTACAATAAAATTTCCCACAATAGTCTGAAATATAATCCATACCTAATATTATATCAAATTCAATCATTTTTATGACAATAAGATCAACAGATAATGAATTCTGATATTCCATTAATGGTAATACATTGGCAAAACATTATTGCAACGATACTTCACTTATGAGTTTTGACTGACAATGCCCTTGTTAAATCAAGCTGGAAATATCTAATTTTCTTGGAAAACACGAAAGATATGAAATAATGTGATGATCCAAAATCATGTAATGTATTGGATAAATTTGAGGAAACAAATAATTTACCGACCACAACGTCATTCAGGGCTTCTACCTCAGCAGTAGTGATCTCATAAGCTTGGACTGGCTCCCTTGGACTTTTCTGAGTTAATTTTCCATAGATCCTAGGACATTCAATTTCATAATTCCCCATTTCTGTACAATTGTATCATTTAACATTGACAACCTCTTTCATTTCCTTACAATCACAATCTTGGTTCCCTTTTTCACCACAATTGTAACAGACTCCCATTCTATTCAAGTAAGTACCAGGGGGTTTCTTCCTACATTTACTACAAGATTGAAATGTAACTTTTCCATCATTCCCCTTATTTCCATATCTAGAGTGATCAACAAATATCTTCTTTTCATTATTTTCTTTAAATTATTAAGACTTAGATAATTCATTTTCTGTCTTGATAGTACATAAGACTATATATATGTAAGAAAAGAAGGATTTTTAGATGATTACTCTACGGATAAATGGTTATAACCCATCAAATAATTGACCACTATTACTCTTTAGCTTATGTATATATTCTGCCACATTTTTTTCTATCCTTGTAAAATTAACCTCATACTACATGAAATTCTCATCCTCATTTCGCCAAAGACTCCGAAATTTCCTTAACATATCCACTCGATGTTCATGAAGAATGTATTTTTCTACTAAAATCTTTTTAAATGCCCTCCATTCTATATTTTATACTTCTTCATCCTCCTTTTTTTTAATTGATGACCACCATTGATCAGCATCTCCTGTGAGGCCAAAAACTGTAATGAGAACTTTTTCCCTTTCACTACTCCCCAAAGAAGGAAATATTTTCTCTATGGAACTTATCCATTGCTCAGCTAATAATTTATTTGAAGTCCCATTGATTGTTGGTGGTTTTTCCTTCATGAGGCAGTATAAAATTGATCTTTCTCATTGTTGATCAGGGTGCTCCATATAGGTAAGGTTATTATTCATAACCTGAGTGAGTATTCCTAGTATGTTTATATGCTTTTTAGCACAAGTTTCATCACCATATCCACAATAATTATCTTAAGTAGGCCGAAAATATCTACATAGATTGCATGATTTGATATAGTTTCTATTTATTCCACTAGGAACCATTTCTACACAATGTCATACACTAGATTAGTTTATGAATCACAATATATAATTCAATGCTAGTAAAATACCTAACATTAAATGAATATTTTATACATATAATCTATAATAATAAAGATATTTTTTTGAGGATGTTTTTAATCTTAAAACCTTTATAATGTATTGTAAGGAAATTTTTAATTATCCTAATTATATCCCATATGAGTGTTGTAAACAAAACTTCAGCTAGTTTCATTGTCATGCACCAGTTCATGTTTGAGCCTCAATGAAAGTGTTGTTTTTGGGTTTTAGATCTAGATACATTTGTGAAAGTGTCCCCTATACCAACTTGTATCTAGAGAGGAATGTACTATTTGTAAAATTAAAAAAAATATCTACATCACTAAAATTCTATGATGTTCTTATATATTAATACTCAAAGTTAATTTTTGGTTAATGCTCTCTAATCATATTTATTCTAAATCTAGTTTCCAATTTTTGAACGAAATTACTCTAATAGAAACAGTAACTATAGACACCATGAAATGTATTCCATGACATTTTATGTATAGTGTAGATATGATTCCCACATAGACAAAAAATGACAAGTATCAGTGAATATTTTTTCACCTTAAATAATGAAAATGTGAGCTAGATTTCTATTTTCCAAAATACTACCCCATACCTGATGAATAACTGTAATGATTCATCCTTTTAGATGTATGCAGTGGATCTCCAGGATTGATGATGAAATGGGGTTTACACAATAAATTCAATTTTTGGTTTTTTCCAAGAGGACATGGTTTAGACACGATCCCAAGAAGATTATATCTCATTAATACCTTTGATTTGATTGTTCATGGAACCTAAACAGCATATGGATCAAACGATATTCCACAAGGAACATTGATAAATTTTATAAGGGACTTATACAGAAGTCCTATGTGTAGGACCCACACAGCGGACCTATGTGGAGGACATACGTGAAAAATCAATTTTAACACCCCTATATGGAACACCTACGTGAATTACCTTCATATAATATCTACGTGGAAAACATTCCTTCGACCAGGTCCTCTCCTTGCCAATAAATAGGACCCTTGGGCTCCCTATTTCAGAGACAAAAAAAGTTGGAAGACTCCCCAAGGCTCCTGTTGTGTAGCTCTTTCGCCAAGATCCCAAAACATTTCTAAGGAATCTGTCCAAAAAGAGAGAGAAAAAATAATTATATGAGGAAACATGGTTCAAAGTTCCATCAACTTCTAGAACCCATGGAAAACCTACGTGCTGCACTTGTGCGGAGCACCTGCGCACTGCACCAACGTGGAGTATTTACACGGGAGAGCTACATGGAGTAGCTACACGAGGCGCCTTTGCGTAGCACCTACGTGACCCCACTAGTCCATACCGTGGGAGTTCTGCCCCCGAACCCCTGCTTGGGCTATGTGCCAAGCTTCTGTCCCGGACCTTCGGGTCGGCCCCTTCGCTTTCATCATAGTTCTCCATGAAAATTGGAGAGTCGTACTAGAAAATTTTCTGGTCCAGTCGACACCGTTTTCCATTGCACCCTTTATGTGGCCCAACATCCAACCATGGAATTCCATGATTTGAGACACTCCATCACACTCAATGATGTTCTTAGAGTCTACTTACTTATCTTGCTTCCATTAATATATTATGAGTTTGGACTCTCCTTATGGTTTCCTCGAGTACCGTAATTCAATACACTCCTCAAGAAACTACCCAAACCACACCACCTGACTCCTATGCTAGGTTAAAATCTAAATGAGGATTCTCCTTAGCAGTAATCCCCAACCAATTCCAAAATTGGCATCCTCCATAAGAGTAAGCCCCAACCAATTTCAAATGGTAATCCTCCTTATGAGTATGCCCCAATGAATTTAAAATGGGAATCCTCCTTAGAAGTAAACCCCAACCAATAAAAAATGGGCATCCTCCTTAGTAGTAATCCCCAATGATTTTCTATATGGGAATCCATCCTAGTTTAATCCCCTCACCTTCATCCCTTCCTCATTACATTGGACCCTTGTCAAATGTTGATAGAATAGAGGGAAGGCTCATCACCTCTCCCTCTTTAGTCAGCGGAGGTGGAAAAGTGTGAGGTTTCATTGTTGAATATTTCACATCCTCTTGTTTCTCACACTGAGAATGACTCAAGTGGGAATAGAGATACGAGATGGTTACAACATGTGCACAAACACTGATAAAAATTAACTACGAGATCTCTGATTTCATTCATAATCAGGATACGTAGGAAGCCTTCTTAGGGTATGAGATCATTGGACATCCTCCTCAAGAATCCAACCCTAATTCACTTAATTTGGGCATCCTCATCAATAATAATCCCCTAATTGAAACCCCAATTTATTAAGGAGTCCTTTTTAAGAAGTAATACCAAACTCATCTATCTCAAAGACCATACTCTCCTATGAGACTTATCGAACTACATGGGATTTTATTCCTATTTATGTTGGATACGTAAGAAGCCTCCTTGAGGTTAAAATCCAACACTTCAAATCAACCCTATTGTCCTTGGGCCATATTCTCAATAGGGTCTGATCCTATTTGGAAACCCATATTATTTCGAAGTTCTTCAGGCTTATTCAACATAAGTCCAAAACTCTGTTTCAACTACGCACCTTCCGCTTAGAGGTCCTTATCACATGACCATAAAAGGTATGATGTGTCCCATTTAGTGTCATAGAAATATGAGGGTTCTAATTCCTTTCACAAGGATACGTAGGTATCCTATCTTATAGAAACGATACCAAAATCAAACAAAACCTTTTCCCTCCTGGATGAAAAAAAATCCAGATCCCCACTAAGTGTCTTAAAAAACCAGCGTCATCACCATGATGATTAAAAGAATCTCTATGTAGTATATTATAGGATACCATTTATGGAAAACCTCGAATACCTATGAATATTTCCATTAATGAATAACCTTGAAAACATACTGATGATTCTACAATTTTACACAAGCTAATAAGTGATTATAAATTCTAAGGGATACTTATGACATACTTGGTAAATTAATTAGTATTCATGATAAATATTTTAAATTTATAAAGAGAGTCCCAGAGTAGACAATAATTCCTCCCAAAATGGTGTGATGAGACTAACCTCCCATCCTCTCGACCAATTCACATTCTTAAGTATCAAAATTTTGAAATATAATGAATTCCTATCTTTGGAAAGAAGGTCCTCTTTGGATAAAGAAATATTGGATGATTCCAGTTCCATGAATAAATCCAATGGAAACCACCTAGAAACAGTGATTCCTGATACTAGAACACAAGTTTCATGGAACTAAGAAATATTAACTCCCCGACCCTAGTTACTCAGAGTCGGTGCATTATTACATAACATTGGCATGATTACAAGATATCAAGTCCTGAATGACTGATCAACTTAGTAACCTTGGAAGTACTAGATAGAAGCATAATTTTTACATTACATCATGTAAAAAAACATTGTTACCCATTTCAACACACTCATATCCCTTATACTATCCCTCCATGTCAATAATAATATACTTTATCACATCCTGGGAAAAAGAAAACATAATAAAGGGGTGAGATCAGATGCTCAATAAGGATTAAAATATAGAGGAAACTATCATAAATATGTATAATCATTTAATGGAATATATAAGACATAAAACACAAGCCTTTTAAATGTAAAATTAAGCATAATATGGAAATGATAATCAAATAGTTCTATTTACATATTCACATGGATATTTTATTAGTTTATTAATCACATGTAATATCAATAGCTAATTTCATAATGATTGAATGCATAATGACATACCTCATAACAACATAGTCAAGGACTTGTGCCAAGAATAAAAATACGATTTTGTCCAGGCCTTGTTCCAAGACACTAGTTTGTCTCATGAGAACTATGGATGTATCAAGGAGCTATAACAGGATTCACCTGTCACTTACTAAGTCCAATGAATTCTTTAAATGAAAGGGATGAAACATAACATAAACCTTCATACTAAAACAAGAATACAAAATGTTAATTATTTAACTATAAACCATGAATGGAATAAATATAACACATTCATAGTTAAACAAATTACAATTCCTTCAATACAACAGAGAATATGGTATCATAATAAATCATCTGCAAATTACTGTAAAATCCATCAATGGATGTTGACATATATGAAATAAAAACTATTTGAGAGAAATATATAATTCTAATTTGAAATAAATTAAAAGTCACATAATTAAAAAAGAAAACTTTTTTTGAAAATATCATTATAATTTTTAAGGGAATATTCTAAGGTGTTATAATGGTGTAAAATAGACACACCCAATGTAGATGTTAAAAAAAATTCTTACCTTTATTTGTTGAAAATATCATAAAGTACCTTGTTCGGAAAATGATAGAATGATTTCTTTCAAAAAAAATTATTAAAATTAAAACAAGGTCATAAATGAAATTTACCCATATTATAAGAAATATAAAAAATGTTTTGAAATAAATTTTTATGAAACATGGATGTGGATGATAAATAATGTCCCAGTAGATACATATATATAAACAACCTCAGATAAATAAAGAGATTGTAAAATTAACCCTTACCTTGTATTCTTCCATAGTAGAGAGTAAATTAACCTCATTTATAATGGTTAAATAATTGGTATAAAATTATTCAAGAATACACACACAAAAATATGATATCAAATATGATCCTATAATACTTCTTTGTTAATAATATTTCAGTAGTATATTTATTTAGGGTGTTAACTGATTCATTTTTTATTATATGTTTTGTTATGAAAGTCATGTTTGTTATGGATAGGGAAAATTTTATTCATATACATAATTCTATAATTTTCTTTAAACATTATTTTTAAACATCAAATGAAAAATTATTCTATAATGGTTACAATGGGAAATGAAAAATCCTCGTGTCATGGAGAAGGTAAGTCGTACGTACGCACGAGTTACAATATCATTCTATTAATGGTGAAATCATTTGTAATTGGACAGTATATTATATATACAGAATCATTAAAATGTTATATATATTTTTTATATCAATTATATTCATTATTATACCCATACAAATAATGAAGTGTTGAATAACAAACCACACCATGACATGGAGATTGTAAGTCGTACATACACATGTGTGTTGACTTTGACATTCATAGGATGGATAGAATAATGAATATGGTTTTAACATATTAATAATAAAATATTAGTATGTAGAAGGTACTGTAGGTATTATTTTAGTATAGAAACAACAATGAAATATGAAGTGGAAGAAGAAAAGATCTTGAAAGAAGTGATTAAATAATTACCTCTTCTTTGGGTTCTTCCTTTTTATTTCATAATAATTCATCATAGGATGGCTTTATGATCAACGTAAATCCAATAGGGTGAGTTGACGGTAGTTTGGGGGATATTTGAGTAGGTTATGGCCGAGCTCAAAGGCTTTGGATGTGTGAATTTGAGAGAAGAAGAAGATCCCTTTTACAAGAGAGGTGAGGGGAACCTTAGGAAAAGATTGAAATATTATTTTATAATAAAGTAATTTTCAGTTTCTAACTTATAAAAAAGGATTTATTTAGAGCATAAGGTGGGTTTACATAAAAAACCTCCCAACCAATAGGGTTTAGATATGTTTAGGTCACCATATTAACCTTATCTTGTAGATTTAACTCTTAGTTAAATAGTTTAACATTTACCATGTCTTCTAGTATTATTATAAGAAATGTTAAATAAACATACTAGAAAAATCGAAGAAAACACCATGTGGTTCATTGTTGACATATATAACCTCATATAAGTAATTTGGTATAACCTTATATTTTTAGGAATATTATATCATTTAATAAAATAGTATTTGTTTTAAAAACTGATTTATGTCAATTTTAGCACCATTTAGTATTTAGGTTTTCTAAAAGTGAAAAAAAGTTGATAACATTGAAAGAATACATTAAATGAACCCTAAAGTGTCATATTAAACTAGAAACTCAGTGGAATTCATCAAAATTCTCAATTTACATTTATTTTTATAGTTATAATATCAATTATTTTAATCATTCATTTATAAGGTAATTACTGCATCACCATTTATCATAGATAAATTAAATTATTTAAAGTCTAAAATATATATATTTAATACCATGATGTAGGAAATCGTTTTAGATTTCCAACTAAAATTTATATATAAATTTATCTTATGTATAAACCTATATTAAAAATGGTGTAGTTATTAAACATTGAATTTTACACTTTTAACACTACTTTAAATAAAATAATAATAAATGTCCTAATAGATTCATTATAGATCATGGAGGATCATATTTTATTCCTAAGGTTGATTTTTTCTGAAAAAATATTATCCAATAGAATTAGGACATGGGTTAGGGTAACTATAATATCATTTTTTCTTTAATTATCCAATTTATATTTAACCGTTGTAAATAAAATGTAAAAATTACTATTCACCAAAAAGTATTTTCATCCTATTAAACCCCAGTTTACTTGCAGATTTCAACTGTGTCTCTCATATTTTTGAAATTCGATTCATATAAGAGGTCAAAATACATTTTATTCAAATTTTTATATGTTCCTAGAAGGTGGGTAAAGGTCGTTAAAACATTTAATATAGTTTTATATATCTAATATTATTATAAATTGACTCCAATGAATTACATGGTATTAGTATAGCTATTATGTATGAGAAATTTTAAAATATTTATTTAAATAAAAATTCATTTTAAACAATAATGCAATTTTTTTCACTATTTTTAAAAAATTGAATGTTTTCAGAAAAATACCAAAAAATCACCCTAATCTAATTTTGATATTATGAAAGAAAAAATAAAAACCATTTTGAAAAATAAAAATTATAAAATTTCAAAAAGTTTTTATTAATATTCATAATGGCTAGTTTTATTGGTCATGGTGTGCTATAACTTGAAGTTAGATAAAAATCAAGCAATTAAATTATTCAAAGAAGCGTACTGTGAATGCTTGGGGTGTTACATTCTTCCATCCTTCAAATAATTCCATCCTAGAAATTTCTTGTATACTAATCCATAAAAATATTCATGTGGTTATTCATCATATGTTTCTTAGGTTCCAACATTTCCTCTTCCATCTTATGGTTACTCCAGAGAGCTTTTACCAGACGAGTCGTCCAGTTTCTCAACACTTGTTCTCTCGTATTAAGAATCTTGACAGGATCTTCATAATAATATAGATTAGATTCCAGTTCTATTCAATCATAGGTGAGTACATACATTGTTTCAGGCATGTATTTTCTAAATAGTGACATGTGGAACACATCATTAACTTTTGAGATACTTGGAATCATTGAAAAATAGTAATCTACAACTCTAATTCATCCAATAATTTGGAAAGGTCTGATATACCTAGGAATTAATTTACCCTTCTTATCAAATCGTACAACACCCATCCATAGGGATACCTTAAAAGAAACATGATCTCCTACATGATATTCCAAATACTTTCATTGGTTATCAGCATAGCTCTTTTTCCTACTTTAAGCTTCTTTGACCCATGTTTGGATAATCTTCAACTTTTCTAATGTTTTCTCAACATGTTCTGGGACTACTAGTTTTCTTTCACAAACATCATCCAAACATGTTTGTGTGCGAAATCTCATTCCAAATAACACTTTCAATGGTTCCATCTCAATAAATGATTGGAAGCTATTATTAAAGGAAAATTCTTTCAGAGGTAAATAATGATCCCATATACATTGAAAGTCAAGAGAGGAAGATCTCAACATGTCCTCATTGGATTGAATAGCACATTATGATTGTCCAATATTTTGAGGGTGGTAGTAATTTCTCAAATGAAGCTCAGTATAGAAGGATTTCTAATGATTTTCTAGAATCATTAAGTAAATGAAGGACCACGATCAGAAAAATATTAATAGGGGTACACCTTGAAGTTTTAAATTTCAATAATATATATTCTTGATAAATATTCAAGTGGTAATTTTTCTCTTATAGTATGAAAATGTGCATACTTTGTATGATGATAAAAAATTATCCATATTGTATCATTCTTTCATTGAATCTTTGGTAGCACCATGAAACATGAAATTGTAATTTCATCCCATTTCCACTCAGCTATGGGAAGAGGCTGCATGACTCCTCTAGGATGTTTTCTTCCAGATTTCACCTATTGACAATCCACACATCTTGATACATAATAAAAAATATCCCTCTTCATGTTGTCCACAAAAAATGTTCCTTCAAATCTCTGTACATCTTAGTACTACCCGGTTGTATAGAGAAATCAGATCTATGAGTATCATCCAACAATTCCCTTTATAGATCAGGTATATTGGGAACACAAAGTCTCATCCCTAATTTCAAAATTCCATCTTCAATACGAAGTCGATCAATCTCCCATCATTCAAAGAATTAATTTTCTTTTGAAACTCCTCATCATCGGTTTGAGAAATTTTTATAATTTCTAGTAATGATAGATTGGAAACCATTTGAAAAAGTACTTCTGTTTCACAATCCATGATTATTTACAAAACAATAATTACTAGATCCATGAAATTATGATACCTTGAACCAATAATCTTGTTCATGATGCCATGAAACTTTCTTCTCAAATCATCTACCTCCTTATTTTCCTTTCCTGGGTGGTAGTGTATAGTGTTATCATAATCCTTGATCAGTTAGATCCATCTCTTTTTCCTCATGTTGAGATATTTTTGTGAGAAAATATACTTCAAACTATTATGATAAGTATATGTATCACATTTTCCACCATTGATATGGTGTCTCGATATCTTCAGAGAAATGACTACAACTGCTAACTCAAGATAATCAGTGGGATAGTTTTGTTCATGAATTTTTAGCTGTCCTGATGCATAGGGAATAACTCTATCTTTCTGCATAAGGACACAACCTAGTTCGTTCATGGAATCATCAATATAAATAACAAACCCATCATTCTCTGACGGTAGAGTCAAGAAAATTGATTTGATTAATATTCTATTAAATTCATAAAATCATTATTTATAGTATTTTTTCCAAAAAAAATTAACCCATTTACGTGTGATCTTGAATAATGGGATAGCCAATAGGAAAAATTCTGGATGAAAAGCCGATAGTAACCGGCTAAACCAATAAAACGGTGTTCCTTAGTTATACTCATTGGTGGTTTCCATTATTGGATTGCCTTTGTCTTTTAAGGATCAATAGATATTCCATCCTTAAAGACAATATGGTTAAGAAAAGAAATCTCTTAGAGCCATAATTCAAACTTTCTAAACTTCCAATATAATTAATTTATTCTAAAACTATTTAGAATAGTGATCAAATTATTTTCATGATCTTGGTATATTTTTTACTATACAAAGACATAATTAATAAATACTACTAAACATTCATCAAGATATTACTTGAAAACACTATTTATTAGATCCATGAAAAAAATGGTGAATTAGTCCTTCCAAAAGGCATTACTGTAAACTCTTAATGCCCATACCTTCTATGAAATGTTGCCTTCAGAATGTCTTCCTTCTTCACGTCCAACTGATGATATCCATATCGAGGATCAATCTTCAAAAAATACTGATCACAATGAAGTTGATAAAATAAATCATCAATGCAAGGTAGGGGAAACCTGTTCTTTTTTATTATAGTATTTATCTCCATATAGTCAATGCACAACATCATAGATGTAGAGACCCAAAGCCTGACGTACATGTACATTACATTACATTTGTGGAATACTTAGTACATTACAAAAACACACACACAAGGACCGTTATAGTTTAGTGTCTTTGGAAACTCAGAATATAATCTTCTAATCGTGGTGAAAGATCTTCAACATCTCCCATAAATATCTTCTTTTTTTACCTAAACCCTTTCTTTATATCCTGGGGAAAAGAAAACATAAAAGGGTGATCTCAAATGCTCAGTAAGGGTAAACAAAATAAATGTCATTCACATCATATACATAAGAACATAACTTTTGGAAATATTAACCTGCAAAAGAAATCATAATTTCATAACATGGGATAAATCATAGTACTGAAAGGTAAACCCCAATAATCATAACTTAAAACTTGAAACTTTGTGGCATACACACATAATCATAGAGAATCATTTCTTGTTAGTCAATACTCTTTTCCAAGACTATCTTAGTGGACAAAGTCCCTTTCTGAACCGAGTCACCCTCGTTTCAGTCCTGTTTCACTGAACCGGTATAGCCTACCGTTCCATCCATGTCTATCTCATGAGATATAAAATCTTTACCCAATGCATTGGAGGGAGATATAGGTCTCACCCTTCTCATAATGATACCATTCTTATGTGTGCCACAAAATCATAAACCATACATCATAGCATAACCCATGTAATAAAAATGGGAATCTTAAACATCGTGACATCATAAAACAATTCATATAAGATAAAAGAATTCATAAAAATAATTCCATCACAACATAATCAAATCAATGTAATAATAGGGATAGAAACAGAACCCTTTTTTATCTTAGATGGAAAATAATTTTGATAAAACACTTGAACTCCATTCTTGAGGAAAATATCCTTTCTACTTCAAAAAACATTTTTCCTTTCTTAACATGTCATTCAATTTTAAACTAAAAGAAGTTGATTAAAAATAAACATGAAAACATGTAAAGGAAGCTTCTTGGAAATAATGTTTTAAAAATCCATTTATGCCATATAAGTTAAAAAAACATTCTTCTCATACTTTCGTCGGAAAAGTCAAAAAGTACCTCGTACGAAAAACGACAAAAGATTCCTTTCATATCTTTTACTATAAACTCAACAAAAGGGGTAAAAAATGGATTTAAACAATTTTTGGTGGATGAAAATAATATTACATTTTGAGGAAACATGGATGTGGATGATAAAATACACCCCAGTAAATACCAAAATATAAACAATATCGGATAAAAATGAGATTGTGATATTTCCCTTACCTTAGGTCCGATTTTCTTCGTAGGAGCCCGAACCTCCTCTTCTTTGAAGTGCTTCTTTGAGACCTCCTTTTAGGGCACTAAAATGGGTATTTGAATAATACCAGAACCTCTAGGATGTTTCTAGGGAAGTGGAAAAGAGAATCTGGTAGGGTTTGGCCGAGCTTGAAGGCTCAAAGTTGTGTGAGGAAGAGAGGGAGGGGGTGCCCTTTTATAAGGGAGGAGAGGGGCACCTTTGGAATAACAAAAAATATTATTTTATTATAAAGTCAATTTCGGTTTTAAATAGTTCCAAATTGATTTATTTCGAGGCTAAGGTGTGGATGGGTCAAAATAATCTCATCCAATAGAATTTAGACATGTTTAGGTTCCTATTTTAACCTTATCATTTAGATTTAACATTAAGTTATATAAGTTTACTTTTACTGTGTCTTCTTGTGTTCTTATACTATAAGGTTAATAAACTTACTATAAGAAGCCAAACGAACCCAAAGTTGTTTATTATTAATATATATAAGCTTATCTAAGTCATTTGGCCGAACATTATATTTTTAGGAATAAAATAACAATTAATAATATAATATTTGTTTTAAAAACTATTTTATGTCAATTTTGACACAATTTAGTAATTTATTTTTTTGAAAATCATAACAGAATGATAAGTTCGAACAAAGTTAATTAAATAAATACTAACATGTCCTATTAACCTAGAAAATGAGTTTAATTCATAAAAAGTCTCAAATTATATTTATTTGGGTATTTATAACATCAATTATGTCAATATTTCATTAATAATAAAATTACTGCATCATCGTTGTGTCATAAATAAATTAAATTATTTAATGTCTAAAAATTAAAAATAAAATACCATTATGTAGGAAAGCTTTTTATATTTCTAATTAATATTTGTAGTCGAATTTAACTTATGTATAACCCCATATTAAAAATGTTTTAGTAAATAAACTTTGATTTTAACTCTTTTAACCCGTCTTTAAATAAATTAATAAAAAATGTCCTAATCTAATCCAAGTGGGCCTAAATGGTCATATTTTATTCCTAAGTCTGTTTTTGGTCGAATTACACTTGTCCAATAGAATTAGGACATGTGTTAGGGTAATAATAATATCATTTCTACCCATAATTACCCTATTTACTTTTAAAAGTAAAAAGTTACTATTCACCAAAAAATTATTTTCATCTCATTGAACCAAAATTTACTTACTGACATCAACCGTTTCTCTCGGATTTTTGAAATTCTACTCACAGAAGCGGTAATATTATGTTTTATGAACAATTCATTTTTTTTAACTACCACTTAGTGGTTTCACTATTCATCAAAAATGGAAAGTTTTCAGATAAATACCAAAAATTAGGCCTAAGCTGTATTTGATATTATGAACTCAAAAATGATGTCTATTTTACCAAATTCAAAACATATCAGTTGCATTAAATAATTTAAAAATTAATTCCCGTTGTCAAAACAAATAGCGTGTTTTTAAGAGATAATAACTATCAAAAGATTGAAACTTGTTTATAACTGGTTTAAATGTGAAATTACATCCTATGACCATCATTGTATTAAATTGTAAAAATATATTCTAAATATACTTTAAAACCACTAAAATTAATAATTTATCACTAATACTTATTTCTATTGAAAAAGTTGTTTTTAATTAAAATTTAGTAATTTCCACTATTCATCAAAATATGAATGTTATCCGAAAATTACCAAAATTTTACCCTAAGCTAATTTCGATATTCCGAATCAAAAAATGAAGTCCATTTTGAAAAATAAAATTTAAAAAATTTCAAAAAGTGGTTATTACTATTCATAACGGCTAGTTTTAATAATATTTTAATAGCATATCGTTGTTTAGTGAAACTCGGTATTGCATAATACACACGCTATCAAGGAAGCTCGTGATTGCGTGTAATGAAAGGAAAATCAAGGATGCGTGTTGTGCAAGTTCCTTTTGGTGTAGCGTACAACACAAGACATTAATGAAATTAAAAATAATATTTTTCATAAAATCTCAGGATGTTACATTCTACCCCCCTTAAAATGAATTTCGCCCTCGAAATTCGTCGGGGTTATGAATGGTTTACTATTCGAAAGTTTCTTTAATAGAAACCCACATCGTAAAAAGGAATACCAATACCAATATTTAAAAACAACATTATGAAACGTAACGGTTAACCAAATAATCTAATCACTAGGTTTCCACATAAATGAAAATATGGATATGGAAGAGAAATCTAACCATCATGTTCTGATGGAGAGTGGTAGAGAACATGGCTATGGAAATGCTAGCAATCACAAAGCCATAAATTTATGAAGATCTAAGGTACTATATGATTCATTAGATATTAGAGCACTAAGACAACATTTTTGGTTTTCAATATCGTTTCCCTAAAGTTGATGAAATTGGAATTAGAAGAAATAATTTCATGATTTTGGTATAGTCTCACTGTTTGTCATTCATTGGAAAATTTCCACTTCATCGCTTAATGAAATGAAGTTGAATTTGTCATTCGTTATGTGTTAGCAGATCATGTGATAGAATGATGGGTCATTCCATCTCTTTCAAACAAAAGGTTAGCAAAAGTTATAAGTCAATCTTATGGTTAATCGTATATGGTTCCAAAAATGAACTTATACTTCATATATCATACGACTTAATAAAATAAAACTAGTTTCTACTAACCAAGGACTTCCTGTAGGCCAGTGATAGGCGATAAAGGCCAGTCGCACAGCCTTGTCCGAAGCGATGGGCTGTCGCCCGTCCTACAGGTTGTCCTTTTTCTAAAACAATATTACTATAACATCCCATCAATAATATCAAAAAAAACTTCTATCCTTAAACAATACTAAATTCTGTCCAACATAATCCATTCCAACCTGTAGGCTTATCCATAATACTGCAGTCCACTCTCATAACATAGTGAAAACGATTACCAGAGATTTAATACCATCGTTGATCCCCATATATCATAAGATATGTTTTGTTGGTCACATTCCAAACATTCAAAGTCATTAATCATGTATTCTCTTGAATACCCATTGAACCTTAGTGAAAACATGAATGCAGTTAAAAGTTAACACCTTCCACATACCAAAATCATCAAAATTATATATACTCAAACCATGATATCACATAGTCCTTATATCAATCATGAACTCATGAATACTGTCAACTATTTCATTTTCTCGTTTTCCCTTCATTATGCGCATATCATCTTATTTCCAAAAATATCTCAATCACTTTGAATACCAAATTAGACCAATACATAAATATTCCAATACTTTATGATACAACATTATTTTGGCATCCCATTACATAAACACTTAATCATTCCACCACATCGTTGTCATATTCAACATCGCTAATAGTGATCGCATGTGACTTCCCTTTGTCCTTTTCCTTAAGCGGTTTCTCATGTCGATCATCACTAACCCCTGTATTAGGGAATTTATTAGAATAATGCCCCATTTCTTTGCACTTGAAGCATTGAAGTGTTGGTGGTGCGTTCTCTGCAGTGTTTTCTTTATTCACATCATTAGAAACCCTTTTTCCATTACGTCAGCACTCAGCTGCTCAATGACATTCTTTTCCACACTTAAAACATTTTCTAGTCCCTTTATGACAATCTCCACCATGCTTCCTTCCACACATTGAGAATAATGAAACATTCATCTTCTTTTCACCATTATTCTGAGATTTCTCCTTGAAATCAATCTTTCGTTTCTTGTCAAAACTATGAGATGGATAAGTAACACCGACTTCCATTTCTACCTTGATAGCACAACGCACAATTTCTTCATAGCTACTGAAGTCTCTTATAGCTAATTCCCTTCGAAGACTTGGTTTTAAGCCACTGAAAAATTGATCAACTTTACTTTCAGGTTGGATAATAATGCCAGATGCATACCTTGCAAGTCTTGTAAAATTCACTTCTTAAATACCAACGGATTCATCATCCTTCTGCTTCAGCTCAAGAAACTCCTTTTCCATATTTGTTCGAAGAATATGAGGGAAGTACATACTGAAAAACAAGTTCTCGAACTCGTCCCATTTCATGGGCTCAATTTCAACTCTTGGCCTCGTATTCTTGATAAGATTCCACCATTGATCAGCTTCACCTTCCAAACGATATAATGCTAAGATGACTTTATCATGTTTAGAACATGGAAGAACTGAAAATATCTTTTCGGTGGTACTGATCAATTGTTCAGCAACAACTAGATCGGAATACCCACTGAAAGAAGGTGGACATTGCCTCATGAAGGACTCAATAGAATATTGTTCCCTTCTCTGCTCATTTGGAAGTCCAGAATGATTCATAGCTTGTGTAAGTATAGCAATAAGATTTTGCACTCCATCTCCTATAAAATTTTTTTGTTCAGGAGGGAATCATTGCATTGTCCATTGCATTGATCAACCCGGTTCCTTCGGGTTCCAGCCATCGTCTAAAACCCAAAAAGAATAGTGTGAGAGGCAAGAATCATGCTAGGGGAAACAACATATTAAAGGGGGAGTACCTTCAATATCTAACATCTTAGGTTTAATTCTATGATCGTTAGAGTAATTCTATAACTATAACCTATACGTATAATTAACCTTAGGGACATCCCTAGACATACCTTATAAATATCTCTAGGGATCTCCCTAACTTTTTCGCATCCTAGTTTCCAAAGGTTGACTAAACCTTTCCTCTGATACCAACTGTAGAGACCCGAAGCCTTACGTACATGTACATTACATTAATTTTTCAGAATACTTAGTACATTACAAAAACACACACACAAGGACCGTAATAGTTTAGTGTATTTGGAAACTCGGAATATAATCTTCTAATCGTGGTGAAAGATCTTCAACATCTCCCATTAAGATCTTCTTTTTTTTACCTAAAACCGTTCATTATATCCTGGGGAAAAGAAAACATAAAATGGTGAGCTCAAATGCTCAGTAAGGGTAAAAAAAATAAATGTCATTCACATCATATACATAAGAAAATAACTTTTGGAAATATTAACCTTTAAACGAAATCATAATTTCATAACATGGGATAAATCATAGTACTGAAAGTTAATCCCAAATAATCATAACTTAAAACATGATACTTTGTGGAATACACACATAATCATAGAGAATCATTTCTTGTTAGTCAAGACTCTTTGCCAAGACTATCTTAGTGGACAAAGTCCCTTTCTGAACCGAGTCACCCTCGTTTCAGTCCTGTTTCACTGAACCGATATAGCCTATCATTCCATCCATGTCTATCTCATGAGATATAAAATCATTACCCAATGCATTGGAGGGAGATATAGGTCTCACCCTTCTCATAATGATACCATTCTTATGTGTGCCACAAAATCATAAACCATACATCATAGCATAACCCATGTAATAAAAATTGGAATCGTAAACAACATGACATCATAAAACAATTCATATAAGATAAAGGAATTCATAAAAATAATTCCATCACAACATAATCAAATCAATGTAATAATAGGGATAGAAACAGAACCCTTTATTATCTTAGATGGAAAACAATTTTGATAAAACACTTGAACTCCATTCTTGAGGAAAATATCCTTTCTACTTCAAAAAAACATTTTTCCTTTCTTAACATGTCATTCAATTTTAAACTAAAAGAAGTTGATTAAAAATAAACATGAAAACTTGTAAAGGAAGATTCTTGGAAATATTTTTTTAAAAATCCATTCATGTCGTATAAGGTAAAAAAACATTGTTCTTGTACTTTTGTCGGAAAAGTCAAAAAGTACCTGGTACGAAAAACGACAAAATATTCATTTCATATCTTTTACTATAAACTCATCAAAATGGGTAAAAAAATGGATTTAAACAATTTTTAGTGGATGGAAATAATATTGCATTTTGAGGAAACATGGATGTAGATGATAAAATACACCCCAGTAAATACCAAAGTATAAACAATCTCAGATAAAAATGATATTGTGATATTTCCCTTACCTTAGGTCTAATTTTCTTCGTAGATGTCCGAACCTCCTCTTCTTTGAAGTGCTTCTTTGAGACCTCCTTTTGGGGAACTGAAATGGGCCTTTGAAAAATACCAGAACCTCTAGGATGTTTCTAGGGAAGTGTAGAAGAGAATTTGGTAGGGATTGTCCGAGCTTGAAGGCTGAAAGTTGTGTGAGGAAGAGAGGGAGGGGGTGCCCTTTTATAAGGGAGGAGAGGGGCACCTTTGGAATAACTAAAAATATTATTTTATTATAAAGTCAATTTCGGTATTAAATAGCTCCAAATTGATTTATTTCGAGGCTAAGGTGGGGATGGGTCGAAATCCTCTCATCCAATAGAATTTAGACAAGTTTAGGTTCCTATTTTAACCTTATTATTTAGATTTTACATTAAGTTATATAATTTTACTTTTACCGTGTCTTCTTGTGTTCTTAAACTATAAGGTTAATAAACATACTATAAGAATCCAAACGAACCCCAAGTTGTTTAGTATTAATATATATAACCTTACCTAAGTCATTTGGCCAAACCTTATATTTTTAGGAATAAAATAACAATTAATGAAATAATATTTGTTTTAAAAACTATTTTATGTCAATTTTGACACTATTTAGTAATTGATTTTTGTGAAAATCATAACAGAATTATAAGTTCAAAAAAAGTTAATTAAATCAATAAAAACATGTCATATTAACCTATAAATTTAGTAGAATTCATAAAAAGTCTCAAATTATATTTATTTGGGTATTTATAACATCAATAATTTCAATATTTCATTAATAAGATAATTACTACATTATCGTTGTGTCATAAATAAATTAAATTATTTAATATCTAAAAATTACAAATAAAATACCATTATGTAGGAAATCTTTTTATCTCTATAATTAATATTTATAGTCTAATTTATCTTATGTATAACCCCATATTAAAAATGTTTTAGTAAATAAACTTTGATTTTAACTCTTTTAACCCTTCTTTAAATAAATTATTAATTAATGTCCTAAACTTAGTGGTTTCACTATTCATCAAAAATGGAAAGTTTTCAGAAGAATACCAAAAATTAGGCCTAAGCTATATTTGATATTATGAACTCAAAAATGATGTCTATTTTACCAAATTCAAAACATATCAGTTGCATTAACTAATTTAAAAATTAATTACCGTTGTCAAAACAAATAGCGTGTTTTTAAGAGATAATAACTATCAAAAGATTGAAACTTGTTTATAACTGGTTTAAATGTGAAATTACATCATATGACCATCATTGTATTAAATTGTAAAAATATATTCTAAATATACTTTAAAACCACTAAAATTAATAATTTATCACTATTAATTATTTTGATTGAAAAAATTGTTTTTAATTAAAATTTAGTAATTTCCACTATTCATCAAAATATGAAAGTTATCCCAAAATTACCAAAATTTCACCCTAAGTTGATTTCGATATTCCGAATCGAAAAATGAAGTCCATTTTGGAAAATAAAATTTACAAAATTTCAAGAAGTGGTTATTACTATTCATTATGGCTACTTTTAATAATATTTTAATCGCATATCGTTGTTTAGTGAAACACGGTATTGCATACTACACACGCTATCAAGGAAGGTCGCGATTGCGTGTAATGAATGGAAAATCAAGGATGCGTGTTGTGCAAGCTCCTTTTGGTGTAACGTACATCACAAGACATTGATGAAATTAAAAAGAATATTTTTCATAAAATCTCAGGGTGTTATAATAGATCCACAATTTTTCTAAAAAAAGAACATGGGCTCCCCATGGAGTAACACTGGGGTGAAAAAATCATTTATTTCTCAACTCCTCTATTTCTTTCTTTAGTTCCACTAACTTTAATGTGGCCATTCAATAAGGGGTCTTTTCTATGAGCCTTGAACTAGGAATTAAATCGACATTAAACCCAATTTCTCATTCTAGAGGATATCTAGGTAAATCCTCTTGAAACACATCAACATATTTTGAAAAATTAGGTACATACTCCATTTAAACATTCTTTTCCTCACCCATTGTTATTTCACTGCCTTCCTCCCCAATAATTGAATTTAGTAGAGAAGCTGGGGGTGGATGTAGATAAGAATCAGATGATGACATTTATGATCCATAAAAAAGGTATTCCTTATCATCATAAAAAATTGTAACCTCCTTATTCTTACAATAAAATTTCACATCATGTTCTGAAAGCCAATCTATAATAAGGCTTATATCAAATTCAATCATGGTTATGATAATAAAAGAAATAGATAAATCATGTATATATTCCATAATTGTAGCTGATTGACAAATCATTTTTGCAGTGATACTTCCCTTAAGAGTTTTTACTAACAACTCGATTGTTAAATAAAATTGGAAATATCTATTTTCTTTTAAAAAATGTGAATATATGAATGAATGAGATGATGTAGAATCAAATAAAGAAATGGATAAATTTGATGAAATTATTAATGTACCTACCAACATGTCATTCAGATCTTTAAGCTCAGAAGTAGTGATTTCTTAAGCTTGGCCTTTATCCCTTGGTATTTTTCTGATTAAAATTTCCATGGCACTTAGGAATTTCATTCTCATAATTTTCCTTTTCTCTGTAATTGAATCATTTAACATTGAAATCCTCTTTATGTCCCTTGCAGTCACATTCTTGATGCCCTTTTTTACCACACTTGTAATAAACTCACATTACCTTAAGGAAAGTACCAGGGTGTTTCTTCCTACATTTACTATAGGATAGAAATTCAAATTTTCCCTACTACCCCTTGTATCCATTTTTATAGTTTTTTGCAGATCTCTTATTTTTTGGATTTTCTTTAACGGTTTAACACTTATGGAATTTCATTCCTATCTTGATAGCACATGAGACTATATATTCATATTACAAGAAGAATTGTGTGACTAATGCCCCAATGAGAAATGGTTTAACCCATAAAAGAATTGATCATTATTACTCCTTGGGGGTTATATATATAATCTGCAGCATGCCTTGCTATCCTTTTAGTGTTATCTTCATACTTCCCGACATTCTCATCATCCTTTTACCTCAACCTTAAAAATTTCCGATCCATATCCGCTAGATGTTCAGGAGGAATGAATTTTTCTATGAAATGATCTTTAAACTCCTTCCATTACATATTTAACACTTCTTCATCCTCATTTATGTTTTGAATTAATGACCACCATTGATCTGCAACTCTTGTGAGGCGATAACCTTCCACTAATTTTTTTTCCCTTTTGATACACCCCAAATCCTAAAATACTTTCTATTAGAAAATTATCTATTTCTCAGCTACAAATGGATTTTTAGTCCCATTTAATGTTGGTGGTTCTTTCCTCATGAAGTGTTCTAACATTGATCCACTGGTTTTTGGATCATGGTGCTCCATACGGGTATGGTTATTATTCATAACCCGAGTGAGTTGTCCTAGTATAGTTATAAGTTGTTCAACACTAGTTGCATCACTAACTGCACTATAATTATATAGAGTAGGATGGAAATCCCTACAAGGATTATGTGAGTTGATACAATTTACATTATTTTGAATAGGATACATTTATAAACAATGGCATAGACAACATTAGTTTATGAATCACAATACATAATTACAAACTAGAAAAATACCTAACATAAATTGAATATTTTATGCATATAATCCATAATAAAAAAATGTTCTTCTTTGGCGATGTAGTTACTTCTAAATTCATCATAATTTCATGTAAATAAAATGTGAATTTTCCTAATAAAATCCTCCGATAGTTTCATAACCAAGATTATAGCAATAACCATTTTCTTACATCAGCTCCCACTCGAGTCTTACTCAAAGAGATGATTTTGGGTTTTACCACTAGTCACATCAGTGCCAAATCCACCTCCACCTACTCGTACCCAGACAATAATGTATTTTTGGGAAAATTCCCAAAATCTCTACATTACTAATATTCTAGGATGTTCTTCTATACTAATCCTTAATTTTTATCTTAGGTAAATGTTCTCTAATTATATTTTTTATAAATATTGTTTTCAATGTTTGTACTATAAATACATTGATACCAACTATAACGCCCCAACCCTAGTTATCAAGAGTTTGTGCAATATTACATAACATTAAAATGATTATAAGGTATCAAGTCCCAAAATACTGATCACTTTAGTTTCCTTGGAAGTACTAGATACATACATAAGTATTACATTATTTCATGAAATAAAAATAAAAACGACATTGTGTCCCTATTGAACACACTCATATAAATTATCCTATCCCTGTATGTCAATTATAATATACTTATTCACATCTTGGGATAAAGAAAACATAATAAAAAAGTAAGATCAGATGCTTATAATGGATAATAATATAGGTAAAACTACCATAAATAAGTATAAATATGTAAGGAAATGTATACGATATAAAAACATGCCTTTTGAACTTTAAACTTCAGTATAATATGGAAAAGATAAATCAAATAATTCTATTTACTTATTCACATGGATATTATACATGTCAAATAATAAAATGTTATATCAATGGAAAAGTTCATAATGACAGAATTCATAATGTCGGATATCTTGACAACATTTTCATGGCCTCGTTCCATGACTACAAATATGATTTTGTCAATGACTTGTTCCAAGACACTAGTTTTTCTCATGAGACCAACTGATTCGTTGAGGATCTATAACGGGCTCTACCCATCACTTCCTAAGTCCAATGGATTTATTATATGAAATGGTTAAAACATAACATAAACAATCATATTAAAACTAGCATATGAAATGAAAATATTTTAAGCATAAACCATGAATGGTATAGAAAGAAAAAATCCAGATTCGAACATATCATAAAATCTTTCATACAATATAGAAGATTGTGTCTCAATTAATCATCTTCAATCAAGTGTAAAATCCATCAAAGGATGTTGACATAGATTAAATTAAAACTATTTGAGATAAATATATCTTTTATATTTAGAAATCATTTAAAAGTAACATTATTATCAAAGAAAAAATTTATTTCTCAAATATTCTTGTAATATTGTAAGGGAATTTTCGAAGGTGTTATAACGGTGGAAAATAGTTTCACCCGCCATATATGTAAAAAAACTTTCTTATCATAATTTGTCGAAAATGACATTATGTTCATTGTTTGGAAAACGATGGAAATATCACCTTTAAAACATTTTATAAAAAATAGAAAAAGGGTATAAATGACTTTAACCCATATTCTAGGAAATAGTATAAATATTTTGAATATCATTTTTAAGAAACACAGAAGTGGATGATAAATATATCCCAGTATATACTTATAAAAAACATCATATAAATAAATAGATTGTAAAATTAACCCTGAAATTGTATTCTTCATTAGTATAGGGTATGTTAACCTCCTTTATAATGGTTAAATATTTGTTAGTAAATTATAAAAGACTATACATACAAAAATATGATATCCTATATGATCCTCTAATATTGATTTTTTAATAATAATTCAATAGTATCATTCTTTTAGGTGTTAATAGATTCATTTTTTATATATGTTTTGTTACATATGTCATATTTGTTTTGGATTGGATATATTTGATTCATATTCTGAATGATATTAAGTTCTTTAAACATTTTTTTAATCATAAAAAGAATAATTTTTCTTGAATGGTTATGATGGGAAATGAAAACTCATTGCATTGTGGAAATGGTAAGACGTACGTATTCACAAGCGAGAATATCATTCTATTAGTAGTGAAATAATATGGAATTGGATTCTATATTATATATAAAAATTCATTATCATGCTTTATTTATTATTTACATCAATTATAGTCATTATTATACACATCCAAATAAGGAAGTGTTGAAAAACAAGCTATACCACGACGTGGAGACGATAAGTCATACATATGCATGTATGGTTACTTTGTAATTCTTATGATGGATATAATAATTAATATGGTTATGAATTTTTTATAATAACTTCCTATTTTGTATAAGGTACTATATATATTATTTTAGAATGGAAACACCAAATCAATAGGAAGTGAAAGAAGAAAAGTTCTTGAAAGAGGTGATATAATAATTACCTCTTCTCTGGGTTCTTCCTTTTGATATGATCAAAAGGGTATCTTTTGTTAGATATCTGATAAAATTTAGGCCTCTAGGTAGAATTTAGTGTATCTGGGAGTATATTTGATCAGAGGATGGATGAGCCAAATGTCTTTGGATGTGTATATTTGACAGAAGGGTATGTTTCCTTTTATAAGAGAGGTGAGGGGAACCTTAGAAAAAGATTGAAATATTATTTTATTGTAATGTCATTTTGGTTTATAATAGCTCCAAAAATATTTATTTCTAGGATAAGGTAGAAATGAATCAAAAACATCTCAATCAATAGGTTTTAGACAAGTATATGTCACCATATTAACATTATATTTTAGAGTTAACTTTTAGTTAAATTGTATAAATTTTACCATTTCTTTATATATTATTATAATAAATGTATAATAAAATATCGATAAAAATACAAGAGAACACCAAGTAATTAATGTTTTACATATATAACCTTATATAAGTCCTTTTACTGAACCTTATATTTTTTAGAATATTATATCATTTAATAAAATAGTATTTGTTTTAAAAACTGATTTATGTCAATTTTTTCACAATTTAGTATTTTGTTTTTTTGAAAGTCAAAAAAACTTGATTACATAGAAAAAAATACATTAAATGTACCCTAACATGTCATATTAACTGATAAAATAGGTGGAATTCATCAGAAGTATCTATTTATATTTATTTTGATATTTATAATATCAATTATTTTAATCATTCATTTATAAGGTAATTACTGCATCATCATTGTGTCATAAATAAATTTAATTATTTAATGCCTAAAAAGTATAAATAAAATACCATGATGTTAAAAATATTTTTATATTTCTAATTAATATTTATAGTCATATTTATCTTATGTATAATCCAATATAAAAATTTTTTTAATTACTAATCTTTGAATTTTACACTTTTAACTATTATTTAAACAAAATAATAATATATGTCATACTCCAATCCTACTGGATCCTAGAGGATCATATTTTATTGAAAATGATGATTTTGGTCAAAAAAATACTTATCCAATATAATTAGGACACATGTTAGGGTTATTATAATATCATTTTTACCTTTAATTACCCTATGTACTTTTAACCATGGTAAATAAAATTAAAAAATTACTATTAAAAAAATTATTTTCTACCTGTTGAACCAAATTTTACTTACTGATGTAAATTGGGTCTCTATGAATTTTGAAATTCAATTAAAATATGTGGTAAAATTATGCTTTATGCAAATTTTCAAATGTTCCTAGAAGGTGAGTAAAAATGTTAAAAATTCATTAAAATTTTATATATTTAATCTTATTATAAAATTAATCCAATTAATTGCATTCAATTAAAATAGGTAGTTTGTATCAATTTTTACGATAAGATAAATTTTAATTTAAAAATAATTATTTAAATAAAAAAATCAGTTTTAAATAATAACAAAATGTTTTTCACTATTCATCATAAATTTATTGTTTTCAGGGAAATACAGAAAATTCACCCTAAGCTAATTTTGATATCACGAATCCTTAAATGAAGTCTATTTTGAAAAATAAAATTTGTAAAAATTTTAAATAGTGTGTATTACTATTCCTAATGGCTAATTTAGTTTGTCATGTTGTGTTAGAACTTAAAGTTTCATACAACGCAAGATATTGCATTATTCAAAGAGAAGCATACTATGAATGCTTGGGGTGTTACATTCTTACATCCTTCAAATAATTTCTTCCCAAAATTTCTAGAATACTACTGCATAAAATGATTCAGTTTGTTCTTCATCATATGTTCCTAAGGTTCCAATGTTGCATCTTTCATCTTTTAGTTTCTCCATAGAACATTTACCAAACAAGTCGCCTGGTTTCTCAACACTTGTTCTCTAGTATCAAGAATTTTGACATGCTCTTCACAATAAGACAGATCGGGTTCTATTTATATTTCTTCATAGGTGGGTACATGCATTGGGTCGGGCATGTATTTTATCAATATAAATACGTAGAACACATCATGAACTTTGGAGAGACTTGGCGAAATTTCTAAAGGGAAAGCTACAAATCCAATTAGTTCTAGAATTTCAAAAGGTCTGTTGTACCCGGGACTTAATTTACCCTTCTTACCAAATATTATAACACCCTTCCATGGAGATACGTTCAAGGAAACATGATCCTATACTTGAAATTCCAAATATTTCCTTTGGTTATCTCTATAACACTTTTTACTAATTTGAGCTACTTTGATGTGGGTTTGTAAAATCTTTACATGTTCCATTATTTACTCAAGAAGTTCTAGTCCTATGATTTTTTTGACAAATATTATCCTAAAAAGTTGGTGTGCGACATCTCTTTCCATATAATGCTTCATATGGGGCCATATGAATACTTGAATGGATTCTATATTTATAGAAAATTTCTACCAGAGGTAAATAAGGATCCGACATACCTTCAAAATAAAGTGAGAAAGATATCAACATGTATTATATGGTTTGAATAGTCCAATTTGATTGTCCATTAGTTTGATGGTGGTAGGAAGTGCTCAAATAATGTTCAGTATCCCATGTTTGCTAATGACTTTTCCAGACTATTGATGTAATATGGGGATCACGATCAGAAAAAATTGATAGGGGTAAACCATGGAGTCTTAAAATTTCATTAATATTTATTCTTATAAAATGTTCAAGTGGTAAATATTCTATTATATCAGGAAAACTTTCTGATTTGGTAAAGTAATCAACAATGATCCATATTGCATCATTCCTTTTAGGAGTCTCTGTTTTCTCCATGACAATTTCCATCATAATATCATCCCATTTCCAATTAGGTATGGGAAGAGGTTTCAAGAGTCCTCCATGATTTTTTCTTTCCAGCCTTCACCTATTGAAAAAACCATATATCTTGACACATAATTAGAAATATCCCTCTTCATGTTGTCCCACAAAAAATGATCCTTCAAATCGCTATACATTTCAGTGCTACTAGGGTGCATAGAGAAATTAAAGCTATGAGAATCGTCCAACAATTACCTTTTTAGACCAGGTATGTCAGGAACACAAAGTCTCTTCTCAAATTTCAAAATACCTTTTTAATATAGAAAGTTGATCAATCTCCCATCATTCACACCTTTAATTATCTTTTGAAACTCATCATCATCAGTATGAGGAAATTTTAACCTTTATAGAAAATATGGATTGGAAACCATTTGAAAAAGTATTGATATTTCACCTACCATGATTATTTCCATATCCATCATTACTAGATCCATGAACATATGATCCCTTTCCACTCTTATCTTGTTCATAAATCCAAGATCCTTTCTTCTCAATGAATATGCCTTCTTGTTTTCCTTCCTCGAGTGGTAGTGTATAGTGCAATCATAATCCTTGAGTAGTTCATGCCATCTCCTTTGCCTCATGATGAGTTATTTTTCTGAGAAAATATGCTTCAAACACTTGTGATCATTATATATCTCAAATATTTCACCATAGTGATAGTGTCTCCATATATTCAGATAAAATATTATAGTTTCTAACTCAATATCATGAGTGAGATAGTATTGGTCATGAATTTTTAGATGTCGTGATACATAGACAATAACTCTATGATTCAGCATCAGAAAAAAACCTAGTCCTTTCTTTGAAGAATCACAATAAATAACAAACCTCTCATTCCTCGATGGTATATTCATGATAACAGCTTCGACTAATCTTCACTTAAAATGTTTAAAAAATTAATCAAACTAGATTTTCTAAAAAAAATTAACCCTTTTATGTGTGATCCTTATTAATGGGTTAGCCAATCCGGAAAAAATATGGACGAAATGTCGATTATCACATGATAAACCAATAAAATTGTGTTCATCAGTTATACTCGTTGGTGCTCACCATTCTTGGATCACCATTGTCATTGAAGGATCAACATAGATTCTATCCTTAGATAAAATATGGGTAGGAAAACAAATATCATGGAGCCAGAATTCAAACTTGCTATACTTCCCATATAATTCATTACTTCTAAGAGTCTTTGGAATTGTAGGAAAGTGATTTTCATGATCTTTGTAGAATTTGGAATATTCCAAAATATTTTAAATAAATACTACTAAAAATTCATCTTGATATTTCTTTAAAAATATATTAATTAGATCCATTAAAATAGGGGGTTCATTAGTCAGTCCAAAATGCATCACTGTAAAATCTTAATACCCATACCGGGTATGAAATGTTGTATTTGGAATTTCTTGTTTATTTATACACAACTGATGATATCTTGATCGAAGATAAATCTTTGAAAAATATTGATCTCTATGAAGTTGATCAAATAAGTCATCAATGTGAGTTAGGGGATACTTGTTCTTTATTGATATAGCATTGATATCCCTTTAGTCGATGCACAACCTCATTGGTCAATCATTTTTCTTAATAAAATGAACATGAGATCACTATGAAGAAACACTAGGGTGAATAAATCTTTTATTACTCAAATACTATATTTGTTTCTTTAGTTCCACTAAATAAATAGTGGCCATTATATAAGAGGTCTTTGATATGGGCCTTGAACCAAGAATTAAATCAATAGAAAACTCACTTTCTAATTCAGGAGGATGTCCAGGTAAATCCTCTGGAAACACATCAATATATTCTTTCACAATAGGTACATCCTCTATTTGAACATTAATTTCCTCACCCATAGTTATTTCACTACCACCCCCCCAATAATAAAATTTAGTAGAGCTATTGGGTGTGGACCTAGATAAGAATCAGATGGTGACATTTTTACTCTAAAGATAAGTTATTATTTATCCTCATAAAAAAATTTAACCTCCTCTTCTTACAAAAAATTTCCGCGTGATGGTTCAAAATAAAATCTGATCCAAGGATTATATCAAATTCAATCATGTTTATGATAATAAGATCAGCAGATAAAGCATGTTTATCTACCATAATGGTAACGAATTGACAAAACATTGTTACAATGATACGTCCCTTATGTGTTTGGACTAGAAAATCCTATGTTAAATCAAATTGGAAATATCTAATTATCTTAGGAATTTGGGAATATATGAAAGAATGCGATGATCCAGAATCAAATAAAGCATTGGCTAAATTTGAGGAAATGATTAATGTACCCACCAATATGTCAATTAGAGATTCAACCTTAGCAGTAGTGATCACCTAAAATTGTCTTTTCTCCATTGGCATTTTCTGAGTTAAATTTATTATGTGCTTAGGAAATTTATTTTCAAAATTCCCCTTTTCTCTACAATTTTATCATTTAACAGTGATAGCCTCTTTTTTTCCATTGCAATCACATTCTTGGTGCACTTTTTCACCACACTTTTAATAAACTCTCATTCCCTTCAGGTATGTACATTGGTGTTTTCGACACATTTACTGTAGGATAAAAATTCAAATTTCCCCTTCTTCCCCTTATATGCATTTATAGAGTGGTAAATAGATCTTTTCTTTTCTTTCTTTTCTTTAATGTCGTAATACTTAGATAATTCCTTTTCTGTCTGGATATCACATGAGACTATAAATTATTTTGACAAGAATGACTGTGAAACTAATTCTCTATAGAGAAATGGTTTTAACCCATAAATGAATTGATAAATCTTACTCCTTGGGTTATGTATATAATATGTAGAATACCTTTATATCATTGTAATGTTTTCACCATACTTTGTGACATTCTAATCCTTCTTTGTCCCCAGTCTCAGAAAAATAGCCTTTCATAATCTGCTCGATGTTCACGAGGAATGTATTTTTCTAAGAAAATATAATTAAACTACTTAAATTACATATTTAATACTTATTCATCATTCTTTGTGTTTTTAATTAATCACCACCATTGATCTGTATCTCCTATGAGGTGATAAAATACCATGAAAACATTTTCTCTTTCTCAACTCTGCAAATAATGAAATAATTTCTCTAAGGAACTAATCCATTGCACAGCTAAAAATGGATTTTTAGTCCCATTGAAGGTTGTTTGTTTTTTCCTTATGAATAGGTCTATCATTGATCCTCTACATTGTGGATCAGGGTGCTTTATATGGGTAAGGTCATTATTCATAAACTGAGTGAGTTGTTCCAGTATGGTATAAGCTATTCAACAACAGTTGCATCACCTGCTCCACTATAATTATATTGAGTTGGAGAGAAATACCTCCATAGATTAAATGAGTTGATTCAATTACCATTACTTCAACTAGGCTCTGTTTCTAAATAATTTCATTAACTAGATTATTTTATGAATCGCAACACATAATTCCAAACTAGTAAAATATCTAACACAAATTGAATTGTTTATGAATATAATCTATAATCATAAAAATTATTTTTCATTGAGGAAGTATTTACTCCTAAATCCTTCATAAAGTTTTGTAACAAAAATGTGAATTATCTTGAACATATCATCTGGGAGTGTTGTAACCAAAACTGCAGCAAGGCCCGTTGTCATGCACTAATTCCCATTCGAGTCTAGCTCAAAGCGGTATTTTCAGGTTTTACCGCTGGATACAACTATGCCAGTGTCGTCTTTACTTTCTCATATCCAAACAAAGATGTATTTCTTAGAAAATTCATAAAATATCCACATCACTAAAATTATAAGACGTTCTTATATACTAATCCTCTAATATTATCTTAGGGTAATGTTCAATAATCAAGGTTTTTTTAAAATCTAATTTCCAAGGTTTATACTAAACTTACATTGATACCAACTGTAACACCCTAACCCTAGTTATTCAGGGTCATTGCAATATTACATAACATTGGCATGATCATAAGAGATCATGTCCTGAAAAACCGATTAGTTTAGTAGACATTGAAGTACTAGATACATACATATGTTTTACATTACATCAAGTAATAAAAAAATAACAACATTGTGTCCCATTTGAAAAAACCTATATCCGTTAGCCAATCCCTACAATTCAATAATAATATACTTCATCACATCTTGTAAAAAAGAAAATATAATAAAGGGGTGAGATCAGATGCTCAGTAAGGATAAATATATAGCGGAAACTATCAAAAGTAAGTATAAACATTTAAGGCAATGTATAATACATAAATCACAAGACTTTTAAACATAAACTTCAGTATAATATGGAAACGTTAAATCAAATAATTTCATTTACTTATTCACATAGATATTGTACTGGTTGAATAGTAAAATTTAATATCAATAGCTAATTTCAAAATGATGGAATTTATATTATCAGACATCATAACCACATAGTGAAGGAATCATGCCAAGACTACAAATTTTATTTTTAAGTACTGGTTCCAATACACTAGTTTGTCTCATGAGACCTACTGATGCATCAGAGAGCTATAGTAGGGTCCCCCATCACTAACTAAGCTCAATACATTCCACATATGAAAATGTGGAAACATAACATAAACATTCATATTAATATTATCATATGAAATGCTATTACTTTAACCATAAACCATGAACAGTATAAAAATAACACATCCACAGTCAAAAATTTCAAAAAACCTTCAATATAATATGGAATATTTTATCATAATAAATCTACTTCAAACAAGTATAAAATCTATAAATGGATGTTGAGATAGAAGAAATCAAAACTAATTGTGGGGAATATCTCTTTTTAATTTGAAATCATTACAAAGTCACAGAATTATAAAGGAAAACATTTATTTTGAGGAAAATATTATAATCTTGTAAGGGAAGCATTGATGGTGTTATAAAGGAGGAAAATAGCTGCCCCCAATGTATAAGATAAAAAACATTCATACCTTAATTTGTCAAAAAGGTGATAAAGTACCTTGTTTAGAAAATGACAGAAGTATTTCTTTCAAAACATTTTATAAAAACTCAATCAAGGGTAAAAATGAATTTAAACCATATTCTAGGAAATAGTGAAAATATTTTGAAATACATTTGTATGAAAAATGGATGTGGATGATAAAGAAGCCCCAATAGATACTTACTTATAATCAACATCAGATAAATAATGAGATTGTAAGATTAACCCTTAATTTGTATTCGTATTTTGTCAATGGTATGTTAAACACATTTATAATAGTTAAATAATTGTTATTAAATTATACAATAATTCACATACATAAATATGATATCATATATGATCCTCTAATATTGCTTTGTTAATAATATTTCAGTAGTATCATTGTTTCAAGTGTTAACTGATTCATTTTACTTTATATGTTTTTTAATGTAAGTCATGTTTTTTATATATAGGATATATTTGATTCATATCCTAAATGATAATAAGTTCTTTAAAAACTATTTTTAATCATTAAATGATATTTATTCTTGAATGGTTATGATGGGAAACAAAAACTCATCAGGTTGTGGAGACAGCAAGTCGTATGTATGCATGAGTTACAATACCATTTTATTAGTGGTGAAATCATATGTAATTAAATGGTATATTATATATAAAAAATCATTAAATTTTTATATTTATTATTTACATCAATTATACTCATTATTATACCCTCCAAATAATTACGTGTTTTATAACAAACTACACCACGACGTGGAGATGGTAAGCTGTACATACGCACGTATGGTGACTTTTTCATTCATATGATGTATAAAATAATGAATATGGTTATACCATAATAATAATAACATATAATTATGTTGAAGGTACTTGATTTATTATTTTAGTATTGAAACAACAAAGTAAGATGAAGTGGAAGAAGAAAATATCTTGAAAGAGGTGATGAAATAATTACCTCTTCTTTGGGTTCTTCATTTTGATTTGATCAAAAGGGATTCATAGGGTGGATTTATGAAAAAATTAATGCCCCTAGGTTGATGTAATTGTAGTTCGGAGGATATTTGAACAGGGCTTTTTCGGGACAAAAGGCTTTGGATGTGTGAATTTGATAGAAGGGGAAGTTACCTTTTATAAGATATGTGAGGTGCACCTTAGGAAAATATTGAAACATTATTTTATTATAAAGTAATTTTCAGTTTTTAACGAATAAATAATGATTTATTTTGATGATAAGGTGGTATTGGGTTGAAAACAGCTCAGCCAATATGTTTTAGACAATTTTATGTCACCACATTAACCTTATCTTTTAGATATAACAATTAGTTAAATAGTTTAACTTTTACCGTGTCTTCTTGTATTATTATAATAAATGATTAATAAAATTACTATAAATAGCCATGATAACCCAAATTGGTTCTTTGTTGAAATATATATCCTTATCTATGTCTATTGGTTTATCCTTAAATTTTTAAGAATATTATAAAATTTAAAAAAATTGTAAATTTTTTAAACTCATTCATGTCAATTTTGACACTATTTAGTATTTGGTTTTTTGTGAATGTCAAAAAACCATTATTACTTCAAAAAAATACATTAAATCAACCCTAAAAAGTCATATTAACTCTAAAATTAGTGTTATGAATCAAAAGTCTCAATATACATTTATTTTTAAATTGATAACAAAAATTATTGTAATCTATAATTTATATGGTAATTACACCATCATCATTGTGTCATATATAATTTTAATTATTTAATGTCTAAAATTTATAAATAAAATACCATGATGTAGGAAATAATTTTAGATTTATAATTAATATTTATAGTTAAATTTATCTTATGTATAACCCTAGATTAAAAATTGTTTAGTTATTAAACATTGAATTTTATAGTTTTAACTCTTCTTTAACTAAAATAATAATAATTGTCCTAATCTAATCCTAGTGGATAAAAGAGGATCATATTTTATTCCGAAGTTTTATTTTGATATAAAAACCCTTATCCAATAGAATTATGACATGTTTTTGGGTAATTATAATATCTTTTTTCCTTTAAGTACACTATTTACTTTTAACTATAGTAAATTAAATTCAAAAGATACTATTCACCAAAAATTATTTTCACCCTTTTGAACTATATTTTACTTACTGATGTCAACCATGTATCTTTGTTTTTTGAAATTCAATTTATAGAAGACGTAAAATTATGTTTTATGCAAATTTGGATGTGTTCCTAGAAGGTGGGTAAAAGACGTTAAAAAATTCAATAAAATTTTATATATCTAATCATATTATAAAATGACTCCAATGAATTAAATTATATTAATATAGGTATTATGTATCTATTGTGACTTCGAAATAAATTTAAATTTCAATATAATAATTTAAAAAAAATATGGTTTTAAACAAAAATGTAGTGCTTTTCACTATTCATAAAAAATTAATAATTTTCAGAAAAATACCCAAAAATAATGCTAATATAATTTTGATACTATGAATACAAAAATTAAGTCATTTTTTAAAATAAAATTTCAAAAATTTCATAAAGTGGGTATTACTATTCATAAAATCTAGTTTGATTGGTCGTGGTGTGGTAGAACTTGAAGTTGAATACAACACAAGGTATTACATTATTCAAAGAAAAGTGTACCATGGAAGCATGTGGTGTTATAGTTTACCATTATTTTATTCTATCCATTGAAAAGTGAAAACAATGTTCATGCATACGTATGACATTCTGTCTCTGTGAACAATGTAATTTTTTTTTTCTATTTCTGTTATTTATTGATTACTATAAATATATTTATATATAATAAATATATATGATATTAATATCATAACTAATATTATTGTGAATTTGTAACCATGATTAATGTACATGTATTGGGTTAACCAAACTTAAATTCTTTTGAAAAAGGAAACCATTCACACTCGAAAATGATGATTTTATCAAAGAATTACTAAAAATTGGGTTTTTAAATGTTATAATATTATCTTATAAGAGATTATATGTATCTAAATTAATGTTTTTTATAATTTTAATAGATTTAAATTAATTATACATGAGGTTAAACTGATTTCAGATTAAATTGATCTTGACGTAAGGGTTTATCATTACAAATTTTATTCATTGAGATACATGTTATGTTATGCACCTATATTCTATTATGAGGTATATATATAAGAAATTTTTTATATTATTTCACCAATATAATTATTATAATTATTCTTAATATTTCATTTTATGGTACTCTATAATGGTGATTACGGTTTAAATGTCACTAAAATTGCACGGGTTTTATGTTATAATGTCATTTTTATTATGATTGTTTAAGATTAAGTTCTGATGATGAAATATTATTTTATACCTCTAAAGAAATTAATATATTTTCTTATAATGTGTATATTTCAATAGATTATAGTTTTTTTCATTAATTTGGAACTTTTATATACTTAATAGATTTAAAGAACATTTATAAGGAAAATTGATTATTTTTTTCTCTTTAGATGAGTGTCATGTTTCATCGATACCTTTGTCTTATAAAAAAATTAAAGAATATTTTATATTTCTGAATGATTATTCAAAAGAATTTTATCCAATTTTTTTTAATTAAGAAAATTGTTTAAAATGAATCTTCTTCTTGTTTTATGAATGAGGTACATTTTTATTTTTATCAAAAATGTTCTTGAGTTTTTTCTATAAATTGTATGGAATGGATAAAATTTACCACCATCATGACCACTCATATAATTGTACCATACTTTAAAAATGTTACATGGTTCTTATAAAATAAATTTAGTCCACAATATTTTTTAAACATTAATATTTTAAATAATAAATTTTAAAATGATAAGATTGTTTTCTTCATTAAACATTTAATGTGATCTATTAAAGTCATTTTCAATATTGATTACACTTATTGATTCAACTTATGATTCACTAAGGATAAAATCCGGGTACATAATCCTTATTATTTATTTACATGTTTTATTATAATGATGATACTATTTTTTGAAATCTATTTCATATCTATGGTTTATGTTATGATGAAATGATAAATGTTAATGAAACCCATTTATTTTCCATGGGTTTTGATATGAAGAAATGTATATGAAACCCATTTAATTTTTATGGGTTATGATATGATTTATGTGATTTTAATTATGTGATGGGTGGGAATTAAATAATATAGCACTCTAATATAGTAGTTAAATATTGATATCTCATGAGATAAACAAGACATTAATAGGGAGTGGGCCCAGTTCAGTATGGGACTCTGTCTATTATGATGGACATGGTAGTGAGACAAAAATAATAAAATGGAATTAGAAGTGAGATCTATCCACTATGATAGACTTAGTAGTGAGACTTGACTATTATGTAATGATTTTATATGCTTATACATGTGAAAAAAACTTATTTATTATGAAAATATTATACTCTCATGGAACATGTTCTTTGATTCTTTTATGATTCGCATCTTATGAATTGTAATGATTTATTCCATGTCTCAATATTACGATATCTAATATATGGGTTATAGTTTTCATATGATAATATCATGTTCTTATAACCTAATTATTTTATTTTATTTAATTGTAAATTGATATCTCTTTTGTTTAGGCTTACTGAGCATACGATCTCTCCCTTTATTATGTTTCATTTCCCTAGGAAAATGAAGAACACTTTTAAGTATGTTTCCTTTGAAAATAGTGTTTGTTGTGATGAAATATGTGGGGTATGATTTAAACGTTTATTAGCAAATTTTTATATTTCAAAATATGTAAATTCACTAGCCCTATATTATCCTGGCATGAAACTTTATGTCATGTTATGAATATAAATATAAAAAAATATATCAATACACAAAATGTTTGAGCTACTATAGTAAGTATTAGATAAAGGTTTACTTAACATTTAAATATATGATAAGAAAAAAATTTGTAAGAACCATAAGTATAATTCTATCTATTAGTTAACATTTTATGTTATGTTAAAGAAGGATGTGAGGTTTTTCTAGAAAAATATCCCTTTTGGATACTATAAATTGACATGGTTTTGGAATACATTCATATATGGGTAATAACACCCAACATTTTTGGTCGAATATATCTTGGCCATCACTATGGTTAATGGTGTGTATTCCTTTTTTGTGCACCTGTTTTGACACTGCCAAGGGAAATTCTTGAGTTAATTAAAATTTTATTATTGAACCATCAAGGATAATTTGAATAAATGATAGAAATATATAACCTTATTCAAACCTAAGGTGTAAAAAATTGAAAATAATGTATCATGATTTAGATATCCTTTCAATGATTTTTCACTGTTAATTAATCCAATTAAGGATGTTTGGTATTCATGAAAACCATTATAGTTTTAGTATGGGGTTGAAGATAGAATGATTAAGATGAGGTGGTAATAGATAAGATCAAATATTAAAGTACGATATTTGTGCTATGTTATATGATTTTTATATATCACATAATCTATCAAGAATGTTAATTAATATTCTCAATGTATAGATATTGAATTAGTAGTGGATCCCTATAATGGTATGTTGATAACATCCCAAGTATATTATTCTTCTTTGATTGAGGTTTATAGGAATGAGTTTCCTAAAAACAACATTATTCTTCCTCTAGTTTTATTTGATGTGATCTTAGGCAGGGATTTTCTTTATGTTTGAATATCCAACACCAATTGATGGGGAATATGAGTTATATTTTTTATTTTCGTCCATTATATTATCATATATAATTATTATTTTTAATATGAACATATAGTGGAATCCAAAACCATTATAGAGGTACTAATTCTTAAAAAAAGTTGTTATTATATCATATTGTATGAGAAAAACTCAGCAATGAAGATAATCATATTGTGTGGGAGTTTATTGATGTCTTTCTGAATGAATTTACTACACTCCCTCTAAATTGGGAAGATAATCATTAAATAGAACTCATACCTCATGATACAATTATTTCAAAGACTCCATATAGAATTTCACTTATTTAGCAATAGGAAATAAAGAATAAACTACAAGGGAATCATGTCAAGGGACTCATTTTGTTATGTACATCACGAAGGGGTGATACTGATATATTTAAAAAATAAATTTTGATCATTACAACATGATATTTTTTTTAACTTAGCACGATCAATATATAGAATATTCTTTATCTACCCAATATTTAATATTATTTTTATCAATTACCAAAATGTGATATAATTTTCATAGATTTAACATCATTATGGGTATAATAAATTGAGGTACAAGAAGGAGGACATACAATAGAATTAATTCATTACATGGTGTGAATAGTATTAATTTATAGTGATTCCATTTGGTCTTACAAATACCCCCAAAAACATCATGGGTTTAATGGAGAGTGTATTTAGTGATTTCCTTTAAATTTTTGTGTTAGTATTTATAGATGATATTATTATATACTCAATGGGAAATGAAGAGAATTATTATCACATTATAATTGAATTCATGACCCTAGTAATGAAAAAAATTTAAGAAAAATTTTATAACAATAAATATTATCTACAGGAAGATTCATTTTTTGGTCATATAATCTCAATAGAGGGTATATAAGTGGACGCATCAAAGATGGATGTTATTAAACATTCACACAAATAGAGAACTATGACTATGGTTAATAGTTTTATTAACATGGATTAATATTATCTATTATTTATAGAGAATTTATAATTTCTATATAATCAACTCATAATGTTAAATTTCAATGGAGTTGATATCCCCTGGAAAAATTATTGTAATGTAAATTTCAAGGAAATGAAGATATGTTTAGATAGTGAACTTGTTATTATAGTACCGTGTAGTGGATAATGTATTGTAATATATAGTGAAGCATCAAGGAATGTAATGGGATGATTTATCATGTATAATTATATTATGATACCCTATGCCTCGTGATAACTGAAGGTTCATGATTAACATTACCCAACTCATGTTAAGGATGTCAATGGAGTGATTTTGGGATAAAATAAATGGAGGCATTATCTTTATAGAGAATGGTGTGGGATATATATCAATCAAAAAATTTTATAGTATATATTCACTCAGTAAGATTTGAAAATACACCAAAGAAGATGGTTGGAGTAAATTAAATATTATGATTACTCAATATGTTATTACCATAGTCAATCAAACAAGGTTGATGTTTATTAGAGTAAAAACGATTATATTATATTATATATTATGTGGATAAAAAATATCTAATATTTATTTATTTTAAAAGTATGGAATTTGAAATCTGGAAGTAATGGAAAAATATTATCATTCTTAATCAAATTTTCAACTATCGATCCTTATGGAGATTTATGAAGCATAAAAGGAATATACAGAATAATAAAAAAAGTTGTGAATTTCACCTGAGATAAATCTTGATTATGATGGTATGATAAGTTCCAAGAATCATGTATGTGTCTCATCCATACATGTTTTTAAGAAGGTGATATTAGATGAAGATCATAGTTCATCATTATCTATACATTCAGCATGTTTACATATGTATGGTGATCTGGAAGAATATTTCTAATGAGAAAACATGAAAAGGGATATTATAAAGTTTGTATCTCAGCAATATGAATGTCAGTATGTTGAGGATATAAGATATAAAACTAACAGTATGTTACAACTATTACCCATATCAAAATGGGAATCATAAAACATCACCATATATATTATTGTTGGACTCCCCAAAAATATAATGGCCTCAATTATATTTTAGTTATATACAATACCCTTATATAGTCAGAAAACACCATTGTTGTTAAATAATATTTATTTCTAGATCAAAATTCTATAATATATATTAAATAAGTTGTAAGATTTACTGTACTACACCATACTAATATATCTGATTGGGAACCGTGTATATCTTAATGTTCTAGATAAGTCTTCAGTAGGATCTGAATATATAGTTTAGTTTCATTACAACTTATCATCCTTAGATATATTTTTATACTAGATGAGCCATTGACGACCTAAAGGATATTCAGAAATCATGTTTTATTTATTTCAAAGTTGTTTTGGATCAACACCTCCCTCATGATTACTTTTAATAAAACAATAGCTTTAACTAAAGAATTTAGATGGATCCTTATGATTCCATCTATGTAAAGAAGTGTAGAAATCCAATGTAATGGGATGATGTTGGAGAAATAATTATAATGAGACCAGATCTAGATAATTAAATTGTAGTAAAATAAAAATCTATTAATAAACATGTTAGGGATAATTATAGTCAATGAAAATATAATGCGGACAATCATAGATGAAATATATATTTCAATGTTAGTGATATGTTATTTTTTAGAATTTATATTAGGATGAATATTTTGAGACTTGGAATGATAAGAAATATGAGACCTAGGTATATTGTATGCTGAAATATGCCTGATCGAGTATGGACAATATCTTGTTGCATGGATCTTCCACCAAACCCCTCTCAAGTTCAGGATGTGTTCCACGTATCTATGCTATGGAAGTACATACATGATATGTCAAATTTACTAAACCTAGATGGCATACCACACTACCATGTTCTTTCTTATAATGATAAAATAATATAAATCTTCGATCATATACATAATGTTCCTTGAAACAAGAATACTCACATGGTCAATGTTCACTACTGGAATAGAAAATTCTAAGATGGTACATGGGATCCTAAGGATCTGATAAAATAGATATATATTCAATTTTTGAATCAACGTGATGAAATTTAAAGTGCGGAATTCATTATAAGGAGTTAGAATGTAAGAGCCCAATATTTTATCATAGTTTTCTCCATACCTTTTTATTTTATATATATCAATACATGCAACACTGAGTTTAAACAATCCATGACATACTATTTAAATTTTATTGTTTAATTTGATATTTATCGAATAGCTGTTAGGTTTTTGGGTATTAATAGAAAATAATAAATTATGAAAAATTTATGGTTTAATCATTTATAAAATTATTTCATCACCAATCAATTTATTAATAATGAAAAAATAATCATTTGAATGTAAAATATGGAAGTTTTTATAAATATTTTATTAATGAAATTTGTTATTATTGTAATAAATTAAATTGATCTTTATTGGTGAATTATTTTGTGGATATTTATATTTTATATATTTAATTAGATGTTTGAATATCTATCTAATATTATTTATAGGCATTAGATTATAAAAATTATCCAATTTTATGCTTAAAACATATTTTTCAAAAAAATGGGAATTTTTGTGTTGTGCACACTTATTTAAATATGAATTTATTATGCTTATATAAATTGAAAATATAAAATTTATTCCATATTTATTAATAAGTGGATGCAATTTGGTAAATAGGTTCCTTTCATTTTTTCTCAATGTAAATATAAGCCATATTAAAACTTTTTCCCCACTATAAGGGTAAAACGAGTTAATTAAGGTTAATACATTGAGATAATGATTTAAAATTTATCTAAACAATTCCATTATACATTCATTTATATAATATATGGCCACCTGGTATAGTAATTAATTTAATATTGCCATTATATTATTTTAAGAAATTTATAAATAGGAAATTTTACTCTATTGACATTAATATCTCAAATACACACACATAGTGTAAAAAATATGATAATATAAGTTATAAATATTTATTTTAGTATTATATTAGTTTTTTACTTTATGGTTATTTATTTATTACTTTTTATTAATTTTATATTTACCATAAATGCTTACACAATGCTGACACATTATTTATTCAATTTATAGAAATATAAAATTAATGATTTTAAATATATTAGAAGTAATAAAATAGAGATAATTTTTTGTTTCCATTATTTTTTTAGATAAATATAACCTATTATATTTTTTTATAGGTTTATATTATAATTCTATTGTTTTCAGGTTGTTTTCAAAGGCAAATTATGGTAATACTTCTTAAATTCATATTAATTGTTTTTCATTATAGTGATATTTTATTAAATTATTTAAAAATCACAAAAAAAACATGAAATAGGAAAAATAGGATTTTAAATATTCAAAAATATCATTCATTTTCCATTTATTATTTATTTTTTACCTTATAATCAAAATTATAAATCAGTAATATTAAAAACATCCCTACCGTGGCTAAGATTAAAATTGTTTAACAAAGGGGTTAAATCAAACGATAAAGTTTAAACCTAGAACAAAACATATATAAATTTCATTATTTGATTATATTTGGACTTTATTATAATTTTTATTTATTACATATTCGTTTGTAATAATTTTCATTGAGAACTACATAATTATATATTTATATTTTTAGTGTTTCTATACGTGTACATTCCCTCACATATAAAAGGACAACCATTATATATTCTAAACACTATATATTGAGATCAATAACTAAACCAAAACCTTCAAATTTTCATTATAAAAATAATTATACTAGTTATACATTTGCATGTATTCCAAAAAGTCCAATCCTTGGTCCCATAAGAAGAGATCTAGAGGATATATTGCAATAAAGAGGAAATCATCTTTACCGACTATTTCAAATTTATTTCATCATATACTTGCATTACATTTTTTATAGAAATAATAAAATAATTAATCATGTATATAAAATAAACCAAGATAATATTTTGAACATTATAAAACCATCTTCTACCATTCATTCATCTAATAGAAAATTAAAACATTGCCCACACATATGTCTGGATTACCGTCTCCACGTAGTTGTGTAATTCATTTTTAATTTCCATATTTCATGGATTTTTATTATCTGGGGTTTAAATTTTAAAATATTATATATATGAGATAACAATTCTTATATAATTATAACATCACATCTACCTTATTACCTTCCAAACTTCTATAAAATGATAACGTTACTCGTGCGTATGTGTGGACTACCACCTCCCTAAAGCGATGCAATTTTTCCCCATTTATATTTTACCTGGACATTTAAAAAAGATAAATTTTAATAAAATATAATATATATATATATATGATATAATAATAATTATATAAATTTAATTTACGTTTTACCTCTATTTTATTATATCCATTAAAATGCAACAAGTGTGTTCATGCCTAGATATGTCATACCATCTTAATAAATTTTATAATTCATTTTTATATCTCCATACATTATAAATGACTATATATATTTATATAATGTATATATATGTTATTTAAATAATGATTTTAATTTTTCATATTATGGAACCATGATAAATGTACAAGTACTGGATTTTTCATATAAATAATCCTACGAAGAATTAAATAGTTAGCACAAAAAAACAACGATTTTGACGAGTTATTATTTATAAATGGTAGTTGAAATGATTTAAGTTTATCATATATGATATTATATGTATTTAATATAATTTTTTATTGAATTATAATAAATTTAATTTATTATACATGAGTTTAATGGACATTCAAATCATGTTGATCTCATGGTAAGAGTTTATCATCTAAAATATTCTTGTTTTAAACTTCTGTTATGATATATACCTATCATATATTATGAAGTTTATTTTTGAAACATTTGACATTTTATATTGTAAAACAAATTATAATAATTATTTTTAATCATTAATTTTATATTATTCCAACATTGAGATTATGATTCCATGTTTACCAAAGTGGAATGGGTTTTAGGTTAAAATCTTACTGTTTATCGAGATTATTTATATTTATGTTCTCATGATGAAATATTATAGTCGTTTCTTAATAAACTCATGAATATAATTCAACTTTGGTTATTTGTTAATATTAAATGTTTTCCTTTAATTTTACACTTGTTATGTACTCATTATATTGAATTAGTTTTTTGAGGAAAATTGATTTTATTTCCCTCTTTAGATGAAATTCCCTTTTATCCCATGTCCATGTTTTATAAAAATTATTTAAATAATTTTTTATATCATTATAGGATTTTTAATTAATTTATATCATTATTTTAATTTATTTAATGTATGGTTTAAAATTAAAATTTTCATTATTTAATGAGGTTCATTTGACTTTTTATAGAAAATATGAAAGGAATATATATTTTAATATACAGGATGTGAAAGGAATTTCCCACCATCATTAATGATCACATATTTGAAGCCTACATTAAAAAATTTAATGTTTTTATTAAAGGAATATTTTCCATAATATTTTAGAAATATTTTTATTTTAATAAAGAGATCTAAAAATGAAGGGGTATATTACCTATGAAAAATTCCAAGTGAACTGTTAAAGGTATTTTCATTTATAATAACATACTTATCTGCTACTTATGATTTAATGGGGATATGATCTAATAATACTAAAATTATTTTTTCAATATATAGTTTATTCTTATGATGAAAATTTTTTTAGGAAACATGTTTCTTATACATGGATTATACTATGATTAATTACTAAATTTTTATAAAATCCATTTCTTTTACATGGTTCATGATATGATGAAATATTCGTGAAACCAGTTTAATTTATATATGTTAATATATGGATAATGATTTATGAACTTATATAAAACTTATGCATTTTTTTATTATGTGATGTGTGGTCCCAATATTATATATCCCTCTACTACATTGGGTATATAGGGATATGTCATAAGATAAACATGGCTGAGATAGGAAGAGAACTCATTTCCGCATTGGACTCTGTCCACTATCAAAATCATTGGATTGAACATTGACTAATACAATTGAATATGTAGTGATCCCAATACACTATGATAGTGTTTGTAGTTATCCATTACTACTAATGAAATGATTTTATGTTCTTATATGTATGAATAAACTTATGTCTTATATTAATGGTATGCTCTCATGGATCACATTCCTTGATTCATTATTTGTTCATTCCTAATTGACTACCTTTCGTTATGATGTGACTAAAGATTATGATCTCTAATATGCATGGTGTGGTTTTCAAATGTTAAGATCATGTTATAGGGAACTTATACTCTTGTTATATTTTAGTTTTCATTGATATCTCCAATTTCTACCCTTACTGTTCATTTGAACTCACTCATTGTTATATTAATTTTTCCTAGGTTATGATGTGAGCGTTTATGTAAAGTGTGTTTAAGAAGGATTCTAATTTTGAAGAACTTAGTGGGATATGATGTTGATCTTTTATAAAAAATATATTTATGTTTCCAAGTTACTAAATAAAATGAATCCTAACTGCTATAGGAAATCATTGTTATGTTAAAATTTTAACATTTAACTAATTATATATAATATCTATGTATGAAAGCATGGAATTTCTATAATTCCGCCATTATATACTAGAAACTGTGTCTCACTAGCTTACCGATGGGTGAGGAAAAGATTAGGTTCTTTGGTTATACTCACAAGATGGCTAATGGTAAGGTTCAACTAGGTGGTGGAATACCCTAGAAATTTTTTCCATCGAATGATCTGTTACCTTCCTATTTTGATATTTGAAAATATAGGTGAAATAATATAAAATGAAAAAGTTATTAAAATAATTGGTGTTTTTTTATCATTAAAACATCTAAGAGAATAAGGGATATTCAAAATATATCTAATGGTCTAACTCAAAATAAACCAAATAACCTAACCTAGATGAAGAATGACCATAAAACCATACCAACAAAATGAAACAAATGGACAAATGAATAATTTTACACTTATCATATCCCAAAATGAATTGTAATAAATTTAACATACTAGAAGAAAACCATATCATATCAATGAAAAATATTATAAGTAGTTATTTTGATAATATTATTCCATTTTTACTAAAATTATAAACAAATTTTAATTTTTTAGTGTTGGAAATTGAAAATATTAATGTTATATGAAGGAAGAGACTGTATGAAGATAATCAACATATAATAGATTTAGGCATTCCTTCTCTAGTGAACCTAGTGGTTATACTATTTAAAATACATATTTTGATTAAAAAACATATATTTGGACTTCATTAATAATTTTTATATTTTATTCAAACACTGTTTTCGTATAGTAACTAAATTAAATGTTCTATGGGGGTGAGGTACTAGAGAAACTCACAATAGTCATCATACACAATCATAGCCAAAAATTTCACAAAATATAATATCAATCACAGTATCTTATACCATGGTTATATTGGTGGAAACAATAATATTATGAATTCTTATACCAACAGAACTATTTTTATCATAACATCCTCATCCTCTATTGTTTTCATACAAAATGATGGCTCCTGCTCCCCCTATGTATTATCATTTTCCACAATCTTATATGTCATCTCCTCCATTACCTAATTCTCTATTATCATTGGTATTTTTTCCTGAAACCCTATGAATTAAACTTTGTCATCTTAAGATCATATTAAAAATGTTGTTGACCCCATAGGACTTCATAGTTTACCAATACCCCATATCTATGAGATCTATTAGATCCAAGAATTATTCATGGATAAAATATTTTTTTGTATCCCTTGTAAATTATATAACGATATCTTATTTTGTTTGTAACATATATTACTACAATATTTTGTTTTTAATCTCATAGTGTGATCTAAAACTATTAGGTTTTGTGGGTGGTCTCACATGTGAATATTTTATAACAGCATGACATTGGTGATGGTTGATTATAAAGAAGAAAATAAATAATTGGTAAAACATGGGGAATGTTTTGGATTTTTGTGGTGACGATATAGAAATATTGTCACATCACTCCATTGAATCTATTTTCTCAAATGTAAATTGATAATGAAAATTATAATTTTAAATGTTGTCAAATATGGGTAATAAAATTTATTACATTAAATTTTATATTATTATTATGTTTATATTAATAAATATTTTACTAGAAGATTTTCAATAGTATTCCCGATAGACAAACTACGAGGGATTAATGTCTAATGGAATTAATTGATTTATATAGATAAAAAATGAATGAGATATATAATGGATAAAATTATAGTGTTGAATAATATTTATATGGTACACTAACTCTTGATGAGTTTCAAGTAACACAGTACTGGGAAATGGATTCTTATTAAAATAGTAAAGTGTTCAATGTATAATTACGAATTTTTATTAGAATAGATTATGATATGTATTAATAATTAATTTTATATTATTATAATTTATGTTTATAAATATTCAAAATAATAATAAATGGAAAATTCTATGATGTATTTCCACAAATTGGGCTTCACCCTTTGGATGGAGCATGATAGACATCGTAAATTTTCCATGTATAAGTTAGTCTAATTATATACCAATTGAAATGAAATAAAAAAAATAAAACCAACCACACCCAACATGACATGATATGATTCAAAAAAAATTGAATTGAATGAAATTAAATTCAAATGTAATGACCAAAAAATTCGTATAAATTCATGTGATCAAGGAATAATAGAACCCTAAAAAAATAAACCAATATGACTCATCCCAAAAAAATCTAATATCCAATGATGTAATCCAAATAGACATAAAATACTAAAAAACCTAAGGGAAATAGATCAAATAAATATGAAATGAATCAAACTCAAATTAATTTACAATGATTGAATTGAATACATGTTAACTAAAATATTCCATGTGTAATAGAATCAAACATGATTTAAATTAAATGAAATAAATGAATATAAACTGAACAAAACATGCTCAAAATGAAATAATCCAAATAAATTAAAATTTAATAACATATTTTTTAATTATTATGTGTATAAAATAAAAAATCTATTGTTTTTAAACTATCTAAATTTTGTAAATAGTTTATAAAGTAAATGTAATGTGCTTACAGTGATTTTAAAAATAATTTACAAGATATCATGTAAACATTTTTTAATGATGTTGTAAATTATTTTACCAGGAATATAACCATGAAACATTAAATCCAATATTTACACATCAATATCTATGAATAAATATGTGTTTTAATCATCAAAACTCCAAAGGAATGATATTTTTAAATTTACGGTCCAAAATATCAACATAACATATAATTCCAATAAAACTGAAAACATCAATAACTGAAACCATAATTAACTTCTGAATAGTTCTAAATAACATAAAAATACTCTACTAAAGATAAAATACTCATGGTTCAACCCTAAATTTGCATAACATATTCTGTATTTCCATCAAAATAGTCATTAATAAATATTATTACTTTAATTATAAAATTATATATCCAATATCTTTCGTAAATGGATATTTTAAAATAACCACACAAACAAAAATAATACTATCAAATTCCATCCAAGGAAACCATATATAATAGTTTCATCCTCAATAAACCATTCCCAATGCAAGACCCAAATAATTAATAACCTTCCACTTAACATAAAAATTACAAAATTTCAACTTCAAACCATATAAAACCTATTAAATTAATCATGAATTAAATCCAAAAAAATCGAATATAATCCTAAATAAAAGAAACCATATAAAAAAATATTAAAAACATTCCAATGGATAACCCTAGAATAAATAGTTCTAACCACTTAAACATGAACATCTCGTATACTTTATATTAAATAAACCAATAACTTAATATCCAATAACATGAAATACAAATAAAAAATTAGGTGTTATCCTTTATATTAAATTAAAATATTTTTTGAAGTCCAGAATTCATTTAAAATTCCAAATTTCATAAACTCAAACCATTTAAATTTAAAACTAAATATTCCAATAATTAGTAAAATATTTCATTTATCTTTAACAAGTCCCGTCACACAACATTTTTTACACATGGTTAAGATTAAATTAATTCAGGAACTCATTTTAAAAAACATTCAAATCAAAACAATACATTTTTCATCACCAAATTTCCAAAAGATTAAACTTTTTTTAATAAGTTCCCAAGTATATTAAATCATCAATAAAAAATTACTGGAATTTTTTTATTGAATTCAATATTATTATTAGGGAGTGGTTATAAAATGGAAGTGTGTGCACCTTGGGTGAAATTGTTTTTCCAAATAATAAGAAAGAAAGATGACAGTACTATACATGAATAAAATCTTGAATGTACTGTAAGTTTTATAATACTAAATTAAAATGTCAATATATATTTTGTGTCTTATTTTGCATGAATACCATGGGAGATTCCATTGTCTACCATGGCAGAGAATGGTACCCACTTGGTATTGTATAACTTCATGTGCCTATAATATCTCTAGTTGAAATGAGTTGCAAAAGGATCATACATTGGTATAATAGGCCAATATAGAGAAATTATAGGACAAAAAATTAGCCATTAAGGAGCTAGAAAGAAATTGATTGGAAAATAAGAACATTATAAAATATATGGAAGATATATGAACATCACATTCACTAGATAGTACTATTTCTTTTGAGATACAAATTACAACAATGAACTACTTGTATGATGCACCAATAAAGGCAGCTGGTGATCCTAGTGTTGGATTTGGTGATGAATTACCTTGTGTTGGAAAGGTGATGATGCTAGTGAGGACCATTGTGATTAATGTGAGGGACCTATTGTTGTGATTTTCATGACGGTGTAATCGATCAATTATATTTCTCACATGATATATATAATAAAACTGTGTGAATGGTATTTGATTTTATTTGTTTTATTTTTTTGAAACTATCAACTCATTATATGGGAATTATATTAATTTTTTTGTATTAAATAATTATTGTCATATGTTTAAAATATACGTTTTTTAAACTATTTCAATATCACAATAGGTGTTAAATATTTTTAGTTATGTCTATGGTGTAGTGGAATACTATAACAATGGGATTCAAACCATTTTTATAGAATATATAGCAATGATTTTTGTAAACTATTGGTTAAAAAAATTAGTACCCCAAATACCATTGGTCTAACTTCATTTTCCAGTAGTTTGGGATATTTCTATTTTGGACATGATTAGCATATAATTATGAGATATCTATCGATGGTTGATGGAGGAGTGGGGTATAATGTTTTAAAGACCCTAAAGAATGTGTTGTTCTATAATGATACATTAAATCTATATATATCAGAAAATAAATATTTTAATGGAAAATTTTTACAAGTAAAGAATATGATGATGATAAATGGTTGTTTCATGATTCTGATGTTAGATTTATATAAAATAAAAGGAATTAATAGAGGAAATTATTGAGAATGATTAATATACAATTGATAAACAAGATAAATTGGTAGGAATATATAATATAAAATTTAATGTTATAGAAACACATTTAAAGTCTGATTCCTAATGAGAAACAAATAGGAAAAATGGTGGGTTATTTAAAGTGGAATATAAAATGTTTTACTAACTCAAAGACTAAATCATAAATCTTTATATGTTAGTATAATAATAGGAGAATACTCAAGCTATATTTATATAAGTTATAGATTCCATGATACTGGTCTCTAAACAATCAAAGATGACTAACAACCTTAATTATCTAATCGAAGAGATAACAAAAATAATTTAATCCCCTGAAAGAGGGGAGGTTAATCAAAGAAATAAACTTGAATCAAAAATGAAATTAACTAACCCAAATATGATTTTATATTTTATAATTTTCATAGATGAATAACTATTATTAAGGTTCAAATGAGGATTAAGAGGTAATGAGAAAATGTTAAATGGCCATAGACCTAATCACATGTGTAGAAGTGTATTTTCCATTGATTATGAGATATCAAAATCATAGTACAAAAAAATATAATCAAAGGGAAAAATTGTCTAAGATAATATTAAATAAGAAATGTTTTATCTATATCCATGGGTATTATAATACTATATATATGTGGCGAGATAGAGGATATTTACCTAAATAAAGTGTTAATTTTATTATTAACTCATTCATATGATAAATTATTTCAAGAACGTGAAATACTAAAGAATATGAGAAGAACCATGGTTTTAATAATGGGTGACATGAGCATATCCAACACCTTATTTAAGGAAAAATTTGTTTAGATATTTGTTTTCAATGTTTTAAAATTATTACATAGTTATAATTTATAGGGAAAGAAGGAGCCATAATTTCTCTTATGAAAATAAAATGAGAACTAACACAATAAAGCTGAATTTTATTACATTTAAAAATAGTATTTACCCACTGTAGAAGGAAGAATATGTCCACCCAATATATACCATCGAGAAAGAATTTAAATCTCGTCTAGTCACGTTGTAAATGGTAAATTTATTAGAATGAAAAAAATATCATAAAGGATATATTATCTGAAATTATTCTCAAAGAAAAAAGAACATCAAAACATAGATTCCTAATAGTATGGGATTATACACCTCTATTATCAAATAAATTTTTTGAAGAATGTGAAAGTATTTGTATATATAAATGTTCATTTTGGATGTGATGGATCATTATAAATTAAAGTAAGCATAATGATAAGGCTTTATAAAGATGAATTGAAGAATAAAAAAATTTATATATGGATGGTAGTCAACATAATATTTGGATAATCAGTCAACTTCATTATCTGAATCATGAAGTTACATTCACTAAAAAATAATTTATTTAAATTTAAAGGGTAGAAAATAATTTATCAAAGGTTACAAAAAAATATTAACTTATAAATAGTGGAAAAAACACTTTCCTTTATGGTAGGAGAAGAAAAAATAATTTGTAATCAATGGATCAAGTACATTCATCAATAATGAATAGATAATTTGTTAATTTATAAGGTTGTCCTAAAAGTTCCAAATCAAATATGTAACTAGGAGAAGACTTTTGATTCATATTTGAGAGGAAAAATGTTGATAAATATCTACCTACTATATAAAAAATAGATTTTAATGTTTTTTCCACTAATTCACTCTATGGTTTGTGGTCTCCTAAGGCTTTTTTGATCATACGGTGATAAAATATTTATTTTATTTTCTAATTACTATAATATATTGATTTTTTCATTTTTAAACTTTTAATAATGTAGGTTATTTTCTATACCAAGTAGTATAAAAGGAAACATTAAAATAAAAATTTGAGATCAATTATAATTATATGATTGGATAATTACATGGAATAAACATTCCATGAGGTTTATAATTACTTCTATAAATATGGAGTTAATATTTATTCCTTTTTGGTAAGGAAAAAAACAAAATGGCTACATTGAAATGTATAACCAGATGGTGAAGAAATGGAAAAACTATACTCATTTAGAGTTATTATCTCTAAAAATTAGGTGAAAATAAGTACAATGGGTAGTTTACACAAAAATTAAGATTTTTTTCTAATCCATCGAGTGAAAATTATTCCATATGAAATGTTTCATCGGAATAGGGCATCAACAATTTTTTTATGTATTTGAGAGCTGTTGACACATATAATGAAAAGTTAATATTAAATAAAAATATCCAGATATAGTAGATGAATAAATATTCCTAAGAATATATTTCAAAAGTAAATCCAATAATTTATTAAATTATAGTTCAGAAAAATTCATATAATGTAGTGATGTCAAAAATGTTGAATAAATATATTTAAATAAATCTTGAATTGATGTTTTAAGTGAATCTATTGAAGAATACTATAAATATCTTACAAATATTGGTCACACAAAAATTATATTGTGTGAATAGTATTATTATATTTAATAAATGGATTGATATGGTGTTAATGATGAAACAAAAAAAACAATGGGGGAATATAATAGAAATAGATGTTGATTGAAATATCATTATTTATAAACATCCTCTTATAAAACCAATATGAATAAATAATTTAGAGCACACTATTATATTTTTACATGTGGAGAAACCATAATTTTATGAAGCAATAAAATATGGATTCTATGTTAAGTCCATGATTTAGGAGCATGATCGAATAGTGAAGAGTCAAACATAGGGTATTCTGAATTGTAACGTCCCAGTTCCGGGTTCCACGCAACAGGTGCCCTGAACTCGGTTCGCCATGTGACCTCAAGAGCATTTCCCCAAACGCCAGAGGCTGCCGACTAGCAGCGGGTTGCTAGGTATGATAATGGGGAAACATTTCCCTCATTTTTCAAAGTTTAGCGCTGCATAATATAATATAACATAAAACAAAAGCGGATGTAGTAACATGAAATATAACTGAAAATGAAAAACTGATAACAAAAAGGGAAACTGGCAGCCATATATATATGAAGATGCAGAATTTAACTATTATATAAAACATCCAGAACATTTTACACTGTAATACAATACAATAAAACTGATGTACAAGTACAGAAAAGAAAAACAGAACAGCTAGTGGCATTGCGAGCCAATGCTCGGTCCCATGCTCTCCTACAGCCAATCAGAAATCAAGTACCTGTATAGGGACCCATTCCCATTTCTACACCTGCAAAATGTAATCTGTTTGATCTGAAAATCATGACCCAAACAGGGTGTGAGTAATATATCTTAGTAGGCACCCACTGAAGGCCCGTGCCAAACTGGGTGTTCAAACGCAACAATAGTGTGAAGTAGTGAGCGCAATAAACTAGGTAGTACTCAAAAGTATCAAACTTTACAGTTATATTTCCATTTAATTATTCATTTAATATAATAAAACACCACAATGAATTTCTAATTAAATAGACATCGTACTCATAAAAACAAAATCTGACCCTCAGGTAATCAGAAACTAACTCGCAGGTAATTTCCCACAGGCAGAACAAATTTTTCCATTAGGTGTACGTAGTGTCTCCCAAAGGTACAAAGTCTATTGGCCACAGACAAGGAAGAAGTTTCCCTCAGTCTAAGATAAAAACTACCCTCGTGCTAGGAAAAAAATTGCCCATAAGCTGAGTAAAACACTGCCCTCAGGTATCCTCGCCAAATAGCTAAACAGAGGAATGCACCACTGGGGTGGTCCTGGATCCAAGCAGCGATCCCAAAAAAAAAATTTATATCACATTAAATTACCTATACAATTCTAGTTATTTTAAAATAGCAACGGCCTCTGCCATACGACCCCCTATATATGGGTTCGTAGATCAAAAACAAAAAAAATGCACGACAGTCAGAATTAAACACGAAGACATCTACCTTTAACACAAACAAACGATATACGCGAACGTCGATTTCAGAAACACCCAAATATGTCATAGATATGAGGTAAAATAAATCTCTCTTAAACAGAAATAACATTTATTAAGGAAACAATTGGCATGAACAATTAATGATGTGTGGAGGGCTTACCTGTGCATTTCCAATGAGATCGTCTGAGGCAGAAATGGATTCCTGACGTGCGCTCAGTGAATCTCCAAAGCTCTATCCTTCCTCTCCTTAGCCCTCTTCCCGTTCTAAGCCTTCCCTGTGTATAGAAGATGATACTACCCATTTTATGTGAAAAAAACAAAGTACACGGTGTGTACTTATGAGTACACGACGTGTACTTCCCACTTTAAAACTATTCCTCTGGCGGCTTCCCGCCATCGTGGCAATGTTTATCTGCCGACATGACTACACGGCGTTTCTTCTTGAGTACATAGTGTGTTCTGTCATAGAGCTGGCTACCGCCTTACTATTCGCTTGCCGACTGACTGCACGGCATGTAAGGGACCACTACGTAGCGTGTAGTCAGTTCCAACACCCTTCATTGCTGACATGGACACACACCCCGTGTACTCATCCTACATGGCCAAAAGTACATGGCGTATGGAAAATTACACGGCATATACTTTCCAAATTTTTCGATTTTCCCCATTTTCCATATGTTCTAAAAATCACTTAAGGAAATGACAAAAGAAGAAACTCGTACCTCAGAAGTAAGAACCGGGTTCTTACAATCTTCCTCCCTTAAAGCAATTCATCCCCAAATTGCCCTTCCAAGGGTGAAAAGATAAATTTGTGAACAACTCTGGCCACTGAGAACATACGTCAGTCTCCCTCTCCCAGGTTTCATCCTACACTCAGACATGCTACCATATCACCAGTACGAGAGGAACTGACTAGCCTCGGAGAACCTTCGTGCTCCTATCAACGATACAAATTGGATGCTCCACAAAGGACGAATCTACCTAAGGCTCAACCTCCTCAGAATGAAAGACGTGAGACGGGTCTAAATGATAGTGGAACAACTGAGATACATGGAAGACGTCGTGCATGGCTCGGTACCTTTGAGGTAACTGCAACCGATAGGAAACCGACCCGACTCTCTCCCGAATATCAAATAGACCCACATACCTCAGTGAAAGTTTACCTTGTTTACAGATCCACTTGAGTCCCAGCCTTGGCGAAACACACAAGAAAACCTGATCCCTAACCATGAACTCCAAAGGTCCTATGCAAAGATAAACATAAGTCTTTTGACAAGACTGTGTGGTAGCTATCTGCTTCTGAATCAACTGGACCTGCTCAGAAGTCTCCTACACGAGACATGGTTCCAGTAAAGCTGCCTTACCTGCCTCTAACCAGCACAATGGTGATCAGCATGGACTACCATATAAAGCCTCGTGTGGTTCCATCTCAATAGTTTTCTGAAAACTATTGTTATAGGAAAACTCGAATAGGGGTATATGCTTCTCCCAAGAGCCCCCAAAGTCTAAGACGCATGCAAGCAGCATGTCCTCAAGAACCTATATCGTACACTCCGACTGGCCATCGGTCTGAGGGTGGTAAGCCGTGCTCAAAAGAAGCATTGTACCCAGTGCCCTCTGAAAACTCTTCCAGAAATGAGATGTAAAATGGGTTTCCCTATCTGAAATTATAGAACGAGAAACCCCTTGAATACGTATGATCTCTCGGATATACAACCTTCTAAGCTCGACAAAAGCGAAGGTCTCCTTGATTGAAAAAAGTGAGTTACCTTCATGAGTCTGTCCACAACAACCCACATGGCATCATTGCCTCGAGGTGACCTCAGAAAATAAGTCACGAAATCCATCGTGACATCATCCCATTTCCACTCTGAGATAGGTAACTGCTGTAATAGTCTGGCTGGCCTCTGATGTTCCACCTTCAACTTCTAATAGGTTGAACACCTCATAACAAAACCAACTACATCTCTTTTCAAACCCGACCACAAGTACTAACGTTTCAAGTCATGATACATCTAGGTAAACCCGAGATTAACTGCCCATACTGAAGCATGAAAATCTTGCATCAGCTACTCACATATATCCCCTGGAAGCCAAACTCGTCCATGGAAACGCAATACCTCATCAATGCCTATCATCCAACCAGGAGGTGGGTCCTCACATACCACTGATTCTTGTAGAACCAGGCCTTCCGAATCAGATAGATTTCTCATCATCACTCTGTCCATGAGGGTAGTGGTCACAACTAAATATGAAAGATAGGTCTTCCCCTGAATGTCATGAACCTCCAAGTGTATCTCAGAGAACAAAGCCATGAGCTTCCACTCGCCACTTGCCTCCACTTCCTGTATCAGAGTCTTCCTGCTCAGTGCATCGGCTGCTACATTACCATTACCAGGTGTATAAGCAATCTCAAAATCAAAGGACTGTAGGTACTTGACCCACCATTGCTGTCTCAGATTCAAGTCCCGTTGAGTAAATATATACTTGTGACTTTTTTGGTCGGTGAAAAACAAAAAAATTTCTCCGAATAGATAATTTCTCTAACAGCACCATGCATGAACAACTGCAGCCATCTTGAGATCATGCGTCGGGTAATTCCTCTAATGTGGCTTCAACTGCCGAGACCCGTATACAACAACTCGATCTCTCTAGATCAACACTGCTCCCAACCCAATCCCTGATGCATCACAGTAAACTGTATAGCTCTTCCCCGAATCTGGGAGTATCAGGACTGCTGCTGATGTCATCATTCCTTTCAGGTCCTGAAAAGATATCTCGCAAGCTTCCGTCCAAAAAAACATCACACCCATCTTCGTAAAACCTGTCAACGGTGATGTTATGCGGGAGAAGTCCTGGGTGAAAAGTTTATAGTAACCAGTCTGACCTAAGAAACTTTTTATCTCAAACAAGATCTTAGGCTGCTCCCAGGAAACTACTACTCTTACCATCTCTGGGTCCAGGAAAACTTCTTCCTCTGAGATGATATGTCCTAGGAAGTGAATCTGGTCCATCCAAAAGTGGCACTTTGAGAGATTAACATATATCCGGTGCTTTCTCAGTGTACTCAATACGATCCCAAGATGGGTGGCATGGTCGTGTCGAGTGTGAGATTACACTGAGATTTCATCCATGAATACTACCACAAAATAATCCAGATAAGGATGGAAGACATGATTAATCAGAGCCATGAAAACTACTGGCGCGTTCGTGAGTTCGAATGGCATAACCAAGTACTCATACATTCCATATCTACTCCGAAATTCTATAAGAGGTATATCCGATGGTCTCACACATAGCTGATGATATCCTAATCTCAAGTCAATCTTCGAGAACACTCGTGCTCCAAGAAGTTGATCAAAAAGATCATCAATCCTTGGGAAAGGATATACATTCTTAACTGTCAACTGGTTTAGCTTCCGATAATCCACACAGAGTTTGAGGATACCGTCCACCTTCATCGCAAAGAGAACCCGAGAACCTCATGGAGATGTACTGGGTCAGATGAAACCCTTTTTCTGTAACTCCTCTATCTAACTCTTGATCTCCTTAAACTCATGAGTTTCCATCCAATAAGGAGTATTGGACACCGATGCTGCTCCCGACATAAGCTCAATAGAGAAATCCACCTCTCGCTCCGAAGGTAGACCTGAAAAGTCGTCCGGGAAGACATCCCTGAAACGATCAACAACTGGAGGAAAATCCTTCTGACAAGTCCCCTGGTCATCCAGATATAAACTCGCAATCTTGGCTATGACTCCTCCTCACCCATGATGTTATGGTCCAGCTCAAATGGCTTGAACATCCCATTCTCCCTTTTATAAAACTCCCTGCCCTCTAGTGACACGAAAATCACCCTACAACGATAGCAGTCTACAAAGGCTCGAATGGGAACCAACCAGAACATCCAGAGAATGATGTCATAAGATATCATCTCTAAGACATAGAGGACTTAAAGTATGTGACACCCACCAACCTCAAGGGGGCACTCCTTGCACTGACAAACAACAGTCGTTCTAGTCCCCAACGGGGTGTCTAGCATCATAATACCAGAATAAGTAGAATCACATAGCCCAAGTCTCTCTACAATGGGAACAAATATAAAACTATGTGTAGCACCCGTATCAAAATGTAGTGAAGACTAGACAAAAGCTACTTGAATAGTGCCTCTGACTGTTGAAGGTCCGAGAACCTGCTCCTGCTGGGTCTGCTGCACTGCATATGCCTGCCCAGTGTCGCGACCCTACGACACAACTTGGCTACCCTAAGATGTCCCTTCATATTGCCTCTGAGATCCCAGTGTCTGGATACCATGGCCACGACCACAAACTATACCTGCATGCCCTGACATATTCCAGTTCACCGACTGGTAATAAGCCAATGGTCCTGCTCCCGTACACTGAGTCTGCACAGAACCCCTCTCACTGGCCATCGGTGGAAACGCCCTACAAAAGCATTGTAGATGACCCATCTTGCCGCAATCTCAGAACTCCACTGGATCACGTGGACACCGAGGTTTCTTGTTCCCCTCCATACCACAATGCTAGCACACGAACTAGCCACGAGAAGCATTCTTCTAAAAAGTACTTCCACCCTGAGAGAAGTTCATCTGTCTCTTCCTCTTGCCAACAGAAATATTACCAATAACTTGTACTGAACCATCATGGCCCACACCACTAGATTCCCACAAGTTTCTATCTATAATCAGCACTTGATTTACAATATCATGTACTAAAGGAAACCAGGATAAATTTACCAGCACTCAGATGTCACAACGAAGACCATCCTCAAAACGTATGTCCTTCAATGTCTCATCACCCACCAGAACGGGTGCAAAACGCTGAAGCTCGGTAAAGCGAGCAGAATAATCCATCACTCACATAGCAACCTGCTGCAAATTTATGAACTCTCGAGCTTCGTCTTCCCTCACTGTCTCTGGGATGAAGATTTCATAGAAGACTACATGAAAATCTTCCCACGCCATGTATCTGTGATTCTCTGACTGGGTGGTAACATCCCACCACCTCTTGGTGGAATCACACATCATGTAAGTTGCGAGCTTGACCCTCCGCCCTGGAGGCGTCTCAAGAAGCTCGAAAATAGTCTGCATAGACCCCAGCCAATACTCCACAGCCTGTGGTCCACCATCCCCTGAAAATATAGGCGGATGCTGCTGGTGAAAGATACGTGTCATCTCGGCCATAGATGTGGCAGCCGGCGGTGCTCCCTGAATGGTCTGCATGAACCGCATAAAGCCTTCACGGAACTATGCATCCATGCCTGTGTCTGGTATAATGGGTGACACCGCATCTGGCTCTGCTGGAGGATCAACTGGTAACCCATATCCCACCATCTATGGAGTATAGTCGTCGCCGCTCTCCTGGCGAACAACACGTGGTCGTCTAGGTAGAATGACACTACAAGGTAAAAAACACGCCTTATATTCAAGATTATGATGACCAAAAATAAAGAATACCAAAAGGGAACCGGAGGAAGAAGGCATTCAAAAATTATAATAAAAGACTAAAAGGCGTGTATACTGACTACATGGAGTGTACTTTAATTCCCTTCCCCTTCCTGGGTCCTTCTTTATAGTTGATGCACATGGCTTCCGTTGATCAAAAACTACATGGAGTGTATATCATCTAAACAACGTGGATGGTATTATTTCCAAATGAACGTGTCACTTGTGACATGGCCGACTACTTGTCTTGACACTACACGGAGTGTTACAATAGCACACGATGTGAACTCCACCCCGTTTCCCAGCCACTCAGCTAACTCCACACGGTCTGTCTTCAGACAGGACTAGACGACGTGTCCCACAGGTACACGATGTTTACTAGATGAGCTCCACTAACCCATGTTGTCAGTTACATGGCCGGATACACTACTCAACCTACACGTCATGTTCTATATACACACGACGTGTACACGAAGGGATTTCCCTGACCCGTGTTGTTATTTACACGGTCGGGTCCCCAGGTCACACTACACATTGAGTTCTTCATTGACACGATGTGTTCAAGAAACGACTACATTGGCCCATGTTTGTTAGTTATACGGTCAGGTATCTCGGTCAACGCTACACATTGTGTATGGAAGCTACACGTCGTGTTCGCCCCAAGCTCTTCCCTTCCCCGTGTCGCCGCCCACAAGGTTTGTGACACAGGAAGAGACTACACGGCCTGTATTTAGGGTACACGGTGTGTACTCAAAATGATTATTTTTTATCCCGAATAGAAGACCATACACGGCATGTTGAAGGTACTACACGCTGTTTATACTGAGAATTCTGGACATTATGCCTTAAAAACTAATCTGGTGCCGAGAAAACACTGCAAAACAACACCTAAGTGTCAAATTTCGACCCGTGAGGGCCCATACTCCCCACAAATCATAGCTTGACATCTTATCTGTGTTTTAACAAAATAAACAGTCAATGATCCACCAAATTCTGTTAAATGGGGGCCCATACTCCTCAAAAACTGAAATTTGGAATTCATTCTATACCCTATCACATAGAAGGTATTTACCAAGAAGCTATCAAAACAGCATGCTTGTCTAGCCCAACAACTATCAGAACAACATTCAATTTCTAATGCACCTACGTGGAATGGCACTATGCATGGCATGTGATTTCTAGAATGTTCTGAAATGATGCATGCAATGGAATACCTTCATCTCATTGGGTTGAAACTAAATAGAACCCATAGATAAAATATAAACAACACAATCACAAGTGTGTCACCCAACGGTGAAAAAATCAAATCAACTGTAAATTGAAAAATCAGTAAAATTGCACGACGAGGTAAATTAGCTTTTCCCTATACACAGGTAAGCTATGCCTAGGATCATATTATTACCAACTACCATTTTCATCCTATCCCTGACTAAGGCTCCAAATAATAAGTCAAAGAAAATAAATCCTCTAATAACACTTTGTAACGTCCCGGTTCTTGGTGCCCCGCAACTGGTTCCCCGAACCCGGTTATCCATGTGACCTCAAGCGCATTTCCCCAAATTTCAGAGGCTTCCGACTAGCAGTGAGGGCCCAGGTCTGATAGTGGGGAATCTATGCCCTCATTTGTCAATGTGTAGCATAGCACAATGTAATATATCATACAACAACAGCGGAAGTAGTAACTGTACATATAACTGAAAATGAAAAACTGATAACAATAAGGGAATCCAACACTCATATATATATATGAAGATGCAACATGTCACTATTCTATAAAATAGTGAGAACATCATACAATATAATACAATACAATACAATTGAAGTACAAGTACAGAAAAGAAAAACAGAACACCCAGCGGAATCGCGAGCCAATGCTCGGTCCCATGCTCTCCTACACCCCACCAGAAATCAAGTACCTGTATAGGGTCCCTTGACCTTATCTACACCTGCAGAAATTTAATCTGTTTTGGCCGAAAAGCATGTCCCCAACAGGGTGTGAGAAATATATCTCAGTAGGCACCCACCGAAGGCCCGTTCCCAACTGAGTGTACAATGGAAACAACTGTGTGTAGTAGTGAACACAATAAACTAGGTTGTACTCAAAAGTAACTAAGTTAATAGTTATATTTCCATTTAATTATTCATTTAGTCCATTTATTATAAGAGAAAACCACAGTGGATTTCTATGTAAATAGACAGTATCCTCAGACAAACAAAATCTCACCCTCAGGTAATCAGATTCCAACCCATAGGTAATTGCCCACAGGTATAACATATTTTTCCCTCAGGCGTATGTAGTGTTGCCCTCAGGCATAGTGTCTATTTCCCATATGCGTGAAGAAGTTTCCCTAAGGATAAGAAAACAACTTCCCTCAGGGTAAGAAAAAAAATGCCCATGGGCGGAGTAAAACACTTCCCTCATGAGCATGTAACTGGGCCATGCCCAACATGTAAGTAAACATTCACATTCAATTACTCTCAAGGAAAAATTGATGCATAATATAAAAATGGAATACCCTCAGGTATCCTGGCCAAACGACTAAACCGAGAAACACACCTAGGGGTGGTCCTGGATCCAAGCAGTGATACCAACCAGAATTTTTATATTACATTCGATTACCTATACAATTATTGGTATTTTAAAATCGTCACGGCCTCAGCCACAAGACACCCTAAATATGGGTTCATAGCTTAAAAACACAAAAAAAAACACATGATAGTTGGAAATAAAAACCAACCCAACTACATTTAACACCAACGAACGATATACGCGAACATCGATTTCAGAAACACCCAAAGACGTCTTACATATGAGGTCAATGAATTATCTCTTAAATGAAAATAACTTCCATTAGAGGAATAATTAGAAAGAACTATTAAATAAGAGTGGAGGGCTTACCCGTGCGATTCCTACAATATCGTCCAAGGAAGTAACCGATTCCTGACGTGCGCTCGGCGGATCTCCAAAGCTCTGGACATCCTCTCCCAAGCCCTCATCCCTTTCTAGGCCTTCCCTGTGAACAAGGGAGGATACTACCCATTTTATGTGAAAAAAACAAAGTACACGGCGTGTACTTCTGAGTACACATCTTATACTTACAACTTTTAAACTGTTCCTCTGGCGGCTTCCCGCCATCGTGGCACTATTCATTTTCCGACATGACTATACGATGTGTCTTCTTGAGTACACAACATGTTTTATCGCACAGATGGCAACCACATTACTATTCGCATTCCAAATGACTACAGGATGTGTAAGGGACCACTACACGGTGTGTAGTCTATTCCTACGCCCTTCATTGCTATCATGGCCACACGCCCTATGCACTCATCCTACACGGCCAAAAGTACATGGCGTGTGGAAAAGTAAAAAGCGTGTTGAAATGTACACGGCGTGTACTTTCCAAAATTTGGGAATTTCCCCCATTTTCCCTATTTTCTAATAAACACATAAGGAAAAGAGAAAAGAAGAAATCCATACCTCAAAATTAAGAACCGGTTTCATGCATTAATAGTCTAACTGATCACGACATTATTAGAACCATATATGTATAAAAACATGATGATCATGGAAATGAAATTTAAAATAAGAAGTTTTGGTTTTAAAAGGATAGACACAAGCCAAAAGTGTTGATATTGAATAAAAATTCAGTTTGATGACCTTAATTTAATCAATAATAGTCTTCCTCAATTTTCCTATTCATGGAACTTTAGGAATTTATAAAATTGAGTTCAATAAATAATTTTTATATTGAGTGATTAGAAAACAACACTTTCGTTTTTTATTAGTAATAATTTATCAAATGTTATCTCATTAAGGAAGGTTTTATTTTTCAAGAAAAAAGGAATCAATTGTTTGGTATGATGTATTTGATACTTTTTTTTGATGGAGATAGAATTTAGAAGGGATATTTAGATCATAATTTGTTTGTGAATTAAAATATTTTATAGATGTTCATTGTGTTTGTATATATTGATGAAATCATATTTGATGTTAATAAGTTAAAATATGTTGAATATTTTACACAGTAAATTTTTTTGGTGATACAAAAACAAATAATTTGGGATATTTCATAATTTCATGAACAATATGTGAATCAAAACGGGGAAGATTTTTTTTTTACTCTTTCCATATATTAAATATAGTTCCTATATAATATTTTTTTATTACGTAGGAATCAATTATCAATATTTATTATGGTTTTAAGTGAGATGGGGAAGCGTGAAAATAGGAAAAATAGTCGATCTCACACATTACTAAAAGAAAATAATAAGTTCATAGTATCTCATAGTGACCAGGAAGGATATAAATTATTCTTTATTTATATTTTTTCTAACTTTAAATATGTCCATAAATATGAAAACATCCCATATTTAAAAAAATCATTAGGTATGTTCAAGGAATTCTTGAATTTCGTTGGGTGTACTACATAAAAATGATGAAATATTTTGTTCTTATTTGTATGTGGATTGTGCTCGAGATATCATGGATAGAAAATTTACAAAAAGAAAATTCTTTATTAGAAGAATTTTTGTTGTATTGATTGGATGAACTACATAAATCATATATATTAGTACAGATAAAGAAGAATACATCAGATCCAAAATGGCATGTACCTAACTATCGTTGATGAAATAATAGATGAACGATCATGGAGAAGTAGTAAAGATAGACATGGCTCGCTATTATGATAATAAGATTGAATTTGAATGGATGAATAATATGTTATAAATTTCAATTATGAATGGAATTGAGATATAATACCATTTTATTAAATAAAATGGTGATAATAGAACCATCATGATCAATCATGTTGTTATAAATCATTATGTTGAAGGAATATTCACAAAAGCATTGGTGTTTCTAGTATTTGTGAAAAATCGATTGAGGATTCAGGTAAAAATAATGTCCCTAAACATGAGGAGGTTTGGAATTAAACCTCTTTTCACACACCCCCTTTGTATCCTCCCCAGGATGAAAGTGAAGAGATAATGTGACCCCCTGATTCTTGACTCTAGTTAGAACTGTGTAGGAAAGTATAATTACATGTGTAAGAAACTAAAATTTGAGGAATTATCCTAATTTTATAAAAATAGTCCAAAGAAAAAATGAACAACCACTAAGAAACTCCATCACACAATATAAAAGAAACCAAACCGTTAACAATTTATATGTAATGAAATACAGTTTAGGTATCTAATGTAAATACCCAAAAAGATAAACCAGTGAACTAACTATAACTTTAATATATTCAATTGTAATTGAAATATTAGTCTTTTCAATCATATTATAAACCTAAAAAAAGAATAAATATATATATATATATACATACTTAGTAAAAATTATATACACAAAAGGATCATACCCAACATATCTTATGAAAATTTGAAATCGGAATACTAAGTAGATAGTGAAAAACAAAAAATACAACATGTTCCAAAATATGTCATATATCCATGACATACTCCAAAGACATAATCACTAAAAATGAAATCATGAAGAAAGATAATATCTAGATAACATCAATAAAGGCACCCCACATCCACTTCCCCACTACGTTTACTATCTCATTCCTCGATGTTAAACACCTTATTCCCCTATGACTTCTATTAAATATCATTACAATATACAAAATCATCTATAAAGTTGGTTAGCTCAAACTATATCTACCCTAGCATTCATCAAGGATGACTTTCATATGTTATAATCAATTAAATCATGTTCATATCTCATATCATTTCAAAATCATCCAATATCCAACCACATTATCACAACCTAGGGAGTAGGGAATCTTTAATTAAAAGGGAATCCACCTCATTACCTCCTTATAACACATTTTAATCCATTAAATATCACATCCTCTCATCATCAGGCTTTACCAACAATGGAAGTACGGATACTAATATCGAATGAAGAGTGGGTAATTGTGTTATTATTCATATATTCCACACCATCTATAAGTTGGGAAATTACCCTTTAAATATTTGGGTATCGATACATGGTACCCAATACTGGAAGGGTTTATATAAAAGTAACATTGAAATAAAATATTATATATATATATATATATATATTTGTGTAGGTGTACGTAGACATCACACAATCCTGTATTAATGGTTTCACATTTGTACTTTATTACCTTCACCTTATTATTGACACCATACTAACATTACTGCATGCTTCAGCCAACTATATTCAATCCATCCCATAGAAAAACCATACACCACAATAAATTCAATGTAATTCAATTAAATATTCATCCATAATTCAATTTTTTAAATCAACAAAAAAAATTCAATACATTGGAAGAAAAACACAAAATCTAACTCCCACATTAAATTTAAATATATGTTTTACCTCATTTTTATTAACATTAAATTGAATAATTCAATTACTAGATGAAAATTAAATCCCATTCCATTTCCCTTTATACATTACCAATTTCATATTCCACCACAACCATACTACTGAAACATGGAATCACATAATCATCCTTCATATAACCAAATAAACCACATATATACCACTACACTTACACTATTTGTATCACATATAACATTTTAAGCAATTAACACCATCATTGTCCTGTATCACAAATCTGACACATCCACAAGGATAAAAAAATTATACTACAAGAATTAAATAGTTGATTCCAACCCACATATTTTACCCTAGTTATTTTACTAGGGATTTCATATTAAATAAACTTCTTTTTCATGGGTAATTTCCCATAGTTTCATGTTTACACTGGTAACTAATAAATTTCCTAATGTATGTATTAATCCTTTTATGATTGGTGTTTTTTTGTATGAATTCATAGTATGTTTTGATGATCCAAAATTGGAGATAATAATTTCACAACAATCACAACATGAAAATAAATATAGATTACAATATCAGATAATAATAATTAATTAGAGACAATAATAATTATTATAAAATACTAGAATACAACACATCCCATTAAATTCAATTTAATCTGGTTTATTATATTCATTATTCAATCCATATGACCCATGCACTAGAAAAAAATCATGATAATTTAACCGATGCACAAAAGAAGATAAAAAATGGTTTCCATACCTTGGAAATGAATTCAAAGACATGATGAACTGAAAAAAGTGACAAATAAGAGGACGCCAACATCTATAATGTGAAATACCACTATGTGTAATTGGTAGGGAACCATGATATTAAAAATACTTGGAATCATAGAAATTAAGGATTCTGGAAATATGTAGACGATTGAAAGGAATAAAATTAAAATTTTAGTCCATATGTTCAAGAAAGATATCAAAATATGGTTATATAGAGAAAATTGAATACATTTGTGATTCCATATTTAGTTTCTTAATGATCCCAAATATTTTTAAGTATTCAACTTTCTTTTTTTGGGAATCTTGAACTTGGATTCATTTTAAACCAATGGAATGAACTATATAAAACCTTGAGGTTTCAATAATAATGAATATTTTATATCTAATCCTAAAAAATAGATATGAAAACCCTAATTTATATTTTTAATCCCACATATTATGCTAAAATATTTTTTTACATCATTCATGAAAAATCACACCTTTATGAAGAAACTAGATATCCGAAAATCTATTATACTGGTCGTGAGAAGGGGTCGACCACAAGAAGGGATCGACCCTAAGAAAGGATCAACCATGGTTAGGGATTTACCTTGTGACAAAACATATAAAATTTAAAAAGGAAATAATTTGTCATGTTAATATGTTATTTGAGTTTGAGAACAAATTAATTAAGCATGAGAAAAAATTGATCGACCATACAAAGGAACCAGTTAACCGTGCGAAAAATTTGATTGACCATAATAATAAAATGCATGACAATAATATGGAATATATCACATTTTATAAAAAAATTTATCAAATGTTTGATGTAATTTTTTGACCATGAGTACAAACTAATCAACAATGATAAGAAAAATATCAACTGTATGATGTAACATATCAATCATTGGAACAGATTGATCAACCATGATAATAAAATTATCAACCATGAGGAGAAACAATATATTGTATGAAGTAATATATTGACCATGATAACAGATTAATTGACTATGAAAACAATATAATTAACTATATGAATGAACAATTTGTTTGTTATAAAAAACTGATCAACCATGGGAAAACACTAATCAGCTGTGAGAATAAACATCTAAATATAAATGGAAACCGACCTTAATACCACTTTAGATACTTGAAGGCCTTAGGATTTCAAAATATAATGGTTTAGGGTGCCTAGTTTATCATATCCTATATATCCAAAACCATTCTTATCCTCTCAAATCGAAACAAAACCCATAATAAATGATAAATGATGTTCGTACAACCACCTATTATATAAATCTCAAGTATCTATCTATAATAAAAAATAAACACATTACAGAAAAAAAATTGTGATGTGACTTCATTAACAAAGGGATAGATTTAATATCATATAATGTATAATGTTAAATATTCCATCTTAAAAAATGTTAAAACAAGAAAAGAATCAAAATAACATGGGGATTTGAGCATGCATCTGTGACTCCCTCTCCTAGGTCCTCCCATCTAGTCCACCAAGACCCCTTAAAATATGATGACAGAGGATAATATAATCATCCAACACCTTCTCATAGGGATCCTAGATCATAAAAATCTACTCTAGAAATATATTTTTATTCTCGATATACAAATATCCCAAATCATTGAGATGCAATTCATCAATAAGACAAGAGCTAGAACATGTGGAAGATGTCATGAAATATTTCGAGCCATTATAGATGCTCCAATTGATAATCCACCTCTAAAAAATTCTCTATTACATCAAAATTACCAATGAACCTATCAGAAATAATCTTATCTTTACCAAACAATATATTCCCCTGGTATGGGAAAAGATTCATGAATATATGGTCTTCAACCTATATATATGTGCCTCCACCTATGATCAGTATAGGATTTCTGGTGGTTATGTGATACCTTCATCCACACCATAACCACATTTATCATCTTTTTTGGGCTGGACAACACACCATTACCATGGAATACTAGCTTCACAACCTCATTCTATTTTAAAGGGGACTGAAATGATCATCCATAAATAAACCTGAACATATACATACTGATGGAAAATAGATATTTGTTCTTGCATCCAACTCAACCAATGGATAGTGGGTCACCCATGATCCAAAAAATTAAATTATGTAATCCAAAAATATATATTCAAGTGTCTTGATAGTCACCTCTATCATCTCGTTTATCTGGTGATGTAAATCAGTGATAATGAATAACATAGATACAAAATAATGTTTCCCTAATATCTAGATTTATGAGTAATAATGAAATCTTGGTTATATAAAATGGTATTTGATAACCCATGTTGTCTCATAAACTCATCCATGTATTGAATTGATATTGAATCCATAGTACTCACCTCCTTGATCACTATAAAATGGGTTGAATATATCATTCTTTCGAGTGTTACCTAAATAAAATCACAACCTCCCTAGGCTCAGGGTAACTCAATGATGAAATCCATCAATATTTCTTCCCTCTTTAACTTGGGGACAACCAAGGGATGAAATAAAAATCCAAGAATATGGTTCTATATTTTAATTTTGTGATCCTTTAAAAACTATGATTTGAACACTTCCACCAAACTCTTTATCATGCATAAAAAATTGAACAAAAGACTCAATAGAAATAACATTTGTATATGATTATCCTCGGAACAACCCTCATGAGTATCACAATTACTAACACGATCTCACATCACTTCCACCTCTGTTTGTCCAAAATAATACTCCTCCACCCACCGCATTATAGATGATTTAACAATCATATAGTAGAGAAAACCTCTACCACTTACTTCATCAAAATTGAGATAAATTACTATATTCTCTTCAATTCAATCCTATACATCCACAAGATTAAAAAATATATAACCCAATTAATTTCAAATTAGTGTATTACTTTTCGCATTCCCCTTTACTAGGGTGTAACATATCCCAATATCATAAGTCTGGAGACAATCCATCCATTTTCAGTGACATAGGTTCCAATCTCAACTAGTGAATATGTACTTTAGAGACATTTCTCTTGTAAGTACCACAATGGTACCACTAATGAAGAAATATCACCACAGTTTTAGGGAAAACAGTACTACTTCCAACTAAATTTAATGACAGGTTTAGTTACACATGTGGGGATGATAATACCTGAAACCATAAGATATTACCATATTTTTCTTCATCAAGAAGACTTACAAGACCACTAGGGAAGTGTTACAAAATACATTGAGCATCGCCCCTTCACCTAGAAACTAATGTGCATGGGAACTGGTCAACCTTTCCTTAAGTTACTTGAAAGCTACCAAACATAGATTTTTCCAGATAAAAGCCTAGTATTTCTGGGTTAAAACAATTAATATTTCTTTAATAAAAGAAAATTCAGACACAATCATTTGGTAATGGCCAATAAGAACAAGAACCATGTGAAACTATTCCACATTCTTGGGAACTACATAATAATAAAATACATTGATATTTTTTGGGTCCAAAAAAACACCCTATCGAATTACTAAATTAACAAGGAAATAAAGCACCTATGTTCTAAAATTATCCATTGATTGGATTCCATTGAGCATATGGCGTTGGAGATTCTATTGGCTAACATCGAGATGGTCATTGTGATCATCCTCTGACCTTAAGTGTATAGGGATTTCATGATAGAATAATATTATGAAATAATCCAAGAACTCATGAAATATTGAGTTCATGAGCTCCATGAAAATAGATTATTAATTCATGAAATCAAATTACATGACCAAAAACCTAAAGGGTTTATATATAAAACAATGTTTTGGATTCGTGATATTTTTCCCCTCCACCCTTAATTTTTTATGTCCATACTATAGACCGATCTTGGAAAACCAACTATCCCTCATTAGCTAGTTGAACAATTTCAATATTCTCAAAAGATGTTAATGGTTCTTGATTTTTACCTGATTTAACTTCTATTAATATATGAATAACCCCGGAATATCATTTTATTTCTTAGATAATGACAAAAAAATCACCACAATGAGATAACATTGGCTAGATAAATCCTTTATTCATCAAATAATCGATCTAGAGTCTCAAGTTATGAACCAATTTGTGTTACATATGATTAGGATCTATTGAAACAATTGAGGCAACTAGTTATAACTCAATCCCAAACATGATACTGCATTTAGGGGGTAGATTGAAAATATTATTTTTGATGACATTGAGAAAATATTCAATAACTATAGGGTTAACACCACATCAGTCTCTATTAACAACTCTTCCACCCGAGATAGATGTGTATTTGTATTTATTCTACCAACCTAAACACTCTTTCAACTAATAAACCCAAATCACTATCCCTCCACATTATAAAACAAGACTCTCATCCAGAAAAATAATACATATTCATCCATAGAGTAAAACTAATCCACAATAAGGATATAATTATATAGAAATATCTATAATAAAATGAAACTCTACCACAAACAGGTTATTCTCTTCCATCTATATACATCCTCTATGCACATCAAAAAAGAAAACCTATTCTCCATTTAGACTAGATAATACCACGAGCTCTATAAGTCTATCCTCTTTTAGTTTGAATGCATAGAACAAAGCAGTTACAAAAAGGTGTGTGATCCACCTGAATTAAATAATGTAAAAAACAAGGTGGATGAAAAAATGATCATACATCGAATAAACTCTGGACCCTCTAGCCCCAAAACATATATAGAATAAATCTACCCTCATTCAAATATCTTGAATCAATACTGAAAATATCCTTTTAAATTCTCCAGTATGTGTCCTTGAGGATGAGTAAAATCAGGGGGATGATCTCTATACGCACCATCTCCCCACAACTACACAAAAAATGTGCATATATTATACTTTTACAATATCTATAGAAGGTCTTGACAACCAAAACCAAATGAAACTCCCTTGGAATTTGAGAACTATTCTTGATTATGAACAAAACCAATTCATTGAAATGGAAAAAATATAAATTCATTTGTAAATGATTGATAACCACCAGCCTTTGAAAAAAAAATACTGTAATCGATTCCCTACTAACTAGAACATAAATTTATTTGATATCCATGATCCAACGCTAGAGATATGCTCTTCATGAATCTATACAGACGTCCCTTAAAAGGCATTCCTCATTATGAGTGCATTATAAATATCATTTATTCTTTCTACTACACCACCAGATATGTAGGTATCCTAAATGGGGTGAATGTACATATAGTCTAAAGATGCAACACCTACTCAATATTTCATGATATAGAATGTAAAATTGGAAAGGGATCTATAGAGAAATTCTGGTGATCCTTAAGCATGATCCTAAGATCTTGTACGTTTAGGTTCCTCTACTAAAGGGTGAAAAACTCCTTCCTTTTTGATTCCTTCACCATCAATGACAAGAAATCCATATATAACCCCTTCAGAAATAAGGACCAAGAATCAGCATCCACCATCCCCTCTCTAAGGTACAATAGCCACCACTAGAACACTACTCCCCACATCTACCTATATTCCAACCTAACTCAATAATAATATTAATAATTAATAATAATAATGGCTATTTTTAGCTCCTCCATATGAATTCTCATATCTATATTGGATTAACTATGCTCATAATTTTCTATATTCTTAATGTGGAAAGCACGCAACATCCTCTGCCACACCTCATCCTCCTCTATCATATCGATCCCCAATGTCAACTAGATCCTACTTTAGATACTCTAATTCCCAAAATATATGTAGATGATGACAAGGTGTTGTCTAAGAAGACATAAATGGCAAGGAAACCTAATATTGGTAACATGGAATTTATATAGATTAAATAATTAATTAATTTTTAATTCCCCAAAACACATCGTTCAGTAAAAAAACCAAAAAAACATGATTCAGGTTCCTTCACTTGGTTTCTAAACCATAATTAGTATTGTAACATATAGTATGTCACATATGATCACAGACCATTCATTACATAACAAGGGACCATAAATTCATACATCCTTGTCTGTCCCCTTTGTTATGTCACATACTAAGTCCTACTAACATTGTTTACCAACCCTTACCATTCGAGCCTCATAAGTTAATAAATCTAAAATCAACACCACCTATCAACTAAAAACATTTATTCCACCCAATAATAACCCCCTCTTCTAGCTTTTTGGATTGTAGTGAAGAGAATGTGTGAGCCACCCGAGTCCCACCTCTTATAGACCCTGAGTTGGAAACTATCACCAAGGCTATTAAACACTAAAATGAAAGTCATCACCTATATTAGGTAAAAAGTATCAACAGAAAAAAATTTAAAAGTACCAAAAAATTCCACCACATAACATAAAAGATAGAAAACCATTACAAATTTGTGTACCAATCAACATAGATAAGGTATCTAAAGTAAATACCAAAAAGATAACTAAGGATACATTTCCACAAAATCTATAATCTTCAAGATATTAATGCCCAGCTCGATCCCAATAACCATATTGAAAAATTAAAATATTTCTTATATATGTTTTGTGAGAATAACATGTAAAGTCTACAGAATCATACCAAAGGTATTCCAGGTAATTATGAAAACATAATACTAGTGCACCCATGAAAAAATTGTAAAACCAATAAGTACCAAGATATATCATTTATCTATCCCAAAATCACCATGTATAATCATAAAATAATGTTATAAAGTAGTACGAAAATATAATTAAAACATTGATAAAGGCCCATTGCAACCAATTCCCAAAATGAGATTCCACTCAAACAGTTGGGTGTTAAATTTAATATTCTTCTATCGCATTTATGACATTTCATGAACGTGTTTCAAAAAACATTTGATGTGGGTTATGTCTCAATCCCAGATATAATAGCCTGTATTAGGGCCTGTCATCTAATACTAGTATCAAGGTCAATATCCTCATCTCTCATGGCACTACTAAAGCATCACAAATCAAACAATAAAATCACAACTAGGATATTAGGGTATCATGAATGTAATGAAAAAAAACCTCATTACCACCCAAAATAATGAATTTACCCCTCTACATGTAACATACTCTCATCATTAGGCATCACTATAAACAGTTTTATCCAAAAGGGATAAGTTTCTACCACAACTATTCCACTGTATGATATTGTTTATGATGAAAGAGTGGGGAAGATTTGGTAATTATCCATATTCTCCTCACCATCTTGATGTTGTGGACAACACCACCCTAAAACATTTGGGTGTCAGTACATGTTACTTGATGTGAGAGGGACACATATAAAATTAACACGGAACTAAAATAAAACACACACACTCACATAATTTGTGTTTGTACATATAATGTACACAAGACCATCTTAAAGGGTTAACATCAATACTACATCGCCTTCACCTTATAACCAAAACCAAACTGATGTTACAACATGCTTCCAACAACTAGATACATCCCATGCCATATAACAACTATAGATATCCCACACTTTCATTTAATTTAATTAAAAATTCATCCAATTACCTAGATTATTTCATTCATCCACACATAACTTTATTTTTGAAATCAGCCACAGAAGTTAACACCAGTATTTAATTTTATATATCCCCAACATTCATTTTTAATAATTCAATTTATTAATTTAGTGAGAATATATATATTCTATCACATTCCATTACCCATTAGTCATTAAAATTTTCCTATTATAATACTACTAGGATACTAAAATAAGAAATCATATAACAATACATAATTTCACAATAGTAACCACATATCTACAACCATACTTTCACTACACCCAATATATCTCGCATCTAAATCATTCTCCGCCATTATTAAACCACCCCAAAACACCCCCACACACCCACAATTATGAAAAAAACATAATGGTAAAATGAAATAGTATAATATAAACCATATATTTCATAATTATATATTTATAGTTTGTTTTATCATTAAATGATCTAATCATGCACACATTTTTTCATAAAATTACATCTTTACATTGTCATAAAATTCTTAATTAAATATATGAATTGATCTTTTTATAGGTGTTTGAGTTAAAAAATAAATTATAATAAGGGTTATTAGGTAAAAAAAGTTTTTAATAATTTCCAAACATTCACCACTCAAAAATAACAGTAGCTTATATTCAAATATAATAATAATCACATAGAAATAGAAATAATTACTGTAAAACATATGAGTAAACTCTATTAATTTATATTCAATGTATTCAAGTTAATAATATTAATTAGAAAAAATGAACTACCTTACCACTAGAAAAAAATTCACAATAATTATAGATATGATACAAATAATAGAGAGAAAAAATACATACCTCAGAAAGAATTATAGAAATACATTGTATGAAAAATAGGGGATAAATAAGTTGATGTAGCCTCATGGAGTGTGGTAGAGTACTAATGAAAAAATAAAGGGAAGAAGAATTTATCATACCTAGAATCATGAGTCATAATGATTTGGGTTAATGTTATAATTCTAAAAGGCATAAGAACATATTTTTAGTTCATTCAGGATAGTAGGAAATAAGTTAAGACTCAAATGGAAGAAATACTACCTTTTTTAGATTCCAAATACTATTTTCTAAAGATACTCTAGATGCAAATGTATTCAAATTTCCTTTTTATGTATCTTAAATTAAATTAAATTTAAAACTCTCTGAACAAATAATTTAACACTACAGGGTCTGAAGAATTCAAATGATGGTACTAATCCCTTGAAAATAGATTTTAAAAAATTTAATTGAGCTATAAATAAATCATTTCATATGAAAACAACATTTATTTCATACTAGATAAATATGAAAATTTAGAAAAAGTGAATACTTTTCTAGCTATTGGACTAAGTAGGTGAAGGGATCGACCATGTGATGATATCAACTATGGGAATGTATTGACCATGAGAAAAATAAAATTTACTATTTGGAGGAACCAATTACCCAAAAGAAAAAATTGCTTGACCATGAGAATAAATTGATCCACAGTATTCAAGAATGGATGGACCATGAGAACCAACTGTGTGACCATTTTAACTTACTAATTGACCATACAATCGAATTTATCAACCACAAGAACAAAATTATAAACCATGAGAAAAAATTGATTAACAATATAAAGAAATAAATATTCTATTAGATCAGTAACGACAACCCTGAGATCTAACTAATCAACCATATGAGTGGATTAACCATGAGAAAAAAATGATGATCCATATAAACGAAATGACCAACTATGATAAACAAATGGTCGACAATGAGAATAATATCACTGTGAATAAGATCATACTATCTAGCCATATGAGATAATGGGTCATCCATGATAACATACTAATTGACCATGAGAAAAAATTATTAGATGAAAAAGAAAATGGATTAACTATTTGAATAAAATAATTGACCATGTGAAACAAAATCTATCAATTGTGTTTAAAATGTAGAAACATAAAATGAAAAAGGGCTAGGAAGCCCATTTTAACACTTCCATGCCTTGGATGATAACAAACGAAGAGATTGGGAAACTAGGTCATTAAACTAATCCCCATATGAAACAATTATCAAACATGGTTTTTCAGGTTTTACTAGAAATTTTAAATTATGTTTTTTATAAAATTGGGAAAATGGAAAATAAAGTTTTATAAAAAAATGCCAGTATGGATATCCACTCCCAAGGGAGAATGTAAAATTGTGGTGGATCGTTTTTTAATAAAGTAGCTGAAAAAAACCATTTGTATACTATCTTAGATGATCTTACAACATGTTTAATTACTAGTGGATATTTCTAGAAATTTATATACATATCAATAAGTGGTTTGGGATAATGATTGATAGTGAATATATAATTGTATCATGATATATTTCATTCTACCCCAAGAATGGATTATAAAAAAATATAGTTATTGATGGTTTTTAATTGTTGGTCATACCGTAGTGTAATTTTTCTTGATAAGATTTTGAATTCCATCAAACCCAAATTGGGGAGGGATTCAATAATTAAGGATTAAATTCAATTATGTTTAATTGAATATATGGGATAATATTAGAATGAACATTCTATGAATTTTTTAATTGTTTTTGGTTATTTGTTTTATTATATGATTTAAATATTCCTAGATAATTCTTGAAATATCATAGATGATTCATGGAGTTTTTCCTTATTAGATGATTAAAATCGTTGTCCAATTTCGTATTCACACCATGAATGTATGTTGTATGAGATAAGTGGTAAAGTATATAAGTGTAGATATTTTTTTGAAGGTTATGGATGAAAAAAACATGGATAAATAAGTGTGAATCATGACATAAGATTTTATTCTATTTTATGAATATTTTTATGGATAAATAAGCAAATATAGATATAGAAGAGTACTACACCATAGAGAGGTTTTCTATTAAAAAAATAAATCTACATATGAATAAATAATTGAAATGTAAGAGTAACTTCCTTGGAATCAAATTTCACATTCTATAAAAAGAGTCTAAATCATACAATAATGAAAAATATTTTTTCATAGATATGTTTTTTCACACTATAATGAAAAATCAGGATCATTGTTAATGAATTTGAAAAATTAATACCGATTAGATCACATAATGATCATAATAGCTACATCATGGGTGAGATATTTCACAAGAATGACTTAAAAATATACAGAGTTATGAAAAGTGAAAATATTATATTGCTAGAAATCCATTAAAAAATACATTTGAATGTAAACAGAATTTTTAAAATTTTCATAAAATATTCAATTTGTTTTAATAGGATATTCTATACAGTTTTAAAGGATCTATATACTAATTGAGATCAAATCAAAATAGATATCATCATGCTCAATCAACTAATTTTGTTTATAATTACACCAAAATTAATTTTTTGATATCATGAAATACGAAATTCCAAAAATATTTCATAAATAAAATCCAAATTGAATTTACATTGATTGGGTATGACTGTTGAAAAAATAATTTATGGTTATTGAGTGAATTGATGGAAAATTTAAGTGGTAACATGTGTAAAATTATTGGACTTTTTTTTCCTATTTTATAAATTAATATTGCAGAGATTAGGGAAGAAATGAGAGTAGATTTTTGGATTTTGAACTGATATGTTTAAAGACGTAAGAATTCAAATTTCATTATAAAAAATTTATTTGAGTATTATATTTTAATAATGAGAATAAAATTATAATTACCACACCTATTTCAATATAGTATTTAATATTGTTAAATAAATATTGTGAGTGAGTATCAATACATATAATATTCATATCTTTCTTTTTATGTGGTTTGTGGGTGGGGAAAACAAGGAGTAACTCCAGGATTGACAGTGCATATATCATTAAACATCATCTAATATATTATGAGTAGTGATATCCACTAGTATGTAAACATTACAACAACATATGATTAATGGAGTTTATGAACCAATTAACGTCTTTGGGTTGTTACGTTTATTTTTTTATTTAGATTTTGGGTGTGAATACGGTGTAAAATATTAAATCGTTCTCACCAATGAGAGAAAAATATATACATGAAGTACAACAAAATGTTAACATGATAATCAAACCATTTTAGAGTGTATTTAGGAATAAATTTTCATGAGTAACAGTTAGCGTGATCGAATCATAATTGGTATGATGAGAATAATATAACTCATGTCAAGGATGGGTGTAAGAATACATGTAATATCTCATTCATAGTGATGTTAAGGATGGGTGTAATAATACAAGTAACATCTCATTCATAGGTATACCCATGATATAATCCCGAGAATTTTCTTGGGTTTAAGTAAATCCAATATAATTATAAAATTATTCTTTTTGGATTAGTGGTGCATATATCATAAAGTATTACCTTTAATAAAAATTTTATGGGTATAAAACTACCAAAATTAATGTTTGATATGATATATGAATATTTTCTAATAGTTCAAGGATAATATTTAGAACAAAAAAAAAACCTTTTTATTTCTATATTAAATATCATGGACAACATGTTTGATATAATATTGATAATGATAGGAATATCTATTTGGAACAGTCAATTATGATATATGTCTTGATGCACCATGATAGGGGGATCAATGTGCTATAAAAATCAGAATTTAATTTTACATAACTCCATCCTGTAATATGATCTTGTTCCTATGATAATGGGAAAAATCCAATATATCTATTCCTTTATCTCATTCTAAAAAATTTTCAAATACAGATACATAATTTAAGGTAAAAAACAATATATGTTTTTTACATTATTCACCCGCACTAGGATACATTTTTTAACCATACATAATATAATGTATCATTTTACCAAAAATCTAATATACACACACATTTAGTGGATAATTTGTTTTTATTATGGTTACCCCAAGCCAATTTTAGATTCATTTAAAAGGGTTTAGGGAATATACATCACATTATAAATTCCCCTCAATATTCTTTCTACTATTTACACTTATTGAGATAAGTCTTATTGGATTTAAATACATAAATATCTCTCTATGATTAATATGTAAAACAGATTAAATGTGAATCATTAAACTCCAAATTTGATGTGATAATGAAATACACATCATTGCACTCTTCTACAAATCCAAATAATATATAACTCACAATTATATATTTAAATCAGTGTCATCCAAATGCAAATCATAGTAGAGATGAATCCTCTAGAATAATAATAACATCACATTGGAATTACAATTATATCACTCAATAATTATATTAAATAAATCATATATAATTGATGAAACATTCAACCATCAAAGCTCATCTCAATAAAATTGGAAAATTCCATTTTTCCCAAGTTATCTAGAAAATATATTGAATTTAAAATATAAGCTTCTATATCCATGATAATTATTTAGTGGATAGAACAAATTCTTATTCATTTGATGTAACAAGATCATTACCTATGTCACATTCATTTTTGTGTGATAAAATATTTCAAAATAAGTCATGTTTGTATCCTAAAATATAAACCATAACTAACACTTTTAAATTAAAATTCAACATATTAATTTTCAAAATATTTACTAACATTGAGGGGTTCATACCATTACCATGGCATCCTAGTATACAGTCAACAACTCAACCTCTGAACCCCAGGGATTCAATATTTAACATATCAAAATCTATGTTTTTTTATTCAAAATATCTTCTAATGTTTCACTATATTTTGGTGATCAGAGAAAAAAGATATAAATATCACTTATTCAGTTTCATTTTACCATTCTATCATAATGTAGTCTTATATGGATTCATATTTATTTAGCCTTTACATTATCCATTCATTCCAAGAATTGTAAAATTCAGTATGAATTCATATATAACATGAACAAATTAAAACTCTCCATTTTAATTAATTATACTAGAAAACTATGATATTTATTATTATTGTGTATGTCATCATTCTATGAGAAAAATATATTTTTTAATGAGCTCATTTAGAACATGGATTCTTCTGAATATAAATATCAAAATTTTCATTCAACCATCTAAAGCATGATATTCACCTCAATTAAAATAATAAGTTACTCATTATTTCAACATAAACATTATTTTTTCTAAAACCATGGACACTAATATTTTATAAGATGTATTGAACATAAAAATTTTATTTAGATAATATTTTGATGATAATATACCAATTTTACATTGTACAATCACCACTGACTACATACGTTTTGGTATTGTTGAATGACCATTATCTATAGTCATATATTACATCCAAAAAAATATATAGCCCATTTTAACATCCACTAAAACCACCACTACAACATGGATATTGAATTCATGGAGTATAAGAAATATTTTAATCTCAACATCAAACTATGATCACCAAAACATCTCTAACCATGATGCATATCCTTGTTTATTCATCACTATGACATTGAATTGTCCCCAATATGGCATGGTTGCATCCTACTTTACCATATATCTTCTAGAAAACTCAATAATTATTTATTATAGATCATACCCCTTTAAATAAAAAAATTAGATAAAATAATAAATGATTACCTGCTCATCCAACCTTCAAAACCAAACAACTCATTCTTTATGCTTCTCATGAAGAAACCTTAGTATATATAACTATCTTGTTTTTCACTAATATTCCTTCACCATATCTGATATCATTTATCCTATATTATTTTCTAATAATAACCATGATAATCCTCACACTCCAATATCGTACTTTATATAATATTCCTCCATGATTCCCTCTGAATCTTAACCTAACATATTGGTTACTATATTCTCTTAATGTTGAAAAATCCATCATTGATTTTTTTAAATTTCTTTCAACTTATCAGTAATGGTAATAAATAAATAAATAAACATCTAGTGTAAAAAATAAAATATTTATAAATAGTGTCCAAAATTACAATAAAAATATAATTAAGGGATTAACACTATCCATTTGTTCAATATAGAAGGGGACAAAGGCTTTTCGTTATTCCAGAAAAGTAAAACCAAAGGAATATAAGATTCTTAGGAAATAAAAATGGTATATTTTGACACAAAATCCTTGCGATAAGAAGTTTAACAAAAATACAATGTAACATTGGACCGTACTTATCATTTAAAATAATTAATAAATATTAGTTAAATTATGGTTTAATTAAAAAAATGTATAAATCATGTATAGTTGGATTGGCCAAAATGTAATAATATGATGTGATTACTGTGAATTTATATTTAGTATGTGAAAAGTGATTCATGGATATATAAGTGTATCAGATAATTATAAAAGATATGTGATGTGACTTGAGGGGATTATATGATAATTATTATCAATATATAAAAAATAGTTTATGATGTAGGGAGTGAGGCACATAGTGAAATAGATGTTCCATTCAAAACACTCATAGTGAATAAGAATAAGAATAATATTGATAATGGTGGTTATATAATAAATGAATGATATGTAAAGGAATAATATATATTTTTATTTTTCAATTCATATATTTGTATCATTTGAATTTGGTGTGTTGAACCTGGTGTTTTTTAGATTGATAATGAGTCTTCCCATACTTATATATTAATAATATTTGATATTATGGTTAAATATTAAAAGGATTAGTGATTTCCATCAATCCTTGGATGTATTATACATTTTATAAACTAAGTAAATTATTATATCATTTTATATAGTATTTGTTTTAAATATCCTTTATGTAAGAATATGTGTTCATATTTTAATGGAAAAGAAAAATCAGTTAAAATAATTGAAAATAATTTTATAGCATGATTCATAACCCATATCAAGGAATATTTTATTATTTCAATTTTTATTTGATTACTGATTATTAGTTTCAAAAACCTATTTATAGGAATTAATTTATCATTAGTGCTCTATTTGTTTTAATACATCAATGAAACACAGTGGGACTCTAGCATTTTATGGGATGATATTACATCTACTGAAGTGTAGAATGTGTATCAAATTAACATCAGTAGGAATGGAATTATTATCTTCTGTTTTATATGGATATTATTTTCTAGGAAATAATGTACAAATATTACAAAAAACAGTATGAAAAATTTCGCGAGTTATCCAAACGACGTTGATAATCACTGGTATTCACTATTATATTCCATTTATAATAATGTAATTGAATATAAATCCAAAAATTTAATTTTAGATATGTTGATCAATTTCTATTAATGAGTCCCTATAGTATGAGATTAAAAAAATTTAGATTATGATAAATACTTTTTTTCTTATGAATATGTTTAGGTAAGATATTGTGGAATCATACTTGTATAGAATTGTTAGTGTAATTATCTCCATGAGAGGGCTTGGAGAAGTTAATTATTATATATTTTTTCTTATGATAATCTTAATAGGATTTCACCCTAATTATTATTCAAAAGTATATGTAATTGAATAAAATTAATTTTTAATTGTATTACTTGATGATCTATATATTATATTTATAGCTTATAAGATAAGAATAAAAGAAGATTTTATATTAATGGAGATGTGTCCTAAAGAATTATCTACTAAAACTATATGTTTTCTCTTTTTTCATTAAGATATAGATGTATATAACAATTTTAATTGTTTTATTTATTTCATATAATCTAAAAATATGTAATTAGGATTTTAAAGGTAATTTTACTAATTATTTTTTCTAATATTACAAGGCATAAAATCATTTTTCCTAATGTACCATAAATTAAAGGCTCATAATTTGATGATATCCTTTGAAAGTTGGATAAAAATATCATATATGAGAATTTTTAAGTGACTTATTAGTATGTTCAAGGTAATGAAACTCTTATTAAAAGAGTAGGGGAATATAAATAATGGATAAAAATAAGTGCAATATTTTAAAATTCAAATGAATACAATTTAGTTGAAATACTAGAAAAAGTATATGTCATTAAAAATGTTAACAAAGATGCTGATAAAGATGATGGTTTTGTTAACATTGTGGTTAATTTGGAAATACACTAGAGGATATTGAAATCCAAAGAGCTAAATTATAAATCTATAATGATGTAACCAAGATGTGTATGAAGGTGTAACATGAAAAAGAGGTAGATATAAAGTCTCTATAGGATAATATTCAGTTAGTATTTAAAAATGCATGATGATAAACAAATTTCTAGACCTAAATTAAAAATTGATGAAAATATAAGGATATTTATTATATTATTTGATATTCATATGTACAAATAAGGGAATTAATTATTTTTAATCTAAGTATGTGTATACTAAAAGAATCGTGAAATATAATTTTTTCTCAGAATAGATAAATATATTATGTGATTAATAATTATGGATTGTAATATTACACATATAATTTTGATCAAGATAATTACCTTACGAAGAATGGGATTGTGAAAAAAATTGTTTTGGGTAGGATCATTCCTCAAGAAAATGTAAAGGCCATCCATTTAAGAATAATATATTACTATATTCGATTATAATTTTATTTTTTTTTGGTTTTTGAGGATGTAATAATGATTAATCGAAGTAGTGAATGTTGTTTGGAACATTATATCCCTTTACTAGAATAAATTCTAAAATAAAATAAAAATAAAATTTAATGTAGGAACATCTACCTTATATAGGAATACATTTATAACATTTTCATAGTTCAGTTCATAATGAAGATCACTAAACAAACCAAAATAATCTTCCCTCAATGTTGAATCCATGGGTTTCATGAAATTACTCAAATCGTTTTTTTCAATATCATCCAAAACTCTTAAATATGTTAATATCTCCTAGTGCTAATGAGTTTGAAAGAATAGATATGTTGGATGGAGGGAGACTTAAAAAATATATTACTGAGGGATTGTGCACTATAAAAGTTTGATATAGAATCCTTTATATAACTTATGAGAAGGCTCTCTTATCCTAGGAATTCACTCATGTGTTTTATAAATGCATGAGTAAATTCCTTCAATTACATATCATGTGACCATTGAAAAAATACTCTCTAATTTGTTTCTTCTTTTGAAATAACTAATCAATGATATCCTACATATAAGATAATTTAGTGTATTATCATTAGCTATACACTACTTTAGATTAATCAAAATAGTTCCAAATGAGTCATAACTTATGAATCATGGAACTTCAATTCACCAATGTCATATAATACAACTTTTTATTGTAGTAAACAAGATATTAATATGTCATAAAATATTATAAAAAAATGGATTAAATATAATAATTTCCTATTATATATTCCATACTATATGACATACCATATTACACTATATGATATAATATTGATTTAGAGAGTATATCCCATTAATCTCCCAGTTTCACTAATGTTTAAATGTCACATGTCTCATTTCAACTTATACAGTATCTTATATGATAGTTCCAAATATCTATTTGAATATATTCTAAAACACGTTTATAAATATATCATCAATTTATATTTGTATCCCATAATATATAATTTTTTATAAATAACCATCCTAAAATCTATTTCTATGATGATATACTCTCTAAATTTTTTCAACTAAATCCACATTTTCCCAACCCCAAATTGTGACCCTCTATCAGTTAATAACATTAAAACCAAATTTTAATTATTGGATCCATAAATATAATAAATTAATCGACTCTATAAAATCATCAATTATACTTATGTAATATGGGTATATTACCTGATCTTTATCAATCACACATATCTCCATACCTATGTCAACCATCTAAATCATACGAAGGCTTGCATTTTTATATGATTCCTTTTTCTAAGACATTGACTGACTATATGACATAGAATATTTAAATATGATATATCCTCCTAATATATTCTTTATTGTTTGAGTATACATAATCCATGTTCTTAAATACGTCACATTTTGTTCATCTAATATACTATAATGTCACATATCCATCATCATTGTTAATAATCACATCCCATATACCATTCATATATGGTAATGCATTTAATCATTCTATCTCAATCGAGGGTCCATTTCATACTGACCATATGAGAGGAAAATTCTTATATTTATTAATTTAAAATTAATGAATCAATCATAAATATACTAAACCCCCTTTTAGTTTATAAGATTAAAAGCATTCATATTGACAGAATGAAATTATAAACGTTAATGGGATATGTATTTTTATTACATTATATTTTGAAGAAAAAATATATGAATCATGAACCCCTAGTATAAACAATACACAGTATCTGAAACCCCTTGTGTTATACATTATGTCCCATGTAAAAAAAATTTGTTCCTCATGAGCATATTAATTAGCTTGACACAAAAATAATACTGACAGTATTTTTTTTCTCATAACATATAACACACTCTGAATAATAAATGATTTGAATAAATCAAAGTCAAATACAGAGAGGTAAATTATCATTACAATTAATCTAATGTATAAAAAATTTTACATATGTACATCCAATTTGAAATAATTTTAAAGTAATGATTTATTTTCTGTATTAAATTATATATTTTATTTTATTTTACAAAATTTACAATATTTTAACATAACCATAAAGAAGAACTTGTTTAACATATCATCTATGATATTATTCCTTACAATTCATATGGTTGCTTCACTTTTTGAGTTTTGTTAAAATAAATTAAAATAATTGTTATTATCACCACATATCTATGTGACCAACATATAAAATCCCTCCCACTAAACACTTTAGTGAGAAACGTATATAAAATAATCCCAATTTAATAATTGTGAGACATTAGATTAATATTATAAACGATCAACTCCAAATAATATTCAAGAACCTTAACTTCAAAATGAAAAATGTTATGATGTTAATAAATTGTGTTGTCTACTTATAACTATTTCCTAGTATATTGATATCCATGTAAAATTTTAAACCACACCTTTTCCTTAAAATAATTTTGAAATTAATTTCTGTTTGACATTCTATCATTTCCAACATACCAAAAAATATTTTAGGATATTATATGGAATTCACATTATTTTGATTTTTATATTCCTCTACTAGTGATATTTTAGCATTTATAAGTCTCACGATACTCATACTAGAATCTTATAATTCCTATTAGTTTTTGAATATATTGATAAGAAATAAAATATTCTTCCTTTTTATAATGTATCACTTATTTTATTTTTTTGTAATACTTAAAAATTAAAATAATTCACCCATATCATATATTGTATTCTATATGTTTGGAGAATCATTTTTAAAAGAATATTATAATATTTTTAGACATAATGAAAAATTATATCATTTAAAAAAAATTATCAAAAAAATAATCTCATTTTACTAATAATAATTACCTATTCAGAAACAAACATTTTTTGTCATATTATAAAAAATGAGATTACAATAATAAAATCGTTATTCATTTCCCACTAAACCTAAGGTAATTTTTTTTTCAAAATTGTTGATTTAAAAACCTCTTTAACCTCCAATTGAATAAAAACACTATACACTTATTTTTAACATTTCATCAAAAATTAAATTCTATATATTTATAAAACATGTGAATCATATAGTCGATATTATATATCAATTATAAGTTAAATAAAATTAAAACCTAACATGGATAATCCCTGGTGTTTCCTAAAACTCTTAGTCCTTTAAATAATTTTTTTAAAGGACATGTTTTAAAAAATGAATGAACAACCCTTCCTTCAATTTCATCCATTTAGTTGGAATAGTGTAATCTCTAAAATATCAATCATAATTTTATTAGTGAATTTTTTATCCTTATCCTCCCATCACATACAACAGAGGGAATATATTTATCCATTTTTGATATTGAGTGATAGTTACCATGATAGTCATGATGATAAATTAACTAGTATCCTCTAGCATTGGGCCAATACACACTGTGAAGAATTCCAACAATGATGATAATTAGAGTAATATATTATTTTATTATCCAGGAATTCATCGATACTCCAATATTTGTTGTTAGAAATGTATTTCTATGATTTTTTACTAGGTGTTTAATAATGTAATATGGTTATATATTCTATATCTATTGTTTTTTATAGTACATTAGTTTTCAAATTTTGTTTAATTTTATTTTTATCATTACTCTATATCATATTTAGACTATATTTTCATCTAATTGTTGTTATATTGTACTTTATTAATTATTTTAATATTGTATAATAAAAAATATCATATGAGGAGAAGGTGATTAATAAAAATTTTCTGAGGATCCCATATAAGATAAATATTAAACTACATATAAAATAAAGAAATTAGGAACTTTTTTATAATAATAACATAAACTAATGAGACAAGAAATCATCTCCTTCAATTTATAAATCCTTTTAATTAACTTGATAAGGAAAATAGGATTCTAAAAAAGTATCCCACATCTACAGTGTATCAACAGGCTGCACATAAATCTCTTGATGTTTGATCGGGATCTACCTTCTCTCCATGGAATGATAGTACATCATTGGGAAAATGAGAAACATAAATTATGGAAATTTATTAAACACATATGGGATATCTTCTAAATCAAATTTTAGAAAACTATCATTAAATTCACCTTATATTACACAGTATACAATACCTTGAAAATACCCAAGAAAAACACTATTATATTAACTACAAAACACTTTTAGAGGGGATCTTCGCATCAAAATAATTCCCCAGTCATCCAAAAATAAGTTTTAAACCATATTCCATTATATCATTAAAAAAATTTTCCAGATCCATATAAGTAATGAATGTGAGGACTTTAGTAATGAATTAATGCTACTTAATATATAAAGTTATCTTGGATGATATCCATCAAACACATATATCTCTATACCTATGATCACCATTCTTCATTATACGCAAACATACACACCCATACCTTCCCTTTTTCTAAGTCATCAAATGAAATGGGACATGGAATATATAAATCCCATATTTCTAACTCATATAGTCTCAATTATCAAAGTATATATTGAACAGTTCGATAAATAAATCACCTTTAATTTATCCCTTCTTGACATGTATAACATATATTCCTTATTTATATAGGTATACAGTATAATGGTGTGGAAATAAACTCTAAACATATATCTCAATAGAGTGCCCTGATGTCATTATCATCATATCAGAGGATAAATCCCCTATTGGTAATGCTCTAACTAACAAAATGATGAAAAAATACCAAACCATCTCTAAATAAAAAAGTTAATATATTGACATATGTAAGTATGTTATCAAAGTAATAAGGTTCTCATGATAGTTATCATTCCAACCTCAGTTTGTAGTGACTCAAATATTAAACATTCACCCATAGTATACCAAAAACATGTCTGTATAAAGCTCTAAGTCATACACTTGGAGGTCCATCCAACACCCCCAAAAAATTAAATTATCTGTCTTGTTCCTGATGAGCATATATATTATTATTATAAAAGGATGCTACTACTGATAACCATATCATTTTATCACAGCCTATAATAATATATTAAAAAAATTCTTATGGATAATATAAAATTAATAATTTAAGAGGTCAATTATAATTTCACTTAATGAAATATATATATCTATGTATACATTTGCATTAAAATCATGATTGAATAATAATATAGTGATTTCATTTAATAGACTTTAAAATTTATAAAATCTATAGTAATATTTATCAAAATCATCATAAGAACCGTTTTAACATATAATATTTTTAAATTATCTATATTAGCCTTATGTTTTTTATAATTTTTTGGTTTTGTTAAATTATTAAATAATATATAATTCCTTAGACATATCTATTTTACCACATCACATGTCTATTTAAATGATTAATAAAACTATTCTACTAAATCTTAAGTGAGGGAGAATTATGAAGTAATATAGTATGAATAATGGTGAGACATAGGAATAAAATTCCCTACTATTTAAATTATAGAACAAATTAAAAAATTCTAAACTTTATAAAATAAAATTTTATGATATCAAATTTTTTGTCTATATAGAACCCTTATTATTATCATCATCACAATTATCTTTGGAAATGTATTCCATAAAACGATTTATTTGTAATTAATTAAAAACTTATATTATTCTTTACCAGTCCTTTTAAATACTTTTATAATAATGTGAAAATCACATCTATAAGGTAACTAAATAGAAAATCTTAGAATTATATTTACTAAAACACTCTAAAATATTTTACTATAATGTGATAAATATTTATTATGGAACTAATGTAACTAATTATATTTGTATTTATTTCATACCCTATTTTTTGGGATATCAATTGTCATTTACATTTTATTTTAATAGTTATAATAGTGATGATCACTTTATAAATGGTAACTAAAAGTAACACATAAAAATTTTCTTTACCATCACACATCCTAAAATTTTTATCAATTTTGTGTAAAAAACATAAACATATGATTAGTTTTATACATTATCTATTAATTGTGAATTTCTAAAAATCAAAACATACCCCACTAGCCTCTAAGAGACTATATTATTTTCATGTTATCTTGATAATACACAAAAACACTTTTTTGTTAGGAAAGAACATTTATTTCCTTTCAGTGCGGATATTTATCAAATAAAGTATTTTTTCCATATCATATAAGTTATTCTATGTGCTTGGAAAATTTTAAAAGAAACATAAATAAAATATAGAAAAATGGGTGGTAGGATCACGTTTCAGCATATTTTAATAATTGGATGATCACTTTTATAGTGAAGAAATTATTTTGTCCAATTTTTTTTAAAAAAAATGTTACATAGATTTATTAATAATAATACATGTGTACCATTACAACTATTTTTTATCGAATATCATCTCTTATCACATAATGAAAATGGGATTCATTCACAGATCTGTAACATTGATACAAAAGAACTTAAAAGTGTTTTATACATTCATATGTATCTTCCCTTTTCTCCATGAATGAAAAATTATATAATAAAAAAATAATCCTTTATTATTAATTTCATCTATATTTACAACACTTATAATATATAAATTTGGTATCATATACCCTTCAAAACTAAATAATTAATTTCTATAACATTCATAGATGAAATAGTTATTATAGTGAGTTTCATAAACCCCTTAAGGTATGTATTTGATATTCCAATGATATTTAATTATTAATCCAATTTTTTGACAACTCGAGGTTTAAATGAACATGATTGACTTTTTGATGAAAAATTATTGAAATTTTCTAACAACATTATTTTTTTGTTTAAATTTTTAACAACATGTGATATTTATACAGTACATTTAAACCTATAAATAATATTACTAGTTTATATATATATTATCCTAACATAAATAATTACATATAAATGTTCATTAAAAATCAATAATATTGTTAATAAATTTCCATACATGAAGTAGGATAAATTCCCATACTCGAAATATAGAATTTTCATTTCCAAATATATCATGATATAGAATTAAAAAAATAAAAAACCATTTTTATTAAAACACCAATATTATACCATTTAAAGAAATATTGTATAAATTATATTCTAAAGAGATAAATAAGATAATAAAAATATAATTAAAAGTTAATCTATTCTTGAATCATCCATATTATAAATGTAGAAATTCATTTTCTCCATTACCGAAAAATAACATGGAATCTCAAAAATTAAATTATTTTCTCTTTTCTACCTTATGTATATTTACTAAAACATTTAAATAATATAGTTTATATCATATATCTATCAAAATTATAAAGCCGATACATATAAACAATAATGTTTTAAGGAATCATTTAGTCACATTATATCATTTAAAATATTCACTAATATTTAATATCATTTGATGAAACTACTAATATTTAATATATGAGACTAAAATAAATATATCCAATCATATTGAGTTGAATAGAAGAAACTATGATTTCTTGGGTAAATTTTCATCTAATTTTTTTGACCCATTAAAATGAATCACTTTATACTTCCCTATGATTCTAGATAGAAAAGTTGAACAATTTCAACACTTGGTTACTGAAGAATTAACTTTTCAAACACATAAAATCTTTCATTAGAAATTTTCATAAATAACCACTCTTGTATGTGATATTTTTTCAAGATACACGTATTAGGAGTAGCATACCTTAATATTATCCTTAGAAAATATTTTTCATAATTATTATCTTGACGAGGTTGATGATAATTCTATACAGTAGAATCTATTATCATATGAGTATCATGTATTCCTAACCATCTAATAATTTCTTTCATTAAATGGGATCCCACTAAGTGGGAAACTCATTGTCCAATCCATCATATGGATATAATCAACATTATATTTTTTATCCTAACTATTGTGTTATTTTTGCTACTGTGGCCCATATAAAACACCAAGAATATGAAAATAATGTAAATTAAATGGATAATAATGATAGGGATAATAACACCAAAAAAAGTTCAATGCTAATTATAACATTCATGGAATAATAAGAGATAATTCAGGGGTACTTTTTCTTAGCTCAATAATTCCCAGTTTATTGATCAAGGTCATGAAAAGCACCACATTATAAGGAATAACACACTTATTATTTATATGTGATTTTAATATCAACATATTATGTCATGTGGATCATTTTTATGTTTGCATTATTATAGTAATTTTTCTTGGAATCCCATTCCCTTAACCAAAACAATATGTTCAAACCATATTAATGTGTAACACTTTACACAACACACAAGTCTTCATTGCATACCACAAAATAAAAGTTTAAAAAATTAATACATATGCAACTTCATCTAATAAATAAGGTACAAGTACACCTCATACAAAGGAATGGATTTATTCTCATTAGTAAGCCTAGAGAAATAGATAACCAACCCCAATCAACAAACATGAAAAGGCATAAGCCTCTAAGTAGGTAGGTTTTCTGAACTCAATCACTTATACCCAGGGATACTTTACTCAAGAGAGAAGAAAATTTATCATTAATCTGTAACCTAAAATACAAATACTATATTCAAAAACTAAATTCATGTTCATAACCTCAAATAAAAAAATGATGTTATAGAATATGAAAAACTGAATTCATTATGAATTCAGTCCTAACATGTATTGTAAGGCTCTATCCTAGAAGCAGTTTAACAACTAAGATTATGTATAGGATATTAATCATATAAAAAATTTATAATATGGAATAAAATTTAAATAAAAGGAAAACTATACTATTAAATATTACATAAATATTAATGAGCAATTAAAAAATCATAGCTAATTATATTCCTTTTTATAATTTTATTCTTTATCATTTAGATATTTAATATTATGGAATATAAACCATTTTATATTAAATATTAATACTAACTCATTCATATTAATAATTATATGAAATTTAAATGATATTATATGAATTATAGAATATTAATAATCTAATTTCTATTATGTAACCATTTCAAATAATCTAAATATCATATAATTATTTATATTCTTAAAATTGATCATATCATACATAAAAAATTAATTTTAATTAAATATTATCTAAATAATTTCTAGTTAATTTTAATAAATAAATTTTCTTAATTATGAATAAATCTTAATTTAACTTTAAACATTTTATATTTTTGACGTATTTCATAACTAATAAAACTCCATAAATTATTTATTTATGATTTCGAAATAAATGATTTTATTTCTATAACATAGGAATCCACATATAATTTTTTAAAAGGTATTTAAAATTTAGAAAATTAATATTTTATAATAAAAAATATGATAAATTTTTTATTTTTTATAAAAAATATATAAAAGAATAATTTATAAACATTTTATAAGTTAAAATATCCCAAAATATATTTTATAATTATTTATAATAAATTAATGAATCCTCTGAATCATTTTATTTTGTAAACAAATTTTAAAAAAAAATTTGAATAATTTTTATTACCCTTACATAGGGGCCCATTATTTTGTAAGGGTATCCTCCATTTACCCAAACGTAGAAACTATCTATAAGGTTAAGTAGGACTAGGAGAACTTTTTTAAAGGTAGAACCCCATGACCCTTACATATCAACACTGTGTAAAAGTAATCTTACATCCACCCTTACATTGTGGGTTGATTTAAGAGTATATTTGTATGACTCATAAACTACATAATGGTACAAATAATATTTCCCTTTTGTCGATTTTTTATGAAATGGTAATGTTAAATTTACCCTGACACAGATTTGAGTAAAACTCAGTATCCCTTTCATGATACCTTTACATAAGCTGTTGTATAATGTTAATTCCTTTACACATATTACATGAGTAAATGTATTCCTAATTTTATTATATTTGGTAAAGGTAAACGTTATGGGACATTAAAAAACAACTCGATCCTGATACACATAATAGTAAAACATTTTCTACATCTATTCAATATGAATTTTGAGTAATGGTAATTTAATTCAAACATTTTTGTTGATTTAGGTACAAATGTTTATTATACATGAAACAGTACATGTAAATGTAATAAAAGTGTTTCATTTATGAAAATAACATTACAAAACTCAATTGTATATGGGTAAGGCCTTTAATACCATTATATAGCCCAAAGGTGTAGGGGTAAAATTGTTTTCTAGTTTTTTATAAAACTTTATGAACACTTCTATATTAATGTATATTTAAATTCATTTCATCATAAGATTCATAAAAATAAACATGGTTCCATCTTAAACATTTGAATGGTTAAAATATTTTATAATTAAATTATTATGTCAATAGGAAGAGATTAAATATTCATTTGTGAGGATCAACAAGAAAGTTAAATTTCAAATTATGTATAAAATAATTAAATAAATAACTACTATACTAATGTACCTTATAATGAATATACACTACAACAAATCCTTCACCTTCATACAACTAATAATTTTATTAATAATGATCATATGATTAGAATACATAAACATCCATCCTTCATGCTATATCTACGATATATTCGAGAATAACTCGATAATCAAGTAGTGTTTACCTTCTCTCCACGGTTCACTAGTAAGTCATGATGAAAAGAAGGAAAATAAAATAGATCAACTAGTGCCGAGAGTATTGGTCGATATTTGCATCTTAATCCATACATATACACATCCTTCTCAAGGAAGGGATTTATATATGAGATAAAGACACATTAATGGTATTGTTCCCATTAAATCAGTTGATGAAATTCATGTTTAAATTATTTGTTCGACTGTTGAATTTGATGAATTTATCACAACACATTTCATCTACTAAAATATTAGATTAGTGATATCTTACATGGGAATTTAAAAGGGAACTATCACATGAAAACCAAAAAACCATAATGATACAACCCATGTATATGAACAGACTATATATACCATATATAAAAAATGATTTAGGTCATATATCCTTAACTTCTATCCTTAAGTCAAAAATAATTTTTATTCTTGTTTTAGTACACTTTATATAATAAACTTATTTGGAATTTTAATATTATAATTTTTAATAATCCAAACTATATATCTTGAGGTTGTATTATTTTTTGATTTATGAGTTTCCTCTTATATAGTTCCTTAAATGTGATTTAAAAAAATATATAAAAAATAATATTTTTTAAAAGATTATTTTTTAATGATCATTTAAATGGTTCTGTGAAAATTTAGATTCATAAAAATGTGTTCCTGTATCCATGGATATTTTTTCTTTATAAATGATAAAAAACATATTTTCAAGTAGTTAATTTAAAAATATAATTTATTATATCTATAGTCAAATAAAATATATTGACACTTTTATATAGTCTTATTATGTTATATATGATCACACAATATATCCACCACTCAGTGTCTATAGACTGATTATTTTATGTAGTTTGAGGATCTTTTGTCAAGGATTAACATTATGTGAACTACTTATTTCAGTTTTATCTTTATGCAGGTTATTTAATTGTGTTAGAGAATGAGTCTTCACCATGAAGAGATTCTGTTTTAGTATTTTGGGTTTCTATCTTATTTAGTTTCTTGAATATAATTTCCACATTGACCTTTTAGTATTTTGAGGTCCAGTTTTATCATTTTATCTTCATTACAAGTATTTTTTTTATTTAATGGTTATGAATTTTTTCCCTCTTATAAATTTGAAGCTATTTATTTGGGTTATCATTGAATTGTAATATATAAATAAACCATTCTATGATTCTAGTATATTTATATTACATGTTTATTTTTTTTGAATTATTCTTAATCATTCACTCTTTAGTATGTTATGGAACCTTATAACTAATTTTCAATTTGTATAGATCATAAAATTCCCTTCAATACTTATTAGGGGATGGCCTGAGTATTGGGTCAGGGTATACTGAGATGGTTTTTGAAAACATGTAATCATATAACACTATTATTTTTTTAGAAATATTATATCAGGGAAAAAATAACCAAACTCGAGAGGTAGTTGAAAATTATTCTAGCATGTTTTTTTAGTATGAAAACTCATGTTAATGTGAGATGTTGTGAATGAGAATCATTAATATTCATACCCGATCTCAAATTTTGTTTGGTATATTTTAGTTTATGATTTATTGTGTTTAGAATTATTTTAAAATTATGGGATAGGATATGGGTGACACAATGATCTAACACAGTCTAAAAAACCATGGGGATCCCATGTATCTTGTTCTATATAACTCCTAGTGGAAATTCCAATGCTAACTCATAGTCCTTAAATCCATGTAGTAAGGTTATTTACAACCACAAACACCTTATAATTTTTTTCTAGGACACATTTAATTTTAATGTTTTTTGTGTCAACAATAAAAAATATTTATAATGATTCATTGATGATCTTTGTAAAGCTACAAAAAATTTATATATGAATATCACATTTGATAGAGTTTATGAAATGAAACACCATGTATAGAATGGAATATAAAATCCCAATAACATATAATATATTAACTATATTAAATAAATTAAAAATATTATATAGCTTTCAATTCACAGAATAATTAGTTATATTGCATTACACACAATAATGACATTCTTCGATAGCTTGCATTACAGACAAGACTATGTTTTACTGAATACTATTAATATTATTATTTTAAATGAAAATTTTATCCAACCATTTAAATTGGGGGTTATAGATAGTATTAACTAAATTATAAATTTTTATGGTTGAATTAATTTGTTAAAAATTTATTACAATTCAAAATAAAAACCAATTGAATAAAAAATAAATGTTTGAAAATATATATTTTAATGTGCCTAAAGAAAATTCATTCTAATAAATTGGATTATTTACTATTAGTGTATGATAATACTCAAATTTATATATATTATATATTCATTAAAAAATTTAAATTCATCCAATATATTTTATAGGCATAAGGTAAGAATAAATCTAATGTTTTTCATAAAAGATATATATTTTTTAAAGGCATTTTTCCAGCAATTTAATGGCATTGTTATTTTAAAATAAAATTTTGACAATTTTAAAAATTTTATTTGAAAAAATTAAAGTATTTTTTTAATTAATAATTTAAAAAAACTAGGGATATTTTTTTTAATTTTTGGAGAAGTTACATTTTTTTATAAATAGTGAAATATAAGAAATTTTAAATGAAAACCGAATTTTCATATAAAAAATTTACAGTTTTTAATTATATTTTGAAATTGTTTTAAATTATAAATAGTTATATTATACACTAATTACATAGATTTAGGAAATTTTAATCATTTTTATATAAAATTAAGATATAAAAACTCAGTAAACTTTTGATCATTTTCTTTTTAAGAACTCTCCTTCTTGTCCCGTCTTCGAGATTAATTTTAAATTATTTTTTTGGATTCTCTGAATTAAATAAAGAAAAATAGATTCAATATTTATAATAATAATTCATGAAAATTTCTAATGAATCTAAAATAAAATTTTTACAAATGTGATTAGTTAAAATATTTAAAAATAATTACAATTATTGAGGGAAAACTAGTTTACCACGGGGATAAATTTATAACACAAGGGGTCATGTGACCGAAGAAGCTTATAAAAACCCCATTTATAGGAATATTTCAACCTTATACTTTATATTATTTACAATGAAAAAATTAATGGATCCATTTTACATAAAAAAACTCTCGAATAAGTCAAAATGTTTCAAAAATACTATGTGTGTCCTCTCCCCCACTAATAATGGGCCACCTCCCCCCATTATTCACACCTTCAACCCACATTGGTTCAATAAATCATTGAAAATATTATTTCTATAATTTTTTACCCTTATCTTATAATATTTTTTTATGAAGTATAACCAATCAAGGTTTTAGTTAAAATATATTTAGGACACCCAAATAAGAGGTAATGTTTCTCTATGAGTATTTTAATTTTATTTCCTACATTACCTCATTCAATTACATTTATACCCTGATTATAAAATCAAATCACTATATTAAATATAATTATATTTTGTTATCTTAAGTTTATTACCTAAAACCATATACACTTACATCAAATGGGTTACAAAATTATTGTCTGCGTGTACAATATACTACCGCTTCGCGATCTGTTGTTTTTCCTTTTTCCATTTAATCATCCAATGGTTAGTTATAATGATGGATATAAATAAAATATATGATATTTCCAAAAATATTAAACCTATTTATTCATTATATCATATGTATCTTTTTAACTTCCATTCCACAGGAGACATGATAATGTCGTTCATGGGTACGATGAATTATCCACACGCTACACGATGCGATGTGATTAATCTTTCAATGACGCATCAGATGAAATGTCCTAAATATAAATTAAATAATTATATAAAATATATATAACACAATTATGATATTATTTACTTATTTACCATCACATAAAGATAATATATATTATATTTCATTTATTTTCACTCTGGTATGATGTTAAAATCGTTCATGTATGGGTGGAATTCCACCTTCACAAATGGATGTGACTCTATTTTCATTAATAAACTATATAGATTATATATATAAGTTTATATTATGATATATATTATATTATAATCATTTAAAAAAGTTAATGTATTATTATCTCATTTACATAACGGTCATTAAAAAAATGAAAAAGTTACCCGCGTGTTTATACGACCTACCAACTACATGATCGTAACATAATTTGTTTTCATATCCATCAGTCAGGATTGGTTTTAAATGTAAAATTAATGTGAAGATATTAAAAATATTTAATTAATATTATTTTATAAATTAAATAACTATATCATATTTAAAAGAACAAGATCAATCAGGAGGAAACAAGTATGATAAAACAAGACAATTATCACTCGCCACAATGGAAAAAATGAAAGATTATTAATGAACATGTAATAAGATATAATAAAACAGTCATATATGATATTATAAATATCATTATGGTTATGGTAAAATTTAATAACATTTTTAAAAACACTATACATGAGTTTAAATCACGTAAAACCTAATTTATGTACTAGGTAAAGGATTCTATCTCGATTTCATTCACTAAGGCATTCTATATTATTACACACATAGTTTATTTTATATGGTGTATATGATTACCCTATGACATGTAATATAATGAATAATAAATTATTAATTTGTTTTTATCTTTAAACATTAATAATTTCATCTATGGAGAATGAATTTAATGATACCATGTGGTAAATAAAATTTATAAATCGTTTTCTTTTTATTGGGTTATATTAGATCTTCATTATTGTTAATCTTATATGGTTATGTGTATAATGATTTTTATTAACAAAAATTTTATTTCCACATGTTTTATTAGGATTTATTGTTGATATAGATAATTTAATCATTGGTTTACTCTCACTAAAAACATTATTTACTTTATAGTGGTTAACATCATAATCTGATTTCGATTATTATTGGTTATACTTGAATTTCCATTATAGGAAAATATTTTATCATTGCATAATAAACCCTTTAATTTTCTTATTTTGTAGGTATCAATGATGTTATTTAATTTAAAGTAACATTTTACAACTCTTTGGTACTTAATTTGTTTTAGAAAATGTTTTTAAGAAAACAAGACTTCAATTCTCTTATCAGCTGGAAATATGTTATCTAAAAAACATTTTTTTAAAAATGTATAAAAATATTTAAAAATGATGAAATAAATTAATTTTTAACCATTTCTTATTTTAATTTTTTTTTAAATAAATATTTTATTCTCCTTACAAAAAAAGAACCTTTCAAACCCTTTTGCCATGAAAAATGGAATGATTTTATGGCATGTATGAAACTACACATTGACTAGACAATAATTTTTTTGATTCTTTATTTGAACATTTAAACTGATAATTTTAAATAAAATTATTATAAAAGTGATTTTTAAAAGAAAATATTTTCAAAATGGGATTTCAAAAAGAAATGAATATTTTCCCCAATAATGGTTTTAAAGATATTTTTATGGTATTTGTATTAGTCAATGTCCAAACCCTTATTATTACTATATTTGGTATATGTTATATTGATACCATATTTATTCTAAATATGTATGTTTTATAATAATTTTTTATAGTTAAATGTTTAAAATTAATTCCCATGCTCCATTTTTATTGGTAAAAATTTTCCCATAAATGTTAACTTTCCCATGACTATTCAACAATAAATATCCCCAAAGACTCAATATTATTAATGGGTATGATTATTTAGTAAACCATATACACTTTTATATGTGGTTATAACATTGACTCTTATTAGATTAGTTCGGTATGTTTTGATAAATCTGTATCCTTTACTAAATACGTATACATTATGATAAGGCACATTTTTTTATCAATTAAACAAATTATTTCATATATATTGAATTCATTGAAAATTTTTGACATAGGTTGGGGACTAGTTAATGTAAAACCATTTCTGAATAAGTATTCTCATGAGATGAAATCAGTTGGTCACAAAACCAAAAAATTTGTTACAAAAAATATTTTAAACTATTATCTAAATGGTCTTGGTAATAATATGCTAAACAATCTTGTGAAATGTCTTGACAGAAAATCTATCATGCATATAGGAAAAATTTCACCCAATAATTATTCATTTACTTCATTCAGATTCATTTAATAATATCCATGATATTTTTACAATGAAAAAAATATATGGATTAATTTTATGTTATGTTTGTTGATTATATGGAATGTGTTTTTAGATATTTACCTTTCCATGATGATTATTCTTTTTTCAGTTATTTATATAGAACATTTTTAGTTATTTAATATTCAATATTTTTTACACCACACATTATTTATTACATATCACGTCGGTTCATTTTTTTTCTTTGACATATTTATTATATCTTATCTAGTTATTTAAATGGAGAGTGTGTAAATTTATTTACATTTACATATTTATTAATAATTATTGACTCAGGATTTCTTTATATATACTTAACCCTTATTGAGAATTTGATATTTCCCTTGTTTTTTTTCTTTACATAGGATTACATGATTTTTACTATGCCTAATATGTAGGGATACACTAGAGGGAATAATTATTTTCTAAAAAAATATTATTTAATTTTCATTATCAAATGAAATTTAGGAATAATATATTTATCTATTTTAAATTTTCTACCAATAGAAATGTCATTTATAATTAGATTACATATATCTTAGGCAAATGTAATGGTAGTAGGCATTGGCATGGGCATGATGGTATCAAGGTCTCTAAAGTTGGTATCAATGTAATTATAGAATGAACAATAGAATCTATATTTAAGAAAAAAAATAGATTAAGAGAAATAACTCTGAGATAGAATTTAAGGATAGTTCTATAATAGCGTCCTAAATATTTTTTAAGGTAGATATTGCGTGATTCTTCCCAAAAATTATTCCCTATTTGGATACTAAAAGTCGATGTAGTTTTCACATAGATGTACCTAGGGGTAATAACATCGAAAAGGGTGCATCGAGATTAACAAAACCACATCCTAGTACACAAAAGTTGATATTTTTTTCACTTAGTTTGACACCCCTAAGAGATATGCTTAGGATTATTAACATTTTTTTATAATCAATTATGACTGATTTTAATAGAATATGACAATTAGTGAACTTGATTAAAACCTTGACAATGGAAGGATCTATTTTTTAATATAAATATATAAAGTATTTGTGTATTGTGATTTACTAAATAAATTTTAGAAGTATTTTACCAATGGTATTTTGGTTATAAGAATCATGAATCATCTAAGGATTATGTTATATTTTAGAAACATTTTTGAATTCATTAGCACAATAATTATAGATACCCTAATGGGTTATGAGTTTAAGATTTATAATATGTTGAATTTCAAAAAAAAAGTATTTTTAGGTTTTATATGATTAAAATATACAATGATTAAGGATATTTTTAGTGATATTTACATCAAAAATATATTTGATTGGAAAAATTATTTGAGGTATAACACTTTTAAATTTTATAGACCTATATTTAATTGTATTGATAACCAATATGATTGATATAATAATTATTTTGAATAATATGAATAAAAAATTATTAGACATTGTAAAAAAGATTTTTATTAAAGGCATTAATTACAAAATATTTAATGATTAATTTTATTTCAAGGATGTAAATCATATTTTCATTTGGAATAATATTAATTTGGTTTCAAAAAAAGTAAAACATGTATTTTTGGTGACAACCCATCATGTATAGTAGGGATTAAACAAAAGATTGAAGGATGATAAGGGTTTAACAATAATATCAAACCTACATGATTTCTGGGACAATATTAAAATGTCTTTAGTTAAGAGATTTGATTAGTTTACATTAATGATGAACATGTAGTGTTAATTTTCAGTTTTAGAGATTATTATAATAAACATATTAGTTTTGAAAATAGTTAGAGGATAACATAAAAACTTGTTTTATTAATATGACGATACATTAAACGAAAATATTAGTACTTCAAGCATAAGAAATTATTTCATAATATTAATTTATTAGAGTAAAGGGAATGAAATTGAAATTTATCAAAGAATAACCTATAGATGAATTTTTTTATAAAACAGAAATGTTTTCAATTAATTGAATTTCATTATATTCTTTGGCTGTAAAATAAAAATTATACATTAGGAAAAGGATCTCAAAAAATAACATAATATTATATTAAATTGTTATGAATTAAATGGTCATTTATGTCATCATATATCTATGGGTTTTAATCCCTTAACATTCCTTTTGTCATTCAATTTCTTGCGATAAGTAAATATAAATACTTACAATTTTTTTCTATGTACATATCTTCAATTTTTACTAATGTTATCAAACATAGAAACCCATTAATTTTTTATTTCATAGGACAATTGTAATTCCAATTATCTAATTTTAAGATGATATTTTATTAATTCATTTTTGATGATGGGTTTTTGAGAAAAAAACAATTTCATATGTCTAAACATGGATTACGAAGATCAAGTTTAAATTGGGAGGATTCAATTTATTTAAGGTTGGTAGAATGTAACACAACAAAATATTAAAATATGAATATCACATATGATAGAGTGTATGACACACATCACAAAAAATATAAGGGAATATAACATCCTATGAATTTATAATATATTTTATATTTTAAGTAAATAAAATATTTGATACATATTTCAATAAATGAAACAATGAGTTATCTTAAGTTTTATGAAACAAGAACATCCTTACATTTCTTGTGTTACACATAAGATGAAGGTTTACTGAATTCTAAAAACATTATTTTTGAAAATGAAAATTATCAACATTCTATTAAATCAATGATTATGAATAGTATTAACTAAACTATGAATTTATGTGGATGAATGATTTGGTAACAAATTTATTTTAAATTAAAAAACTAGTTTAATATAAAAGAATTATTTTTCTAAAAAATATTTATTCACCATAAGGTGTTTTATCATAATAAATTAAATTAGTTAATATTACATAATGATATTAATTAATTTTATATATTATATATTATATATTTGTTTTTTAATTTAATATTTTATATTTTATTATCATAAGATAAGAAAAAATAAAATTTTACGCATAAAAATATGTCTTCTTTCTAAAGGCAATTTTTTCTCTTTTTAATGGTGCACTTATTTTAAAAACCAATTTTAAAATTTTTATTATTTTTATTTGATAGAAGAAAAATCATTATTAAAATATTAATGTTCAAATTATCATAAGGTGAACCCATTTTATTTTTATAAAAAGATTCATTTTTTGATTAATGGTGAAAAAATACTGAATTTTAATTAAAAAATTACTTTTCATCTAAAGACATCATACTATTAAAATATATTTTAATTTTTTTAAAGTAAAAATTTTTAAATTATAAAACTATTAATAAATTTTATGTCTTTTGAATAATTTTTATATTGAATTTAGATAAAAAATAAAAGAATCCTTTTTAACATTTTGACTTTAAAAATAAAATTTCTCATCTCATATAAAGGATAAATTTAAAATTATTACTCTTAATGTTTTGTGAAATTTTAACATGATGAAAAAAAATTATATTTTATTTTATTATTTTCATGGATTTGTATCTTTTTTTTTGAGGTTCAAGTTGAATTCTTGATGAATTTGTTTTTTGGAGTTTCTGAGCGGTTTTTTGGCCTATGCGTGGTATATGTGACAGTTTAAGTGTAACCAATGTTGATTATTTATCCTCTAAGAATTTATACTTTATATTGTTCCTAATAGGTTTTAATTTCATGGATTAATCATTGCATGTACCATTCCATTTATTTCAAATGAGTAATTATACAACTTGTTTCTATTCTTTGAGCCCAAGTGCACAACTTTTGCATGGTTAGAAGAAAATATGCGACATGCATGAAGGATGCCTCTATCATTTGAAACAGATGAGTTTAAAGATTGACACATGGTTTCCCAAATCATTTGGGGTATCCCCATTCCTTTATTGGCTACCCATGGTTGGAATACAGTTTGGTAAACTGCGTGAGCTGTCTAAGACATTAAAAAGATAGAAATTCCTATTTTACCTCTCCTGCCTTTTAACCCATTATGGGTTTTCCTTTCCTTTCATAACCTAAGTACACTAGGGTGATCATGAAAATATTTCATCCTTTATCTCATTCCATCTATGATGCTCCTCTAGGATTTATAAGTTGAGTTTCTCTTAGGATTTATCAATTTCCCTCGCTTCACATCTCCCTCCATTGGTTTCATGGTACTTTATTATAGGGTAAACACTTGGATGAACCCTAGGAGATAGGTTTGATGTATGGTTTTATATATTTGATGTAATAGTGAATAAATTAACTCTATAGATCTATTTTAACATATCTATAAGTCTTATTGTGTTCACACATTATTTGGATATGTGTTTCCATGCATTAACTTTCCAGAATATTATATATTATTCTTGTGTGTTTCTAAATATTTTATAAATTTATTTTTTATTATTTGATGTAATTTTTTAATAAATTGTGGTTTTATGTTGGTAATATTTTGCTAAATGGTGTTTCATATGATTTCTATATTAATATCTATTTATATATGAATGTTATGTGTTTTAGGAAATTAAAAATTTGTTCTATTAACAAAAAATTTAATTATTTCTGTGATGTTTTCCATTGTAAATGTTTTGGTAATTTCATTAATTTATGAAATAGGTATTTTTTTAAGATTTTGGTGAATTTTATGGATTATTTATTTTCTACCGCTTATAGATATTTTTTGTGGTTCAAGTGGTATTTCAATTAATTTTTTTATACATCTATTGTTTGTTGACGATTTCCATTAGATGTGGAAAAATACAAAGGTGCATAGGGTGGACCTATGTATAGGCACGAAAATGAATATTTAATTATAATAAAATGTTAATTTTAGACATTATATTTTTAAAACACTATATCATCAACTTATTCTACTTCTCTTGTTCTTATTCTCCTTTAAATAGTTCCTTTCAACCCCCTTATATTCCTAAATGGTTTCTTGATTCTGTAATGAATTATAATTTTGTTTCAATGGTGTTTTATATTTTAATGTAAAATTTGGAATCTCAAAGTGCTTTATGAGTAAATGTGTGATATAAAGGCCTGTTTGGATCATTTTTTCTACTATGTTTGATGTTTCTGACATAGTTTTGAGAATGGTTTGAAAATGGATTTCTATTTGAATTATGAATTCCTGATTGGTTCAACGACAAGACATTGGAAAAATGGATTTATTTGACATGATGTGAAGGCTAGTTTATCACTTGTGTGGGGAATGTTGGTAGATTTAAACCTATATGGTGGAGCCTCCGAGGATATGTTCATCACATAGGTGGTGCTGGAGTTTGGGCTAGGCCAACACCTTGGATGTGGATAATTATTTTGAGCCACACCTATGAGGATAACACAATTAACCACATACTATTTTAATAGGATTTATGGGCATCATATGAATGTTGAGTAATGGATTTTTATCAACTACTATTAGATAGGTTGGTATCCATAGACTTGGTGAGAGGTAAGATGGGACATGCCACAGGATGGGCATGTTTAGAGAGGCGAGTTGGTTAGTGACTATATAGCTGAACTATACATAGAAAGGTGAGTTTGAACTAAATAAATAAAAATATTTATTCTATAGATATTTAGTAAATGATTAATATTATTATCTAGATGTTCTATTTTATTCATTTTTAGTACAACCCTATTTTATCATCTGGCATAGAATGTTGTTTGGATTTTGCTTCTTTTATTGGGTTTTGGTGTGGAAAACCATTTTACATAGTGATGTTATGATGGTTTATTTTAAAAAGGTATTTTCTAGAATACCATTTTTGGATAATTAAAATGATAAATACATATTTTCAATGTGTACTTCAAACTAGTGTTTATAGACTATTTTGGGGAAGGAAATGTATGGAATCTGTGGTGCTTTCCTAGTGAGCTGTTTATTATCACACCCTACTTCTCCCACTTAGAGTCAATAGAGCTTATCTATTTTCTAGGATAATTTTTTTGGTTTCATTTTGTCTTTATATTGGGTTGGTTTATGGATGGTGGTGACCAACTAGTCCCAAAGAGATATTGTCGGTATCGTTGATTTGTTTTGGTTTTGTATTTAGATTTCATTTTTGTTCAATTTTGGTTTTATCTAGATTCATATTTATTTATTTATTTTATGTTGTTATCAGTTGTGATACATTTTATGTTCATTTTTTCAGATATGTATTTTCATTGGGCTAAATAATTCCCAAAATTATATATTAGATTCCTGGAACTAGTCTCCAACTAGGGATGATCCAGAATGCCTCTATAGCCTTGTCTCGGAATGGGTTGGGTTCCGGGTTCAATGATAACCTAACATGGTGTGTTAAAAATGGATTCATAGTAGAACATAATTATTTTTTCTTTAGTTATATTTCATACTAGGACTGTCCAGACATGGTTGGTAGGAAAATGAATAACAATGAAAACTCTTACTCATACTAAGCCTTGTGTTTCAAAGGGTTGTCAGGGATTTGAGTCTTTTTATATTTATTGGGGTATGTTTGGGGAATGATGCTGAGGTTGAGAGAATTTATTGTTATTATCTTATGTGGTGTTGTGACCCATGTGAATTTTTATTGTATGGTTCAATTTTCGCTTTGTGGTCGGTTCTTTATTGGGGAATGGCCTATAAAACATGTCACCGAGTTAGGCATGACTGCTAGTTCTTCATTCCTGCAATTTGGTGTGAGTTATTTTTTAGTTAGGTTTTGGTTGGTGTGGGTGAATTTTGAAATGGAAAATGGTTTTTTGGAAAATAATATTTCAAAAAAAATTGATTCAAGGTGTGGTATTTGAACAAATATGGGCTTTAGTGTTTAAGATGGATTTTGAAAGTAAGTTAGAGTTTTGTGAAAAGTGGCATGATATTTGAAGTGGTTTTGAAAATGGGATTCAAATGATTGATTTTGAAGTGGGATTTAGTTTTTGTAAATTATTTTTGTCTTGTGATTCATTTTTTGGATAAGAGTGTTTATTTTTATTTAATTTTCATTGATGTTGGTTCCAATCCTATGTTTTCTTTCTGTTCATAGAATGTCACCCAAAAAAATACCAAGGATTTCTATAAAGTATCTCCCTATTGTTGACATTGTCCAAAATTCTAGTGGAGTTTTGGATTATATTTATTCTAAGTAGTCTCCCAGTTTACATTGTGATCTAGGTCTATTAGTATTTTTTGATTGGTTGAGGATGCCTAATCTATCTTCAGTTTCTGAGAACTCCCTAGGTCATGAGAGTGCGTGCTGTGCTGAATTCATTTGATGGTTAAAGATTGGAGAAGTGAAAAGATAATACACCATCATAATTTTAGGATCCGATTTCATGGGAAGTGTTTTATACCACCTTTCATTCAATGTTTCCTACTATATGAGGTGAGGCTAGGGAAAGTGGTGGAGGTATTGTGTATTCAGTAACTTTTGTAGACTCTAAAGGCCTATATTGACAATTTAATTTTTTTTATTTTTCTTCAGAGATATAATCATAGTATTTGATGGAGGTTATTCTCTTTATCCATGGTTTTCTTATAAGGATAAATTAGTATTTTATCTCATCCATTGAATCTCAAATGGAATGTCAGTTGATGAGGTGTTTTGGATAATTTAGTTTCCGAAGTATTGTCAGTGGAAGTTTGCACTCATGAAGGATCCTTATCTGATGAAAGGAACATTATAGGATAAGATACTCTTAGGTAGTCTCCTTCATTAGTTTTCTGTTCTTGTTCATAAGACCATCTATTTGTGTTCTTTTATTGGGTTTGGTTAGAAAACCTGATGTCGTCCTGCCACAATCCCACAAAGGCTTTTCGGTGATGTGGATGTTCGGGTCACTCAGAGAGGTTCTACAATAGAATTTTCAAGATAAAAAATTTATATTTTAGTTTTTCATCTACTAGATATGTAGAAACTTATTATTTAGACATCAGGACTCTATACATAAGCACTAGAGTGAATCTCTTCACATAGTCCGAAAATCATTGGGGGTTGCAGAAAAATTTGGTCCAGATCTTGCCTTTATTGTTGGATTTTTGATTTTTTAAAATATAACTATTGTGGTATCAATTATCAATTAAATTAAAATTTAATTTTTTAGTTTCCTATTTTTTATAAAATTCTATTCGGTCCCATCCTTGTAATATTTTGGATGTATTTAGGTGATATAACATTTTTGCGGTTTTTCTATTTTGGATTGGCTTTAATTCGGCTTGTTCTTGTTTGAAAAGACATAAAACATGTGGAATTGTTGAGTCATAGTTTTTTTAAATGTAAAATGTGATTTTAATTTTGTTGGGTTACTTTAATTAATGGGTTTTGGGTTCATTTTGGGACTTCCCATGTTTTTCATCCTGTGGTGGTGTTGTTCGGAGTTCCGGTTTTAGGTAGTACTCAGTTTCCTGGTGTTGGTCATGATAGATGAGTTCTTGTGGTTGGGAGAAACCTAGTAAATTTACAATGTTTATTATTTTTTTTATATATGGAGTTAGTCCGATGTGACTTGTGATGTTGAATGGTCACCCAAAGGATCATGGTTCCATTTGGTTTCATTCTGTTTCATTCAATCTTGAGGTTGGGTTTTGGATCTAATTGTTTGGGTAACATTATTATGGAATAAAGTGCTTGTGGTTGTGAGAATTTTCAAATACTAAAATTATTTACCATTTGGTATATTATTTTCTTGTATTGGGACCTTTTGGTTAAGGATTTTGTTTAGTTCGAGATGAGAACTTCTGAGTTTGGTGTTTCCTGGTTGCATTTTGGCCTATACATGTTTTGTGTACACAGTTTCAGGGTTAACTATATGTCCTATTAATGATTTTAGAATTTTAAATTAAATTATTTCTTGAGTGGTTCTACATTAATGTATTGATAATAGTTTTTAAAAATATATGAAATCCAAATGAGAAACCATGTGGCTTGTTTCAGGTGTGTGAGCCTAGGTGCATGGCTTGCACAAAGTTAGAGGAAATACTACATAAATCATGTGAAATAGATTGGTTATTTTATTGAGATGTGTATCACAGATATTTCATGGTTTCACAAGCCATGAGGCCAAATTTTTGTTTTATTCATCTTCTCTATTTGGTTTCACACAATTGGAACATAGTTTAGTAAACCGTGCAAGCAGTCCAGGTTATTAAAAAGTTAGAAAATCTTCATTCCCACTCCTTCCCTTTAAATGAATATATTTTTTCCTATTCCTTATAATCCTATGAATCATGGGGGATCTTCATAACCCTCCTTTCTTGATCTCCTTCCACAATTTATTCCCCTTTAAGGATCCTAAGGCGAGTTATTCATTGTTATTGGAAAATTCCCACCTCTTATGTTTTCTTTCTCATGGATTTTTTGTATTTTTTGGTGGGTTTTCTCGTTGATGAAGACAAGAAGATAGGGTTTATGTGTTGTTATATTTCATTTATGTTAGGATGTGATTATTTCCTCTCATTATCATTTCTTAATTTTTCTGATGTTTTTTTGTCCGCATGTTGTTGAGCTACTAGTTTCTATCCATTTATTTTACGGCACATTCCATTTGATGCTTAGGTGATTCTAAATTATTTAAAAATGTGTTTTTATTCTTTTGGTGTACTTTTGTAAAATATTTTTATATTTTAATATTGGTGATTAGGTGAAAAAAGGTTTCCACAGTATTTATATAAATATTTCTATGTCAATATGAATGTAAGGTGTTTGGTGAAATGTCAATTGGTTATTTTAAAACAAAATTGGAATTTTTGTGGTGTTTGACCATGGGTATGTTTTGGTAATTGTTTTCGTTTATTAATTATGTTTTGTTTGTGTATTAAAGTGATTTTTAGGGCTTAGTGTTTGGGTTTGGAATTTAGATATTTTCTATGATTATAGTTGTAGTTCTTATAAATTAATTTTAGGATACTTATATGCTTTACTGAAGTTATTCCATTAGATGTGGCCATATATATAGGTTTACAGGGTGCTTCTATAGATATATAAACAAATGAAAATGGAATTCCATAGAAATGGTTATTTTAAACATTGTATTTTCAAACCACCATCTATTGTTCTTATTCCCCATCCCTAGTTTTATTCTCCTTCATATAGTTCTTTTAAAAACCATTGCCTTCCCAAATGTTTTCATGGTCATGAAATGATTTCAAAAATTTTCAAAAGTGGTTTTATAAATAAAAGTTCCATTTGGAATTTGGAAGTGTGGTTTGAATTACTAAGTGATATAAAGTACCATTTGTAACATTTTTAGAATGTTCTATATTTTTCACATGGTTTTGAAGATTTATTACAAATTTATTTGGATTTGAATGATGAATACCATATTAGTAATTTGAGAATTCATGGAAAAACATATTTGAAGAGACATGGTGGGTATTTCTAGTTGGAACTTATATGGGTTTTGTTTGGAGATAGGATCCTATATGGTGGAATCTCTGAGAAGAGGTTCATCATAGAGGTGTCACTAGTGTTTAAGAAAGCTATTCATGGTGGCTTTGGGTTATTTTTTTGAGCAACACACGTGATGACCTCCCCATTTACCATGTACTATTTTCATAGTGTTCTTTGGTTTCATCAAGAGGGTCGATTTATTTATTCTTATAAACCAATATTAAATGGATTGGTACCCCCTAGATTTTCTAATATGCCAAGAGGGAAGTGCAACTAGACTAAATAGTTTAAAGAGTTTAGTCAGTTATTGACCATGGAGCTTCACCACACACTGATAGGTGAGTATGAATTGAGTGCATCTAGGTATTAATTATAGAAATTTTTAGGAAATTTCAATGATTATTATCTATATGTTATATTTCCTTTATTTTTAGAGAAACCCATATTTATCATCTATCATGGAATATTATTTATGTTTTGGTTCTATAATTCTGTTTTGGGGTGGTATCCCATTTTCAAAAGTGATGGTGTGTGTGTGTTGTTTTAAAAAAGGAATTTCAAAAAAAATGTATTTGGTAAATTAAAATGACAAATACCTATTTTCTTTGTGTACTATAAACTAGTGTTTATGGACTGTTTTGTGAAATGATATGTATGGACTCTACAATTCTTACCTATTGGGCTATTTATTCTCACACCCTACTTGGGACACTCAGTGTTGGTAGAACCAAGATATTTTTTGTGTTCAAGTTTATGGTTTGGTTGTAACCTTAGAGCGAGTTGGTTTTTGGATGGTGGTGACATAGTGATCACACTATGAACATGTTGTCCTGGTTGGTTAGTTTTGGTTTTATTTGTAGTTTCATGTTTCATTCAATTGTGGTTGAATATGAATTTAGTAATATTTATTTATGTAAAATTTATATTAGTTAGGTTACATTCTATATTTGGTTTATTTCACCCTATCCTTTTCATTGGGATAAGTCATTCCAACTATGATATAATTGATGAATGGCACTAGTCATCAGATTGGGAGGATTGAGAATGCCTCTTGGACCTTATCTCTAACTATGTCGGGTGTCAGGTTGAATAGAATCCAATCCTGGTTCATGAAAAATTGATATGGGAAAAATATATTTCATACATAAAATAAGTATAATTTGAATTTATAATAATGCCAACATAATTTTTGACCAAATTTATCATTGAAACAAGTTTAAATTAATTACTGTGATAAATAAAAAAAATGAGATTACCGGGGGAGTAAACATTAAAATTATTGAAAATAAGACATATAGGCTTTTATAAAAACCATTTTCTTGAAATATTTAAACATTATAACTTCTATAATGGATAATGGGGAATTATGGAATACAATGTACATGAAACAGATGTGGGATAACTCTATACTTTTCAAAATTACCAAGTATGTCCTCTCCCCCACTTATAAAAGGAAAACCACTCTCCTAACTTATTCACAAAATGAAACCACTTTTCTTTAGTGAATACATTCCTAAATTACTTCCCAAATTACCACCCAAAATCCTATAATCCATATTTTGGGAATAAATTCAACCAATGAAGGTTTTAGTGAAAACATAATGAGGATACCCAAAGAAGACGTAATGTTATTCTTAAAGAGGTTCTATTTTATTTAGTTCTTAAGCTAATTCAATTAAAATTATACCAAGTATATAATAACCTAATTATCTTATATATACTGAATTTTTTTTGTTAAGGGTAAGAAATATTACACATAATTCTGTCAAATGGGTTATGAAATCGTCATTCATGTGTACGATGGACTACTACCTCACGAACTAATGTTATTAATTATTTCTTTTTCACCTCTAAATTTCAGTTATAATGATTAATATAAATTATATAATTTATATTTATATAATATTTATACATATTGATTCACTATTTTATATTTACCTTTTTTACCATCCATTTTGTAGGGGACATGATAATATCACTCATGTGTTTGGTGGACTTCCACTTCATGATGTGATGTGATTCGTCTTTCAGTAATGCATCACATGGAAGGTGATAAAGATAAATTTAATTATTACATATGATATAAATGAAATAATTATATTATTCATGGAATATTTTCCATTAATTATTGGTAATATATATTAAATTTCAATCAATTTTTTGTCATATAAAAATGATAATATAATTCATGTACCAGTCAACTACTGCCATCAGGAAGTGATTTTTCTCACTTTTTACCACCAGACCATATGGATAATCTATTTATGTTTATAATATGATATATGATATATTATTATATTTCTATAAATATAAAATATTACTTAAATTCTTTTTATAATTATCATTGAAAAATGAAAATGCTAATCATGTGTATGTATGGCCTACCGTCTCCATGATTATAACACACATAATTTTAGTAAGAATCATTAATAATTGGTTTTAAATGAAAATTTTATGTGAAAATTTGATAATTATGTCATTAATATTATTCAAGAAATGTTTAACTGTATAATATGCACAAGAACCAGAACATTTATGATGAAACATGCATGAGAAAATAAGAAAACTAACACCTAAAACAATGAAAATAATGATTCATTATTATGAAGAGTGTAATAAGATGTTATAAAATTATTATAGATGATATTATAACTATTTATATGGGTTTTTATAAGATAATAACATGTCTAAAAGCACTATATAGAGGATGAAAAACCAAAATAAAGAATATAGTAAGGGATTCTATCTCAATTTAATCCCTTTAGGCATTCTATAATGTTAAGATAATAGTTTGTTTTATATGGTGAATATAATACCACATTGAAATAAAATATCCTGAATAATCCATTATTAATGTTATTCTATGTTTAAATTTGAATCATTTAATCTATGGTTATTTTAATTTAAATATACCAAGTGTTAATGAAAATTCATAATTTTTTTTATTGGGTTATATTAGTTCTTAATTTTTTATAATATAATGTCATGTGTATAATTATATTTGATTATAATAATTTGTATTTAAATTATTTTATGTGGATTTAAATTTAATACAAATAAATTATTTAATTTTTTATTCCTAATTCAACTTTATTTTCTTTTTAAAGTTTTACTTCTCAATATATTTTTAATATATATTGTTTATAATTGAATTTCCATTGATGAAAATTATTTATCCATTGATAAAATATTTATTTTTATTCTCTTATAGTTATTCATTATCATATTGAATTTATAGTTCCATTTTCCCACAATTTGGTACAGAAATTGTTTTAGAAAGAGTTTCTAAGAAAACATGACTTCATTTATCTCGTTGGTTGAAAATGTTTTTTCACTAAAAACCATATTTTTTTAAATTGTTTTCGACTGTTTAAAAAGTATTTATAAAACAACTAATTACCCATTTGGTATTTTTATTTTATTTCCAAAGGAATTTTCTATTTTCTTTATGAACAACTCACATTTCAATATTTTTTACCATGAATATATAAGTGTTCTCTAAAAAATGAATGAAATTTCCCACCGACATGAATGCATTTTTATTGAATCTTAATTTGGATGTTTACAATGAAATTTTTAAATAAATTCTTTACAGATGATTTTCAATGAATATGATTATTATTATTTTTTCAAAATGAAAATGGAATTCTCTTCAAGAATGTTTTTAATGATATTTTGATAGTATTAACGTTCATCACTATCAAAAACCATTATTCATACTCAAATACAGATAATGAATATTGATACCATCCTCATTCTTCCTCTATATGGTTTTTGATAATTTTTTCAAAGTAATTTATTAATATTATCTTCCATGACTACTTTTTTAGTCAATATATCTCTCTTGAAATATTCACTTTCCTATGATCGTTGCGAAATAAAATTCCATTAAATATCCATATTATTTATCATAAGATTGATAATTTCCAAAACCATACACCATTTTACATATGGAGTTCACATTGAAATTTATTTGATTATCTAGGAAGATATGATAAATCCTTATCCATTGCTCAATATAGATAAATAATGATAAAGAACAATGTCAATGGAATAATGAAGTTATTTTTATTAGAAGAATACATTGGACATGTATGACAGGGGTTGTGGACAAGTTAATGAAATACCCTCGATGCATCAATATTCATATGAGACAAAATTAGTAGGTAATGAACCCTTTGAGTTAGTAACCAAGTATGTTATAAACTATATTGTGAACGGTCATGACAGTAGTATTATAACATGTCTTATTAATGGTTCATATAGTAAATGTACGATGTAACTAGGAAGTATGGAATCTATTAATTATGAGTTTACTTCATTTAGAACAAGTTAATATTTTCCCTGATATTATTAATAAAAAAAATATATGTATTAAAATAATTAAAAATTTATTTATTAAATTGATTTTTTTTCAGTTTTATAGTTATCCATATTGATTACACCTTACACAATTATTTAAATGGATTTCGTCTTCAGCTATTTACCTTCCCATATTTTTTATGCCTTAATTTATTGATTACATGGAATGTGAGTTTAGTTATTTATTTGTTCTTATTGGTGATTCCTTGTCCAGATATTTAAATGGATTGTGTGTTCATTCATTTACCCTTCCATATTACTTATACACTATTATTTCATTATAGCTTCCAATGTAATTAACCTTTTCTACGAATTTATGATCACCCATATTTTTTCCAACCCCCAATAATCTATAATGATTACTCTAACTATTATAAAAGGATATTCTAAATGGAATAATGATATTCTCCAAAAAAAATCTATAGTATTTTTTATATTAAATTTAATGTAAGACTCATTTATGTATCTAGTTTACCATTACTACTAAACTAAAAGGACCTTCTAGATTTGTTTCATTATATCATGATCCAATATAATGGTATTAGAAACATACTCTATGTTGTTAGGGTAGAGGTATCTACAACCTTTATTATGTTTTAGTTTGATTTTACTACTTCTAATGCAATTTTTTAAATGAGAACCTGATTTAGAATTCTGAATGATATTTCAAAATTTAATAAACAATATTCCAAAAAATAATTGAAAAAAATAAATGGTTGGGATTGTGAAATATTTTAGTGTATAATATTGGTAGTTTTAAAAAATTATTTGAAATTATTTAGATTATTTAAAAATTTAATGCGAAAAAAGAACGGATTTTTTTTATTATAAATTGATTTTTAACAGGTGTGTTAAATTAAAAAAATGTTATTTAAAAAAATTAATAAAAATGGATTTAATGTTTTGGGAATTATAGATTGAATTATATAATGGATATTGGTTGATTTGAACTTAAATTTCGAGGGTTTTGCATAGTTTTAGAATAAATGGGTATCATTTTAAAATTCTTATTGAAAGAATTTTGAATGAAATTCTTATTGGTTTTTTATGGTGATAAGTATCTCAAATTTTACATGTATGTTTGGTACTTATGATTGATGCTAAATGGTATTTTTCATATAAGGTGGACCTCAAATAAAGTTCTATTAAGTTAGTGGAAGTCCATATCTTGTTGAATTCCAAATATTTATATCCCTATCTGTATGGTATTAGAATTTCTAGTTTTTTCTTTTGTCCATATTTTTGGTTGAGTGGTAAAGAGAAACCCATCTTGGTTAATTGTACTTCACAAAAAAAATAAAACATATTTCATTCACCCATTGATATGTTAGTTTTTTCTTCTCAATATAGTTATTATGGAATCAATAAATTATGTATTACTCGAAATATTTTTTTTTCTAACCTCATTTTTGTAAATGTTTTCTTTCATCATTAATTCTATTGGGATTATATCCAATAATTTCAAGCTGGTGGATTTGTCCTTTGTAAGGTTCCTTGTAATGGGGGTGTCTTTTACAGTTTTATCATTTCATTTCCTCCTCCCAATTTTGTTTAATGATGTTTTTTGTTTGTTATCATATACCTATGTTTGTGGATGAATCATATTTATTATACTTTTTAGCAATTTAATTTTTTTGGATGTATTTATTAATTAATTGTTTGAGAATGTAATTTTTTGGGCATCATTGTTTATATAGAGTAATATATGTCTTGTGGTGAATTCATTAAGATTTTTTATGTCCTTAATAACATCCTTGAATATATTTTAGTTCTTTTTGAACCACCATGTTAGTTTAATCTTTATCTTGTGGGGAGATCAACAACCTATCTCAGCCTCTTTCCTATTCCCTTTAATATTTCATATGATCATGTGTTAAATTTATATGATTTGGGATTTATGTATGTTCTTGTATTTTTATATTACTTTGGAATTTTGGGTTCTTTGAGTTTATCTGAATTTTGGGTTATTTCAATGGGTATTTATTGAATTTTATTTCAACTTGCTCTTATTGTGTGTATTTAGAATTTTGTTACCCTATAGAAATAGAAAGTAATATGGTGGAAAGATTTACAATACCGAATTGATCATTTTCACATGTAAAGTTCATTATTTTATATTTTCCATGTTTATTTCACATTATGGTTTTTAGAGTGTTGTGGGAGTGTTCTTGTGTCAATTAGTCTATGGTTTAGATTGTAACAAGTTGAGTATATGGCCAGGCTAGTCACAATATGACCACGAATTTGAGGTTTATGGTTTTATATTTGGCCAGTCAATTATATAGGGTGTCATAGTAAAATATGTAGAGTAATTATGGAATGAAAAACTCAGATATAATTCCTCATATCTACAATGTTGTGGTAAAAACATGATGTAGAGTTTCATGCAATGACCGTAATGTTCTCTAGGTATATAGTTTTGGACTACAAACTGATAACAACATGAATTGGGGTATCAATTCACAATGTTACCTTCAGAAGTGATTTATCAATTCTACTATAGGGTGGTCCACTCTGACATTGGACATCACAACTATTACAGGCTCTAGTTTAGTTTCAGTTTTATAAAATTATAGTCATTCCATTATCAAATTAATCCCCTCATAGGGTCTTCTTCTTACACATTTTCCATGAGTTACTTAATTGAATCCCAATGTGTGTATACATACTATTAGTCCCCTAATTTTTTTGCCATTTTCATTTATTCAAAGACATATCTTCATGGGTTTTTATCTATTATTATTATTCCCCTACATCTTCTATTGTACTTATCTCCATTTATACCCCAATGAAGGTCCTTACAACAAAGATTTCAAATCCTCTCAATTTTAACATACTAGATTTATTACTTTAGGGTCTATATTAAATTTTTTGGGATCTATAAGACTTTTATGGTGTGAAAAGTATCTTGTCAGTAAAATTATTTAATTTGATATAGTTTTTCAATATATTTTAATTTTTTAGGAAACCCATGTATTCATGAGTTTTATATAACAATTTTCTCTAAAACACTAGGCACGTTTTCTATACTATAGTGTACTATTATAGACCAAATAATGTTTTTTGAACTCTTGGTTCCATTTCAAGATTATTTTTATGAACTTTTATAATTAATAAAAAACATAGAAAACAATTATGTACACTATCTGTTTGGTATTTTTAAGAAAAAGTCTTATAATAAAAAATTATACATTGAAATGATGTTTTAGATGATTTATTTATTTTATATGAATATTTATTTCTGTGTGAGGTGTTATTTGATAGGATATATATGTTTATTTTGTTACATTGATTTTAATTATAAAATTTCTTATGTTAATCCTTTTAAATTTCTATTCATGTTTTCTCTTATGCGTTTTATAGATGTTTCATTCATATAGATAATATCTACAAATTGTTTTGTAATATATTTTATCCATATAATATAAAAGATGTATCAAAAAATATCTTTTTCATTAATTTGGTTTCCAAATAAATTTATAATGTTAGAATAGGCCTATTTGGTACCTTAATAAAATTATATATGAATGTTTTTCATAAAAATTGATTAAAAAACTATTTTAGAAATATTATTACGAGTTAAAACCCAAGGCCCAATTTTCACCCTATACAATGACTTCTAAAATAAGATACAATAACGTTGTATCCCAATATTATCATGATATATGATTTTAAGTATTAATGTGAATGTGAAGTTGTTGCATTTTATATAGATGGGATTTTCATCGGTGGGTGTATGAAGGTGGTATGAGGTGTTGATATTGTTGTATGATATAATGATATTATCTATTTTAATATGATTAATATTATGTAAAAGTATCCTTATCACACATTGGTAAATTCATGGGGATTATAGGAATCTCATTTAGAGATTTGGAGACAATTGATATACTAGTTATGAAGATTCTCTAACATGTATCCTCTATCTTCAAACCTTTATGAATGAGGAGTTCCACTAATTAGTCTAGTTAGAGGATTATTATTGTTATTTTTAATGAATAAATGGATATGTTTGAATATGATTCCACCTAACCACATCAAGGATTAGCAGCCTATATATTTAAGAATTACCCCTGACTATATTTTCATTATCTACAATTATTTATAATAGTTTAGTATTCTTTTTTTCATTACATATAATGTGATTATTTATTATTATTATGATTAAAATATTGTTTACAACATATTATGGTCATAATTTAGTTCCATGAATGAGCCACTTATTATTTTTTCCCTTGTTTTGTTTCTACTTAGATATATGAATTGATTAACTATTTAAAATTACACATTCATTGATTTTATATATTTATCTCGAGGGACTATTATTTGATAAATAAAGAGTATTATGATGTATGGTATCTATGATTATTTTGAAAGGAGATATTAAAAATAAAAATTTCAAAACAGGGTTTTTAAGGATCATTTTAATGGTTATAGGTCCGATTGATGTTTTAAAATGGAATTTCAAAATCCATGTATGTTATTTTTCTTTCTAAATGATAAAAATAAATTTTTAAATACTGTATTTCGAACAATCATTTATGGTATGTTTAGTTAAATAAAATTTTGGGACTCTTTACTGAAATAAAACAAGGATTTTTAATCTCACACCTTAATAACATCATACGGTGTTTTTAATCCATGTGGTTTTTTATGTATAGGTTCTAGTATATATGAGTTCCCTTCCATAAACTTAATCTTTTTGGATTCTCTTGGAGTTTTATGTTTGGTAGTGTTAGATAATGACTCGAGGTCAAGAAAATTATATAGTTTACTATTTTGAGTTTCCCTACGATATCAATGAATGGATATATCTTCTACATATGCCTTTTATGTTTTTCTAGTATTCAATTTTTTCTTTTTTATGATCATTACTAGTTGTTTATATATTTTATAGTTATGTTACATAAGGATTTATTTTACCTTATTTATTTTTTATTTTTTTTACATGGGTGTACAATTGATAGACTCACCAAACACGATTTTTGGTAGAATTATTCTTCATGATTATTTTTATTTTTTGGGATAAATAATCCTCACTTGAGTATGATTTGATGACCTTAAAAGAGTTTCTAATACATGGGCATTTGGAATTATCTTCAGGAATTTTAATGGGTTATCCTATATATCATGTATGGATATGTTAGGTTAGATCATAGAATATGGTCATCTCATCACTTCCTATCCATAAAAAAGATAATCTAGGGGCACAAAACATTATCATGACCTAATCGGTTCAATTATCACATTCTTAAAATGCATCAATTTGAATGAAATATGCTAGTTAGTTTTTCTAAATTGCAATTAATATAACCATATTATCTAATGGCATTACATGTACATGTATTAATTCTTCCAATTATTTAGTTTAGAATCACATTACTTCCATGAATTCTATATATTAAAACAATATTTATATATTACTCTTTACACAAGTCATATCTTGTGTTTGTAATCAAAATTTTAAGCCAAATATATTTATACAAATACAAATGATTCATATCTATAAGGTACACAAAACACATTCATGTGAATTTTTGAAATCGTATGTAACTAAAAATCCCAACATGAATAATTTTGATCAGTAGATTGTCATCCCAATCTTTTCTAGAATAATCCATAATCCTCTTGGACATGGGATGTATGACATAATGTCAGTCTACCTATGGATACATTACCCTAGATAAATTTTAAATCCCTCCAAATTCCAATACCAAATATGAATAAACTATAATTAAGTAAATAGTTCAATATCATAACTAAATACAATACAAGGTTAAGTTATAAAAAATCTAAATATATTACCATAACATGCATGTAACTCATTAGATGCATAACTGATGTTTTATAAAATAAATAAAACATTCTAAAAAAAATGTAATATTTTTAATATAAAAAATGAATCTATTAACTAAATTGGGGAAAATAAAATAAATGAACAATTCATATATTTTAACACGAGATAATCTATCTATGAACAACTCAAATATAATAAATTATAAGTAAATTATAAATTATAAAATTATTATTGATGATCTATAATTAAATGCACATAAACATTTACAATTTATTCCTAATATAAACTCCTTATTATTATTCACTATAAGAATTTTACATTGAATATATGATATTTAATTAACTATAAAAACATTAAACATAAATTTATAATAAGAAAACAATTTAAAAAATCTAAATAGTATATATTTAATATTATTTACACCATTTATGAAATAATTTATCTTGAATCATTTTGAAATGTTTTAAATAATTTTTTCAAATAACGACCAATTAAATAAAAAATTTTAACATGAACATTATATATATTTTAAAAATGTTTATTATAATAAATTTTTTATTTTGCCTTAACTTTTAATTTATAAATATTTTTTTAATTAACAATATAATTTTAATATAATTTTTTTCATATCTAAATTATATATTAGGTCATATAATATTAATGGGATTTTAATATTAATACTTAATATTTAAGGATTTTTATTAATAATTTTTTTTTAAAAAATTAATTAAATAAATATTGAAATTTTTTATTAAATTAATTGACTAAAATAATTATAAAAATAAATAATTAACTTTAAATAACTTTTTAATATTTTATAAAAAACTTATAAAATTTCATAATAAATATATAATCGAATATGAAAATAAAATAAAATTTTTCCTGTGAATAATATTTCATTTTATATTGGTAATCACAAAATAAGACTGATAGGTTGTGATGCATAAATAATTTAAGATATACTAGTCATATTTTATGAATGATAAACATATTTATACTTATGATATGTAGTTGGTGCGATGTGAACCAGTCTTCACATAGTATATCATACCCTATGAAAAACATTTATATCATATTTATTGTTGGTCAGAGTTGATGACTCAACAGGGTGGGGGGTGAATTGATTATCTATGAAAATTCCTGTTCAAATTGGTTCTTTAAAATAACATCCCCTATTAAAATAAAATCAACCTCAGTTTATAGTGGATTTATAAAATTCATGAAGGATCAATTAGTTTCTCAGAAGATTGATTAGTTCTCATCTTTACCAATCTATTGATTAGTCAATATTTCGAAACTAATTAACTGATTCAAAATAGACATAAACACTTGCTATAATAACAATCAAATTTAAGTTTATATTAATGTGAAAAATGTATATCAAATAAAAACACAAGACAAAAAACACAACAGATAAAACAAGAGGTTCAGTCTCAATATGAGAATTAGTCCTCTGGACTTGGTGATCACCTTCCACAAAGAAGTTTATATAAATAAAGATATGATCTACACCATGGATCAGGGTTCAAAACAGCACATAGGGCTGTCCAGGTCACACTTGACCTCTACCATAGTTATTAGTTGGAAAACTATCAAACAGATCACACATGATCTCTTCTACATTTCTACGTAGGATACAAAAGTGAAAAGGAATTGAGATTGAGGATATTTTAATATCCTTCAGTTATCCTCATGAGATAGTGTGGGACACAAATAGATACACACACTACTCAAATAATAAACACAAGATCACAACATAGTTATTAAAGAAGAACCAGGTTTAGAATCATTGTGCCTTGTGCAGTAAAGCTCTAGACTCATTGGATGTAGATAAAGTGATATTTGAGCCCTATTTTGGAAGTTGGATTTAGAATAGAGTATCGAAGATTCTGTAATATAGATTCTAGGTTTGAAATGGTTCAACTCTTTGTTGTGAGGATGTTCAGCAAGCTTCAGTAGTTTATTTCTTGTAAAACTTCTTGTGAGATCAAGCTTCAACTTTCTCTATTTTCAATATCTTTTGTATTCGCATAGTCTGCCCTTTTTTTTATTCCATGAGAGCTGCACATTTATGATTAGGTGTTATCCATTTTATATGTGAAAATCCAATAGGCATGAAGATCTCCCCATGTGCATATACCTTGTCCTGTCTACAGATAGTCTTACAGAAAACATTAAATAATGACAGAAACATTAAATTGTCTACATATGATCGTTAAAATTTTATTTTAGTTAATAAATTTTAAACCATTATTTATGACTATCAGTGAGTAATTTGAATCAGTTTTTCATCTTTAGTCTATTAGCATCGGTGTGTCAGTATCGGTCTGTTATCTTTGGTGTGTCAGCTTCGGTTTGTCTTCTTTGTTCTGTCATATTCGGTCTGTCATTTTTGATTTGTTATCTTCGGTCCGTCGAACATCGTGTTGATCATCAGGGTGTTGAACATCTATGTGTCATACATTGGTGTGTATAACATCGGTGAGCCAAACATCGCTGTGTCGAACATCGGTGTGTCAAACAAACTATCAGTGTCAGGGACTCTAAAAATATCACGAAGTGTCTGTCTTATATGAAACAACACATGTATGAAAAAAAATTTAAACACAATGATTTATATATATATGTTATTTACTTATTGAAGTATACAGTTCTATATGAAATAATTGATTTAAATATAGATATTAAATGTCCTGACCTAGTACAATACGTAGATTGACATAATTTGTGATTATGAAAACTACTATATCATAGTAGGTCCAAAAATATCCCCCTTTTAGATAATTTTTTTTGTATACATGCAAATATAAATAATAAGAATAACAGGACATAGCATACTGCACTGAACAAGATTATTCAATATAACTAAATCCTTCACTTGTTTGAGTTTTTAAAAGAAAAGCTCCCCCTCAATAAATAGATTACGATGTGTACATTCCTTGTGACATATTCCAGAAATTCTCTCCCTTAGATAAATACTATATGCCTTTTCCTTATTCTCCACAATTTGGAATTATAAAATAAAATGGAAAGAAAAATGTAAGAGTGAAAATATCAAAAAATAAAGAAACCATAAATATTTCCATTAAGAGGCAGAAGACTACATGCCAAATAAATGAAAAAATCCCTATAAAATATATAATACATCACTAAGGGTTTTTCAATTGAGGGGCATTGGTTTTATCTGAAAGATATCAAGGAGGAGGAGAAGGTGTGGGAGTGGATGAGGGAATAGGTAGTCTGAATATAACACCAATCAAGGAAACACCTATAGGGACATTGGTGTAAAGGCTAGGCCTTCTTTCTGACAACACTCGACTGTGAGATTGATTTCTAATGATCAGTTGAATATGGGAATGAGCCTGAATGACAATCATTGGAGTAGAAGGATGAGAGGTAGTACCAATGGAAGCAGCAGGAGGAACCACAATTGCTTCATCATGAACATGTAGATATGGATTAAGGAGGATGATTAAATCAGTGATTATTTCACAACCATACTGCATGTTTTTCTCAAAGTCATCGTTATTCTCCATAACATTATGTAGTAAATGGGTAAACTCATTCAATTGAGTAACTTGCTTCTTGAATGATTTTGTGACAGGAGGTATTCTATGATTTTCTTTGCTAAAAACATGAAGCTATTGAGGATAACATGCTTGGTATAAATCATAGTAACGTACTTATCCACTTTCCCTCTAATCACTTTCTGAGCTGCAGAGGCTACATTTGGGGACTTCCTGACCATATTGTATACAAGGTTTGTATTTCGGTTCACCTTTTCAAGAGTTTCTTGGTCAAAAACACTCTGAAGATGTTGGCTTTCCTCTCTCATCACAACCTTGATAGAATACAATTCTGCAACAACACATTTCCCACTCCTAGACCTACATTGGACAGTTAACATTTTTCCATGATCCTCTTTCGACATCATCAGATCTACACTTAGTATATGAGTCACCATGTTCCTATTAACTTCTATAACACCACTAAATGTTATCTTGAAGATAGAAGTTAGAGAATTTAGCTAATTTTTCACCTTTATAGCTTCTCCCCTTAGCAAGGTATTATGCCTAATGATGGTTTCTGCTATGGTAATGTGATTTAGTTAAATCATTTGAATCACTATCCTTCCAATATTTTCTGAATCTGTTTCTGATATACCAATTGAATTGGAGGCATCATTTCTGGATCCATCTGAGGCTTTCACTAACTCACATATATCATTTTTAACTGTTCCAAATCAGTCATAGTGACATAGTCACTTGGCACTATCTGTGTAACCGGCTCTACTTGTGGAGGTGCAACTGGTAGAAAAGGTGAAACCGGTTCTTCTTCCACTTGGGATTGTGGATCAAGAGGGTAAGGCACCCATTCCTCATCCGAGAAATATTACAAAACAAAAAAAATGTATCATGGATCATTATTCCACTCACGAGTACAGGTCCAGTCTCGTGGATCAACAATATCAATCCTGATCATTCTTCCATAGGGCTCAAGAACCACATCATCTACATCAACTTCTTCATCCTATCCTCTAGCTGTAATACCATTTCTAGGTATAGTAACATATTAAAAATTAGGTTCTATATGTGCTCCATCCACTTCATCTTCTCCATGAACTTCCCCAATTTGCGACACTTAATCCCCAGCTTCTTCCTCGTGGACACAAACCATAAGTTCACTCAATTCCTGAATGATTTCTTGATTTTTTATCATTAGAATGGTGTGGTATGTCCTAATGAACAACATCTCTATGATCAAAAAACTCTTTTTTAACATGATCAGGACCATCACTAGCTCCATGTAAAGATTACTCACTAGATCGGTCAACCACTTCTGTCCCACTTTTAAAAAATCACTCAAATGCTCATTATTTCCTCCTCCTTCATCATCATCATCATCATAATCATCAGAATAATCATATGATTTACTTACATAGAATTTAGCTATAGTAACCTCAGTCTCTTCCTCATCCCCATCACCTAAAAATTTTATATTGAGGGTAATAATAAAGGTGGACTACCAAGCCCATTAGACATGCCTTTGGGACTTTCCCCAATATCAGGATCACTCATATCATAAAAATGATATCATTCTTCTCTTGGAAGCTTAGTCTTAGATTCCACATCATAATAAATAGGTTCTTCTCATGTTTTGAGACATGGATCAACATGATCCTTTGGTCTGGTAGGATTATTAATTAGATTGAAATCCTCGTCCAAAATTTCCTCATCACCAACCCAGCATTTCTTCCATGGTTTCTAGAAGATTATCATTGTTTTAAAAAAAATTCTACATAAACTACTACATGAACTTATCAATTCATTTCCATCATCCACATAATATATAATTTTTAACATGGTATATATGATCCTCAAATAGTAAATACATTTTTCATTCTTAAATGGATTTATCAAATAGGAGACATGCACTATTAGATACCTACACAGGTTCACATTTATCCTATGCTTCAACAGAAAGATCAAGAATACATCCATATACTTAAATGAAGATAAATCTCCCTTTCTTTGGGCAGATATGAAGTTGTATAAACTTAAAATTCAATCTTACCTCTCCCTCAAACTCACTTGAAATAGCACTCCTAGATTCTCAATTTCCAGTCAGCTCCGTTAGAGCATCATCATAAGAGAATAAATCAGAAGATGATGTAATATTACCCAGATAATCAGTATATACACCTTCATGATGCACCTCTAAGCACTCATCCCATTCCATAGATAAAACAGCTATTCCCTTTCCCTTTACCACTGAATTCACCTCTACAACCTCACCTTCATCCAGAAAAATATTCAAATGTTAAAACAACTCATTTACTAGTTGGGGAAAATAAGGCCTTTCATTATTAGAGAACCAGCGTATCCTCCCTTGAGATTCCCGTACTCTTAATAAAAATGACTTTTGTGATTGAATCCACTGAGCATACACTTCTTTTTCAGCCGTTACCACTTGTATTTCTAACCTCGGTTTTGTAGTTCTACAGGACTCACCCTTCTGACACTTCACTAATAGAGATTTGATTGCCTCTTCCATAGCATGCTTGGTCCTTTCCATTTGGAGGTTTTATACTCTAAAGGAGTTAGATATGTTGAGGGTTAAGAGATAGAGTGACAAAGGGTAGAAGACTTTACGGTAGTGGGAACGTGAATGGTCAGGATTGATCAAACCTAATATATCATTTAGGGATTGTAAATCATAAAACATAAAATTTAAATGCACAAATGATAAAACTAAACAATGTCATTTTATTTAAAATAGACAGAATTAAAAAATCATCCTGAAATACATCAGTGAAATTGAATGGGTATTACATGATCAGTTTCAATGACCGGTTTCAATGAATCGGTTTTAAGAGGTCAGTTTCATGAGATCAGTTTCAAAGATCGGTTTCATGAGATCGGTTTCAACGATCTATTTCATATGATCCATTTCATGAGATTGGATTCATGGATCTATTTCATTATCTCGATTTCAAGGATTAGTTTCATGAGATTGGTTTCAAAGAATGATTTCAGGAGATCAGTTTCAAGGATCAGTTTTAAGTATTAGTTTCATGAGATCACTTTCAAGGATTAGTTTCATGAGATCAGTTTCAAGGGTCGGTGTCAAGAGATCTTAGAGATTTATCATTTCTAGTTCATGTCTGGTATAGTTCATTCTCTCAGAGATTAAGTGTTTAGTGAATATATCACCAAGATGATGTTTAGTCCCAATAAACTCAAGAGTTATATCACTTTTTTGATAATGATTTCTCAAAAATTTATGTCTTACATCATTATGCTTTGTTCTATAATGAGAATTTTTATTCGTAGAAATGTTAATAGCACTTTTTTAAATAGTTTATGGGGATATGTCTAAATTGAAATCCATTTTCTAGTATGGTGGGTTTCATCCATAAAATTTGTGCACAACAACTACCAGCCGAAATGTATTATTCTTCAGAAGTTGATAATGAAAATGAATTTTGCTTTTTTATTACGCCATTATATTAGATACTTTCCCCAAAAGTGACCTATTCTAGAGGTACTCTTTCTATCTAACTTAAATCCTCCAAAATCGGCTTCTGAATAGATAACTAAATGAAAAGGATGTCCTTTAGGATAGGACAATCCTAAGTTAGTTGTATACATTAGGTATTTGAAATTTCTTTTAAAAAAATTTAGATGTGAAATCATTGGGTTTTCTTGAAATTTCATACACATATAGACATTAATCATAATATATTGTCTTACTAGCTATTAAGTATATAAATCTTCCAATAATTCCTATACAGAAAGATTGGTCAAATTATTTTCCATTTTTATCAAGGCCTAACTTACATCTAGAGATCATAGGGGTTTCATTACTCTTAATGTTAACAAATACATGTCATTGAAGTAGATATTTATGTACATAATTTAATTTAAAATAATACCTTATTTATTTTCTATTATTTTAAATCCAAGATTGTTTTTATATTCACCCATTAAACTCATTTCATACTCTCTTTTCATTATTTTTGACAAATTATTACATAAAGAATTTTTAGAATATCCAAAGATAATATTATCAACATATATTTTGGATATTAAAACTTCTTTTTAAATTCCTTTTATAAATAATGTATATTCTGCAAGTCCTTTTGTAATGCCTTTAGGAATAAAAAATTTAATCAACCTTTTATACCAAGCTCTTGCATCTTGTTTTAAACCGTATAAAGCATTCGATAATTTGAAGACATGCTTTGGAAAATGTGGATTTATTGAACATAGGGGTTGTTGAACTAAAACATCCTCAAATATATAACCATTTAAGAATTTAATTTTGACATCCATTTGATAATGTATAAAAACCCTGTGTGCTGCATAGGCAAGTAAGATCCTAATTACCTCAAGTCTAGCTACTGGTGAAAATGGCTCTTCATAATCAATTCCCTCTTCTTGATTATTTCTTTGTGAAACTAGTCTAGCTTTATTTCTAACTATATATACCGATTCATCTACATTATTTTAAACCACCCATTTGGTTTATATAATCAGTGTATCCTTCTGCATGTCTAGAAGTTTGAAAACATTATTTCTTTCAAAATTATTAAGTTCTTCTTGCATAGACATTACCCAAAATTCATCATTGATTGCATCATTGATATTTTTTAGTATCAAGCTTTCAAAATAAAGCTTGATGTTCAACCTTGTTTCTCAAGGAAGCTCCTGTTTTTTTTCCTATATCAAAATCTCTAACAACAACATTTAGGGTATGATTATTCGGGGAACTAGTTGGTCTTGAGAAGCTAGGACTTGATATTTCAGGTTGGTCAGGATGATCTAGTTCACTACCGTTAGGATCTTTACAATTTGCAGAACTGGAAGATTTTAATGATTCATTCAGATGATGATTTTAGGTTTTATCATTAATGCATAGATTTGACATATCCTCTTTAATATATTCTAATGAGGTAATGGGATCATGTGGATCTGCTTCATCAAACATGGTATGTATAGATTTCTCCACCATTTGGTTTTCTTATTAAAGACTCTATAAGCTTTTCTTGTTGTAGAATATCCACGAAATATTCCTTAATCAATTTTGGGGTCAAATTTATCTAAATTAAATTTAGTGTTCAAAATATGAACATTACATCCTAACACATTAAAATAAACTACTATGGGTTTCTTATTATTCCACAACTCATACAAAGTCTTCTTAAGGATGGGTCTGATTAAGACTCTCTTTATTATGCAACAAGCTGTATTATCAACTTCATCCTATAAATAAATGGATAGATCATATTGATTAAGCATAGTTCGAGAAATTTCATGTATAGTTTTATTTCTTCTTTATACCACACCATTTTGTTGAGGTGTCCTAGGAGCACAAAAGTTATGATTACAGACATTTTGTGAGAAACAAGCTTCAAAATATTGATTTTAAAATTCACAGACATGATCTCTTCTTATGGATTTATTCTTAAGTCCACTAAGAGTTTCTACATTCCCAGAATACTTGGTAAATTGTGAACAATATTTACCTTTTTGAGCTAGAAAAAAGGTCCATGTGCACCTAAAGAAATCATCTACATGAACCATAACATAGTGATTCCGATTGAGACTCAAACCCCTATTTGTTCCAAACAAGTCCATGTGAACCAACTCAAGAGGTTGATAAGTAGTTACTTATTCCTTTAGTTTAAAAGAGATTTTATGTTTCTTTTCTTTTTGAAAAGGATTATAGAATTTATAGTCTAGAAACCCTAATTTGGGAAAGTATTTAACTAAAAATTTCTACATAAATTATTAAGAGAGTGTAGATTGAAATGTCCTGGTATTATATGTGAGAAGAAAGACACTTTTTGAAATGAATTTAGACAAGAGACATTCTATGAGGCTAGTGTGTCTAGATTTATAGAATATACATTATCATTTCTAAAATAAGTAAATACTAAGTCATTATTGTCATAAAAAACATGGCATGAATCTTTTTTGAATATAATATTAAATCTATCATAACAAAATTGAGATATGCTAAGAAGGTTATACCTTAATCCATCAAAATACAATACTTTAGAAATTGAATTAGAGTTAGGGTGACCAATCTGTCATAGGCTGATGAATTTTCCTTTATCATTGTCACCAAATGTTACATATCCTCCATCTATCATGATAAGACTTTTAAATATTGAAAAATCCCCGTTCATATGTCTTGATCACCCACGGTCCAAGTACCAATGCTTTTTTAGGAGATCTTTTAGACATTTTCCTACAAAACAGTTCATCAAAGAAATTAATGTGGTACCCATATTTTTTTGGTTCCACATACATTAGAAATATAAGATTTAAGAACCTACAATTATCTTATGGGTTCACTAAATTCAGAATATAGTGATCTTGATAAATAAATGTTGTTTGGTACTAAATAATTGGATACAGTAAAATAATTTGTGGAATTGGTAGTTACTGTAAAATCTAGTTTTTTTAACGTATCATATTTTCATGATTTTGATACAAAACATTATTTTGATAAATTTCTTTGACCTGGTTGATATCCTATTCCAAAAGTATACATAGAAGATATTTTTTTACTAACCATTTCAGTAAGAGTATTTTTTTCCTTTAGTAATATTTTCATGTCTTTCTTTAATTTTTCATTAGACATTTTCCCCCATTTTTCTCCAGGATCTGTTGAGAATTTTTCACGTTTTCAGTTGTTAGTTCAGAGTTATCAGTAATAGTAAGAGCATGTTGTTTCATCAAAGATTTATACTTATCTTACAACTCATCAAATGTTTCTTCTAATATGATTCAATATTCGAATAATTCATCGTTTCTCATATTATCATACTCACTTTATGTATATTAAGAATTATTTATAGGAGAGTGTAATATTACCTTAGTTGTGTTTGTCATAAAACACATATTATCCATATCACCATTCTCATTTTGAGAAGAACAAGATTCACTTGAGCTGTCCTTAGAAGAACTCCAGGTGGCTTTCATTACATTGTTATACCTTCAATCCTTATTTTCATACATTTTATAGTATTTTATCTTTGGATAGTCCACATTTACATGTCCTTTCCTTTTACATTCATAGCAAATTATCTCTTCAGATTTTTCATTTTTCTCTCAATCCTTTTTCCAAATTTCTTTATTATCATACATTATATTGTAATGTGGATTTTTGAAAAAAATTATTTGTCCTATAAAATTTCATGAATCATCTAGACAACTGGGTCATTTCTTCATCATTGTTCGAAGATACTTCATCACTTCTTGAGATTTCAATAGAAGTTTAAACTTTCTCCTTTTCATTACATTTAGAAGCAGTTTTCTTGAAAGCTATTGACTTTCATTTTGGTTCATCCTCTTCTTGGTTTACCTTTAATTCCTTTTCATACATCTTTAATTTTCCAATCCATTCCTTCACTAGCATCTTATAAATATCGCACCGTTATCTAAGGACACAAAAATTCCACACCATATTTCTAGTAAGAATCACAAAAATCTGCCTAATATGATCTTCAGTTGTAACTTATCTTCTTAAATAAATCATAGTATTCAGAATTTCATTGAAACTGAGATACATATCAGAAATAGACCCATCATGATTCATTCTAATGTTTCCATATTTAATAGTATATGTATTTAATCTCAATTCATTAACATTAGATGAACCCTTGTGAGAAATAGACTAGTGTCCCAAATCTCATGTGCAGTTTTACAAGCAGAGACACGGTTAATCTATTCATATCCTAGTGAATATTACAAAGATTTCATTTATTTACAATTATTGTTATAGGAAGTCTTGGTAGGTTCATCCCAAGGGATTCTAGAAATGTCAGGAATTGCATAGTTACTTTCAATAGCAATCTAGATCTCAAATCCCATGCTTTCTAGATGTATTTTTATCTTAAGATTCCACTAAGTATAATTAGTTCCATTAAAGAAAGGTGGTATATTGGTAGCCGCCCCTTTTAATCTATTTTCCATAATACAGATTGTAATATAATTTAAAGGAGATACAAATTTATACATAACAGAAATTTGAGATCATTGAAAAACAACTACAATCAGAATTGACAAGATTTGAAATATGAGAATAATTATTTAATATCCTATTATACAAAATGTTGTATAGAGTAGATGAATCAAGTGGGGGGTGAATTGGGTATCGATAAATATTTATTTTAAAATGGATTCATGAAATTAACATACCCTATTAAAATAGAATCAAATTCATTTTAATGTATATTAGTAAAAGTTACGAAGGTTAAATTAGTTTCAAAGAAGATTGATTAGTTATTAGATTTTCCGATCTAAAGATTATTCAAAATTTTGAAACTAATCTACTAATTAAAAACATACATATACACATTATAAACATACTATCAATGTTCTGTTTATCTTAAGGTGAAAAATTTATATCAGATTAAAAAACCAGACTAACAACACAGTGGATAAAACAAGAGGATTAGTCTTAAGTTAAGACTTAGTCCTATCCACTTAGTGATACCCTACCCCCATTTAGTTTATATTAACAAAAATTTGATCCAAAACATGGATTGTGGTTCACAACAACACACAAGGCTTTCCAAGTCACACTGGGCATCTACCACAATTATTCATGTGAAAAATATAAAATAGATAACATAGGGTCTCTTCCACAGTTCTATGTGGGATACAAGAGTAAAAAAGGAATTAAGAGTGAGGATATTTTAATATTCTCAAATTATGCATAGAAGACAATGTGTGTGGGAAAAATAGATACATAATCTACTCAAATATTAAAGACAATATCACAATAGAGTTATCAAAGAAAAACATGGTTTAGAAAAATTTGTGTGTTGTGTTGTAATGCTCTTGACTCATTGGATATAGATAAAATGATATTTGAGCCCTCTTCTACATGTTGGCTTCAGAATAGAGTAACAAAGATTCTGTAATTTAGCTTCCATGGGTGGAAAGGTTTAAATATTCTTTATGAGGATGTACACAATTATTTAGTAGATTTTTGCTTGTAAAACATCTTGTGTACTCAACCGTCGTGTTTCTCAATTTTCAATATCTTTCGTATTCACACTATCTTTCTTTTTATTTGATTTTTGTTTTTTTGTTCCATGAGTGCCACACATTTATGATTAAGTTTATAGTCCTTTTATACATCAAGATCCATTATACATGAAGATATCCCCATGTGCATGCACCTCGTACTATCTACATATAGTCTTATAGACAACATTAAATAATGTCATAAACATTAATTTTTCTAAATATGACTGTTAGAAATATATTTGTATTAATAAATTCGAAGAAGTTATTTATGACTATCTGTGAGTCGTTTTCATCAGTTTGTCATCTTTGTTCTATTAGCATTAGTGTGTCAGCCTCGATCTATGATCATCGGTCTGTCATCTTTAGTCTATCATCTTCGGTCAGTCATCTTCACTCTATCATTGGTCAGTAATCTTCGATCAATCATCTGTGGTCTGTCGAACTTTAGGGTGTTGATCATCGGAGTGTCGAACATCAGTGTGTCGAACATCGATGAGTTGAACATCGGTGTGTCAAACTTCGGTGTGTCAAACATCAGTCTGCCGAATATCGAGGTGTCGAACATCGGTGTGTCGAACATCGGTGTGTCCACATTGGTGTGGCGAACATCTATGTGTCAAACATCCGTGTGTTTCACATCAGTGTGTCAAACATCAGTGTGTCAAACTCATGTGTGTCGAACCAGAAATCAGTTCCAGAGACTCTAAGAAGCTCATTAAGTGTCTGTCTTATACGAAACAACACATGTAAAAATACAATTGTAAACATATTTATCATTATATATATAGGTTATTAACTTAATGATGTATACAGTTATGTATGGCATGATTGATTTACTAAGAGATATTAAATTGAATTAAATAGTAGAATCTGTAGATTGACATTTTTTGTGATTATGAAAACTAATTTATCATAGAGGGTCCAACACTTATGATTTGATTCTGTATTTTTATCATACATCACAAAACTATATTTAAATATTATATCATAATTTATTACACTATAACAAGTTATTAATTGAATAATTTCTAAAAAGTCGTCATAAATGATATCTGATATCATCAGTTATGACCCAATCATGAAAAAGATATCAATCTATTTTAATGATAGAGAATATGATAAACATTATGATTTTGAATACCTTGATTTTTAGCATGATGCCCTCAATTAAAATTCATGGTAAGGAATTAATATGATCAATGGGTCACTAATGAATAAAAAGTGATTAATCAATGTAGCAGAAACCCTTAAAAAGATTAAATCCCATAACCCCCGTGACAATGAAACTAAATTTGAATGTAATTAGATATGAATAACATGAAAAATACCCCAGAATAAATTATCACTGTTTCCTTCATTCAATGGTTAATAAAGACAATAGAGTAACAAACAAAATGAAATTTCCATGGAGAAGTTTTTGTATCTTTCACAAAATTGCCTAAATGGTTTTGGGTATGACCATTCAATCCTCAACGATATGATAATATGTTATAGTTCTTAATGGACAGTGAAGAAGAGATATTTGAGAGAGAGGTGGTTTTGGAGAGTGGATCTCTTGATGACTTCAAACAGTACACTAATGAGATAAAAATTGTTTTATAGTCTACAAGGATTATAATAAATCCAAAACATTTACACATTTATTTTATAAATTCTGTAGTAAATGTCTTTAGATATATATCAAGTAACCATCACCCACACAGTCTTACATACATATCATATTATTAAACGGCTAATCAGTGATGGATTAAATTTCGGAGATTTAAATATTTAGTCATTATTAATCTGAATTATTTAAAAGAATCGTAGTAGTTCCAAATGAATCATACCTTATGAATCATTGAAATATAATTCCTCCATGTTGCATAATTGGACAATCCAAGGTACTCAATTAATATTTAATATATCATAATTTAAAATATACCTAGAATGTTTAGATATATTATTTTTTTATTATGTATATCATACTTCATCACATACCATATTGTCCAATAATATTTCACATGTATTTAGGGAACATTTTCTTTCAAATTTTATGAGATTTTGTTAAGATGATGTTGAAGGATCCATGTATAATTAAATCACTTTGACATGATAGTTGTTTATAAATTTTTCACCTAAACATGATGAAATTGACCTGAATACATTAATAGGACCATATTTTTTATTTAAATAAAATAAATAACTATATATATTTATTTTTTATTTTACTTTAACTCATCATTGACATCATTAAACTAATATTTGAACATGATATCATTCATTTTTGAATCAATACTCCAAATAATAATTAATATAGAGATATCTATATGAGTTCCATGATACTCAAAACATTTTTATTGATATATTTATTGCTATCATAATAGAATCAACTACATCAAATAACAAATTATTAACTGTATGTAGAAATAGATAATCTACACTCACTGACATCTTGATGTATGAAGTGGGATTCTCTCTCTAGTTATTAAGAAGATAATTAAATAAAATGAGACTCACATATCAAATATATTATAGGTTTTAGTTATTATAATTTTTTAAAATTAAAATATTTATAATTAGTCCATTTTTTTAAAATTTGACCATACTAAAAACCCAATAGAAACACCCATAAAGAAATAATAAATCAATTATTATTTTCTCTTACATGTATTGATGTAATAATATTTCATAAATAAATAAATAAATATTATATTAAATGATATTAAAAATATATTTGTTGAATTATTATCTTGATTCAATTCCTAGAATAAATATTATCAGATATTAAACATCAACATTATGATTTTTTGATAATATAAATATTATATTCATTTACTATGTGAATAAATATTTCACTAAATTATCTATAAAATAAATAAATAATTATTATATTCACCTATATCTTGAATAAATAAATATTGAATTTCAATATAATATAAATAAATAAGGGATAAATGACAAATCACTTATTCTTAACTTAAATAATTTTATGATTGAATTTAGGATCAACATTAATTGAATAAATATCATTCAATAAAACTAGAAAATTCAATAATTTATATTTAATCGAATCTATTGTTATTTTAGATAGACTAAGTGTGAAAAACTACATGCTCCATGACTAGTGGAAGTATGTCCAACCCACATACTAATAGAGGTATTTAGAAACACAACATAAACCATATAGATAAACAGATATGTCACAAATACCACAAATAATAGTCATATTAAAGATATTATGTAATAAAATCCATTTCTTTCTTAATATCTCACCATTCGCGATGTATATTAGTGTCCTAAAACATTAAAATAGTTTTTTTATTTTTCTCTTTGAGATGAATATTTATATATTATACCAAGGCCATGGATTATAGCCAAATGATTTTATCATAATCAATAGACTATGGACATATTATTTTATAATTCAATGTGGATGTAACATATCTTAACCATTTAAGAAATTTTATACCTGTAATTGCACACCTTATAAAATTTATTTCACCATGATAAAATACATCCTGATTTTTACCATGTATAAAATTACATGAATCGTGATACACATCATTAATGATCTCATGTCTAAGGAAGAATACACACACTCACCTATAGAAAATTCCCTTAATACACTAATTACGTGGTTATCATATTTGTATGTTTATCATCATTACCTTATTTCAGGGGGAAAATATCTAAAAACATTATGATATATGATTTATTTTATTTGATCACCCAACACATGATAGTCAACCATCATGTTCCTTCCTTTACTCCAATGTTTCTGAAGGAGGAATGTCCTAATTATTAAAAAATATATGACGATTTTAGGATATAATTAATAGAAAAATAAAATTATGGTATATTATAATATTTATCAAATAATATCATGCTACAAACTCATATCATTTTAGTGTTTGATAAGTTATATAATAAGACAAAATTTCCTAGTAAATCATTTTGAATAATTTACATAAAAAACATGTTACAATTTAATTAATTTGAATTTAAAGTATTATTATTCAATACCAGTTATTGGATATCATTTATTTCATCATAGGATGAAACGTTTGAGAGGATCCTAATTTTCAATTCAATTATATGGTATGTTTTTAATTGGTCATATCATATGGAATGATTTTTTAGAAATCATGTCACTTCTATAAAAAATAATAATATGATATTGAACTATATTATAATTCATGGATCATAAATTATGATTCACATAAAATCCTATGATTCATTGGGAAAATTAATGTTATGTAATATAATTCAAGAATAATGCAAATTGGCTATTATCAATCAAGAATTTATAAATGATTAAACATGGGAAAATACATCATCTATAGATTGGTTATAAATACTTTTTATGGCATAAAAAATAATATGTTTCATAAATTATGAATAATATTATTATTTTTATTGGAGTTTCCTCATGGGAAATATAATGAATTATTCACTATTAGATGGTGTTCATCTATTACTTCTTTTATCATCCCATATATTCTCCTTTCATAAAGTTATATCTACCCCACTCACTATGAAATGATACAAATTATCATACCCTTGATGAATGAGATACCTACCTGAACTTTGAGTTTTTTAGTTCAGCCTCTATATACATTATATATTGGAGAGTCTTATGGCTTCTTCTTAATTTCCATTATCACGAACTAGAATAATGATGAATACATGGATATTTATGGTGTAAATTACATAGTGTAATTCATTTTATATATTCATGTTGTTTTGTTTTCATGCATGTTTGATCATGGTATGTGGTTACTAATTACTTTCATGGACTTAAATGATTGTCCTCTAGCCATTAGAAACCTAAAACTGTTAACAACTGAACATAAATCTAATAAGATTATATTATACAGACCACATATCATCAGCTATGACAACCAACCCACACCAAGTAATTCCTATAAATGATGGATATCATAATAAATGATAACAAATTTCATATATAGACCAGACTATTTATCATAGAGTATTATAGAAAATAGAAGTAAGCTATGGATAAAAATATTAACACATCCTAAAATATGATATTAAAGAAAAAATTTATTTTTCATAATTACAATTATATATTAGATTAAATAATTTAAAAATTGTTAATAAACTACATGAAAATGGTTTTTTATATTTATTTTATCTATAATGTTGTCTAGAAAAAAAATAATTACAATGTGTTCATAATTAATTTATTATATGCTTTGAAACATTTAAATAAAATAACAATATATTAATTTTTATTATTAAAATAATTTTTTTAAATTACATGAAATGAATTATAATTTCAACATAAAATGTTTATATAGAAAGAAAATTTTTATAAATTAAATTATAAATAAAAAAATAAAAAAGATTTAAAATTTAAAAATATTATTTTCTTCATAATTAATTAATTTTAAATATTCAAATTCAAATTCCTTATTTATGAAAATTATTTAATGAATATAAAAATTTGATTAGATAATTAATTTGATAAATTTTTAAATATTACAATTATATGATATTTACATTATGTAATATATTTAACAAAATAGAATTAGAATATAAAATGAATATATTTCATTTAATTTTAAATTTTAAATTAAATTTTTAAACAAATTAGATTAAAGGAATCTATTTTTAGAAGTAAATTTAAATAGTTTTTACTTATTTGATTATAAGATGTCCATAATTCATAGATAAATTAATATGAGTTTATAATTTATTTAATTTATGAATTTATAATAAATGTCTATCTCATTTCTAAGTACTTAATATTTTATTTTTTATTTTAATCACATATTTAATTATTCATAGATATAATTTTTATTATTATGAATAAATGGTTTGTTTTTGAAAAATGTTATTTTTATTATATAAAATATCATACAAGATTATACGATAATACATAATAGGTATGATAATTGGTTTATTATTTTTCAAAATTGACTCTATCTTGTATTAGGTTATGATATTGAATTTAGATGTTAATATTTATTTATATAAATGAATAGTTACAGTTATTATGGAATTAAATTATTTCATAAGAAATGTTTCCCTGGGTATAAGGAATTTTCTTAGACTTCTCACTATCATAGAGGCTTATTACTTTACTAGAGATGTGGGGACTATGTAACCCCCGACCCTAGTTACCTAGATTCAATTCATTATTACATAACATTGTCATGATCTCAAAAGATCATGTCTCGATGGACCAATTAGTTTAGAAGCCTTGGAATCACTAGATACATTAATAAAGTTTACATTACATCATAAAGTGAAAAACTACAACAAAATTTTGTCTCCATATACCACACTCATATCCCTTCATACTATCCTTGCAGGTCATTCAAAAAATAATTCTTCACATGCTGGGAAAAATAAAACATAGAAAGGGGTGAGCTCAGATGCCCAGTAAAAATAATAAAATAGCAGAAACGTTCAAAAAAAAGCATAAAAATTTAAGGTAATGCATAACTGAAACAAAAGACATTTAAACATGATCTTCAACATAATATGGAAGATATAAAATGAAATGATGTCATGTACATATTCACATGGATATTATACTAGTTGAATAATCACATTCAATATCAAGAACCACTTTAATAATGATGGAATGCATAATGCTAGTCAATCATAACCACATAGTCAAGGCCTTGTGCCAATATTACAAATAAGATTTTGTCACGGCCTTGTGACAAGAAACTAGTTTGTCTCATGAGACCTACAGAAGCATCGATGAGCTATAGCGGGATCCCCCCATCACATATTAAGTCCAATGCATTCCTCATATTAATAGGTTTAAACATAACATAAACATTCTTAATTAAACTAGCATACGAAATGTAAATACTTTCCCCACGAACCATTAGTGGTATAAAAATAACACATTCATAGTCAAACATATCACAAAACCTTCAATACAATATGGAAGTTTTGTATCCTAATAAATCAACATCAAATAAACTTAAAATCCATCAATGGCTGTTGACATAGAAGAAATCAAAACTATTTGAGAGAAATATCTCTTTTTTGAAATAAATTAAAAGTCACATTACTATAAAAGAAAAAATTTACTTGGAAAATATTCATATAATCTTTTAAGGGAATCTTTGAAGATTTTATAACAGCGGAAAATAGCCGCACCCACTGTATAAGTTAAAAAAAAGACATTCTTACCTTAATATTTTCAAAAATTTTAAAAAGTACCTTGTTTGGAAATCAACGAAAAAATTACCTTATAAGCATCTTATAAAAAGTTACCAACGGTATAAATGAATTTAACCCATAGTCTATAAAATATTAAGAATGATTTGAAATATATTTTTTAGAAACATAGATGTGGATGAAAAAGAGGTCCTAGTAGATAATTACGTATAAACAACCTTAGATAATGAAGAGATTGTGAAATAAAACCTTACCTTTTACTTTTCCTTGGTCGAGGGTTGGTTAACCTCCTGTATAATAGAGAAATAATTTTTATTAAATTATAAAATAATCATATACTTTAATATGATATCGTATATGATTTTTTAACATTTCTCTATTAATAATATCTTTGCATTATCACTGTTTCGTGTGTTAACAGATTCGTTTTCCTTTACAAGCTTTGTTATGTAAGCCCTGTTTCTTATGGATATTTTGTATCTTATTCATATCCAAAATGATAATATGTCTTTAAACATTAATTTTAACCTTCAAATTAATCTTATTCTTTAATTGTTATGATGGGTAATGAATCTCATCGCATTTGTTGAAACGGTACTCCATACGTACGCATGAGGGACAGTATCATTCTTTTGATATTAAAATAATATATAATTGGATGGTATATCATATATACAGAATAATTATCATGATATATTTATTATTTACATCAATTACACTTCATTATCATTGTCATCCGATCTACTGGGTACTGTAGCTGTACTGTAGCACGACACTGTAGTAGTACTGTAGAAGCAGTGTAACTGTTGTAGCGGTGGCACTTTAGAGGAGGAGGGACTCTAGCAGGTACTGTAGCGGTGGTTGTACTATAGCATGAACTATAGTTGTGGGGGTACTGTAGGTGTACTGTTCAATGAGGGGTCTTTTGGGCCAAAAAATGGGCTTTCAAGCCTTGTATTCAGTTCCACATGGCCTTGGGGCTTTCGGCTATGTAATGGGTCTCCCTATACCCTGTCTAAAGAGGTCTTTGCTTTAAATAATTAATTTAGGCTTCGACCCTGACCTTTAAAAAAATTACACCATGGCGTGGAGACGGTAAGTCGTATGTACGCACGTATAGTGACATGTCATTCAAAGGATGGATAGAATAATGAATATGGTTGTACCATATTTATAATAACATAATAGTATATAGGAGATAATGGATTTATTATTTTAGAATTGAAATAACAAGGAAAAAAGAAGTGGAAGAAGAAAGGAACTTGAAAGAGGGTGGTAAAAACATTATCTCTTCTTCGGGTTCTTCTTTTTGAGTTGATCAAAAGGGCTTCGTATGATGGATTTCTAATAAAACTAAGGCCTCTAGGGTAAAGTGAGGGAAGTTGGGAGGATATTTGGGTAGATGTTTTCTGATCCAAAAGGCTTTGAATGTGTGAATTAGAGAGAAGGAGGAGTGCCCTTTTATAAGAGGGTTGAGGGGCACCTTAGGAAAAGATAGAAATATTATTTTATAAAAAATATATATTCAGTTTATAATGGCTCCAAAGTGAATTATTTAAATTTTAAGGTGGGGATAGGTCTAAAACCACTCAGCAGATAGGTTTTAGACTGGTTTGGGTCACTATAGTAACCATGTATTTTATTTTTAACTCTTAGTTAATTAGTTTGACATTTACAATTTCGATTTTTATTTTTATATTATATAGCTAATAAACTTACAATATACTTCCAAGAGATCCCAAAGTGGTCCATAAATGATTCACCTATCATTATATTTGTCCTTTGGACAAACTGTAGTTTTTTTGGAATAGAATATCAATTAATAATATAATATTTGTTTTAAAAACTCAATTATGTCAATTTTCACACTATTTAAAAATTGATTTTTTATAGAGTCTTAACAACATTATTAGTTAGAAAAAATTTCATTTAATGAATCATAACATGTCATATTAACCAATAAATTTTTTGGATGTCATAAAAACATTAAAATTATATTTATTTTAACATTTACAATACCAATTATTTGATTCCTTCATTAATAAGGAAAATACTACATCATTGTTGTGTCATAAATAAATTTAATTATTGAATGTCTAAAACTTAACAATAAAATACAATTATGTATTAAATATCTTTAGATTTCTAATGAATATTTATAGTTGAACATATAACATATATAAACCTATGTAAAAATTGTTTTTCTAAAAGATATATGCTTATGTCAATTTTTTATTTACATTAACATAATTAATATAAAGTGTCATTATCACTTACAAGTGGCTCTATGGGGTCCCAAAATCGACCCAATGATTACCATGGTCGGACATGTATCAACCAATTGGGTTAAGAATCCATTTTTCTATTTACACAATTTGTACCCCCTAACTATAAATATGGAATCCATTTTTCTATATTCAAAACATAGAAGTTGCTGATGTTAGTTTAAAATTAATTACCATTGTCAAAACAAAAATCGTGTTTTTAATAAATAATAACTATCAAATGATTGGAACATGCTTATGTCCATTTTAAATGTAAAATTATGTTCAATGTTAAAGATTGGATTAAATGGTAACATATAATCTAATTATACTTTTAAATCACTAAAATTCATAATTTATCATAATTAATTATTTCAACTAAAAAATTAGTTTTTAATTAAAATTTAGTAATTTTCACTATATATCAATAAATGAATGTTATCAGAAAAGTACCAAAAATTCACCCTAAGCTAATTCCGATATTCCGAATCAAAAAATGAAGTCAATTTATTTAGATAAAATTTATAAATTTTCAAAAAGTGGGTATTACTATTCATAGCGGCTAGTTTGATTGGTTGTGCTGTGTTAGAACTCAAAGTTGTGTACAACAAACTCTACTATATTATTCAAAGAGAAGAGTATTGTGGAAACTTGGGTTGTTACATTCCGCCCATCCTTCAAATAATTTCATCCTCAAAATTTCTATAATAATTTTGCGTGAAAAGACTCGGGGGTTCTTCATCATTAATGTACTTAGGTTCCCACGTTGCCTCTTCTATCTTATGGTTTCTTCATAGAACATTGACCAGATGAGTCGTACGGTTCCTCAAAAATTATTCTCTAGTATCAATAATACTAATAGGATCTTCTGAATAATATAGATCGGGTTCCAGTTCTACATCCCCAAAAGTGAGTACATGCATTGGGCCATGCATGTATTTTCTCAACAGTGATACATGGAACACATCGTGAACTTTGGAGAGACTTGGTGGAATTTCAAATCGGTATGCTACAGTACCAATTTGTTCTTGAATATTGAAAGGTCCTATGTACCTGGGACTCAATTTACCATTCTTACCAAAAAGTATAACTCCCTTCCATAGAGATACCTTCAAGAAAACATGATCTTATACCTGAAATTCCAAATCCTTCTTTTGGTTATCAGTATAGCTCTTCTACCTACTTTGAGCTACCTTGATGTGGTTTTGGATTACCTTCACCTTTTCCATTGTTTCCTCATCCAGTTCAGAGCCTACAAGTTTTATTTCACCAACATCATCCCAATAGTTTGGTGTGCGACATCTCTTTACATATAACGCTTCATATGGTGCCATCTGAATACTTGAATTGAAGCTATTGATATAGGAAAATTCTACCAGAGGTAAATATTGATCCCACATACCTTGAAATCCATGTGAGGATGATTTAAACACGTATTATAAGGATTTAATAGTCTGTTATAATTGTCCATCATTTTGGGGGTGGTAGGCAGTGCTCAAATAAAGTTTAGTATCCAGGGCTTTCTGGAGACTTTTCCAGAATCATTATGTAAAAAGTGGTTCACAATCCGAAACAATCGATAGGGGTACTCCTTCTTCGCACAAAACTAATGGTATCTAGATTGATGGTCAATATTTGAAAATTATTGAGCTCCATCCAGTTGGTCTAATAAACCATCAATTAGAGGTAGGCGAAACTTTTTCTTTATTGTTATAGCATTGATTTCTCTATAGTCGATACATAACCTAAAAGATCCATGTTTCTTCTTATCAAAATGGAAAGGGGATCCCCATGGAGAAACAACAGGGATAATAAATCCCTTATTACTAAATTTCTCTTGTTATTTTATTAGTTCAACTAATTCCATAGTGTCCATTCTATGAGGGGTCTTCAACATGGGCCTTGAACGAGGAATTAAATCATTGGAAAACTCAATTTCTAGTTCTGGAGAATGTATAGGTAAATCTTCAGGAAACACGTCTACATATTATATCACAATAGATACATCCTTTATTTGAACATCCCTTTTCTCACCCACAGTTATTTCATTCTCTTCCTCCCCAATAATTGAATTTAGTAGAGACACTAGCAGTGGATCTAGATAAGAATCAGGTGGTGACGATTCTGCTCTAATGATAAGGTGTTCTTTATCATCATCATCAAAAATTGTAACCAATTTCTTCTTACAATAAATCCTTGCATCATGGTCCGAAATCCAATCCATACCAAAGATAATATCAAATTCAATCATGGGTATGCTGATAAGACCATCAGATAAAGAACACTTATATGCTCTAATGGGGACCGATTCACAAAATTTTGTTACAATGATACTTACATTAGGAGTTTTGAATGATAACTTCCTAGTTAAATAAATTTGGAAATACTTATTTTTTTAGAAAACTGGGAAGATATGAAACAATGTGATGATCCAGAGTCAAATAAATCATTTTCTAATCATGAAGAAACCATCAAATTACCTGGCACCACATCTTTCGGAGCTTTTACATCAGCAGCAGTGATAGCATAAGCTTGGCCTTTATCCCTAGGCATTTTCTGAGGTAAGTTCCCCCTACGCTTAGGAAATTAAGTTTCATAATGTCCCATCTCCCTACAATTGTAGCATTGAACATCGGTAGCTTCTTTCTTCCCATTACAATCACGATCTTGGTGGCCTTTTTTACCACACTTGTAACAGACTCTCATTACCTTCAAGCAAGTACTGGGGTGTTTCTTCCCACATATACTACAGGATGGATATTCTACTTTTCCCTTATTCCCCTTATTTTCTTTTCCAGAGTGATCAGCAGATCTCTTCTTCTCTTGCTTTGTTTTGAAGTCATAAGACTTAGATAATTATTTTTCTATCTTGATAGACTATGTGACAATATATTCGTACAACGAGAAGGATTGTGAGACAAATGCTCCACAGAGAAATGGATTTCACCCATCAAAGAAATGATCAATCCTAATCATTGGTTTAGATATATAATATACTTCATGCCTCAATAACCTTGTAATGTTAGCCTCATACTTTGCGACAATCTCATCCTCCTTTTGTCTCAGACTCACAAATTGTCTTTCCATATTTTTTTGATGGTCACAAGGAATGTGTTTTTCTAAGAAAAGCTCTTTGAACTCCATCCATACCATATTTTATACTTTATCATCCACATTTGTGTTTTGAATCAATTACGACCATTGGTTAGCATCTCTAGTGAGGCTTTAAAATGCCATGATAAATTTTTCCCTTTCACTACTCCCCTAGGCATGGAATATTTTCTCTATAAAATTTATCCATTTCTAATCTACTAATAGATTTTTACTCCCATTTAATTTTGGTGGTTGTATCCCCATGAAGAGATCTAACATTGATCCTCCACGTTGTGGATCTGGGTTCTCCATAAGGGTAAGGTTATTATTTATAACCTGAGTGAGTTGTCCTAGTATGGTGATTAGCTGATCAGCAATAGTTTCATCACCACCTGAACTATAATTATTTTGAAAAGGAGGTAAATCCCTACATGGAGTGCGTGCAACGATACAATTTTCATTTCTTCTAGTATGATCCATTTCTAAACAATGGGATACACTATATTAGTTTATGAATCCCAATACATAAATTCAAACCTGCAAAACACTTAACATGAATTGAAAATTTTATGTATATCATACATAATCATAAAAATGATTTCATTGATTAATTATATACTCATAAACCCATCATAATGGTTTGTAAAGAAAATGATAGTTATTCGAAGCATATCCCTCGGGAGTGTCGTAACCAAGAGTGCAGCAAGAACCGTTTTTGTGCACCAGTTCCCGTTTAAGTATAGCTCAAAGCGGTGGTTTCGAGTTTTACTCCAAGGTACATATGTTCCAGAGCCGCCTCTTCCTACTCGTATATAGATAGGGATGTCTATTTTTTAAAACACACAAAATCTCTACAATACCAAAATTATAGGAATTTATTCTATAATAATCCTCAATGTCCGTCATAGGTCAATGTTTTATAATTAGAGTATACCTAATTGTAGCTTCCAAGGTTTGTACTAAACTTCTTCGGATACCAACTGTTACACCCCGACCCCAATTACCCAGAATCAGGGCATTATTAGATAACATTGGCATGATCACAAAATATCATATCTCGATAGACGGATTAGTTTTGTAGCCTTGGAATCACTAGATACATTCATAAAGTTTACATTACATAATAAAGTGAAAAACTACAACAACATCTTGTATCTATAGACCAAAATCATATCCCCACATATTATCCGTGTATATCATTCATTAAATACTTCTTCACATCTTGGGAAAAATAAAACATAAAACGGGGTGAGCTCAGATGCCCGGTAAGGATAACAATATAGGGGAATCATTCATAAATAAGCATAATAATTTAAGGCAGTGTATAACTAAAAAATACTTTTAAACATGAAATTGAGCATAGTATGGAAGAAATAAAATGAAATAATTCCATTTAATTATTTACAAGGATATTCTACTAGTAGAATAATCAAATTCAAAATCAATTACCACTTTCATAATGATGGAATGCATAATGCCAGACTATCATAACCACATAGTCAAGGCTTTGTGCCAAGACTACAAATAATATTTTGTCATGTCCTTGTGCCAAGAAACTAGTTTGTCTCATTAGACCTACCGATTCATTGAGGAGCTATAGAAGGCTCCACCCATCACATATTAGGTCCAATTCATTCTTCATATGATTAGGATTAAACATAACATAAATATGCATATTATAAATAACATACTAAATGTGAATACTTTATCCATAAACCATGAATGGTATAAAAATATCACATCCACAGTCAAACTTATCACAAAACCATCAATACAATATGGAAGTTTTGTATTATATAAAATCAACTTCCAATAATATTAAAATCCATCAAAAGATGTTGACTTAAATGAAATAAAAAATATTTGAGAGAAATATCTCTTTTTATTGAAATCATTTAAAAGTCGCATAATTATAAAAGAAAAAATGTACATTGAAAATATTCTTAAATGATTTTAAGGGAATCCTCAATGATTTTATAATGGCGGAAAATAGCCACACCCACTGTATCAGTTATAAAAAATCCATTCTTTCCATAATTTTGTTGAAAAGGTTAAAAAACCTTGTTTGGAAAATAATGGAACGATTACTTTATAGAAATCTTATAAAAATTCATCAAGGGTATAAATGACTATAACCTTTAGTCTATAATATATTAAGAATGATTTTAAATATTTTTTTAAGAAACATGGATGTGGATGATAAAGTGGTCCCAGTAGATAATTATGTTTAAACAATCTCGAATAATGAAGAGATTGTGAAATAGACCCTTAACTTGTACTTTTCCATGGTAGTGGTAGGGTAACCTCTTGAGTAATGGTGAAATAATTGTTATTAAATTATAAAAGAATCATATACATTAATATGATATCATATATGATATTTTAACATTGCTTTGTTAATAATATATTTATATTATCATTGTTTTGGGTGTTAACTGATTCGTTTTCCTTTATATGATTTGTTACATAAGTCATGTTTGTTATGGATATTTTGTATCTTATTTATATCCAGAATGATATTACGTCATTAAACATTATTCTTAACCATAAAATGAAAATTATTCTTGAATGGATACGATGGGGAATGAATCTCATCACGTTCGTGGAGAGGGTAGTCCGTATGTTCGCACGAGCGAAAATATCGTTCTTTTTATATTAAAATAATATATAATTGTCTGGTATATTATATATATACAGAATCATTATCATGTTATAATCATTATTTACATCAATTATAAATAATTGTCATACTCATCTAAATAATAATGTTTTGAATAATAATTACACCAAGAGGTGGAGACGGTAAGCTGTATGTACGCATGTATGGTGACATGTCATTAAAAAGATGGATAGAATACTAAAAATGGTTGTACCATATTTATAATAACATCTAATTATATTTAATATACTGTAGTTATTATTTTATAATAGAAATTGCAAAGAATGAAAAAGTGGAAGAAGAAATGAACTTGAAAGAGGGTGGTGAGAACATTACCTCTTCTTTGGGTTCTTCCTTTTGATTTGATCCAAATGGATCTTTAATTAGGATTTATGATCAAAATAAAACCTCTAAGTTAATTTTAGGGAATTTGGGAGAATATTTGGGCAATTTTAGCTGATCCAAAAGGCTTTGAAGGTGTGAATTAGAGAGAAGGGGGGATTTCCTTTTATAAGAGGGGTGAGGGGCACCTTAGGAAAAGCTAGAAATATTATTTTATAATCAATTTATATTCAGTTTATAATGGATCCAAATTATATTATTTAGAGGTTAAGGTGGGTATTGGTTTAAAACCACTCATACAATAGGTTTTAGACATGTTTGATTCACTATATTAACCTTTTCTTTTAGTTTTAACTCTTAGTTAATTTGTTTGACATTTACCATGTCTCTTTTAATTTTTATATTATATAGTTAATAAACATATTATATAATTTCAAGAGACCCCCAAGTGGTCCATTAATGATACACCTATAATTATATAAGTCATTTGGTAGAACCATAGATTTTTTGAAATAGAATATCAATAAATAATATAATATTTGTTTTAAAAACTCATTTATGTCAATTTTGACACTATTTAATAATTTATTTTTATTAAAGTCATAAAAACATTATTAATGATAAAAAAATTAATTTAAGTAATCCTAAAATGTCATATTTACCAATAAATTTCTTGTATTTAATCAAAACATTGAATATATATTTATTGTAACATTTATAATACAAATTATTTTATACGTTCATTAATAAGGAAAAAATGCATCATTACTGTGTCATAAATAAATCTAATTATTCAAGGTCTAAAAATAATAAATAAAATTAATTTATGTATTAAGTAGTTTTATGTTCCTATGAATATTTATAGTCGAAAATATAACATATATAACCTTATGTAAAACTTTTTTTCTAAAAGATATATGCTTTTGCCATTTTTTTATTTACTTTAACTTAATTAATATAACGTGTCATTATCACTTACAAGTGGCTACATGGGGTCCCACAATCCACACAAAGATGACCATGGTTGGAAAGGTATCAAAAAATAGGGTTATTACACGTTTTAGGGTAATTTAATATTATTATAATATTATTTTTTTACCCTTATTTACCAGATTTACCCTATAACCATGGTAAATAAAATATTTACCGAAGTAATTATTCAAAATGTCTGAAAATAATGGATAACTATTTATAGAATTTGGAAATCCTAATTCTTAATATTGAATCCATTTTTATTAATTCAAAACACAGAAGTGGCAGAAATTAATTTAAAATTAATTCCAGTTGGCAAAACAAAAAACGTGTTTTTAAGAAATAATAAATATCAATAGACTGACACTAGCTTATATCCAGTTTAAATGTGAATATATGTCCAATGACAAAAATTGGATTAAATGGTAAAAATATAATCTATTTATACTTTAATATCACTCAAATTAATAATTTATCACTATTAATTATTTCTATTAAAAAAGCTGTTTTTAATAAAAGTTTAGTAATTTTCACTATTCATGAAAATATGAAAGTTATCAGAAAAGTACCAAAAAATCACCCTAAGATAATTTTGATATTCCTAATACAGTAATGAAGTCCATTTTTAATGATAAAATTTATCAAATTTCAAAAAGTGGGTATTACTATTCATAATGGTTTGTTTGATTGGTTGTGAGGTGTTAGAATTCGAAGTTGCATACAACACATGCTACTGTATTATTCAAGGAGAAGTGTAATGTGTAAGCATGGGGTGTTACAGATTATCTATATATATCTCCAAGATTTTAATTATGGGTTGTTTTAATTTGATATGAATTTATGCCTTCGCATGAACGGGGTTCATGTACCTTTTAAATGAGAAATATTTGTCTTTATATCAATATTATTGGATTTTACATTGGGTTTGTTAATTAAGTTATATGTTTTGTAAAGTATTTGACATAACCCAACCCACTGGGTCCCTACCTGAGATGTTGGTAAGATTATTTTTCCACCTAATTCTCTACTCTAATAAGTTAGAGGATGGTGAGTAGAACCAAGTAATAATATCACATATCATTTAGACGCTAGTCAATATGAACTTTAATAATCATATATACCTAGTGTATAATAACTACCAATAAAACGAACGAGAAATGTATAAATAACTGGAAAAAATTTAAATCATGCATATAATAATAAGTAAAATTACACACCACATTGTCATATATATATAAGAAACTATAAATTTGGTATGTGTTGTATTTGGTTCCCTTGAACCAACATCTATGTAATTTTTGATTAATTATAATCACGTTTCTGAATATTAAATTATATTATTATAAAATCATGATTTTTCTTCTGCATGAAATTTTATGTGATATTTTCATAAGGGTACACACTTTAATAAAAGTCCATGGAAATTACTCACAATGATTAGAACTTATAAGTGTTATTAAAATGTTCTAAAAACATGTTCAATTTTTGAATGATATCATTTAATGAGAAAAAAATGATATAGTGTATCAGTGGTAGGGGATTATAAAACATTGAAACTTCTTCACATGAATTTCATCCATGAAAATCAATATGAAAAGTGGGTTATGTGAATTTTACCCACCTGTATAATATCCATATTTAGATGTGTTATTGGAAATTCATATCATCATACCAATGTAATGGTCTGTATACTTTGTGATTATTATTAATACAAATAATGAGTTATGTAGTTAGATGTATTCATGAAGAGTGTGATGATATATTATTACAACCGGGTGAGATACATTTGGTGTGTCATGAGTTATAAGGTCTCACCTATAAAAAATACATAATGATAATTTATCTCACTTTATGATGTATTGAGGTTTAATGTTTTATAGAATTAGTCTACTACTCATTCATAAAAAAAATATAATACAAAGTGGAAACTTCTAATATGTATCCATTTTTTCCAATATATAAAACTTTTAAAAATAAACCATGACTATTTTATGAAAAATATTGATGGATTTAAACTATACTTCATCTAATCCTTTATTAATCCATAAGTCCTGTAAAAAAAATTAGAAAGGAAAGTTGTAAATTAATATATCAACAAGGGATATAAAAAAGGAAACCATTAGTACATTTATAAATATTAAAACTCATGAAAAATTTATCATAATGTAATATGTTTTACCCATGATAAGTACTACATCCATTATTTAGAAAACAAGTACAAATCATACAATTTTTTTATAATTAGATGATTATTATAAATCCCATGACAATCTTAGAAAATACATAATGTTATTTTGGGACATCATTATACTTATAACAATTATAAATATAATAACCAGATGGATGAATTCCATATGTGTTACTCTTAAAAATGGAATTTCCATTTGACTTACTTCCATACCCAATGTAATGGTGGGTTATCATGGACCCACCCATCATTAGATTATCACATAACGTCCCATTATTGGTTTATCACAGAACCCCCGTAAAATTTCTAAGTACCATTATATAATTATAACATATAAAATATTTAAATTTTCAACATTTCAGTTATATAATTTTATTTTCAATCACAAAAGAACGTTCCCTGTAATATAAATAAAGAATACATTTTAAACCCATATTCAATAACAAAATACCCTAAAAAGAAATAAGGGTTTATTATTCCTTTAAAAACATGATTTCTTATAGAGGATGAAAAATAAAAAATATACATAAAATTATTTCTATAATCCATTTAAGTATATATAAAATTAAATATTAAAATATACTTTGGAATATTGAAATGGAGGAAAGGATTACATATTTGAACACTCAAAGAATCCCATACCAATAGGAACATTTAAATCATAAGCCAAAAGAAAAAATAAAATTTCAAAAAAATATTATATAACATTAAAATAGATATAATATGAATATGGGATATAAAAAGGTAAGTTTATAAACATTATAAAAGAATAGATGTTCATATCATCAAGAAATGTAATAATGAAAGGAGATTGGTATGAAATCAATTAACATGAGTCCAACTTGTCATGTGTGTATTTATTTTTCTGAATAATAAACATATGTAAATTATTTACATTAATAATAAACATTTTCAATGTTAAAATTACTTGTATTTCACTTTGAAAAATGTTTTAAACAATTATATAAACAATTATGTTTACATCTGATGTTTTGACCACATTCCGTTTATTTGTGAAAACAAATTTGGTTGGAAAACTCTGATTAAAGGGATCATTATATAAAAATATACTAAATAATAATAGTGAAATAATTATCATATTTATACATTAATTACACTTTTATAACAAATAACGAATTATAGTTATGAAAAATGAATGAATGTTACAATCATGGAGATGGTAGGTTGTATGTACTAATGAGTAATGTTCCCATTTTTAAATGATAATTATAGAAAGATGGTATGACAAATTTATCATTCAAGAATGATTATTATATCATAAATACAATATTATTTTGTCATATATACTTATATATACATGTATTGTGATGTAAAAGGAATCACATCATATTGAGAAGGTGGTAGTTCACAAGTCCATGAACGATGTTATCAATTCTCAGTGTGTGAAATGGTGATAAAAATATTTTATTATATTTATAGAAAGGTATTATTTCATAAAAATAATATATATGTTATGTATGTCACATATTTTTTATTAACCCATTAATTTATAAATTCTATGTAATGTATAAACGTATCACCTCACTTTGAGGATGCGGTAGTCCACACATCCACAAACGATATAATTGTATTTTCACAAAATAGAAATCATAAAGGTATGAGTTATATAAAAATAAACGAAGGATTAAGAAACTATAAATATCAAATATATAATTTAAAAATAGTGTGACCAATATAATTCATAAACTTCTGAGGTGGTAAAGGAAAAACTAATGACATTGTTTCACGAGGTGACAATTCATCCTACACGAACAATAATTTCGTTACAATTTAATGGACGTGTGTGTAGGTCCTGGTTAAAACCTGAACATAAAAACATATTTTTATAATTAAGAAAATTATTTTTTTATATAATCATTGAATAATAACAAAATAAGGGGTGAAAAATGAAATAAAACATAAATGCATGCTGAATACTGTTACATCTTTTTCGGGTAACTCATTTTTATTTTAACTAAAGGGCTTCCTTGGTTGGATTTATTAAAAAAATGAGTAGTATAGGGTTATGGAATGAATGTTAGTACATTATTTTTACGGGTTTCTATGAGCCAAATGGTATTTATAGGTGGTAAAAATGGTAAGGTTGAGTTTTTTTAATAGTGGTGGGGGAGTTATGTTCTTATAAATATAAAATGATATACACTATTAAAGGGGGTCCATTATATAAATTGACTAAAATAATGACCCAAATTGGATCCAATCAGGAATATGGTCGAATAATGTCCATCCTTTTTATTTTTTACATGTTTTAACGTCATTTGGACTCTTAATTTTAATGTTTAAAAAATAGGTAACCAAATTTTTACTTTAATCGTTGTAATAAATTTAATTAATTTCACGAATAACATTGATTAAAATTAAGTTAAAAATATTATTCATTTTAATTTATAGTGATTCCAAATATAAAATATATTTTATTTTAATTAAAAGTACATATTTCTTATTAATTAATATATAATTAATCCCATAAACTGGATGACAAAGATGTTTTTTAAATTAGCAATGTTCTAATGATTGATATGTTTTCTATCTAAATTAAATGTCATATTGGTTTAAATGACCTAAATTGGGTTAAATTATATAAAATTAGACTAATTATAAATTAAAATCAATTTAAAATATTATTTATCTTTGAAAGCATGTTGGGTGAAAATGGATTTTTCAACTAAAATTCAGTATTATTTTCTATTCATTAAAATATTAATGTTTTTATAAAAATACCAAAAAATATACCAAAGTATATTTTGATATTTATAATTCAAAAAATAATTTTATTTTTTTATAAAAAAATTATTGAAGTGCCCAAAATTATTTTTAAAATTGGTTCACAATTAAAAGGTAAAAGAACTACCTTATAAAAATTATAAACCTTTATTTTAAAAATTGGATTATTTCATATTTTAATCTTATAAAATTTTTTGTACGAATGTAAATTTTTTTATAAAAATTTGTAATTAACAAAAAAATTAGTACTACTCATTATATCTGATACAATGGGTTGGTGGTAAATTCCATATTTAATATATTAAAAATATATTATTGTTTAGTATAACTAAGTCTTCCATAAAATGTATGTTTTCAAAGAAACTCATTATTGTGTGTCATATAAGCTTTTGGGAATAGTTTTCCTTTGAAGGTAAAATTACAATCTAATTCATAAATATTAATATATATGAAAAATACTTATTCTCCCATTTAAAGGGATGTAACATCCTTCTACATTTATAAATATGATTCTAGTACGTTAATTAGTTATTGACATGGATAAAACCATTATACATGAGTTTAATGGAAATTCACCCAAAATGAAACACAAGGTAAGGGATTCTTCTCCCACATTTACATTCATGAGGAACATATCATAATCCCCTATTATTTATTTTTTATGGTGTATCTACTTATAATTTTGATAAATTATATCTTGAAATATTTTATCATCATGGTATATTATGTTTAAATTTGAATTATTTTAAACCAGGAAATTTAAAATTTCAATTATAAAGAGTTTAAAAAATTTCCTGACCCAATTTATTTTCATTGGGTTATACTAACTCCTCATTGTCATTAATATTATATTATTATGGGTACAAAAAATGTTGAATATTGATTTTGGTTTTTTTAATTCTTATATTTTAATTTAAAATATCTACATGTAATATATTCATTTATTGATTCTCACTTCAACATTATGGTATTTTTAAGGGGTTACACTATAATATCATCTTTTAGGATTTTTTACAACTGAACATTTATAAGATTAAATTATCTTCTAATTTTCTAATAAAATATTCATTTCTTATCCTATGGTTCTTTATTACATTTATTAATTAATCTTACCATTTTTTACTCTTTGGTATATTAATCATTTTTCAGAAAAACCGAATTCATTTTTCTCATTACCTAGAGAACATGTTTTCTTATAATAACCCAGTCTTCAAAAAAGGTTTTCAAAAATGATTTAACATTCCAAAAGTATTTCTTAAATTCATTTTTACCATTGTTATATTTTAAAAATGATTTTAAAGTTATCTTATTATCTCTTTTTGGAATAAATTTTTTGTATCCTTTTCACTGTACAATAGGATTGTACCTCTTACCATGAAAGGAATTTAAATATTTACCTTCCTTCATTTCGTACAAGTATACTTTACATATTTATATAGTTCATTTTTAATTAAAATGTCTTCAAAAGTGATTTTAAAATAAAATGTTTTTCAAAATGTTTTGTCAATAAAAAATATGTATTTTATTCATGATTTTTTTAAAATATCTCTCTATATTATTTTTATTTATCAAAGACAATAACTCTATATTTTTAAAACCCATGGGATATGTTGTATTTATACCATCCTTATTTTTCCTCCATATGGTTTATGATTTATTTTACCAAGGATTTTATTTACGTACATTACATTGATTACATTTTAGTTCCCATTAAATATTCAATTTCATATAATCATTCAATTTCAAAATATTATCCATATAATTTATATGGTGTATATACTAACCTTTGAAATTTCATATCACAAATATCATTATTACCATGACATTATATGTTTCATTTTAGGTTATTAATTCATAAGGATTTTGATTCAAATGATTCAACGTGGTATAGGACACTCTAGAATGATTATAAATTATTATCCCTAGGAATGTTATAATGATCATTCACTTATGTTTCCTTTCATCAATGTCAATTTTTTTTAAATATCCTCTATTTGGGAAATTTTGTATTTTATTCAATGGAGATATTTTATGTTAAGGCACATTATATATTAATTATAATGATTTCATTATATATGAGGAATGCTTTTGAAATGGAATAAATCTATAGTATATTGAGTTTAAATTAATGTAATGATGAAATATAATGAAAAATTTTCTAATGAATTAAAACATTTAATCATGTAAGAGGATGAATACATTCAAATGATCTTGTGTTATAAACGAAGAATTACTGGATAGGGAAATACGATTGAAGATCTCAGTATGATGTTGGAATCTAAGGAATAAGAAGTTAATAAGTTTCAATAATAGGTTTTATACTCCTAAGGAATATGAATGAAAAATAAAAAATCATTTAATGTAAAGCTAAGACTTTTAATTCTTTTAAAAAGGATTACAATAAGAATCTGGTGAAATATTTACCCACAAAAGATAATGTTTTATCTGATTTTTCTAATATTCCAGGTTCTCAAAAAAGTATAGGGAAATATTGGGTAGAAAAAGGATGTGATAAACCTATCACATCTATAAAATTTTAATACCACTCCAAAGGAATGATGGTCCACGTTAGGGGTATGTTAGAGTAGAATGAATCAATCAACCTCAACAATGTTTTAATAGAAAATGATCTTATTTCAATAGAAATTCATGATTTGGTGGTTATTTTTTCTGTTGTGGAATCTATGGGAACAATGTACATAATTTTCTAAACAATATACCCTTACTAGGAAATTGTTTTTATAAAAGTTTATGAAATAGTGAAAGTAAAATGAGAAACCTTCCTAACATTAAAAAATTGAAAAATGAGTTCTCAAGATGATAGAAACATTCCGGAAAAAATAAATTTGAATGTTTATAATATTTTTGTGAAATATGTGACAATGATGTTCATCATTCCCAAAACATGTATGACACTCCTTTCAAAACATGTTTCCTACAATGATAAAAATTTATTTGGAATGGAGAAAGTTATGGAAAGAGATTTTGGTATTGAGATATCATTGAAAGAAAGTAAAAAATAAAAACCATGGATATATCATATTGTTTATTAATTACACATGAAATTTGATTTAAATATCCCATTTAATATTTAATATGATGTTGGAGGAGTTTTTATATTTGGAATTTATTGTTTCTTAAAAATCATTAGAATCAGAATAGTAGAGATTGAAGCGGAAAAGTTAAAATCTAAGAAAGTCTTATTTTTTGATGGTATAAAACATAAATTACATAGTGTATGTAAAATTTGTGATGATGGAAAAGAATTTTTTTCAGAAAGTATTCTTGTATCATCATAAGTGTGAAAGACATAAAAATTATCCCAAATTTAAAATAAACTACTGGTAATCTTTTCCAAATGGGATAGTTTCATAAATTTTATTACTTGAGTGCTAAAGATGAAAATTAGTTGTGGCACTGAAGACTTGGACACCTTGGGGAGAAAATAATGAACAAAATTTATAAGGTTAATTATTTAATAAAATTTCCATAATTGAAAAGAAGATAAGAATATTTTTCTTTTACTTTTGGGAAAGTATGATGCTAATAAAAGTCATAAGAGTATTGAGATTCATTTTAGCAGACCTCATGAACTTATTCATTCTGATTTATTTGGGAAGATGAGGCATCAATAAAAAGTAGATTTATAATTTATCACTTTTATTTATTATTTAACTTATATGAAAATAATAATGTTTATCAAATATAAGTCATAGTCCATGTAAATTTTTATTTTTTTCAAAAAGGAAGTTGAGAAATAAAATGAGGATTATATAAAGTAGTTGAAAAATATATAATGGTTTTGAGTTCACAAATAGTTATTTTGAATCTTATCTATGAAAACATGGTATTAAAGATCATATAGTTGTCCATATACTACACATAAAAATGGATCAGTAGAAATAATGAATTAAATCTTAGTGAAAATGGGAATAAGTGTGTTAGAATAATAAAAATATTCAATGATCTATGAGAGAGAAACTATTAGTACTATTTTATATATTCAAAATAGATGTTTTTTGAGACCATAAATCAACATATCTCCTTATGAAATTTCATATTACAAAAAAATTCATTTATATACATCAATGTTTTACGAAATCCATGTTTTCTCAAAATAAAAAATTTGAATTTAGTAAAGTATGACGAGGATGATTAGGAAAAAAAATTAATGGTTATTCAATAAATGGAAGAAATTTAAAATAATGGATAAAACTTCTACAAAATATTGTGGAAACAGTTGATCTGAATGTAATTGAAAAAATATTCTTTAAAAAATATTTTTGAGAATGCTAAGGAGGGTAAACTTTAGATTTCCAAAAATAGTGAAAGTATTTCAAAACATCTTTATCCAGATTCATAAAATTCCTGTGATGTGGAATGTTTATATGTGAAAGAAAATTTGAAATTTGTTACTTTATAATATCATTTTGAGTCTCAAAACATTATTGGAATCCAAAAGGCTTCAATTCAAACAACAAAAACGTTAATATTAGATAATAAGACTTCAATTATCTCAAAATTTGAATCAGAATAAGTTTTATAATATTTTAAAAACAATGAATGTTTTGATGTTATAAATGAATAGCTAGATGAAATTGAAAAGGGTGAAACATGAGAACTAGTTTCAAAACCATAAAATAAAAATGTTATCATGAACAATTGGCTTTAAGAAAACATTTTAAATGTATATGGAGATGTATTTAGAATCAAATACAAGCCATTTTTTAAAGGCTATTCACTATAGAATGGTATGGATTTCGAAGAATAATTTTACCCAGTTACAAGATTAGAAACATTTAGAATGTTTCTTTTAGTGGTAGAACATCAAAATTAAAATATTCATCATATGGATATAATTATATTTTTTTAAATGATGAGATTAGGGAAAAAATTTATAGTGAACAAACTTTTGGGTTTCTACATGATGAGGATGAAAATAATGTTTGTAAACTGAAGAAATATCTTTATGGGAAAAAACTATCCCTATGTGCTTTGTATTCAAAACATTATTTTTTTGATAATGTAAAAAATTTCTTATGGAAACATTGATAGAAACATATATGTGAACAATTTTTTCTATGAATATATAATTGAAAATTTTTATGGGGATGATATAACTTTTGGTGGGGATAGAGAAGTTAATTTTAAAACATTGCAACAATAAATGATGACTAATTTTGAATTTTCAATGTTGGTAGAATCAAAATTGTTCGTTAGATTACTTGATTAAGAGAAATAAAAATACATTTTCTTATATTAGGAAATGTATTCAAGGGAATTATTAAAGAATTTTGTGGAGGAAGAAAATAAATAAGTAACTACTCATTTATCTATGAGAACAATGATGAATAATGTTGAGTCTAAAAAAAGTTTTAATCAGAATTATTTTCAGAAGGTGAAAAGATTTATTCTTTACTTTATAGCATCTTGACATGATATTGTTTATTCTATGACATTGTGTACCAGATACCAGAGTAATACAATATAATCACAAATGTTGGATGTAAAGTGAATTCTGAGATATGCAGAAGGAAAAAACATCACAAAGGTTATTATACAAAAGAAATTATGAGATAAAGTTTTACAGTTATATTGATGCTGATTGGGATGGAGATTTTAATAATATAAAATCAACCTCAGGAGGAAAATTAATCTTAGTTTAATATTGCATGTGTTGGAATAATACGAAATTTTTTTGTAACATTGAGTATAGGTGAACTTGAATATGTTGCAGCTACAAAGGATTATACTCAAATGATCTAGATGAGTGTTCAACTGGATGGTTTGAAATTAAAAGTTCATAATACATTAATGATACTCTGTTATAATTAAAGTGAAATTGAACTTTCTAAAAATATTTTTAAACCTTCATGATCAAAATAAATTGATATAATGTTTTACAGTATAAATTAGAGAGTTTCTATTGGATATTTTTTACTAGAATACATTTCAAATCATTATCATATTGTTGATATCTGTACAAAAGAAATATCAATGGAAATTATTGTGGAATCTAGGATGAAAAATCATGATTATCCCCCTCCCAAGTCTTACTAAACCTTATGTATAACTTACCCACTTTTCTTTGGACTATGTTGACAATGGGGGAAAGAACGTAACAATATTATGCTTTATTAGAAGTTTTTTACGTGTCATTATTTTATGGATATGAAATTATGATTATCATAAATATTGGGACTAAAAAAAATGTTAGGGATAGTTTCTCTTTACATGGATGAAAAATTATCCTTCCACATTGAGATAGAATTATTTCAAAAACAATACATTATCTAGTAGTGTGGTTTCAGGAGACTCTCATTTGAGAAATGATATTTTTTTGATAATATTAAAAAACATGATCTATTTATAAAAATTAAATTGTGAAAAAATTATGTCAGGTAAAAAAGTTGTTAACAAGGGTGTTCAATAAATTCAAAGGGGGATCTGGAATAACCATTATGATAAATTATGTTAATATTTTTTTTACTTGATGAAAACTGAACATTTTTATAAGATTGTCTTTGTTATTCATGAAATTAACATTGTTAATCATAATGAGATCAGTAAGAAAGTCAAATGATGCTGACTGTTAAAATAACCACATATGGTGAGAAATATTTCTTTTGTTTTCATTTCCAAAAATATGTTTCTGGGCATTGATTTTTTTGTATATGATAATGTAAGTAAAAATGACTTTGAAGAGGTTTTTTGAGGAAATTTGTGTTAAGAGTTAAAAAGTTCTCAAATTTTCTATAAACCAGATGAATATTGTTTCAATATGAATTTATAATAAATCAAGAAACATACTCATGATATAATATTTTTAATGATTTCCAGAATCATATTGATTTTATTAGTTCTAAAAATCATGATTTTTTTGTCAATGACTAATAGATAATAATGTTTGAGACATGTCAATGTTGTTGACTGGATTTATCATCAGATATATTTGATCATAATGAGGAATACATCATAATGGGGTTTCAATCATTATGGAATATACATCGGAGGTAACATATTTATGAAAGACGTAGAATATATGAAGCTGATTAAGTTTGAGGAAAATCTATGTTTTTAAGTGCATTCATTGTTGAATATTTTCCAACATTGTGAAAAAATCATCTTAATTATATTTCCATCATAACGAGAATTACATCATAATTAAGTGAAGAATAATGTCATATCATATTGAGATAATAAATAAATAGAAATCATGATGAGTTGAGAAGGATAATGAAATCATAATGAGATGAGAAAGAAACAAAATTTGTAATGATTTGAGAAGGAAACAGATTTGTAATGAGATTATATGGAAATAATTTTGTAATGAGTTGAAAAAGAAATAGATTCTTGATGAGATGATTAGGAAATAAATCATAATTAGCTGAGAAAGACACAAATCAAAATGAAACTTTAAAGAAAGGAATAGTGTAATGAGATTATTATGATGATGAATCAAAAAGAAGATTCCATTATTTTAAAAAAATTGAAGAGGTCAAACTTGAAATTTATTTTCCCTTATTTTTATCTCAAAGTCACCTATAAATAAATTCTCAAATAATTAATTCATTTTTAACTTTTCACATAAGTGTAATACGGGATTCCATGACTAAATAAAGAGGACGATATTAATGAATATAGGTATAGTGAGGAGTATCTGGTAGTTGAATGATTTTTTATCATATTGATCAAGATCATACGGAGGAACAAAATATTGAGTTCATCAGACATAGAACGATCATATTGAAAATTATCATTGATTTTGGGTAATGTAGACTGACAATTAATTCATAATACCAATTTTATTAGATCTAGGATCATTATATTGACTTAATTGGATCTTGCATCATCAAATTGATAAAATCACTTCTAGTAAAATCGAACATTGGATTCTGACCGAGATATTATGGAATAGTTTCAAAAAATTATTTATTCTATTATTTAGATCAATTTATTTATAAGAAATATTATAAACTTGTAGGATTCAGTGTAATCATTTCTATTAAGAGATAGAAGTTGTCTAATGGGAGTTGGAATAAGTTTTTTTCACATATTAATAATAGTGGATTTCTATATACCCATGGGAGTGGCTATAGAAATGTTGTAGATTCTCACAATATGGTCTAAAAATTTAAATAAAATGTTATTTAATCTCTTTCCTAATTTTTAATGGAAAATGTTTATAAGGAAATAAATATTAACAGGTTGTTGGGTTAGGTTTCTAAATGTTTAGAAACTCATAAAAACTGAACAACCAATTCAACCCCCATTCTCAGTTTTTATTCGATCCTTTGTAACATCAAAACCGCCATAATATTTCGTAATATACACATATTTTTCAAGATATCCATTAAATAATATTTATTATATATATATATATTTCATAAATGTTTTGTTACTTTTAGTCATCATTAGAAATTTAAATTCTAATAGCTTCCAACGTTGAAAATAGTGTAAATGTATCTCCAAATCAATGCATTTAACTTTAAATTACCCTTCGAATAAAATATCAGCCTTATTCCTAATGACCATGGCCCAATAAATTAGGATTTCATTGAAGATCCACTTGGTCCAAATAAAATTCATTTCATCAGGCCTTGGAACAATATCCAATATACAATTCTTTTTAATTTATGTTGTCTCATTGTTCCTAGAATCCACCGAATATATATATTCAAAGAGTTTTATAACTAATTTCTGATCAACATCAAAGATAAATTATGTTTGTTTTTTAAAATTGAACCTTCTTCTAGTTGTATTTTTTATGTTCTCATCGTCTCTCACATTATTTTTCTTATTTTCATAGGTGTAATAAGTTATCCATTATTTTTTACAAATTTTGTTAAAATTTTGAACATTTTTTTCAATAAAACTACTCTTCATAATATGCTAGATATAAATAAAAACATCCTACATAGAGTTTAAATTTAGGTTTCCTTTCTCCAATTTTCTATATCGATGTATTGTCACTTTATTTGAAAGATGATATTATGAAAATCATCAAGGTTATTCCTTAAAATTGTCAAATTTCATTCTAATGTGAATACCAAGATATCTTTAAAATTATCTTAGATAGATATTGAACATATCAACAGCTTCTGACTTATTCTTTAAGAAAAAATATAATTTTATTTCCCTTGAAAGCATCATCAAAAGTGGAATTATACAAGTACTATTTTATTTATTTTTGAATCATTAGACCATATTAATTTGAATTAATTAATTCAATATTCCATTTTTATTGTGTATCCACGATCTAATGATTCCCTTGAACCAATTTCCATTTATGAATGGTTGTATAAACCTGATGTTAAATCAAAAAATATATAGAAATTACATAATCATGTGTTCATTATATATTTTACTCAAATTATTTTTACCAATATGGAAAAATCTTATATCCCACATATCATTTTCTTCTTTGAAACTGAGTGAAAACGAATTCCTTGGATCTTCAATATTTTTTTCAATGATTCATTATATTATTTTAAAAACCTGTCCATCATAAATTATCTTAATGACACAAAAATTATTATAGAATATTTCCTCATTTACTTCATAAAATATATCACTAACACTCGATAAGTTATATTGATCACAAAAAAATAGAACATCATTTGAGTTTAGTCAGGATGGAACAATTTTAGATGAACCAATTCCTTTTATTCTAAAAGAGAATTTATTTTCAATGGTCACAACATTTAAATAATTTTAATAGAAATTATTTGAGATATTGGTATTTCTAGTTATATGTGAAGAGTACCCACTATCAATAATTTGGGTCTTCCTCTTCTGTTGGAATTTAAAGAAATATCCAAAAAAAATTATATTTTGATCATACATTTATGATTCTTGTTTTAATATTTATGAATTTATTGTTGTTGATCTTTAGGAATGGTCACTATCTCTTTAATATAGCAACCCTGGTAGTCACATCATACAAATGATTACTAAATTCCTTCAAACCTATTTTGATCTAAAATAATATATTCTTTTTTTATTCTATTATCATAAAATTTTTATTCCTACTATCTAAGACACACCCCATAAATACCATAATTTTCTGATTCAAGAGGAGTTTCATGTTATTCCATCATGAAATGTCTTTATGTTGGAATGTTTCACAGAACCATCAATAAGCCCTAAATCTAGATCTTCTATAAAACAGATGACTGCGTCTTTGAAAATATGTTGTAGATATTTAAATAAGACCTACCACATTTTGAATAGGTTTTGAGAAAAAATTATTCTTATGGTTCCTCTCAAAAAATCTAACTGAAATGGACCTCCATTGAGTGTTTTTTCATAACCATGGGGTTCCCAAAATTATTTATTAAAACAACTATATTAGGCTGTATATATTTTAAATTTTATGATTTAAAATATCTATAATATATAATATTATCAATAAATATTATAGATAATTATGGTATGATTAAACCATTCATCATCATCTTTAAAATAAATACGTTTAGTCTCTATTATATTACTCTCATCATTTAGGAACCTCAACTTATAATTATTATGTATTTCCTTTTGAGTTGTCATTTTCTTCTCAAATTCATTTATAATATTTTCTATCTCATAAACTATTACCCTGAGATGTTTGAAATATTTAATGTAATCATATTCCTTGTCCTTAATAATTTCTTCACATTATATATTCCATTATACTTCTATATTTTGTTCTCTGACTTCTTTCTTGAGTCTAGTATTTATTTCATGAAAAATATCACATTGTTCCCTCAGCATATGAATCATATAAGATTCATATCCTTCTTACTATTCATAATTAGAACTCTTAAAATTTCATTCATGATGATCTATGAAGAGGGTTTCTTTTCTTGCACAGTCATCCTATGACTCGCTACTTGAGAAATAGTTGACTTATCCATTTTTAATGAGTATGATTTTACATTTCCTATAAAATTCATTATATTTTATTTTAATAAAATTTATTGTATACTTTAGAGAATTTTTTTTATTCACTTACATAATGGTTTTCTTTCAATTTTTTCATCTAATTACATATATTTATTCTTTTTTCTAAAAATATGAATCAAAATATCCAATGCCTCGATGAAAAAAAACTATAATTGGTAGATTTCCATTATAGATTCATCTACAAATTTAATGTTCTTTATATATAAGATCCATTATTTACTTACGATTCATGTCACTCTCATTATTTTTTATAAAATAAAATGGGTGTAACACAATTATGCCTCTTTGATCATTAATGTTTTAAATGTTTAGAGAATAAATTCAACATTTTTACTTTTTTTTAAATGGTGCTTTTCTCATTTCGTGAAATAGGGGGTGTATTGTGCAGTTTATCAGGAGAGATATCTAAAATTTATTCTAGAGATGTAATCAATACATCAAATTTGTTGAGAATGTTTCTTGTTATTTTTATAACCATAATAGAATCCTATATTTTATCTCCAAATAAAATAATTTAACTCAAATTCTCATTTAAACTTATGAAATTTCCATAAACATTCTCATCTTCATCCATTCTGATATTTTCAAAATTTTCCTTATATATTTTCAATTATTATTCTCCTATTTTATGTTTTTTATCAAACATATTCTTTTTTATTCCACAATATCTTATCTGTCATCATCCCCATCACATTTTTGTATAAATCTTCAGATTCAGAGGATAATATGTAATTTCTTACATTGCCATCAACTTTTATATTTCTCTTATCTGGAAAAGTCATAGAAGCATATCATGAAATCGCTAGATAACCAATAGTGACAACATCAATCAATTATAACCCTTGTTATGGAAGATATATATAAATTGGATTCCTCCACATATGAAAATTATTTTTATCATAAAAATGAAGGAATGTAAAATGAAAAGTGTTCTGAATCTCGATAACAGTCTCCAGAAGAGTATAAAATCATGGAAACCTAGATATTCTAATAATGCATAAAAATATTATATCAATATGAATATATTATTAGGGGTTAATTTGTAAAACATGTTTATTTTAACCTCATTATTAATTAATCATTTTGAATAAAACCCTTGTAACGAATTATAGTTTTGAAGAAATCATAAACACTCTCTATTTCTAGAATGATATAAAATGGAAATAATAAAAGAAAATGATAAATTTACATGTTTTGATTCGGTTGTGAGGACCTAATCCATTTTATTATCAACATGTTGTTATTTTGAGGATTTTATTATCACTAATAATTATAGTTAATAAAATTTATGAACTATTTTTATATTATATCTTGATAGGTCATATTTACATAATATAAAAGCTAATTGGCTTTATTAACATGGGATTCAGAAATTCCTTAAAATATTTTTCCTTGATATTGAAATTTAAATGGATTTTAATGACCTTGTAGGATTACACATCATCAAATAGAAATACCTTATTCAAATAAAATATCAAAAACATAAATGAAAATATTCCAATATCATGGTTATTGATTTCATTCTAAAAATATCATGATAATTTTATCATGCATTAGATAATGCATTCATGTGACTAATTTATTTCATTTTCCCCATGTAAAAATATTATTTATCTTATTGATAACTTCTCCACCATTGAAAAGACCTACATGAAATTTTATGTACATAAAAGGGATCTCAATAATAATAAAAGTATAAAATTACTTCAATAAATATAACACGTATTTATAATCATAAATGAATCATAAAAAATATTTCAATATTCGAATTAAGGAAATCCCATGATCTATGGTAGAAGGACCGTTTCATTAAAATTAATCAATAGATTCCTAATTTATCACTTATTTTATCTTATTTGAAATTTGTTTAATATATTCACTTAAATACTATAGAGACTCAGGAATCAAACATCAATAATATATATCAAAATCTGCATTCCCATAACCTAGTTCTCCAAAAATAGTTTGGAAATCCATGTAAAGTAACATAATAGAAAGTGGTTATACAATAATTATCAATGCGGTTATCATTGATCCTCTAATAAATTTCAGAATAGGTTACATGGAAGTTATATATTTAAAAATTATATTACATTATACAATCAGATATGTGACTTCCAGAATTAGCTATGTCTCTTAATCGGCCATGTCATTCTCATACGGATTCATCTACGAGAGTCATTTCACTACAAAGAGAAATTGGATATGTGATTTTATTCTGTAGTTGAAAGAAAAATGTGAAGTGACTATGTATATACCCAACCCACCAAGGACCGCCTAGTTTTTGGAAGAATAAGTTACCATAACATTAATCTCATATCCTTAGTCCATGTTCTGGACATAAGAACTGATGAAATATTACTAAAATGGGTGGTAATTTTCAAATGTACACATATAGAAAAAACCAAACATATCTAGGAAAAAGTGAAAAGGCATAAAAAAGGAAAAAAATATAGAGTATAAACCATGCATGCAATATCCTCTAGTGAATAAAAAATTGGGTGTTGGTGTAATACAAAAAAATTAAATCGAAAAATACATTTACACCAAAAAATGATGTACTATCAAGAAAGAAACTATAATAGAAAATAGATGAGAGAGTATGAATCCTGATCTTAAAGACCCAACCACTACACATGGTAAATGTGACTGATTATATCAATGATTCTTAGAAATCACTGCTTATAATTACGTATTTTACATAACACACAACATGTGAGGGAAAATTCCATATACGGGTTAGTATTTGAATACCCAGTTAGATAACCTGAGATATAAAGAGGGAGTAATATACGACATGATAGAATTTGTATTCTCTACCCAAAATAAGAGGGAAACAAAACCCAAAAATATAGATATATTTTCTCATTAATGAATCCCTATAGGCAGAGAAAGGGGATCCCCATCTCCCTATCCATCCTAGGTTGATGAGTCTTCCTATATATCTAAGGGTACATTATCTATCCCCAACATCTAATGTTTCTGAAGATGTATCCCTGTGGATTACTCACACCTTTTCAATATCCCACATCATCATTGGGGAAAATATTCATGTAGAGGACCCTCCCCTTAGTACAATAAGGGGGTTCCACTCTATAAATTGATTGAGTACGAGGACTCTAGCATGTTAGGGGTGTCGATTCTACTTAGTTGGTTGAGGAATCATGACCTACTGTCGAAGGGGAGTCACTCAATTGGTAGAGGACCCAAATATAAATGCATTTGGGGGTTCCACGTAGAATGTATAGGACCCAAACTTTAGTGGTTCAGGTGATGGAGGTGACTATCAGTATGTAGAGGTAACATTCCCAACTATGTCAGGGGGTGCCACTCAGTTGGTAAAGGGAACATTCCTTGAAAGGTAAAATGTTGATATTAGAGTGATAGATATTATTATAAGAAAAATTAATCAAAGGTAAGTGATCTTTACAGCTCCAACCAATGTCTAAAATGCAAGAAACTATCAAATCCACCAAAACTATAACAGTACCCTCGATATTCTTCAAATTCTAGTGGTGAAATGATGTACTCATCCTCAATTCGGTCATAAATTCCTCCTACATGCCTCTCCAAAAGCATTATTTGAACCAAACATAGTGGTTCAAAACAATTTGTTAGGGAACCCCTTGAAGGAGGATGATATTCCACTTGTACAAATACTTGAAACTCTCCACCAAAATTTACCTCCTAATAGAAAGGATGTGATTCAACATGGTTAGTCTTTCAACTTTTAGTGAGATGGAATTGTGGTCTCTCAATACCAATAGATTATTTTTCATAAAAACCATGGTTATGCCATCCCATTTCCACTCTGTGATCTAAAGGGGTTGCAAAAACCTATCAGAACTTGTTTCTCAGCCTTCACATTATAATATGTGAGATAATGAGAGATGAAATTAGCAATGATTTGTATCATAACATCCCACTAAAAATACCACTGAAGGTATCTATACATATTACATATATTTTTATGCATAAAAAAGGTTAATTATAAAATTAAATCATCATGTTCTCTCACAAAATTCTAATTACCATCATCCATCCATTGAAAATTACTAAATTATTCCATCCTTCAAATAATATTTATGGTCAATATATTGAGGATATATTGTTTTGTACAACCTCAAAGATGATGTATCCCAAAAATTACTCCCTCAAAAGAAGTACAAGAGGAATATTGAAATCCATTGACTGCAGATAAAATGAAACCCTCTCCTCCACAAGTGTCGGGTGAAAACAATCAATCTTTATAGACACTTCATCCACCAGATGGGAATGCGACTTCCTTATAAGGGAATATTCAACCATGATTCCCATCCCATTAGTATATAAAATATAAATTTCCTAGTCCCACATGAAATACAATGGGTGCCTCTACCTCAGAGTTAGTTTACTTTGTGTTAATACATACCCGAGACACTGATGGATTGAGTAAAAAAAATTCTATCCCATAATATAGTACATCCACATGTTCATAGAGAATACTAAAACTTATATCTAAAGGAAATTAGTCATGTAGTTCAACATATGGGGTGTCAAATTCCTCGAAACATATGTGATCACTTCAAACATATACATAAGAATTCAATTGACCCCTTCTTCAGAGGAACCACCATACAAAACATATTTTGTTCCCCCAATATAAAATCCACACTCTTTATTTCATATTTAGACAAGATTTATTACATAAATATTAACATAATATGACAAATATGATCAAAATTTCTAGTTGTAGTTGGTGATTAGTACCATTATATAAAAAATTAAAACATGAAACACACATACTTATAGAAAACATCATTTACATGACCCCAACTTTCTTTCATACTTATCATATCATTGGTGAACCTGAGGATGTACCTAAGAAAAGGGTGACATAGAATGAACATTAAGGGAGTTGAAACATCAAAACACAATGAATAAAATACATTTTAAGAAATATATATATCAATTGAGCATAATAGTATCATGAATATGACATATCATGATTATCATAAGATTGAAATGTGGAAACAATAAAAAACACTACATCATAACCCCAAAGGAATATGGTAAAGCCATATCCTAATATAGTGGAAAATAACTATGAAGGAATATCGTAAACCCCTATACCAACATGATGTATATTTATATTAAACATTACCCAATGAATTGGAGCACTATTAGGGTGTCCCCTCCATAATCATTTCAATATCCAACATAAGTGTACCACATATATCATATATAAAGGATTAATTCAAAATCATCATTTATTCCATGATCTAGGTATATTGAATACATACATGTAAGTACTAAATAAACAAATATATGTAAATAAAAATTAATACCCTAGATAGAGTAATTGATATGGTATTCACTACACGAAGATTTTGGCATGGAAAACTGCAGTGCAATTTCAGCAGTATAACGATGTCATATAGAAATTCATAAATTGGGATGATGTGAGAGAAATTTGGTATATCATCATTTATATGTGGTATTTATAGTAATGGGATAATTAACGATAATATCCCAACATGTGAAATGAAATATAGATTCATAATATAAAAGAAATTCCTTATTAGAAATTAGAGGAGATAAATCCTTTATGGAATTTCAGCATAGTAACATGTGGGATTAAAGGATCAAAGGGGGGATAAATTGGAGTGAAAGGTATATCCCGTCATGTAAGCATAAAGTTTATAGTAAGGAGGTATAGAAAAAATATCCCAAATCCAGAAAATGGAAATTAGAATTCATGACATAAAAGAGGTGCTTGAAGAAATAAAATAGAGGGAGATCCCATACAGAATATCAGCATAGTAAAAGCTTAGGCAAGGGGAAAAATGGTAGAGGATAAATGATACATCATTAAAATAAAATAAATTTGATAGTGAGGTCATTATTAAATACTAATTTCAATGAAGGAAATTTAAATTAGAAGAACTACTCTCAATGAAATTGCTTGATTTCAAAGTTGAGGAGAGGAACACCGTACTTTGATGTGTGATCACAAAGGATTGGGAGAGGATTCTAAAGATATATATGGAGACTTAAGAGGAATCTAGGTAGTATTTGGAAGAGTTTGGTCATGATTCAAAGAGTTTTAGAGAGAAGGAATTTGTGATTGGGTGTGTTTATATAGTAATGGTGGGGGAATTCATTACTATTTTGGTTTTGGACCCTACACACTAAAATATTCAAATGCACAAACCATCCCATGGTTTCTAGAAAAGGGTTGTGGTTTTATTTTTTTTAAAATCCTAAGGTGTGAATATATTGAAATATTTCCTTTAATTATGTGGAGGTTGGCCACACTTTCAAGGAAATGCTTTGAAAATCATAAAATATTTTATATGTCTTCTAGGATTCACCAAGGCATTATAAAATAAATCAAATAGAAATAAAATTATATTATTTTATAGAAAAAATATATTTTCTAAAGATACCATTTATTTTATTTTATTACATCACTATTGGCTCATTAGGTTTTTATAAAACACATTATATATTATAACTTTTAACCAAAACATTGTCTGTCTTAGTCGATAATGAATTCCTTCTTCACAGAGATGCATATTTATGTTTTGGAGGAGTAGGAGAATATGAGTATATTATCATTATCTATTTATATATATATTCTTAATCCAAATAAACAGTAAATTGTGTGAGGTTCTAATGTTTCTGGAATTGGGGGAAATTTTTATGGTGGGGAGAAACCTTCCAAATGAACTATTGATAATGACGAGATCATACACATTCACGGACATGTGGTTATGACTCATTGAATTTAATAGGATATAATGCTTGAGTTTCATTACTATAATTGGTAGGTTCACCCTGTTTTGAAAAAAAATACCATAACCATCATAGATAGTATTGGTGGTAAGTAATGAAGAAGGGAACCACTGGTTTTGTGACCTGATACTACAAATATCAACTACTGAAGGCTAGGCATCAGTAGCATGTTGGTATTTTATATCCATTAAACATTATGGAATAGAAGTGTAATTAATTTAACATTAATTTAATAGTGGGTTGTTAAGGGTACCTTGAAATAATAAAGTGATATGAGTGATTGTGGACCGAATGAAAAATGATTCCCATTTATATCCTATGTTGGAGACTCTCATTTTTATCTATTTGGGTGAAATATATATTATGGAGATAGTTCTTTATCATATGGTTAATCATATATGAGTTTAATATCATGATCCATGTTGCACCACATACATATGGAAAGTGGTGTTGAAGTAACTGGGTACTCATTTTCTTTTGAGTATAGCCGTTAACCCACAGATCCATGGGAAATTAAAATGTATTATATAGGTGTTAGAGGATATTCTATGAGAATATATCTTGTATAATAATGGGACATGGGGGAAGATTCATGTTATAGTTGGGTTCTACTGAAAAACCATTTATTAAGTGAATATTCATATGGAACCATATGGGGATCTCTATGGAAGGACATGCAGATTACACTTATTATATATTGATGTGGAGAAAATGGAGTTGTTGTGGCCATGTATCATAAAAGAGACAATGGATAAGGATATTTTTATTTTGAATTATATGTATATGACCCAGATTTAAATGAAGTCAAATTATGACCATCATTATCTACCTATTGATTTTATAGTCGGTGATAGTGTGTTCCATCAGGTGTGGTTGAGATTGGGGAACCATAACATTCAGAAATAAGGAAATAAGTATTCCTGGTATATTTGGGTTCTCAATATTATTATGAGGATCATTATGGTAGAATATTGATTGTATCTTCTATATTGATATAGTTTTATTACTATGTATTATGTATGCCCCAAATTTGGAATTTTCAACCCGACCATTTTCATTTACTAGAGGTTGATGTGGTTGAGCTTGATGATGATGTTTCATTTGAGGAGCATCTGATTCATATTGTGGATCTTATAGATAAAAATATTTAATTTTATATTATTCCCGTCATAATTAATTAAATTTAATTGAGACCATTTTCAAGGATAATCATTATAGAAGGATGTTGATATATGGGTCTAATAGCTTGAACCATTAACATTGGATACTTATATTGGACCCATATGTGTTCTTTTCTAGAAATGGAGTATGGTTTATATTTTTTTTCAATACTCATATGGTTGACTATAGAGTGTAAAAGACAAGTTCTCTTATAGAATTGGAGAATCTCAATAGCATGATGGTTTTGTGGAAAGCTTTGCGAGAATGTAAAATCTCAATGAAGCATTAAGAATTGAGGAGAACTATGATGATATTTTTTAATGATCAATAAAATGTTATAGGGGATGTGGAGGATCACAAATTTCCTAAACTATAAATCAATGGATACCAAATTCACTTAAAAAATATTCCTAGAAAATCCCAAATCATTCTGATTTCATGAAGCTAGGTGAGATCGGTGAATTTTTTTATATGAATACTTGCGAATCATTAAAATTCATGATTACTCATGATGGATTATAATGGTTTTCAGCAAAGGATAGATTGCGATGATGGGGTATTTTTTTTGAATCATTGAGCAGTCCAGTGGTAGTTTGTTCTGTGATGGTTTGGTGATTTGTGAAGGTAGTGAGATTCGTGAAGGAGATTCATGAAAGGCAGTTTTAAATATCAGTTTTATAGTGAATATGGATTTAGATGTTCATCAAATCAGCTCTATAGTGAAATCCGAATCGCATTCTAGTCGTGGAAAAAGATTATAATTTCAATCCATTGAACAGTCCCTCATTTTAATAAATAGAGTAATAATTCACCCAACGTAGTGAGCAATGGGTAGTTGAAGGAAGTGTTATTAGGGACATACTGTGATATGCTGAAAATAAAATAGAGGTAGTATTACTATTAATAGTGACTATTTATGACCTCTTTTATTACACAACTGTTAAATATTAGTGTATTTTGGAATGACCGACAAACTATTGATATAGGCTTCTTAGACTATCCCTTAGTGGTGAACCATGTAAAACTAATGTGTTTTCATTATACATGTGAATGTCGGATTTCTGATCGAATCCATAATATTGGTTTAACAAGTTTCTACAAATGTAGGAATAAGACCCATCACATTAAAATAAAAAAATATAATCCTTGATTAACCCCTCCTCTCTTAGTGTATTATGGGTTCACACAACATAGTGATGTATAGGATGGTATATCGAGGATGAGTTGTCATTATGTGGGCGATAGTTTAAGATAATATCCCATTAATGAGGTATGATTTAGTATATTTTTACATTATTTTAATTAGTAAATGGATATTCTCACTAGAGTAGGAAAGGTATCAACAGTGTCCCTGAGGTTTCCTGCATAAAAATGAAGGGAAAAGGGACATACTCTTCACGAAACATAGTTGGATCAAATTTAGTAATAAATGTGAATAAATACCACATGGAATGTAGAACTAATGTGTAAGATTTATAAACAATTCATGGGGTGTCCTATAAACTATTCAAATATGGATCAATCCATTTACACAAATTATGCATTTTTTTAAAAAATTGTGACTTAGTTTACTCATACACATAGGAGGCCACATGGATGGCGTACATTTAAGCTTACCAGGTGGCCAAACCATGAACCTTATTGAAACATTAAATTATATGATTTACCAACAAGATCCATATATTATCTAACCTATTTTTACCCTCATTTCTTCTCCCGCGGCCTATGCTGAAAACCAAGATCTAAAAAGTCTTATATGGATAATTCTCATTTTACTAAAGGGAATTTTAGGAGATGTTTGTTTATATTCAATTCATTGAGAATTTGTCCAACTATTATTCCTTATATTTATCTATGATTCACACCATTTTTTCTCTCTTCTATCAAATCACATGTGAATTAATTCTTAGATGTTACATACCTTTTTTTTGGTCATTTCATTTGGAATCAAGGAATGAGGTGAGATTAGTGTTTTTCTATGGTAATATGGTAGGTGGTATACTATATTTCTCTAATATCCTTCACATTTATATTTTGTCTTTGGTAGATCCATTTTTATGTCATGATATACAATTATTTCCTTGAATATGAAATGTAAATATGCCCTTAAATTTATGTGTTAGGCCCTTCGTAGACTTGGTTTGGTATATTGATGATTAAAAAAGTAAAGACTAAGGACACCAATGGGGTGTTTCAATCCCATGAAAATGGATAAATGGGTTTAAATTATTAAATATATGATTATTTTATCCATATAGTTGTACTTATCATTTGGTGGGTCAGTATGAAAAAAGGGGTTATTTGGATTAATTCAAGATATCTAAGTGTTATAACATGGGAAAAGGAAAAAAGTGTAAATGTATAATGTTGAAGGATTATGTTGTTAAATTGATTTAGATATGTTTTAATGGGTACGTTATTTGAATCAAGGGTTTAAGAGATTTATTATAGAGTGGGGTTAAATATGTTTAATAAAAAACCATTTGAATAATCATAAATGATAGAGGTAAACTGTTGATTTTTTAAAGTGTTGAAAAGGAGAAGAGTGTCGAACATCTTAAGGTGTGGAACAATTAAATGATTACATAATATGAACATGGAGTTTTCCACCCTTTGGTAATGATGTTTGACATAAAACTCTTTATCCTTGATTAAGGTTGGCTGGAGATGATTCTCAATATATATTACTTGATATGATGGACATAACTCTCCTTATCCTTGGATGGGGTGTTGACATGACATTTTGGGAATTAAAAGAATTATACATGGTATAAGTACGTGGGATGATTTTCATTGGGGTCTATTTCTGAAATTATAAATAAATTTCCCTTTTATTTATAATATTTAACCACTAAATTTGACAATTCAGTCTACCTGCATAGATGACTTTTCAGAGGTTTGGGGACATAATGAAACCTAAGGGACAAAGTGACTAATTAATAAATGTTTATTTTGAAACATGTTTCATTATTTAAAATTTTCATTATTCCCTTTTTATTCTTCATAATCTATTAGTATATTTTTTATTACTTTAGATGGAATTAATGGAATCCTAGTGGGTTCTACTAATGACCTACTGGTGAATCCATTCGTACATGAGATGATATAATAGTTGTATGTCAAGATACGAAACAAATACCTATGATGTATGGGTTGGTATTTTGGGATGGTTCGTCAATGTGGGGACAATACTTTATGTCAGGACTGGATTTTAGGATTTTCAGCACGTCATTATTTTTGGGATTTCCTTTGACCTTTTACACTTATTTCCATGGCATGTTTTTTGTATTGGATTTTGGGAATTTAACTAGTTTTGGGATACAGATTTGTGATGCATGATTATTTTTGGTTATTGATAATTATAAATTTTTTATTATTTAATTTGATTTCATCTATTGTATTAATTTTTTAGAGAGGGTATAGTATACTCATCAACATTATTGGACCATTTCTTTTAGTCAGTAGCCTCTGAGAATGGGAATGCATGAAAGAGTACGACTAGTTAATTGGCTTGTGGCATCAGTTTAGTTGAACCTAGTCCCAGATCGTACAATCCCAATTAATGAATAATATATTTTATATATTTATAATTCCATGTAACATATTTATATAATTAAAACAAAACTTAAAATCAATCAAACAACCCTTATTTGTTTTATTTTATTTCATTTAATCTCATTAAATTATATTTTTGAAGAAAATATATTCATTCATGTGGATCATATCTCACCCAATTTTTTTAAATTAATGACCATATGAAATAAAATTAATCTATATGATTGGACATTATATGAAAAATTAGTTTTTTTGAAATGAATTTTACAAAATAAAATAAAAATAATAATTATAAATTAGTTCTACCATTCTGATATCAGTTGAATTATCTATGAAAATAAAAAGTGGAAATATGTGATGCCTATTTTAATTTTTTTTATCTAGATTCAATGGTACATTGCTAAATTCTATAAAATACTAATCAATTGTAATTTAAAATTAATTATTTAGATAAATTAAATACCTTGAGTGAGTAATTTTATTTTTTATTTCCCCTCAGTTTTATATCACCGTACTTTATTAATGATCATATTGAATTTTTCAACTCTTTATGAATCCAAATAATAATTCCTCCCGTGATATCCATATATAATCCATGAATATCTTAATGCATTTCTTAATATCATGGGTGCTAGTGGACAAGAATCAATTTATGCAAATTATTCATTCTTGATCATATATATAACATATTACATTATCTTTATTGATATTTGAGAGATATGGGAAGATATTTTATACTTTTCACTCCATGAATTTTAAGGAGAATTATATGATATGAGAATATCATTATAAATAAATGAAATATTTTTGTTTTATTATTTTTTAATACTAATTTCACATAAGACATTTTACATTAATTTAATCCTATAAAACCTCATGACCCAATCTTGAAATAACAATAATAAAATTATGATTTTAATTAATATGTATTAATCTGATTTAGTTTCATATATATTTATATATATAAATATTTATTTACATAAACAATATTAGAAATATATTTAGTAGATCATTTCTTTGATAAAAATTCATCTATAAATATTAGCAAAATTTTAATAATAATGTAATATTTATTTATTAAAATAAATATTATATTTAAATAACTTATAAATATATTATTTATATTAAATTATTTCTCTTATTAATAAATAAAAGGATGTTATATTTTCACATATGATGAATAAATAAATATTATATTTATTTATCATGAATCTAAATAATAGATAAAATCTGAAAAAATTATTTTCAGCTTTAATACTATCATGATTAAATTTTCAATCAATATGGATTAAATAAATACTATTAAAAAATGGGATTAAATTAATTATCAAATTTTTTTAATTGAATATGATGATCTTCTCGATACACTTAGTATGTGGCTTTCTAGGCTACATTGTATGTAGTAGTAAGTTAAACCATTAGACTAATAACAATATCTTAAAATAGTTCTTGCCATTGAAAAAAAGTTTACCATTCCTATGAACACTATTGTGTAATAAAATCCCTTTGTAAATAGATATCACATAAAAAAGGATGTGTACCTATGTAATCAATTTCTATTTAATTTAAAATGTCCATGGAATAAATAAATAAACATCAAAATTAGAAAAATGGAAAAATAAATATTCTTCCCTAACTCAGAAGTTATAAATAGAATTTTAACCATTTATTCATTTTTATAGTTTTCATGATGAACCTTCCATAAGATACTTCACAATAGGTACATACATTACATTTTCGATCATGCCTTTAAGAATGAAACTCATGATATAAATTTATAATGATCTCATGTCTAAGTACATATATAGACACACATGAATAGGATCATCCAATGGAAGATTAAATATAAAATGGTTTTATTAGTGGAACTTCAATTGTGGCCTCTACTCTTGTAGATAACCATGTGTAAATATTATGGGAATAAATATTATAGCTTATGAGACCCTAACACTCTATTTTTAAGCATCATCTTTTCATGTCTAATTGATATAATTAGATAAATATATATACATTTATGGATAACAATGGGGAATCTCTAGGATATCACTATAATAATGAAATTTTATAAAATATTTATTTTAAAAATACTTTGAGGAAATTATTATAATATTTTTATAAAAACAGATTCAGAATGTGTTAAGAATATTGTCTAAAATATTAAATTTCATGATAAAATTTTCATAAGGAAAAAAAGGAATGTTGGTAGAATCAATATAAATAGTAATTAATATCTTTATAAATAATGAGTTTCTCATTTAATGGATATTCTTTTATACATTGAGAGATTTTTTATAATTTTGGTCCACTCCAAAGGGGATATAATATAAAAAGATAGAAATAACCCTCTTCAGCTTTAATTTATGTATGTGAAAATTTTTAATTGATTTTATAATTTTTTAATTGTTAGATTTTTTAGATTAATATGATCAAATATCATATGAGACCATAACAATGTGGGTGACTAAAAAACTATTGGGAAATATATTTTAAGTAAAGTGAAGAATATGATAAAAAATTAAGATATATGTTAATTGGTGATGTTACATTAAATACATGTAATAATGAAATGATTTATTATTCATTAAGTAGTCGTTATTCCTCTCATAATAAATGGATCATAAAATTACTATGTTATTTAAAACATAAAGTGAATATAAAATAAAACTATATAAATTATAGTTACATTAAAATAAAATGAATAGGAAAAGTAGATATTGGTGCCCAAGACATCTCAATTTATGTTTAATTATTTTAGAATGAATAAAAATAAAACATATTATATGTTAATTAATTGGGTTAAATTTGACATGATATTAATATTTTAAAATGTAAATATAAGATCAAAATAAATAATTAAAATATTTTTATATGTTATAGGAATACTGTTGAACAAAATAATATAATTTGATATCAGCGATTTTGTACTTTTTTTCCAAAATATGAGTATAATATATGGTAAAAAACTTTGAAATTTAAATCAACGAACTTTTTAGAAACATAATGTCTCTCCTTGTAATAGTCCTAAATTTTATGAGAAGATCATATGGATCTCTAGTGCATTCCCCAATCAACAGATTATAGAAACTAACAATGATGGTCTAAAAATATGGCTTGCATTGTGATTTACCATTGAATGTATTATCTCAATGACCATCAATGTGAAAAAGTTTGAATGATAAAATATAGTATAATATAAAACAAAGAACCAAAAAATAATGATGTAAATTATTCCTAGTTTTGAAAATAATGTCATATATATATATAAATATTATCCACAACCTAAGTGAACATATCAATAGGAAATTTTAAAAATTAACCTAAATAAATTTCTGAAGAAAAAAATGTTATATAACTACAAACACTATATAAATCAGTAAAATGGTTTCAAAAAACAACACCAAGATATATAGATTCCATGCCACTGATTTCATGATGAAATTTTCGGTTTGTATGCATACGATATTTATACACGTGTGATTTGGGAATACACTCTTTAGGATTCGACTAGAGACCCTAAATTTGTCCAAGTGTCAATAATGCTTAATGGAAAATAATGTAATTATATATAATGAATTTAAAACATAAAACATGGAAAAAACAAATTATATTCAAGTTCATACCAATCCACCCAACTACATGATAAACAATATTAAAAAAAATTGCTGACTACCAAATAGCTATATCAAATAATCTTGTAGAAAAACAAATAGATTAAAATGTAATATAGTAATATACCTGGTTACCAATCATTATCAATAATATCATAGAATATACAAGCACAATTCATAATTATTATCATAGAGAGAATCACGTATTACCAGGAATCATAAATAAGGATGTGGAATTTAAGAACACTATTTAACATAACTGAATATATCCTAGCCACAAACCCTTATCAACCATAAAAACATGTTACCATATCTAAACACTCCTAATGAAAATATTATTTATTATATATCGCTAATTTTATCATATTACTCACATTATAAAACAATTTAAATATTTAAATCATTTATAAAACCCCATTTTTATTATTATCAATGAAAACATTCATTTCATGAATAATTATTAAACAATTATTAACATAAAAATATTCTATAATTTGTAGTCATGAATTTTGTATGTAACCACAGTTTATAAAATTCAAAAAAAAATATTCTTCACATAATCACTATTTAACATTATCTTCATCATTGTGAATATCATCTTATAATTTATCCCTAATTAATCATTAAACATTACCACCATCTATCACATAAACTATAAAATTTAGTAGCTAATTAAGTATGAAATTTAAATTTATATCATATTAATTCATCAAAACAACTCCTTATATGTATATAATATTTTTAGTTATATTTAAAAACATTGTAGATATATTAACACTTAAAAAATAAACATACACAGAAGACCATCAATAAGAATCAAGAATGTGATCTAGTTCACATATGTGATCTCTGATTTGATACTTTTATAAGGAATGGAGACTCAATTACAATAAAATAAATAGTGATTAATAAATCTACAAAACTACAATTAAAATAATGCAATTATGAAACAATGCATCACAACTGAAATAAAATAATATTAGACCATTGGGTATTCAATTAAATTATCATCAAATATCCAACATAATTGACATATCGTGCTTGTATAATGAAATAAGAGAGTTATAAGTTGATGGACGATGAGATAATTTAAATTTTTTTATATCTAATTTATTATTATATTAAGGATATACCGTAGATTAAAATCACGATTAATGATGTGATGTAGATGAAAATGTCCTCAAAAAAAATTTGGATCTAGAAAACCATTACAGTTATTTTGGAACTTTAGTAGAATCCATATGATCCACTAGGTAAATTTGGTTACCACTAGACACTGTATAGTTTCTACATGACTATCTAGAGAAAAATATATTATTTTACATTTATTAAAGTCTATCTTCTACACACTATAGATGTGTTGGTCATCATATTATAAACAACAATTTAAAAAATGTATAGTCTCTAAAATTCATTCTCCTCTTACTCTAACATTAAAATTAAATAAAAAACCACTGAGTAATAATGTAAAATAGAAAACACAAAAATATATATATATATTTAAAAAATTAACCAGTAATATTATTTTCCATGAGAAGCATCTTTGCGGATCTCATGCACAATATTTTGGCCATTAACATATCATTTCTAAATTGTATTGCAATTTATGCTTTTAAACCTGATAATACTTTTATAATATAATAACAAGTGGAATGATAATACAATAAAGGCTATTCTTATCCCAATCAAAAGTACACTTCAGATTATTAATAAATGGTAATTCTACCACGAATTTGACTGCTTAAAAATTTTCAACAATAGGTTTCACTGATATATAAAAAATTAATGTCCATGTGTATAAAATATCTAAATAACCAATAAATATTAAAACTAAACAATATAAATAAGGATATCAAACTATCTTATAGATTGAAGTGTTAACATTATCTTTTTTTAAAACTTGTGTTCTCTCAATCAACTAAAAATTAAATGGACCATTGGATCAAAAAAGTTGGATTATAAACTGCATTTCTACGCAATATTATATGATTTATATCTAATATGAGTCATTTATAATGAAATTATGAGAAAATAAACTTTTTCAATAGTATCACGATCATGATAGTCCAAAGGAAGTATAACTTACCACTATCCATATAGAAGAATATTAATATATGTTGTTTCAAATAAAAATCTTTAAATGGGTTTATCTTGATAGATATCTTATTGTTATTATTATATGAATTCATAACTATGTCTAGTTAATCATTACAATCTCTATCTGAATGAAAAATATAAGAATGTAAAATGCCTTCAAGAATCAATATAGTGTGCTCATATTTTCACTATGTCTATAGATAATACACAGTTCTCTATTTCTCATGAATACCTAAATCAATATATAAAAAATTATAGATATAAAAAGTGAATATTTCCTCCTAATATAACTAAATACTATTGATTACACAATAAAATATAATGGTTTTTTTCATATAAACTTTTCCGCACTCTCAACTATTTATCCTCTTACGTCAGTATGAAATGGGTCACTAGCATCAGCACATTGTATATAATATCTTTTTTATTATGTCATAAAAATTATCAGAAAATATATGATAGCCTGATACCATTTCAACATTATAACATGAATAAAAAAACAAAATTGTAAGTGTAACACCCTAAGGTTTTAAATTATATTTTCATTCCAAACCTATTGTGTTCAATATCTTTCTTCACACACGACACCAGACCCGAAAAATTCATCTAATAGAATATTACTTTAAAAATGTTTTAATTTAATTTTAGTGTAAAAATAAAGGTAACTAAATTATAAAATATATTTTGAAATAAAAATAAATTTTACTATAATAAGAAATAATTGATAAAATTCAATTAGTCTATATAAGTTACTAACAAGACTAATTTATTATTAAAAATATAACAATGTTTAAATTATATTTTTTTGTAATATTTGAATATAATCAATATATTATTGATAAAATATATTATTTCTATCCATAAAATTTTGTAACCCATTTTAATTATTATAGGATGTTAAATGATAAAAATAATAGTTATTATTTTTATAAGATGTTTTCCTCTGAACACAATTATCATTATATATTTTTGTTTTTATAAAAAAGTTAAATTCTAAAATTTTATAATTTTAATTTGAAAAAATTTACTTCATTTTTTTATAGATTAAAAATATTATCAGAAGATGTTTTTTATTTTTTAAATTTAAATGATTTTAACATGAATGTGGAAAAATACATTTTTTCTAATGTTATATTGTTTATTGACATAAAATAAGTAATTAGAATAGATATACATATACAACATATTACATGATCAAGGAAATATATAGTGATTAAAAATATCGATTTCAAAATACTATTATGGTTATATAATACTGTTATTTTACAATTTGTAAACATAATATATATTTAAAAATAGAAGAAACTCTTTTTGGACATTTATTTTAATTAAATATAATTTTGGTTAATGTAGTATTTTGATTGTTTTGAAAATTACCTAACTTTTTATTTATTTATAATAAGATAATATATGTCATTAAAATATAAATTAGTGGTAATTTTTTCTTAAATATAAATTTCTTGTTCAAAATTACACTTTTAATAAAAATGTGTTATGATGCCTGAAATATTGTAAAATTTAAAGATAATTTTAATTAAAATAGAATTGATGTTTGATATTATTGATCTCATATTTATAATATTTCGGGATAAATTAATTATAAACTATCATTGTATTTTTAGGGATTAAAAGTAAAATACTTATGTTACCATGATAAAAAATGGAAAAAGTGAAAAATCACAGAGTAGAAGATTGAGACATGAATAAAAGTTATCTAAAACCAATTAGCAGAGGATTTATCAAAATTATATCACACTAAGTTCAATTATTTATAACTTCAGTTCCCTTTTACCCCATAATAGTGAGACAATATTATTTAAATGTAGTGGGGCATCTAAAAATACAATTATCTTCATATATAATAGCGTGACACTTCACCCCCTTCAGGATACCCCATCCAAAAAAACATTCCTCATAAAAATAATTTATTATTTTACTCCTATAATCATATATCAATTACATAATACTATATTAAAAAATAAATATCCTAAGACGTCCATTTTAAAAGATATTTATGAGAGAAATCCTATGTTATCATGGTGACTATTTCTTACCCCTTAGTCTTATCGCCATAATATTCTACAAAAATATTTTTACAAAAACCTAAATAAAATGAAAATAGAATTATTAATATATATGAAGGATACTATATTATTTTATAGATCATTATTCAATCCTTTCTAACTAAGACGAAACAAAAAAACAACATATAGCATGCATATGTGCAGACTACCACCTCCACAAATCGATGCAGTCCATTTTTCAACACAACCTCTTATTGATAGTGAAATTGATGTATTTATGGAATTAATTTATTCTCTTTTTATAAATTATATATACTAAATTATAATTTATCACATTCCATGATTCCATCCCATTTTTTAGAAATGGACTTATTGATCACATGTACATGTGTAATACTGCCTCCAGGGATGAAAATGTTCATTTTCCATCAACACACTCATTAAATGGTTCTAAGTAAGAATTTAAGGAATTCAAAATATATCTATGACTTTTTAAAAATTATATTACATTATACTTGTATTATAAAATCTTACTACTCTATAACTCATTATAAAAACCTTTTATTTGGTCCAGTTTTACCACAAACATAAATGACATTATAATTTTAATATAATTAATGATTAAAGAATATTATATAAATATAATTTCATTTAATAATAAATTACATAATTTTTATTAGTAATTCATTATTTTTTTTACAGATATTTAATATACTTATTAATATACCACATTTCAATCAAAATGTACATTAAAAAAAGTTATAAATATTTCCCTTTTCAAAAACCATAACATTATTATTAAATAACATAAAAAAGGGTTATAATAAGTCATTGAATAAAATGAAAATGTAATTTCTCAGTTTATATGAATTGTGAACTTTTAACAAATACTTAATAACATACCCTATCATCATAGCACATATATGAAATAAAGAATCAAAATTTCATTAAACATGATGATGGAAATAAAAAAAACCTATGTAATATATTTATGATAATTTTTTTAAATTATGTTTATAGTGGTTTGTAGATATTAATAAGAATATGAAATAAGATAATAAGTGAGTTATTTTTTATAGATATGATTCAAATGCTTTAGTTAAAGTCATAAATTAAGGTAATCGTTTCATATCTCAGTTATCACACTTTGACAAATATATCTTATTATAAAATATATTTTGTATTTTTTTATGGTGTATCCACTACACCTATAATATTTTTTTATCATGATACTATCATTATTTCTGATATTTAATGATTCATTTGAAATGATATCAATCAAGGGGATTTTATTTGAATGTTTCTAAATCCATATGTTCAATTTGTTCTTATTTTCAATTCTAGGAGACATGTTTGATATTGTGAACCATTTTTTATTTTATATGGTCTATTCACCAGCCCATATCATTCAAGTATAATTAAATTCTTTCATTTCATTAAATTTTTATTCCATGGTATTATCTTTGAATATCACGTTACCATTACCATATGGGTGTTCTAATCTAAATTTTACATTATTTATATTTAAATTGTATCCACTACATGTGTCCTTTTTATGGTGTATCTATTGGCCATGTATTAATTTTGAAATCCACTCAATCTCTCTTCCATTGCTGGATTAAATACAAGGAAAACATTACAACTTTTTCATTCCTCATCATGCACAATATATAAGCATGCTTATTCATCCAATACCTTCCATCTACAAATACCCTAATTTCTGTTTACATGAAGGGAATTCACCTAGATTCACATACATTGATCATCTAGGGAAATTGTGGACTTAACCATTCAACTATAGTTCTTTATGGTAACAGTCTGAGGACTCTTAAATATAATGATATATCACATATTCATTAAGAAAATATTGAAAATTAATATACTTTTTATTCATGTATGAATGTTAATTTACTACATAAGAATGATTCTTTTTATTTTTTTTATCCATCCACTATTTTTCTCTGGATTTCTGATTTTCATTTATTGATAAGAAATTTTTTTAGAAATATTTTTTTTGTCAGTAAAAAATTTTATTTATTTTAATGAAATGTTTATTATTGGTTATAATGATAATAATATCTTTATAGTAGTGAATTCACTCGACTAAAATAAGTAATGTGTGGGGATGAGTATTATAGATCCCATTGATTCATCATTTGGTCTCATGCGTCAAATGTTATGGTATTTAGTTTATATCCACCCAATGCAAGCTTGATTTCTTGGTTGAGGCCTTAAAAATAATATTTATGTATTGGTTATTTGATTTATGGTAATAATGAGGACTTGGTTTTGGGGATTGATGGTAATAAAAAATATTTATAACAATATATATTTTGAAACCATGAATTTAGTTATTTGGATACATCTGAGTTTTTTACTATTATATTTTACATGAATTTATTTATAGATAATATAATCAATAATATTAAATTATTTTAATAATATGTATTCCTTATATATTATCAATTCCATGATATATTCTAATATACATTTTACCTTAATTATCATTTGATCTCATTCATCTTCTTTTTTCAATTATTTAGGTAATGAATAAAAGTGATTTACAATATATTTATATATGATAACAATGTAAAAATAATTTTTTGAATATTTTGACAACTTATTATGGTTTATTTAATATCCTTGATTGGAAAAAATAAGTACATTTGGTGATAAAGGAATGTGTTTTTTATTTAAATGTTCTTTGTAACTCTCTAAAACTATATATATATAATCTCATTCAAATGTATGTGACATAATATTTGTAGTGATATAATAATTATCATTGGTTTAAATTAGTTTAAATAGAATAATTTCAAAGATGATATGTAAGGAATGTGTGTCTCCATAACTAATTCTCAGAGTGTCAGTCTAGGGAATCCTGGTTGTTCCCAGATACTCTTTCTTTTTCATATAATAGCTAAGGCATCATAAAATAAATACCACAACATCTCTCTCCATCACATTCCAATATTTTTTTTTGGATAATTATGTATAATGGAAAAACTAATTGAAAATAATAACCATGATATCAAAATAACATGTAAAAAATATCTCATGCATGTGATCAATCCATTTCGAACCTATTAACATTAAATAAAGAGTTAACATCTAATATCTTTTATTATATTATTTACCATCCATGGGACACGTATTTAATTAATTGGAGATTAAAATAAAATCATTAAATCTCTTTAATTTTCTATAATAATGATGAAGTAATATTATAAGCTTATAAAACCCTTTGGTCCAATTCTGTAGACACATCTATATTTAACATTAAGAATAAAAACATTTTATTCCATTCATATATATATATTGATTTTATACTTATAATTGTGTTTTATAACACAGAGGATTAATCAAAAAATAAATATTTTAATAGAAATACACAATCATGATGTCAAAATAATAAAAGTACTATTCTCACATCCTAAGTTGTGTAATAGGTTATCATTAATAAAAAAATTAATTTAAACTCACATAGTTAAAATAAAAAACTCTCCCAATGTAGGTAGTGTCTCTAATAGTTAAAATCACATACTACCATTATTAACTCAATGATCATGAGTCGAGTAATTATTCATTAGATTCATAATATTTATAGATTTTCAATCTATAAATAAATACTCTTGCATCAAGTAATAATTTAGTCCTAATCGTAAAACATCATAATATAAAATCTAATTACAAAATGAAAAGAGTAAAATATGAATTATTTCTAATGTGTATATCCTATATTTTTTTGAAACACAACAACACATCAATCATATGGTTTTAATTTCACCCCTTCATAGTTAAACTTATAATTATCACTACTAATTGGGGAAATCATAAATGATAAACTGATAGTATCTAGTGTGTCTTAGATAAATTATGTTCTCAGAAAAATTATTTGGTGATATTTATGTTATTACCATTGTTTTCCGAATTATATCAATAAAAATAATAAATTATAACACAATATTTCCAAAACATTACGTAAATGTAATTTATAAGTTGTGTTTTGAGAAATATGAAAAATTAAATGGTTATTCAATATATATTGCCTAATTTTAAAATACATACAATGTTTATGTTGTGATTAAGTGTATAATAGAAATTTAGTAACAAACTCAATCCCAATGGTGACTTTACTGGGAAAAAACAACAAATTGATCAAATGTAGAAATTATTATTGATAATATATCATACCTAATGACATATTTGAGAATTAAGAATATACAACTCAAATATTGAACATTGTCATTGGAATTTCCTCTAACAACACTATATACTAATTAAAAATTAATTAATTATTAATCGTATAGAACCATTGAGGTGAACATAACGTATTAAAAAGATCATCCATCCAAGATAATGTATATCTATTTTAAAATAATTTCAATATTTTAATTTTTATAATATTCACATATCACTAATCTCAAATTGTCCTGGATGAAATAATACATTGAACCTCCTATGAGAGAAATACTCTTTCAATAAACCCCTTTTTATCAATATCCACCAACTTAATATTTATGTCTCAAAGATCATATAGAAAAATATGATATGGGGGAATAAAAATACACTTGATATCAGGTAGAAATGATACAAATGACACTATCTATCTCTCAATAATGAAAATCTTATGATATCATAAGGAAAAAACTAAAAAATGAGAAAAAAATATATACAAAAAACACCACTCACAACCCCTTCAATAAAACTAATATATACCCCATCTATATTTTAAGTAATGTTTCTTAGTTTCCATAAATTAAAACTAGTTTGGATAGTCTAATAATATAATTCCACATTAAATTTAAAAGAAATGTCCTTAAAAGTAATATAAGTAATCAGTCATTAATAATCCTTGATACTATATCATAAATATATAAATAAATATATACATCAAATCACATAATATATAGATATATCTATGGTATATAAATTGTAATTATTTCTAAAATCCTTAAGGATGATAGTGATGATAAATATGTCCTGATTGAATCTAAATTCATTTTTAGGATAGAATCAACTATCATCAACCTATAAAATAGATCCCCATTTAAGGAAATGTCAAAAACCAATGTGGGATGAAATAATGGAATAAAATACCCCAGTATAAAATAGAACATTATAAAATGTAGGATTGATTTTCATAATTCCACTAACTGTAAAATATCCATCGCCAAAAACCACTATCACTCATTCACTTATAAATAACGTAAAATAACATCTTGTTATTTCCTATTAATAAGTAACATGATGGCCTTGAGAAACACCATGTTGGGACCAGCCCTATGATCCTCTACCATTATCTCATCTATATCTCTTAGGGGAATGTAGATTTTAAATTACTAAGATACTCTCATTTAGAAATGATATTTTAGAAGAAAAAAATTAAAATCTTATCCACCACTCCTATAAAAACATAGTGAACATTTGACACTCTATCAGCTCGCTGGGGCACCAAAATCTATTAAATCATTATTTAACACACTAATTATTAGAAATTACCACTAAATAATCATTCAAATGATGGTAATAGTTCCAGTGCTATGATTCTTGTTGTATCATCGTTCAAAGAACCCTGTAATTGTATTTATATTGAACAATGTAGGATACCATTGAGGTGAAATTCATAAGATTATTTTCACTCACATTTTGTTATTATAAAATAATTATATATTTCATCAATAAATTTTTGATTGTTAAAGGAATTTGACAATAAAATTAATTAAATAAGTAAATATTATAAGTGTTATAATAGTGAGAGAAAAATATAATCTATTTTATAATATATAAAATGTGACAATCTAATAAAAAACATCATTAAATAAAATCTACAAATAAAGTGGTAATTTTATACCTCATTTGATTACAATAATGTTTAAAATAATATAATAAACTTACAATTATCAATTTTATTCATTCACAATTAAAATGTTTTCATAAAAAAATATATGATAAATATATCTTATTAATGTTTTTAGTGATTTCAGTGGTATATGGATACATTTGGAGGTATGAAACCATTATTTATTATTGAGATAACTCAATCAATCCCATTGTTCATGGAAATTCATCATAAATAATTTTTTATTCTTATTTTATGTTTTTTCTTAAATTTTATTGACTGTTATTCGAGTTGAACTTTTTATTATTTCCTTTAACTTATGATGGGTATATAATAAGTCCTAAAAATCCTTGTAGTGATATTATGGAAATTACTGAAGAAGAATAGTCAAGTTAATGATTTGAAAATTGAATGTAGTTTTCTATTTTTCTAGAACCTTGTCTTAGTTTATAAAGACAACACGTTTTTAATTTTGTTTATAAAAAATCCAAATATTTTTTAAATAAAAATCATGTGTTAGAAAAACATTTATAGAAAATTTAATATTTATGGGAAAAAATTATGGTTTTTATTATAATAAAGAGGATTTCATTTGAATGCTACCATATCATGATGTCCTGACCAAAGCATCATGTTATATGAAAATGATATTTCAAAAAGGAAAGAATGAACCACAAAGAATATTGATTGGTCAAGGTGAAAAGACCCAAAATATCATTAATGGAAGTCCATCTTGATCTAATTAAATGTCTTCTTATGTAAAATTTTTATAAAAAATTTCATATTATTTGGTTTTAGGTTTTTTTATTTTAAAAACTTTTTATGAATTGTGACTGTTGTTAATATAGTCGTTGAATAGTGATAACATGATTATTATAAATATAGGGCTTTAACAAATACAATTTACTCAGAAAAAAGAAGCAATGGTCTCATCTATTAGACTTGCCCCATATGAAGACCATTTGTCAGATATCGGAAAGGATGTGGCATCATTGTGCTTCTCTCTTGACCAAGCCCAAGTCGATCTTGAATAAATTAAGCTTGAGTGGAACCTCCGACAAGAAAAGTGGAAGTTGATAGAGATTACTACCTGAGAAATGTTATCCGAGCCACCCCAAGAGTCGGTCACCATCACACACTATACTCTTCAGTCTTATGTGGGTGTTATAAGGGGTTATTTAACAAGATATTAGCACTATGGTTCTGTATATTATTTTTGTATATAATAATTAATATACTTTCATTTTATTATTGATTAATTGTAAATAGTTTTTAAAGCACAAATAGTATTTTTAGTTAATGTTCAACTATGAAATATATTTTTATTAATTAATGGATTTTTGAAATAAATAATTTTTTAATAAAATATTATTATCATTAAATTATTCTTTATTAAATATAAATTATCGTATAAATTTATGAATGAAATTGTTATTTTTTAGAAGGTTTGAAAACCATTTTTGTCAAAACCCAAGAATTTTTTACAAATGATTGTTTTTATTTTAAAGTCAAAATTAACATATTTAAAAAATTATTTAGATAAAATTAATATTATTTATAGAATATAGAAGTCTAAATTATCCAATGATGAATTTTTCATAAATTCTTGAGACAGTAAAATTTTTGGGTAAAAATTAAATACAATTTAAATATATAATGTTTTTTATGACCTCATAATGACCAAATAGTGATGCGATAAAATACTATAAACTTTATGTTCGTCCAATATATGTTTTACCATTAATGTAATGTGATTTTGGGTTTGTTTGATTTTTTTACAAAGCTTTAGTGGACCCTTCAAGACTTATTAAACATTTTGTCTTATTAAAATGTTTTCCTTGGGAGTTTGACTCTCCTCTACAAAAGCAACCCCATTATTTTAATATGTTCAGACTTTGGACAAAAGAAATATCGTTTTCCACTTCCCTATTCCAATAACCATGGGAAAAAACCATGTTATGTTTTGTGGTTTGGAATAGTTTAATGTGATGTGTCCCAAACCCAAATAATAAAGAATTCCCTCACCTTTCCTATATAAACCCACCCAAGCTACCACTTCCTCCTCACTAAAAGACTTTGTAGTTTTTTCAAAATCATTAATCCTCACTATAGAATCCTCCCAAGGTGCCCCAAGCTCCCATGAAGCCTCTCTCAAGCCTGTCTCAAGCCTTTGGAAGCACACTACAAAGTAAGGATTTTTATTCCTTTCTCATTTTTATCCAATATTATTTAAATTGTTATTCCATTTATATTTCAATTATAAATTTTTGGGTATGGTTTATCACCTTCCCCATGCTTCCCTATTTATATTTAAATTATAGGAGACCCCATTATCTCTCATTAAATTCCTCTAATGTTCACCTGTTACTATGCTGAAATTCTGAAAGGAATTTCCCTCTCTTCATTTACATTTAGAATATTATTTTGTATCCTGAATCTATATTCCATTAAATTTGTAGGGACATGTCTCTATATGACCCCATTACTTTCCATGTAATTTAAATATTATGAGACACCTATTTCTCTCTCATCAACCATTTTTTTTTTGAGTTTTTATGTCCTGTTGTTATGCTGCCCAAATTGCACCGCGGTTTTCCAAGAAAAAATCATTATGCAGTGAATACCATGACCATTTCTCTATCAAAGGTATTAAACATTATGAACATTTGCTTATTGTTTAATGAGATTCATGTATGTATTCCACAGTCATTTTTCGTGGAATAAAAGTTTATGTTTAATGATTCAATGTTTTATGATCCATCTAGCACACTTATACATGAAATGAAATTTTTAAGAAGGGTGTGCCCTTAGAGCACTCCAATGAATTGGTTAATGTATATTATCATGATATTTCATGTGAAATGGGTATTTAATCATTCTAATTCAATTGAAATGAGGGTTTACTCATGATCCATGTGCAATGAGGATTTACTCATGCTCCATGTGCAATGAGCCTTGGCACATTGAATTTTCCATGTTAAGTGTTGTTGCCACAATTCCATGTTATGATTATCATGAATTATAATTACATTATTTTTATGCTTCTCTGGTTCTATATTGATATTATTATTGTATATAATGTATTATATTACTCATTTTATTCCATTTTTATTTCCTTATTAGGATTTATAGCTGACCCTTTTCTTATGCATGTCCTAAGGTTATCCCATGCAGTTCAAAGTACGAGGGAATGTAATGGTCATGTAAAGGATTTTTTCTATAAATATGTTGTCTTTTAGGTTTTAAGTTGTTATGTAATGATCTTAAGCCCCAATGAGACTATACATATCAATCTTCATTATTTTATCAAGTGATGTTTATGTAATAAATTATATTTAATTGTGTAATAAATGATAAGGGTTGTCAAAGTTGCTATTAGTGGATAGGTTTATTTATTTTTGGAATTAAGATTAGAAACCCCTATTAAATCCATAGAGACAAGACTATGTATAATAAAAAAATCCCTAAGTTTCAGTGAGTACTTATTAAGTGGTTTATCAAGAAATTACATCTCTGTCTGGATACGAGCAGGTGGAGGCGGCTCTGGAAGAAATGTATCCTAGGGGTAAAAACCGAAAACAAAGATTTGAGCTTGACTAGAATGGATTGGTGCACGAAAACGGGCCTTGATTAACTCTTGTTTATGATACTCCCAGGGGATATACTTTTGTAAATTCACATGCTTAGTATGAAGCATTATTAAGGGACAAAAAAATGACCTAAGAATTTATGATAGAAAGTAGATCATTGATAATATAGACTAATGAAAATAGATTCATATGTTAACGAAATAAATGTTATTTATAAGTCATCAGTTTTTTCCTTGTGATACCCTTTATGTGTTACCCTTGAATTTCCTTTTATTTTAACCAATGGCCTATAATAGGAGGACTCAGGCTAACAACCGATGTAAAGATCAATGTGATGACTGTACTAATGAGATGCCCAATCCAATGGGAGCAGGAATCATGAACATTGTCATGATTCTATCTACGATAACTCATGCTTTGAATAGAAACATGGTTCAAGAAGAACGTTCTACCCCACTAAGAAAGAAAAAGTTGAAATCGAGAGCATCATGAGACAAAGGCCTGTTACATTCAATGGTTCATCCAATCCCTCAATCTATGAACAATGGATTAACTCCATTGAAAAAATATTCCCCATCCTTCAATGCTATAGACAAGAGAAGGTTCTCTTGGATTGTTATCGTATGGATGGAGAAGCTGATAAGTGGTGGATGTTGATCAAAAATACGAAGCCTTAGGAGGATATCAAGGTGTTGGAATGGAAGAATTTCCGAAATATTTTTTTTTTGATAAATATTTTCCACGCACCCTCCGGTATAATATGGAAAGTGAATTTCAATCCCTTAAGAAAAAAGGTGATGAATCTATTTGATTGTACACAACAAACTTCACAAGGCATGCATGATACGCTTCTGACTTTATCGTTACCCCCAAAATACAACGTTTACCTCTTCTTTAGTGGGCTGAAACCTATCCTGCGGAAAGCACTGGTGATCCATGACTTCTAGAGCTATGAGGAAATTGCTTGATGTTCCCTCACAGTAGAAATAGAGATTGAAGAATCTCAGGGGTATCATGGGTATAATAAGAGTAATGTGGACATAAATGCTGGAGGTCTGATGAATAAATTCAATGGTGCTAAGTAGATCCAACACTCCACTTTATAAAGGTGCGGAAAGAAGCAGTCTTGAAATTGTTTGAGGGGGACTAGGAAATGCTTTAGGCGTGGAAGAGAAGGGAACCCTGCGGTTAACTGTCGGTGAGAACGACCCACGACTTTGACAGAGGTGAATAATGATCTGTTCTAACCTCAACGCATGGGTCATAGATACAACTACAAAAACCCATGGAATATAGCAAATCAGTACCCTATGAAAAGGGTTTTCAAAGGAAACCAACAACCTCAAAGGCAAAAAGGGCGAGCTTCTTCCATCACTACTATCGAAGTGAACCCCTAAAATGAAGTGGTGACAGGTATGCTAGTTATTCAATCAAGAATAGATAATGTAGTATTTGATTCATGTCATACACATTATTTTATATCTCAAACGTTTAGTAGAACAATCCCAAAACCACTAAAATTCATGGAGTGAAGATGTCAGTGAGTACGACATATGGGGTAGTCATTGCATCCCATGAATATAACTCCTCCCCTATCATTATCTATGGATTAAAATTCATGGAGAACCTCATCATACTCTCTCTGGTGGAATGTGATGTGATTCATGGAATGTATTGGCTTTCCTTATATAGAGCCAATATAAATTGCCGGGAGAGGGAAATCACTCTTAATGTGGATAATCGACCACCGATTCTATACAAGTGCAAGGAGTAAGATGAATCTCCTTTAGATACAACATCTCAAGCATGGATATTACTACCCAATGAGCACACATATCTAGATTAGATGATTGAGTCCATGGAAGCAACCATACTTGAAGACATGCCTATTGTGATGGAATTCACTGAAGTGTTTCTCGAGGAATTACCTGGTCTTCCTCATATAAGAGATGTTGAATTCTCAATTGATCTTACACATGGGACATTGCCAATATCGAAGACTCTGTATAGAATGGATGTTGTGGAGCTTGAGGAGATGAATAAACAACTACAAGAGGATCTGGATAAAGGTTTAATACGCCCATGTGGTTCACCATGGGGTTCACAAGTCCTCTTAGCCAAGAAGAAGGATGGGGAAATGTTCCTTTGCATCTATTATTTTGAGATCAAAAAAATAAAGATAAAGAACAAGTATCCCCTCCCATGAATTTATGAATTATTCGATCAGCTATGTGGATCACAATACTTATCCAATGTGGATTTTCAATCAGGATATTCTCATGTAAGGGTGAAGAAGGATGATATCCCCAAGACTACTCTTCATAAAAGATACGGGCACTATGAATTCATAGTAATGCCTTTCAGACTCAATAATGCTCCAACAATCTTCATGGACATGATGAATAGAGTCATTAGAAATTAACTCGACATGTTTTTGGTAGTATTTATAGATGATATAATGATATAATCCAAAATCAAATAGGATCATGAGGAGCATCTAAAAAATATACTAGAGACATTCTAGAAGGAGAATATCGATGAAATGTACAACAAGTTTGAGTTCTAGGTGAAGGAGGTCTCATTCTTGGGACATATCATCACATGCAATGGGATATCTATGGATCCCTCCCAAACATATACATTTGGAGGATGGTCGAGGCGAAAAATGCTAACAGATATCCATAGAATCTTGGGGTTTCTTGGATATTATCGACGATTTGTGGGAAATTTATCATGATTGTCTAACCCTCCTACCAAGCTAACATATATGTGAGAAATGTTTTCTTGGATTGACGAATGTGAATAAATCTTCAAGGAGTTGAAAAGGACACTTATGACTTCACTCATTCTCACTTTACCTACAAGTGGATAAATTTTTGTGGTATTCAGTGATGCTTAGAAGAAGGGAATGTGATGTGTGTTGATGAAAAATGAAAAATTCATTTCCAATGCTTCAAGGAAATTAACAGTTCATGAATAGAACTATCCAATACATGACCTCGAGTTGGCTGTAGTGATCTTCACTTTGAATATTTGGGCGACATTATCTCTTTGGGGAGAAGTTTGAAATATATAAGTACCACAAACGCCTCAAGTAAATATTCCCACAGAAATAGTTGAACATGCACCAACAAAAATGGTTAGAGCTGATTAATGACTATGACTGCTCAATCCATTTCCACCTGGGGAAAGCGAACAAGGTGGAAGATGCCCTACGTAGAAAGGACCTAGCAATTATATCATTGATGAGATTTGAAAAGGGTCAAATCTTCTTATATTTGATGAATATGGACATGGGAGTCATAAATAAGGGAATATTATCAATACTTTCACAAATGATTTCTCAACCATCACTTTTGTAAAGGTTAATGGATTCTCAAAAGGATGGTGTGGTAATTAAGGAAAAATATGAAGCTATCGATAAAGGTAAATCCTATGAGTTTAATGTTAATGAAGATGTAATTGAGAAATTTTGGAAAATTCTATGTGTTTCATCAAGTCTGGAGCTAAAGAAGGAACTTTTGGATGATGCACATTGTTCAAATTTCTCTATTCACCCAGGAAACCGAAAGATGTATCGAGATATATGAGAGCATTATTGGTGGGATAATATGATGAAGTAGATCGTAGAATATATATCAAAGTTCTTGGAGTGTCAGCAAGTGAAGGTTGAGAGGATGAATTATAAGGGGTTGATGCAACCACTGCCCGCACCAGAATGGAAATGAGAGAACATCACCATGGACTTTGACACTATAATTCCGAACATATATAAAGGAAACAATGTAATCTAGTTTTTTGTGGATAATATTTCAAAGGTTACACACTTCATTTCTATTTGGGAGGATTTCCCATTTGATCAACTGGAATAGATACATATCAAGGAAGTGGTAAGTCTGCATGGAGTGCCACATTCTATTGTGTCTGATTGAGATCTAAGATCCCCCTCTATGTTTTGGAAGAGTCTTCAACATGCTATAAATACTGAATTGAACTTCATTTTGGCCTATCATCCTCAAACCGATGGCCAATCTGAGTGGACTATCCAAACACTTGAGGATATGTTAAGAGCATGGTCAATAGACATTAATGGAGGATAGGATAAACAACTTTATTTGGCTGAGTTCTCTTATTATAACAGTTTCCACTCAAGAATCCAAATGGAACCATGTAAGGCCATTTATGGAAAAATGTTAAAAACACCAGAGTGTTGGAATGAGGTCTGTGAGAGTAAGCTTCTTGGACCAGAAATGGTCGATGAAATGGTGGAAAAGGTGAAAACCATTCAGTAGCCTATCATGGTAGTCCAAATTCAACAGAAGAGTTATGCAGATAACCGTCAATGAGACCTTGAATTTAATGTTGGAGACATGGTATTTCTATGCATTTCTCTTTGGAGGAAGGTAATTAGGTTTGGAAATAAAGTTAAGTTAAGTCCAAGGTACATTGTCCCATTCGAGATTCATGATCATGCCGGGGTTGTAGCCTATCAACTAGCACTTCCACCTACGCTGGCCAAAGTACATGATTTCTTTCATGTATCCCTCTTAAAAAAGTACATATCAGAACCTTCACATGTACTCTCTTCAAAGGTGGTACGGTTAGAGTATGATCTTTTTTATGAAGAGAAACAGGTGAAGATCTTTGATTGTAGAGAAAATGATCTATGAAATAAGTCAATTCCCCTAATCAAGGTGTTGTGGAGAAACCACATGTTTGAAGAAGAAAAATGGGAATCAGAGGAAATGATGAAGGAGAGTTACCCAAATATGTTTATGTTTCGGAAATGGAAAATTTAAGGATGAAATTTCTTAAGGGGGGAATATTGTAATGGCCTAAAAAAATTTAATGGAAATCCCTCTTGATCTAATTAAATGTCTCTTTATGTAAAATGTTTATATGAAATGTAAACTTATTTGGATTTATGTTTTTGGTTTTTAAAATACTATTAAGAATTATGACCATTCCTAATATAGCCATTGAACAGTGATCACATGATTAGTATAAATATAGGGATTTAATAAATCCAATTCACTCCGACAAGGGAAGAGATGGCCTCATCAAGTAGACTTCCCCCATATAAAGCCCCTTTGTCAGAGCTCAAAAATGAGGTGGCCTCATTGGTCTTCGCTCTTGACCAAGCCCATGCCGAGCTTGAATACGCTATTCTTGAGCGGAACCACCTACGAGAAAAGTGGAAGTTGATAGAGATTACCGCGCGAGCAATGTTATCCAAGCCACCCCCAAAATTCAGTCACAATCGCACACCATACCCTTCGGTCTTATGTGGGTGTTAAAAGGGTTTATGTAACAAGACATTATCACTATGGTTATGAACATTATTTTTGTATATAATAATGAATATACTTTCATTTTATTATTGTTACATCGTAAATAGTTTTTAAAGCCCAAATTGTATTTTTCGTTAATGTTTACCTTAGAAATATATTTTTATGAATTAATGGATTTTTGAATTAAATAATTTTTTAATTAAATATTATTATTATTAAGTTAATTTTTATTAAATATAAATTATCGTATAATTTTATGAATGGAATTTTTAATTATTATTAAGTTGTGAAATTCATTATTGTCAAAACCCATGAATTCTAGATAAATGTTTGTTATTATATTATAAGTGTAAATTTACATATTTATAAAATAATTTAGATAAAATTAATATTATTTCTAGAATCATGACATCGAAATTATACAATGGTGAACTTTTCATAATTACATGAGACAGTCAATTTTTTGGGTAAAAATGAAATACCATTTAAATATATAATTTGTTTTATGACATCCTAATGACCCAATAGTGATGTGATAAAAAACTATAAACCTTATGTTCGGCCAATATATGTTTTACCATTAAAATAATGTAATTTTGGGTATTTTTGAATTATATTAAAAAGCTTTAGTGGACCCTTCAAGACTTATTAAACATTATGTCTTTTTAAATTGTTTTCCTTGGGAGTGTGACTCACATCCACATAATCAATCCCATTATTTTAATAAGTTAGGACTTTGGACTTATAAAATATTGGTTTCCAATTCCCTTTTACAAAAAAACTTGGGAAATATTATCGTATTCTGTGTGGTTTGGATTATTTTAATGTGAGGTGTCCCAATCCTAAATAATAAAAAAATTCCCTCACCTTTCCTATATAACCCCCCCCCCCCCACCCCAAGATCCCACTTCCTCCTCACTCAGAGACTTTTGAGTTCGTCCATCCTCTTCCCTCATCTCTCGAGAATCCTCCCAAGGTTCCCCAAGCTCCCAAGAAGCCTCTCTCAAGCCTCTCTCAAGCCTATGGAAACTCACTTCCAAGTAAGGGTTTTTCTTCCTTTCTCATTTTTGTCCAATATTATTTAATTATTTATTCCAATCTTATTTCAATTATAAACATTGGGGTATAGTTTTACACCTCCCACATACTTCCCTATTTATGTTTAAATTATGGGCGACCCCTTTCTTTCTCATTAAATGCCTCCCATGTACACACGTTACTATGCCGAAATTCCGAAAGAAATTTCTCTCTCCTCATTTACATTAAAGCAATTATTTTGAATCATGAATATAAATTCCATTACATTTGTTGGGACACGTATCTATATGAACACCTTACTTTATATGTCATTTAAATATAATGAGACACCCCTTTCTGTCTCATCAACTATTTCATATGAGTTCTTATGTCATGCTATTATGCTTCTGAAATTGCACCGTGCTTTTTCAAGCCAAATTCATTGTGCAGTGAATACCATGCACATTTCCCTATAAAGGGTATTCACCTTTATACACATTTACTTATTTTTAAAAGAGTTACATTATGGATTCCACAATCGTTTATCATGTAATAAAATATTATGTTGAAGTAGGCAATATTTTATTATTCATGTGGCACACTTATGCATGAAATGAAATGTTTTAGAAGGGTGCACCCTAATAGCGCACCAATACATTGGGTAAGTATAGTATCATGATACATCATGTGAAATGGATTTTTACCCATTCTAATTCAATTTCAATGAGGGTTTACTCGTTCTCCATGTGCAATGAGGGTTTACTCACGCTCCATGTGTAATGATCCTTGGCTCATGCTAATTCCATGTTAATTATTGTTTCCACATTTCCATGTTATGATTACCATGAATTATCCTACCTTTATGCTAATGATTCTCTTTTTCTCTATTGATATGCATATTTCCTAACATGTATTGTATTCCTCATTTTATTCCATGTTTATTCACTTACTGGTCTTTATAGCTAACTTTTCTGTTATTTATGTCTTCAGGTTATCCCATACAATGATAAGTATGAGGGAATGTAGAGGTCATGTAAATGATGTTTTCAATAAATATGTTTTATTTCATGGTTTAAGTTGTTATATAATGATCCTATGCCCCAAATACACTAGACCTCTCACTCTTCTACATTGCATCAAGTGATGTTTATGTAATAAATAATGTTTAATTGTGATATAAAGCATCGGGGAAGTCATACAAGGATTATGGTATGACCATAGAGCCAAAATCTTTTATATTTACATACTATATTACGGTTCATAGTGGGAACATCATGAAATTAAAAATTCAAAATATATTTCATAGAGAAATTACTATTTAGTTCTTGATTTTTTTTGTTAAAAACACATTAGATCCATGTGACTTTAGATCATATCAAAAGTTTTTTTTGACTTTAATAATTTCCTAATGTTGTTATATATCATAATAAATAATTGAGTTTTTAATTATAATAAAATCCCAATTTAAATATTCATGTATATAAAATTTCTCTATTATGAATAATTTATACCTGAGTTTAAATTGTCTTAAATAATTCTTTGATTTCTCATTAAATTCAAATAATAATTGTATTATCCATTTTAAATATATTTTTTTCAAACCATATCTATAATTTATTATTTTTTGATATAAAATAAATAATAATGATTGGTATGATTTATACATATCAGTCATTGGAGTTTTATTAGAATTAAGGTTTATATTGAGTGTTGATATAAAGATACCGGGACTTTGGGTTATACTTCTCACTATCATTTGTTCATAGGCTGTTTCAAAGAAATATACCGATTTACTACCTATCATTCCTTTAATTCTATTTTGTGGATTTTTGTTTTTATGGACATTAAGACATTCCATGAAATATTTTTGTATAACTTATCAAAAAAAATTGTTTTTTAGATGTATAGATATAACTAGATTTTTTATTATGTGAGAAATTAAAATCATGAGTTATATAATCATTTATACATTAATATGTTTTGTACATATTTATTTGGTTGATAGAAATGATTAAAAAACTAAATCCATAGAAACATTTATGTTATCAGCATAACATGAGATGAAAATTATTTTATTGGATATAAGAGTTAAAAATTAAAATTTTCAAATTAATATAGAATTGGTGAGACTAATAAAATGGTAAAAATTATGAATGTGAGATTAATTGTAATGATAACATGAAGAAGGACATAAATAATCTAAAAAGTTAGTTAAATGTTAAAGATAGGTTTGTATAAGTTATCTTGTGTAAGGTATAGGGGATTTGGATAACCCAAAGAGTTAGGTAACATTGTCTTATTATATGAATATACTAAAACATCATATGAAATTCAGATGAGTTTAGATAACATAAAAATAGAGGTTCTTTTATCCATATGATTTAATTTTCTCAAGGTTTATTCATTCAACTATGAAGAAATCATTTATGATATGATTAAATTGATGGACTACAAAAATAGATCATTTTGGAGAGGGTAAAAGAAGTTGACTCAATGTTTACTGAAATATACTTTATGGTTGGGTAAATGGATATGATATATGTTAGGTTTCCAATTCCCCATGATATAGTTGGGGAAAATTATGGTGAGGCAAATTTAAACAATTTTATCTCTCTTTACTTATTTTATATTATAGATATTTTTCTAACATGGTAATGATCCATGCTCAACTAATATCTTTACTCTAAAGATCAATGATTTATCAATTATATTTGAGAAAGTAATTCCTTATGGGATAAAATTATTTTTTACATGGTTCCCCCATAATTGTCCACTCAAAATATAATGAAATTGATACTTTTTTGATGCACCAACTAACAAATACTATTATTATTATTTATTTAATACTATATATAACGGTTACTCCAAACCCAAGATCACTACCACACAATTGTTTTGGGTTACCTTAAAGACACCCATGACTCACTTCCCTTCCTTCATACATTGAACACTTCTCCAAGGAATTACATCAAATATTTTATAGATGTATAATTATATCCTTAAATTGAAACAATTTTATCTCATCGTGCCTCATCGATATGTATATATGTGTATGTATGAATGTTTTATTAATCCCATATCATTATTGTTCACATGTTTCCTGTAAAATCAACTTGTATTTATGAACCTACTTATTTATATTTGTATTCAGACAATTATTCATAGGTTTATTCAGGTGATTCCCCCTTCAACATTCAACAATAGAATATGAAACCTTGTTTCCATTATACTGTGTAGAATACCATTTTGTCCATACAAAAATCACTTTATACACTTTGCTCTCCCCTCTCAACAATCAACTCATCTTATTGAAATGAAAATTATATCTTCATGATTTTCCATATTCTGTATTCTCATTAGTTTAACATAATTATAAAATAGTAGATATTTTTTGGATGAATTGTTTCTCCTTATGTTATCCCTTTTAAAGAAAATATAATATCAAATGAGGAAAACATTCCATAATTTCCAAATATAGAATCAACCATAAATATCATATTTTATATTTCTCCAAAAAGTATTTTCTCTTCATTCTCAGTCATCATAAATATTTCATCATGAAGTAAATTCCATATTTCAATATGTTAACTACTTTAGAATTTCTACTAAATTTATTTTTTTCACTATGATTCAAAACATCTAACATATTTAAAAAATTATTTTGAACAAGTCATATATCTCTAGAAAATCTCCATCCTTTTAAAATGCACTTTTTTATGAAAACATCTTTTGTAGTGGGATTTAAATATTCATATAAATAACTTCTATCTCACTAAATTATTCCGGCATTTATTTTTCTTGATTTGTAGATTTAGTATGATAAAAAATTATATTTAAATCAATGAGTATAATTGTATGATTTTTTTGTATTAATATACATTAATTTTAAATTTAATTACCATATATATTTTGATATAATCCGCATGGAATTTTGGAATTTATACCTCAAACGATACTGATCATTCTACTAAAATAAAAATATCCCAAATTCACTCTACAACCACTATTAAGACTATGTCAGGGTACAAGTAAAGACCCAAAAGTCTATGTAATTATTTTAATTATATGGGAATTTTAAAAGTCTGTGAAAAATGATAGCCTATGATTTCGAGGCCCGGTGTACCCGAGAAGAATTTCTGAACTTTTTTTTATGTATGTTCAATAAACGTACGAGCAGGTTTTTCTTATTTTTGAATCGGTTCTCAGAATTGAAATCTGGGGACACCGTCGAACTCGTCGTGTCGGTATTCTCTTAATGAGACCTTAACCTCAACCATAGTAGGTTGAGGGTTGAAGTTAGTTTTTCAAGTTTTCATAGAGGAATAGAACAAATATAAATATTTATCTTTTTATTTTTCATGTAACATTCTGTGGGGTTATGGTGGTGGGGACCACCCGAACTAAAACCCCAAATTTGAATTCATGGTGGGGAACACCCGACACTTGAACTCATTCATTAATGAGGGAGGTGACTATTGGTATTCTCTAAATTTATTATGCCAAAACCAATATAATTAATGGCTATACAATTTTAAATTAATTTAACATAAATTAATAGGTTTGTTATTATTTTTTGGTGGATTTGGGGAATTTTTTTGCAAAGGAGAATTTGGAGAAAACATTGGAGGAACACATACACCAACGAAGAAATTATCTTTGAAATGAAGAATTCCATCACCATAGAAGAACATGATATAGAATCAAGAAAAAGGATGATGCACGAGACCGACTTCAGAAGCATGTTGTGGAAGCAAAGATTGTTGGCACCCTCTTCGCCTTCGCCGATTTTATCTCGCGACACACCAACGAACCATTGAGTTAGTGAACGTTGTTCTGAATTTCCTCTTTCCCATTCATGACATTTCTTCATGATTCAAGAAATATTTGAACTGCTTGCTAGCACCATAATTGGGATAGTATGGGTCAAAAGAACATGGACCAACCCCTCTGTGAACTCTTTGTGGTTATTAGTATTTTCGTCACGATGGAGGAGAACGATATCCGAAAATGGTGGGGTTTTAGAATGGAAGCCAGCACCATAGATGTCCGCGAAGAAGGTGGTTGTGCAACCGCATTTCCATAGAAAGTCCATGGCCCGTCGACCATGTTAGAGAACGGGAGGAGTCCTCCAGAGGTCGGACACATGATGGTGCGGCCGCACGCATCTGCGTCGCTCAACAAGCAAGTGTCGCGGCTTGTGCTGCGTTGGTGAAGGGTAAGGCGGATGATGTTTAGTCGGTCGCGGAGTGGTGGCGCATGACACACCACAATTGGAGTAAGGTAATTTGGTCCTCCTGGCCGCAATGGATGGTTAAAGGTGGCCAACGTTCAGCTAGCCGTAATGGGGAGAAGAACGACACGCTGTTGGGAGGAAAAGGGTTGGCCATTTCGGCTAGCCTAGCAGGACAGAGAGGGACACGAACATGTCTCGCGTGTTACTGGAGACCTAATGACTTCGGTCTTTCAGTGAGAGGAGGTGGGGGGGTCACGCGAATCCACACCGCATGCAGCCAGGCTGGGCCGCCCAGTGGGCTGAGTCGACCAAAACTGGGCTGGGTCCACCAAGGCCGGGTCGGGTCGGTCCGATTGGGTCGGACCAGACCCAGACCAACTTCAACCATAATCGCTATTTAGGACATACCTTTGGCACCAAGAATCCATTTGACGAATGTTCTATGGTGCTAGAAACATTGGAGTGGGATGTCCCTTTTGGTATATCCCACTTGATAATTGGATAATGTTGGGGTACAGTCAGCTTGGGTCGAGCACGAATCCAACCGGGCCCTCAAGACGAAAAGGATAATAACTTATAGACCGGGCTTCTGATTGACGCATCGTCTGTTGAGTTGAGACCCCTTTTACATGATGGTCCTTTGGGATACTTATTAGTGGGTCTTCATTGTAGATGGAGTATCTACAAGTAATTTTAGGAGAAGAATCTCCTAGAGATGAGCAAGCTTAGTGCGGGTACCCTGTAGCTGGCTCTGACGATGTACTAGGATCTTGTGTGGGACTGAAATTGTTCTAGGATCATGTGTGGGTTTGACGATGTACTTGGATCCTATGTGGGTCTGACGATTTACTGACGATGTACTAGGATTGTGTGTGGGTCTGTCGATGTATTGACGGTGTACTAATATCATGTGTGGGTCTGGCGATGTACAAGGATCATGTGTGTGTCTGACGATATACTAGGATCCTATGTGGGTTTGATGATGTACAAGGATCTTGAGTGGGTCTAACGATGTACTGAGAGTGTAATAGGATCCTATGTGGGTCTGACGATGTACTGACGGTGTACTAGGATCCTGTGTGGGTCTGACGATGTACTAGGATTCTGTGTGGGTCTGACGGTGTACTAGGATCCTGTGTGGGTATGATGTTGTACTAGGATCCTGTGTGGGTCTGATGGTGTAAGAGGATCATGTGTGGGTCTGACGATATACTAGGAACCTATGTTGGTTTGATGGTGTTCTAGGATTCCATGTGGGTCTGACGATGTACTAGGATCATGAGTAGGTTTGATGGAGTACTAGGATCTTGTGGTGGTTTAACGATGTACTGGGATCCTGTAGGGTTGAGTAATTTAGGATCCTTTGTGGGTATTCCTCTTAACTAAGTATGATGATTAAATAATTACATCTAATCATATCTACAACTATAACCTCGATATACCTGGTGTGATCTGAGTCTGTACCTGTGCGGTACATTCCATTGTGGTAATACCTTGGTGGTATTCTTATTTGTGGCGTACCTATGTGGTACATACATTCGTGGTATTCTTTCCTTTGTGAAATAGTTGATCTTTGAGATTTTTGGTTAGACCATGTGTTTCCTCATGATTGAGATGGGTATAATTGATAACTTAGGTATATGTATAGGAATATACCTAATTAGGGTTTTCAGTTCTTTCCATGATTTGTGGTTTATCCTTTGTAGACTTTGTGAGACCTTGAGGGTTTCATTGTATCTACTATATATCATCATACTCACCCCTACACAGGCTATGCACGCTTCTTGTTGTGTTTGGTGCAGATGACGGAGAATGCTGACTGAGGACGAGAGTAACATGATTGAAGGTAGATCGGAGGAGGAAATTAGACGACGAATACCATAGAGACGTCCCTTCGAGATCTGTAACTTCCCTTCAGGTAGGATCCTTGTCGGGTGATCACAAGAGCTATTTTAGTTTACTTGTACTTTTCAGTTTCCTTGTACATTCCAGTTGGGCTTGTATTTTGACCCCTATTACTTGCTTTATACACTCTTTTTTCTATATATTTTACATGTGTTTCTATTTTTTGGTGTAGGGATGAGTGTGTTTACAGGATATAAAGGAAATGCCTTCTTTGTTTTAGGGTATATGAATTACGGTGCTAGTTTCCAGCCCCTAGCCTATGGAAGGAAGGCTTGTGGTAGTCACGGCACATGAAGTGGGGGACGAGTCATGACAAATTGGTATCATAGGATTCTGTTCTACTATATAACATAGGACTATAATCTTTTAAATTGAAATAGTGTTATGTGTAGTGAGTGTGGTTATTATTTTAGTGAATCCAGTGTTGGTGCGGTGGCCGACATATCCATACACTAGGACCCTGAATTATGATTTCAGACTCTATGCACAAAAACACTGATTTCATGTGTGTTTCAAATTGTTTTCATTGTGATATATTTGAGTCATCTCACCAGGTATAACTTATTGATCATTTCACACCTATTTCTTCTTAGGATGCCTCCACGTAGACTACGAGCACGGGTTCCAGGTATAGTATGTACTGATAGCCCACAATGCAATGAGGCCTCAGTGCAGGGCCCTCTTCTAGTAGATACACCATCGGAGGAACTTGTAGTAACCTTACCCATTGGGCCACCGATTCCACTAGCCACAATAGCTGAGGCTTCATGCCACTTGAGCACGTTGCATGAGTTCTAGCACCAGAGGCCACCCAGGATTAGGGGAGAGACAGTCTAACAGGAGGTTGAGGATTGGCTAGAGGTCATGGTGAGAGTCTTTTGACTGGTTGGGACACCAGCTGATCTCATGGTGATCCATACCGCCAGTCTTCAATAGGCAGCAATAGGCTGATGGGTGAGCTTCATGCTCAAGGTTCACGATGAGGTGACGCTTCATTGGGCCGACTTCGAGAGCATGTTCCGAGTAGATTCTCTCCCCGGGGCCCATATGGTGACTACCCCAAGACCGCCTTCCACAGGCCATGGGTTGGAGACTAGCACCAAAGGTGTAATTCTCTAAAACTAGGAAGGAATTGCCTTTATAAAACGTAAACACACACAACCAAAGTACAAGTAGAAGAAAACACTATGTAAATCTGTATAACAAGTATGATGAAAGTACAAAGGCGCTGGAAATGCAAGCCCAACAATATTTGACAGATACAACTGAAATAAAGTAAAACTGAAAAAGGAAAAGTGCTGAATGGTGGAAGAAGATCCTAAATTGTCCTCTGGGTTCCTACTGGAAGAGTAGGTACAAATGCCCTCCTCGACACTCCACGTCAGTCGATCCACTCCGTGTGCCGTCACGCCTAGTGGTCTACCTCCAGGTAATATCCAGTCCTGGTGCTCATGGCCTCTGTTAGTGTTGTCTGTCATCTGCATCCAACACAACGAGGTGCTGGCATATCCCGTTCAGAGGTGAGTATAACGATACTTAGTAGGGACCCTGATACCCTAAAGGTCTCACAACATCCAACAAGGATAAACCAAAAAGTATGAATTCAATGAATAACCATTACTTTGGTATATTCCCATACAAATACCTATGTTATCAAGTAACCCACCTCAATAATGAGGAAAACACAAAACCATCGACTCAGCTCAAACCATGATTTTCATTCACAATGTAAAAACCACGGCTACTGGAGAACTCCTCCTCTGTCGAGTACAGTGGGCCTGCCACTATAACTATGCACTTTACAGTAATATTGGACTGCTGAAGTACTCCACCTGTCGAGTACTATGCGCCTTCTGCTACAACCATGAGCTTCCCACCATGGGTATGCCGCTACAACCAAGCGCCCCCCCCCCTCATATCCTATCGAGGTACTCCATATGTCAAGTACCGTAGGTTTGCCACAACAACCAAGTGATCCTCCGTCGTGGGTCTATTGATACAACCAATTTTTCCCCACTGGGCCATACGTATCACTCTGAGTCGATCGATCAGCAGTCAAAGAGTCTCAGCAAGATACTAGGTCTCTGCAATCTGCTCTCATTTCACCAGGAGGGTCCGCTCCACGAGCCACAATATGATACTCCATGTGTCAATAATTCTCGCGTAGAAGTATCACACAGGACCTCCACATCATAGGGGTCTCAACGCAACAGACGGTGCGTCAATCGGATGCACGGTCTGAGAGTTATTGGCATTTTAGTCCAGACGGGCCGGTTGGTTTCATGTACGAACCAACCCAACTGTAACTCAAATATACCCCAAACCCCAATGTGGTGTACTAAAGGGACCTTTTATCAACGAGATTACCAATTCTATTGACGGTTCTTCAAACGGATTTCTGGTCTGAGAGAGACTGGCTTTTCTGTTCCCTGGTCCCGATTGGATATAAGCTCATTCCAAACCCGTCCCTTTTCAAATGTATTCCAAATCTCAGTTAGAGTAACAAAAAAAGGATCTCTTCTTCGTGAGGGTCCCAGTGCCGCAGACGGAATGTCGATCGGAATCACGGTCGCGAAGTTATTCGCATTTAAGCGAAACGGGCTCAGCCCGTCAGGCCCGGTGGGCTGGGGGTAGGCTCGTCCGGGCTCGGCAGGTCCGACCCCGCAAAGGGGTCAGCTCTTCTCGATAATGCATGGCCCGACCTGGTGCGGCAAGGTACAACCCGGGGCCGGCGGACTAGACCGCACAAGGTCGTGGCCCGTCCCGGCAGGGTGCGACTCGACTCGACCAGGCGCAGCCCGCCCCGTCCAGCCCTGTGGGCTGGTGGGTCAGCCCATCCTGGCTCGGCAGGTCTAACCCGGCTAAAGGGTGGCCATGCTCAATAATGTGCGGCCCGACCTGTTGGGGAACGGGCCGGCCCGGCCCGACTGGTCGCGGCTCGGCTAGCTAGCCGAGCCGGTGCGGGGGGTGGGGCCCAACATCCCAAAACGATGGCACTGAGTGGCACCTCCCTCCTTTCTGGTTTGTTGTAACCGGACGGTCTTCCTGATGCGAGCATCCTGCGTGGGCTTCTCTCCTCCCACGTGGTACCTGCGGGTTCCGCGGCCTTCTCCAACCCGGCCGGCTGACGAGCCGGCCGGTTCGCCTGCCAATGCGGCCTGTGGAGCACTGTCCATAGTTCTCTGTAGCGCGGTGCCCCTTGTGGCATCACAGTCTCCCTTTGGCCTGACCAGCTTTTAATCGGCTGGTTCTTCTTCGGCCAAGCGGCCCGCAAATGCGGGCCGCGGTTCCTCTCCACGCGACCGACATACAACCACCACTTCCAATGGTTACTGCAACCTCTTTTGTCACTACCTCCATCGAAATAAAACAAGGGTCATTGGACTTTCGTCAGGACATGATTGTTCGGCCCACACCCTCCGTGTTAAGTGGTATCATATTGCCTAATCTAAAAAATGGATTCAACAAAAAATGAAAAATTTCATACAATTAAAAAAATTTAAGCTACCCCCTACCCCGAAATAAGTTTCGTTCATAGATGGTGTCGCGAGGAGGCGATGTCAACTCGTTGACGTTGGGGAAGAAGGGCTGAGGATAGTGAGTCATCGGCGTTCCTTGCAGTTGGCTCTTTCTACTTTGGATTCACCAAAAGTTCAAGGAGATGATCGCTGTTCTTTGGCGGTTCTTCATTGAAAGAAGAACTATATTCTTCTATTTCTCAAGTGCTCTCCCAATATTCTCTCTGCAACAAGCACCTAACTAAAATAATACATAAGACTATTATTTTATTCACACATGAATTTTCAAAACTCAAACACTATAATTAATTAATTGTGGGGTTCAATTCATTAATAAAAAGTGTTGGATAAAATTAATGGGAGGGAGGTGAATAGATCACATTAATTAAGGGGAGGGTTGCCAAATTAATTAAGGGGGGATTAATGGGGAGTTGAGGGAGTTGAAAGATTTGGGGATTATGTGGGCCCCACCTCACATAATCTTCTCATCAGAGGTTATGTCAGTGTGGGACCCACCTATAACTTCCCCTTGTTAGATATTACTAACAACAATAAATAAAATTCTGTACTGTAGTTTTATTTATTTTATTCAGAATCCCCAAAAATTAACTCTCAACCTGCATAAAACGCAAATGTGGTAAAGGTACCCTTAAGAGAATATCGGTGATGTGAGTTCATCAGTGGCCTAAGATTTAAATTCCGAGCACCGGTTAAAAATATAAAAAAACCCACATGTACGTTTACTAAATGTACCTGAACAAAACATCATAAATTGATTTCGGGCACACCGGGCCTCGGAATAAGGTGCCGTCAGAAACTGCGGACTAGTAAAATTCCAAAGAAATTATGAAAAAAAATTCCATGAAATTTATGGGTCTTTACATTCCCCCCCCCCCCCTAAGGTCTTTACATACCCGTAAAGATACAACACACACTAGGGAAACAAAGGTGGGTTCTATGCAAGCATTTTGAGTCTCCTGCTCCCACGTGCTCTCCTAGCATCTGAAAACCAGACCTCCTACTGAGTGCATCCGCAACATCATTCACCTTCTTGGGAGTATAGATTATCTCAAGGTCATAGTCCCAGAGAAACTCAATCCATCAGCACTATCTCAGGTTCATGTCCTTCTAGGAGAAGATACACCTAAGACTCTGTAGATTAGGGTAAACCGCAAACCATTCGCTCAACGAACTATGGGTGAGAATATCCAATTGTAAGAACTCGACTTCACATTTCCTCGTCTATATTCTACAAGAGCTGTAATGATTTCTCCTTTTACAAAAAGGGAAATTCGGTCTCTTCCCCTTGATGAACCATGTCTTTTCCTAATATAGTCAATACTATCATGAATGGAACTAATTCATGTCATGGATGACGTCGTAAGGCCTCGACGCTACTACCAAGATATCCAACTGTTACTACCACCTCCAAAAGTTGAGCCACAATGTTGACATCAGTGTGTGATCACTGGATCTCCTCTGGTAGAAATCTTAAAACTGAGGGTCACGTAAATGGTTTCAACCGGGACTTCTTAATATTAACCATGCAAAATTGGCAGGAAAGCAAACGTCACAAGGACAAGTGTCTTTTATTACTATAGCTCAAAGTAAAATGGACACAATGCAACCATAAAAAACAACATCAGTGAATCTAGAAGCATCATGAACAAAGGCCTATATGCCTGGAACTAGTCCCGCTCTTGTCTTCCTACTTCTGGAACTCCATAGTCATATTCTTCAGCTGCCTGAAGCTGTGCTCTCCCTTGTCTACTCATTCCCTCTGGTCGGGGTGGACCTCCTAGTGGTAGTGGTGGCAACACCTCGAAGTGTGGTCCACCACCAGCTACATGGCTATCTCCCCTGTCATGTCCACCTTCTCCCTATGGACCGTCTCGGTCGAACCTCTGCCTCTATCTAGGAGGTCATTCATTTATCTGCTGATTGTTTGAATGGTGGGTCAATCTGTCGTGTTCCATGTGACCTAGCCCGCCGCAGGAGTAACACTATCCGCTCTTGGGTAGTTTTTCTCCTCCCCGAGTTCATCACACACACGATCCTAAGTCATGCGGTCGAACACCTGTGGGTCTGGTCCTCTTGGACCCCTGCATAATCTGTCTACTGCTAGCTGCATAAGACTTCGTTGCATGTCGTCCAGTAGTGGGTCCGCTGTTGGAGATTTCCCAGCAAGGAAACTCTCCTCTAGGAGGGATCTCTCCAACACCCATGTCTGTGTCAGGATGCTGTGGGAGACAATTGAAGCTCTAATATCTCGCCTGAGTCCCTGCTCAAAGGTCCGATCCTTAAATAACGGGTCTCGTACCATATCAATGGAGTATCGCGAGAGGTCGGTGAACCTCGCTGAGTTCTGAGCTACACTCATGCTGCCCGACTACAGATGAAGTAGCTCATGCATCTTCACTACTCGAAGGGTTGCTGGGAAAAACTCTGCCTAGAATAGGCTCTCGATGTCTACCCAGAGAACTGTCGCCTCATCATGGACCTAGAACATCAGGCTCCACCATCTGCCTGCTGCTGCATGAAGGAGGCTGGCAGCAAGGATCACCATGTAGACTACTGGTGTCCCTACTAGCGTGAAAACTCTCACCACAGCCTCCAGACAATCCTCAGCCACCTGGGGGTCCGCCTCTCCCCATAACCTGGGTGGCCTCTGGTTTTGGAACTCATGCAATGCGCTCAAGCGGGGTCCATCGTCTATTGATGGGGCTAGTGGAATTAGTGGCCCAACGGGGGGTAGTACCGCTGGTGACTCCGTTGGTGCCTCAACTAGAAGAGGGTCATGTACTAAGGCCTCGTCGCTCTGCGGGGTGTTAGTACGCACAACTTTCGGGGCTCTAACTGGTCGTCCGCGGGGAGGCATCCTGAAAGACACTGATGCACCACGGACAAAACACTATACCTGGTGAGCTGACCTAGTTGAGCTGACTCAAAGAAAACTTTTGAAGACACACACTCAATCAATGTTTTCGTGCACTGAGTCAGAAATAAGAAGTCAGGGTCCTGGTGTATGGATAAGTCGGCCGCCACACAAACATTGGTCTCCATGAATCGAAAACCACACTCGGTACCCTTAACACTATTTCTTCACAGAAAAAAAAATATCAGAGTCCTGAGTTCTGTAGTAGAACTGACTCCTCTGATACCAATTTGTCATGACCCATCCCCCAGGGCCCATATCGTGACTACCCCAAGCCCGCATTTCTGTAGGCCCAGGGCTCGAGACTAGCACCAAAGGGGTAATTCCTAAAAACTAGGATGTCATTGGCCTTATAAAATGTAAACACACAAAACCAGAGTACAAGTGGAGTAAAACACCAAGAAAATATGTATATAAAGTGTTCTGAAAGTACAATGGGTCCGGAAATACTAGCCCAACAATATGGTACAAGTACAACTGAAAGAAAGTAAAACTGAAAAGGACAAAAAACTGAATGGTGAAAGCACCTCCTGGATCGTCCTCTGGGTTCCTACCTGAAGGGTATGTACATATGTCCTCCTCGAAAATCCACATCTATCGGTCTACTCTGTGTGGCGTCACACCTAGTGATCCACCTCCAGGTACCATCTAGTCCTGGCATTCTCGGCCTCCGTCAGCGAAGTCTGTCATCTGCATCCAACATAATGAGGTGCAGGTGTAGCCTATTAAGGGGTGAGTATAACGATACCCAGTAGGGACCCTAACACCCTCATGGTCTCAAAATATCCAACAAGGATAAAACAAATAGTATGAATTCAATGGATAACCATCACTTAGGTATATTCCCATACACTACCTAAGTTATCACGTAACCCATCTCAATCATGAGGAAAACAGAATGGTCATTGACTCAGCTCAAACCAGGATTTTCATTCACAAAGTCAAAACCACGAATACTAGAGAACTCCTCCCTTGTCGAGTATAGTGGGTCTGCCACTACAAAAAAGCGCTTCCCACTAACATTGGACTGCTGAAGTACTCCACCTATCGAGTACTGTGGGCCTACTGCTATAACCAAGCTCTTCCCACCATGGGTCTGCCGCTACAACCAAGCGCTCCCCCTTATAGCCTACAGATGTACTCCTTATGTCGAGTACCACAGGTCTACCACTACAACCAAGCGCTCCAATACCTTGGTTCTGCTGCTACAACCAAGCGCTCCCCACTGGGCCATCCGAATCACTATAAGTCTATCGATCAGTAGTCATCAAGTCTAAACCAGCTACTAGGTGTCTGCAATATGCTCGCTTTTCATCGGAAGGGTCCTCTCCAGGAGCCACAATCCTATACTCCATGTGTCATTATATCTCACAATGAAGTATAAAAAAGGACAGCCACATCATAGGGGTTTCAACGCAACAGATGACACGTCAATCAGACGCCAGGTCTGAGAGTTATTGGCATATTAGTCCCAGGGGCTCGGTTGGTTTCATGTACAAACCAACACAACCATAACTCAACTATACCCCAAAATCCCATGGGGTGTACTCAAGGGAACGTTTCTCAATGAGATTACCAACACAGATGATGGTTTGTCAAATGGACGTCCAGTCTAAGAGAGACTGGTTTTTCCGTTCCAGGGTCCTGGTTGGATATACGTTCATTCCAAACCCATCAGTTTTCCAAAGTCATCCAATACTCAATTAGAGTAACGCAAAATGACCGCTTCGTCACGACGGTCCCAGTTCCACCAATGGCGTGTCAATCGGACACACAGTCATGAAGTTATTCGTATTTATACGAAACGGGCCCAGCCCGTCCAGCCCGGTGGGATGGCGGGGGGGCCCGTCTTGGATCGGTGGGTCCGACCAGGATAAGGGGTCAGCTCGCCCCGATAATGCGCAGGCCGGAACGGTGTGGCACAGTCTGGCCTATGGCTGGCAGCCCGGAACACACAGGGGTGCGGCCCGCGGCGGGCCGAGCCAGTGCGGGGGGGGGGGGGGGGGGACGGCCCCCTGACTTCTCGAACCGGTTGTGCGGAGCAGTGCCGCCCTCCTTCCGGCCGGTCTTCCCAGTGCGAGAGGCCTATGTGGGCCGCTCCCCTCCCATGTGACACCTGCAGGTGTCACGACCTTCTCCAACCCGGCCGGTAGACGTGCAGGCCGGTTCGCCAGCAGAGCATGGGCCGTGGTTCTCCACACTGCGGCACCCCTTGTGGCATCGTGGTCTCACTTAAGCCTAGCCGGCCAATTCTTATTAGGCCAAGCGGCCCGCGAATGCGGGCCGCGATTCCTCTCCATGCGGCCGGCATACCCCTGCCACTTCCACCGGTCTCTGCCACCTCTTCCGTCACCGCCTCCATCAAAAGAAAACAAGGATCATCATTGTGTCGTTGGGCCATGTTCTTTTGGCTCGTTCCCTCCGTGTTAGGCGGTATCATATGTCTCAAGATAAAAAATGGATTCAATGAAAACGAACAATTTAATACAATTAAAATATTTAAGAACACCCCTACCTCGATATAAGGTTCGTTCGTAGACGATGTCGCGTTGAGGCGGAATCAACACATTGATGTTGGGGAAGAAGGGGCGACGATGGAGCATCGCCGGCATTCCTTGCGGGTGGCTCCTTCTCCTTTGTCTTGGCCGAAGATCGAAGGATATGATCATCGTTCCTCAGCGGTTCTTTCTCGAAATAAGAACTCTTTTCTTCTATTTCTCAAGAGCTCTCCCAAAATTCTCTCCACAATGAGTGCCAAACTAAAATATTATCTAAGGATATTATTTTACTCACACAAGAATTTTCAAAAATAAAAAACATTAATTAATTAATTGTTGGGATCAATTCATTAATCAAAAGTGTTGGAAAAAATAAATTATTGAGAGGGAGGTTAAGAGATCACATTTATTAAGGGGAGAGTTGTCAAATTAATTATAGGGGGATTAATGGGGATTTAAGGGAGTTGAATGGTTAGGGGTTTGTGTGGGACCTACCTCACATTATCTTCTCATGGGAGGTTATGTTGGTGTGGGCCCCACCTATAACATCCCCTTGTAGGATATAACTAACAAAATTAAATAATATTGTGTAATACAATATTATTTGTTTTATTCTAAATCCCCAAAAATTAAATGTCAAACCCCATAAAACGCATCTACGGTAAAGGTCCCCTTATGTGAATATCGGCGCTGCGAGTACATCAGTGTCCTCAGATTTCAATTCTGAGCACCGGTTCAAAGGAGAGAAAACCCCGCATATACATTTACTGAACTTACCCGAACAAAACATCAGAAATTGATTTCGGGCACACCGGGCCTCGGAATCAGGTGCCGTTAGAAACTGCGGACTCGTAAAATTCAAATGAAAATAAGGAAAACAATTCCTTGAAATTTCTGGGTAAATACAAAAAATATGTCATTGCTATACTTAAATGTTGTTTTGTTAATGTTATAATCATTTTCAGTATCAATTCCATCCTATGAGAAATCATAATTATTTTTTGTATGTACATGTGGACTAACTTCTCCATAAAGTGATGTGATTAATTTTTAATGGACATAATAAATTGATAAGAAAACTATTGTTTTTATAAATATATCTGATTTTCATAATATTATTAATATTAGATAATTATATATTTTTATTTACTTTTCTTTCTCTTGATTCAATAGAAAATGAACACACTGCCTATTCATATGTATGGACTCTTAGCTCTACAAATTGATGTAAATAATTTTTCATCAGAAACATATATGAATATTTATAAAAGTTTATATTATGAAATTTTTTCGATTTTTAAAATTATTATTATTTTTTAAATTATGAAACTATAAACAAGGTGATCATATCTGAATCGTATGAACCATAAAATGCATGAGAAACAGAACAGTTAACACCAAATATTTATTTTAATGATGAATTGATAATAAATGTGCAATTGGAAATTATAATAGAAATATATATTGTATGAAATCGATAATATGTTTTTGTAAAAATATATATATAAAGTGTAATTTATTTCTTTTGATATTTAGATTATACAAATAATTTAATTTCTTGAGGTAAGGGTTTATGTAACAATCATATTTGTGTATTATATATTGTTTATAAATTGAAATAATATTATATAATCTTCATATCATAATTATAATATATTTTCTGAAAATATGGTTATTATTGGGGGTTTCATGTTTTGCTTCAACAATCTTCCCCCTAGTAGAGACAATAATTAAGAAAGAGTTATTGATAAAAGTCTATATTCATTCCACTTTGATTGGGAGATTTTCTTTTAGGTCTATGTTATTTAAAATGATATCATGAATGGTCATTTATATAATAATAATAATATTTAATGTAATCTTAAAAAATTGTTTACATTCAGTTTAAAGGATGAAAGAGTAATTTTTACCATTTTTTCTAGCATCAAATTTATGAATATGTAAAAAAAAATATTTAAGGGAATATATGTTTAAATAATTAGCACACTAAATAATTTTCCCACCATCATTAATTTTTTTTGATTTTATTCTTACGTAAAAAATATTTAATTTTATCTAATAACAAAATCATTTTCTCTATATTAAACAAATTTTTATTTTAAACTCTATCTGAAGAAAATGTTATTTTTCTCAGGATTTCCTCCAACGGCCTGAAGGACTTCATTTTTTATTGATTTTTGATAATCCAGATTTCAAGGGGTGAGGTGGAACCCTTACAAGGCTCGTAGGCATAAGTATTACATGGACCGTAGAACTTAGAGGAATTCATTTTCCCATAGGCTTCAAATATTTAATACAACCAAGAATGACTACTTGGAACTGCTCCTCCCCAGCATCTTCATCGTGAAATCAGATCTCCACCTTTGCATGGCTATTCGGCTAGGCATTCTCGTGCATGAACATGCTTGTCCCGATGGCAGGTGATATACCATCTCATTCATGAAATCCGTTTTTCTTCTGCAGTGGGGAAAGATCTATGCTCATCCACTTAATACATCATGTTCCTTGTAGGTCATCTGGTTTGCATCTGCACTTAAGGACTCACGAAGGGCTTGAGGTGGCCAGAAGGCCTTACTGACCCGAAGGCCTGGGTGGCCCGAAGGCCTTAATAGGTCTTGGGGACCATACCAGTGGCCTTAAGTCCCAAACGGGGGCATATTCCCGGCTGCTATAGTTCCATAAAGTACCTGATACAGTCCCACACAGTACATGGTACAGTACTGCACAGTTCCAGCTACCGTACCTGCTACAGTACTGCTACAGTATGCAGAAATAATGTCTCTACCTAGATCTGATCTCAGGTCTCTCGGATGCACTTATAGAGTCCTAACCAACTGGTCTAAGGCTCATGTGCTCCTCATGTTTTCAAATAATGGTTCAAATGTTCTATTAAATCCATTTATCATTTATGTCAACAAATTTTGATGAAAATTATGATTCACTACTGATATTATATAATAATACCCTAATTATTATTTCTATCGATTATTATGATAATTCGATGCTGGAATATTTTTGAAAACTATTTCATTTCATTGAGTTATGATATGGTGAATTGATGCATGATTTTATAATCACGGAAAAAAGTACTTATAGTTTTTATTATGTGCTGGATGGATTCATTAAATCCCTCAAATGAAATAGGTAAAGATTGATATCTCCTGAGATAATATGAATATTATGGGGTATGAACCCATTCTAAGGAAGAAAATTAGATTGGGAGTGAATCCAGTCCTTTATAGAAAGTTTTCCACTTTATGATGATGGTCATGGATCTCATCATTGACTAATGGAATGATTTTCAATACTTATGATTGTTCCAAATTTCCTATGATATTTTGTTATACTAATTAAATTCCCTCACCACTTAGGAATGATTAATTATGAACCCTCATTCTTATAATTATTTATTTTTAAAATTCTAAATCTCTTTTTAATAGCTCATGATTTATAATTTATGATTCATTTATTATAAATATTATATGTTATGATCATGATCTCCTACCCATATGTTTATCCAATTAATTCATAAGATAATAAATTGAATACGTTCATACTTATTGAGAATTAAACCTCACCCATTATTATTTTATCATTACCCCTCAGGTTATAAAGAATGTTTTTATGTATGAAATTTTAATGATGGTTACTACGATAAAATAATAGTGTGGTAGAGAGAGATATTATTTCTAGAAATTTATTAATTCTGTATATATTCCTCATATAAACTAAACCTTTACGTTTTTTTGGGTAATTAATTATTATATAATATATTATGTATTAATATAAAATGATGTAATATTTACGCATGATTTTCTCACGTCACCTCACATATAAATTTTCAAATAATATAAAATTATTTAATCATTTTTTCTATGTTTGTTATTATTTTATATTAGAGAGAATAAAAATAATGTTACACCCTCATTTGTTACATTATCTATAGTAATATTATGTTTATTTTTCCCTTTAAGTTTGAGGTGTTTGGTTTGAATTGTTACTATTTTGGGTGTTCTTATAGGGGTTCATTTTTTAGAAACTATGCTTTAGAAACTGAGTTCACTGTGTAAGGGTAGAAAAATGGGAGTGCAAGGTTTTCACATAGTTAAAGTAATTTTACAAGAGAACTATGTGACCTATGTGTTTTTAAATAGTGGAAGTTACATTGTCATTTCTCTTTTTGGGAAACCAAGCATGACAATTTAGTGTCCCTAGGGTGGTGATATAGTGGTAGTCATAATACCTAATCATGGGTTAGGAACCCTTTTGAGGAAAACATATGCCATACAATGTATTAGATGGGGAAAACCAAATATTCTATACATGGTTTGATAAACCATGTGAGAAAATCATGTGATCTTCTCAAGATAGAGTATTTTTTAATTTCACATCCATATTAATTATGGATTACACCCTCATGCCACCCCTTTTCTCCTCGACAACTATAGATCCTCCCTCGGGATTCACTCCCTCTCCCAATCACCTCTAAGGTTGTTTTATGGTGATTATTTACCCGATTTAAGTGTCTAGGTTCTCCCAAAGATTTGTTTCAATTTAGTTTACATATATTTGTTATATCCATGAGTTATTGTCTTCAAAAATTTATCTATAATCAAGATAATGATGGTGTGGGTTATCTATTTATATTTTATAATGGTTTTCCATTAATTTACTTGGTTTTTATGTGGAATAATGGTTGTAATTTAATTTTTAACTAGGTTATTGATATAAATTGTCGTTTTATACATCCTAAATGTTTGATAAAAGGACCATAATGGGTTTATATATGGAAATAAGTTGTTCATAAATTTTAATGAAAAATTATTATTTTCACTGTGTGTTCCCCTATTGTGAGAAGTGGGTTTCATGAAATTAAAAGGGGAGGTGGAGTTTAATATAATGAAATAGAGTTTCTCGTATGTTATTTATTTGTGATTGATGATGATAATAGATTAATTTTGAATTTTTTTCAGATTAATTTTTTTAAAATGGATTTTTAAATGAATATAAAATATGTGATAAGATTAAGGCTCAGATGTCAAATTATGATGTATTGATTGATTGATTGTGGTTGTGAAATTTTTGGTACCCCTTCTTATTGTGGATGATGTTATGTTAATAAATCTAGTAAATTATTATGATTTAATTATGTTATGATTTTGTTTTGGGGATCTTTCTATGTGATTTATGTGAGGTGGGAAGGAAATAATTATTATGTTATCACATCAGTATTTTTTATTTTCATGTGATGAAATGAATTTTTTCGTAGACCACCTACCTTATTTACTCTATGAAGAACCATGGGTTACTAAGTGGAAGATACTATTATACTACTATTAATGTTGAGATTACACAAAAAAACCTTCCCCCTCGAGTTGTAGGTAACACCTATATAGTGGGAAGGTCGCCAAGGGGACAAGTTAGAGTGATTCAGTGATGTATGTGGGAATGTTAACCTATCCAACGTAGGTCCACATTTCCATGTATTGTGATACTTCATTACTCTATGTGGTGTTACCTCCTTCTATTTATCTTATGTTTTGAATTTTTTATATATATTTCCATATGTGTGGATTATTTTTTTGAATGGAATTTTTTGTTGTATTGACCTTATTTTGATTTTTTGTTTACTTTGGATAGTTTTGTTCCATTCATTTATTAGAATTTATTATTACCTTAAATGGTTATGTTTTCATTATACTTTCCCATATTTACTTTCTTACCTTTTTGTTGGGTGTGTAAAATCTTTTGGGTTTAATGAGGTTTCTGTTTTATAGGGCGTTTAGTTAATTTTTATTCATATTTTAAGCCATGAGTGGGTTTATTTTCCTTAGTGTAGTGTTTTACAAAAAAAATAAAGAAAATTATAATTGGAATTATTTTGGATAAAAAACACTTTCTATTATATTTTATAAAAATTTCATTATGAAAAAGAACCATCCTGCCTTATTTTTTTGTGTCTATATCATGTAAAATTGAAATGGAAACCCATTCATTTTCATTATTTTCAAAATATAAATCATAGGTTCTATTATAATATGAATAAATGGGATTCATAGTAGTATCCTACTGAATTTATATCACATCCCGCATACTCATGATTGTTGGTGTTTAATATTCTTGCCTTGTACATGTTTTTTTGTTTTTATTTCAGGTTAGATGTAATGTCATCTTATATGGGAAGTGAATGGTTTTTAAGATCATAGTGGTGACTTGAGAGTCATGTGAAGATATTGATCAATCCGTTGGATTCATGGATGAAGTTGTATTGTGTTTTTTGACCACATTGTTCTATTCTTTTATTTACATCCATACTCTATTTCTGTTTTGTAATATTTTTTAGATTCTTTTTTATACAGTATTTCCATTGGAATGTATCTTTTAATATTTATTGGTATTCCTTCTCTGGATTTTTTTTTTTATTCATGATGGTGAAACAATCACCTACTATTATGTTCAAAACCTTGATACTTATCATCAGCCCATGGGGATCAGGGAAACTCCTTTGGTTTGTTAGAGGTCACTTCGAGCATGAATTTAAGTGGTTGACTGGTCTGGTATAATAAAAAAGTGTATCATAGTTTCTAGGTTCTTTTTACAGGGTCCTTGGTTTTTGAAATTTAGATTCTTTTTCTTAGGGTGTCAGTGGTAGACCTAAGATAAGACTATAGAAACAAGATTAAAATGACCATGGTAGTTCTTTTCTAACTCTTGAATGGGTTAGAACTCGTGTTTTGATAGGTGATAGGGCTTTTATTTTTGATGGGGGATTTTAGTTGGTAAATTTTTATAAAACAAACTGTGGTTTCATATTATTATTATTTGTAGGGTGATTTTAAGAGACAACCCTTGAATTTTTTCATTTTTGAGTAAATTTAATAGATTCTTAGAGGGAACGTAGTTTAGTTTCATGTTCTATAAAACTTTTTTTAAAACTTGAAAATCATTTTAGAGAAATTCCAATGTCACATTCATATTTGGTGCATAGTCAGAAAAAATGTACGACTGAACAATGTGAAATAGAGAAAGTTTGTTTGTTATCTCTCTCATTTGTTAATTTTATATTCTTCTTTGGTTTATGGTGATAGTTTATAGATGTATGAGTGATTTTTCATGATTTTATTATTTCATATCATGTATTAAGATCAATTTTTAATGATTTAGTGGCCGATAATATTTGAAAATCAATGTTTTTAATGAGTTGTGTATTTTTTTAAATTATATCACCACAATGCTAATGGTTTGAGAAAAATTATGTACACTATTTTTTTGTTATTTTCAATATGATTTTGGTGTGTAGTATGAAATGATTCCAAAAATTATTGTTAATATTTTTAGAGGTGTTTGTGACCTCAATTTTGATTTATTGATGTTTTCCCCTTTTGTTGAATTTTATGGTCGTATCTTAAATTTTTTCATCTTGTATTGTTTGTGGTTACTATATTTATGTTGAATTTTAATATTGATTAATGTTTTTTCTTACTTTTTGATGTTATTTATTGGAACCCATAGAAAAAATAGGCAATTCAATAATGGAATGACTCAATTAGTTGTCACAATGAATCAAGAGTAGTCTTTAGAGTCTCTAAATCCACCCAAAATAATAATGGGGTGTTAGGTCAATGTTATTCACAACTCTAGGAATAGGCATGAGAGTTTAGAAATGTGTATTGTTAGTATTCTATACTAATTGAGGATATTGTCAGGTAATTCAGTTGATATCCATGGTTGAAGAGATTTGTAGCTAGAAATATACACTTGAAACCTCTAGAATGTAGTGCGATGTTACCATATTCATCAGATTTGATTCGAGTAATAGAATCTCACTATTATTATCCATCCAATCAAAGATCTATCATGGAGATATTTCATGATCACAATCACCAATGGTTTTATCCTAAATAAGTGAGAGGTGATTTTAATGCCCCAACCCTATTTACCTAGAGTCGGTGAATTATTACATTACATTGGCATGATCATAAGGGATCAAATACCAAAAGACAAATTAATTTAGTTTCCTTGGATGTACTATATACAAACATAAGTTTTACATTACATTATGAAATTAAAAACAAAAACATTGTGTCTCCTTTTTACACATTCATCTCCCTTAGAATATCCCTACAGGTTTGTCATAATATACTTCATTGTATCCTAGAATGAATGAAATATAGAAAGGGGTGAGCTCAGGTGCCTAATAAGGATAAAAATATAGCAGAGACTTTCATAAATAAAAATAAATATATAAGGAAATTTAAAAGACTAATACACTAGCCTATTAAACATAAACTTCAACATAATATGCAAAGATAAATCAAATAATTCCATTTACATATTCACTGGGATATTCTACAAGTCGAATATTCACATGTAATATCAATATCCAATTTCATAATGATATAATGGAAAATTCCAGACATCATAACCAAATATTCAAGACCTCGTTCCAAGAATACAAAAAAGATTTTTTCATGGCCTTGTTCTAAGACACTAGTTTATATCATGAGACCTATCAATGAATCTAGGAGAAATATCGGGCTCCACCCATTATTTACTATGTCCAATGAATTCCTCATATGGAAAGGTTGAAACATAACATAAAAATTCATATTAAACCTAGCTTATGAAATGTTAATACATTAATCATGAACCATGAATGGTTTAAAAATAACACATCCATATTCAAATTTATCACTAAACCATCAATATAATATTGAAGATTAAATCATAATAAATCGACTTCAAACAAGTGTAAAATCAATCAACATATGTTGACATAGATGAAATCAAAACTATTTGAGAGAAATTTCTCTTTCTATTTTGAAATAATTCAAAAGTCCCATAATTATAAAAGAAAACATTTAATTTAAATATATTCATATAATCCTATAAGGGAATCTTCCAAGGTGTTATAATGGTGGAAAATTTCCTCACCCATCGTATTTGTAAAAAAAAATTATTTCCATATTTTTTTCGAAAAGGTCGTAAAGGACCTTGTATGGAAAACGACAGAAAGATTCCTTTATAAGCATTTTATAAAAATTCAAACAAGAGTATAGATGAATTTAACCCATAGTCAAGTAATTGGTAATTTTTTTTAAATACATTTTTATAAAACATATATATGGATGATAAAGAGGTCCCAGAAGATAATCATATATAAATAGGCTCAGATAATGAAGAGATTGTAGAATTAACCCATACCTTGTACTATTATGTGATCAAGGGTACGTTAACCTATTTTATATTAATTAAATAATAATTATTAAATTATACAAGAACCACATACATACATATTATATCATATATGATCTTATAATATTCCATAGTTAATAATATTTCAGTAGAATCATTGTTTCAGGTGTTGGCTGATTCATTTTCATTTATATTCTTGGTTACATAACCCATGTTTTTTATTGATAATATTTAGTTGATTCCTATCCATAATGATATAAAGTTATTAAATATTACTTTTAATAATAAAATGAAAATTATTCTTGAAAGGTATGATGGGGATGAATCTCATTGCGTTCGTGGTGACGATAATCCTTAAGTACGCATGAGCAACATTATCATTCTATTGACGGTGAAATAATATATAATTGGATGGTATATCATATATAAATAATCATTAAAATTTTATATTTATTATTTAAATTATTTATTATCATTATTATTCCCATCCAAATAAGGAAGTCTTTTAATAACAAACTACACCATGGGGACGAAATGATAAGACATACGTACACACTTATGGTAACATGACATTCATAGGATGGATAGAATAATGAATATGGTTTTACCATATCTAAAATAATATAAAATTTTGTAAAAGTTAATGGATTTATTATTTTGTTATGGAAACAACAATGAAAGAGGAAGTGGAAGAAGAAAATAACATTGAAATAGGTGATGGAATTATTACCTCTTCATCAGGTGATTCCTTTTGAGTTGATCGAAGGGACTCCATAGGATGTATTTATGATCAAAATAAGGACTCTAAGACGAAGTGAGTTTATTTGGGAGGGTATTTGAGAAGGGTTTGTCCAATTCAAATTGATTTTGAGGTGTGATTTTTAGAGAAGGGGAATTTCCGTTTTATAAGAGAGGTGATAGACACTTTTGGAAAAGCATGAAATATTATTTTATTATACAATCAAATTCGGTTTATAATGGCTAAAAAGAATTTATTTAAATTATAAGGTGGGTATGGGTCAAAAAACTCTCAACCAATAGGTTTTAGATAGGTTTAGGTCTTCATATAGACCATATATTTTAGATTTAACTCTTAGTTAAATAGTTAACCTTTTACCATGTATTTTTTCTATTATTATAATATATTCTTAATAAAGATACTATAAAAAGCCAAGATAACCCCTAATTTTTATTTATTGATATATCTAACCACATATAATTATATAGACAATCCTTATATTTTATGGAATATTATATTAATTAATAATATAGTATTTTTCTTAAAAATATATTTATGTCAATTTTGACAATATTTGGTATTTCATTATTGTGAAAGTCATAAAAACATTATCACTTCAAAAAAAATTATTCAGTCAACCATAACATGTCATATTAAGCTATAAAATAATTTTAATTCATCAGAAGTATAAATTTACTCTAATTTGGATATTTATAATATCAATTATTTTAATCTTTCATTAATAAGGTAATTACTACATCGATAATATGTCAAAAATAAATTCAATTATTTAATATATATGTTTATAAATAAAAGAAAATTATGTAGGAATTTTTGATATTTCTAATTTATATTTATAGTGGAATTTATCTTATGTATAACCCTATATTAAAAATGGGTTAGTTTTTAAACATTGAATTTAACACTTTTAATTATTCATTAAATTAAATAATAATAAATGTTGTAATCTAATCCATGTGAACCAAAAGATTCATATATTATTCCTAAGATGTATTTTGTTCTAAATACACTTATACAATTGAATTTGGACATGTTTTAGGGTAATTATAATATCATTTTTACCATTAAATACCCGATTTACATTTAATCATTTTAATTAAAGTCCAAAGTTACTATTCAACAAAATTATTTTCATCTTATTGAACCACATTTTACATATTGATGTCAACTGGGTCTCTCATATTTTTTTAATTCAATTCTTTTATGTGGTAAAATTACATTTTATGAAAATTTATTAATTCGTCTAGAATGTGGGTAAAGGACGGTAAAAAGTTCAATAAAATTTTATATATTTAATATTATTATAAAATTAATTCAGTGAATTAAATTGAACATATATAGGTATTATGTATCTATTTTTACCTAAAATAAATTAAAATAATATAACTAATAATTTAAATAAAAAGTAGGTTTTAAACAATAATGTTGTGTTTTCACTATTCATAAAAAATTGAATGTTTTCAGAAAAATAAAAGAAATTCACCCTAAGCTAATTTTGATATTCTGAATCTAAAAATCAAGTACAATTTGAAAAATAAAATTTATAAAATATTCAAATCTGGTTATTACTATTCATTGTGGCTATTTTTATTGGTTGTGTTGTGTTAGAACTCAGAATTGCGTGTATTGCAAGATATTTCATTATACAAAGAGAATAATATTGTTGAAGCTTGAGGTGTTACATTCATTTCTCCTTCAAATAAATTTGATTTCAAAATTTCTATAATATTTCTAAATAAAAAGATTCATGTGGTTATTCATCCAATGTTTATCAGGTTCCCACATTGCCTCTTCCATCTTATGGTTTCTCTATAGAACATTCACCAGATGAGTCGTCTGGTTTCTCAACACTTGTTCTACGGTATCAATATTTATGATAGGCTCTTCAACATAGGACATGTTAGGTTCCAGTAATATTTCTTCATAGGTTATTACATGCATTGGGTCAGACATTTATTTTTTCAATAGGGATATTTGGAACACATAATGAACTTTGAAGAGACATGGAGGCATTTCCAAACGATAAGAAACAACTCCAATTAGTTCTATAATTTCAAAAGGTCTGATGTACCTAGGATATAATTTATATTCTTACCAAATTGTATAACACCTTTCCATGAAGATACCTTCAAAAAAACATGATCTCATACTTGAAATTCCAAATCCTTCTTTCTGTTATCGGCATATCTCTTTTTCCTAATATGAGCTTTTTTGATGTTGGTTCGGATAATCATTACATATTCCATTTTTTCCTCAACAATCTCTGTGCCAACGATTTTTTTTTCACAAAAATTATCCCTACAAGTTGTTGTGCGACATAGATTTCCATATAATGCTTCATATGGTGCCATATGAATACTTGAATGGAAGATATTATTATTATAAAATTCTACCATAGGTAAATATTGATCCCCTATACCTTGAATGTAAACTAAGAATGATTTCAAAATGTCTTATAAGGTTTGAATAGTCTATTATAATTTCCCATCAATTTGATGGTGGTAGGTAGTGCTAAAAAAAATTCAGGATCTATGGAATTCTGAAGTCTTTTCCAAAATCTTGATGTAAAATGAGATCAAGATCAGAAACAATCGAAAGGGGTACTCGATGAAGTCTTACAACTTCATTATTATATAGTATTTCTAAATGGTCAAGTGATTAATCTTCTCTTATAACAATAAAATGATCAGATTTTGTAAGACAATAAACAATGATATATATTGCATTAATACTTTTAGGATTCATTGGTAGCCCCATGACAATTTTCCTCATAATATCATCCAATTTCCATTCATGTGTGGGAAGAGGTTTCATGAATCTTATAGGATGTTTTCTTCCAGACTTTACTTATTGACAAACCATACATCTTAACACATAATCAACAATCTTCTTCATCATGTTGTCCCAAAAAAAATGTTCCTTAAAATCTCTATAAATTTTAGTTCTACATGAGTGTATAGAGAAATTAGATCAATGAGTATAATCCAAAAATTCCATTTTTAGATCATGTATATCAGAAAAATAAAGTATCTTCCCAAATTTCAAAATTAAATCTTCATATAAAAAGTCAATAAATCTCCCATCATTCAGAACATTAATTTTCTTTATAAACACATCATCATCAGTCTGAGAACGTTTTATCCATTCTAGTAAAGATGGTTTGGAAATGATTTGAAAATGAATTGATTCTTCACCATCCAGAATTATTCCCATATCAATCATTACAAGATCCATGAACATAAGATCCCTTTCAACTCTCATATTGTTCAAAACTACATGATCCTTTCAGCTCAATGAATCTTCCACCTTATTTTCCTTCCCCGGGTGGTAGTGTATACTAAAATCATAATCATTGAGTATTTCAAGACATCTCTTTTGCCTCATGTTGAGTTATTTTTGTGAAAAATATACTTTAGGCTCTTGTGATCGGTATATATATCACATTTTTACCATAGAGATAGTTTCTCCATATCTTCAAAGGAAAGACTCCAACTTCTAACTCAAGATCAGGAGTGAGATAGTTTTTTTCATGAATTTGTAGATATTGTGACGCATAGACAATAACTCTATCATTATGTATAAGGACACAACCATGTCCTTTCATTGAAGCATCATTATAAATAACAAACCTGTCATTACCTGATGGTAGAGTCACGATAGGAGAATTGACTAATCTTCTCCTCAGTTCCTCAAACCATTTTTCACACTCTTTTTTCCGAACAAATTTAACCACTTTACATGTGATCTTTGTTAATGGGTCATCCAATCGAGATAATTCTGGACCAACTACCGATAATAACCTAATAAACCAATAAAACTGTGTAACTCAGTTATAATTGTTGGTGTTATCCATTCATGGATTGCCTTGTTATTTAGAGGATTGAAAGATATTCTATACTTAATGAAAATATGGAAAAGAAATAAAATTTCCTAAATCTAGAATTCACACATGCTAAACATCCCATATTATTCATTTCTTGTAAGGGTTTTCAGAATAGTGAGAAAGTTAATTTCATGATATTAATAGAATTTTGAGTATACTAAGATATCATCAATAAATACCACTATAAATTCCTCAATATATTCCTTGAAAACACTATTCATTTGATCCATGAAAAAATAGGGTGCATTAGTCAGTTCAAAAGGCATTACTGTAAAATCTTAATTCATATACATGGTTCAAAATGTTATTTTTGGAATTTCTTCCATCTTCACACACAAATGATGATATCCATATCAAAGTTCAATATTTTAAAAATATTGAGCTCAATGAAGTTGGTCAAATATATCATAAATGAAAGGTAAGGGATACTAGATCTTTATTGTTATAGAATTGATCTTCCTGTAGTCAATGTACATCCTCCTAGAGCCATCTTTATACTTAACAAAAAGAACAGGGGCTTCCCATGGAGAAACACAAGGGTTAATAAATCCTTTATTACTAAATTTATCTAGTTTTTTCTTTAGTTCCACTAATTCCATAATGAAAATTCTATAAGGGATCTTCGATATGGGCTATAAATAAGAAATTAAATCAATGGAAAACTGAATTTATTGTTCTTGAGGATTTCTAGGTAAATCCTCTAGAAACACATCATATATTTTTATAAAATATATATGTCTTATATTTGAACATTCTTTTCCTCACCCATAGTTATTTCATTCTCTTCCTCTCCAATAATTCACTTTAGTAGAGTTACTGATGGTGGATCTAGATATGAATCTGGTGGTGATGTTTCTGCTCTAAAGATAAGGTAATCATTATTATCATTGAAAATTGTAACCACTTTTTCATACAATAAATTATCTCATCATGGTAAAAAATAAAATCCATACCGAGGATTATATCAAATTCAATCATGGGTAAAATTACGAGATCGTCAGATAAAGAACATTTTTATTCCGTAATTGGAGTTGATTCAAAAAACATTGTTGTTATGATTCTTCCCTTAGGTGGTTTTACTGACAACTACCTAATTAAATAAAATTATAATCATAAAATTTTATTAGAAGACATGGAATAAATGAAACAATACGATGATCCATAATTGAATAAAGCATTGGTTAAACTTGGAGAATCTATTAAATTACTTTCCACCACATCATTCGAAGCTTAAAATTCAGCACTGGTGATCGCATAAGCATGGACATGCTACCTTGGCCTTTTCTAATGGAATTATATATGGATATTAGGACACTCATTTACATAATTCCCTATTTCTCTAAAATTGTTTCATTCATCATTGATATCCTTTTTATTTCCTTTACAATCACGAGCTTGGTGGCCTTTTTCCCCATGCTTGTAATAGACTCCCATTCCCATTAGGAATGTACTAGGGTGTTTCTTCCCACATTTACTACAGAATAGAAATTTATCATTTCCCTTCATCCCCTTATTTATGTTATTAGAGTGTTCATTAGATCTCTTCTTTTCTTGATTTTCTTTAAAGTCATAAGACTAAAATAATTCCATTTCTATCCTGATATCACATGAGACAACATATTCGTAAAATGAGATGGATTGTGAGACTAATTCTCAATGAATAAATGGTTTTAAACCATAAATGAATTGATAAATATTACTCCTTGGGTTATGTATATAATCTTATGCATGTCTTTCTTACCATGTAATGTTTTCCTCATACTTTTCTACATTCTCATCTTCCTTTTTCCTTCGACTCAGAAATTATCTTTCTATATCCGCTCGATGGTCACGAGAAAATAATTTTCTATGAAAAACTTTTTAAACTCCCAATATTCCAAATTTGATACTTCTTCATCTTCATTTTTTTGAATTAATGGCCACCATTTATCTGCATCTCCGGTGAGGTGATAAAATTCCATGAAAACTTTTTCCCTTTCGTTACTCCCCGAAGAAAAAAATATTTTCTCTAAGGAATGTATTCATTGCTCAGATAAAAATTAATTTGTAGTCCCATTGAATATTGGTGAATGTTTCCTCATGATGTGGTATTACATTTATCTTCTGCCTTTTGGAGCAGGGTGATCCATACGGGTATGGATAATATTCTTAACCTGATTGAGTTGTCCTAATATGGTGATAAGCTAATCAGCACCAGTTGTATCACCTGCACAGCTATAATTATCCTGAGTAGTAGGTAAATACCTACATGGATTATGTGCATTGATAAAATTTCCATTACTTCCACTAGGAACATTTTAAAAAACAATGGCATACACTAGATTAGTTTATGAATCGAAATACAAAATTCCATATTGTAAAACACTTAACATAATTTTAATAGTTTGTAGATATAATAAATCATCATAAAAATGTTTTCTTTTAAGAGGTATATACTCATAAATCCTTAATAATGGTTTGTAAATAAATTTTAATTATCCTAACAATATTCTTAGGGAGTGTCATAACAAAAAGTGCAACAACTCCCATTGTCGTGTACTAGGATACCCCAAGTAATGCTTGAAACACCTTGTAGGAGTTATCACTACAAGGTACAATGGTTATAGAGCCACCTTTACCTGCTCGTATACAAACAAGGATTTATTTTTTATAATACTCACAAAATCTATTCATTTCCAAAAATCTAGGGATGTCTTCTATTCTAATCGTAAAAGTATATCTTCGAGTAATGTTATCTAATTAGATTTTTTCAAAATATTATATTGAAGGATTCTACTAATATTACTCTGATTCCAACTTTAATTCCATAACCCTAGTTACCTAGAGTGAGTGAATTATTAAAAAACATGGGAATAATCACAAGGGGTCATATCCTTAAAGACCAATTAGATTAGTTTCCTTGGATTTTGTAGATACAATACTATATTTTACATTACATTATAAAATGAAAACAACAACATTGTGTTTCCTTTTAACACAATCATCTCTATTAGACTATCCCTATAGGACAATTATAATATAATTCTTCAAATTTTGGAAAAAATAAAACATAGAAAGGGGTGATCTCTGGTGCTTAGAAATGATGACATTATAATAGAGAATTTCATAAATAAGCATAATAATTTAAGGAAATGTATAAGAAAAGAAGTCTTTTTTTTCTTAAACTTTAGCATAATATGGAAAATATAAATAAAATAATTCCATTTAATTATTCACATGGATATTATACTAATAAAATAATCACATGTAATATCAATTTCAAATTTCATAATGATGAAATGCATAATGTTAGACATAATTACCACAAATTCAGGGCCTCGTTCCAAGAATAAAAATAAGAACCGGTCAAGGCCTTGTGCTTAGACAGTAGTTTGTCTCTTGATAACTACCAAAGCATTGAGGAGATATAGCGGCCTCCACATGTCACTTACTACGTCCAATGCATTCCTCATATGAAAAGGTTGAAACATAACATAAACATTCATATTAAAATTATTATGTGAAATGTTAATACTTTAACTATAAACCCTTAATGGTATAAAAATAAACCACCCATAATCAAGAATTTCACAAAACCTTCAATAAAATATAGATGATTTTATCATAATAAATCAAATTCAAATAAGTGTAAAATCTATCAAAGGATGTTGACAGAGATCAAATCAAAACTATTTGAGAGAAATATATCATTCTATTTTGAAATCATTTAAAAGTAACATAATTATAAGAGTAAAAAATTATTTTGAAAATATTTTTATAATCATGTTATGGAAGCTTCTAAGGTGTTATAACAGCGTAAAATAGCCTCACTCTCCATGCATGTTAAAAAAACATTCATTCCTTAATTTTGTAGAAATGTTTGAAAAGGACCTTGTTTGTTACACGATCGAAAGATTACTTTATAAAAATTTTATAAAATGTACAAAAAGTTTATAAATTACATTTAATCATAATCTATTAAATAGTAAAAAAAATTTGAAATACATTTATAAGAAACACGAATGCGGATGATAAAGAGGCCCCAGTAGATACTCAAAAATGAAGAACCACATATAATGAGGAGATTGTAGAACTAACCATTACCTTTTACATATCATTGATGAAGGGTACGTTAAACTCATGTATAATAGTTATATAATTGTTATAAAATTATACAAGTACCACATACAAAAATATTACATCATTTACGATCTTCAAATCTTGATTTGATAATAATATTTTAGTAATCTAATTGATTCTGGTGTTAACAAATTTGATTTTTTTATATGATTGGTTATGTAAGACATTTTTTATGGATATGATGTATTTGATTAATACAAATAATTATATTAAGTTCTTTAACATTATTTTGAATCCTAAAATGAATATTATCCATGAATGATTATAATGGGGAATGAATCTCATCACGTTCAAGGAGACGGTAATCTGTAAGTACGCATGAGCTACAATATCATTATATTAATGTTGAAATAGTATGTAATTGGATGGGATATCATATATAAAGAATTATTAACATGTTACGTTTATTATTAAATCAATTATACCAATTTTTATACCCATATAAATAATGAAGTGTTTGAATAACAAACTACACCAAGACGTGGATACGGTTAGCCATACATACACACATTTGGTTACTAGTTATTTTTAGGATGGAAGGAATAATGAATATGGTTGTACCATATCTATAATAAAATAAAATTATTTATATGGTACGAGATTTATTATTTTGGTATGGAATCAACAAATAAAGAGGAAGTGGGAGAAGAAAAAAACATTGAATGATGTGGTGAAATTAGTACCTCTTTTATTGTGTTTCCTTTTTAGCTGATCAAAATGGATTCATATGATGACTTTATGATCAATTTAAGGCCTCTAGGTTGATGTGACAGTAGTTGGGACAATATTTGAGTGGTTTTTGGCCGAGAAAAATGGCTTTGTATGTGTTATTCTTAGATAAGGGAATGTACAATTTTATAAGAGAGGTGAGGGCCACTTTAGGAAAATCGTGAAATTTTATTTTATTATACTATAATATTCGATTTATAATGGATCCTAAAGAATTTATTTTGAATATATGGTAGGTATGGGAGAAAAAACTCTAAAAAAATAGGTTTCAGACTTGTTTCGGTCACAATATTAACCTTATCTTTTATTTTTAACTTTCAGTTAAATTGTTTAACTTGTACCATGTATTCTTGTATTATTATAATAAATGGGTAATAAATGTACTATAAAAAGAAAATATATCCCCAAGTGGTTCATTATTAATATTTTTAACTATATAAGAGTATTTTTTCTGAACCATGTATTTTTAGGAATATTATATCAATTAATATTATAGTATTTGTTTTAAAAACTCTTTTAAGTCAATTATGATATTATTTGGCATTTAGTTTTTTTGAAAGTAATAAAAACATTATCACTTTGAAAAAAAAATTAATCATCCATAACATGTCATATTAACCTATAAAATTATTTTAATTCCTTATAAGTCTCAATTTACATTTATTTAGATATTTATAATATCAATTATTTTAATCTTTCTTTAATAAGAAAATGGCTACATCATTATTGTGTCATAAATAAATTTAATTATTTAATGTATAAAAATATAAATAAAATACAATTATGTATTAAATATTTTTATATTTATAATGAATATTATTACTCAAAATTATCTTATATATAACCTTATATTAATAATGGTTTAGTTATTAAACATTTAATTTAACACATTTTACTATTCTTTAAATAAAATCATAATAAATACTATAATTTAATCCAAGTGGAAGAAATGGATAATATATTATTAATATGGTTGATTTTGGTAAAAATACCCTCATCCAGTGGAATTTGGACATTTTTTAGCATAATTATAATATCATTTTTTACCTTTAATTAACCTATTTTCCTTTAACTATGGTTTATAAAAGTCAAAATTTATTATTCACCAAACATTATTTTCTTATTATTGAGCCAAATTTTACTTACTGATGTCAAATATGTATCTTGAATTTTTGAAATTCAATTCACAGAAGTGGTAAAACTATGTTTCATGAAAATTTGAAAATACGCCTATAAGGTGGGAAAAATACGGTAAAAAATTCAATAAAATATTAAATATCTAATATTATTATAAAATTATTCCAATTAATTACATTGAAAAAATATAGGTTTTATGTATCTATTTTTAGATATAATATTTTTAATCAAAATAAATAATTATTTAAAAAAATACTTTTTTAAACAATAACATAATTTTTTTCACTATTCATAAAAAATTAAATGTTTTAAGAAAAATAACAAAAATTCACTCTAAACTAATTATGATATTTTGAATCCAGAAATGAAGTCCAATTTGAAAAACAAAATTTATAAAATTTCAAAAAGTGGGTATTAATATTTATAACCACTAATTTGATTGGTCGTGGTGTGTTATAACTTGAAGTTACATACATCGTAAGTTATTTCATTATTTAAAGATAAGCATACCATGGAAGGATGGGGTGTTACATTGATAGTGGTATATATTTTTTGGTTTCCATCTAGGGTGATCAGTGATTGAAAGTGTATATTAAACAAATTTTTCTATTTTTACCCTTTTCTCTTCAGTTTTATTTTAATGATTCAATGAAGTTATGGTTTTATAAAATCAGAATTCTTCTAGAAATTAATTGAAAATTATTTTAGTTCTTCTTGAAAAACTCTTTGGATGTTGTTAATAATTCCACCAATAATAAGTATATATTAGTAGGGTGACTTATGGAAGGAGATGTTCTAACCCCAATAGAGATATTAAATATTATCCCGCTAATGAGACGTGTAATGAAAAACCATATTATCAACATGTCATTCATATTCCCATAAAGATAAGGTCATTAGTGCTCATAAAATATAGAAATTTTTTATATTTTAGGTCCTCATGTTCACCATCTATGATGTTATTTTATCTATGTCACTATTATAAGAACATTCAATGGTTATGTGAGTGTTGTTTAATGAGCATCCTCTTTTTTATTTTTTAATTATTAGTTTATAAGGTTTTCCATATTTCCTTGTACATAATTCCATATTTATAATGGTTGAAATATTTTTTTTATTTTTTTTAATATCTTTTGAGGCGTTCACAACTCATTTTTTTATGTTTTTAGTGTGATTTTTGTTTGGTGAGGACCATGTACTAATATTTGTTTTATAGTTGATATGAGGATTATTTGGGAAAAATATATGGTAATGAAGATAAGATATTAGTTTCTATGTAGACCATGAGAGCTACCATGTCATGTTTTTCATCAATATAATCATGAGTTAGTGTTCCATGAGTTTATCCCTATGATACCCTTCATGATGTTTCATGACTCGAGCATAGAACCATTCCATTAAATTTTGTGGCCTCATCATATTGGGGTGTACCTTTGGTTTCCTTCAGTTCCTTTTCATAGTGATCTAGTCTAGTTACCTCTTTGACAGGTTCAATGGTGTTCTCTCTTGTGGTGTTTTCTGTGGGTTTACATGGTTAGTGTCATTGTGTCTCATTGGTCATGATCATTATTTTAGGTGAACCTATCTTATTTTTCACCCTTTTAGAAATATTATAAATTTTTGGGAGACATACTAATGTATCTAATTAAATTTATTATTAACATGGAGTGATACTTTGGGATTCTTTTATTTAGGGTGTTCTAGAATTAGCTTTAATGAATATAAATTTTCAATAGGTGGTGTTTGTATTTTTTTCATAGGATATAATTAGAGATTTGGGATGCTTTGGGGATCAGCGGTGGATTTGATATTACAATTTCAAAGAGAATCATAAAATTTATTGTCCCTAGGTTTTTTTTGTTTTCACATCACTTTTATTGTGTGAGATATTTTCTTCTTAATATTAATGATTTTTATTATTGGTAAATTATAAATAGTTCAGTCATGGTTATTATAATGTATGAGTTGGTTATAGGATCCTGATGATTCATAATCATTGTATTGGGAATTTTATACTCTTCTTTTGATCGTAATCAATGACTAATATATGATTTTCATGATGATAGAAACCATGTTAAATAGAATTGAATAAATGAATATATAAAATAGATAAACACTGAAGGAAAATCACATGATCACCATGTATTATATATAATTAATGTAGAAATATAATGAATTATATTTGGAGAAATGAAGACTTCTTTAATGGATCTGACAACATATCTATGTTTTAAATTCATTTCATTGTAGGAATCAGTAATATACTCCCTAAATTAGTGATAAATATGTGTTCAACGAACCTTCAATCATCACTATAGGAATCATCAAGAGCAAGAACAACATATCCTAATGCTTACATCATTCTCTTTTGCACAATAGAAGAACCACGTTGAGGAGGGTCCTCTTTGATCTCTCTATAAATGAGAGTGGTAGTGGAAGAGGATCACTCTACATTATTCACAGATTTTATGGATATGGATCTCTCTAGAGATTTTAGATTATTTTATTTAGATTTTTTTATTTACAACAAAAATAAATTAGATATCTAGAAAAATAATATAAATAGGTATATGTTCAACTAAGGTTAGAAAATAATGATTTCATTGGTGTCCTTATTATTTCATTTATCCTTTCAGGACTCCATGTTTGTATTAATAATAATTATATTATAATTATCATTAAATATCCAAAACTCTTGAATTAAATTAAATTTTATTTATTCAAATAATACATAGTATATATATTTTCTCATCGGAAAAAAAATGTGGCCTTCCATTCCTCCAAAATATTTATCAGACGTTGAATATTGATTATATATTTAATAAATAAATATCACATGAATATTGAGAAATCATTAAATAAATATTATATTCACTAAATAGAAAATAAATATTTATTAATTATTCTTCTCACATAACTTTATTTTAAATAAATGATGATGAAATATATGAAACCAAGAAGACATGACTAATTATTAAATCACATACGAGAATAATATTTAGTCAAATTGTTAAATAATAACATGTATCCAACCCATTAAATTTCACGACACAAACTTTTGATTCCCTCAGTGAAGTAGTGCATTGAGCATAAGAATAAGGGGTCTCCCATTTTATGTTGTGTGTTTTCCCTATAAATTTTAAAGCTATTTATCCATGGAATTAAATTTTCATGACTGAACTTAAATACATCATATGCGAGTATATAATTGTGGGATATTATCCATGTTTTATAATAGGATGTAGCATAGTTATGGTGAACTATATTTTTTTGGTTGTATTTGATAAAATAAGGATATTATGGATTTGATAATGCATGATATATTTTATGGGGGGTGGATTAAATAGTTTACATTGGAATTTTATGGTGTTTGGGTTGTATAATCATTTGTTGGGTTATTTTTTAATGATGGAAGAATTTTGATGAATGATACATTACCATCTGAATATTTGACTACCATATATATCAGTAGCAATATAAATTTAATAACTAGATTTGAAATAGTGGATGAAGTTTTAGATGATTCATACTTTGAAAAAAGGATTTTGAAGAAAGGTTTTCAAAAAGTGAATAGAGATTTCTAATATGGAAAGTGCACCATAATCAAATCCATATAAATATTACTATTTATTTTTGATGATGAAATGAAATAAATGATGTACAGAGAATGTGATCCCATTTTTTGGTCAAAGTGCATAGAGTTATGCAAGTCGTAGTGCCCAATGATAAACCAATACATGGACTGTTTTTGAGAAAAGGATGAATAAGTTTAAATTATGTTATGATAACCTTAACCAATATAAATATAAGAAGTTAAATGAATGAAATATTCTATTAAAATTATATCTTCATCATTCACTGATATTTTTGTGAATGTTCATCACAATTGGAATTGTCTCTAATATTATTAATATTTCTTTAACTTCCACAACTATATGAAAAAATTCTTACTTGAATTCTTTTTAAATGTATCTACAAATAATATGTTAAGTAAAATGTGAGAAAAAGTTCACAAACTATAATAATATAAATAATTAATTAATATTCATCATGTAATGGCATAATTTAATGTTATTTTAATTTCAAATAATATTAATTAATCTTTCATTTTTGTATACGAGGCTGAGGTATATAAAATTATTATAGTGTTTAAACACGTGAATGGAACAGTCATTGCTGTCTTATAGCAGTTAGTGAAGAGAACCATGAAGAGTTAAGGGATAATGTTGAAGAAGCAGTTATGGATGAATTGATAAGAATTCAGGACCATAATGAGTTGTTGAAGAGCTTAAATGTTTTTCATCCTGAAAATAATACATAGATTCCTGAAAGGAAGGTTTAGTAGAAGATATTTACCCAGAAACCATCTATAAATAAATAATATATGGTAAAATGTAGTGAAACTAAACCATATTTCAATGTTCAGACTATACAATAGAGGTGAAATGAATACACCCAATTCTGTTCAAGTGGTTCACTAGATTATAATGATTTTATGAAAGAGAATTGTTGTGGGAGAAATATAATTTATTCCAGTTTGGATGTTCTCATAATCAGATTCCCTGAATGGAAAAGTTTATGCTAATAATATTATGTTTTTAAATTCATATGAACATGTAAAAGTACATATACTATAATCATATTATGTATTTAGTTAATATAATTATAGTATATTATTTAAAAGAATTGATTAATGAAATTACTATAATTATTTTAAAATTATTTATATAATATGATAAGTGAAGTAGATATTAATGTACACCGAGAAATTGATAATGAAATTAAATTTTATTTTGAAGATATTTCATTATAGTAAAGAAATTAATTAATTATATTATTTTTTAATTATTTTATTAATTAATTTATATAATATCATATGGTTTATAAAACACAATAATCCATATTATATGCATACTAATAATCATATAATATTACATGGTTGAAAAAAATACAATTTATCATATTACATGAAAAATAGAAATCATATTATTTTGATACCATAAAAAACCCCAGTAATCACATTATATTTCATGGGAGTCGTAGGATGTTAAATGATAAGGTACACATGAAAATAAATTTTGTTTCCAATATTAATTTGAAATAGGTAGAAAATTATATTGTACATTCCTTTGGGTATGAGTTTGACATTGGTGTAGTACTTGCAACAAATTAAAAATAAGTTTCATTAGAAGTCACAACCTATAAGATAATGAAATTCATAGTCAATCACCTAAAATAATTGTACACTTTATTTGAAACAAGTTTTATAGACATAATCTGAGTTCTCATAATGAGTTCTCAAAATAATATTTTTTCTCTATTATCTATAATGCAGTTAACATTGAATTTATTCCATTCTATTGATTTGGATCTATTTATTATATGGAATTCCAACATATAAAATATAATAATAATGGTATTATATATTAATATGTGTATTTATTCATGGAATTTAAACTCATAATTCACCTAAAGTTAATAAAATTTCATACATTACATTTTTTACATGATAAGAAAAAAAATATTAGTTTCGATTAATTTATCAAAATTAAAAATTCTATAATATCTAATGATATTTTTAATTTAAATTGCATAATCTATTTTTCAAAGAAGATTATTGAGACAGATTCATCAGTATCACTGCTTAGTAGTTGGACTCAGTATCTAAGAGAAGAATCATTTAAATATAGACCTAATTAAATTTTATATCAATTATGCAATAATTTTATCTTTATGAAATTCACATTTTAATGGTCTCAACAAATTTTGTAATATATACATGTGAAATATTTTATACTATAATTAAAAAAATTTAATAAAAAAATGTGATATGGAACATTGTTTATGAAAAATTTAAGAATATTATTTATAATTTGATGATCATTAAAAAATATATATTGGTAATTGTTAATTTCATTATACATGAATACATTCATGTAAATTAAGATAACACGCATTTGATTAGTATATGGAAGTGATGTATTCTAGTGATGAAACAAAAAGTTTTGAATCATGTAATAAAACTTTTTATACAAGAAGTTCATGATTCATGATAATAGTCGTAGGTTCTTTGAAACATTTTCACAATACACATAGTTGAGAAATTTTTCACATACAATCAACCAAATTCATCATTAATGAGTTCCAAGTATCTAATATGTTTTTCATTGGTCAAGAAAAAACATATTTTTTGATAATGAACTCTATTATCTATCCTCTACGCAAGATATATTTTTTGTAATTGTTTTATTCATTTCAATCATCATGAATTGTGTTTCAGATGATATAGAACATACTGACGATGATTCATCATACTAATGAGTAGATAATGTAAGTAAATTTTCAAACTTAGTAAAAACACTAATTTAAGAAGTTTGAGGCATAATTAGATATTTACAAAGTGGGTTCCATATTATATTTTTTGGGGTTGTGGGAAAAAATATAACAATAAACTGATAAAAACAAAAAATAATTCGGAAATGCTTACATGAAATTTTTTATAGTACATCATATATTATATTCAATTTATGATTTTTTTTGAAGTGTGAAAAATAAATATCGGTGGGATAATTTCTGTTATTTTCAACAAGGTGTAAATATTCATTTAAATTTATGATAGTTTTTTCCATTGATCATGTAATTATAAGTACCACATCTAGTATTCACTAAATTATACAAATTTTCACCCATATATGTAAAAGTGAACATTATATTGTATTGAAATATAAGATTCCAAAAATTTCATCCATATTTTGACTTTTCATAAAATGAAATGTATTTCAGGCATTCAACAGTGGTATCAAACTCAAAAAGTCCTATTTTACCAAGAGGAGAGAATAATGAAAACACATGATAATTTTTCTCTTCATAATGTCTTGTAATTATATCAACCCACAACAGAGTGTTAAAGCACATGAAATAGTGTTTATGATCCCTTATATCCAAGTATGGTGTTACAACATAATATATTTTGAGTAGTAATGAAAATTCATAAAAATTAAGAAATTGAAATAATTTTGTTGGTTACAGAATACCAAAATGCTCAACTGAATTATCCCCGCCTCTATGTATTTCCATATTTGTTCATTAGAATAATGGTTTGTGTCATAAGTAATTTATTTATAATATTTCTAATATAATCATTATAATTTAATCATTAATACAAGTAAAATCATCAAAATACATATGTACAGTAAATATATAAACATCATATAATCTCATACCATATTCACAATAATTGTTGAGATCATTGTTTAATTTTTTAAAAGTTCTTATTTTAATACACATGATATATTTGAATAATAAAATTATTTACTATGAAATCATAATTTGGTATGTATCCATGTTACTATTAGAGAAAATGATAGATGCTGATATAATGATGAAAAAGATTGATGCTAATTTGAGAGAAACAGAGAACCTCTAATTGAGTTTGTTGTGTTAATTATTTTGAAATCTGGTAAAAAGATTAAATTGAATTAACTATTAGATTGAATAATATTGAATATACCATTATATCCCAATTAATTCAGAGTTAGTTAAATTTCACTTCATCCAATACTAAAATCAATGGATATAGGGATTGTGGTAGTAAAACTGAATAATTTCTTATAACATAATGAACTACAAAGATGTCATGAACCTAAAATGAAGAAGGTATAGTTAGTAAATATATAACTATTATGGAATTTAGTACATAAATTTCTGGGAATTGGGAAGGTAATTAAGAAGATACCTATATCATTTTATTTTTCGATTTTCAATCATAATATTCGGTGTAGTCATTCCACCTTCATGATTAATTTTTTTTATATTGGACTTAGTTGGTGGAGTTATATTTTCATCATGAAATACTAATCTTTTATCATGGTCATTGGGGGAAAAATTTTGAGATATTCCATTTTTAGAATTTAGAGTTTTAAAAATAATCAGTCGATATATTTTAGTGACACTATAATAAGATAGTGGAAATCCAATTATCACAACTTATGAAAAAGGAATTTTCCATTGAGCTTTCATGTTGTTTTCAATATCAGAAATTGGGTATAATTTAGAAAAATCTATTTGTTTTAACAATTTGTTTATACAGTAGTGAATAGGATAACCTGAAAATAACATGTAAACCATATTATATATTTTTCCTATATTTTAAACAGTAATGTTTGATCCAATAATTGTTTGTATCATTTATTTGAAGAGATAATGATGCAATTCCAAACCTATGATAATGTAGAATTTATTTTTCATGTGTAGAATCATTTGTTTCATAGATTCCTTGCATATATTTTTTGATTTCTAGTAGTTTCTGAAATAATTGTAAATTTTTTTATGAATAGTTCAAAAAAACTAAATCATATATGTCAATGAAATTTTGAGTGAAAAATATTTTAATGCATATCAAATGTGTCGTTTTAACAAACGAAATGAAAAAATAATAATAATATAATGCCTACAGATAATTATGTAATCACCAAAGGGATATAATATTGAGATGGTTATCAGGTGAATATGTAATTTTGAATAATAAATAATCATTAATGTAAGAGAAATATTAAATCAAAATTATATATAATCGTTGAAAAAATTAATCCTTCAAGATAATAGAGATGATATGAAAAACATACTAATTGTTTTCTTTTAGTTAATCATAAAATTTGATGTTACATAATGATAGTGTGTTTAAAGTAGGTACACTTTGATTGTTTTAGGATTTTTGATGAAAATGAATATCATATATAAGATAAAACGTCCAAAAATCATTTAAATTTATATAAAAAATAAATTTTCAAATTATGTATATGTATACGGATTGATATTATGATTCCAATACCTTATAATAGTATCAAATCATCAAATAATTTTTTCTAAAGACACCATTATGGTAACTAATGGTAAAAAACAAAATTTATTGTCCTATTTAGATTAATATAATTTTTAAAAATACTGGATGTATTAGAAGGTAGTGTATAAAATAAATTATAGAGCGAAAATTCAACTCAAAAAAATATAGATAAAATGTATATATATAAAATTAAACTTTTTTAATGTCATATCATATGATTTTTTATTCTCCAAGCCATTTGAAAGTATAAAAACTCTCCTGTCATGATCTATAAATGAACAATGATAGTTGTATTCAAAATAAAATGGTACATTTAATGAAATGTAGGATATAAAGAAAATAAAATGGAGGGAAAAAAGTAAATATATAAGATTAAAAATATATTTATATATTTTGAAAAGAAAAATAATATAGAACATGATTTATATATTTATAAATGAAGTGAAAAAATGATACATAGGAGGAAAATAAAATGAAATTATATGGAAATGCATATATAAGAAAATAATTTGATGAAAAAATATGAGTAAATATATGAACCCCTAAAAAGAAAATAATTACACAAATAAGAATGTAATAAATAGTATATAAATTATACATTAGTTTAAAATAGAAAAAATATAAATTAAGTTAAATTGGTACTAGTTATGTAAAGACGGAGATATCTTATTTTTTCGAAAGAGATTCTTGCTATAGTTGGATAATTAACAAGAATTGTCAATGTATATAATTTGATAGTTGCACACTGTAATAAGATAATTAAAATGAATAGTCCATTTATTTTATTTTATTTTCTTAATTGTACAATGATACGGTTTACATGTAAAATTTAACAATTTAATTAACTATATAAAAAATTAAGGTGTTTATGTGTGCTAAAAATGGAGGATAACATATATTGAGACATTATATAACAGTGGAATTGGATAAGACCAATATTCTTCATCATAATGAGTGGTATATTAAAATATAATAAAATGAAATAATGATGAATGAAATTTCAAATAATGATTACCAGTATATGAATAGATTTATATAGATTTTAATAAATTATAGGATTTTTGCTTTAGTGTTGAAAAAATATATTGTGTTGGTACCATTGAGATCAAGTGGTCTTCCAATGACACATTAGAAATCCCGAGTTACATCACCGATTCCTTTGAGAATATCTTCATTAGATGATGAATTTCCACGATATAGGGAATATTTAAATGAATCATGTTTTTCAGATGGGTTTGAGAGTTACCCACAACCGGTATCATAAATATTTGTTTACCATACCTTAAAAATCTATTTGTTATACAAAAATGTCATTGAAATCCAGTGGTCATTCGATGAGGTGTTCAATACAATATTTTATAAAAAGATCCTTTTGAAGAATCAAGGAGTATTTGAAGGAAAAACATTGTTGGATGTGTTCATCAAGGATCCAAAACCAATATCTGTATAGAAGATTGAATATAATGATATTAGGGTTAGGAAACTATATGGTTTTTGGGGAATGGATGAAAGAAGATTGAGACTTATGGAGGGTTACGAGATTATAGGAATCATTTGATGTGTAGATAGAAGTGTCTTGAAGGAAGGATGAGGAAATTTCAAGAATCATTTTTCATTGATCTAGAATTAGTTTAACATAAGGAGGATAAATTTAATGAATCATTAGAGGATAATAGTTAGGAATGTAGTTTAGGGGTTTTGGATGAGGTATAGAGTTAAAAAAATTAGAATAATCATTTAGTTGGAGACACATGTACATGGGATAGATATACATTATTATAAATAATAGGTGAGAAATAAAAATAGGTCATGTGATGGAGTCGAGAATTATAGAGAGACGGTGACACAAGGGAATAAAATATTGTGTTGACATGTGTAATTAAATGGAACAATGTTTTGTATATATATATATTATATTTCACTACTATAAATTAAAGAAGAGTCATGTAACATAGTATAAAATTGTGGTGATGATATCTTGGTGATTATTTTTATCTATGAATTTGTATGAGAGAAAACATTCTATAATCAAATTAAAGGGAAAAAGTGAGACACACTGTGAAAAAATGTTTTTTAAAACAAACTTTTAAATGAATTTATAAGTAATTGAATAAAATAGATATTTTGAAAATATATAATGTATTGAATTAATGATACGGGGTATAATTATAATATAACAAATATATTATAAAATATACAATTCCTTGACGCACCATTTCTATTATCCTAGAAATATAAAAATATAGTGTCGAGTAAATGCGTATGTACCGTCATGTATTGCAAAAAATATATTTTGTCCATGTTAGTTCCAAATTATTATGATTATAAATTTAACCAATTTTAATATCCTTGATATACCACATATTTTTTGTTTGAAATTGATTATAAGATGTTTTTTATTTTTCATTTCTTATATTGGAATTTTCTCTTGACTACCCATAAAAATCCATGAAATCAATGAAATTTATTAATGATAATGAATTATAATTTAATATAATTTAATAAATTTATAACAAAAAATTATGAAGATTATTGATAGTTTAATAAAATTAGTTTATTCAACATCTCATGTTTCAAAATAAATCATTAACCCATGAGTGGTTTCACTATCATAAAAAAACAAGAGTCATTTATAGTATTAGAGAATAAATTTAAGATATAATTAAGTATAAAATCAATTTAATTCACTAAAGATACATTAAATATTCTATTTCTGTTTTGAAAATCGTGAATATATTCATAAACTAACATGAAAACCATGATGTTATTCACATGATTGGATTCCCTAAAACCGTGTTCTGATCATTGAGAAATAACTTTTCTAGGTTCACAGTTATATGATTTCCTCTTGTGAAAGAAGTAAACATCACATATCTATACCAATAACCATACATAGAAAAATCAAAAATTCAAAAAAAACATATATGATTTGGTGTCTCATATTTTCATTATGATATTTAAACCCTCATACATTAATAATAAATTTGAAATGATATAATAAGGGAGCCAATTAATGAATTTTTTTAATATATGTCAAAATTAAGTCACACATAAAATATCATGTACATTATCTGAATCACTACATCCACAATTTCAATAACATACTTATAAATCAATCATTATAAAAATTTAAAAGGTGTAGTATTTTAGAGTATGATTAAAAAAATCAATTGCACATGAAATGATATACATTCTCCAACTATAGTGGTTTGAAAACCAATCTAAGAGTTGTTTCAACATAGAGAATTTGGTTCAATAGGATTTTGAAAAGATTATTTCAATAAATCCACTTCTATAAATTCATCCAATAAGTATTTTATACTAAATGAGATAAGTGTTCTAACATCATCCAAAAGTGACAATAATAATGTATTAGTCTGTGTTTGGATTTATACCTCATTTAATCAGTCCCATTAATCATTATATCCCATACAAGAAATAATTTACTATTCTCTAACAAATTTTGGTTAATCAATGTTTTTTGTATTAAAAAAAATGAAACTTATAAATTATAAGAAAATAAAAAGAATAAACATAATTTCCAATAAAAAATATACAAATACATTAAAAAATGATTATATTTTTTCCTTAACAAACATTATTAAAAAAAATTTATCCCATGTCTCACTTGTGATAATCAATTTTAAATGACATATGATGATGTTTTATTTTTGAAAATACTCTTATTTGGTTGAACTAAACTAGAAAAAAGGAAAATATTTACCCCGATAGAGGGTGGAGTGGTTTTCTAGTGAAATAGGTGGAGGAAGAGGAAAATAAATTTATTGTGTATGTATATACATGTTTATCTAATATATTTTTACATTTGAAGGATAAAAATATAGATTCAACAAAAAGAATAAATGGAATGTATAAATATTTTACATCTTAGAAAGTGATATCATAGGTTTTTTTAGGAGCCCTGACATTTGAAAAGGGAAAATCCTTCATGGTGTGACATAAGAAAGGATGAGGTCCGAATTAGTTTAATGAAAAATGTAGATGAAATCATATTTTGGGAAAAAACATGAAATAAAATACATGAAAAATGAATGATGTAAGAAAAAAATAATTATATATATTTGAGACATAGTATTGATATGAATTATATTATGAACTTTTTTGATAAGTCGGTAAATCCCATGAAAAAATGATATATCTAGGGGATGAAGTAAAATACTGAGAGATGAATATAAATAGAATACATAACAAGAATAAATTTAGGTAAATATTTCAAAAAATACATAAAATTGATATAGATAGTGTTAATATTATATCAAAAAATGTGATGTGAACAAATATATGTGGGAAACATCACACATTAAAAATTTTGAGGTCATATTTTTGATGTATAATATAACACATAGAGAGTCATGAATTAAAAAAATAATAATGCAAACAAAATTAAAATTATTTATAGAAATTAAAATTTATTTTCAAAAAATACATATAAAAATAAAATAATTTTTTTACCATTCATGTAATGAGAGGATCAAGTCTGATTTTATTTCAAATAAGGTGGTAGGTGAAGCATTAAACAATGTAAAAATTATGTAGTATAAAAAAAGAGTAAATATATCGTTCAAAAAACAAAGAGAGATTATAAAATCAAAATGCATACACGTAATGTCTCCAGTATCATGCATTCACAAATAATAATATTTTATTACTAAGTATGCACTATATATATATGATAACACTGTCATTCCCCAAGAAACATGTTCTCATTTCATTCTTTCCAATGATATTCCAGTACTGATGTAAACCTTGTGAAAATAAAAAATATAAGACCTAATTCATTACAAAGGATAGTTATATGAGTGTGTTTATGTTCTTTGAGATATATTATTTTAAATATTTAATTTTATGATATCATAAATATGTGATGAAAAAAGTCAGAGATGAAGTCAAATTCATGGAATAAAAGGAAAATCAAACATTTATAACATATATAGATACAAAGATTTTCAAAAATGTAGAATATATAGGTGGAGATAGAGATAGAATAAGATAGAACATGATAAGTTAATATTTGAGAGAGATATTAAATTAATGATGGGGGTTGAGGTTGAGGAGGTGGGGGTGAGAGGTGGGGGTGAGAGCCAGGTTTCAATAGATGATTAAATTCAATATTGGGAAATTTTTAGGGTTTTTAGATCTTAAATGGAGTTGTTGGTCTTGAGATGTTTTATTTGAGATGATTTAAAGAAACCCAATCACATTTGATGTGGTTTCATTGATGTATAATCAATATCTTTGGTGTAAAATGGATCAGAGGATGCGATCTGGAATGTAGAGGAAAATGAATTTGATGAAGTAATCTTAGGCCTAGAAGAAGATAATTGGAAAATGGGATGGTAATTATTGATGCAGTCAATTATAGAGGGATAGGGATTCATGGGATAAGGATTTGTACGAGGATGGTTTGGATGAGAAGGATTCGATGTTGACAGTGGAGGAAGATTTAGAGGGGATGGGTTTGAATGAGACTGAATCATGGAGTTTTGGACATTGAATCACATACACTGAATCATGAAGAGGATATTTTTCTGCAAGGAGTAGTAGAGGATAAGACTAAATCATGGAGAGAAGACAGAATCAGTATCAATGATGGGATGTGAGAGTCATTATTTTTATGGAGTCAAAAATCGCAGTGATGGAATTCTAGGGAAATTAATATGGCATCAACACATGTAATAAAAATTCAATTCGTTGAGTATATTTAATAGATATTATTTCTCAAATATTCTTGAAACACTTGAGTTTGTGACCCTATCTACCTCTTTATCAATGAAATTATGTGATGTAGCTTAAATTCCAAGGATAAAATTTAGCAACATTCAAGGAACCCATATATAATGATGTTAATACTAAAATTAGATAATACTCAATACTGAATAGTAGTTTTTAATATAATACTTCTATTACATAATTTCTAGTCATGTAGGTTGCATGATGGTTCCATAAAACTATTTTCTCCATTTATCATTATTTTACTTTTTGAAAATATAACTTACCTATAAAAACACATACACATTAATTTATTTAAGCTATATCATTACTAGGAGAGGGCCTAAGATATTAAATAATGTTAATGAACATAAGGGAAAAAAAATTTCATGCATTGTTCATTAATTAAATATTTATTATGAAATACCCATCATATCTTACCTCATCCTGAACATATCTCAACAATGTTTTCATGAATACTTAAATGTATATAACTTATATCATGAATTAATAAAAATTATAGATTCTGAGTATCAATTAAAATTCAATTACATTGGAACATGGAGTGAAATATAAAAATGAGGATTTAATACTAGGGGTCTAATTCAAATAATATACAACACTAGATATTACGAAGGACATAAACCATGATAATGTTACTCAAAGTCCACTGATTCTCCACTATTATATCCTATATCATTTTTGTCCCTCAAATGATTTAAACAGGAAATAGAAAGTATATTTAATAATATGATCATTGAACTTCTAGGTTTTGATTATAGTGGGAAATGGATAGTACATTTCATTAAAATAACTAAACTTTTGATATTGTCACATTCTATATTACATATAAGTTTAATCAGGATGTTTTATTGAGTTTACTAAAATTCAAAACAACTAATAAAGTTTATCACAATGTTCAAAGATGTTGTTTCTAGGGAACCAACTCGAACAGACTCCCACTTAAACAAGGTCCAACATGTAACAACATTTAGTCAAATATCACTCACATGATACACATGCTACTACTAAGAGAGGCCTTAGTCATGGGGTCCCATACTTGTTTTCTATTGGAACTCTTCTAACTACATCTTTGACCCCCTAAAAACACCTTAAGAGGTTATACATCTAGAGTATGTCCTTTGTACAAAGGTGTTACCTTGGATCTTGTGTCAGAGCCGCCATGGTTGTATTATTAAAATACACAATGATAGGTTCATTACATATAAGTACCACATCATAAACCTATAAAAATGTTTAGTATATAGATGGATTCCATGGATACATTATCAGCCTTTATATTGTTATAATTCATTGTACAATTGGAAAAATATTCCTACATTGAACTAGTCTATCTCACATAATCTCTATTATGATAAAAACATATATAGAATGATTCATGAGATAATTATGATATATTTTAAAAAGATAATCATTATAATCCTTACTAACAATCTACTCGTCTCCTCCATACAGCAGAAAAATATCCTTAGTTCTTCTCATATGATTTATAACAGCCTTAATTTTAGACTTCTGTTTTTTTTCCTTGATCATACTGATGTCTTCCTACCATGGTTAATGCATAAAAAACATAAATTCTACTACATAACATGGAATAAATGATTGATCTTATTTTAACCATATTATATCTTACTCATTCTCTTTTTCTATTGTTTTTTCGGGGGATACATTTCTTATGAAATATCTATACCATGTGACACTGAATCCAATCCCCTCTTGTATTGGTCCATAATAAATCTCTTTAGTCTCTAGTCATTATTTTTACTTTTACTTGGTCAAAGAATCCTCTTGTATCAATCATGAATGATCTCGATCCCAACAATATAGATATCTTCACCTAACACTTTCATCGAGAAACACCTATTTTTGTAGTCCTTAAATGACTATATGTCTGTTATGTTAGTTCAAATAAGTAATATATCATCAAAATATACTACTATGATGACAAACTAACTCCCACTAATACTCTTATAAACATATGGATCATATTTATTGTTAATGAAACCAAATTCTCTTATAGGTCTATATAATCAAATTTTTCTTGGCCTAGATTCCATCAGTAATCCATAAATTGATATTTACATCTTGAAAATATTTTGGGCATCACTTGGAGTCACAAACCCTTCAGTTCGTGTCATGTAGACATATTATTGAAGAATCCCATTAATGAAAGTTGTTTTTTACATACATCTTTCAAATTTCATTATCACAGTAATTTGCTACAAAAAAGTAGAATTAGGATGTATATAAACATGTATACTGGTTAAATGTTTCATTATAATCATTTACTTATTTTTTTTAAATCATTTATCTAATATCCTCACTTTATGTTTATTTATTTTACATTCCATGATTGGTTTTATCTTGAACATCCATTTTCACAGTATAGGATTTACATCAACATGCACATCTACAAAAACCCAAACAGTGTTCTAACATATTGAAACCATTTCATAATTCAATACTTTTTTCCATCATTCAACATTTGAGCTCTCTAATCCCAAATTTTAGGAGAGAGTGTTGAGACCCACGCTTGATGTACATGGACATTACATTACTATTGCAGAATACATAGTACATAACAAAATCCAACACTCAAGGGCATTAATAATTTAGTGTCTTTGGAAACATGGAACATAATCTTCTAATCATGCTGAATGATATTCAACATCTCCCATAATGTTCTTCCTATTTTTCTATCTTACCTAAAACGGTTATTTATATCATGGGAAAAATAAAACTTATAAAGGGTGAGATAAAATTCTTAGTAAGGGTAATCATGGAGAAAATAAAAAAAACCATATACATTTGAACATAAATACAAGAACATATTGTTTAAACATAGAAATCGTCATTGGTGAAAAAAATATTTGTAGTTTATAAGGCATAGATAAAAAAGGAATATTAATCATGATAAAATAGAATGGGAATGAAACTTGTAATTGTGGAAACCATTAAATACATGTTATTATTTCCATAGTATCCAAGGCATTGCTTCCAAGACAGTCATAATAGACAAAGTCCATTACTGAACAGATTTTTCTTGTTGTTCCATCCTTGTATTACTGAACTTGATACACTTGTCATTCCATCCATGTCTATCTCATGAGATATTAATCTTAACACAATTCATTTTAGGTATATATAGGTCCCACCCATCTCATAATGAAATCATTCTTTCATGTGACAGAAATTAATCATAAATCATTCATCATAACCCAATGAATAAAAAGGGTTTCATAAACATTATCCCCTCATAACATGATCTTTATAAAACAAATAGATATCATTTCATCATAAGAAAAATAAAACCATGTAAATAATAGATACATTATACATGAAATATAAACATATTAAATAATTTCATCTTAGATGGAAAATAGTTTGGATAAAACAGTCGAAATGATTTCTTGCGGAAAATATCCTTTCTTTTTCGAAATCATTTATTTTCTCAAAATACCATGAAATTTTAAAAGAAAAGGATTTTTCTTGGAAAATAATCATGAAATATTTTAGAGTATGGTTCATGAAAATAATAATTTATGAAATAGTAAAAATCAATTCATTCCATATAAGTTAAAAAAACATTATCCTCGTACTTTTAACAGAAAATTCAAAAAGTTGCTCGCATGATCAACAAAAGAAAGATTCCTTCCACAACACAATGTACGTGTCAATGAAAGGAAACCATTACTTAAAAAATAAATGGAATAATGATATACACTGTATGAAAAACATTTTTATGGACATCGATGAAAAATATAACCCCAGTTAATACGTACATATAAGAAATCTCGGAAAAAATGAGATTTGAAAAATTATCCCTTACCTTATGTCCAATTACTTACGTATGTGTCTGAGACTCCTGTATAGTTGGTTTAAACATATTATTAACTTTTATAATAACCATAATAATAATTATGATTTCATATATGATTCACTTATGACATTATATTACCTGCTCTTTTGTAAATTCTTTTATAAAGCAGCGTTTTGGTTAAAATCGTTTCATTTATCGTACGTGTTTCGATTTGTTGTTCATTATATTATTACTTATATCCATATTTACTTAATTAAATAATGTAAAACATGATTTATATATAATATATATTAATCATATAAATATATATGATAGATTGATAAATGGAATGAAATACACCATTCATAGAGACTGTAGGCCGTACGTCTGCATGAACGCTATTTTTGTTTCCTTATTGAATTGAATAGAATTAAGTAAATGAAACATATATGTACATAAATAAAGTACCATTATTATGTAATATCTTTCATTATTATTTATTATATATACTTTATAATCATACTTGAATGGATAATCATGGAAATTGAATCTCATCGCGTTCGTGGAGATGGTAGACCGTACGTACGCATGAGCGACAATATCATTCTTTTTATATTAATATCATATATAATTAGATGGTAAATTATATATAAAGAATCATAATAATGTTATATTTTGTATTTATATCATTTATAATTATTATTATACCCATCCATTATGATGAAATTTTTGAATAAAAAACTACACCACGACGTGGAGACGGTAAGCCATAAGTAGGCATGTGTTGTGAAATTTTCATTCATATGATGGATAAAATAACTAATATGGTTGTAAAAGTTTTATAATAAAATAACAATATATAGAATATACTGGAGTTAATATTTTATAATGGAAACAACAAATAAGGAGGAAGTTGAAGAATAAATGAACTTGAAATAGGTGGTGAGATATTTACATGTTCTTCTGGTTCTTCCTTTTGATTTTATTAAAAGGGCTCCTTAAGTTTGCTTTATGACTTAAGGAAGGCCTCTATGATGAAGGGAGGAATGTATAGAGGATATGTTTTCAGGGTTTTACTGAGACAAATGGCTCTGGAGGTGTGAATTAGAGACAAGTGGAATTCCCTTTTATAAGAGGGGTGATGGGCACCTTAGAAAAAACATAAACGTTTACTTTATAATAAATTCATATTCGTTTTATAATGGAACCAATTTGACTTATTTCGATGATATGATGGGTAAGGGTCTAAATATTCTCAACAAAAATGTTGTATAAAATTGTATGTTACGATTTTAACCTTATAATTTAGATTTAACTCTATGTTTAATAATTAATCTTTTACTGTGTCTTTTTGTATTCTTACACTATATGGTTAATAAACTTACTATAAACTGCCAATAGAACCCCAATTGGTTAATTAATGTCATATATATTATTATATACATATTTTGGTCGAACCTTATATTTTTATAACCATTATATTAATTAATAATATAAAATTAGTTTTAAAAACTCTTTAATGTCAATTTTGACACTATTTGGTATTTTGTTTTTTCTAAATTTATAAAATAATTATTACTTAGAAAAAAATCATCTAAACAACCCTAATATGATATATTAACCTGTAAAATTAGTATAATTAATAAAAAGTCTAAAATTGAGTTTATTTGTGTATTAATAATATCAATTATATTAATATTTTATTAATAAGGTAATTATTGCATCATCATTGTATCATAAATAAATAAAATTATTTAATGTCAAAAAAATTTAAATAAAATACCATTACGTAGTAAATATTTATTGATTTCTAATGAATATTTATAGTCTAATTTATCTTATGTATAAACCTATATTAAAATTTCTTATTTATTAAGCTTTGATTTTAACTATTTTAACTCTTCCTTAAATACAATAATAATAAATGTCCTGATCTAATACAAGTGGACCTAATGGTTAATATTTTATTCCTAAGGATTTATTTGGTCGAATTACACTTATCCAATAGAATTATGACATGTGTTAGGGTAATAATATTATCATTTTTACCTATAATTACCCTATTTAATTTTAACCGTGGTAAATAAAAGTTAAATGTTTCTATTCACCAAAAATTATTTTCACCTCATTGAACCACATTTTACTTAATGATATCAACCGTGTCTCTAGGATTTTTTATGTTCAACTCACAGAAGCAGTAAAATTATGTTTTATGTAAATTTTTAAATGCTTCTAGAAGGTGGGTAAAAGAGGGTAAAAAGTTCAATAAAATTTTTATATATGTAAAATTGTTATAAAATGACTCCAATGAATTACATTGAACATTTAAAGGTATTATGTATATATTTTGACCTAAGGTAAATTTAAATAAAAAAATTTATTATTTAAATAAAAAGTCTTCTTTAACTAATAACTTAGTGTTTTCACAATTCATCAAAAATTGAATGTTTTCAGAAAAATACCAAAAATTCAACCTATGATAATTTCAATATTCTGAATCCAAAAATAAAGTCCATTTTTATAGATAAAATTTTTATAATTTTAAAAAGTGTCTATTAATGTTCATAACTACTAGTTTATATAATATTGTAATAACATATCGTTGTTTAGTGAAACACGATATTGTGTACAATGCAAGATATCGAGGAAGGTTGGTCTGCCATGTAATGGAAGCCATGAATAGTGTTGCGTATACTACAAGATAATACATTTGTGTATATAGGGAAAGATAATTTTGGTGTAGAGTACAACATAAGACATCAACGAAATTAATAATAATATTTCTCATAAAATTTTGGGGTCTTACAGAGAGGTTAATCATTGTTAGCCAGTTATTATTCACAATATTCGGTAACTAAAAAATAAAATATCTCTAGTTATATTAAATTTATTTAAATTTAATGTAGTACTTCTCGTTTGGGAACTGCATATTCCATGGAGACTTATTGAAATTTTTCTTGTATAAACTCTTTTGTATCTTCAAAATATACTTCATCAATGATAGTATTTATCCCAGAATACTTTTTTTGAATTTTCACTCTGTCAATAAAGATTACATTACATGAGATAGTTACCCTCATATCTATTAGCTTGTATTTATAGAATCCATGTGTATCTATAGGATACCATATAATGATAAACATTATTTTAGGAGGTGTTAGTTTATTTCCTTTTAAGGCCTTAACAAATGCCTCACAGCCCTATATGTGTGTATGTGATAAAAAATTATCTTTCAACATAAATACTCGAAGGGAATCACATTTTATCCTATAGTTGGAACTTTTTTATGTCTGTATGAAGAATTTGTTAAATAATATCGCTAAAATTATAATAGAATATCAACATTACTCATCATCGAACATACTATGTCTAACAAGTTATGATTCCACCATTGAATTACACCATTATTCTAAGGTGTGTAAGGCTGAGTGAGTTGACATAGAATCCATAACACTCCTATAATGTAGAAAAATTATTTTTTATGTTATTCACCAATATGGTCTGATCAATCCATCCCTATATTTATTCCATGTTCATTTCCTATATCAATCATTAATTAATTGAATTTATAAAAGGATATATACTTATACCTCATTAAGTATATATATCCATATCTACTCAAGACACTGCAAAATTTTATGAAGAAAAAATGCCCACCACTCGCTTCTATTAGAAATGGTCCCCACACATTAGTGTTTACCAATCCTAAAATATCTATAGGTCCTTCACAGATCCCATTGAATGGAGTTTTTTTTCAATTTTCGTTGTAAATAAATGTTGATATATTCCATGTGGTTTTAGCACTAAATGTAAAAATTACACTCTAGACATATAATTATAACTTCTTCTTTTTTACATAAATCAGATCGAGATTTTATAACTGGATGTTATATGAGTTGGGTAAACATGATTCATTATTTATTTCCATCAAATTTTTTTTCATAATTTAATATATAAATACCATTATTTAAATGTTAATTATCATAAAATATTTTGTATTTATAAATGAAACGACTTATATTTCCACACTAGAATATAAAACCATCTATATCTTCATTGGAAAAAAATTTATGTTCTTGGTGATTGTTCGTACATAATAACAATCCTATTAAACTATTATCATTAAAATCAGAAATGAAAGGTGGTAGATTCCAGTGGCTAGAGATTCCATCTTCATTCAATGTGTAGGAATCATATCCCCCTCCCCTCTAGGAATATTTCATAATCTATGTGATTCATAAATTCAGATATAGATGTGAGAACCGAAAGTTGTATCCAGTAACTAATGTTTATATACTGAAATAATACAATATATAAAAAATAAACCATTAGATTCCCATTTTTTGGGTGCATTTATATTTCCAGGGGCCCTACTTTACATATGTGAAACAAAAAACCTCTTTTTCCATTCTCCAAACCTTGAGATTCCTCTTCATGAAAGGATAGTTCAAGGGATATTTAGACATTTTATGATTCTTGTGTCATCTAACATTGTTCATCCATTTCTTATTCACCATAAGATTTATAGGTTTTTGAAAAACATATTATTATACAATTGGATTATTAGGAAAAGAAGTTATAAAATTCTCTCCTCATTGTTTCTCATGTTATAATTAACAATAAAATAGGTGAAGGAATTGGGTGGTGAGGAAAGTATGAGATATGTTTGAAAATAATTTGGGAATTTAATCCCTAAGATGTATAATTGTTCAATATGGACAATATTCTTTTCTGAATTAGTCCTACCTAGAACTGACTCTCATGGATTAGTTGTAGAAATTTATTTGGATATCTTATTTATCATATGTCTTTAATTCTCACGATAGAGTTATTAAAGGTGAGGCATCATCCTATACAGATCCATTCCCTCATGTTATGTCAATATCCCATTGTTAATGGAGGATATCCTGAAATACTAAACATATTTTAATTCATTAAAATGTTTCTAAAATAGAGATAACTCTTCATCACATTCCACTTTACCATGAAAATTAGAAAAATGTTCTTCTAGTACATACAATTTCTTTTCATGGTGTATGATAACTCCTAATCATCATTTCCATTATTAAATTTGCGTTGGTGAAAAGGTTATCCTTTTCATGAATGGATCATCATTATATGATTGAATTCATTGTTATTTCTATTTTTAAAAATAATATGAAAAACTTTTTAGTACTTTATCTAATAAAATTTACACAAATAAATTAATATTTGTTTTATTAATCTACTAATATTTTATTGAAACTCAATACCCCACACCATTGGTTTGGAAATATTGTATTTCAATGTAATTTTAGTGGTAAGGATCCATATTTCCCTACAAATCACCCCAACATAGGTTGGGTAATTAATTTAAAGGATCTTTTAGGAATTTAAAATTTCAACTAAATTAAATAACAGTTCAATGATCTATTGAGTGGAATTTATAATCCTAGAATCATTAAATTGAATTTACTTTCCCTTTTCCTCTTAGTTACACCAAATATATCATTGGCAGTCAACCAAAAATGTCATGGTATAATTCCTCGATAATTTAAACACTCGTTCTTTGATTGGTATGGAAATTTGAATTTTTTTAAAATTTTAATTGATGTAGTGGAATCTTATAATAAATTAAACTATATAAATGATAGAAATTATAATTTTTTTATAATATTCAAATTATTGTCTTTACTAGATGATTTTTATATTATTTTTATTTTTTACATATAATTAACATTATCTTATATACTGTTTATGCATAGCACAATTTATTTTAGATCAATATTGTATTCTTATCAATTCATTATTTCATTAAATCATGAAAAACCATCCATAATGAAATAAGAATGAATCTTGAAAGAAATATAACAATATAATAGAATTTTATTGAGATTTTACTAATGGTTAGTTTATCTTATGGGTGATAAAATATCCTTTTACCCAGGGGAAAACACCTTGAACTATTTATGGTTCATGCTGCAATATTCCTCTTGTCCACCTATGTATCACCCATCGATTGGTTTTTTCTTATATCTAAACTATAACTAACTCCACCGAGATGGGAGCTTTATCCATTACATATTCTTTACCCACACATAGTCGAGGTCAACCAATGGATTGGTTAATGGGTCTATATAAAAGAAATCATGGGAAAGAAGACCCCTACATAATTATAGGACAGACTAAACACATTCCAAAAATTTAATTTGATAATACATTAAATAAAACTAGTCACATAAAATTATCTAGTCTATTTCTATGATCATTTAAATTTATTCAACGAATTATGCATTTAATAAAATCTGAAATCAATTCTAATTGTTATTATTTAAGATATATCAAGCCACAATAAATTAATAATACTTTATAATTAATCAGTTAATTTATCTTAATTATCATATGAATTTCCTTGATAATCTTATTTATAATAATTTTATACAAATTAAACAAATTTATTTAAAATTAACTTTGTATATGAAAAATACACTATTGAGGAAACACGGTGAGTACCCATCCAAAGATAAAAACATGTATTATATTATTTTTCTTTTTACTCTTTTGAAATGTGGCATACAAAACATATCATTTAATTTCACAGTGTGTAATATCATCTAAATAACCACATGGAATGGATGGTATTTTTATACTTTTTATTTTTTGGATCTTTATTGAGTAAAAAGTATAATATTTATGAAATTTGAAATGAATATTTGAACATTAGTTAGAAATTAAGTATCCTTATATATATATAAACCACATCAGAATGGATGTACATTATTCATAAGAACCACACAAAACACATATTCACCGTGTTTTAATATTATAATAAATTAAATTTCAATTCAATGTAATTTGATAAAAGTACATAGTGTGTACATTTAAGCTACACATCATGTGATTTTATAACCATCAATGTCTTGAACATTAATAAGGACCCATTTTTTAATCTGGATATAGAGAATATTGGTTTATATGGAATGAAAATAGATTTTAAAACATGTGGTCTCTGAGTTGCATCATCAATATTCATAAATTTTTTTTAAGAAGATAGATGGCCCATGTGTGACTAAGGGATTACATGTCATGTAACAAAGTTACATGTCATGTACTCTGGATGACCCAGTGCAAGGATAGCCTAATAAATACATGGTGTATAATTAAATTAACTACATTTAATAAAGATACACAAATTAAATTAATTTATAATTAATTCAGGGTGAGTTAAACACTAGTACATTGCGTGTACCTCTAGTATAAATGGTGTATACTCTTCTGTTATCCACTTAGACTCATCCGATCCTCCATAGGGGATATTCAAATTGAAATCATATATAGTATTAATAAATTTGATTCAAATTGTATGACATGAAGAGGAAGAAGTAAAATAACATAATTTAGATTAAATGACAATTAAACTTTAACTGAAAACTAATAAATTTTTTAAAAATAAATGAATTATCATTTAATAATTATAAATAATTATGAGACCCCAAAAATATCACATGTAGGTTCTAAGAAGATTTGAATCACCAGATGGGTAATTCCAAGAACAAATTTTTATCATGATCGATGAATAATCTAAGATTTAAAAAATTATAAACTCCATGACCAACATTATTTTATCAAATAATATACACAAAAGATAAATGTTGGATCCAAAATGAAGGACCATCAAATATTATTTACAATTAATATAAAAATTTATTTAATTACCTTAATATGAATACTTTCTTCCTGAGAGGATTTGACGACAACTCTATATCATACATTTGTTTTGTTGTAGGAATCAAAAATATATTATATCTAGTGATGATCCACATGTGTTCCATGAACCTATAAATACCATTGTAGTAATATTTTTTTTCCATCATGTTAGATCCAAATTCATTCATCATTTTCCCTTTGATCACTATAACCATCATTTTGAGGAAGGGTTCTCTTTGATATCTCTTGAATTGAGAGTGGTGGTGGAGGGGGATCGCTCTTCATTCTTGAGGGATTACATAGAGAGGGAGATCTATATTTCATTAATAGGATTCTATCTGGACTTCATTATGCCTAACACAAACTAGTTGGATATATATAAAAATAAAATAATTGTATTTATATAATGATAGTATCAGAAAATAACAACTTCACATGAACCCTTATTATTTATGTAATTCATATACAACCCAAGTAAATAATAATTATAATATTATGATTTTTTACATGTTCTAAACTTGTTAATTAAATTAAATATTAATTTTTTTCAAAAAATATTCAATTTATATTATTTCTAAATGGAATATTAACCTTAGTATGACATTCTTCCACAATATTTATCATACTTTGAATAATTATTATTAATTTAGCAAATAAATATCACTACAATAATCACACATAAGTAAGTTAATGTAATATTATCTAAATAGAAAATAAAAATTTATTAATAATTCTTACCAAATAATATTCTCTTGAATAAAAGGTGATGAAATATATGTGACCAAGAAAACAAGAATAATTATTAAAACATATTTGGGAATATCATATCTTAAACTTGTTAAATAATATTATCATTTAACTGAGATTCTAGATACACTTTTTTGTTACCTTATAGCCGTATTTCTTAGTGGTATTAGTTGATGAATAATATAGTAAATGTTTGAAATCAAGAATCATGACATGAAACCCATAAAGAAATAGTTTAATTTTGAAATGACATAATATCTCAAGGAGACACTTACCATGTAATATAATCCCTTTTTCCCTGATATCTATTATCAAAATGTTTCCATGATGGTTTCATTGACCTGTTTGATAAATGAATATTTACATTAATTTCAATAAATATAACATACCTATATAACTCCATGTCCATGATTTTTTTGGATATATCATTTCCATCAATGAACCTAAGATATCAACATCCATTAATGAAAATAAAGGGAAATATACTTTATTTCATTATTCATTAATAAAAATTTATTCATGACGCAACCAACATATCATAGCTCTCTATTAACATAGATCATAATTTTTATCATCAAAAAATAAATATAAACTACCTGTAATCATCATTTATAACAATCAAAATGTATAAGGACAAATATATAGGATGTCAATAAAGACATCTGAAGACACATATAAATGTGGATTTTCTACCAGAGAGTCACATTATCATAGTATTATACAGTAAATATTACAAGGGGAGAATTATGTGAGAAGGTACCTCAATGTATTATAAGTACCTAATATACTAAATATTATTTTTAGAACAAATGGTTCCATCCAGCTATAGAATATATTTTTAAGAATACAATCATGAAACACCAGGGTTCTCACCATAGAGGGGAACTATTTTGACATTCTAGTGAGATTGCTACCCTTTGGAAATTTTCACATACTATATTACATATAACAACAATCATGATGTGATATGTATTTTATTAATACTCAAAATATTTGAATAAATTTATTTATAAGTACATAGAAGATGGTTCTTGGTAAAAAATCCAATGTTGTTCATGTGTCCCTGGTTTGATGGTTTGGGATGTTGGTTAGAAGTCAATTCATCATCATAGAGAAGGTATTATTGGAATTAAAAATTATCATATTACCTATAAGAAGTTTATTGGGATATATTTTCATGGTGGAGAGTTTGTGACAAAATAGGTTTTCACATACTTATTAGTAATCTTGTGGCCATTTTCAAACCAGGTTTGGGTTGTTCCATGTTATTATTATATGTTTTTGGGTTTCTTAAAGGGGTGTGTGTTTAAGTAACATGTTTTGAAAACCATTAATTATAAAATATGTGACATTTCCAGGGTTGGATAGAGGGATGTGACCTATATGTTCCTGATTAGAAATCCCATGAGAAGAAACCATGAGGCTTATAGGTGTTGAGAAAGTGGAAGACACATAGTCTATGCATGGTTATGGAAGTTGTGTAAGATAACTGAGAGGCCTATTGACTTTGAGATAATGGTAGATGGATGGTATGAATTTAAATTAAGAAATAATGTATTAAAATTGTGTATCCTCTTTTTTCCTTATAATTCTATGTTGTATAGTCTATAGATGGTTTGGTAAACCTTGTCAGAAAACCATCAGAACATCTTCATTTGGGATATTTATATCATTTGGACTTCCTTATAATTGGGTATTTTACCATATGCCATCCCATTTTTACTCCCCAATAATAGATCATCCCATGGGATTTTCACTCCCCCCAATATGCACTAACATTACTTCAAGGTGGTTACTTAGTGATTATTCACCAATATAAAGAAGCTAGGGTCTCCTTCTCCTCCCTATTTGGATTTCTATAACATTCACATTTTCCTCTAAACATAGTTTCCATGAATGGATTATTTCCATTCCAATAGTTGTTTTAAATTGGTTTTTTTTCTTCTTAAGTGTTGTGGTCCCTCTATTGAGATCTAATTTAGTAGATTTTATTGGAGGTGACATGATTTCACCACATGAGGTAGTTGTTTCCTTTTTAATAAACGTTTATTTAATAGTTCCATGAGTTACTAGATTTATAATTTTATTTCTAATTTAGATAATTATTGTTTGGGTTATAAATGTTTTGTTTATAATGTTTTTTCATAACATCACTTTGATATTATATAGAATAAATAGTGTACTTTATAGATTAAATGGGAATTTGATGCACATTGATATTTAATGAATCTATATGCTTAATAAAATTCAAATAATGGGTATCTATAAAAAAATTAAATTGTTTATTTTGTTTAAATTAAATTTTAATTTTAAATGTGGGTTTCAGTTTTGGGTTAGGGGGTTTTATTGAAATAAAAAATAATGGTGTTGTTTTAAAAAGTGAAATGAATTTTCCAATTTTTTTTTGTTTTTGAATTTTCATAATCATTCATTCCATTGGAATTATTTTTGGATCCCAAATATTTAAAAAATAGAATTTTCAAATTTATATTCTATATGTGAAATTATAAATCCTTGGTTTCCACTTTATGATGTGTTCTTTGATTAATTATTATTGTGAACATTCTGATCCAACTTGTTTTTATTTATAATATTATGTTAATAATGGATGTTTTTTATTTTATTCATGCTTTGAATATGAAATGGAGATCATTATATTCTATGTATGTAATGAGGGAACGATGTTATTATGGTAATATCCCATATTGATTTGTTATTGTCACGTATGAATATTTTTTTGTTTGTAGTAACTAAATGGTAAGTAGTGGGATGTTACTAAGAATTTTGAGAATTCACATTATATTTCCCCCTAGTTTTACATAACAAAGTTCTAGTGGGAGGGTGATCAAAGAGATCAATTTGAGTCATCTAATGGATGGATGTGTAGTCGTTAACCAGTTATCAGTTGGTCAAACATTACTTGTCTTTTTATATCTAATTAGTCTTCATGTCTCTGAATTATTATATGTATCATAGGTTATTATTTATTCATTATATACTAGAATGTATTTTTTGTGGTTTTTAAGGGAATTATTGATATTCTTTTCTTCATGGGTTGTATTCATGATGCTGGCCAGTTTTTTTCATCTGTTTATTACTATTCTTTAGTAACATAAATGGTTGTGTTTTAAATATGGTTCAATTATTTAAATTGATACCATTTCATTGGGTGTGTAATTTCTTTGGGGTTTAAATTGTTTCCATGTTTCAAGTGGTTTCATGGTTAGTAATTTTTTTTTAAATTTCAATAATCCTTAAATGGGAAAAATTTTAAAAGTTGTGAATTTTATAGAGAAATGGTTAGACTTTGAATTGGAATTATTTTGGATATGAAATAATCATTTTCCGATTTTTTATATTTTTTTGAGAAATTTCATGTTTGATGTTTGGTTTATTTATATATCACTTAAAATAAAAATAAAATCATTTTTACATTATTTTCAAACTAAGAATTATGGTTTCTTTTATAAAATAAATTAATTTTACTTATAGTGGAAATAATATATATTTTAATGATACTATTCATTAGCACAGTTTTTTGGTATGTAATATTCTCATATTTATTAGGATTATTCAAGTTAGAATTTCGAGTTGGATATGTTTCCATATTCCATTGGAAATAGATGATTTTGGGGATCGTTGTTGTGACTTCAGAGTCACGTGGATATGGTGATCAGTAATTTGGTTTCATGGAACTATTTGTATTGAGTTTTCTAGGTCTATTTGGTTTTATTTATTATTTTATTTAAACATCTATTATATTATTGTGATCATTTATTAGACGCATGTTTATATGGGATGTTCATTAGAATATATATGTAACTATTTACTCATATGCCTTGTTTTTCTATAATTTTGGCTTCATTAGGGTGAAACCATCCAGAAAGGATATGTTTATACCCATGAAACATTTTATTAGATTTAGGGGATCTAGAAAACTCATCATGTTTGTGGAGGATTGGTTCAGGTTCCAGTTCGAGTTGCATACTGGTATAGTTCATTATTAGGAAAATATATGACTTAAAAAATTATGTTTTATCAACCATGTCAATAAATTGAACCATCTATTGATTAATAGCTCATTAATATTCCATATAAAATCATTCTTATCCGAGAGTATTGGTCATTATTGATGGATTAAATGGAATTTACCTATAGTTTTTATGAGTGATGATAAAAACACTAAAATAAAATGTCATCACATGTTGGGATAGTCCTTTTTCTAATAAGTTCTAAGAAGGGTATTATCATATGGTGTGCTGGGAAAGAAACTATAGTATTAAAGGATACCCTTGGGGTCAAATCACCATGTTCATATAACATAGAAGGATATGTCAGGAAAATGATATCATATCCAATACCCATACAGAAGTGTAATGGAACTACCTGGGATTAATGTTTGGGTTCCACAAAGAGGGTGTTGTGATTTAAAGGAGTAGATAATGCAACAGACCTGGAAAAAGTGAGGCTTAAAAATGATAAATTGTACTACCCATGTCAAGAAAATGAACATTTATTTAATAAATCCTACATGGTAAGAACTCTGTTTATAAAAAATCAATTCATATATAAATTTTAAATAGAGGTGACATCATGGGATGTTTCCCAGGGTGAGTGTGATTGAGAAAAAACAATCTCAATGAACACGTGTTTGCCTATTGGGAAAGTCATTAGTCTAATAATTAGACTATATATGTAATACCATGAGGTGTTTTAGGAATGAAACCATTTTTTTATGGGAGAAATGTGGGGATAGATGACATATTGCATGGCCTAGGTAAGGTCGGGTCATAAAAAATTGTACGAGATCCAATACTCTACCCAAAGGGTATAGTCACTACTTGGGTTTGATTTTTGGGGTCTATTATTTTTTGTTTGTTCATTAATGTTCGGGACAATGTAACACCCCTGGAAAATGTGAGACCTAAAAAGGATAAATTTTACTAACCATGTCAACCATGTAAACATTTATTTTATATTCCTACCTTGTTTGAACAGTATAATTAAAAATTATTTTCATTTATTAGTGGTCAGAAAGTGGGACCTACAATTATTTTCCCCATGGTTAGTGTGAGTGAGGAAAACACACACTAAAAAAACATGTGTTTGCATGTTGGGAAAATCATTATTATGATAAGTGTCATAAGTGGTAATATCATTTAGTATTCTAGTGAGGAATCCATGTTATTATAGGAATCCCATGGTTTCAATTGTCTATGTTCTTGTCTCGAGGAAGACCGAATTGTCATAGTGTAAGAAAACTATTCCACATTTTAGATTATATAGAATCTTCTATAAATAATAGACTTGATATTTCTTATACATCCATTTCCATTTTTTTCATTCTCCACCAAAAAATAGGTCATCAGAATATACATTCCACTTTTCAAAATGAAAACCACCCAAAAATTTATCTCGATTTAAATTAAATGATCCCATTACTTTTTTAAATACCACATATTTGATAATCCAATTTGACTAATTTTTAAAAATAATAAAATACATCATTATTGAAAATTTCATTATGATGGAAAAAGGCCTTTTTCAATATGATTTTAATCTATTTATAAAGCTTTCATATCTCACAAAAATCCTTTACAATTAATTTTTCTTGATTTAAGGATTTAATCTACAAATATGTGATATTTAAATAAATGAGTAATGGTGAATTCATCAATCTGAAAAAATATCCAGGAATATTATATTGAATATTTATTAATATCATTAAATAATCTCATTAGTATTTTTTATTTTATTTCATAATATAGACCAATCGGACTGCCAAAAATTAAGTGTCCCAGATATACTCTACATTATCTATAAACTATATATTATGGTCAATTTTTAAATTCAATATATTATGGACTCTATTTTGGGTTCTATCAACTCTACATTGGCTTGGATGGTCTCTATATTAGCCCTTCTATAATATACACACCCAATACTATGCCAAAATGAATTATTGATAAACTCTATATTGAGGGCCATGTAAACTATACCAACCCACATGTACTCTACAAAAAATAATGTGAACTCTATGAAGAACCTAATGATCTATTGGTTTTCATGTCGTTGCCAAAATAATATGACGATGAACCTTTCATTGGCCTCTATGTACTCTATGTCAGCAATGTGAAATCTATATGGGCATAATATATTCTATGTACGGAACTCAATGTTCCATAAATGTACAATAAATTATAGGACTTTTCGTTATTTATGAATTGGTGAACTATGCATTGGCCATCTATAACTCTAAGAAGCTAGTAAGAACTCAGTGTTTGCATGACTTTACAAAATCTCTGAAGTATACTAGATTTAACTTTACATCGGCTAGTATGAAATATATTTTCCATACTTCGGAAAATTCCATAACAACTAAAAAAATCATATATACATAGAATAATTTTTGAATTTCTTCAAATATATTCTAAATATAATGGATCAACACATAAAATCCTATATGGTATGTTACACGAGTCTTCTATAAAAACTACCATCATTACTTCATGTCAAGATGTAGGCATCGTTCGTTTCCCTTTTCAACAAATATAGTGTCAAATATAATTAAAATCCTTTTTGAAAAACAATTCAAATCATCTTGAATATAACTCTAGATTAAATAAAAAAAATTCATCAATAAATCATGATAGTAATTAACATTTATTCAGTAAAATATCAGTCTATATAGTAAATAATATGTACCATTTTTTCAAACAAAATCAAACACAAACCCTTAGGGATCTGATTATTTAATAGGTTTTCATATTTAGTGGGAGTACATGTAATAGAATTCCTATTGAATGATTATAAAACTAATTCTAACCCAACTATATATATTTTTTAAAATAATGGAACGTACCATGGAAATATTTTTGAAATATTTTTTAAGTTAGACATAGAGTATAATAAAGAGCTATCTAATGTTCAGAATTATTCTCAAGACAAATATATATGTGTATATATATATATGGATTTTATATAATGAAATTTCTCTAATGTTGACTCCTAGGTGTTGGATACTTGGGGCACATATAACACTTTTGTTTGGCCATTATGTGACTAATTAACTTCCCAAAATCCCTACCTTCATCATTGAAGCATCCCTTTTGGTATAAATCTATCCATGGTGGCACTTTGGTGAAAACCAAAAGGAGTTACCCAATTAAGATGTAACAACCTTTCTCAATCTCTTTAGTCTTATTTCTATCTCCCCTCATCCAATTCATCTTATTCCAAGAATATAAAATATTAAAAATATCCTAAATATAGTAACATTTTTTTATATTATGGGCTCGGAATACCCTTACACATAATTCATATGTCTGGGTAACAAACACACCATTTATGTGTATGATGAACTACCTCCACACAAAACGATGTCGTTCATGTTTCCTTTACTACCTTGCATGCTTAGTAATTATGATGAAAACACCATTTTTATTAAATTTACATAATATTTATAATTTTTCTAGTATACATAAATTATTTTATAACACATACCTTTATGATTTCCATTTTTTTAGGTACTATAAATTCTTTTGTGGGAGTGTAAACTACCACCCCCTCAAATTGAGGTGATTCTTTCACACTATACATGGAACATATACATGATGGATTTAAAAAACCATGTAATATATATGTCCTACATATGATACTTGAATTATAATATACATTTATATAATTTTATTTTAATTATTTTAATATGAAAAAATATGCGAAAGTACTGTTCATGCATACATATGGCTTATCTTCTCCATTAATGGTGCATACAATTTCATCTCTCCAAATTTTATGATTTATTGAAGAATCATATATGGTTAAAAAATATAATATTTAAATAATGTTTTAAATTATAGATATGATGAAACCATGATTTAATTAACTAGAACAGTAAATAAAAAGTCAAAACATACTCAAAAATCTAGCCAACTAAAAACCGAAATAATAAAAATAATGAATTATTATTAAACAATAGGTTATATGATATAATAATAAATTAATATATGATATTATAAGTATGATTATGATTATATTTTTTGTTATTTTCATGTTTAAAACCATTATTTATAAATTTAAATGATGTCCAATTTAAAGAAAACACAATGAAAAAAATTTCATATCAATTAAAATTCTACTAAGACTATTCATTGTTATGCACCTAATTTTTTTATATTATACATATAATAACCTTTAACAAGTTATATCAAGAATCTTTTATTGTAGTGATTTATGATGTTTCATATAATTTTATTATTTCAAGGTGATTATAATTCAAATATTTAAATGTGGTATGCGATATTTTGGAATATTTAATGACTATTTCCCTCAAGAAATTTCTTATTGATTACCTTTTCAATCTCACTTACTTTTTATTGTTATCTTTATCTTAAAGCAATAACTATATTTTTGTGATCCTAATTTTTTATATATGGTGTATAAATTGTAACTTTTAATTTTTATATCATGATTCATTCACTCTTTATGGTATTTTGAGTTTTAATTCGGATTATTTTTTCTAAGGGGATTTGAATTAAAAGTTACCCTAGTAGAAAAGATATTTTATAACCTAACATCTTTTTTATTTGGTTATAATACCTCCTTATTGTCATTAGAATTAAATGATTATTTTTATAATCAGTTTTACTATATATTGATGTATTTCTACTTCTTTATGTGGATTTATAGTGGATACATAAAATCTATTCATTTATTGATTCTCATTTCAATATTATAATATTTTCCTTGGTTTACTTCAAAATCTCGTTTTATTTGTGATTGATTGGACATGAATTTTGTTTAAAGGAAATTATTTGACCATTATCTAATAAACCATTCCATTTTCTTATTGATTATTTATTCAAGACATTTTTCATGTTATTTTACCATTTACCAACTCTTTGGTACTTAATATGTTTTAGAAAATATTATTAAACAAACCTTACATCTTTTGACAATTTAGTTAGAGAATGTGTTTGCTTCAAGAAATCCGGTTTTCTAAAAAAGTTTTCACATTTTTTTTAATTTAAAAAACTTCTTTTCTAAATAAATTTTTACAATAGTTTTTTTATGAATAATTTTAATGAAATATCTTTATCGTTTACCGAACATGTCACTTTTTAAACCTTTTTACTATACAAGTTATTTTATTTTTTACCATGGGTGCAACATATGAATTTACCTACCTTAATTCGTTTAATGATTCTATTTAAATCATAAAAGTTTAATTTCAAAATAAATTATTTTTAATATTGACTAAAAAATGATTTCCAAAATGTATTTCAAAAAAAATTATATTTTCCTCAATAATGTTTTTAAAATATCTTTTATCATATTTTCATAATCACTAAAAACAAACATTTCTTTACTCCACATTTGATATTTTTTATTGATACCATCCATATTCTTCATATCGACGATTTATGGATTATGTGGCCTAGGATAGTATTGACATTTATTTCCTTGATTTCTTTGTTAGTCCCTTAGAAATAGCCAATTTCCAATGATCCTTGATCATTTAGTTTACGCTTATTATTTATTTCATTTATCATTGATATGTTAATTGCCTAAACATTATTCAATTTTTAATATAGTTTTTACTTTGAATGTTATTTGATAATTTGGGAAAATATTTATAATTTTGTATCTTCTACTGAATATTAATATTTGATAAGAGACATTCTTAAATTGATTATTTTATCTACGGGGAATTATTTGGATTGGTACAATATGCATGGGGCCTAGTTATGGATTGTCACTCCATGAATTGGTAATCCAATAAGGTGAGTTAGTTGGATATATTTAGATTATTTTTACCCAGTTTTCTAAAACTTATTGTGAATGGTCTTGACGGTAATGGTTTCTTGTACCTATGAAACATGACAGCCAATAATTAATAATTTACTTAGTTTAGATTCAGCTATTATTTATCAATGAGAGATTTTTCCATCAAATCTATGGATACATTTTTTCAGTCCAATGATTAAATGTAATTTTTTTCAGTTTCATGCCTTTCCATATTGATTTTTTGTTATCTAGATGTTTTAATGGAACGTGTTTTCAGTTATTACCGTTAGATAAAGTTAGTACACATCCTTATCAGTTTATTGATTACATAGAATGTTCCTTCAATTATTACCCTATCCATATTAGTTACCCCTCATTTATTCATTATTTTCTCCACTATAATTTACCTTTATTTATCATTTCATCTCACCCCAATTATGTTTCCATTCCCCAAGATTCCATGAGGTCTGATAAGAATGATATTCAAGTATATTCTATATAGAAATATGTTATTATCATCTAATGAATGAAATATATTTTTGAATTAGTTTATTAATTAAAAATAAATAATCACGTATGTATCAGGTTATAGAAGAATACTAAAATATTTAGTTGTTTGGGATGAAATTTACTTGTTTATTATGAAAAAGTAATGGTAGAATTACATGGGACCCATGATTTCTCTGGTTGTGTCACTATAGTTGGTATCCTAGAATTTTTTATAGCAACCTTGGGAACCAGATTTAGGGAAAAAATTATTGGTTAAAATATCTATAAGATGGAATTTGTGGATAAGTATATAATAGAATCTAATAATTTCAGTAAGGTAGGGATTATGTGGGTATTCATTGAAATTCATCCAAATCTGGATACTATAGGGGGAAATGGTTTTGTAACTGATGTATCTTGGAGTAACAACTTTGACATTATGTTCTAGGAATAACATTGTGTATCATGGTACATGAATACTATCCATATTGTGTAACTAGTTTGACACTTCTAGGGGATATGCTCTGGATATTTCACCTTCTATTTACAAACAATTATGATGTGTTTGAATATATGGTTATAATGAAGGACGTATGTTAAATATGAGGTGTCTTATACAAAAAATAATGTGTTACTATTTATATATCATAATAAATATTATATGGTTTATTGAATATGATAATTGATTATCACATTATAGTTTTTGTTTTAAGGAAATTTAATCCTCTATAGGATAAATGTTAGACCAGGGAAGGACCTGTGTAGAAATAAATAGATTAACTATTTATATACTAGTGTTTTATTTGGAACCATAGTTAAAAGGATACTTAATTATTTAATATCATGTATTTTCATAATGTTTTGGAAATTATAATATTATGGTTTTTGAAAGGGAAAACGTGTATGTAGGGTGACAACAAATCATGTCCAGTAAGGCTGCGGTTCTTGAAACCATGACTGAAGGACAATAAGGGTTTCACATCAAACACTAACCTATGTTGTGTAATTGTTAATATATAATTATTTTTAGATAAACATTTTCATGAAAAATATTAAAGTTTAAAAAATATTGTTACCTTTTAGGGATGGAGATAATTTTTTAACCATATTAGTTTTAGAAAATAGTTAGATATAAATTTAACAACATTTTAACTCTTTTATGAGACATAAGATTATAAAGACCCATAAATTATATAACTTGTTATTACATCAGAGTTAAATCATACTTATTACAATATATAACAAAACCATGATAGGACTATATATGTATAGTGTCTTTAGAAATAGGGAAACAAAAACAACTGGTTCATAAATCATCTATATTGTCTCCCATTTATTCTATCATATCTGGAGTCCCTTTTGGAATATCATACATAATACCCTTCTTCCTGACCTGGGGAAAACAAATCATACAAAAGGGTGAGATCAAATGCTCAGTAAGGGTACTCAAAGGAAATATCAATCATATCATATTCATAAGAACATAACATTTTGATAATATTAACCTGCAAGATAGATCATAATATCATGACATGGAATAAATCATAGTAGGGAAATGTAATCCCAATAATCAGAGCTAAAAACATTAAACTTTGTGGAATACACACAAAATCATAGATAATAATTTCATATTATTCCATACTCATTTCTGAGACTATCATAGCAGAAAAATTTTATTACGGAACAGATTTCACTCCTCGTTCCAGTCCTATATCACTGAACTATATTAACATTCTGTTACAGGCATGTCTATCTCATGAGATATAAATATTTATGCAACGAATTAGTGGGATATATAGGTCCCACCCATCTCATAATGAAACAATTTTTACGTGTGCCACAAAATCATAAATCATTCATCATAGCATAACCCATGTAATAAAAATGGGATTCATAAACATCATGCCCTCATAACATAATCCATATAAGATGAAATTATTTCATAAATATAATTCCATCATAACATAATCAAATCATTTTAATAATATGGATATAAACAAAATCTTATATAATTTTAGATGGAAATTTTTTTTGATAAAACACATGAACTCCATTCCTTTTGAAAATATCCTTTGTTCTTCAAATTTTTTTCCTTTCTCATCATGTCATTCAGTTTTAAACTAAAATAATTTAATTGAAACTAATCTTGAAAACATGTAATGTATTCTTTATAGAAATAATTTTCTATAAAAATATATTAAAGCCATATAAGTTAAAAACATTCTTCGCGTACTATGGCAGGAATAGTGAATAAGTATCTCGTACTAAAAACGACAAAATATTACTTTCTTATCTTTTACTAAAATTTTCACTTATATGTAATATTGGATTTAAAAATTTTTAGGAGGATTGAAATAATATTAAATATTGAGGAAACATGGATGTGGATGATAAATATTCCCATGTAAATACCGAAGTATAAACAATCTCCAATAAAAATTGAGATTTGTGAGATTTTCCCTTACCTTAGGTCTGATATGCTTCGTATGTATCTGAACCTCCTGTATAATAATTTAGATAATGTTAAAAATCTATTAAAAATCATAATTATTTTTTTGATAAGATTTATTATCATATTTTCATTTTTGTGTTCATAACAATTCATTGATACTCATTGTTTGTGTATTAACCGCTTTATTTTCATAAGTATGTTTTGTCAGATAAGTTCATATTCCTATTTTTAAGTTATAGTTATATCATTTATATAATTTTATTAGTATAATATATATAATATTTATTCATTCAATTCATTTTTATAATCATGGTTTATTGAAGATCATGTATAACGAATCTCATCACACTATGGAGATAGTAAGCCGTACATGGGCACGAGTGGCGATATTATTCCCAAAATTATTGAATGGAATCAGAATGGATGATAGAATAGCTTAGTATCATGTTATAATAATAATATATATCTATTCATTACACCATTATACCCATCTAAGTAAGGTGGTGGTGGATAACATATTATACCACGACATGGAGAGGGTATTCCGTTCGTACGCACGCGTGGTGATTTCGTTTTCCGTAGGATGGATAGATTGTGAAATAGGGTTGTTTAATATTTATAATAATGTGTCAGTATATTATTGATACTGATGTTATTAAATTATAATGGAAAAACTAATGAATATGAATAGGAGAGGGAGGGGGATGGCAGAGCATTAAGGCTCAAATGTGTTTTAAGAGGAGAGGGAGGAGGTTCCCATTTATAAGAGAAGAGAGTGGCACCATTGGAACCATAAAAATATTAATTTATAATAATATAAAACCCCACATAAAAACCTCCAAAAATGACTCAATTAGAAGATGAGTTGAGATAGGGTTGTACTCTCATCAAAAAATAAAATTTACGCATGTTGGGAATTTATTTTAAACCTTATCAACTTGATTTATCCATATTTAATATATTCAATTTTAATTGTTGTAATAATATTCTAAATTTTAAATTGTTATATATAATTACTTTTTTATTGTTAATTGTCCATAATTGGATACTTTATGACGTTTTCGACCATATAAATTTAAATATATATTTTTAAACATTTTTGTGATTTTAATCAATTTTATAATATGTTATTTTTATAAAATAACAATAGTGTCAATTTTGACACTATTCATTTATTTGAATTAAAAAAAATTCACACCAAAGAAATATTCAAAAAAAATATTTAATAGATTCCTAACATGTCATATTCATCAAAAAAAATTGGAGAACATTTATTAGTTCATATAATATTTATGTTATCATTTTTAATAACATTTATTTGATATTTCAATCAATAAAATAATTTCTACATCACTATTGTGTCATCATTAATGATAATATTTATTCCCTAAAAATTCTAAATAAATTCTCATGATGTATATAATTTTATTATCTTTCTGTATACTATTTATATTCGATTTTTTGTGATGTTTAAAACTAAATTAAATTTATTACACTTATAAGATATAAGAGTGACATGTTGTCACTTTCGTTGGTTTTAATAGTAATTATTTAATTTTCATGGTCTAGAGTCCATGAAACGAATCTATTCTAACCCTTAGGAGATATGGGTCAAATTTTATTCATCCAATATAATTTTTTCAGGTGGAATGATAATTTTATAATCTTATTTTTACCCTTAATTACTCGATTCCTTTTAACTGTAGTAAATATAAATTACCGTAGTTACTATTCATAATGTCAAAAAAATAAAAGTAACCTATTTACATAATTTGAACCCACTGAATCAAAATATCGAATCCATTTTACAAAATTCAAAACACATAAGTTGTTGTAATTAATTTAAAATTAATCCCGTTGTTAAGAAAACGAGTTTTAAAAGTTCCAACATTGTCAAATAATGAAATATTTAAACGTTTGAATTCATTGTAAAATTAATGGTAATGACATAAATTATATTAAATGGTAAAAATGTATTATATTAATTCATTAAAACCATTAAATATTATCATTTAACCATATAAATTATCTTGATGAAAAAAGTTGTTTTTAAGAAAAAATTATCATATTTTTACAATTCATCAAAATATTAATGTTATCAGAAAAGAATCCAAAATTTTTCCAATGTAAATTTTTATATCCTAATTCAAAATAAAAAGTTTATTTTGTAAAATTTAACTTATAAACTTGTCAAATATTAGATTTAAAATTGTTGTGCCATCAGATGTCTGTAAAACTACATTTTTTTAAAAATACTTCTTTTATCCAAAAAATTGATTTTGTTTTCATACCTCACTCTAGAAATTGTGTAAAATGAATTATAATATTATAAAATTTAAATTAATTTAATACTATTAATAATGTCTAGTTCATAATATTATAATAATATATCATTTTTTAGTGAAACTCGGTATTGCGTACAACACAAGCTATTGACGAAGGTTGCTCTTGCGTGTAATAAAAGCCAAGCCAGTGTTGTATTATAGTGACCCAGCCATTAATTACATTAATATTAAATCTTTTAAAAGATAAACAACATAATAGTATTACACATAGAGGATCCAATGGTTTAGTGTCTTGGGAAAACTAGGACCACACATAAAAAATACAACATCGAGCATAAACATTCATTTAATTTCTTCTTCTATAGCTTCTTATTGGAAATTGTCCTCCCCTTAGTACATGTAGCCACCTAAGGATATACTTCAAAAGGGGTGAGCTAAAATCCCATTAAGAGGATAAATAAGAACAATATATCATGGGGTGAGCATAATCATAACATAAGAATAAGATCATGAACATGACAGGAGCATAAATAATAGACTTGAAATGTAGCAATGCATAAAAATGAAACATCATGTCTTAGTAGATAACTACCACACATACTTGTGAACCAATCTAGAATCTTGTTCACACATTATTTCACATTTACTCATGAGATTCATCACTTTACCCAATGCATTGGAGCGCTGTATAATTCCAGGCGCACCCGTCACATTTAATCATTCATATTGCGCTATATAATTCCGGGCGTTCCCATCACATCATAAAATTATCATTTATCATGCATGACACAATGAACATATAACATAAATAAACATAACTAACCCATGAAAAGTAATGGGTTTCATCTCATAAGAAAAACTTCATAACTCTGGGTTCCCAAAAGAAATAGGGAATAACATACTTGTTACAAGAACCATCAACCATGAATGAGAGGTAAAAGTTGAGTTCTTAAAAGAAGAGTTCTTTTGGAAAACAATTGGATTTAAATAAACATAATTTGAAAACATGAATATCTAGAAACGGAAATAAAATTATGAACAAATGATCTTTAAGGAGTGGCCATATTAAAAATGGATTGAAAGAGGAAGAACCCGAATGATGAAAGTTGTGTTCGAGAATTTCCCCTTACCTTGTACCTGAATGATTCATTCTCATTAATGTCTTGTATAAGGAAATTATATTAATTAATTAGAAATCCAGAACCATTTGTACATTAATATGGTTCATTATGGTTTCATTATGTCATATTATGTTCTTTTGGATGACTTATTGTGTTTAAAAACATTGTTCAGGGATGTTTGTTTTTATGGTTTTTCTTAGGTGGTTCACTTGTATTCTTAAATTGATGTTCGGGTAGATCATGGGTAAACATCCAGAAATGATATTACATGTTATTAGTGATATTAAACGAGCTTTAATGATTTTATAATGAAATATATTAGATCCATGTGGGTGAATCATTAGATAATAATTAAATGATGATTATTTGGATTAATTTGAGCCGTTTTTGGATCACAACGAACTTGTTTTAACATTTCACTTAATAATATGGCCATAGGTTATTTATAGAACATAAAATAGAACATAATACATATTAAATATTATTTTTCAACCATAAAAATGGTTTCATGACCAGATTTGATTGTAGAAATGGAAGAAGAGAGCATGTCATTTTTGAAGGTGATAAATTTAACACCTTATGAACAATGTTCTCTTTAATAAAATAAAAGGAAGAGGGAAAGGGGGTGGGGGATATAATATCAAATTAGAATTATAAAATTATATTAGATGTATAATACTGGTGTTAGAATACAATTTATATGAAAAGAGGTGGGGAGAGATCAAGAAATGGACATGAACATGAAAGGAAAATAAAGTAGAAGAGAGAGAGAAATTACCTCTTGAATCCTTCACTTGAGAACCTCCATAAGAGCCTATGATTGGACTTTTGGTGAGACCAGAAGCTCTTGGACATGTGGGAGGGAATAGGGAGGTTATTGGGTAGAGAATAGAAAATTATTGAATCTTGAGAGGTGTGGTTTGGCAAGAGGAGGGGGAGGGCTTATTTATACATGAGGAGGGCGGTGTTTTTGGAATAAAATATAAAATAAAATAATATATCAAGAGATAGACTTGTAATGGTAGTTTTTTAAATCCTAAATCATATATTAATATAATATAATTCAATTTATTCTTTATTTCTTCATTATAATTCGAATTCATTAATTTATTAAATGGAAAGTGAAAGAAAGAGAAAAAGACACTTTAATAAATCACCTTTTGACTTTAGGCTTTGGAAAGTTCTTTTTATGTTTTAGAATTGGATTTATTGTATTTTAAGAAATAATTTATTAAATTTAATATAATTTGGCAGAAACTATTGTTCTATAATGTTTATTTCATCATTACATCTTTAATGATTCAATTTAGTATACACTTATTATGAGAAAAACTGGATTTTTTTCTATTCACACGAAAATTGATGTATTTTAGAAAAAAACCCAAATATTTACCCCTAACATTTTTCGACGTGTAGAACAAAAAAATAAAGTCCATTTTTCAGAAATATATTTCAAAATATTATTAATTTAATATTTAATTAAAATCATAATTTACTTAAAAACAGTTTTTAAGATCAAAACTGATTTTATAGTGCTTCTAAAAATTACACAGGGTCTTATACAATTATCTAAAACTATAATACATTGATTAAATAATTTATGAATACATTATAAAGAAATAAATATTCTTTTAAATTAATTAATTAATTATAGTTAATTATTTATGACTTAGAAAATACCAAAACCTTTACTAAGGTCAAATTGTCACTTTCCAAGATGTCTAAATTTTATTTAATTATTCAAAGGTAATGTTACTAATATGTTGGAGGGTTTACTATTGATAAGGGTCATATTACAATTCATAAGGGTATGTTATTATTCATAAGGGTAGGTCACTATTCACAAAAAAATTATTTTTGTTTCATTAGACTCCAAAAATCATCATGAACACAACTGTGTATGTCGAATTTTCAAAATTCCAAACATAGGAGTGAAAAACATATGGTGAAAGGTCACTTATCACTTAGTAGTTCATTATGTTCTGATTTCATATTATTTTATGACATAAATATAAGAAGTGAATTTTCCATTGAAAAACTTTGGGTCGTTACACTCTTCCCCCCTTAAGAAATTTCGCCGCTGAAATTTCATATACAAAAACAGGTGAGGATACTTCTCCTTCATTGCCTCTTCTGGTTCCCATGTTGTTTCCAAAAACTTATGGTTCTTCCACAAAAAATTGACAACATGGGTTGTCTTGTTCCATAGAACCATATCAATTCGGTCCAGAATCTTTACTGGTTTCTCTTCATAGGAGAGATCATCTTCCAGGTGCACCACCTCTGAGTTTAGTACATGTGAGGGGTCTGGTATGTACTTGCTCAGTAGTGATACATGAAACATATCATGAACTTGAACCATATTTTGTAGAATTTATAGACGATAGGCCACGGCACCTATGTAGTCAAGGATCTCAAAGGGGCCAATATTACTTGGGCATAGCTTCCCTTTCTTCCCGAATTGCATGACTCTATTCCTTGGAGATATTCGAAGGAAGGCTTTATCTCAAACATCGAACTCTGTGTCCCTTCGACGGTAGTCATCATAGCTCTTTTGCCGACTCTGAGCAGCTTTGATGTATTTCTAGATGACATGATCCTTCTCTTTCATCTCTTAAACAGGATCGGGTCCAAGCAACATTCTTTCTCCAGCTTCACCCCAACAGGTTGGAGTTTTACATAACTTCCCATAAAGAGCTTCATACAGAGCCATATGAATACTCGAGTGGAAGCTATTGTTTTATGAGAACACAACCAATAGGTGATCCTGATCCCATCAACCTTTTAACTCTAGATATTAGGCTCTTATAATATCTTCAAGTGTTAGAATAGTCCTTTCAGACTGGCCATCTGTTTGGGGGTGATAGGTCATGCTGAAATTTAATTCAGTACTCAAATCATGTTGAAGTGTCCTCCAGAATTTAGATGTGAACCTTGGATCATGGTTAGAGAAAATTGAGAGTGGAACACCATGAAGTCACACCACTTCCTTCACATATATCATTGAAAGTTGTTCAAGGTAGAGGTCTTCCCGAATAGTGATAAAATGGGGACTCTTGGTGAGTCGGTCAACCACAACCCATATCGCATTATTTCCCTTTGACATCTTCGGGAGACTAGTGACAAATCCCATAGTAACATTTTCACATTTCCACATGGGTATAGGAAATGGTTGCATCATACACTTGGACTTTTGTCGCTCAGCTTTAACTTGCTGGCATACCAAGCACCTTGATATATATTCCAAAATCTCCTTCTTCATGTTATTCCACCAAAAGTTTTCTCGGAGATCACGACACATATTGGTACACCCAGGATGGATAGAGAAAGATGAGATGTGTGCATTATCCAATAGCTCCTTCTTTATCCCGGGTGATGAAGGCACACAAAGATTCATTCCAAACTGAATCACACCATCGTCGTCGATATGGAACTCTTGCAGCTTTCCTTCCATTACTGCATTCTCCCTTTTTTGTATCTCCACATCATCCCTTTGTGCTTCCTCAATCTTCTCCTAGATGGATGGTTGCACAATCATTTGGGAACGGTAGGATGTATCCCCCACCCTTATGATTTAAAAATCCATCCATTGTACTTACATGAAGATAGGGTCTTTCTAAATCCGCAACATGGATAGAGTAGTAGGTTCATTTCTGGTGTCGAGTATCTACTACCTAGTTTTCCTTTCTAGTATGATTGTGAATAGAGCAATCGTAATCCTTGATTAGCTCTAACCATCTCCTTTGATGCATGTTGAGCTTCTTTTGTGTGAATATATACTCTGGACTCTTATGGTCGGTGTATATATCACACTTCTCGCCATAAAGGAAGTGCCGCCAAATTTTCAAGGAAACAAATCATGGCTGCCTGCTCTAGATCATGCGTCAGGTAGTTCTGCTCATGGATATTCAACTATCGTGAGGCGTAAGCTATCACATTATCATTTTGCATGAGTACACAACCCAATCCTTTATTTTGAAGCATCACTGTATATCAAAAACATTCTCCACTTTTCAGTAGTGTGAGTACATGTGCAGTGATCAGCCTTCTCTTTATCTCCTTGAAACCTCCCTCACATTCTTCCGTCCAGACATACTTTACCCCTATCCTTGTTAACTTAGTTAGCGGGCTTGACAATTGTGAGAATTTTCTCACAAAACGTCGGTAGTACCCATCTAATCTCAGAAAACTATAGATTTTTGTGACACTAGAGGGACTGGGACATTCCTCAATAGCCTTTGTCTTTGAAGGATCCACATAAATTCACTCACTTGTAATCACATGTCCCAAGAACATGACTTGATTCATCTAAAAGTCAAACTTGCTGAACTTGGCGTACAACTTCTCATTTTTTAATGTCGCCAACACAAGTCTTATATGTTCTTCATGTTCCTCCTTGATCTTGTAGTAGATGAGAATATCATCGATAAAAACTACCACATATTTGTCAAGGTAATGTCTAAAGACTCTATTAATCAAATCCATGATGATTTTAGGGGAATTAGCAAGTCCAAAGGGAATCACCAAAAACTCATAGTGCCCATACATTGTACGGAAGGCACTCTGTTGAATATCTTCCTTCTTCACCTTTACTTGATGATATCCAGAACGAAGATCCACCTTTGAGAAGTATTGATCTCCTCTTAACTGATCGAACATGTCATCAATCATAGGGACATGATACTTGTTCTTTATGGTGATCTTGTTGAGTTCCCGATAATCGATACACAGCCCCACTGTTCCATCCTTCTTCTTCACAAATAGCACTGGTGCACCCCAAGACGAGGCACTAGGGCATATGAACCTTTTGTCCAGATGCCCTTGTAGCTGCTTCGTTAACTCCTCCAGTTTGATAGGATTCATCCTATAGGGGCACTTGGAGACAGGAGTAGCTCCGGGTATGAGTTCAATTTAGAACTCTACCTCATGATCCGGGGGAATTCCGGGTAACTCTTTGGGAAATACATCACGGTATTCCCTCACGATGGTAATTTCCTAAAGGATAGAACTTTCCTTTGACTCATCCATTTGGGCGAGGTATGCTTCTTCATAGGGAATCAACACCCAAACCATTGAAGGATTTTTGAAAGGAGATTCATGACATTCCTTTCATTTTTAGAGGAGCATGGGATGGTTCGGAAAATGGAAATATATTTCCTTTTCCAGACAGTTGATATGTGCTATATATAACGAGAGACAATCCATTCCCATTATAGCATCGAATTCTACCAAGGTAAGTATTACAAGATATTCCAATAGAGTCTTCCCGCAAACGCCAACAGGAGAAGATTCAAACACTTGGGTTTCAATGTCTGCACCACTTGGTGTTTTTATAGATATCTCTACTTGAATGTTTCAGGGCTTCGATTCAATAGTTCTAGAAAACATGCAAGATATAAAGGAATGCATAGAAGCAGACTCAAATAAGACTTTTTCCTTTCTTGAGTGAATAGGAAGTGTACCTTGTATGAATTCATTATCATGCTCCACCTCCGCAGTAGTGATGACATAAGCCTTCCATTGTTCCTTTGGCTTTGGTGGCTGCTGATGCTGATTAGCCTCGAGAGCTCATGATTTAGTGCACTAGTTTTCATAGTGCCCTAGCTCCCTACAGTTGTAGCATTGAACCATGGGTGGTTCTATCCTTTCATCCGCTACATTATCCTTCATTTTCATGTCTTTTAGAAACTCTTGAGAATGGTGTCCTCCTTTCCCACACTTAAATAATTTCCCCATCCCTTTGAGGCAGTTCCTATTGTGTAACATCCCACATTTTTTGCATGTGGGTCGTTGATTTTTCTTCCTACCGTTATCTTTAGATCCACCATCTAGAAAATCCATCTTTCTTTTCTTATCCCCATAGCCATGGGACAATTTTCCAAACTCCATCTCCACTTTCAGAGCACACCGAACAATATCTTCATAACTCCCAAATTCTCGAATTGCAAGAGCCTTTAGAAGGTGTGGTTTTAATCCACTAAAGAGTCTATCAATTTTTCTATCAGTGTTGATAACAAAACCAGAAGCATACCATGCAAGCCTTGTGAAATTCACTTCATATGTTGTGACAGATTCTCCTTCATTTTGTTTGAGCTCTATGAATTCTCTCTCCATCTTCGGGCGAAGAGTTTGTGGGAAATACATAATAAGAATCATTATCTTAAATTCTTTCCATTCCATCTCTTCAATTTCCTCCCATGGATTGGTGTTCTTAATCAAAGACCACCATTGATCAGATTCTCCATCTAGACGATAAATGGCTTGAGTCACCTTCTTCTATCTCAGAACAATGAAGCACAGAAAAGATCATCTCCATGGATTTGTCCCACTATTGCGCAACTAGTGGATAGGAAGATCCACAAAACGTCGGTGGTCGTTCCGCATAAAACATTTAATGTCCAGTTGATCCCTCTTTGGTGATGGAGGAAGTTCCCCATTGTTATTGTCATTCATTATAACCTGAGATAATTGGGTAAGCATCACCATGATGTTTTGAACTCCACCTTCAAAATCATTGGGGATATCGTTCGGGAAATCGTTACATCGGCCCTCGCAAGAGTTGTTAGCATGATTTCTCCTGCTACCCACCATTTTCTAAAATAGAAAATGTTAGAACCAAACATAAGTAAAAAGGTCATGAATAAAATATTCATTTAAACAATTATACCAAAAACATAACATATGGGATCCTTACGTAAATATTCTTGTGTGCATATTTTTACTTAGTCTCATACTAGAGGTTTTCTCTAGGGTTCACTAATCCTAATTCCCAAATTAACTAAACCACGCCTCTGATACCAACTATAGCGACCCAGCCTTTTCTTACATTAATATTACATAATTTCAAAGATAAACAACATAATAGTATTACATATAGAGGATCCAAAGGATTAGTGTCTTGGGAAAACTAGGACCACACATAACAAATACAACATCGAGCTTAAACATTCATTTAATTTCTTCTTATATAGCTTCTTATTGGAACTTGTCCTCTCCTTAGTACATGTAGAAACCTGAGGATATACATCCAAAGGGTTGAGATAAAAGCCCATTAAGAGGATAAATAATAACAATATATCATGGGGTTAGAATAATCCTAACATAGGAAAAAGATCATGAACATGAGAGGAGCATAAATAATAGACTTGAAATGTGGCAATACATAAAAATGAAACATAATGTCTTAGTCGTTAACTACCAAACATACTTGTGAACCAAGATAGAATCTTGTTCACACATCATTTCACATTTACTCATTAGATTCATCCCTTTACCCAATTCATTGGAGCGCTGTATAATTCCGGGCGCACCCGTCACATTTAAACATTCATATTGCGCTATATAATTCTAGGCACACCGGTCACATCATAACATTATCATTTATCATGCATGCCAAAATGAACATATAATATAAATGAACATAACTAACCCATGAAAATGAATGGGTTTCATCTCATAATAATACATTCATAACATTGGATTCCCAAAAGAAAGAGGGAACACCATACTTGATTCAAGAACTATCAACCACGAATGAGAGGTAAAAGTTGAGTTCTTAAAAAAGAGTTCTTTTGGAAAACATTTGTATTGACATAAACATAATTTGAAAAGATGTATATCCCAGAAAATGAAATAAAATTATAAACAAATGATCTTTAAGTAGTGACCATATCAAAAATGGATCGAAAGAGGAAGAACCCGAAGGATGAAAGATGGGTTCGAGAAATTCCCCTTACCTTGTACCTGAATGCTTCCTTCTCTTTAATGTCCTGTATAATGACATTATATTCATTAATTAGAAATCCAGAACCATGTGTACATTAATAGGTTTTATTCTGGATTCATTATTTCATATTATGTTCCTTTGGATGACTTATAGAGTTTAAAAACATTGTTCGAGTATGTTTGTTTTTATGGTTTTTCTTGGGTGGTTCACTTGTATTCTTAAATTTATGTTTGGGTAGATCATGGGTAAACATAAAGAAATCATATTACATTTTATTAGTTATATTACAGGAGCTTTAATGATTTTATAATGATATATATTAGATCCATTTGGGTGAATCATTATATAAGAATTAAATGATGACTATTTGGGTTAATTTGAGCCATTTTTGGATCACAACGAATTGGTTTTAACATTTCACTTAGTAATATGGCCATAGGTTATTTCAAGAACAAAGAATAGAACACAATACATATAAAATATTCTGTATCAACCATAAAAATGGTTTCATGAACATATTTGAAGGTATAAATGGAAGAAGAGAGCATGTCGTTTTTGAATGTGATAAATTTATCACCTCATGAACAACGTTCTCTTTAATAAAATAAAAGGAAGAGGGAAAGGGGTGGGGTGATATAATATGAAAATAGAATCATAAAATTCAATTAGATGTAAAATACTGGAGTTAAAATACAATTTATATGAAAATAGGTGGGGAGATCTCAAGATATGTACTTGAACTTGAAAGGAAAATACTGGAGAAGAGGGAGAGAAATTTCCTCTTGAACCCTTCACTTGAGAACCTCCTTAAGGGCCTAAGCATGGTCTTTTGATGAGACCATAAGCTATTGGTCATGGGGGAGGGGATAGGGGAGATTATTGGGAATAGCATAGACAATTCTTCAAGCTTGAGAGGTGTGGTTTGGCACGAGGAGGGGGAGAGCTTATTTGTACATGAGGAGGGAGGTGTTTTTGGTATAAAATATTAAATAAAAATAATATATCAAGAGTTAGACTTGTAATAGTACTATTTTGACATCCTAAATCATATATTAATATAATATAATTAGTTTAAATATTTAATTTTTCTTTGTAATTCGAATTCATTAATTTATTAAAAAGGAAGTGAAAGAAAGATAAAAAGACAATTTAATAAATCACCTTTTGACTTTACGCTTTGGAAAGTTCTTTTTAGGATTGAGAATTGGATTTATTGTATTTTAAAAAATAATTTAGGAAAGTTAATATAATTTGGCTGAAACTAAGGTTCTAGAATGTTTATTTCATCATTACATCATTAATGATTCAATTTAGTATACACTGATTATGCGAAAAACTGTATTTTGTACTATTTACACGAAAATTGATGTATTTCTGGAAAACACCAAAAATTTAACCATAACATTTTTCGACGTGTAGATTACAAAAATGAAGTCCATTTTTCAAAAATAATGTTCTAAATATTATTAATTTAATATTTAATTAAAATCATAATTTACTTAAATACAGTTTTTATGATCAAAACTGATTTTATAGTACTTCCAAAAAGTACTTAGGGTCCTAAAAATTATCTAAATATATAAGAAATTGATTTGATAATTTATGAATACATTATATGGAAATAAATATTCTTTTAAAATAATTAATTAATTATAATTAATTATTTATGACTTGGAAAATACCAAAACGTTTACTAAGGTCAAATTGTCACTTTCTAAGATGTCTAAATTTTATTTTAGTATTCAAAGGTAATGTTACTATTATGTTGTATGATTTACTATTCATAAGGGTAATATTACAATTCATAGGGGTATGTTACTATTCATTAGGGTAGGTAACTATTCACCAAAAATTATTTTTGTTTCATTAGACTCCAAAAATCATCTTTAACACAACCGCGTATGTCAGATTTTAAAAATTCCAAACATAGGAGTGAAAAAATTATGTTGAAAGGTCACTTATCACTTATTAGTTCATTATGTTGTGATTTCATGTTATTTTATGACATAAATTTAAGATGGGAATTTTCCATTAAAAAACATTGAGTCGTTATATGTATGTACTGAATGATTATTTTGGTGTTGTGTATAACAGAAGACATAATATATATATATATATATTTCTCATAAAATCTCAGTGTGTTACATTCTACCCCCCTTAAAATTAATTTCTCCTCGAAATTCATCACTTCGTAAAAAATAGATGAGGATACCTCTCCCTCATCATTTCCTCATGTTCCCACGTAACTTCTTCTAATTGGAGGTTCCTCCATAAAACATTAACCAAGAGAGTGGTCTTTTTTCATAGAACAGTTTCTCTATGATCCAGAATCTCTATCTGTAGTTCTTCATAAGAAAGATATTGGTCTAGTGGTACAACTTCTGAACTTAGTACATGTGAAGGATTGAGTATATAATATCTCCGGAGAGATACATGGAACACATCATGAACTTGAGAGAGATTTGGTGGATGTATCAATCGATTAACTAACTTCAAAACACGATGTAGTATTTCGAAAGGACCGATATACATGTGGAACATATTTCCCTTCTTTAAAAATCACATAACTCTCTTCCATGGAGATATTCGTAAGAACACATTATCACCCACCTCAAACTCTAGGTCTTTTCTTCGGTTGTCGGCATAACTTTTTTTTCGACTCTGAGATACTCTTATGAGTTTTTGAATAGATTTGACATAATTTTCCATCTCATCATCAAGATTAGTTCCTAATATATTTCATTCCCTAACTTCATCCCACCAAGTAGGAGTTATGCAATTCTTTCCATAGAGATAATCAAAAGGAGAAATCAGGATACTGGTGTGAAATATATTATTATAAGAAAATTACACCAAAGTTAGGTGTTGATCACAACCACCTTTGAAATCCATAGAGAATTCTCTCCAGATGTCTTCCAATGTATGAATTGTTCACTCAGATAGACCTTCTTTCTAAGAATGATGGGCAGTAATGAAATATATATCTGTATCCAGAGCATACAAAAGACTTTGCCAAAATTTTGAGGTAAACCTTGGATCCCGATCAGATATAATGGAAAGTGGTACTACATGAAATCTTAACACTTCTGTTACATATATCCTAGAAATATGATCAAGAGATAAATCTTATCTAATATCAATGAAGTTTGCCGACTTCATAAGATGATCAACTATAACCCAGATAGTATTATTGCCTTTGGATGTTTTGGGAAGTCTGATGACAAAGTCCATAGTGATGTTATCACATTTCCATTCTAGTACAGGTAATGGTTGTAACATCTCCTTAGACTTCTGTCTCTCAACTTTAACTTGCTGACAAACCAAACATCAAGAGATATATTCGGCGATATGTCTTTTCATGTCATCCCACCATAATAACTATATTAGGTCCATGTACATATTTGTACTTCATGGATGAATAGATAATGAGGAACTATAAGCCTCATTCAGCAGCTCCTTATTTAATTATTGTATGGGAGGAATACAAACATTGTTCCTGAACCTTATTATCCCATCACAAACAAGGTTGAATTCAGGAACATTTCTCACCTTCTTCTGTAACCCAATATCCTTCTTATGTGCCTCTTTAATCTTCACATGTATATATGGTTGAAAATTAATTTGAGAAAGATAAGATATCACCCCTTTCAATAAAATGCCATGATCCACCCTTTGTAAATCCATAAATACTGTATCTTTTTTGATCCTCAGCAGGGATAAACAAGAATGGTCTTGTCGACATAATGTATCAGCCACCTTGTTGGCATTCCCAGGGTGGTATTGTATGGAGCACTGGTAATCCTTAATCAGCTCCAACCATCTTCTTTGATGCATATTCATCTCTTTTTGTGTCGAAATATACTTTGAAATTTTATGATCAGTAAAAATATCACACCTTTCACCATAACGATAATGCACCAAAATCTTTAATGCAATGACTACCGCTGGTAAATCCAAATCATGATTTGGGTAATTTTGCTCGTGGATTTTAAACTATCATGAGGCAGAAGCTATCACCATATCATTTTGAATGAGCACACACCCTATCCCTTTCTTGGATGTGTCCCTGTAGATCACAAACCCTTCTCCACTACAAGGCTGTGTGAGCATAGGTGCACTGGCTAACCTTCTTTTTAGGTCGTTGAAATTTTCTTCACATTCCTCCATCCAAACAAACTTAACATCTTTCAGACTCAATTTGATTAGTGGGTTAGATAATCTTGAAAAATATTTCAGAATACATCGATAAAAACCATCGAAAACAATAAAAAAATCGTATTTCAATTACTGTTGTTGGTCTTAACCATCTTTCAATAACCACTTTTTTGCAGGATCCATAGATATCCCCTCTTTTGAGATTATGTGACCCCAAAAATGTAACTTTTTGAAACCAGAATTCACACTTGGTAAATTTGGCATAATGCTTCTCCTTTCTTCTGGTCTTCAATATAATTCCCAAGTTATCTTCATGTTCTTCATCTCCCTTTGAATATACAAGAATATCGTCTATAAAAAGTACCTCAAACTGATCAAGATAGTCTCTAATGACTATATTCGTTAGATCTATGATGATAGTAGGGGAAATAGTAAGACAAAAAAGAATATCTATAAATTTATAGTGTCTATACATTGTACGGAAAGCTGTCTTTGGTATATCCTCTTGTTTGTCCCTTAATTAATGATACCCTGAATGGAGATCAATCTTGTAAAAGTATTGAGAACCGCGTAGTCGGTCAAATAAGTCATCAATTCATGAGAGATGATATTTTTTCATGATAGTGATCTTTTAATGTTTTCGATAATCAATGAAGAGTCTCATTGATCAATCATTCATCTTAGCAAACAGAACAGGTTCTCCCCATGGCGATGCACTAGGGAATATGAATCCCTTATCAAGATTCTCTTGGAGTATATTTTTCAATTCATACAACTCAATTGGGGCCGTTCTTTAAGGTGTCTTTGAAATAGACATAGCCCCATGTATGAGTTATATTGAAAACTCAACTTTACGATTTGGTGGAAGACCTCAAAATTCATCTGGAAAGACATCATCAAACTCCCGTATAATGGGAATATACATAATCATGACGTTTTCTCCCACTATTTGAAATTAAAAACCTTCTTTTATTGGAATCAATACCCATAAGATGGAAGAAATTTCCACTACAAGTTTATATTCATCCTTGCATTGATAAATTATCATAAATTGATCAAGAATATGAAATGTGACTTCTCTTCTTTGGAAATTGATATGAGCTCTATATAAATATAGTCAATCCATGACAAGAATCGCATCAAATTCAACTATTAGAAGGATCATAAGATTTTCAGGAAGCTCTTTCCCATAATCATTAATCAGAGAAGAATTGTAAACTTTTTATGCGACTGTTGTGCCATTAACAGTTGTCACATCAATCTCAATATCTAATTGTTGAGTTAGTAAGGAGATACCGTTAGAAAATTCATCAGAAATAAAAGAGTGGGTGGATCTAGAATCAAATAAAACATTTTCTACTTTAGAGTGGAGGGTATGTGTACATTTCAAAAATTTATTATCGTACTCCACATCACCGTTAGAAATTGCTCGTGACATTCCTTTTTCTTTGGCCTTAAGAGTTTGTTGTTGTTGATCATCATCAACAACCCTTGGATTAGGGAATTGATTAGCATAATTCAACTTTTCCTTGCACTTGTATCATTGAATTGTAGGAGGTTCATTTTGTGTATCCCTTTTTTCACATCATTAGACGTCTTCTTCCCATTACATTGACATTTAATTGCCCGATGACCATCTTTTCCACATTTAAATCATTTAATTATCCCATTAAGACAATTCTGTCCATGTTGCTTTCCACACATTGATAATAAGGGGAAAATCATCTTCGTTTCAGTGTGGCCTTTAGATTTTCTTTTGAATTCCATTTTCCTATTCTTATCAAACCCCGATGACTGATGGGTTACTCCAATATCCATCTCAAACTTGAGAGCAGATTCAAAAATTTCCTCATATCTATTAATGTCCTTTATGGATAACGCCCTTCAAAGACTGGATTTTAAGCCACTAAAGAATTGATCGTTCTTACTCTCAGGTAGGATAATAATTTCGGAAGCATACTTTGTAGGTCCTGTAAAAGTTTCTTTGTAAGTACCAACAAATTCATCATAATCTTTCTTTAGTTCAAGAAACTCCTTCTCTAACATTGGTCGAAGAATATAAGGGATGTACTTATTGAAAAATATGTTCTTGAACTTGTTCCATTCCATGGAATCAATTTAGTCTTTTTTCCCCATATTCTAAATAAGATTCCACCATTGATCAGCTTCACCTTCCAAGAGATATACTGGTAAGATTACATTATTGTGTTTAGAACATTGTAGAACTGAAAATATCTTTTCAGTGGTATTGATCCATTGTTCATCCACTAATGGATCAGATGACCCACTGAATGAAGGTGGACGCTACCTCAAGAAGGATTTAACAGAAGTTTTCTCCTTCATTTTCTCGTTTGGAATCACTTTATGATTCATAGATTTAGAATGTTGTGTGAGAATGGCTACAAGATTTTTCATTCCAACTCACATAATGTTTGGTTGCTCAGGGGGATAATCATTTCATTTCCCATTGCATTCAAAATTAACAAGGTACCTTCGAGTTACATCCATTAACTAAAACCAAGAAGAATAGTGTGAGAAACACTAACTACAACATGAAAACCACATAATAAATAATAAAATTTCAATCATTATGTCTTATCATAGTTTATTCATGGAAATTTATAGAACACTAAGATTTTGTTCTATGAATAGACAAATCCTTATGGTTTTTACTAATGTGTTCACATCGAAGTTTCAAAAGGTTAACTATACCTTTCCTCTAATACCAACTATAACAACGTATACTTTACATACATTGTTATTACTTCTGAATTGAAGTGTACTTATTACAACATATAACAAAACCATGATATGACCGTATAGGTATAACGTATCTAGAAACTGTGAAACATGAATAACTGGTTCATAAATCATCTACATTGTATCCCGTTAATTTCATCATATCTAGACTCCCTTTTGTAATATCGTACTTAATAATCTTCTTCCTAACCTGGGGAAAAGAAAACACACAAAAGGGTGATCTCAAATGCTCAGTAAGGGTAAACAAATGAAATATCAATCATATCATATTAATAAGAACATATCATTTTCATAATATTAACCAGGAAATGAGATCATAATATCATGAAATGGAATAAATCATAGTAGTTAAATTAAGTCCCAATAGCTTAAAAAAGAAACATTGTGTCATACACACATAATAATATAAAATCACTTCATATTAGTCAAGACTTATTTCCAAGACTATCATAGTGGATGAAGTCCATTACTGAACTGAGTTCACTCTTCATTCCAATCCAATATAACTAAACCATATTAGATTGGCATTCCATCCGTGTCTATTTCATGAGATATACATCTTTACCCTGTGCATTGGATGGAGATATAGGTCCCAACCATCTCATAATGAAATCATTCTTATGTGTGCCACAAAATCAAAAATCATACATTATATCATAACACACTTAATAAAAATTGGATTCTTAAACATCATGCCATCATAACATAATCCATATAAGATAAAATTACTTCATAAAAATAATTCCCTCATAACATAATCAAATAAATGTAATAATATGGATAGAAACAGAAACCCATATTATCTTATATGGAAAATAATTTTTATAAAACACTTGAAGTCCATCCCTGAGGAAAATGTTCTTTCTTATTCAAAAACATTTTCCCTTTCTCAAAATTTCATATAATTTTAAACTAAAAAAATATAATTGAAAATAAAGTTGAAAACATTTAAATGAAGCTTCATTTAAATAATTATCTATAGAAATCCATTCATGTCGTATATTTAAAAAACATTCTTCTCATACATTGGCCAGAAAAGTCAAAAAGTATCTCATACTAAAATGAAAAAAGATTCCTTTCATATCTATTACTATAATTTTTACCAATAGGTAAAATTGGATTTAAACAATTTTTTGATGATTGAAATAATATTACATATTGAGGAAACATGGATGTGGATGATAAATATTCCCCAGTAAATACCGAAGTAAAAACAATCTCGGATAAAAATTTAGATTTGTGATATTTTCCCTAACCATAGGCCCGATATGATACATTTATATCTAAACCTCATGTATAATGATTTAAATAATGTTTAGTATCTATTAATGAATCATAATTATTTTTATGATTACATTTATGGTCATATGTTCATCTGTTTGTTAGTAACATTTCATTGTTACTCGTTGTTTGGGTATTAACTACTTTATATTCATATGTATGTTTTTTCGGATAAGTTCATATTCCTATTTTTAGGTTATAGTTATATCATTTAAAGAATGGTATTAGTATTTTATATATCATATTTATTCATTCAATTCATTTAAATAATCATGTTTTAATAAATATCATATAGAACGAATCAAATTGCACCGTGGAGACGGTAAGCTGTACGTACGCATGAGTGACGATATCATTCCTATAATTATTGAATGGTATAGGAGTGGATCATAGAATACCATAGTATCATGTTATAATAATAATATATAGCAATTATTTACACCATTATACCCATCCATGTAAGTTGGTGGTGGAAAATAGATTACACCCCGGCCTGGAGATGATATTTCGTACGTACGCACACATGATGATTTTGTTTTCCGTAGGATGGATAGAAGGTGAAATTGGGTTATTTAAATTTATAATAACATGTCAGTACATTATTTATATGAATCTTATTACTTTAAAATGAAAAAAACTAAAGAAGATAAAGTAGAATAATAAATAAACTTGAATGTATTAGTAGAAGAGATTACCTCTTCCTCGACGCACCTCCTTTAAACATCTTATTAATGGACTATATCATGGCTTTTAGAAGACCAAAACCTATAGAATGTTAATAAGGAAGTTTAGAAGAGTAATTGTAAGGGGTTTTTAGATCGTGAAGGCTCATATTTGTGTGAAGTGGAGAGGGAGGATGTGCCCTTTTATAAGGGAGGAGAGGGGCACCTTTGGAAACATAAAAAATAATAATTTATAATAAATTCAAACCCCACATAAAAACCTCAAAAAATGACTCAATTCAAATATGAGATGATATAGTGTTGTAATATCATCAAACAATAAAATTTACACATGTTGGGAATTTATTGTAAACGTTATCAACTTTATTTATCCTTATTTAATCTATTTAATTTTATTGGTGGTAATAATATTTAAATTTTAAATTGTTATAAATAAATACTTATGTGTTTTTAATTGTCCATAATTGGATAATTTATGACATTTAATAACATATAATGTTCAATTTATAATTTTTAATCATTTTTTAATTTTTAAACTATTTTCTAATATGTTATTTTTATAAAATAACAATAGTGTCAATTTTGACACTATTCATTTATTTGCATTTAAATAAAATCCACATAGAGGATATATTCGAAAAAAAATATTTAATAGATTCCTAACATGAAATATTCATCTAAAAAGTTTGTGGAGCACATTAATTATTTCATATATTATTTATGTCATATTTTGAAAACCATTTATTTGATATTTCAATCAATAATATAATTTCTACATCACGATTGTGTCATCATTAAGCATAATTATTTAACACCTAAAAATTCTAAATAAATTCTCGTGATGTATATAATTTAATTATTTTTTTCTAGACTATTTATATTCTATGTTTTATGATGTTTATCACTAAATTATAATTATAACACTTATAAGATATAAGAGACTGACATGTTGTCAGTTTCATTGGTTTTAATAATAATTATATCATTTTCATTGCCAAAAGTCCATGAAAATAATCTATTATTACCCTTAAAGGATATAAATTAAATTTTATTCATCCAATAATAATATTTTCAGGTGGTAGGATATTTTTAAAATCTTGTTTTTACCCTTAATTTCACGAATTACCTTTAAATGTAGTAAATAATAATTACCATAGTTACTATTTATAATGTCAAAAAAATAAAAGTAACCTATTAACACAATTTGGGCCGACTGAATCCAAATATAGAATATATTTTACAGAATTCTAAACACAAAATATGTAGTAATTAATTTAAAATTAATCATGTTGTTAAGAAAATGAGTTTTAAATGTTAGAACATTGTCAAGGATTGAAATGTTTTTACCTATAAATTCAATGTAAAATTAATGGTCATGATATAAATTATATTAAATGGTAAAAATATATTCTATTTATACATTAAAACCATTAAATTTTATCATTTAACCATACAAATGATCTTGATGAAAAAAGTTTTTTTTAAGAAAAATTTTGAGTATTTTTACTATTCATCAAAATATGAAAGTTATAAGAAAAGTATCAAAAATTTATCAAATATAAATTTTAATACACAGATTCAAAATAATATGTTCATTTTTTAAAAATTGGACTTATAAACTTGTCAGAATGAGATTTAAAATGTGCGTGCCATCAAAAAGAGGTAAAACTGCATTTTTCAAAAAATACTTATTTTAACCAAAAAATTGATTTTGTTTTCATACGTTATTCTATAAAATGTGTAAGGTAAATTATAATTTTATAAAATTAAACATTCATTTACTACTATTCATAACTGATAGTTATTATTATTATAATAATATATCATTTTTTAGTGAAACTCGGTATTGCATACAACGCTAGCTATCGAGGATGGTTTCTCCTACGTGTAATGCAAGCCAAGCCAATGTTGTGTGTAGTGAATGTTTACATTGTTGTTTCATATGATGTAATACATATATATATATATATATACTTCTCATAAAATCTCAGGGTCTTACAAAGATTCCTTAATTTTTTATTTTAGTGCTTCAAGGATCAAAGTTAATTTTAGAAAACACATTTCTAGATGTAAGAGATGAATTGTAATTTGATCAATGTATAAAAATATTTAATTGATCATAGGAAACTAAAATATTTCATTTAAATATATTTCAATATATTCATAGGTAGGAAATTAATTTTCCAACCTTAGTAAATGTATCCTCAAAAAAAGTTTTATTAATACCTTAATGTTTATTGAAACTATGGTCTTATAAATCATCACCAATTTATGGAATTGAGGCTCTAAAATATCCATTGGTAATTCACTTGTTTGAGAAAGATTCCCTCAAAAACTCCTTAAAAAATATTTATTCTTTTCTTCTATGTATGTATGTATACTTGCAACAAATTTTCTCCAACATAGAGACCATGTTATATTTTATCCCATGTGACCTGACACATCCCATTCTCTCTTTATTAGATGATGTTTTACAAAACCTTCCATCGATGTATGATTTAAACATAATAAATATCAATCAATTTATTATGATGGTGGATATTATATTGTGATGATTCAATTTAATTAAGGCATGGAGAACGTGACACCCAGTAAATATAAAATAAAACATTGTTTCAATAGTGTTTTTGATAAGAAATACCAACCAAATAAGGGAATAGAATATACTAGGACATTACAATATACATAATATTTAATAAAAGAAATAAAAATATAATGTATATTTTAATACACATGATATTGATTTAGCATAATTTTTTTAAAATAAATCAATATATAATGTATATATTAATACACATGATATTTATTTAGCATGTGACATAGGAAACAATGAGTTTCTTCAATGACTTTCATTTCACGCAAGACCTGAATTTACAAAAAAAATATTATTGGAATATTATTATTTTATATAATAAGACTTGACCCAACCATTAAATTAGATGTTTTCAAGTATAATTAACTTACTTCAAAATATTTATGGTATAAAAAATAAAGTATTAATTAATTGGTTACTAATTATTTACAAATGAACATTAGAATCGATTGAATATAAAGAGAATGTTTTTATAAAAAAACAATTTTCATGCATCCAATGATGTTTCATATTAATAAATTAAGTTAGTTACAATTAGTGAGTGATATTATAGTAATATATTTTTTTTATACATTCAATAAAATTCATTTTATATTCATACAGTACAATTGATAAGCATAATATAAGTACAAACCCAATATTTATCAAAAAAGTAAATGTTTCTAAAAAGGCACTTTTACATTATTTTTACTGTGAACATATTTTAAATCAAAATTATGGATCTTATTGGATTATATATGTCCAACTAAACATCATAAATATAAAATGTGCATAAAAATTAGGTTAGGTTTAGTCTTTGGTATTTTTATGTGAAGTTTCATTTTTTTAACGAATTCTAAAAAAATATAAAATTTTCACTAAAAAATATTTTTTTGTACAATTTTTTTATATGGTTAAAAACTATTTGGAATTTGTTTTAAATTTTAATTTGAATAAATTTTTATCAATTAATTAAATTTATGTTATTTTAATACAATTTATGTTAAGTGTTTTAACTGCACTTATCCACAATTCTGTCTAACACGTAACGAACTTACCATTGATGTCTACAGAAAACTACCGCCTCAAAAAATGACGTTGTTAATTTTTTTTCCTTTACCACCATTAATGGTTGATAATTATGATGAAAATGTAGTTGAAATATTTTATATATAATATTTATAAATTATTTATGATTCATTAGTTATTTTATAACACATACCTTTATGCTTTCTATTATGTGTAAATACGGTACCATCGTTCGTGAATGTTTGGACAAATGCCCCTCAAAATGATGTGATCTATTAACACTATACATAGAACGTATAAAGGATGGATTTAATATACCTATGTAATATATATGACCTATATAAGATAATATAATCATAATATACATTTATATAGTTTACATTCCATTATTTTAATAATATAATAAAATGAAAGAAGCATTCATGTGTAAGTATGATAACCCATATCCATAAAGGGTGCATTCCATTTTATAACTCTTAATTTACGTTTTATTATAGATACATATATAATGAAAATATATTATATTTAATATGATTTACCTTATGGAGATGTTGAAACCATTTTCTAATTAACAGGAACAAAAAACCCATGTTAAAACATTCCCAGAATGATAAGAAAATGACACTGGAAATAGTGAATGTAATGAATGATTATTAACAAAGAGGTTATAAGATACAATATGATGTTAATATATGATAATATAAATATTATTATGGTTATATTATAGGTTATTAACATGTTTAAAATAATTATACATGAATTTAATGAGAATTCATCAGAAAGAAAATGAAATCTAATGGATTTCATCCCAATTTACATTCCATCGGGACTTATTAGATATTATGCACCTTGTATATTTTATACGATCTATATACTATTCTTTGATATTTTATATAATGAATCTTATTATTCTCCTAATATTCTTTTATTAATTTATTATTATTCCTTCATAGGGATTATGATTCATTTGTTTGAAATTGATATGGGACACATTGAAATGATTAAAGATTATTTCCATCAAGAATGTTCTTAATGATTATCTTTGAAACATCACATCATTTTTTATTAATAACATTAGTTTGAAAATATCACTTTATTATTGTGCACATAACATCATATATATATCATATATTCATGCACATAGACATTTAATATAATGATTCATTAATTCTTCTTGGTATTTTTAGTTTTAATATAATTATTTATTATAAGGGGATTGTAGTTAAAAGATACACAAGGGGAAAAAGAAATTTCACAACTCGAATATTTTATAATTAGGTTATACTAATTCCTCATTTTCTTTATATTATATAATTTATTGCATATTATCTTTTATTTAATGTCGATGTATTTCCACATATAAATATTTATATATAGTTGATACACATAATATATTCATTGATTGATTCCCACCTAAATTTAATAATACTTTAAAGGGTCTACTTCACAATCACAATTTTTGATGATTTTTTAAACATGAATTTACAACAGAAGATATTATTTGATCATTGTAAAATAAAACATTTCATTTTCTTATCCTCTAGTTATTTAGAACATGTTTCTTGTAATAGTCCCATTTTCCAACTCTTTCTTAATTAAAATGTTTTAGAAATTATTTTTACGAAAACCCAAATTAAACTCACCCTTTAGATAGAGAATGTGTTTTATTTTAGAAACCTAGTTTTATAAAATGGTTTTCAAAAATATTTTTACCATTTCCATAATTATTTAATAAATACATATTTACTCTTTTTGTAATTTACAAATGATTTCAATAGAATCATATCATCACTTTACAAACACAAAACTTTTAGATTCCTTTTTACCATGAAAAGATAATGTTATTTTATCCTTGTAAAACTTGTACTGATTTAAATTTCATAATTCCTTCAAATATTCATTTACAATTTTAAATTTTAACTTTTAAAATATTTTCTTTAAAGTGATTTTATATGAAAAACGATTTGTATAATGTTTTCTAATTAATAAAGGATATTTTATTCAATAATGTTTTTAAAATATTCATTATAGTATTTCTATTCAAAATTAAAACTATTATATTTACACTACATGAGATATTTTTATTGATACAATCCTTATTTATTATCTGGATGGTTTAGGATATATTTTCCTAATGATATATTGGCATTCACTTCCTAGATTCCTTTATTAGACCCCTTGTTATATTAAATTCCCTGTGATCACTAAACATTTAATTTAACCTAATTATCCATAGCATTTGTAATAGATATGTACATTTTCTAATCAGTACACCACTTTTTATAAGGTATTTACTTTGAATGTTATTTGATTATTTTGGGAAATATTGACAAATCCTTAGCTTCTACTCCATACAGATGATTGATAAGGCACATTTTTTAAATTGATAATTATATATATGTAAGAATGCTTTTGATATCTACGATATTGGTGGTTCTAAGTAATATATATCCCCATGTTTTATCATACTTCTCAAGAAAAGAGTTTGTTGGCAAGCCTTCAATGTGGTTTTACACGATATACTATATCGTCTTGTGAATGGTGTTGACGGTAATTGTTCAATGTATTTTGAAGACATGGAATCAAATAATTAATCATTTAAATCATTTAGATTCAGATATTATTTATCCATGAGATCATTCATCGATATATTAATGGGTATATTTCATTTTCAGTTCATTAATTAAATGGAATGTGTTTTAATTTATTACCTTTCCATATTTATTTTTTCTATATCTAGAAATTTTAATGGAGTGTGTTTCTAATTATTACATTTCATAATTTTATATACACTTCCTTCAATGTTTATTGAATAAATTTTTTGTTTCATTTGTTTATTATCATTCAATATTGTAAAAAATCCTTGATTTATTATTTCTTCTATGTCAAACTACCCTTACTATGTATTTTATCTCACCTTTATTATTTTTCCCTTACCTTGTCTCCTATGATGTTTTATTAGAAATATATTCAAGGATATGATAGATATAACAATGTTATTATCCTCAAATGAAAAAAATGTTTTAATTTGTTTATTTATTCAAAAAGCAAGAGTTATGTATGTATCTGATTTACCAATACTACTAAATAGTTTGGTCCTTTGGGATACAATAAAGATGTATCCTATTCCAAGGTAATGGTAGCATAAAATAGGCTCTGGTAATTCTAGGGTTCCCTTTCTAAAAATTATGTGACTAAAAATTAATATAACCAAAAATAATATCTAATCTAGCCCCTTGTAGCATCCATGAATCAACCCATATTATTTATATCCCTCCAATGATATAACTATATCAATATAATATTTTAGTAGAGATATAAAGTTGGAATTTTATAATTAAAAAATTAAATAACAAAAATTCCACCATATTTTGATGGTTATATCTCTTAACTATGAGAATAAATTTTGAGCTTATAGAAATTATATACAAAATTAATGATAATAGTTTAAAATATAAACATGATGACCATATATGTTGAAAATAAGTTGAATTTAAATAAATTATTGGAGAAAATGTGATTATAATGGAAAACGGAAAGCATAATATTAGAATGAAAACACACAAGAATTAATTAATTACATTCACTACCTCTAACTTAAATACGAATAATTAGTTTAACACATAATGTTTCCCATGTTAGATACATTATTGGTGTAGGAATATGGTGGTGGAAAATTTTGAGGAATTATATTATTTCACCCTTTAATGGAAATAGAATCCATGTAGCATACCCCAAAGAGCAGAAGGTTTTAGATTGTTGAACTTGGGTGGGTCAGAGTAGGTAAAAATGTGACCCAATATGTCGTTCAAATTCTTCTGTAATTTAGTCTAATTGGACATGTATTTAGGGTTGTATGAGAAATATGATTTTTCTTAATTCTAGGATAATGAATCTAGCTATGTAGTTTATCTTTATATTGGGTTTTGAAGAACCAGCCAAGGAAATCCATCCATTAGATTATTGAGGCGTCCCAATAGAGACACTATGAGTATCTCTGATCCCCTAGGTTTAAAAAAGTGTCATGGGTATTATAAATAAATATTGGGGATGTTTTCACACTTATGTAAATAAATAAAAACATCCATAAACTCCATTATATTAATAAGACAAGATAGATTCCATGAGACATCTCATATAAATAAAAAACCAATCTGATATATAAAACAGTATAAGAAGATAAAAAATTATAGAATGAAGATTCTAAACCAACATTCAAGATGTATGGTTCCATGAAATTTAAGGCATGATCACCAATACCTAGTTTCTCTCTATTCACCACCACCATCCATACAAAAACTCCATTCTATGGAAGAAAATAATGGACATAACCTAAAAGGTAAATCCTATATGAACATAAACAATACATGAAGTCTAAATACCAACCAATGAGAGTATGTGGGTGTGAGATGAAACCATTAGGATTCCATGTTGAGTCCAATTAAATAATTTTATAAAAGAAACCATGCTCATTAGTTGGAAATAATATATCTAAATTGGTTTTTATTTTCCCTTTATATAATATATGAATAAAAAAATAATGAAACATGTACCTTTATAAAGAATCATATTCAGAAAAAAAATATATATAATGGATTTTACAAAAAACCAAGTCAATTGAAAGTTCTAACCATTTCTATTTAAAAATTAAAATATTTTTTAAAAACTCAAAAATAGTTGAACAAATCAAAAAATCATTCCAAACAACAATTTTACTCAATTTTTTTTATTTTACCTTTAGAATCTACTAGAAACAAAATATGTATTGGAATAAGGAAAAAGGGTAACAATAATAGAAAATTACCATGTCAAGTTATCAATAAATCTAATAAATGGATGGAATGAAACTGTCAGTAACAAGACTGGACCACATCCAAATCAACACATCAAACAAGTCGATCGAAGAAAAAAATATAAAACATGAAAATATATATAAAAATTAACAAAAATTTTTATATATAATGAGATAAAACAACTAGGGATAATGGGATATAAAATACTTGAAAAATAGGACCTCGCTATTGGAATTCTTATAATCACACATCCGTCCACAGTTTGTCTCTAAGAAATCTCCTTTGTGAAAACCCACTTGCTGGGAATACATAAATCTATGGGGACTAGGAAGTGAAAAACCTAATCTATATTAAGAATGTTCCACTATTTCAGAATTAGAAACCCTTGCATCCTTATTGAATAATAATATAGGTGGTCTATGAATAATAACATCTTGACATGATAATTGCAAGCACATAGGGATAACACCTCAATCATGTCCTTCCCACCTCCCATATTACCAATAAAATGATCCCAAAATGAAAATCACATTATTAACCACATCACAATAAATCCAAAATATAAATTGGCATAAAATCAATTACTAGAAATGGGGGGTTAATATGGGAACAATAAATAACACATCATTAGTGACAATCGAGAATTCACTTATAACATATATATTTCAAAATACCTTTTTAAAATATGTTTCAATTCAAACTCAATTCAAAATTAATAGTGATTATAAAATATTAAATAATCTCAATGCTAACTATATCAAACCTTGTAAAATAACACAACCCTTTAAAACATGGAATCCAATTAATACACAAAAGGGAAACCCACTTTGAAATCCCCAATTGGTATTAAACCAAATGACCATGTTAATTTCCCAATGAAACCGTCTTCAAGATTTTATCATACATGAATATTGAAAAAAATAACCCTTGAAAAATAAATATTCATTTTTCCAAGTGATTCAGTATCTTTTTTCAAAAGAAAAAACCAATTAGGAATTAAAAACCATTTAAAATCCAAACTAGAAATATCATAAAAATTCACATTGAATATAAAATATATTTTATTAATTAAGCAACCATGGATAAATTAAATTAAAGGATATAATTCATAAACACCTACCTTATGTGGTGGAATCCGGTCATGTTCCATAAAATTCACCCGAAAAAGAATCTAACTATGGATCACAACCAATAAAAATATAATTATTCAATTTTTCACAATCCAAGTATTGAAAATAGACCAATCTTGGACACTAGGGATAGATGAGATGTGTAAAAAGAGGTAAAAAATTTAATAGGGGAATGGTTCTCTTACCTTAGGAAAGGGGTGAACAAATACCATGATACCACCTCAAAATAAACATTGGAGAGGCTTGGAGGATCCAAAGAGGGTTAGAAGAGTAGTCTAAATCATGGTTTTTGAATGGGGGAATCCAAGAAGTGAAAACCCAATTATAATGAATGATAAAGTTAAAAAATAATCATCTCATATTGGTTTGTATGGTTTACCCATATGGTTAAACAAATAGTAGACAAACTATATAGATTTTCATTGTTATGTGCTATATGGGATTCACTTTAAGGATGTATAGTTATTTTGACCATGAAATAACTATGAGACCTAAAATAATCAACTGAAAGAGGATAAACACTTTGGATTCATGGTTAATATAATTCTATTACATAACCGTGTGACCTCGTAAAAGTACCCATACATCACATGTTTTAACAAAAAACACTCCAAACTCACGGTGGTAAACCATACAACAAATAACCCAATGAAAAGTGACACTATGATTGTTACAAACTCTCCACGATGATCCATTATTCCATCTAAAAGTTTTTGGAAAAATATTAATGAAAAAAAACATTTCATAACCCACCTTCGACAAAATGCTGTGAGTTGGATAACTTACCGCTAGATATATCCCTAGGAAGAAACTCTAGAGCAATTAAAATTCCACAAAACTTATCTAATAAATACATAATGCTACCAACAGTCTGTAAAAACACAACCATTCTTACCAGTACATGAACCAAAATAAAATGGCGACTTAGCATGGGTCTCCCATTTATTTTGAAATATTATAAATAGTGTTATATAGAAAACACATCAAGAAGACCTCCACTATGAGAAACGATCTACAAAAAGGATCCAAAGAACAGTTAGAAACAATCTATGACTTTCTCAATGGAAAATAAACCAAAAAACAAAACACCTACATGGTCGAGTAATCAATAAGATTAAGAATAAAATATTAAAGTAAAAACATCATGGAATGCCCAAAAAAGAGACAATATGGTAACTTTAACCCGGTCACCAAACTCTTGGGGTAAACAATATCCTCATGAAGGAACACCAACATTAGTAAAACCATAAAAATATCCATAATAGAGTGCTCAAAGGCCCAGATTCCACATCCAACATAATTATCCAATGACAAAAAAATGTATCTTATTCCTACATCAATAAGAATCTATCAATAAATATTGGCATGGGATAAGAAAACATAGTGGAATTCAAAAATAAGTCCCCCAAAAAATAAGGCATGAACTTTATCTCAAAAACATAGAAATATCATAACTTGTCAGGTAATCACACAAACCATAAGAATTAAAAATCCAAAACACACACAAAAATTTGAAAAACAACATTTTATTGGTTTAAAATAATATCGACTAAAAAATCACATTTATATTTAATTACTATTTTTATGAAACAATAAAAGAGGTCAATGTAAAAAACAACATAAGCATAAAAAAACAATTTTCGCATTTTAAAAGGTTTTTCCAGAAAAAAATCAAAGAAAAATACTATTATTTTCTAAAACACATTCAGATAATTTAAAAAAAACCAATTTGATTGTAAATGAATACATAAATCACCCATTTTTTGTATAAATACACTAAAAGTTCAAATTTTCATGGGATGAAGCTCCACTTTAAACCATTATTTAAAAACAATGTTCTTGAAAACAATCTGGAAAAGATATTCCAAATTTGATATCAAAAACCCAAATAACTATAATTTCAAAATCCAAATAATTTTCCATTAACATAATAAAATTCCATAAATTCCCTTTAAAATATCACAACATGATTCAATCATGGTCAAAACATTTTAAAACATCACATTTTTGAATTGCCCATGATAAACCATTAGATGTTGAGAACCACACATACCATCAAATTTCATGAACAAAATGAGGATAGACCCCATTGAAAATTATATATTCAATTTTTAATTAAAATTTAAAATTTAAAATTACTTCTCCTTTAAATTAATACTTTAAATTAATATTAAAAAACTTCTTTTATGAAGAATAAATAAATTCTTCTTGATCACATTATAAAAATAATAAAAATCCAACACGTAAGGGTTAAATCTTAACATTATGGAATTTTAAATCTATCTAGTACTCATTGAATGAAATCCATAAAAGGGATGCTCAAAACCCAAGAAACAAAACCATAAAAATAGAACACCTAATAACAACACTCTTTCTTACATAATGAATCTTCAAGGATTCACTTAGATCAGAAATCATTATATAAGTCAATCATCCCTAATCCTAAGAACATGATCCCATAACCAAACTAACAATTGAAAAATAAAGTCGAAAAATTATTTTAAAACATGTTTCAAACCTATTTGAATATATCCTTTCGAATATCAACCATTTTTACTAATATTTTTCTAAACATCAACCCATTATTGTGACCAACCGGTCTAAAAATTCATCTACCCCAGAAAAAATTTACCTTATCATTCAAAATCATTAAATAATAATTAATTAAAAAGAAAAATCTAACACTTTTCAAATTTTTAAAAAAAAAATCAGATTGAAATAAATTATCTCACGAAATGGAGATGTCAAAGATCAATTCATAAAACCACCACATTATTAAATATTGATTTTCCCAAAATTCTACTTTTGGACTAAAAAACATTTTAACAGATTTTTTCCATAGAAATGTTAAAAACCAAACACATATTGTATTAATACTAATAAAAAACAGGATATGAAAAACTAAATATCTTTTACATTTAGAAAACCAATTTTTTACATTAAAAAATAATGTCACCAAGGGAAAAAACCAAGAACACCAACACACATCTCATATAAAAACATATTAAATGAAAACATGGTTCAAAAATTCCTAATAAAAACTCCCTTATTGGATAAAAAAACTAGTGAAAAAATCCATTAGAGTCAATCCAGGAATAAATTGAGTAAATCAAAAATTCTAAAAAGTAAAACTGCATAGTTTGTAGTTTGGTTTCTTGGGCTGGTAAACCATGCACCGACAATGAACAATGGAAATTCACGGATTCATAACCATGATTCTTGAGCACCACATAGTTCACTAGACCATGTTTGATAACCATATCCATTAAATACTTTCACCTATGAAATTGATATTTCTCCCCTTATTAATTAGTTCATTCAACAAGGATCAAAGAGTCCTTTCAGCATATCAAAAATATCAAAAAAAAAATACAGAATTTTAAAACATGATCAAAACTCAAGCCTGGTATGCCCATAGAAAACCGAGATTCATTGTGAAAAAGTGGTACCTGGGCTATTTCCTTTACACATAACCCATTCCCCAACAACATTCATTCCCTCTATATTATCGAGAGACAACCCAAAAAACAAGAAGGTGAATCTCAAAAACCTTTTCCTTATTTTCTAAAAACCAAGATTCTTTTATAGAATTTTTTAACAAAACAACCTAGGACATCCATCAATTGGATTCTTGATTCAACCCACCACATTATTGAAGAGTATCTATGATCCCCTATGTATGACTCCAAGTGTCCAGGGTATCATACATTACCATTGGGGACGAGTTCACCCTCATGGAACCAAATATAAACTTCCAAACATGCTATAATTGTAAAAGGAATAAATACATACCAATATAAATTTCATTTAAATAAAAAACCAAATAGTAAAATAAAACAACAATGGATGATAAAAACATAGTGATATATGAATCTATAAAATTATTTTGTTGTTTGGTTCCATGAGATTGATTGTCTGATCACAAACTCTGTGTGACTCTCCAGTCACCACCACTATTCGTAAATCAACCACTTCCCAAGGAATATGGAACCATGACCAAACTAAAATCCAAAACCAAGAGGTAGCAAGACAAGATGTGAACACTTCATACCCACCAACATGATTATGTACCCAGTGACTGAAATACAATAATATCCACCATGAGAAAAAGTAATTCCTTTTATAAAATAAATCACACTCACTAGTTTAGATATAGTAGGCGCATAATATGTTTTCTTTTTTCAATTTACATATTATAGGAAAAAACTATTCATAAAAAATTCCCATTAACAAATAATATCTATCATAAATAAATACATAACATTCTTCTTACTAAAAACTAATAAATTTCAATGTGCTAAACATTTTTCATTAAAAAAATACACTTTTTTAATGTTGACCCATGTACTGAATAAAAAATTTAAAAAAATTTAAAGAGATATTTCTTTTACAAAAATATTTTATCACTATCTCCTATAAAATAAATTAAACACAAAATATTAAGGGAAAAATGAAATAAGGGGAAAAAATAAGGAAATGAAATCATAACTGGTAACAAATATTGAACAAGTAGAATAAAACTAGTCAAAAAAAGACTAATCCACAACAGTTTCAACCCATTTTATAAGTCCATCTAAGAAATAAACCTCAAACATTCATATATATATTCATCAAAACATAAAAAATATGATATATAGAATGAGTAAAAACAACGTGGACTAACTAAAAATTCCAAGACATAAAAAAATTTACCTTACTACTAGATATATAATAGTCACACATCCATCCACCAAATCACTCTAAGGAGTATCCTTGGTGAAAAAAAACCAATTCATAGAATATATAAAACTAGGAGGACATATAGTGTTATACTTAAGCTATCCTATAAATGTCTCATTAATTTCCATATAGAAATATCAGTCTCCTCCTGGAAAAATAATGGAGTTGGGATATGAAAAATAATGTCGTCACATGAAAAAATAATCCCCTAGGGCCAACACCACTATCACATACTTACAACCTCCCATACAAACCTCAAAATGACCCCCATAATAGAATGAATTTATGAACCAAAAAACAAGGCATACATCTCATGTATAAGCACAATATCAATAGCAATACCGAGGGGTTTGATATAGGAATAATTAATAATATATTAGATATTCCAACCAAGCCTCCACTTATCCTTTATACATTTGGTCATATATTTTTAAAATTAGATGGAATTTAGAAAATATTCCAAAAATAGCATGATTATTAAATAATTAAAATCCCAATGGAAACTCTATCTCACTTAATAAAACAACAAACCCATTTAAAACATGGAATCACATGAAAACACAAAAAAAAGGAAACCCACTTTAAAACCCAATATTTAGTCAAACCCAATAATCATTGGAATTACTCAATGAGTCATTCAATTTAATATTATAAAAGATGAAATATGCATAAAATGACCCATTCCAACACATGATTAATATTACAAAAAATCCACTCACATTTTCCAAAGAAAACCCCCAATTAAGAATGGTAAACCATTATCAATCCAAAAGATATATTTTTTTATTAAATTAAATAAAAAACATTTAAATCATGAATAAATTATGTAAATCTGGAATAAAAGGAAATTATTAATAAAAACCTATTCCAACTTTTGAATCATGTCACCTTCGAAGTAAATCACCATCAAAACACTCCTATTATGGATAAAAACTAATACAAACCAAAATCCCCAATTTAGAACAACCCTAGTAATGAAAAATAAGAAAACACGGACAATAGGGTTAGACGGTAACGAAAAAATATATAAACCAAAATAAAGATAATATAAGATCTCTTAACTCATCAATAAGGTAACAAATATTCAAGAAACCACCTCAAAATAAACCTTGGATGAGCTTGAAGGAGATAAAAAGGGCTAGGAGATGAATCTAAATCATGGGTTTTCAATGGAGGAACCTAGGTGTAAAAACCAAAATTAATAGAAATACGGAGAAACAGAAATGACCTTCTTCACATTGGATGTATGATTTACCCACATCGTTAAAAAAATAAAGTTACAACCATGAAGATCCACCCTATTTTGATCTGCATAGGATTCACACATAGGTTTCATGGTCAGTTTAACCTTTTTCCAACTATCTAACACAGTCAATCCCACCACAAATGTTTTTACAATCAGGTGGAATGGTTACAATATCCATGAACCCTATGCATTAAACTTTTATAATCCCCCAAAACATCACTCTTATTATCCAAAAACAATCAATACTCATAAGGTTATACCATTAATCAAATACACTAACATAAAAGTGACACTCAAAGTGACACATGTGCTTCCACGATAATCATGGAAAAAATAAATTTATCTCTCACCACTCTTAAATAAAACGATCAACCATATTCATTCTTCCTACAATTGAAATTCTAGCTCTATTATGATTGTATCATGGAAACAACATGCATTTAATGGATTACTGATGACTTTAATTAAACCATTATTTTCTGGATTCCTATACCAAGATGATTGAATTATAGATTTAATATTTTATTTCTCTAAAGAGGCTGAGTATTAATCATAAAATGTGTAACATGATCATATAATTTAAAAAAATTATGAATAGGGATGTTCAGAAATGTGTTGAAAGATGTGTCAATTATTATTGATTTTTATGAAATAATTAAAAATATGATGACAAATGGACTCCATGTAATAAAATTATCAATTATTGGCCTTTGTAAACAATAAATAACATTAAAATTGATATATAAACAATTATTAAAAGTATATATGAGTGGATATAACAATCCCCAGTAGTATTTTTTCTAGTCCTATGAAAATCGTATCTCAAAAAGATGAAAATTGGATTCACGTTTCAACACACATCTCAATATAAGATGTTCAGAAATAACACCCCACATCTACCTAAAATAAAATATATAAAAAACATTTAAGATAGTCTATGTTTATAAACATTTCTTATTCAAAAAAAATTCCTTTTTAGAAATTCATCCACACATTTTATCCAACATCAACTAAGAAGAAAAAAAATATGTGTATTATAAAATATATGGGTGATTATTTTTATTCATATGGGTAAAGTTGAAAGAACGAGAAAAGAATCATGTGTTTATCTTAATAGGAGCACTAAATTTTTAAATTTTAATTTTTGAAAATGCTGTTTATATAGAAATTTTCAATAGTAATTAAAATATATCTCAATTATATAAACCCAAATAGGGAAACATTGAAGATGACTCCTCGAAAAAAATTATAAAACCCCAAAAATTCTAAAAGAGTAACTTTTATTTGATAGTGTATAACATCTCAAACCATTATGGTATATTAAATATTTTAAATAAAATTAATATATTATATATATTCCAATTCCATGAATATAGATTTAGGTTGTTCCACAAGAAACAAATATTTTTTCGATAACATATGCTACACACAAGATAAGTTATACCAAACAACAATATATTATTAAAATATTCTTATTTAATTTAATAATAGATAAAGTAGCCACTATAAAAAAAATTTATGAATAATGCTAACTAGTTTAAAAAATATATTATTTATATGAATATAAAATTAATTCATAGGTTTCAAATAAATTAGAAATAAATATAAAAACCAATTGAATATAAATGAAATGTTTATATTATCAAAAGAGTGTTTTATCCTAATAAATTTAATTAACTACTCTTATTTAATAATATTAATTAAATATATATGTTCTAAATTCTATAAATATTTTTTACATTAATCTAGTAGATTTTATAAGAACAATATCAATTTTACACATAAAAACTAATATTTTTCGAATGGTAATTTTTTTCCTTTTGATGAGGAACCAACTTTAAAAATAAATTTTTTAAATTTTATAAATATTATATTAAAAAATAAAATTTATTTTTTAAATATTGATGTCAAAATTAGGTTTGGTTTATGTTTTTATATTCATTGAAGTGTTTCATTTTTTGATGAATAATGAAAAATACAAAATATTTATACAAATGACCTTTTCTTATTAATTTTTATAAGGTTGAATTAAACTTTTCATCAGTATTAAATATTATTTAGATCATATTTAAGTATATTAATTTAATTTAGGTAATTTTATGCAATTTCAATTTGATATTGGTTATTAAACCATACCAATCTTTTAAACATTTTTACTTTAAAAACCCACATTGTCATACCATCTACAAGATTAATTTTAAATAAAAATGTGACAATTAAGTAATCAGAATTTAGAAAAAATATTTCTTATGTGGAATCATAATTATATATATTTTATAATAAGTTCTTACACATTGTTGGTTGTAAATATAAGTGAAAGTGCTTAAAATTAATTATATCGAATAAGAGTGTATTTTTCTTAACAATGATCTAAACCTTAAACATAAGTGAAAAAATGACCTAGAAATTTTCCTAATGGTAATTGAAAATAAATATATATACTATATTATCCCTTTTATTGAATTGGTACCTTTATTGATTCCATATTAAATGGGTAAAATTTTGGTGGAATTCCCATTTAAAAAATTTACAATAATGTGACTCCTCCTCTACTATAAAAATGCACTCACCCATACCACTTATCCACACCTCTCAAGCCCTATGAATCATAAAATATCTCTCCGAATAAGCTCCAATATTCCATCCAATATTCTTAAAATCCTCCCTTTAGGATTAAATCCAACCAGGTATGCTTTCTGTATAATCCAAAAGGAGTTACCTGAAAATGATGCACCATTCTTCATCGATCACGATCATTCTATTTCTTTCTCAAACATTTAGATTATTCTTATTCAATGATTATGTAATTAACATAGTATATTTAATATACTTATTTTCTGTTATTATAATATTAATACCAACACATTCAAACACATCCATCATATGAGATACATAATCATCATTTGTTTATACAGCAGACTACCACTAATGTACCGAAGTCATTCTTTCTTCCTTTCACCATCTTTAAAGGTTGGAATACTGATGTATTTATATATTATATATTATATTTATTATATTTATATTATATTTATTATTATTTAATTTTTATATGAAACATTACTTGAGGATTTCTATTTTTTTAATATGATAACGTTGTTTGTGGATATGTGGACTACCACCTCCTCAAAACGATGTGATTCGTTCACTCTATACATTGGATGAATTAAATATTATCTTAATAAAAATGTGTAACATAAATTAAATACATATTATATTGGAATTATAATATATATATATATATATCATTTACTTTTCATTATTTTATATAAAATAATGAATTGGATGCAGTATTCATGCATATATAAGACCTACCATCTCCATGAATCGTGCAGTTCATTTAATATCTAAAAATATAATTAGTTATTCAAAAAATATACATAATAAAAATATATTTTATTTAAACCATGGTATAAATTCAATAGATGATGAAATTATGATCTATTTAATTGTAATAATAATTACTAATTCAATATATGAACAAAAAAACTAGGTAGTTAACACCAAAAACAGTGAAAATAAAGAAGGATAATTAAAAAATTAGTAATAATTTATTATAAAGGGATAATATTTGAAAATATAAATATGATTACTGGTTTTTTATAATAATGTCAATGTTTTAAAACCATTACACAAGATTTTTATGGACGTTCATCTAAAAATAATCCTAAGGAAAGGGATTCTTTTCTCACTTTTACATTCATGAGGCATACATTACAGTAACCACTTATTTATTTTTTGAAGTGTATCGACTAAAAAATTTGATATTTTATATCATTAATTATTTTATCTTAATGGTATTTAAATTTTATTTTGATGTTATTTCTTTCATTGGGATTATGACTCAAATGTTATTAAGTTATAAGGATTTTTCTTCTTACTTTTTACATCTATGTGATAAATATCATATTCACCACTTACTTATTTTGTATCATGTATATACTCACTATTTGGATATATTATATTCTAATTTAATTTTGTTCAAGGATATTTATACTATCAATTTAATTCTTTCATCTATTGGTATATACACATAATGTTACCCAAGTTGTAAAGAAATTTCATAATTGAATTCCTTTTCAATTTTTTATATTACATCAACATTTTCATTAATGTTTTGTGATTATGTTTATAATGAAATTGAATACTAATTTATGTATTTCTATAATTTTTTTTGGATTTACAATTTATACACATAACGAAATCATAGATCAATTCTCAATTCACCATTATGTTCTTTTTAAGGTATTATTTCATAATCTCCATCTAATCGAGATTTCTTATTATTGAAATTAAATTAAATGGTTATCTATAATATTTGACCAATTAACCCCTTAATTTCATTCTACAATGGTTATTCATGAACTTTTTCACGTATTAGTACAATTTTTTCCCACTTTAATAGTAATAAATGTTTCAGAAAGTGTTTTTGAGAAAGCTCGACTTCATTTATCTCTTTTGATAGAGATCATGTTTTCATCTAAATTTTTTTGTTACCTTTTTTCAAAATTGTTTTTAACCTTTTAAAAATGATTTACAAATGTAATTTTTACCCATTTATTATTTTATAAATGTATTCATTGTTATCTTTTTTTTATCTTCCTAACAATTCATTTTTATAACCTTTTTACCATGCAACAGAAATGTTTTTTTACCTTGTACAACATATACAGATTAACCCATCGTCATTTCTGTGACTCTTCTGATGAATTTATAAATGGATAATTTTTAAATATATATTTAAAATTTTATTTTAATAAAACATATATTTTAGATTTTTTTAAAATGATATATATATTTTAATAAATAATTTTTTAAAATATCTTTTTATTTTTATTTATTAATAGAAAAACCCTTTATTTTTAAAAAAGTTGATATATGTTGTATTAATACTATCCTTATTCATCATTTGGATGGTTTTTTATTGATTTTGACAAAGTATATTATTAATAGTAACTTCTTGATTCTTTTTCAAGTCCCCAGGAAATATTCAATTTCCTATGATCATTAAACATTGAATTTCCCCTAATAACCAATATTATTTACCATGAAAATGTTTATTGGATAAATCCTATAAGATATTTACATAACCTATTATTTTGAAATTCATTTTATTTAGTAGGGTAATATTGATTAATCATTACCCTTTACTAAATAAGGAAATTTGATGGGGAACTATTTTATAAATTAAATAAATTATTTAATATATAGAAGGACTGATTTGGACATGAAATACCTGGGATGGAGACTCTTTAATCAATCCCATTAATTAATTAATAGTCTCAACGGAAGAAATAACTTATTAAATAAAACATAAACGTTGTTTCCAAGTTGAATAGATAAGTTTCTACTCTCATACATAAACGTTCTAAGGATAGATCTTAAAGGAATAGTTCTCCATGTTCCAGATACATAGCGTCTGATAATTATGAATTGCATAAAATTTTATTCAGTATTTATTATGAATAATATTTTCATTATGATAAAATAAATGGATTCATTTCATATTTAGTTTATTATTTTAATTGGATGTGTTTTCAGTTTCATACCGGTCCATATATATTATTCATTATACAGTTATTTAAATAGAATTTGTTTTTAGTTACCTACCTTTACATATTATTTATGATATACCTTTCTATGTTATTGATTATATGGAATGTTTCATCATATTATTTACTTTATATAATGATTATTATCATTGATTCATTATTTATTCTACTATACATACTCCTCACTAAGAATTTGAGATCACCTTTATTAATTTTCTATTCCCTGGGATTCTCATAAGTGTGCTAAGAGTAATATACGAGGATACTCTAGATGGGTTGAAGTTATTATCCTAAAAAAATAATGATGAAAATTGTGTATTTATTTATAATACATTAATAATTTATAGATTTATCTTATAAAGGCTACAAAAATTTCTAGACCTTTAGGATGTGATTTACATGAATCTTATGCCAATGTAATATTGGCATGACACTAGCTCCGAGATTTCTAGTGTTGGGTATCTACAGTTTGTATCAAAGAAGGTTTAGTTGCAACCTTGGAAACTATATTTAAAAAACCATAGAATATATAAAATATCCTTAAATTATAATTTAATGATATGTTTAAAATAAAATCCTTATGATTATGTCATATAGATATATTGTTTTTTTAGATGTACATCCCTCTATAGATACTACAGGTTGACACGATTCTTGAATAGATGTATCTCATAATAACAACTCTTTAATGGATTTATCAAGCATAAATCTGGCATAAATTGGTATATGATATTGAGCCTTTCTAAAAACCTGGTTTGACACACCTAGGGGATATGGTTAGGATAATAACAATTTTCTTACAAACCATTGTGATGGATTTTAAAATATGATGTAAATAAATAACCTAGGATATACCTATGGTTATTTAGTTTGAACATAAGGTTCATTGGATTGAATATCGTATACATTATTATATATATCTATCGGTATGACTATTTTTAATCACATTATGATCCCAGGTTATAGTCAATGTATGGAACCTGAAGAAATCATTTTAACATATAAAATGAGGGGAAATATAATGGAAAAGAGAAACCAAATTGGATGTCAATAGTATGGAATGATATCATTTTCATTCATAATCATTTTCCCAATACATGCTTAATAATATATAACATATCCAACACCAAAACACAGCAATGAGGAAAATGATGGAGTTTTCTAAGTGCTCGAGTGGTGGAGCCCATGGAGAAAAAAGGGATACATTTATATCCTAAATTAAATTTGGAATGAGATACCTAGGAATGTGTCTCAAAAAATTGATAAATTATTTATTTTTGGAAAATGAAGACATCAATCAATTAATAATCGAGGAGAAATGAATGAAATGATGAATGGAAAGAAATCTCTTTTCGAGGAAAAATTTATGGATCATTAGCTTAAATATAGGGATGCTTGGAATTACCCATGTCAATTTTCTAAAATATGAATTCCAGACCATGGAGGGAAATTCATGGATATAAATGGATTATATATTTCTATATTGAGGTTGTATTTAAAAAATAGGAAAACGGATATTTAATTATTAAATATCATGGATTTCCTTCATATTTGTTTTCTAAATAATATTAATATAGTTTATAAAATGTACTACCTTCTTTCTAGATCACAACCCATCAAATATAGAATGTAGATAGGGATTTAACCCTTAATTGAAGGATGATAAGGGTTTTTCACATACCACTGGTCCACATGATTTCCTAGTTGATGTGTAATTTTTGTATTTAAATTTTTTTATTAATATATATTAATAACAGACTAGTATTGTCACATTTCCAGATTTTAGATTAATGTTTAACTATATTGGTTTTATAAAATAGTTAGAAACAAATAAAATAAACTTTTTGTCGGTATTATAATCCTTTAAAAACATTTCAGTTCTTCAAAAAAGGGTTCATTCTCAGATATCCATTTCATAGGGCAAGGGTTGAATTATAATTTGATTGAGGTAAATAAAAAATATGGAATGTTTCATATGAAATTGAAATTTATCATGTAATTATATTTTCTTATATTCGTATGTAGTAAAATATTTACATAACATTAAGGAATTGATAAAAAATGTGTTTATAATACCTTTTTTTTACTGATGGTATATTAAATCATCAATAATTTATGGTTTTATGTCCCTAACAATTCATTTATCATTCACTTGTTTATAATTGATGACCTCAATCAGTCCCTATAAATTTTTACATTTTTCCTCTCTGTATGTATCTTCATTTTCATATAATGTTATCATAATTAGAGACGTAGTTATATGTTATTCAATGTGACCTTCCTCATTCTCATTCTATATTGTTAGTAAACTATTTTATAAAAAACTTATATTATTTTAGTTTTTTAACAATGTATTTTTCATATAGTATTCCTTAGATTACCAATATCATGTATAAATTGCGAGTATAATAATTTTAATGTGGGGAGAATGTAAGACCCTAAATATTATAAAAGTGTTACCTTTTTTAATAGAGTATAACCGCTTTAAAATATAATTTCCTTTTAATATTTTAATAAAATTAATATATAATATATTTTTCACTACACACAATACTGATTAAGCATGTGTTGAATTCTAAATAAACACCTATTTAATATCATATTCTACAAACAAGACATAATTTTACCCCAAAAACTAAATATTATTAAAATAATATTAGTAAATATAATATTATTAAAACTATAGGTTAGATTAGGATTTAGGGAAATTATTAACTAACTTAAATAAATTATTAACTAGCTTATGATAATATATGTATTATAAAAATAAAACTTAATTCAAAGGTTACCAATCAATTGGAAATTAATATTAAAACCAATTGAATATAAAGGAAATTATTTTATACTCATGAAAGTATTTAATAGTAATAAATTGAATTAATTAAATTTTAATTATTATATTAATGAAATATATATTTTATGTATTCAGTAAAATATGTTCTTTATTAAACAAGCATAAAATAAGAACAAACCCAGTTTTATGAAAAAATAAGAAATTATTTCTAAATGAAATTTTGCTGCATATTGATAGCGACCCTCCTTTAAAACAATTTTTTGGAAACATGATAAATTTTATATGTCAATGTAAAATTAATGTAACGTCCTGACCCGAGATACACTGAACGGTGCTCCGAGTCAGATGGTCACGAGCCCTCAAGCATGCCTCCCCATACGCCAGAGGGTGCCGACTTGCAGTGAGGGTCTAGTAAGCCAGTCTTGGGGAGACTATACACTCTGTTATCAGAATAAAATACCAGTGGATGTAACCAAGCAATAGAAGAAAAACATATAAATATAATATTACAATTCTATTGGCAAAATAAAAACCAAAAATTCATTACTCAACTAAAAAGTAAAACATGATATGACAATGCAAGTGCCTAGTGTCTACAATGGAACTGAAAGTAAAGACACAATGACTCCAAATGGGTCTGGTCCCATGTCTATTTATCTCTTCCATGCTCCCACTCTAAACATCACTCTAACCAGGGCTCTTACCCTTGTCATGTCCTGAAACAACAAAGTCTATTCGGGTACCAATCCGGAAGCCCGAGTAGGGTGTGATTATGACTCAACAGATCACCATCAACAGTGTCAAAATCAAATCCAGTCATAAGCAGTGTATGTAGTTTCATTAATAATAAATCAAGGAAATAGGTAAGACAATTATATTTATCCAATTAACCTTTCTTTAATACGTTAAACATCAAGGTTCCTGAGAACAGCCAAGACACAATTCTTGATTCGGCCCGTGTAAGAGCATAATCCATTCCCCCTGTTCAATTCATTTTTACTATGTCACAATATTATGTTTTTGAATATCCAAATGAAACCATAGTACAAAATAAATGAAAGAGTTCATAGCGTCATGTTTAGCACACATGTGAGTATTTGAAGCATCAGTCCCTGTCTCACAACCCCATGGTTATTCGGAGCATCAATCCTTGTCCCATAAAATATCAATTTCGTTCATCTAATTGGTTCTATAATGCCATGTATAGAACCACTGTGGGTATTAGGAGCATCATTATGTGTCCCACAACCCTTTTTCAAATCAGATATCTAATTCATATATACAACATTAATCAAATGTTTAATCATAATTATCCTTCCATCATAATTGTCACCCATATTCAACTATATCCACAATTCACAAAGAACCGCATAACCAAACCACAAATTAATTATTTATGGAAGGATAATTATACAACTAAATACTCATAATTATATAAGTCTATGGGATTAGATTTTAAACCCCTTACCTTGATTTATTGATGGAAGTTACCTCGACAAAAAACCCCAAAATTTGAGCGGCACAACGTTGTCGATCATGTTATGGATCTAAATCCTTAAAACCAAATAAAAAAAGTTCAAAGGCATAAAGATCGTGAAAAACTAGATCTAGATCCATAATCCTAGATCTATAACTTAACTAATAGTTTTAGATCCATGTAAATGATGGAAATATCCCATGAAAAGATCAAGGAAAGAAAGAGGAATGAACAAAAGAAACAACAGGATGAAATCCACCTACATAAATGAGAGAATATCTTAAATCCGAGCCATCAATCTCGAGGAAAAGTGTTTGGATCACCTTGGAATCTCTTCAAGAGGATTTGGAACACCTATAAATTTAAAGACCCATTCGAACGTCGGAAAATAAGGATGTCCTGGGGTTCATGTGGGTTTAAAATTTTTTTTTGGAAAAAAAATATTGCGCAAGGTTTCCAGGATAGTGGCACACGATTTGTCAAATTGTGTGCATTCTGTGTAGACCTCATTTTCCATATTTGCACGGTCTGAAGGGTTTGGTCGTACGGTTTTCCAGACCATGTGTAAACTGTGCGTACCCCTCTATCTAGTTCTACATGGTTGGCACGGTTTGGTGGCACGGTTTTTCAATCCATACACAAACCTTTCACAACCCACTACACATTAGTTTTAATTCAAATTTCTCCAAACGCACCCCAAGTAGAAGCTAAATAAAGAGGTAATTAAAAAAATCAAATGTACCTGAATACATGCCTGATATTGACTCTAGAAATGTTCGCTATCTTACATTCTCCCCACCTTATAATAGCTCATCCTCAATCTATACACTTGAATATCTCTGAGATTCCGATATAAAATTATCGGGCCACTGAGTCCGCGTATCTGTCTCTCTTTCCCATGTCTTTTCCTACAAACGTCCATTATTCCATAAAACATGAACTATCGGTACTGTATTTCCCCTCAACACATTCTCACTACGATCCAACACACGTATCAGATGCTCCTCAAAGGGTGCATCTAACTCAAGCTCAACATCATCCACATCAATCACATGAGAAGGGTTGGGGTGATACCATCATAGTTGTGATACATGGAAAAATCATGAATAACACTATATTTTTGTGGATGATCCAATTGGTATGCTAGAAGCCTGCCTCACATCATGATTTCAAAAGGCCCAACAAACCTCGGTCCCAACATTCACTAACTTCTTATCCTGCAGTGATCCAACCTAGGAGATACCTGAAGGAAAATTTGATCACCGACTGTAAACTCTAGACGTCACCTCCTTCTATCAACATAAGACATCTGACATCTTTGAGCCATAATCATTAGTTTCTAAATCATATGAACATGTTTAGCCATCTTCTGTGCGTGACATGGTCTCATCATCTCTAACTTCCTTACTTCTATCCAGCATAGTGGTGATCTACATGGCCTACCATAAAGAGCCTTGTATGGTGCAATCTGTATAGTTAACTGATAACTACTTTTATAGGAAAACTCTACTAAAGCATAGTGATTCTCCCATGAACTACATAATTCAAGTACACACACCCTCAATATATCATAAAGCACTTGTATAGTACGCTCTGACTGTCCATCTGTTTGCGTATGGAAAGATGTACTCAAAAAACCTGCATATCAAGTGCCTTTTTCTATCCATTCTAGATGTGCGAAGTCAACCGTGAATCTCGATTCTAAAGTATAGTTCGTTTCACCCCATTAAATCAAATTGTATTATGTAAATATATCTCTCCCAACTGCTCAACTATAAAATTTTCCCTTATAGGAAGAAATGTGCCACCTTTGTCAGTCAATCCACAATGACCATAATATCATCATTATTCCTATGTGTTTTTGGAAGGCCTATCATGAAGTACATAGTCACATCATCCCACCTCCATTTTGGAATGGAAAAAGTTCGTAGAAAACCTCCAAGTCGTTGATGATCTACCTTGACCTACAGAAAGGTGAATCATCATATCACAAACCCTGGTATCTCATTCTTCATTCCCTTCCACAAAAATTGTAGTCGCAGATCACAATACATTTTGGTCACACAAGGGTGCACCTCCCATCTTGAGTCAGGAAATTCCCTCGTGATCTGCTATATCATGCTCGTAGGAACAACAACCCGATTCTTCATATAAATGATATCATCCTCATCTATCTTGTAGATTGAAGGTGTCTCCCCACCTTCAATGTTTTTCCACATGGCTAAGAATCTAGTGTCCTCAAATATCATGTCCCCGATATGTCTCAAAAGTGTAGAGTTTACTGGAACTGACATGAGTGTCATTTCCTCCTATCTCCTTTTAACGACAGAGTACATTTCAGCTAGCAACGACATCATCCTCCACTCAGCACAAGATTCCTGAAAAGTCTAAGTCTGAGTCTTCCTACTAAAAGTATCAACCACATTTTTTCCTTTTTGGGTGTATATACCAGCTCAAAATTTAAGGACGACATATTCTCAACCCATCTCCACTGTCTAAGATTTATATCGTGCTGAGAAAATATGTACTTCATGATTCTATGATCAGTATAAACTATAAACCTTTCACCCAATAGGTAGTGTCTCCAACACTTCAAAAAATATACTACATATTCCAACTCAAGGTCATGCATTGGATAATTCCATTCATGCGGCCTCAGCTGTCGAGACCCGTATGCCACATATTTATCTCCTTTCATCAATAAAGCTCTATGTTCTATCCCAGAAGCGTCACAATACATCGTGTACTCTTCACCTGACTCGGTTATATCTAAAATTGATGCAAACGTCAAATTCTTATTTAACTATTGAAAAGATGTCTTGCAAGCCTATGACCATTAAAACATTACTATCATTATGGTCATGACCAAAAGTGGTGTTTCCAAATGGGAAAATTCTTTGATGAATCTCATGTAATTTCCAACTAACCACTGAAAGCTTCAGATATCGAAAATATTCATGGGTGGCTCTCACGAAAACATTTCTTGCACCTTCTCTCGATCCACTGAAAAACCATTCATTGAGATGATGTGTCCCAATAAGTTTGCCAGATCAATCCAAAATTGACACTTAGATAGCATTGAGTATAGCTAATTCTCTCTCAGAGTACTCAGGAAGATGTCAAGATGTTGGCCCGGATCATCATGTGTCTTGAAGTACACCAAGATGTCATCCAAAAATACCACCCCAAACTGATATAGTAACGGATGAAAGTTCTTATACATCATATCCATAGACACAGTTGGTGTTTTTGTTAACACAAATGGAATCAAAACAAACTAATAATTCCCATACCTACTCCTCAAGGTAGTCTTCAGTATATCAGAAGTCTCAACTATTAGTTGTTGATACCCAAATCTTAAGTCAATTTTTGAGAAAACACGGGCTTCGTTCAAATGATCAAACATATCATCAATATGTGATAGAGGATATCGGTTCCTCATAGTCATCGTGTTCAACCTTCAGTAATCGACACAACAACGTAAACTTCCATCAGCTTTCTTTTCAAAAAGAACAGGTGATCCCCATGGCGACGCACTTTGATGGATAAATCCTTTATCCTTCTAGTCTTTCAACCGAGATTTGAGTTCTTGATGTTTTTTCAGTGCCATTCTATATGGTGGAATAGATACTGGCTTAGCTCCTGGAAAGATCTCAATAGTAAATTCAACATCTCTCTTTGGTGGGAGCCCTGAGATGTCTTCCAGGAATACATCCTGAAACAAATAAACCACTTGTGGGAGGAATTATTTCCTAAAACCATCTTCATCTTTTAAAAGACTAGTAACTTGGGCTATGATATCTCCCAGTTGCTGAGTAATTGGCCCTGCTCAGCCTGTCTGGATATCCCACTCCCCACGGTGAATGTAATGGTTACTCGAAGGCGACATAAATGTCACCCTCTGGCGATAATAATCAATGTGGTCTTTTTATAGGACTAACCAGTCAATACCTAGGATTAGGTAGAAACCTAACATATCAAGGATATAAAGATCCAACATTGAACAGTACTCTCCGATCTGAAGAGAACACCCCTTGCACATACAGATGTCTTTAGACTGTACCCCCAAAGGTGTGACTATTGTCATAACCCCGCTCACAAACTCCACCAAAAAACTCAAACCATTAACAAGTTTTGTAGTTATAAAGGAATGAGATACACCAGTATCAAATAAGGTATTATCTAAAGTAGAATCCACAATAATAGTACCTATCACTGTCGATGGTCCAGCCTCGCTATCCACAAGTGTAGGTTGTATTACAGGCAACTGTGATGCTCCTCTTCTCTATGATGCCATCTGAATTCCCTGACTTGTTCCACTCTGCTGATACGGGCGTTGCTACTCAAGAGCATCACATATGTTACCTTTACCACCCCGGCTAGTAGAACTCATACTTTTGGACTGAAAATTCGCAGAAGACCCCCTTCTCACAGTCTGACTCTATTTAGCTAATCCATCACCACCTGACTCTTTTGGGTTCCTGTAGAACTTCTTGAGATGTCCCATCCTACCAAAGGATCTACATTCAATAGGGGGTCAGGGACATTGATTATGATAGTGCCCTGACCTTCCACACTTGTGGAAAAGCAGACAGGTAAGGACTTATGTAACTGACCCCTCTCCATGGTTACTCTCTCTCGAACCTCCCTAGTTGGCATTCTCATAACGTCACTTACTGCTCTCCAAAGTCGCACCACCTTAAAATCTAGTAAATAAAATTTTTCCACCACTAGAATCCTCCTTCAGGTTCCTCCAAGAGATTAGAGCTTGGTTTACCACTCATAGAAAATTTTTCAGCCTGAAAATATTCACTAGAGACTTAATTTCACATTTAAGTCAATTTTGAAATCGTCTTGATGAAGTGGCCTCGGCTGCTGCCAATGATAGAGAAAAATGTTGTAAGTCCATAAATCGTCCATAAAATTCCATTACAGACGTATTCTCCTGCGTTATCCTCATGAACACAGTCAGTTTCTCCAGTTTTAGCATTCCTGGATAGAAGTTCTCAAAGAAATTCTCCTAAAATACCTTCTACTCCATAGCTTCTAGAAGTCCATCCTGAGTCTGGATGTTTCACCAATATTTCTCTTGACTGTGCAACATGCTTGATTCCAACATTACTCTCTTTTCAATAAGTTTCTCCTGGTGGTCATATATAGTCTGGGTAGATTCAATCCAACACTCGTATATCTCTAGACCACCCTCCCCAGTAAAACTCAGTGGTGGGTGATGTAACTAAAACTCCCTCGTAAGATCAGACATACCTTTTACAACCTTCCATTGGTATATTTCCATCATTTTCATGAAACATGTGATGTTTCCTCGAAACTTATTCCCTACTTCTTCAGTTGGAACTATTATTTCCTCAGGTCAACCACCAGAGGACCATTTCTAAATATACCCCCCGCTCGTCCTCTCAACAAGTGTCATGGAGGCATATTTCTACAAATCCAAACATGGAAAATTGGAAATAGTTCACAGCATTACCAAAATTACACACCACCAATTTATTCGTATTACTTCATAATTATTTATTTCAATTATAAAATTAGACAACATTTTCATTTCAATTTTACAAGAAATGAAAAAGAAAAACTATAACTTCAACAATCTACCAATAATCCATTTTACTGTGCTTTCCTAAAATGATGCATATCACAATAATCTTTAGTTCTTTGAATGAGGCATGTAGATCAAACACCAATTACATTTTGGGCCACATGTCTATACTCAAAATTTTCTAGAAATAGTAATTACATCACACAACAAGTGAATCACCCAAGGTGAAATAATATTCAAATGTAATGACAAACAATAATCACCACAATCCCACCTCAAGTACTTGAGTTTTCCCCCATACATGGGTACGTAACTCCCACGCATGAGATCATTATCATGCCCCGAATTTTCTTAATCCACTTTCTACATTTTCCAAATTGTAATACCAAAGAAGTAAAAAATAAAAAATTCCTTTGATACCACTTTGCAATGTGTCGACCCAAGTGCCACTGAATAGTGCTCCGAGCCAGTTGGTCACAAGCCCTCAAGGGTGCTTCCCCGTATGTTAGAGGGTGTCGACTAGTAACGAGGGTCTATTAAGTCAGTATTGTAGAGACTATACTCTCTATTATCAGAATAAAATACTAGCAGAAGTAACCAATAAATAGTGTAAACACATATAAATATAAGAGTACAATTTCACTACCATAATCAAAATCAGAAATACAATACTCAAATGAAAAGTAAAACATGCTATGATAATGCAAGTGCCATGTGTCTACAATGAAACTGAAAGTAAAGACCCAACGACTCCAAGAGTGTACCGACCCATGTATGGTTCCCCCTTCCATGCTCTAACACCAAACATTACTCTAATAAGGTATGTTACCCTTGTCCTGTCATTCAACAACAAAGTCTTTTCAGGTACCAATAAATCAGCCGGGGTAGAGCGTGAGTAAGACTCAGTAGATCACCACCAACAATGTCAAAAAAATCCACTCATAAGAAGTTTATGCAGTTGAATTAATAATAAAGAAAGGAAATATGGAAAACAATTATATTTATCCAAGTAACCATTCAATAATACGGTAAACACCCAGGATTCCAAGAACACCTAAGATATAATGCATTCTTCGGCCCGTGTAGGAGCCTAAACCATTTCCCATGTTTAATTCATATTTATTATGTCACAATATTATGTTTAAGAATATCTAATTGAACCCATATTAAAAAAATAAATGATAGAGTGTAAAAAATCATGTCTAGAACACATGTGAGTATTTGGAGCATCAGTCTCTATCTCAAAACCCAATGTGTATTTGGAGCGTCAGTCCTTGTCCCACAAAATATCAATTTAATGCTTGTAATTGGTTCTAGAATTCCATGTCTTGAACCCCTGTGGTTATTAGGAGCATTACTCCATGTACTGGAACCCTTTTTCAAATCAAATATCCAATTCACATATACAAAATTAATGAAATATTTAATCATCCTTATCCTTTCATCATAACTCTCTCCCATATTCAACTAGATACACAATTCACAAAGAACCGCATAACCAAACCACCAATTAATTATTTCTGCCACGTCATTTGTAAAACATCATACGCATAATGAGATCTGTGGGATTGAATTATTAACCACCTTAATCAATTTATTGATGGATGTTAGCCCAATGAAAAGCCCTGAAATCTGAGCGCCACAAAATCGTCGATCAAGTTCTCGATCTAAATCCTTAAAACCAAAACAAAGATAATAGGGTTCAAGATATTCCAAAATTATATCTACGTAAAAAATCCTAGATATATAACTTAACTCATAGGTTTAGATCCCCAGAAACAATGGAAACATCCCATGAAAATGTCAATGAATGATAGAGGAAAGAACAGAAGAAATAACAGGATGAAATCCACTTACCTAAAGGAGAGAAGATCTTAAATCTGAGCATTCAATCTCGAGGAAAAGTGTTCGGATCAACTTGGAATATCTCCAAGAGGCATTGTAAAACCTAGAAATTTATGTTCCCATTCCAAGGTCATAAAATAAGGAAGTTTCGTTGATCAGGTGGTTTAAAAATGGTGTTTCAGGAAAAAACTGTGTTCATGGTTTCTTGGACAGTAGCAAACGGTTTTTCAAACCGTGCGCAATCCGAGCAGACCTCACTATCCATATTTTCATGGTCTTCACGGTTTGGTCACATGGTTTGTCAAAAAATGTGTAAATCGTCCGTACCTCTCTGTCCAGTTCTTCTTGGTTTGCACAGTTTGGTTGCACGGTTTGTCAAGCCATAAGTAAAAAAGTGCATAACCCACTTCCCTTTAGTTTTTCTTAAAAGTTCCCCCAAACGCACCCAACGTCACTAGACCAAAACAGAGGTACTTAATAACATCAAAACTACCTGAAAATGTGCCCAAGATGGACTCCAGAAAATGTTGGGATCTTACACTTCATTTTTGAAAAATTAATTTCAATATAAGGTTAATGTTATGTTTTGGTATTTTTTCAAAAAGTTTATATTTATTATGAGTAGTGAAGAATATAGAATTTTAATTCAAAAATATTTTTTCATCAAATTTATTTATAAGGTAAAATTATGATTTTGATTATTTTTTATACTAATTACATAACATGTACATATATCAATAAAATTTAGGACATTGGAGTAAATTTAAAATTGAAAATTGATATTAAAACATAGATTTCTTTTGAATTTCTTTACATTGAAACCATACATTATCATCATGTCGGTGGGATTCATTTTAAATCAATTTGATGAAATTGTGTGGTTGAAATTAGGAAAAATGGATCAATTATTTAGAATATTAATTAATTATATTTTTTTAGTAAGTTCATCATAGTTTTTGACCACACATTTTAGTGAATGTGATTTAAATTAATTACAATGAATAAGATCAAAATTAGTTTAACAGAGAAATAATCCTTAAACGTACAAGACAAAACGACCAAGATTGTTGTCCAAAATACATTGGATGGCCATATTTAGTATATATACTCAATTTCATATAATTTTATTCATTATTGTATCCAATTTTCATTGGAAAAATGATGATGGAATTCCCCTTTAAAAAATTTACAAGAATTCAACTCCACCTACACTATCAAAAATCTCACCCATCCCACTTATTATCAAAGATCAAGCCCTTTGGATTGTCCCTAATCTTCCAAAATAAATACTAAAATTCCATACTCTCATCCTAGATCCTTATTTTGGTATTAAATCCATTAAAGGCTGTCTTTTAGAATATATATAATAGTGTGTCCAAAAAATTAGGTAACATTCCTCGATGATAAATTTCATTTTATTTTTTTATCTACCCATTATGTTATTATTATTCCCTTCTCATTTAATAAACTCACTATGTTAAACATATTGAGTTGTTTTTATTCTAATATTTCTACCAATAGTTTCACACACATCAATCAAATGTGTTATGCAATCGTCGTTCATGTGTACGATAGACTACTGCCATTCATATTGAGCTCATCTGTTCTTCCATTTTACCACAACACAATGATATAATAATTAGGTCTTTATAGTGTATATTTTATATATTTGATAATTTTTATTTATTAATTATTATTTAGTTTTTATATAACACATTACTTTCTGATTTCCACTTTGTGGGAATTCGATAACATTGTTTATGGACATGTGGACTACCGCCACCTCAAAGCGATGTGATTCGTTCACGATATACATTAAAAGTTTAAAGAATGATATTAATAAAAAATAGGAAATATAATAAATAAATATGATATTAAAATTATATTACACACACACACACAAAAACACAGACACACACAGACACACAATTTATTTTTCATACTTTTAAATAGGTCCATGAAATGGAAGTATCGTTCATGCACATGTATGACCTATTATCTCCCTAAACGGTGCATTTAATATAATATATCCAAATATTATGTATTATTATAAATAAATATATACTGAATATATACGATATTTAATTCTTGTTTTACATTTTGTAGATGATTAAATTAGTATCTAATTAATAGTAACAACATATAATATTCCAAAACATACTCGAAAAACTAACAATTTAACCCCTAAAATGGTTAAAATAAAGAAATATTTTTAAAAAATGGTTAATAAGATATTATAAGAAGAAAATATATGAAATAATAAATATTATTATGTTTCTGGTATAATTAATAGACATTTTAAGAACCATTGTACAGTATGTTAATGAAAGTTCACCCTAAAGGAAAGTAAAGGTAAGAGATTCTTGTCTCACTTTTACTTTCACAAGGCATACATCCTAATCACCACTTATTTATATATTTTTTATATAATACTCATTTTGATATTTTATATCATGAATTATTTTATATTAATGGTATTTAATGTTTCATTTTATGTTATCACTTTCATGGATCATATGATTGAAAATTTACTCAGTAGTATGAGCTTTTCGTCTCAATTTTTATATTTGATAGATAAATGTCATATTTAAAACATACTAATTTTTCTTGTGTATATAATAACCATATTGATATATTATATCATGAATTATTTTATATTCCTCGTATTCTGAGTCTCAATTGTAATTATTTCTTCTAAGGGGATTTACACTAACAGTTACCCAAGTTGAAAATAAACACCATAACCCAATTACTTTTCATTGGGTTATATTACATTCTCATTGACATTAATATTATATGATTATATTTATAATGTATTCTAATATCTATTGATATATTCAAACTTATTTTATCGGAATTTAATGTTGATATGCATAATCAAATCACTGATCAATTCTCACATCAACATTATGATCATTTTAATGGTTTATTTCACAATCTCATTCTAATTGAGATTTCTTATTATTGAAATTCAATTAAAGGAATTAATATGAATATTTATCAATAAATCCTTTAATTTTATTATCCTATTGTTAATAATGATCATTTTCAAATATTATTACTACTTTTACACTCTTTGATTCTTAACATGTATTAGATTTTTTTTTGAGAAAACATGGCTTCATTTATCTCTTTAGTCGAAGGTCATATATTCTTCTAAAACCCTTTTATTGTAAATATGTTTGCAAAAATGTTTTCTACCATTTAAAAATTATTTATAATGGAAAATTTTACCCCATGTTTATTTTACAATTTTTTAAAGGATTCTTTTTTATCATTCTAAATAAGTTATTTTTAGAACGTTTTTATCGTGAAAATGAAATTTTTTTTACGTAGAATGTAATTTAAAAAATTTAACTACATTAATTTCATCAATGATTACATTGAATTTTTAAAATATTACTCTTGAAATAATTTTTTTAAATGTTTTTTAATGATAAGTATTTTTAAATTTTTTCCAAATAAAAAAGGATATTTTCCAAATTAATTTTTTAAAATAGAATTTTATCTCCATTAATCATCCACAAAAACCATTTATTTTTACTCCACAATCCATATAATGTATTAATTCCATACTTATTATTCATCTGGTTTGTTTGGGATTGATTTGGACAAGTATAATATTGGTATTCTCTTACTTTATTCCATTAGTAGTCCCCCTAAAATATTCAATTTTCTATAATCATTGTAAATTTACATATCCTTAATTATTCAAATTATTTATCATGGATAAGTTCCATCACTAAACCATAAACCATTAATATATATGGTTTTTAATTTTAGTGTTATTTGATATTATTGGTAAATAATGATTAATATGTATCCATTAATCAATATAGATATTTCAAATGGAAAATTATTTTTGAGTTGAATAGATTATTCAATTTAGGAATAACTATTTGGATATGTTAGACATGGGTTGTGGACCATTCAATGTAAGTACCACGATGCATAAATAGTATTATGATAAGAAATTATTTAGAGAAAAACAATTTATTTTTGATTACCAGAAGAATAGATGGGGTTCTAATCACATTTTTAATCTATGTTGAGGATAGATAATAACAGTATAGTGGTATGTGTAACAAATACATGAAGTCTATTAAATAATCATTTCCATTATTTTGATTCTATATTTATTTTCTATGTGATTTTCACTATGAAAAAATAAATGTATTCATATAATTATAAATTTATTTTTTTAATGGAATTTGTTTTCTATTTTTTAACTTTATTTATTTATTATGCCTTATCCAATTATTTAAATGGAATGTGTTTTCTATTATCTACCTTTCCATATTGTTTACGTACTTCCTTCTCAGATCGTAATGAAGATTGTACATATACTATCATGTCTTAAAAAGGATATCAATAAATTGGTAGGTTCTATAGATTTAATAAGTCTAATTATATCAACCTAGCATTTTTCATCCTCAATCACTCTTTAGGAGAAAATATGGCCATAGACTATAATTCCTCCATAAAATGGGATTTTTCTCATGTTTGAAAAAAAGGTATCCTCGCAACAAGAAATAACCCTCTTTACATTTCATAGGAATACCTTAAATATAGCGCCAAATATGTATAAGTAATCCATAAAGGCCACCAAACAATACCCCACCATTTTAGAGTACATTCCCTCATTCATCACTCAAATGTTCTTGGGGAATTACATAACCCAATGTTTATGAATTTTTTGACTAATGTTTCAAATGTACTGGTTAAGGATATATTCATTTACATTCTACGTTTAATGGAATTTTATATTACCCTTAGTATCCATATATGATATAGTATAACTAATTCCTCACCACTCTCTCAAGGACATGATCAATGAGGGGAAAATTTAAATGATATTTTCTGGTTCCTGAGTTATAATTCCTAGAGATAATGTACACTCTTTATTCACAACTCTCCCTGTGTTGTGAAACCATCTCTCAAAAACATGAGGAGTTATTTATGAACCACATAGATGAGATTAGGATCAATTCCACACTGTGATTGGTTGCATGGTTGATAATTATTTTATCAAAAAATTCTCTGTTTTCTGATAAGTGGTCACATCCAATGAATATAAGAAATGGTCAAACAAATTGATTTCTCATACCTGAACATGATATACAAAAGCATTATATCTTATTTTTCTTTAAGAGAATATGAAATTAAAAATTGGAAGGTTATATTATACTATAGGAATGTGTAATTATGTGAGGTAATAAAAATCCTTGAGTTCCATCATGACTTGGTTAACATGTTCATATTTTGGATGGATCTCAGAATCAAACTAGGTTTCCTTTTCTAGATTTCATGAAATAATTTATTCCCTTTGAATAGATGTTCCATCCACCAAATTCGCCAAATCACTATCTAGAATTTGTATATAATCAATTATTATGATTTATCTGAAGGTTACAATTAGTAGAGATCCTATGAAATCATCATAGGTGATATTTCAATGAAATTAAATTAGAGGCGTCAATTTGTACTTGTGTGAACAAAGGATATCAATTAACTTTTTTCTTAAACATCCATCAACAATTCATTTTTGTTCCTGATGTTCACATTCAGTACTACCTTTCAAATTTACCATTCGAACCTCCACATCATCCTTAATTTGAGATATCTCATTGAATATATTTATATCATGGCTTTTGTTCCCAATGGTTATGGTCATGATTTAAATCCACAATCAAATGTACTTGTGTATTTTTTTAGGAATGAAATACAATGGATTAATGGATATTTTTCCATAGTGAATATGATTGGATGATTATTTGAGATAATGTATTCAGAAGGGTAGACTATGTTTTTAAATTTCACTAGAACATCCATTAAGATACCTTTGGGAACCCATAAACAATAATCCGAATGTTAAATGGTGGAAAATATTGAATAAGTTTCACACTAAATACCAAATAACATGATAAATTTATTAAAATTCTTATATTTTAACACTTTTTAATATATTTTCAATTTTGATCAAATTAAGAGGAATGGTTCTATGTATAGTGGTTCTCATTTAAGAATCTAAATGGACATGGTTTTTATGTGATAACATCCTATTGAATTTAAATATATCTGTATGGTACATTTTTATTTATGTATGAGGAGTGTTTCATCAAAATTGATAATTTGAAACTTATATTTTGATAATATTTCCCTTCATTTTTCATTCATCACAAGTTTTTATGTCCTAGTCGATTGTTGAGGGAATGGAGTAGGTTATTCTATTTTGTGTCAAGAGTGTGGTTCCTTAATATTTTTATTATACTATCTGTACTAAATTACTTGTTCTTTAAAATTATAATGAGTAATTAAATATTCATTTTTTAAGAATAGTTGTTACATATTTCTGATTGAATTCCCCACCTCTATAAAAATTCACATCATTTATTCTTTTGATAATTGATTGTGTACAGGAAAAATCTCAACTTATGGTTAAGGGTGGTCCAACTAGAGTGGTCTTGGTTACTTTTTAATTTTTCATATTTTTCAATTAATTAGTATAGAATGACACTCCAAAATTAATTTTTCCCATTTTGTTACAAAATTGATTATGTAATTGAAGAGGAATAATTTTCCTGGGGTTTTTAAATGGTTGGTTTATCCTAAGAGGGTATTGAAGTTATTGTATTGGTTTTAATATGGGTAGATGGAATTGGATATAAGATTTTAATATTTAATAGATTTTTGTTAAAATAATATAGGATAAGTAATTTTTTAAAGGGTAGTTATTTGGATCTTTTAGATAATTAGGAATTTTTATCTTTACAGTATAATCCTATGTAGTAATTTTCTATTTTTATTAAAATTGTTATGGTACAAAATATTCTTAAAGATAAAATAATTGAGCTTCACAAGTAATCCTCCTAGGATCACGTCATTTATGGAATTAATTTTTGGATATTTTTGTTTCTATGGATATTTTTTTAAAAAATTCATACAAACATGGTCGACTACAAAGATTTAATAAAAATTAATATGATCTATCAACTTGAAAATAATACAAAGGGATATAATTTCATCAATAAAAATTTATGTTTCCTAGTGATTTCATATCCCATAAGATTTTAGAGTCTTCTCACAGTTGTGTGAGGTTCCCCGAGTTTTTCTTTTTTGAGTAGGGCCTTCTTGATACTCATAAGAATCATTTGGCAATTTTTTTAGCTCAGTTACACACCATATCAATAATATACTTAGTTCAAATACATAACCCTTAGAAAAATATTCAGAGTTCTCATGGGATTTAAAAACTATGATAAGGTACCATGTGTAATTTATCTTTAAAAATTCAATGGGTTTCATTAAACAAATCCTCATTTTTCAATAATGTTTTAAATACTATTTTAAGTGAAAATATTTTTTTATGGGGGAATTATATTTTTATATATTTGAATTTAATTTTTTTTCCAATTAATGGAGATTATTTGTATCCAAATGTCTATTCAATTATGGTGTTAATAATTCATGTAAAATATAAGGAACATCTTCATAGATCATTAATGTTGATGTGGGGGGAACATGGTATCTACTATTTCATTGGACAACATGAAATGATGGTAATAATTTCTGAATCCACACCATAAAATGATGGAATATGGTTTAACACATGGAGTTTATACACATATTTGGAATTTGTTAATGTTTGTGGTCTAATTTATGAGGGTGAATCGGTCTAGGAAGTTTTGAGGTAGAAATTCATTGTTTTATTGACCACTTTCACCAATATTTGTGTTTCCAGATTATGTTTCCATTTGGATTCCCATCTAGATTTATGATTAGGTTTCATTTAATAACATTAATTTTAATTTTCCATGTATAAAAATATATGTACTAGAATGTTTTTTATCTAATGGAATAAGGAAGCGTGTCTACTCTTAACTCCCTAAACATAGAACTATCCACCATAACTAATTAGTTTGAGAGTTCATGGGTATATGAATATATTATACAAAAAAGAAGAAATTAAATGTGGAAAAGTAGAGATTTGGGGTGAGAATAGAGAAATAGGGTGAGAATATAATAAGTTTTTAAGGATAAATACCTTTCTCCTTGGTAATGGAAATAAAATCTTTTCTCAACCAAATTTGTCCACGTTAGGATTAAAGTATTAACTTCTAGTTTATATTTGGTTTCTGAATCAACAAGGACTTAAGAAGTAACAAAAATATCATTAAACATATTACATTGTGATTTTTCTATAAATTATATGTTTTTGAATTTTATTTGAGATAATTTACTATAATAAAAAATAGAGTATGATGAATTAAATTAAAGGGAATTATTTAGTCCTATAAAATTTCTAGGGTATGTTTAATAAAATTTGATATAGGATCACAATTTTAAAATCAATAGGGGTTCATTAAAATAAATAAAAAATTCTCTAATAAAAATTTATTATTAAAAATACTAGCAAAAGGCTAATTATTTATACACAAGGATAATAATTTTTGTAAAAAATCTAGGATAGGGGTCTATTTTTTCACTTTGAAAGAGGAGTTATAAATTTAGAAGGACACAGGATAGATTAACCATTGGATTTATTATCCATTAAATAATATGAATATGAATTTTTTGAACATGAAATTACATTCAATATTTTTTATTGTAACTCCAATGGATAAAACAAAAACAGGGTTCTCCCGCCATTAATGAAATTATCTCAGTGGAATAAAATATTACATTTACATGTGTGTAATTAAAGAAGTTAAAGAAATGAAATAAAAATAACTTCACCATTGTGTTAAGATTTATTTATTCAATGATTGAATAAATCTACACCATGATGAAAAGGATTCAATGTGTTTTGAATGTGAGAAGATATATTGAATAACAGTAACTTATATTAAATAAATACTGTGAATTATAGAAAAATAAAATAGAATAAATGTGATTAAAATAGAAAAATAGTAGCATATAATTAAATTTAGAATAAAAAATCATTTCTGTCATTGGATTCACCAGAAAAACCTTCATCATGGTTTTTATGTCCTAATGTAAACCCGAATTTGTCCAGGTGAGGCCACATTATTGGTGTAGGAATAATATTTTGAAACATTTTATAGAAGTATAATTCTTTACACTTGACTAAAAATATGATCCATCTAGGAACCCCCTAATATACAAATTAAAATATAATTATAGATGGATTAAAATTGGGAATTTCATATAAAAATAAATATTTTCCTATGATTTATTCAAAAATATTTTAATATTTCATTACAATTTTACATGCATTAAAAAATTTAATATTTAAATTATGGGTTGATATTCATGACACAATAATTTAGCCCAGAATTTTGTCTTCATATTGGGTTTCCTAGATCACCACCAAGAAAAAAAATTATGTCTAGAAATATAATAACTAAATGTTACAATTGATTCCTAGTATCCATAGTAGATGTTTTATTATCATTTGTCTCTTATCATGTCGATTTCATTCATTTTTTTGAGTTATTTTTAGTTCACTTCACATGAAATGTTTTAGACTAAACACCCAACGTGATGGCCTTTTCAAATTAATATCCCATTTCTATGTAAAACAAATATTCAAAATAATATGGTTATCATGATCATGAATTATGAAAATATATTATTAATATGGGGTTTTCATCATTTTGATGATAAGTGTATCGATTATTTCTGTATTTTAAGAAATAATTTCAATCATAATGAGAAAAGGAGTACAATATAAAAAATTAATTATTAGAAGTTGTAATTATTTCTGAATAAAATTAAATTTAATATATATTAAATTAATATTATTCTATTTTATTAAATAAACAATTATCCTATAAAAATATGTTGTGGCCAAAAATGGTGTTTTCCTTGAGAAGAATTATATAAATCATGTCTTTTATGGGAAGAAACATTAGAATAAAAAATTTAAAAAAAAAAGATAATTCTTCTTATTATGAAAGGTTATAAACTTATATAAAGGTTTTTAGAATTATTAATAGTTCATATAACATAATAAAGACAATGTTTGGACATGATTCATTAATAGATTAATAGATCATGATTTCTTGAAGAAAATGACAATAATATAATGATCACTAAGGACGAAGCTACTTTCTACTAAGATGAAATTAAGAGTTATCATTCTAAAATATGTTTAGAGACAATGATTTATAATATATACTCATTGGAGACAAACCATGATTATAACATGGTATATTCACCTAAATGGGTGATACTCATATGTTACAAGTGGGGATTTAATAAAAATCTAACATGGTTTTTACAGTATTGACGTATAAATAAAACATTATGGGAAATTTTAATAAAAACATTCATGTTATTTAATATGAATAGACATTTTCATGAATATAAGTTCTAATTTCCATTTTTATATTTTTCTCCATATAAATTCATAATGATTATGAGAGAAATAAAATGAATGTTCAAACCAATTTCTATAATGGGAATTTAAACAAGAAAATGTTTATGCTACTAAGTAAATATTTTAATGTTGTAAATAATTTTGTTATGGTATGAATGTTTGAATTATCTATATATGGGCTGAAAAAAGATTCTCAAAGTTGAAACATTTGGTTTGATTATGCAATTAATGAGTTTTGTTTCATCAATTATGTTTGTGTATATAAGTGAATTAATGAATGTTCATTGTTTTTTTGGATTCTATATGTTGATAACATACTAATTGTTGAAAATTTTATTACAGATTTGAATTTCATGATGTTATTTTTAGGATAATTATTCGTGGTGAAAGACATGGGTGAACTGAACTATATACAAGTTCCAAATATTTATAAAGAATAACCAAACAGTTATCTGTGACTGAGAAGAAACCCATTTTTTAAAAATTTTATAATGTGTTTTATCACATATAACATTAGGAAAGGACCATTATGCATATTTAATATCACGACTCCTGCCAAGAAACAAATTAATTCTATATAGATTGAAAGAAGAAACATGTAGAAGATTTCCTATGAATCCCCTACAGGATTTATAATGTATACCATTTTTTGTAATTAACATAATGCCCCTTATTCTTGGAGTACAATATGTTAATTATATCCCATCATTTTTAGATTCACTATATGTTTATAAGGAATATACTGAGGTACCTAAGATTAAGTAATGATATGTTATTAGTTCTTATAAGTGAGTATTGGATCATTTTAAATGGTTAGTGTGAATTGAGTTTCCAAACTAAAATATACAATATAATATTTTAATCGAGTTTCATGTTATTATTCAATGGTTGAGCCAGTTATAAATTTTTAAATAACCCATGATAACAAGCTTAATAATAATGGTAGAGAATGTCATTATGTTTTATGTTAAAAAAAATTATTTAGATCCGGAAGTTTGTGACATAACATAGGGTGGTTCCCAATAATGAAGGGGATATTAAATTTAATTTTAATGACAAAGTATCTATTTATAAAACCAAGGAACCTTGATCAACCCAAAGGACTATACACGTCCTTCAAAAATGTCATCTCATACAAGAAGTTATTAATATACTAATTTAAAACTATTTTCTATGGATATAAGGAATAATACATATCATACATTAATAAATACATTAACAAAACTGAATAAAATATGTCATGAAGGTAACTATGAATTGCCTATTTAGATTATCATGAGTTGAATATTGTTTATGATAAAAATTTTACTCATGTGACAATAAGTGCAGATTTATTATTCGGATTGACTGATGTTGATATATCACATGAAATACCATTGGGAAATTTATATTCTTAGGGTTGTATGAATCATATAAACCCACATTACATATGGTTGAAATAATAATTGTAATATGAACCTTCATTCTTTGATAAATTTCTTACACCAATCCTAATATTGATCTATTTAGGGGTTTGATGTGTATGTTGTCGACCATATCATAAGTTTGGTTAATCCGAGATTATATTTCTCTTCTTGTAAGAGAAAATAGGAAATCCAATCTCTCAATTTAATTACACAAAAATAATTCATGTTAATTCTTTGTTAAGTGAAATGTTAGTTTATAAAAAATAGATGAATGGAACGTGATGTATTCATTAAAACGTAATAATCTATTTCAAAGAATCAGGATTGTATGATATGGAATACACCAGATTGACAATTTTTATGTATTTTAGTCCCGCCATGTCTATGAAAAATAGATTATATAAGAATATATATGATCTATAGAGATACATATTATAGATAACATGATCATATGAACATGTGAGTGTAATTCATTGATATCCTATTACAAACCTTTATATGTTGTATATTAGAAACATTTTTATATAGATTTTACTTGGTTTAAAATCATAGATTCTTGAATTCAAAGTTGTTATCAATACTAAAAATGGCATGCAGGGTCAAATAGTATAAATTGGAAAAATAATTTATTTTGGTAGAAATTTTTTTCCCAAACTGTAATATATTTTATTTGATAATATTTAAAAATATTATTCGGAAATATTAATAAATATTTAGGTAGTTTTGATTAATGTTTTTTTCCCAAGTCCAATGGTTATTTTATTAAATGTGTACATAATATATAGATCACATGGTGAAATCTTTTGGAAGTATCTTGAAACTGAATATATAAATGAACTTTATATTATAGTGAAAAATGATGATACATCATCTACAAACATGAAAACATTGTTATTTCTTCATCAACATCAAGAGGTTAAAAGTAGAAATCTCCATGGTGTCTAGGGGAAATTAGAAACAATATAAAGGGATGAGATTGGATTATTAGTTTTTTATACCTTATATTGAAGATAATGAAACATAATTATTGAATACATAATATAGAGCTAATAAATAATTAATGAAAGACATATGATTGATAATATAAGAATAATATATTTTTAGATAAGATAAAAATTTAAATAAATAAACAACATATATAAGAATTACTGATCATATTTTGAGGGATTGATTAATATTAGACATCATGAAATACCGTTGATGCCTCTTACAAAGAAAGAATACACAAAATGTAATGGTGTACACAAAATACAAAACTAGTTTGTATAATAAGACGTTCTGATGAATTTTGGGGAAATATAATTCCCTTCCCCGCCTATTAAATAATATGTACAATGAATTTATCATGTGAATAAAATTTCTTAATAGTACATATCATAATATTCACTAATAAAACTCACATATAATCACGGTTTTGTAATCTATAGCCATTCATATATAAATAATTAATATATTTAAAATCAAAATTTCTCTACTCAATAAGATAATATTACTACGTACTTGAATATACAATAATCAACATAGAACCTAAAGAATATTCAAAATACCATGGGAAGTTACCATATTATAGGAATGATAAAGATATTTTGGTATAAGGATATTTCATAATAAAAGTATATCAATTGAAAATAAAAATTTTATATGATAGTTTTAATTGGCAGGAGACCAATGAAATTCTATAAAAATACCCTCCAAAAATTACAAGTAAGAGTCAAAACATTTTGATACACATTATGGATACAATTTTTCTTTAAATAATGTCTTCCAGGTTGGCATGGATTAATGGAAAAGGTGACATTCTACCAAAATAATGATTAATCTACTTGGGACTTGATAGAGGCTCCACCATCAATATCATCACCATAGAATCAATAAAAAAATCTTCTCTTAGAAATAAAATACCCAAATTACTATAAATACATGTCATATGTATGGATCATTGAAATACAATTTATGACTATGGGAATGTTTAACAATAAGATAAAATTATAAAGGTATTTTAATAATATATAATAGAGATTTATCACTCATAATACAATAACATATTTATAAAAATTAATAGTACTAGAATATTACATTAAAATGAGTTGGAATTGGGAAGGATTTCACAGTTAAATAATTAAAGGAGATTAACAACCTTTACCTTGGAAATTAGCTTCCTAAATCATATGAATGAATAATTTAGAATCCTAGAAACTCCATGGGGAAAATAATGGGATGGAAAATGAGAGGATAAAAATTCTAACTAATTTTATAGTGAAGAGTATTATTAGAATTAATGGGTATTTATAGAAATTTAGGGAGACGTTTTTATGAAATTATTAACACAATGCATCAAAATATTGTTTGTGGAAAATGAAAATATTTTGTCTCACTCATAGTTTTATCTTAGGTTTTTTATATTTTATCCATTTCATGACATTGTTTTGTTTGAGAAATGAACTCTAATATTTACTCATTCTTTATGCATGAAAATTTATTTCTTCTAAAAATTATTGTTTATAACATATTGATTTCTATTTTAGTTATTTTATGTGTATTATAGGTTCAAATGTTGATTTTAATTCATTAAAATACCTTACATTAATAAATTAACCTGTTTATGTTAGAGGATTATCCTATATTAGTTAATAAATAATTTTTAACATTATAATGAAACAATCATTATTTTAGTATATTCACACTATATTTTAATATTTAATGAAATATTCTATGGTTTAACAAATTTATGAAAAAATCCCCATGGAATAATTCTTTATGTTAATTTAAAATTTAAATTGATTTTTATAATTTATTTGGTATATGATAATTATAATTATTCTCTCATAGTGTATTTTATGATCATGTGTTTGGAATAAAAAAATTTAAAAGTATTTTTTAATAATTTTTTCTTATCCATTTTTGTTGAGTTATATTAAAATTCATTAGTAAAAATAAATTATTAATAATTATTAATTATAATTTTATGAAATTGTTTTGTGAAATTTATTGGACACTTGATGTGTATAAGATACATTAATATTATAATGACTCGATTACCAATGATTATATTCCCAATACTCAAATTCCAATGATCATATTACCCCTTATAAATACTCAACATTCTATTATCCAATATCGTTCATATCATTGTCTTAGTTCCTATACAATGTTTGTTACCTTTATTATTATTTTCATCATAATAATAATTTATCTCATAAATTTATCATTATTTTAGTCGTATGATCATAAATAGTATAATATTATGGTGTAGAAATATATTTGAACTTGTTATATTTTAGAATTTCTAGTTGTTATTGTGAATGTTTTTTTATTTTTCTATTGAATTACGTTTTGTTTTAATTTAATGGTTAAATATTTAAATTTACATTCAATATTTTTTTGAAGAGGTGTTTACCAACTAGAGTTGAATAGTGTGTCTTACATTCCCTACCCTGGAGATAATTTTAATATTAATATTTATGTTTTTCCTTATTCAATTAAAAATTGTGGGAATTTATTCCTAATTGTTTTCATAGGATCCCACGTTTATTCATTAAAATTTTTATTCATTAAACATATTTTCACCCATTAGGTTGTTCAATTCCATAACATTTTTTCTCTTATTTCACGAATCTGGACATGCTATTCATTATATGATATGTTAGTATCCAGATATATTTCCTCGATGGTGAGTATGTGTATTGGGTTTGAAATATACTTTCTCAATGTTGAAACATTGAACATGCCGTGAAATTTATTGAGAGTTGGTGGAAAATTTAGATTATAATCTATAGATCTAAATCTATCCAAAATCTAAAAATTTATAATATACCAAAGAGTTAGCTATACCACCATACACAATATGATAAATCCCTTACATGGTGATACTTTCAAGAAGACGTGGTCCTCAACATGAAATTACAAATCCTTCCATTAATTATTTTTAACGATATTATATTTACTTTTATCTTCCTTGATATGACTCTATTTATGTTATACATTCATATTTGTATTGTTAAAAATATCAAGACATGTTTACTTCTTTTCCACAAATCCATCTTAGATGGGTCAAAATAGTTCACTATTTAATCTATGAATAAATTCCGACCATGATGAAACAGAATTAGTGTGTTATGAAAAATATAAGGAAACAAAAATTAGAAGAACTATTATTTAAAAATTATTTTAATTTGAACATTACACAATATAATAAATGTTAATAAAAAGGAAAATTTGTATAATAGTAGTAGTATATAAATAAAAAAAATTTCCTTAAATGGATTCTCCGCCACTAACCTAAATGACTTTATATTGCCTTCGGTAAATACCAATTATATCAAATTATTGTAACATAATTAATGTTGGAATAGGTTTGTGTAAACCTTTATGAAAGTAATATTTTTTACCCTTTAAAAAAATATAATCCAACTATAATCCACATAGTAGACGAAAAAAATAGATTCACTCTACACTAATATTAGTGGGTTATAAAAGAATAAAATGTATCCAATGATTTCATCTAATAGATAGTGAAATTTCATCTCTAATGGACTCTTATTTAAGGAGTTATGAGAGAAATAGTTGGTTTTAATTATATGTCACGTATTCTATCCAATAATTATATATTTTATTTAAGATGAATAAATCACCACTAAAACATTCAAATTATCTCTATAACCATTTTAATGAATTTTTCCAATAGAATACATATATCCATAGTATAAATTTTATATTTATTATTCATGGATCATGAACACTACATACATTTTAGATGAATAATTTATCATTAACTTAACATAATCAAATCAATATATATATTTATTTTATTTTCAAATAAACCATTATTTTGGATAAATGGAAACCTTAAACTAGGTCCATCCATGAAAATAAAACAAAAAATTTAAGAAGATGCCAACCCTTAATTTTAAATTCAAATTTCAAATTTCAGATTGAATGATTCATCATAGAGAGAAGTTCCTTATATCAACTCAATGGGTAATGAGAAACCATAGGTAGAAACCCCATCATCCCGTCACCTCAACACCATCCTCACATTAACGTTGCCTAAAACACCACCCCAAAAAAGAGAATTCAATAGAATGAAACTTAAAACACAACCATCTATTAACCATGAATCAAAATATATCCAACCACAACCACAAAAAAATCATCAAAAAGGGATACAAACCCTTCAAAAACATTACTAACCTCCATCACCAACACATCTCAAATCACAGGAGTGTCGTCGTCGCCATTATTCATCAAACCATTATTACCTCTCGTCTTCAGAAAACAACATCACTTGAAAAATCAAGACCAAATCTGTTTTTAAATACATCCCCTTAAAATTCATCACTATAATAGAAAAACATACCTATAAGAAAAAACATTCCAAATGAAAACCAGTCACCTAGAGCCACACCATATAGATTCGATGTTGGCTCCGAACACATCCACCAACACTATCCCAAAACATCCACAAACACATTTATACCAGAAACATATTGTGTCTAGTACCAAGGTATATGTTTAATGGGAAGAGGTGGACAGACGTGCCAACTAGAATAATCAATGTTCATCGATACCAACTTTATATCAAACCACTAGAGTTCTTATGGGAAAACAAAAGTCAGTTTTGACATGATGGTTCTAAAAATAATAGCCTGGGAGAAATAATCAATGAACATAAATAAATAGTGGGAATCAGAGAAACAAAAAACCACAATGTAAATAGAAACCCAAATAAACTAATAATAAAAAACCCTAGATCCTAAAAAAAACCCTTCGAGAGTGGAGATCAAAATGGTGAAAACAATCACTGCGAGTGCCGGTGAAAGGGGCGTCTGGGGAAAGCATAGAGATGACATAGAAATAGAGAAAGAGGGATATAGAGGAGAGGAAATTGGGAAACAATGGTTGAGAAGGTTCAGTCATGGAGAGAGATGGGTAAACCCTAGATCTCAACAAAGGGAGGTCCGCCTATGGTGAAAGGTGCCATTCCCATGCACCTAGTTCACATCACATAAAAATTTCTAGATTTTAGGACCAAGATGCTGCTCTAATCTAATGGATACCTCATTTTTCTATAGAGAAAAATTATTCATCATATCATGGGTAACATGAACGTAAAATATAAAAAAAATTGAACATGGGTTTCATCATGTTTAGTAGAAATGTGTCAATTATTAGTGAATTTCTAGAATGAATTGAAAAAATGATGATAAATAGAGTTAAAATTATAAAATTCACTAATATAATTGTATATGAGAAATTAAAAATGTTTAAATGACAGTATAAATATTTAATTTTATCTTATTTTAGTGTATATTTATTAGTCATACTAATTATGATGTGTTTGTAGCCTGATTTGTTTTTTGTTATAAAGGATTTCTTTACTATGGATGAGCATGGATAGAACTATGTAAGATATATTATTTTACATAATTGAGTTACAAAGACATTTATATTAGACAGAGATTACCATTTTACTTCATGGTTTTGGATAGGGTTATTGAGGGTTTTATGTATACCAGTGCTTTTGAGTACAACATTCCACCTTCAGAATGATAGTTAGTCTGACTGGATAATAAAGATGTTGGAGGACATTCCTATAACATTTATCATTGACATCATAGGTTCTTGGGAGAATAATTTCCCATATTTCAGTTTTAATATAATATAATATTTCATGAATTGATATATATTATTACTTATGAGGCCCTATATGGTTGTCCATTTTGATCACTTCTTTGCTGGTTAGAGGTAGTGGAGGAATTATTTCATAGACCTCATATCATTTAGGAAACATTATAGTAGGTTTAGTTGATCAGGAAAAGAATGTAAAAGGATCATTGTAGTTAAAAGTCATATAGCCATCGACGTTGATAACCATTAGAGTTTGAGGAAGGGGATTTGTTATTATTTCATGGTTTAAATGGACTGAGGAATTAATTTTGTAAGTGGAAACATAAGTTATCATAGAATTTTTTAGTCTTATGGAGATTTTTGAGTTTGGAATATTAGTGACATACTAGGATAATTATCTCAATGATATATAGATATTCAATATTTCATTCACATTTCGTAGTAATGGCATTACAAATCATTACAAACTGATGTTATCTAGCCTAGTAAAGTGGAATATGATGTCTTATTCTTTTTGAAGAGAACCATATTTGTATCATGAAGTAGTTTATGAAGGCTTTTGGAGTAAGGATAGATCATCATGTTTGGGAGTTATTGTTACATAATTGTCTAATGAATGATATATGTGAATTAGTGACTTGAATACATGATCAATGGTCATATTTATTCCTAGATAAATATCTACAACTCTTGGAAGAGAATATTGGGGATGTGTTTCTTTAAGGGGGAAGACTGTAAGTAATAATCTTTTAATAATGAGGTATGGAACCTTTATATTTTGATAAACCCTCAATAATCATGTCTTGCTGTCATAGACCCATAAACCATGACATTCATTGGGTCAATTTATTTTTGGGGGGAAGGTAGTCAGGGATGGATCCTAAATTCCAAACCAATTCATGACATGGATTCAATTCACGACCTTAATTCAATTCATTATGCCAATTGGTCAGGCCATACCCAATTAATGATGTGCATTGGTTTTTCCATGAGGGTAAAAAGCTAAATTATTTCATGATGTGAATCATATTCACATTCTAAATATAATATACTCTATTTAATACTAGAGTTTTTTCAATATTTTATTTATCATTCTCTACATGTCTCTTATCTCAAGAATAACTCTAACCCATCTAAGCTTCATGCATGGACTATTGAGAGGCATTGAATTATATACCACATTGGACTCTGATAGAACAAGTGTTTGTCTCATTTTACTTCTATTGGTAATAAATTCATTCATTCACATAATATTTTTGGTTTTTCTATTCATCTAATGCATTTTTTGTGTGAGTTAAAATGAACCATTTTAGTTCATTAGTCTATTTCATTATTTTCTACCATTCTAGATAGAATTAATAGCTAATAATGGATGATTCTTCCATTACAACTATGTGTTTTCTACAATATTCCATTTCCCTACGTTTTTTCCATTTATTAAATTATTCTCATTATTCTCCATGCTGGAAATTTATAATGTTGACCAAAAATTAATAAAAATCATTTATTAATTATTTCAACCTAAAAGTAATTCCTATGTACCACCCAACATTGTTGGAGGTTGTCAACCTCAACCTAAAAAAATGTGGTGGGTTATACAACCTCCAATGTAACAAACCACACATTAGGTGTGAGATCTTTCCACTTGTATTTAAAACCTCAAATTAATTGAATTAGTAAATATATTGTATTAGTTAAGTATTTTTTTAAGGAATGAATGTTTTACTTGGGCATAAACACTAACTTGGACTGTAGTTTTTCCCTTTTGATTATTTGATTATTTTGATATGGCACCAATTATTATTAGGGAATGAAACAAATTATTATTATATCATATGACCACATATTATTATGGTATGATAATTCTACTTTTTATAGAATAACACCATCGAGGGGGATCATTTTTTGGATCCTGCCACATCCAAATATACATATATCTTCAGATATTAGGTCTCCCTAGTGAATGGACTTGGGTCTTGGACCATGTCGGTATGAAATTGTTTCTCGTTATATTGACATGATGAGATAACAATTGTCTATAAACTTGGGACTAATCCCATGTAATCTGATAGTTTTTACATATTTGGAATATGCCCAAGATAATAGAAATATGAAACAATTACATGTATTTACCTATATTATTTTTTATTTTATTCTCGAAGTTATATCCTTATTTATGGTGATATTAATACATATCATTTACTTTTGACCTTCATGTGTTAAATAAGTACATAGTTTTAGTCGTTATGATTAGACTCAATTTGTTTCAAAAATCATTAGTGGTGGCCTACTGAATATATCTGACTCCCTGTTAGAGAATCTATTTTGTACCTGGTGCGAATTCATGGATTTATATATGGACAATAGAAAGTTATCGGTTATGGATCCCTGACTAGTTCATATCATGGGATATTATAAGTATAGGACTGACCCATGGATCATGGTTCTATTGCAGATAGCATTTTGGTCATTTGTAGTCATATTATAATTATATTTTACCAGATTACTACTACTATATATTTCTATTTATTTTGTATGTCCATGACATACCAGTCATTTTATATAAGACATATATTTTGGTTTGTGTACTATTACTATTTGGATATACTTTTTAGAACTTCTATATTTTACATTAACATACATCTACAATTTATTCTTTTTTGTATACATGTTGGGGTACTCTTACCATTAGGGTATAGTCTCTCCAATGTACCACCATTTACCCTGACATCTAATTGGAATCCTTTGGTGTTTGGGGATGTTCCCTTGAAGCCATGGGACCAATTGGGTATTGTAAAATTTGGATCTCAGGCCACCTCAAGGCCTTCAGGCCAGTTGATTATTTTGGGGCACCTCTAGGCCTTCAAGACACCTCATGGCCTTCAATAAACCTCAAGGCCTATGGGCCACCAAATTCAGATCTATAAGTGTAGATGCAACTAGACTGACCAATGGTTCTAGTTCAAGATGATTACTATGTTCAGGATGTTTCACTAGATCAAAGCTATCTAAATTTTTAAGAATTAGAGGGTATAGTAATTTCCATCAGGACAAGTCATGTGCACCTCGGGAGAGGTATTTCTTCCCAAACAAGTGATGTGAACGTGGGATGCTGACTTCATGATCAAGATGATGTTGAAGGGAATTTCTAAGTAGTAATATTTGGGAAGAATTCCTCTAATAATTTCTTGTCATGTAATCCACTAATCCTATGGGCGTTTTAAGGGTTCCCCCTAATAAATTGAATGGTAGATTATAATAAATAAATAAAAATAAGGCATTCGGGCCATCTGTTCTATATGGGGTAAGTGTGCCATGTTAAGGGGGGTTTTATTTTCTTTATTTAGGGGAGGATTTTTAGGATAGAATAAATGGTTTTGTGGTGTTTCAACATGAAGAAAGTTATTTCCCTTTTTATTTTTTTATTTTTTCATTAAATTATAAGGTAATCAATTAATTAATTGATATTTGTTTTAATGGATTTTAATGGAAGTGAGTTTTAGGATTTTCCATGTGTGAAAAACACACCATTACTTTTGATTATAGAATTTCTACACTACCCATTGAGATTTATATTTATTATTCACAACAGATAAAATTATTGAATAATGTTTTTAATTAATTCTTAGAATATTTATTAGAGTATTTTCCTAGTTTCATTGGATGAAGTTTGATAGTGATTTATTGATATTGGATGATCATATCTATTTCAGTCCATGATTTTATTTAGGGGTTTACTCCATTTTGAGGTAGGTTGTATTTAACTACCCTCCATAGATTATGAGTTATTCATGAAACATGTCATATGCAGTCTCCCAAATTTTTGAGATTGGTTAGAAATAACATTAAATTAATTTTTATGGACCAGTGTGTGTGTGGAATTGTATTTTAGGGTCTTTTATACCACATATATTATTTTATGGCATTACCATTGATGGTTATATTATTAAACTTGGATATGGATAAATTGTAATTAGAGACACATTTGGGATTTGATGGATTTTTTCTGTATTGTATAATACCATGTTGTTTGTTATTATCCTAACTCATTATAATAGAGGTGTGTAAACAATGGTTTCTATCATGATCCATCACTTGTAATGTTTCTAACACTTCTTGGGATAAATTATATATTGTCATTACTATGAGTGACCCTCCATTTGTATATAGTTTGATACCATTGATACTAATGTCCATTGGGTGGAAAATTTTATTTTATAACGGATTACCATTCATCCAAAATGGACCTATAATTATAGGACTACAAACTTATAAACAAATAATTGGTTCCATAACCTCTAATGAGTATGGATTTGTGTTCATATTTAGGAGATTTATTTTCATTAACCTCATTATAGAACTCTTCAACTAATCAGAACACTTTGTATTGGTGTTGTCTATGAGGTGATATTGTCACCCTATTCATTTAAAAAAATTAGGGTGTAAAGACTTTAGGTAGATTATCATAAACGTTTTTTCATGTGAGGACTAACCTAGTTTTGTACCTAAATGTCATGGATAATATGACCAACCATAAAAAAATTATTTGATCATGTGACTTTTAACCATAATGTGTTAATATGACGTTTCTAAAAAAACTAAGTGTTGTGACTAATAATGACTCGAGAATCCTCTCCCATGGTATTTTGGTTGTTTTTCATTGTATTGAGATACTATTGAGATAGAATTACTATAACTTGATACCACCTATTCCCCAATTCTATTTTATTAATATCAGTTGGGATAATGATTCTAGAAGAATAAGATTATCTGATACCATGGTCAAACTTCCATTGGTCTTATCTTCTATGCCTTGTTTATAATTCCCATGGGAAGAGACCATAGTGTAATTGGTCTCTATCCCATTTTTATAATTATTTTAAGACTTAATAGCCTTTCAAAATGGTTGAGACCAAATATATAGGGGGATGATATCCCTCTTTTCATCTATTGTGATTTTGTTGTCGATATACAAATAGTTTGAGAGCCATATTTTCAGAATCCACATTTACAATTTGAATACAATTAATTGAGTTATGAATGAGGTGTTGTGGGGTTGTGATCATTCTAGACCAAAACCTACGTTCCATAATTCATACAATTGTTATAATCAGAGGTTGAGATTCCCATTTTGGTGAGACTATACATGCAGGGGTAACATTTCACATTGTTTGATATGGATATTTAATAGGTCATGATACTAATGGTGTGTGCTTTTATTGATAGGGTTTACCCATTTCCTTTTTATTGATGTTGATGTGTAATGATTGTGATATTTCATGTTGATATCATTATATCCATGGTCCATTTTATCTATTTGTATTATATTATCTATAGTAATAACCATGTAAATTAGGAATTTGATCATATAGGGAGGGTCCAAATTATATTTTGTTTATATATCATCATGTGATTTCCATGATACATGAACTAATACCCTGTATGAATCATAATATACTTCACCAACAAAATGACAATTAATTATGATATTTTCAAATACATTGTGATGCTAACTTATCATGGTATGGACACAATTGTGTGATTATGTAGCAGACATGGCTATTAATAATTTTTCCATTAAATTATTTTAACTTAATTTACAAGCCTATCACAATTTACCTATAAATTGTTATAAATTCCATATTTATGGACATAATTTGTTTTGGATGACTGAATTGTTTTCACACCCATCTTAGGTGTCCATGAATTATATGTTTTCATTCAATGTGAAAGTACCTTGAAGCTATATGACGAGAAATGAAGTAATTTAGAAACTGGGAGATGTGACTGATTGTGAACTCATGGGTAGTGTTGTTTTCATATATATCATTTTTTAGGGGTTAAGATGTGTGAATTTACCATAAAATATCATATTCATTGATTCTTGATTTTATGAAATTACTTCTTCTCATTTTTGATTTCATTGGAGTTGTTGATTATTTAATTATGGAATTTATCTATGATGTATACTTTTTTGCTTTATTTTTAATTTGATAATTTATTATATTCCATCATATAATATTTATTATTATACATAACTATAAGGGTATAGTTTCCCCCTCTATAAACATGGACCAGTACCATTAGTCATCTATCATTATTGTAAGGGGAGGCATGCTTGAGGTATATTGAACCTAGTTTGGTTATAATGGAGGTGTACAAGATCATGTAAACAACAATGTGGTATTAGAGACATGTTTTTCATTATATTACTTTTTGAGATATTTTATATAGATTTAGAATTATTAACAACTTTGGATAGATTCAATAACATGTGCCTAGAGAAAAACATTATATGAAGAGATCCATGTTACAAGAGATTTGGAATTATTGATATGGTCTATCATTGTTATTATTATGTTTATTAAATTATTTCAAGAATATTGTTTAAGGATTATTTATTTTCTAATTAATATTTTTGAATAGAGTGTAATGTGGAATAAATTCTAGATTCATATTGGGGTTTTTGAGCCATGTAAAACTTGTGTGCTTTTTTCTCAATGAGAACCATGATTATGATAAAGGGACTAATTATTGAATACATTGTATAGAATTAATATAGTGTTTTATGACATGAATTGATGGTGGAATTCCACTTATCTAGACTCATATATTGATTATGATATTTCTTATGAGTAATTTATGAGGATAATTGTTATATATATGATACCTATCATAATAGAATTTTTGTTGGGTAAGAGTTATACCCTTGTGTTTTGATACCCTTACGTTTTGGTTATGTATGGAATATAAGAGTGTATTTCCTAGATCTATCATTTGTTTTTATTTTATTTTGTGCATGATGGGACCCATTTCCTTTGGGAAATTTTATTAGTGTCCCTGTGAATGTGACCGAAATCCTTAAAGATGGTATGCTAGATTTTGTTGTTTGGAATGGGGATAGATATTAAACTATTGATTAAGTCTAGGATTGGGGAATTGAAACACGAGTTGCCTAAAATATTAAATTATGAGGCATGATTTATTTTACCATAGAGGGAAAATTTATAAATACTAAGATTAAGATATTAATGTTGATATTTCAAGATTCATTCCACTTGAACCCCTCATTGGTAGGAATATGTTGTGTGTGCCACCCCAACCCTATTTTCAATGTACCAGTTGATGGCTACATGCATCCAGAAATCATAACACTAAAATGTGTTAATTTATCCTATTTAATCTATACTGGACACACACCCCCTACATAAAAATACATTAAATTTTAGTAAATTTGTCAACTAAAAATGTAAATAATTTATATTATAGCCTCCAAGATCCACCGTTGAAGAACATAACCATAAAGTACAGGTGAAAGACAACCCCACATAAGACAAAAAGGGAAACCCAAACTAACAACTAGTATGAGTAATGACATTTTTCACAATACCTCTAAAAACAAATCCATCTAACACCATCACTATGTAACGCTAAGAACTATCATCTTTTGGCCCACATAGACATCCACTGAATTTCATGTTTCCTTCATAATACATAACATTTGTGGAAAGGATTAAAATGTATGGGTGAGTATATATATAACCTATATGATTCCTTGAAAAATATAAATATTAAAAAAATTACAAGTAAGATTATACAAATAAATAATGAAAAAAAGAGAAGAATCCCAATTTTCTCAATGGGGGTAAACCTGATACAATATTAGTAGTCATGTTATCTACCATTATTCATAGGGTATAAACTATTAAAATATAAATCAATAATATATAACTAATATTTTAATCTATATAACCTCTAAAAAATATTGTTGGGGTATCCATACCAAACCATTTGATATAAAACTATTAAGAGGATACTAACCACAATAAGAGACCCACATCTCACCCGAGCTCTTAGAAAAGCGGATTCAAAATCCAATGATTGATGAACTAATTCCTGGAAGTGTATGGTAGAATATAGATTAATTTTTTATAATGTAAATGGTGAAACTGTACATCATTGGAAGATAACTCCTCTGAGAGGATACTGACACCAAATCCCTCTGAATATCACACATGAATTTTTTCATCTACACCATAATAGTTAAAGAAATGACAAGACATACAGAATCAAATTGTGTATTTTGTCGGATATAAAATATAATCATACAAACACATTCTATTTGGATAAAAAACTGAATATACAACTTACAAGTCCCAATTTGAGTATTTATAATTAGATAAAACTAGTTTGTGGGACTTGATGTGGCACCAAAATTATACCATAGCATATATGTATGTATTAATAAGAAGTATCATTTTTATGTACTAATATCATACTTGAAATATAAATATCCTCATATAAAACATATATGTTAAAGTAAATGGTTTTTGGGAATTGATGTGTTAACCATAATGTACCACATTTCCCAATACTATTTGAATTCTAGGAACTCAACATGTGGTCCTAACCCACATGGAATATATAGAAAAACTACCATCTCGGTGTGTATGAACTATATATTCCATGTAGTAACATAACGATACATTTCATGTGAGTTAATCACAATAAATTTAATATTTATCATAGACATAAACCCTAGTCACAACAATTCCCAAAGTTTATGATATGTGTTCTTCATATCTAAATCTAATGTAGTCAATTTTCCCAAAAAATATTCAAATACAACATTAAAATAATTACAAAAATTATTGTTCTCACACCAAATCACACAAATATATTTTTTGAATATTTATTTCATTGATACAACACCTTCCAACGTTTATTTATGGACATTGGTCACACAAAAATTAAATTCACATTGAATCTTATCACTTATATGTGTCTCCTCTCATGAATCCAACTCATGTTGTCATCCAATCATGATTTTTAACTACATGAAGATTGTCTTGTCCAAAAAGTTCCCCATCATTGATCAACACACTTAAATCCATGAATGGGATTTGTTTTTTTTAAATGGACTGATATCATTTTGAGAATTGATTAAATCATAGTCAGTGATAAATATACCATGAATGGTGGTATAATTCCATGATATAATAGAAGTGAAAAGTCTAGTGTCCATTAAGAACTAATCTACCAACTATGGAGGAAATATAAATATAACAAAGGTTGAAAACCCCATTAATTAATAAATTAAATTTAATAATTGAAAAAATATATTTTTACAATGATAAACTCATTTTAAAGAATCATAGGGAAAATAATTTATCAATTCTTGATAAATCATTATAAATTATGAAACTACAAAAAAATGATTCCTTGCCTCAACCATATATCAATCATAAATGGAGACATAATTCATGTTGATCTTATCGTTTATACTAAAAATTCATCTTCACTCCCCATATTATCTTATATACAACTGAGACCTCTTCCTTGACTTCTCTATAATCTCTTTGGGTTATTAAAATCAACCTATAATTTTATAGTATGGATTAATTAAGGATTTAATATTTCAGGATAACTAACTAAAATATTAATTAGTGATCTAGTGAATTCCATTTTATTAACAGATGGAGAGTCAATATTACAAGGATACATATGAAGATAATTTATGTACAATTGGGGAAATAATGCATTATATAATCAACCGTAGTATTATATTCCCCACAGAAAAACATTATTTAGATGATACAACATCTCATCCAAAAATTCATTCACATAATGGAAAACAATTATATTATTTTACGTACATTATAAAATATTTAAAATGGGATCAGATCCCAAAGACCATACTAGTTACATACCCTCGTCAATAATAATTTACTCTCTAGAAAGCATAACCTAATAAAAAATTCGGAAATACTATGCTCACCTATGGATCCCATTCTCTCATGATCCCTCCAAAAGGTTAACATAATGAAATTTGAAAATAACAAAAGGTATAGATCATGCTTCATGTATCCTCTCATGTAGATCGTCAGTTTCCACCAGGTACTCTAAAATTTTTCCCCCATCCAAAATATTTATCTCACCACATTCAATGATTTATTATGGTCTATTCATGTACATACTCATTTTTGACATGTGAATGACATCACACAAATGACCAATTAAAAGGTGAAAAACAATGTGGTATAAAACTTTCACCACCATACGTAGTACCTATAACTACTCAATGAATCTCAATGATAACTTACCTCCCGCAAAAAAAATCTATGCAATCCACAATGATATGAAAATATCATTAACATAATTTCCTCCTCATCAAACATCAATGAAGTATTTAAATTCTCCAAATAAAAATTATGAAAACTTTGAGAAGTCCACATCTACTCTTGAATAAAATGTAACATATCTCTCACTGCTCATAACAGCTTTTACCCAATGAGTGATGACTCATTTACGTTATCCAAATAGACGGGTAGCCTAGAAGGTATCCTACATAGGGCCTAATATAGAACTATGACAATATTGGAGTGATAGTTATTGTTTTCTAGGTGAAATCCACTTATGGTATTAGAGTTTCCTTACAATAATTAAATTATAATATGAATTATATCTACATATCCTCAAAAACCTAAATGTTTTAACAATATTTGATTTCGTTTACGAGGGTGTAATTTTTTTATCCTTTTAAAATGGGTCCCCATATTCTTCTGGAATCCTATACACAATTGGGATACGAATCGAGAATCATAGTTAAAGATTACTATTAATGTAACCCTATGAGGTTGGATGATCTGTATACATACAATTTTTCCAAACATTCTACTAAACATATCTCTTGGATTACGATGAAGATAAAATATGACCCAAAAATCATGTTGTCCTTTCATTGGTCACATATGAACCACCACAAAATAAATTGATATAACATCCCACTTTCAAAGCAGAACCCTGATTGGATGGGCCAAGACCACTAGTACTTGGTGCTCCAGCTTCTCTTTCTTAAAGGTGAATCATCAAGAAATGAACTAAAAAATTCCATACTTATTTTCTTCACTATAAAAATGGTTTCAGTAGTCTTGGTATATATTTACCACTCCATAATGTAACTTTATGGGGGAAGTGTAAAACATGTTTATAAAAACTATTCATATCATGAAAAAGATCATTATCAATCCTTAAAAGTGGATGATATGCTATCCGTATTTAGATAATCGACTTGGAATGACTTCTTAGAAAATATTATTTCACATCACATAAAAATTAATATTTATAAGGCGAGGGTTCCACCATATTAGGAGTTGTAAATGGGACCTTACCATCGATTAGAGGTAAATTTATCCTCCCTTTTCCACCAATAACAACTATATAGAGACCAAAAACTCTAACACATATTATAGTAAGTGAGAATGAAATATCCTCGAAAGGTATCTTCTTCAATGTTTCCCAATCCTAGTGTATAGAATATCCCAAAGACATAATTCGCAAAAAAAATCCCTCCATTTACTCTATATCAGGATAATATCACTATATGTAATGATATACTAACGACATGAGTGTTTTTGAGTAGAATACATACTACTGACAAAGATGCAAGTTTCCCATTTTTTGGGAAAATTCATCTACTCCTTGTGCTTAGTCATCTATAACATCCCCAACCCAGAAGCCACTAAACTGATGCACTGATTTAGGTAGTTACATGACCTGATGTTCTCCTTCCCATATTCTAGAGGATTCCATCAAGAGGAAAGGGTCTAATAAGTCACGTGGGGAGACTATAAACTCTTTACCAGAGTAAGTTAAAGAAGGATACAATAAAAATAATTGAAGCAATATGAAACAAACATTAAACAATAATAACCAAATGTTTCTCAAATGGGGTACCGCACAAATAAAATACAACAATTTGATGCCACACTAGCAGTGCAAGTGAATAAAATGAAAATTAAAACAGACTTCCAAAACTCCAAACAGGTCATGAATCTTTTTCCAGATCCTTCTCCATGTACATCCCAAGCCCAACTCAACCTCTTATGATAGGTCCCTTTCCCTTATCCTGAACTGCAACCAAAAGATCATCGTGGGTACCCAATGGTGGTCTGAGTAGGGTGTGAGTACAAAAATCATTATGCCACTCCCAAAGATGTCTACAAAATATCTAGTCTAATAGATAGTTCATGAAAGTACAAAATAAATGTGAAGTAAACAAGGTATAGCTCGGGTTCCACATGTTAACAAAGTTCATTTAATTTATTCATATAATTTATCACAATTGCATTCATTATACCATCTTTATTACCCAATCCATTTAATCGCATTCTCTCTAGGTTAGGCATAAATATCATCTACACAACAGACTAAGAAAATCAATCACAATGCATATGGAAACAAATAAAGTCCTTGTATAACTAGGGACACATATATCACATAAAATATTTATCCTCAACTCAAATCCTCAATCTCGGTTTAATGCAACTATAATGGTAATAGAGCCTCTGTCCCCTTCCCTAACTGTAGAAATTTTGGGGGTAGTTTAGAGCCACACCCTAACATGACCTATGGGTGTGAAACCTCAAGTCAATAAACCACTCTACCAAACCATGTGCACATGTTTATTTATCAATCACTAAAACCATAACATAACACAAAATAACATAATCAATTCCATTGGAAATCAACAATCACAAATCATAATAGAAACAGGGGAATTAATACTATTCCATAACCAATTAATGCATTTACCAATTATAATTCATAGCTATTTATCCAAATTTCCATTTTCGTGGCTTAACCAATTATGAATTTTATATAACCCCAATGCTTTAGTCAACTTTCATCATTTACCATTTACTTACCCAATTATCCCAATTATCCATTCACAATCATTTTTCCACTTATTAATTTTATGTACAGTTCTCATAACACAAAAGACAATCCCATTATTTCATTCAACCATTTAGGTGTACCACCTAATTTTCTTGTATTAAACCATTCCAAATATTCATAAAATGACTTTTCACATCCCATTAACACATTATCCATTTTACAATCCACTACCCACTTGCATGTTCACCATTTAATATCCACTATTCCCCTTAGGCATTTCTAACCAAAAATTTTGAAACAATAAACATACTCTTTTTCAACCCAACTACCCATTTTCATGCCATTAAAATAACACATTAGGCCTTTTTCACCCTAGTAATATTTATATTTATTCCATTCATAGCTTAATACACCATTAAAACATATTCCACATGGGTTCCACATTATTATTTGGTAACACATCACATAACCCTACCACACTCTAGGTTCATGTTTGCTGGCGCACCCAATTGGTATCCCTAAAATGGTTAATTCATTATCAATGCATCCCACATGGACTTTGAGGGTTTTAATTGGTATCTTATACACTCATTTATATCAAACACTCCACCATATCCAAGAAAACAAAATGTGTGAAACATGAACCCCAACTCACATGCACAAATCCAAGAATAAAATTATTGGATAATTGTTGTAGACCACCTACTTCAAATTTGTTGATGAATGAACTCTTATTCATAGAAATGGATCTAGATCCAAGCACCCATTGAAGAATCAATCTAGATATCATCCGAAAATGAGGGTTTTAGGGTTTCAGATGGATAAGAGAGGAAGATACAAACCCTAAACTGAAAAGAGAATAAAGAGGAAGATTATGACTACTCGGATCTTTAATCCAAACTTGACGACACTCAAAATGTCCAAGAATTTCAGTAGATCTATCCTTGAGAGCACATGGTATGTTTTTTTATATTTCTAGGCTTCTATGGCAGAAGGAGTAGTAAAAACCCGGGTGGGTCTTTAAATCACATGGTGTCATTATTTGTAATTTTAGCCGCATAGTTTACCCGCACAGATTTCCAAACCATGCGTAAACCATTTGATATATACTATGCATTAGAGGACAACCCACACTATTTCCTAGGGATCCTGCACAGTTTTCCATAGCCGAGAACAGACCATGTAAAGGCTACTCTCTGAGGATGGCTAGTCTGCACGGTTTACCCACACCATTTCCCATAACTCGGTATAGACCATTCACCTTGCACGGCTTGGCCTGATTGCCTTCCCTTCACACCCTGATCCCTAGGGGAACCCCCGAGCCCCCACATAAACTTGGGAAACACATATCAAGCCTAAAATAAGAGACCCAAGACAACATATAAACAAATAAATTCTCTTAAAAAAATCAAGAACCTTACAACCTCCCCACTTTATAATGGCTCATCTCCGAGCTGCTCTTCTAGGAATCACAAATATTTCCTAACTAAAAGTCATTCCACTAGTCCTACCAATCCACCCAATTTACATGTTTCTATTTTCACATCACAAGGACAACAAACATGGTTCAAAGGCATTGACTTTCCCCAAAATACTTCCTTACCCCAAACCACATCACGACCAGAAAACTCCTCTAGCAAGCATCCACGTCATTCATTCCCACCATGATAATTTCATGGAGAAAACTTACGTGAAATAAACATAACATAGAACACATGGAAACATAACACAAAACATTACATCATCACAGAAGAACAAATTGAAAACTCATCATCCTGATCCCTTACACAACGCATGACCCAAATCACATGGCGTCATTTTCCAGTTCAATCATCTATAACAGTGACAAACCTTGTATCACCTAAAGGTAAAAAAAAATATCATCCCAACCACATTTTCTGATGATTTAATTCCACAACCACACAAAAAAGTACACTCATAACTTTCAGGTACTTGACTAATGAAACTCATGCCAAGACACTCTACCAGGGCTAACTCACCCGAACAAAGACCAATCGATTACTTCCAACCTAAAATTCCAATCATTTCATGAACCAACCATTTATCCCTATTTATATGATATGGTTCTATCCACCATTTTAAATTACATGGAACATCCTCTATCGAATAAGGACCACCAGAAATCAACCCAACATTCCCATCATCTGAGATGTTTCATCTCAACATTCCCATGAAACCATAGGGAATTACCCTTCCTTGGAATTCAGTCTCACCATCACAACCATTGGGAATACATACCTACACTATCCTTTCAAGGAATGAGATCATAATGTCCACACTCAGGTACAACATCATTTTGAAAATATCTTTTCATTACACCATGTTGTCAGAGGTGGGTCAGTCACACCTATCTAAATCAAATTTACCATCTAAGGTTGGACCACCTTCGACTGGTTTTCCCCAGAACACCCACCTTCCATTATTGGTACTCAACCCCTTTCTCACCTCCCTAAGGTGATTACTGAAATCAAGTCTCTCATTATCATCCCACACTCCCACTATGGTTATTTCCTAAGTTCTAGTAGAATTTCATCATCACAACACTACCTCCCTCTAGACCATCATCATCATCACCCTTGGCATGTCACCACATCACATGGCCATGTTTCACTCATCTTCACAGCATTCTAAAACCACACAATGGAAATTTACCCGAGTCTAACCCCAATATCTGTAGGAGTTTTAGCACCAAAAATTCTCTTTCCACAACACGTTATAACATCCAACCCCATCCTCCTATGAATCCGTACATACTTTACAAGCTTCACTTGGAACAACCCTGAGATCAAGCCAACAATTGGATCATTAGTCACCACATCTGAGTCCCATGTTCCCTCCCTATGGGACCTAACAAGCACCATACAGGTTCCTCATTCACATCTTGGTGCCACTACATCGACTCGTTGATCTTATCTCTACACCCAGTACTAACGTATCACTCCCCACCTTAGGAATGGATTTTCCATTGTTCACTATAAGGGATTCCAACCATCATATCTCATACCTAATCGCAAACAAAACCTCAAACATAGATATGGACATCCGCCATATTCCCAAAATAAGAAAATGAACATCACCCAGTGCTCATTCCCAAATTTCTTGAACGGAACCCACAACATATGTCGACATTTTGTCCAACATGGGGACCTGACCCCAAGCCATAGTGGGTGTGCATCCCATCATCCAGATTCACACGTATGATTTCAAAGAGTTTAAACTCCATGATATCCCTCCTCCAACCAAACACCTTCAAGTCTCTTGGCATGAGCCGGATCTTTTCAAACATACCTGGGATGATGTTATGATGTTGGAAATCCACATCAATAGCTGAGGTAAACTAAGAAGTTATTAAAGAACACAACCAACAAATTATCCATTCTCGATGTCACACAATGTGACACCATGACCTTCCATGGATTTCAGGCCTCCCTATTAAACACATTTCATCAACACGTAACCACCACAATCAAGTGTGATTTCCAGCTATGTCCAACCATCGATCCACAACCAAATCACTATCAGTAAAAAACCAATGTTTCATTTTTCACTATTTCCTCCACACAGCTCGAGTTCTGGTAATGCATCCCTGATGCATAACATCCGAATCAAAATATTCATCCGCACCAATCAGACTAACGGTCTCACAAAAAAACTTTCACATGAATTTAACCCATCACCATTTCAGTTTAATAACCATTTCTATTAGTTTTCTAGTCTCATCAACCTAGAGACAACCTCTGCATCTCAATCAAAACCAAACCATTCATATCACCATTTTAGCCACATGATGACCCACACTACCGGAGTCCCTGTTGAGTGAAATCATATTACCACTCTTCTTCCACCCTTTTCTTTTATTATTTAAAACAAGTTCCCATCCCTCATAAATCTTCACCCAAACTAGTGAGTTGGGAATTCATGTGATAAGACACTTCGAACCTAATCATACCTCTTATGAAAAATGAGAGTGTTACCTTATGAAATAACCTAGAACAATTATCCCATAATCCTTCCCACTTAGCCCTCAAGGCTAATCCTGAACCATGGTACACTCTGAGTCCCACTATCATGTCCAAACAACTACATGTGTAAGACACACCCAAAGGCACTATAGACTTTGATCAACCTCTCTTATAGGTAACATTGATGGATGAACGATACTAACTCCCAAGATTGGAGTCACAACTAGAAAAATCCATTGGTCCTCTATCCAAACCATACTTATCATGACACGAAAAAAGCAACGTTGGTGTATGGAACTCTCACTACCATTATAATGCACACTATGCCTTGTGCAGAAAACAACCATTATCTCTAGGTTCCACGCCAATAGTGTACACATTCATCAGAACTTTAGGAAAAACATTTTCTCTAGGATCAAGTCACAACTCGCAAGGTCTCTACTCACAAGGTCACAAAGACCCAAGAACCATCTTTGGAGACCATCATGTACTCCCGACAGTCACGAACCATGAGATTACCCTCACTCTCATCACCGACCAATGCCTTACAACCCAATGTCCAAGGCCCTACCAAGGGTTCCCTAAAAACACCACATAGGCCATATCATAATTGGCAAGGCCTCACAACACAAGCCCAATGTTTCAACTAAGTCACAATCACTTCCCCAACCTACACATACAAGGGTCAAACCAACAATGCAAAGGATACCCACCTTTGAACTCAAACATTCCCTTTTTTAACTTAATGATCACACAAAAAATTGAATAATGGATGAAAATATTTACCCATAGATGGAATAGGTGTCACACTATGTACCTTAAACAACAGTTTCTTCATTATTTATCCCAACAGTCATCCTCACACTTAGAAAACTACCCCTACCATTCCGACGATGGGTCATGGTCAACATGGGGGTAACAATTTAACACAATCCCAAGTCATTCATCAATACCTCTTCTAAACTATTATTCTTTTACAAAATGATATTTTCCCCTCAGGAACATTTCCCAATTCACATTTTTTTTAAAATCATCATTGTAAATCGTTTACACCTTTCTTTAGGAAAAATGCGTTAACAATTTTACCATCATTATGCTCCCATTTTCTTTCATACACAAAAACAACCATTAAAATTTGTCATAACACCAAATTTTAACATGGTCAAAACATTTCTTTATTCAAGATTTCCTTTACTATTCATTATAATTCTTTTCCTTCACCAACATGCATTACCATTATGTGGAATAATTATCCAGATTTATCAAGGAGTTAATATGCATTATACTCTATACGCCCAATACAACCATCTCATGTCTGTGCTTATAATGATGCATTCCAAATATTTACTTAGGTGCCTAAAATGATGCATGAATGCACAACCTCATTCCATTTCAACAATGAGAAAAATATCATAAATCAATCATACCAAACAACATATGCATCACCCCACGGTTAAATATCATCCAACTATAACAACACACATCAAGAACAACAATTCCCACCCATGGTGTCATGGATTTTCCCCCGTTTATAGGTTAGATAATCTTATGAATGAGCACATTACCATGGCCTAAAACATCCTAATATCTAATCTACAAACCCCAAATAGTACGTATAGAAAATAACTTCTTTGATACAACTTTTTAACATCCCCAACATAAGATACCTCAAATAAATTCTCTGATCTGGGTAGTTACATGACCTCAAGTGCACCTCCACGTACTCTAGAGGTTGTTGAGTAGCAGTGAGGGTTTAATAAGTCACATGGGGAGACTATACCCTCTGGACAAGAGTATGTCAAAGTAGAGAAGAATAGAAATAATGGAAAGGATATGAAACAACCATTAAACATGCCTGACCAATTGTTTCCCAAATGGGGTACAACACAAATCAAATACCACAATGACATGCCACACTAGTAGTGCAAGTGGATATAACTGAAAATAAAAAAATGGAAAAAAATATAAATGAGTCACAACTCTAAGTACAAATCCTTATCCATGTACATCCAAATCCCAAATCTACCTGTTAGTGTGGGGCCGTTCCCCATGTCATATCATGCTACCATGAGATCATAATGGGAACCCAATGGGGCACAAGAAGGGTGTGATTATAAAAACCATTATGACATCACCAACTTTTTCTACAAAATATCCAGTATAATAGATAGTGCATGCTAGTAAAAAATTAATGGTAAGTAAAAAAGGTACAATTCAGGTGCCATAACATAACAATGTTCATTTAATTGATTCCTAGAATTTATCCCGATTATATTCTCTATACCATCTTTATTATTCAATCCATTTAATCACATACTACCTGGGTTAGACATCAATATCATCTACACAAGGGTCTAAGGAAATCAATCAAAAAGCATAGGGAAACAAACCGAGTCCCTATCTCACTAGGGATACATATATCACATCAAATATTTATCCTCACCTCGAAGCCTCATACTGGGTTGAATGCAGCTGTTAGGGTAATAGATCTTTCATCGCATTCTCTAACCCATGTATTTTGGGCTAGAGTTTAGATCCTCAGTCTAACTCGACCCATGTGCATAGAACCTCAATTTAATACCCTGCTCTACCATGCCATGTGAACATTCTTATTTATCAATCACCCAAAATATACCATAACACAACATAACATAATCAATGACATTGTAAATCATCAATCAAAATGCTTAACAACATCATGTGAATTAATACTATTCAATAACCCATTAATGCATTTACCAATTATAAACATTATCCATTTATCCAAATTCACATTTTCGTGACTTAACCCTTTAAGTTTGTTCAAAAACCCCTAATATTTAGTCAATATTTAACAATTACCATTCATTATCCCATTTATCCCATCTATCCTTTCAAAATAATTTACCCACTTATTCATTTCAAGTATAGTTCTCATAACATATAACAATATCCCTTTATTACATTGAACCATTTAGGTGTACCTACAAATTGTCATGTATTAACCCATTCAAAAATTTCATCCATTCCTTTATCACACCCACTTCACACATTCCCCGTTTCCAATTCCATTACCCAATTGCAAGTTCGTTAATTAATATGCCCTAATCCCATTAGGCATTTCTATCCAAAATTTATAAAACATTAGAGATAATCTCATTCAACCCAAATACACATTTTCATGTCATTCCAAGAACACCATATGCCTTATCACACTAGGAATATTTATCATTATTCCATTTGTAACATAATCCACAATTAAAAAATATTCGGCATGGGTTCCACATTATTATTCATCAACAAATCACATAACCCTACCACACTCTGGGTATGGGTTTTTTGGCACACCCCAAAGGTGGACCTAAAATGGTCAAGTCATCCAGAACACATCCCATGGGGATTGTGAGGGTTCAAATTGGTAACATAGGCACTCATTTATATCAAACACTTCAATGGAACCAAGAACACAAAAAGTGGAAAACAAGAACACTAACTCTGATGCAAAAATCCAAAATAAAACTATGGGATAATACTTGTAGACCACCTACCTAGAATATATTGATTAATACACTCTTAATCATGGCCATGGATTTATCTTCAACAACCCCTTCAAGCCTCAACAATGATCGCATTTGAAATTGAGGGTTTTAGTGTTTCAGATGGATAAGAGTGGAAGATACAAACCCAAAACTAAAAAGATATGCAAGTGGATGATTAGGCATATCAGATATTCAATCCACACTTGAATACACTCAAAATGTCCAAGAATAAATGTATATCCATCCTTGAGATATTTTGGGAGTTTTGATTCATTCTTAGGGTTCCAAGAGAGAAGGAGGAGGAAAACATTGAGTTGGGTCATCAAATCCCATGGTGGGATTTTTTGTTACTTTTTATAACTTTTCAAGGCCTCACGTTCATCAAAACTATGAAAAAATAAATTGATAGCTATTATATTTGATAGTACAGCCAACACAGTTTCTAGTTGATCCCGAATAGTTTTATCTAACTGTGCACAATTCATGGGAAGTCTACTCACTAAGGATGGTTGGTCCGCAGATTTTACCCACATAGTTTCCCCTAACCGTGCGCACACCTTGTGCCTTTCACTACTTCGACTGATTAATAGTCTCTTAATTCCTTTATCCCCCAAATGGACATGGAAAAAACTTATCAGGCCACAATGGAGAGATCCAATACATCAATTACATGAAATCTATCTCTTATAAAAATCTGGGAACATACATCATCGGTTGCATGTTTCATCTAATAAGGTCTTGGAAATTTATAACCACAAGGAATAACTTCACAGTATTTAATCAAAATACATTCAATCATATCCCCAAAATAATTTCAGAGCACCATGTACTCATTTCCCTTATTTAGATATCATAAAATAGGTGTGATAGTTATCCTTTTCATCAAATCCAAAAAGGATAACGAAAATTTCATCTAATAAATAAATATATCCTCCTTATAAACTCTCTTGGGTGTATCCTAATCAAGTAAAACATCCATTTTTCTGATTCCATGACTATTCTAGCCTATGAGGTAACATGAATCACTAATTGGACCTCTCTAATCCTATATTTTTATATTTAGTTCTTTAATTATAGATTATTCTCATGATATATGTGTAAGAACATCACAAGATTACCCACATGATCAATATGTAATGTTAAATATATTAAGACGTTTTCATTGGAAACAGCTACATAATGATCAAGGGTGGGATGAAAGATCAAATTCAAGAGTTTTATGAACACCGTTGGGGAATTCATGACATTAAATGAAATCATCTATAAATAGTAAAGTCTATAAAGACATTATAACTCTGCCATTAGGATACCTTCCCCACAAATATAATTCTTTTGATGTCCCATTATGAGGTCAATCATAATAAACTTCTTTCCCACATTATTTGAACAAATATGAGATTAGTCCTTGGAAAATGATACTTATTATTAATTATTACCTAGAATATTAAATGATACTCTACACAAAATCCGATGTTCCCATATATATATTTGGTGAACAATACAAGAGCTACCTCATGAGACCCACTTAGTTTGATAAAACCTTTCATCTAATGGTTTTACAACTAACTCTATAGCTCTAGAAGATCGACATGATCCATTTTATAATCCATATAATATATTAGTGATGCACCATGGTTTAGTTTGTTATAATATTTTACATATACCTATGTGGGTAATCTTATTAAATACTCGAGGAAGGTTCTCAGATATCCCTCCACCATTTCCAAATGAATAGAATCTAATGTTTCATCTTCACTAATTGTTAAACCCATGAACTATTTAGTGATATGCTATATATTAAAATGAACAATACATATTTATATCATTAGAAATCACCTTCATATTTTATGGAAAATATTAACCCATCTACATGAAGTCACATCACCCTTAGATAGAAAATGTTAGTCTAGGAATTATAATTATAAATCGTGACTATACTGATAAGGAATTTATATGATTTCATAGTAGTCGAAAGAAGATCCCATTTGAACATATCTCTATTTTGGATTAGTTTTCACTGTTATATGATGTTTTTGATTAAGGGATCACATAAAATATGATCCCATAGTTTCATGAATGAAAATAGAAGCTTTTATAAACCTAAATCTATCAAAAAGGAGATATATCAATGATAAAATGACATGAATCTATATCTATAAAATCTAATGATAAGAAAAAAAATTAAAAAAATATACCTCAACTCATGACTAATACCATGTGATTATATTCATAAATCACTATAGCTATACAGAAACATATAATTCATCCCTTTTGACCTAGAATTTCCTACCATGGGGTGGTAGTGGTTAAAGTGTGTCATAATAATAATTTACTTTTTTTCTCCTCTGAGATATATGCCATCTCCTCGAAAAAACCATCTCTCTATGGGAATTTCTTATCAACATCTAGGAGTACCTTGGTCATTCTTATACCTCTAACATGGGTGTTTATTGAATTCTCATTTTCCCATTACTGCAAGACATATCAGTATGTTATTAACTATGTGGCCTAACCCTTCACTAGAAATGAAATTATTACCTCCTTGATGATTGGATCCCCTCAACAAGTCCCATGCTACTAATCCCTAATTAGGATACTTTCTTTACATTAGCCTCAAAAATCATAAATCTAATTATTATTTCTCAACGACGGTGAGTGGTGAATCAACATTAAATTCCCCCTAGATGTTTAAGTTACTAACTAATATTTAGAAAAATATATCTCTATCACCAATGATATCTCTAGAACTACTAAACAGTTGGGAATTCCAGAAGGGAACACTACTTCTAATATCACCTTGTGAAGGGTATAATAAAACATCTACTCATCTAAGAACCCATCATGAGTCATATTAAGGAAATATACATTATGATTTTTTAATCACGATGACTACTTGTAAACACCCATACTATACGGTTATAACTCCAATTGAGTTTGAATACACACATACCACAGTGTTATAAGATAATACTCCTCCCAATATAGGCATTAATACTAAAACTAAGTCAAATTCACCACAACCTGACTCTTTCAAAACAAACTCCACCATCTTCCAACATTGATGGGAATATGATTAGTTAAATGAACCATCATCTGGTTGGAAGGTGATAAAATGATATTGAAAACTCAAACCATTTAACAATTTTAGACCTAAGTTACCAATGAGTAAGGATATACTTAAAATATAGTTAAAATATAACTCTAAAACTAATGAAATATATTCAACCTATGAATATTCCCACCGGGATCTACAAGAATATTCAACATCAAAACATGATGAGAAATGTCTCCTAAATCGGGGGAGGTTGATATTCTCCCTGAGCAATGGGCAGTGGAACTACTATCTAACTTCATTGATGGACCACCCCATGAATGTGACCTATAAAATAACCCTTTTCAACTATCTATTAATTATTATTCTATGTAAAAGGAATCATAGGTGTTAGTATTGGTAATACAGTACCAAAAATCAAAAATATAATCCATTTTTTAAAAGATAATATCTAGGATGATGAGTTAGTGGGGTTATGAAAACACAATAACCTAGTCTTGGATATTGATTGTTCCATTATTATACCTATAATTAGTTATTCAGTTCATTGAGATAACAATAATGTCAATAGACTCTTGGTGAATGTGTAAATTTTTTTCCACCCCATATCTGTGTTACTAAAGCTAAATTCCAAAATCAAAACAACTATACGCTCTTTACCTATATTCCCAATGTATTAATTTAAGGATTACTAACATCATACTTTATCCCAATGACCTCCCACATAGATACTACTGTTAAAAAACCCTACCTACCAAGACCTCACATAGATGGAGATAATCTAGATGTTCCACCCCAAGACCACATCCAATAGTCTATAGACTAACTTCATGTATTGAGTATTCATAACACCCAAAATGGAGACATTAAACAATTTTACCTATAAAAACCACACACTTTAAACAGACCAAACTAAAAAATAGTGATAACTATATTGATAAAAATATGTAAAAAATGAATGCGATGAAATCTAGGATTCATAGGTGAAAAAAACACATTATCATAATGTAATGGTCAAAAATAAACACCCAATAGATAAAAAGAAAGACCAATTGAACAACTAGAAAGAGATATGTCTCATATTATCATCCCTATATCTGGAGAATACCATCCAACACTACCACAAGGAACCTCAAAGCTTTTCAAAATTCAGGTGTACCAAAATATACACCGAACATCCCCTCATCTACATGAGACTAAACACATGTGTATAGTATTCCCATGTAGTGGTGAGTTTATAAACACAAACCAGGATGCCTCAAAAAATAGAAAGAGACATCCAAAAATCCATAATCTCATAAACATAAATCAGTTATAATAAATAATAAGAACCCATCTATTATCAAATAGTTTGATCCCAATACAATAGAAGAGATCAATTCTCCACATTTATCCAAAAGGTAAAAAATACAGAGATCCTAGAATCTGATCTAACATAGATCATAATCCACAAAATTTTTCTAAAATAGTTGTGGGCGAACCACACCTCAATAATGAATACACAATAGTCAATAGGATCTGATCCTTGGTGGATGACCCACACATTTTTTAAGCACATAAATTAGGAGAAATCAACATTATTTATATAGGTCCCATTTCCCATGTTTGTATTGTGGGATACAAAACCAATCAATTTAAATGAAATTGGTCACTCAAACATCTTTATAAGGAAACTTAATCTATAGGTTCCCAACCTTAATATCATTCTTAAGATCATAATCAATTTTTTCCATTAACTATCTGATAGATAGAAAAATGGGATCCCTCTTATATTATATTTTGTATTACATATAATTTAATCTATATTTATATAATAACATTCTAAATTGGAAAGAACACATGTTAAATGAGATACCCATATACCTTCACATCTACATTTGGTGATAATTGTAAAAATTATATATATATATATATATCCCATGAAATACAATAAACTCCTAAAATAAAAATTTTGGTGTCTTTGGGATCTATGAATATAATACATAATTAACCTATAAAAATCAAAAAATATCAATCAATCCTCAATCGTAGATCACTTATAAACTATTCACAATAACATTATAATCTATGAGAATATATTAAAATGAGGAAATATAATAATAGAGTGAGAAAAAATGTTGGGAAAGTGGTAAAACATAATTAATGATACAATAGATCATATCCCACTATGAAACATGACTATGTGAAATATCGAATTATAAATGAATTAAAAATAAAATATGAGTCAATAGGTATAAGATGATATAATAAAAGTTGAATATAATATATAGTAACGTGAAACAATAACCAAAAGGGAAGGATATCATATGACATAGAATCATAAAATGTGGAAAAAAACAAAACATGACACTATAAAAATATGTCAAGACTCACTACAAAGGAAAAATAATAGTGTGTTGGGCATAATACATGTTCACTATACATAGTTTCTTATGGGATGATTTCATTACCCACTAAATTGGGCGATATCTAATATCGTTCCACCTCATCACATCATAATATGAACATGAATATGTGTTCCATATAAGGGAAAAACTCATGTATTCATCAATAGTCATAACATAATAATCCCATTGAACATAAATATATATCCAATGGAATTAGATAACTCTATAGTTAAATATTATACAATTAAGATAATGAAGTATAAAATAAATACACCATATAGATAAAGGATTTGTTGTTTAGTCAATAATTTTGCTATTAAATTGATTTATGGGTATCTTGTTGAAAAACCTTTAATAAAAAAATAGAGATTATTTATTTAGAAAATAAAATAGAATATATTTTATGATTATGAATATTTGACTGCTAAAAAATTAATATATAGTTTTAGATTAATCCTCTTAAATAGATTTCATTTTCTACTATATAAAGCATATATAAAAACGTATATTATTAATAAGAGGATTATAGAATCATTTTATGAAGAACATAACAATTATGGATGTATGAATTATTAAACTGATTAAGAGTGAAACATTAAATATTATATAAATAAATTTAAATAATTTATGGGAATATATGAAAAGGAATGTTTTTTAATAAAAACAATTCTTAGATTTTATGAAACATTGAAATAATGAAAGAATATTAAGAAAATTCAATTTTAAATAAAATTAAATTTTATTATAACATTTAATAATATTAATGAATTTGAAAAATTACATTGAAATATAATACATATAAAATTTAACAAAAATTTGATAATGTATTTTCATAAATACTAAATAATATTTCATACAAACAGAGAAATGTGTCACTTCTAAAAACAATTTTATTAATAGAATAAAAATGAATTTAATTTCTTATTTTAAGAATAAAGTGTTCAAATATTGGAACCATGAATATAAGATGACTCACAATCGAGTAAAATTATAGAAATTGAATTTAAAAATAATCCCTCAAAATTTTTATCAATATTAACTTAGTATTAAGGTAATCATGAAGACCTATATATTTCTAAAAAAAATAGAAAAAATAACAATAAATAGAATGATAGTAGAATATGATTTATATGGTAGGAGTAAGTGAGAGAGATAGAGAGTGATAGATAACATAGTATAAAAATGAAAAGGTACTGAAAAAGTTCCTTTATATAGAAATATACAACATAAACTATAAATATTAAAGGGTGGTAAGGAGAAAATATATTCCTTTAAAATGAATATAATAAATTAATATATTCATCTGGTAATCATTCATTTTATACATATTTAGTAATATAGTATGCAATGTAACAATGATTTAAAAAATAGATTATTGGAATAAAAATCCCTAACTCACAACCCAGATAAATTGGTGTGTGTGTGTCTAATATCTTGAATATTAAAAAAATATCATTAAAAACGTTATTAAGATTCATTTTCATGTATATATCATTCAATTATTGTATAATTTTTCATAATTTTTTCATGTGGGTTTGATCAACCAATTTTTCTGAAACTACTTCAATACATTGATCATTTTCCAATTAATAATATCATAGTTCCATAATCTTTTTATTTTTAGAGTTATATATTACATATCATAATAATTTTTAATTATATATAATTTTTAATAGATTACACAACATAGACTAATATTTTAAGATATGCCTTGATATGTTCATTTCTATGGTCAATAAAAATATAATGAATATTTACGGTTAATATTATTTATATAATGTTCAATTTATCAGTCCATAATATTAAATATTTTAAAAATATTAAATTTACTCATTAAAATAATTTATATAACTATACATTTTTGGTGTTAATGAAAATTGGAATACAACATCAGTGGAGGTGTCAAACCAACAAAACATTAGCAATGATTTCATTTTATACCTAATATGGGTGTTTTATAATTGACATTCAACTAATATAATATCATTTCACTATATATATGATAATTATTTAATTATATAATTATTTATTAATGATTCTTAGATGGGGTAGAAGAGGAGAAGAACATAAAATAATTTTTTTACATAATTACATCTTACCTTGTTTTTCCTCATTTTTGAATATACATTATGCCTTACTGTATTGGTTTATTGGTAAAGATAGAACATATTAGATGTAGATAAAAGTTTGGGGGTGGTTTTTTGGCATATTATTGATGACATAAGAAGTCTAATGTTTGAGGATATATGAAGTGGTGATCGATGGTATTTACAAAAGGATGAGGGTGGTGCCTTAGAATAAAATATTGAATATTGTCTCATTTAGGATATCCTCCCAAAATAGTAATAGTTCCCTTGAAATTTATTTATTTATTTATTAAAAAGGTTCAGTTTTCTTGAAATTTAATTAAAAAAATAAAATGGAACAATAAAACCTCTAAATAAAATATAGAGAACCAAAAATATTTTTTATTAGAATAATATATAATTTACCTTCCAAAATATCAAATACAACTTTCTAAATTCAACAGAATATTTTTAAATGCATATAATTACACCACAAATTGATATTAGTTGTTGAAAAAATAATTATATTTTTATATTTTTTATTATATCATAATCATTTCAAAAAAGTTACAATATTTTTATTTTATTTTTTATATTTTTCCCAAAAAAATCAATATTTTAGAAAAGTCCCAAAAATTTCTTCATGTGTTAATTTTTTATTTATTTATCATAAAATGATGTACTTTAAATAAAAATAAAAATAAAAATATCATATTGTTAACTTTAATATATTATAATAAAATATGTGAAAAACATTTTTTTGAAAGATTTCTATTTCTTATGTTATGGGTGATTTTATTTTTCATTTCTATAATAATAAAATTATTATATTATTTATAATTAATTATGAATAGACATAAAACATTAAAATTTTATTAAATTATTTATCATATAAAGTTAAATTCTCTTTTAAATATATAACAATCAAAATAGTTTTAGTAGATCCAATTGAATACGATATGTTTATGATGTTGTGTTTATAACAATTTTACACTTCTAAAAATGTAATTCTAAAAATTTTAAAACTATTCTATGATAATAAAACACAATAAATATGGGAAATTATATTTTCACACTAAAATAATTAATATTTCCTAACTTTATTTTCTAATAAGACATGTTACATAAGATAGATAATGTAAATTATTATTGTAAAAAAATAAGTACATTGAATATGGTAAGAAATTTTGGAAATTAAATAAATTATAATGAATATTAAAAATACGTAGAAAATAATTATTTTAGTTTAATTTCATAAAATTTATTTTATAACCTGGCCCCTATAAAATGTCAACTGAATTTAAATTTAATTTTTATATTTTTCAAATATGAGACCATGAAAACAAGAAATATACATTGTTAACAATTAGATTATAAAGAATTAGCTAATATATAAATTATTCTATAAACATAATTATATAAATTACATTTTCATTATAATATTATTTATGTGTAAAAATAATCGTGAATACTAAAAAAGTTATTTTATAAAACCATTTTAAGAAAAAAAATTCCACTAAACATGAATGAATATTTTTATCAAAAACATGAAAGGGTGAAATGTAACAAATATGTATATAAATTCATAGTGATTATAATTGAAAAATGAACATAAATTAAAATTTACATATTTAATTTTCGAATAAAAATTCATAAACAAAGGTCATTAAATAACTTTTTTGGTAAATACCACCCTTATAAAAAAGTTATTTCCTTGAAAATTTACTCACTAATAAACACTTATTAATGCTTATGACTATTTTTATGAATCATATTAATATACTAAAATTTAAATATTATAGTTATCTATGTCAATCGTATTGTGTAAAAATAGTTATACATAACCTTGTACACTGAAGAGAATAATTATATATCTAATGATGTATACATAAATATTCAAAATTCTTATTTCAAAAAATAACCAAACTCTTATTTTAATCAAAATGAGACACCCCCAAAACCAAACATACAGATCTTTTTCTAAACATACAAATATTTACACCTATCATAATAAATTGAACCAACACCTAATATAAAATGTTTTCTGTCTTTGAATTAATGGAATATATACATGGCCAAACTATACAAAACAATATAATATTACTGAATTCTCCTTCATTGAACACTTAAGTAGGATCACACTCTCTTTATCTCGTATGGTTACTTATATAAATTGGGATACATAAGAAAAAATATATATTAAATTCTCATTGAAGGGTAAATCATATTTAATGAGATAATAGATCATAAATCACTATGAAAAATGATTATATGAGAAACAAAACCAATAATGAATGAAGTACAACATTTTCATCAAGATGAATTACATGATATCATAAAATAAGAGGATAATTTACAATCATATAGAAACATTTAATAGTAAAAATGATTTAATAGGATATTTAATAATAATAATTTTGAAACAACATAACACCAAATAAAATAATAATAATATGTAGTTCACTATAATGATATCATAACAATGTCTATATGGATTAATAACCCAGAAATATACATGGTATCTCAGAAGATGAAAACATTACTCATTGCATTAGTGGGATATATAATTCTAGGGCCATTATCATGTCATAATATTTACATATATACATATTACACATATGAAAAATATACATAAATACATTAATATTCATGAAATTATAAATACGTGAAACTTAAATGGGTGACCAAGGAAATTTGGAAACACCCTTGGAAAATACCCTTTAATTAAGATAATAAAATAATTTTTATCAACTTATAGATAAAAGGAATGATATATAGTCATTCATTTTCTTACTCAATAGATCTGTGGGTGTCTAGGTGAACACCCTTCAATCAATAGAATTAAATATAAGGTATCCTTGATAAAAGGTATTTGAATAAATGTTATGAAAAAATTTAAATTATTATTAGACAATATTTAGGCAATTATGGATCAATATTCTCATAAATATTAATTTTCCACTACATAAAAAACATATGAAATTAAAAAATAATAATAATAGAATGGATTTATTTTTTTAGGAATATAAAAGTTATCTAATTATTATGTTATATATTGTTAAATTGTGTATCCTTAATTAATGATGAAATGGATGAAATTTCGTTTGACTAAGATATGAAATTGAATAGATTTAAATAAAACAAATGGTTAGTTTTTATATTCATTTAAATTAAAAAAATCACGTTTATGTAACTATATAAATTTTAAAAAATTTTATTTCTAAAAAAATGATTGTTTTTTAAAACAAGTGATATATTAAAATAGTTTTAAACAATAATTTTTCTCATAATATAGAGTAAAATAGAATTAAAATATAAAAAAATGTTTTAAAAAATTTTCTTTACGTCATAATAAAAATATTGAAATGATTCACATTCTAAAAATTTATAATGAGATAAAAATGATTCTAATATTTTATTTTAGCAGCTTAATTTACCACTAGTTGAACCTTGTATATATGGATATTTAAAATGGAAGAAACTTTTATATGATGATTGTAAAAATATAACATTTTAATATTTATTAGGAATGAATTTAATAAATTGAATTATGGGAACTATAAAGTCATAAATATGACCCACAAATAAAAGATATGGAATAATAAATATGATGAAAATTGTTAAATGGAAAGAGGAAGTGAGAGAGATATATCTTGATAGAGAACAAAACATTAATAATGTTAATGTGTGGTTTGTTGTCCTTTACACAAAAATTAATGTGGGAACTATATGCCAAAATCAAATGGAAAGAGACATATAGATCATCTGAAATGAATGTAATATTGTAATTTATTCATTTATATATCATTAATTTCACACAAAGTGTAGAAAAAAGTAAGTAGAATAACTATAAACGAAAATAATGGTGGCTTGAAAAAAACTGTTACCCCGAGTCCCACCTCAAATTGTACACATTTAAATTTTCATAAATATTCCAATTAATCATAATAAACCATTTATTAAATAATTTTTTCTTGTCTAAATCATTTTATTGTTCCATTTATTATCATATTTCATGAAACTACTATGTTTTTTTCTTATAACATTTACTTGGGGTTGATCGACCAATTTCTCCAAAATTACTTTCCTATATTGAGCATGGAAAAAATGTTTATGAAATAATTTCTTAATCTAAAAAAACTGTAGATAATTATATTATTTATCAATAAAAATTCACACATTTCATATAGTTCACTAAATAATATAAAATATATGAAAATTATAAATGATGTCTCGATATTATCGCAGTTGAGTGGTTAAAATTACTATGGTCATATATTGTTAATATCACTTATATAATGAAAAAAAATTCATTTTGAAATCTTTATAATGTCATAATTATTATATTTATTACATAAATAATTGTATAATTATATCGATATACTACAGTGATGAAAAATGGAGTACATCATCCATATAAACGGTTAACCAACCAAAACATGGGTGATAATTTCATTTTATAATTAATGGGCGAGAGAGAGATATTTTATATTCTATTAAAATAACAACAATTTGGTATACATATGATGTTGATATTATTTTATAAGTATTTATAAAAAATATTTATATGGGTATAAGAGGAGAAGAACAAAAATAACAAGGTTTATAAAAATACATAATCCAATGGTTATCCTCTATTAGACTACCCCTTAAACGTTGTTATATTGGTCTATTTGTGATACGAAAATGATTAGGAAATTTATTAGAGTGTTTGGGATCTATTTTTCTTACGAATGATCTAGATAAGAATATTATGGTGTGATTATAGGTGGGTTAGTGAATATTTGGTTTTATAGTGGGGAAATATAGGTGTTTTAGAATTAATGTTGATTATTTTATCATTCATTCCATTTAAATTTTATATTAATGTTGTTGTTTTTGTGGGATTATATTATCACCATATGATGTAGAAATAAATCATATATTTTTATGATATATATTCAACATTAAAATTTTCATATTTAAATAATAAATATTTTACCTAAAACACAATAATAGCATCCTCAATCTTCCATAATGGAGTAAGAAAGATGAATAAAGACAATATTGAATTTGAATTATATATATTATCTTTGATGGGAAAACACATGTAAATAGATTCTAGTTTAGAACATGGGGATTTCTACAATGTTAAAATGGGTTCTAGTGACTTATTTTGATTTTTATGAATTTTTATTGGGTTAAGAGAATAGTATTCAGAAATCTTGTCTTGAAACTAAGGATTATTACACCCTCACTATAAAAGGGATCATATCTATTTTTTGGAAACATAAATTCTCTCTATTTCAAAAAAATGTGTTGTTCATATACAATATATTAGTTTTATATTTTACTTTTATTTGGAAGAATCCAATGACCCCATTCTATAGACATAAAAACTATAATTTATCCATTAAAAATTGATTAGTGACATAGAAAAACCATGTGATATTGTGGTGATAGATGAATGCAATAAAACTATGTGGTGACATATCATTGAACTCATCATGGGAGGTTTTATATGTAAAGAGTAATCTTCTATATTAGTAAATTAGTGAACAAATCTTATATTAGGGTGGGTGAAAAAGAGAGATATATATATATATAGTAGTTTTTAATATCCTAAAAAATAGTTTCCCTTTTGTACTAAAATATTTTAATACTTAATTGAAAACAACGTAAAACCTTTTGAATCCATCCAATACACCTTTTGGATATGGTTTTCTTAAACTCACTTCATTTTGGAATGTTTTTTCATTAAAAACATAATTTGTATTTAATGGCCCAATTCCATGACACAATGAGCCTTTGTTTTTTAGAAAACAAATATGAAATCCCAATTTTATAAATTCATGAAAAGTGTTTCCTCTAGAAAGAATAATTATACATAAGGTAGTAAGGGGTTTTGTGTTAACACCATTAAAAAAATTCAATTTTCTATATTTTCATTCCCACAATTAGATGAATCATATAAATCATATGCACACCAACATCACACTTTTTCCAATGAAACTAAGTGGCCACTAAAAATAGAACATGAAAATCTATTGTAAGCTTACTCATCATTTCTCTATTCTCTTAATAGAGTGAAAAATTTGATGAATACAACAATTTAATTCATTTTACCAATGATAACATAACATTTAACTCATATAATTAGATAAAGACATCAAATGTGACCTATGTATGTTTGGACATTAGTATCTATAGTCTAATTCAATCAATGCCTAGCTGAATTTTATCATCATAAAAGAAGAAAAATCCATTCTTAGTTCCACTCTTACCAATTAAATGATCCAAAATAGACCAAACCAACCCCTAATTAGACATGAAAATTTTCAATTTCATAAAAAAAGTGTCAAAATATTAGTTTTTTCCAGATATATACCAAATCATATACCCAAAAACATTATTTATTAAAATCAGACACTCAAATGTATATCGATGATGATATGATATTCCCTTTGATATACTTTATCATATAGATCAATGTTATATGTCTCTAATAATTAACTCATGAATCTATTCTCCATATATCCCATATATCCATTTTAAACAAGAAAAAAATTTATTCATTCAAATTTTTATATATCATCACATAGCATACTATTTGTTGATAATCATTCAATAAGGGAAATTAATGTTTTACATTGACTGTATATTCTAATTAAACTTTTCATTAAAATAAATTTAAAATCGTATGAATAAAACATAAATTTATATTTTCTATATTATAAAATGATGATACCTTATATTTTTATTATATAAATCTATGAAAAATTTAATACCTAGAGAACATACATTACCCTCAAGTTGTTGTTTCAATAGTTTATTCATCTATAGATGGTATACATTTTTATTTTTAGCCACATAATTGTTCCTAAAATCTCCCCTAATTTCAATATTAGGTATGATATGGTATTTTGAAAGCATTTTTTTAGTCTTTTGGTGTATCTAGGAATTCTTATCCTTATAAATATTTCCATTTTTGTCTTAATAGGGCTCAATTGATCCATGAATAACTAGAACCGCCTCATCATTAAGTAATAAGTTCTTGATCCAAATATCGACTTTATATAATTTGATATAGTGAGTTATTTTACCTATGTAGTCACGTGTTATATGGGGCATAGTTTAAAAATATTCAATTTGATAGATCGATATATTATTCAATACAAGAAACCTGATTGAGATCTCATATCACCCCTATCAGATTTTAAATTGGCATAAATATAAAGTTTACATATATTTTATCAACTCCTCAAAATTTTAAGAATATATCCTTTATCCTTATCAACTACCTTAGTATATTTTTTATAGTAATCTAGTTTCACTCAATACGATTAGGATGAAATATAATTGTTATAATAAAAGTATAAATCACATATGATCTAATTCAAAACATAACATTTGTGATTAATCCAATAACATATGTATAAGAAATCATATCCATTATTTATAAATTTTTAAAAGGATCTCGAATATTCCTAATATTATTTACTATTGAATACTTGTAAATAACTATTTTGGAGCTCTTCATAATAAATCACTATAGCACATTACAAATATATTTGTTTTAACTAAGTAAAAGAAAAATATAAGATATATTTCTATATTTTTCATCGCTAGTACATATGTAACTCAATCAATACCTTTCATCGAGATATACATTCCCAACTAAATATTCAATGACTGATGTATCACGATTTTATTTTTGATATATAGTATGTCATATACATACAATATGAAAAAAATTACTATGTTTGCAGAAATAAAAATTATATAAAAAAACATTTTATATTTTATGTGAAACTAAACTCTTTTATTGCATCATCAGACCTGATATTCTAACTTTATAAATATAAATTCAACATATAAATAGACTATTTCATCTTTCATCTATTAGTATTTCAATTTTTTATTTCAAAACATTTAGGTTTTATAATATACATGTAACCGAGTAAATTTCCAATAAAGAAATCCATTTCAACAAAAATATGAAATATCATATAATAAAAATAATATTATATGTAACATTAAATATTTATATAATTTTTCAATAGAATAAGTGAATATGTTTCTTCATATTCAATACAATGAACTTGATTTCACCATTTATTTTTCAAAAAGAAAGATTTATTGGTAGAAACTAAACCATTAATGTTAGTAATCTTATTAAAAAACCACTTAAATATTATGAGATATACCCCTTATTGTATATAAACTATGACATCCCAGACCTGGATGCCACTTATTCTATGCCCTAAGCCTAGTTTGGCCACATAACCACAATTATGTTTCCCTGTAGACCAGAGGATACCGACTAGAAGAGATGGTGTAATGGAAATATGATGGTGAGACTATATGATCATGATAGAGTATAAAAACATATACAAAATATATAAAAGAGTAGCATAAGTATAATACAACTAATAGAAACAATAAATATTGGAATCAAGATATTCAGTAGAATAAACAAGCATATTATGAAATAAATTGTTAAATAACATAATAACATAACCAAAAGGCCTCAAAAGGGTTTTTCTGAAATAGTGACTCATGACATGTTGATAATAAATAAATAAATTCACAGATAAAATAATTCTATATAGTAGTATTAAAAACAATTGAAAACAACCCCATGAACATATCTAGAATAATCTCCCCCATCTTCTCTTAATCTCTAACTGTGATCATAATTCAACAGCCTATAGAAGGGTCTTTACCCTTACTAATACCTAAAACGAAAAATTCATCTCAAGTTGCAAGGGATTCCTTAGTAAGGAGTGAGATAATAATCTTAGTATTCCTCGACCAACAGTGCCTACATTTAATCTATGTAGGTTCTTTAATATGAATAGTGTGAAATTATATACAAGAATGTAATGAAATGTTGAAAAAATAAATAACCACCTACTTAGATTCCTAAGGGACACATAGAGGGTCTACCTACTTTAGAACATGGCTATAATGTATGATAATGTCACTATATATATATATAAATATAGAGAGTTATATAAATATATATATATATATATGGTGTAGTGGACCAAGACGTAAAATGCAGGCATCCAACCAAACTCTACAAGTTAATAAGCTCTACTTAGGGGTAGTAAGCCCAACATACTGATAGTGTGAGGGACGTAAAGACTAATAATTGGTATGGATATTTTTTATACCATTGAGACACTTTAGATGGAATGTGTCAATCAAAATCCCATCACCCATATCGATTAATTGGTGAGGGTTTCCATGTTCAACACTAATGTATGGGGTGCATGTGTGGTCATGCTCTGTTGAGACCTTAACCATCATTCCTCACCTATATAATTGTATATAATATTTATTACAAGTATTTGACTTTACACAAAATCCATAACAGTTTATATATATTCTATTATATAAGTTATTGAAATTTTATAAGATTATAATAATGAATTACCTCTTATGTCATATCATTGAGACTTTTGAAAAAAAAATTGAATTATATATTACCTGACAAGAAACAAGAGGGAAAACCACTCATGTGTTATTTTAACCATTTTAAATTACAATTAAAAACTTACATTTTATAAGAGGAATTTCATAATAAATAATAGGTATCATGGTCTTACAATACAAAGGGATCATATTATTTGAAAACCATTTCAACAATTTAATTAAAAGAATTCCATTTAGTATGAACCATCTTATAAAAGGCCACCCCACTCAATTTTCCTAAACATAGAATATTGACATAAAAGGGTACAAGTCACAAGGAAGGGATCTGATCAATACATTTAAATGATTCTACTATCTTGAGAAATCCATTTGTCCTTACCAATCTATCATATAAAAATCATCTATTACAAATTTCAAGGAAAACCAAATTCAATGTTTCGTGGGTCAAAGTGAAAGCCATGAGAAACCAATCAAATTACCACATGGGAAATTCCAAGTCTAGTAAGGCCAAACACCCATGGAGAATTTTTGGATCGATCTAGATCACTTGAGATAGGGGCCATTTTGTTAAAAATTCAATCCAGAAGACAAATTTGGTTTGAATAATTTTGGGGCATTTGGCCAAAATGACAAATTTCAAGGTGACACACCTAAAGGGGTCCATGTAGTGTATAAATTATGTATAAAACAATAATGAAAGATCAATTCACCATTCTCAATATTCTAGGGTCATTTAGACTTGTAGTAACCAACAAAAAAGTGTTTCTGGCAATTGTTGACAAATGGACCAATGGAATAAATATTAAATGAAAAAACATCAAATGAAAATTAAGTGACCACCTACATTAGGGATTTATATGAATAATATCTTGATATCGACCTTGGATTTTATGTAGGTTAGATGAGATCTGAGTTTCAGACCAACACCCTTAAAATAGGGATAATGAGATAATATTTAAATAGAGTAAAATATGGAGAGACTAAGTGATGCAAAAAAGTGTTTGAGGTTACCATCTTAAGGGGATATCTAATGATTCAGAAATAATTGAAAATAGATGTTAGATAGGGGAGTAGTTTGAGATTGAATCTTGACTAGGGTATGACCTCAAAGGAGATAAAATATCATCTGATTGGCTATTTAAAAACAAAGTAGAATGAAAATTAATATAAGGAATCAGTGGTGGAAATAGTCATTTTAATGTCAAAAATGGTACTACAGAATTTAGGTGACCAGTTTGCAAACTGAGTGACAAATATGAGGTAAGGACTTATCCTAAAATTGCAGCAAGCCACATGACCATGTTATTATGCTTACATGATTACTGAAAAACTGTTTGGACTAGAAGGTTCCCCTTTATACACCCACATGGGAATGTGTCCTAGTTAACCTTGTTTAGACAAATCACGCATCCCTGTCACATAACACATTTTAAAGATCTTTGGTCTCAAAACAATCCTCTTACACTTATGTGACCTCCATGACCTGATTAATAGTCATATTTAGGTCAATTTGAGGTATTCAAAAAGAGAAACTATTATTCCATACCTTCATTAAAAATGTAGGTCATTACAAACTCTCCTCTTTATATAAACTAATCCTCATGTTAGCCTTATAGGAGAAAAGAGGTACTGTCAAAAATGGGACTGAAATTTGAGATCGTACATCAGATTCCCACTCCATGGTCTGGTCATGTACCCAAAAATATTACAATAGTACCAGTACAAGAGTTATAAACATACATTATAGAGCCTTCATAATCTAATAAACAATACATGCTAGAATGTCTTTAAAATAAGAATTTATATCCATATCAACCTCATCACGATGAAATGAATGTGTCAGTTCTAGATTTTAATAGTGAATATAAGATACACAAAAAACATCACGAATATATAAGTATATGTAAGAAAGTTACCACTGGTAAGCCACGTGTCTGATCCACCTCAAAACCTTAAAGGGTCCAATAAATACCAGTGCTATATTATATTTCTTCTAAATACATCTATTCTAAAACATTGATGAGGATCTCAAAAAAATCCTATCTATAACATCAAATTCTTGAGGACACCTGAAAGTTTTAGCATAAGTCTACTATCTGGACTGAGTTGTCAACATGTTCTTTTTGATATGTTGGACCTATTCTATAGTCTCTAGAATGAGACATGTTCCAATAATATATAATTTCATTACCTCTAGCCATCATAGAGGTTAGTGAAAGATATTACCATATGAGGATTTGTATGTATACATATAAATTACACCCTTGAAGCTATTAATATAATGAAACTCAATGAGGTGAATTTGTTTCTGGCATGAGCCTCCAAATCTGAGCACACATTACTTTAGAATGTCTTCTAGAACATGAATTATATGCTCCACATGTCGATCAGTCAATGGATGATAGGTTTTTCTTTGAAGTACCTATGTACCCAAGGCCTTCTTAAACCCTATCAAGAACCAGGATGAAAAATTAGAGTCTCTATTAGAAATGAATGAACAACGAGATGCTTGAATACATACCACCTCCTTGATGTATATCCTTCCATTGTCATCTTCCTTGAAGGTCTCTCATATTGTTAATAAGTGTGGGACCTTTATCAGAAGATCAATGAAAAAGAACGATGCCTTATTTACACAATGTGATCTAGGTAAACAAGTCACAAATTCAATTAAAACATCATCCAATTTACACATAAGAATAAACAACAACTGAAGAATCCCTTCCGAATGAGGAGGATACACCTTCACTTCCTTACAGGTAGAACATCAAGTTATAAAACATTATATCTCATGTTTAATGTAGGTACACCAGTATTGGAATTATAGATCTCAATACATTTTGGTGATATTGGGGTGAATCAAACATGTAGAGGCATGTAAATACATAATCAGATCCTCTATGATGTCTATAGGGACCCATAAAGAACCACAAAACAAAAGAATATCATACCTACTGATCATCCAATGAAAGGATAATTCATTATCAGATAGTCATTCTCATAGTTTAAGTCCATCAAGATCAGATTTCTATCATGACCTTACAAATTACAAAAGAGTATATGTCACTACTAAGGATAAGAATATTTTTTGACAATGGTTTTCTAGAATCTCAAAGTACATCTCCATGAATAACACCATAATATTCAATTTATCACTGAATTCCTAAACATCATGTGTTTGTGTCTTTTAGATCATTGAATTAGATATTTAATTCTTTTTTCCTAGAATTTATTCAATATTGAAATCAAATGATTTTAGGTAATCAACCCACCTACACTTGTTCAGATTTATATCCTGTTGTGTGAAGATTTATATGAGGATTTTGTGGTACATTAATACAAAAAAAACACTCTCCTAGAAGTGAGTGTTCCCAATAATGTCAAGAATGAACTGCCAAAACAATCATGGGGTCCTTCATCATGTATTTCTACTCGTGAGGCCTCAAATGATGAGAACTATACACAATGACTCACTTATCCTACATCAGAATAACTCCAAAAATGACACCTATCACATCACAATAGAATGTATGTGCCATGAATTTCTCTAGAAGAATCATTATCATCCCAGAATGTAGTCTCCCCTTCCACTCGTAAAATACTACCTCAGAAGATTCAAAACATTCCAATTTATCTCCTTCTTTGTCAAGCTTGTAAGTGGAACATCACTTCCTGAAAAATCCTAGGTGAAGCATCTGTAGTATCCTATAATCCCCATGAAACTCAAAATAACATGGAAATTCTTGATATTATTCCATGAAAGAGCAGCTTTCATTTTCATTGAGTGTATTGAAACACTAGATTGGGATGTGATATGACCTAGGAAGTTGAATATGTCGATCCAGAAGTGGAATTTACTAATATTATAGTAGAGATGATTATCACTCAGCGTATTAAAAATGTTCTCAACATGGGTTTCATGATCATCTCGGTTGTGTTCATACAACAACGTATTAACGAAAATTATAACCCCAAATGAATATAGATATTTGAGGAAAACATGATTTATAAGAGACATAATTTTCTAGATGTGTTAGTGAGTCTGAACAGAAAAACATGGTACTCAAAGAGCCCATAAATGTTGCTGGATGTCATTTGAGGTATGAATGAAGTCTTGACATACACCTAATGATTGACCAACCCAAAATATATCTTATAAAACACCTTATCTGCTTGAATCAGATTATAGAGGTTGTATATTCAAGGCAGTGGATAACAATTCTTTATTGATAGCTGATTTAATTGACTGTATACCCCAAAAATCATATGGAAAACATCCACATTTGTTGAAAAGAGAACTGAATAACCATAGGGAGAGGTTTTGGTAAATGTAAACCCTTTCACTAAAAAATCCCACAATTGATTCTAGAGCTCCATAATCTCCTTAGATTCCATCCTATAACGACGAATGGTCCCAGGTTTTTCATATGGTAGAAGATAAATGGTAAAATCTACCTATCATTACAAAGGCATAATAAAGAAGTTATCTCGAAATATATCTATGTAATGATCTACTACAGGATAAAATAAAGTGGGTTTTAACCTCTAGTTAGCAAGTTAATGACTATTGGCCTATGCTGTAACATTGGCCCACCTCTACTACTCGATTCCTGATAATGAGGCATAGACATCCCACTACCCTTTATGCACATGTTTGACACCCTATGGTGATGTAAACTTCAGCCTATGATGAAATCAGTCAATACAATATTTGTATAGGTCTATTTGATCCACACAAATGATTACATCAAAGTCTGACATGTCAAGGATTTATAGGTTCCATTATAATAAAAAGCCTCTTATCTTATGGGAATAATTCAAGAAGTGGTGAACACTCTCTAAACGGATACTTAAGGGAAAATCTAACATCATACCACCCTGATAGTACTCAATGTCGAGTCCCAAACTCATAGTGAATATCTCCGATATAAATGAATGAGGCATGCCTATATCCAATTATGTAGACACTAAAGTTAAGGTAACTTGAACGGTACCTCGTACAGTAGATATTCTGGTTCTCTTATCTTGGTTCATTGGCAAGACTACATATATATGTCTGGATCCGCGGCCTTGAGTCAATTTCTTTCATTCTTGAGATTTCCTGCTCTAGTGACGCTATAAATAAAAAGTCTGGCTACCACTAGCTTAATTTCTACATCAGCCTGATCGATTGGTGGTAATCTAGCTACCTGAATTTCATGATCCCGTTGATCCCACTCTTGAAAAAGTATTAGGCACAGATTGTTGCTCACTGGGAAATGGAGGAAATGTCTTATAGAAATGCTATATGTGACTCATCCCACAAAAAACTCTACACTCAATTAGTTATTGTGAACACTGATTTCTAATATTCCCCAGTATTCCACACTGGTGACAGATAAGAGTGATATACATAAGAGGATTAACAACAATTCTATAGGTGAAAGATACCTCAAAGGGTCACTTTCACTTAGAAGAAACCCCATAGGAATACCTAGGTACCGAACAACCCTGGATCACACCATTATCTTCTTTTAGATTATTAAATGATTTAAGGGAATGATTAATGATTTCATACATGGTTTTTAACAAAAATATGTTGACCTATAATAAGATGGTTTATTAAATCCTGTCCTTGAATCACACTGTAGTCATCAGGTCGTCAACAACTACAGATCGATAAAAGATACAAAGATTAGGAAAATGGTAAGAATAATCTATAACTAACATGGTTCTATGTTATATGTTCATATATTTTCTATATTGGGAATCCCTTAGAGTCCATAGAAATAAATATTCATAGAAGATAGTATAAGAGTCATCCAAAACAACCACTCTATGCTGATCTCACTAGGTCATGACATCCCACCACCTCGTAGCTATGTATAGAAGTATATAAACTGCTAGCATGAGCCTTCACTCTTGAGGCCTCTCTTGGATCCCAAAATAGACAATATTACATTTTTATAAGTCTCTATAGAAAGTGTTCCACCATCCCTTAAGAAAGTGGGAGGTGGCAGGTGCTGAAGAATCACAAGTAAAATCATCCATACTCAGGTCATGTGGCACTATACCTAGCATATTCGGAAACATATGCAGGAAAACATCTCAAAACTGGACATTACCACCGAGATAAAGAACATGAATTGGATCCATAGGTGTCTCACCAAGAGGAATTTCCAACCACTCATGGAACATCACCTTAGGAAGATGATCATCCCCAACATCAGGTCTTGTGGCTAAGGGATATCGTGGTGTCATAATGCTATAAAACCAAAAAAAACATCTCATAAAAGATTCAAGAAATTTAGAATATTTCATTCAAGATAAAAGGATAGGTACTACATAATTCATATTATAATGAACATAACTCTCTACCTACTTTAAAGGACACATCTAGATGATAAAACATACCATAACAATTTATAATAACAAAGAAAACCATCTACCCTCCACAAAGGTCCGTTTTATGTCACAATTATTTACTATGAATATGAAAGATGGATATTCTCAAGTTATATGTCATTTACCATTTTATATTTTCCATTTTTCATTCCATACGAGACAATGCACCTTATAAAATAGAAATTGGAATTCACTCGGATGTAATTTCTCTTTAGAATGGTTGAGCATGATGGAATTCCTTTTTCTCATCCATATGGGTCCATACACATTAGGAATCCAAATGTGGAACCCACTAACCTCCCACCATAATTTGATAAAAAAACTATTAATTTTTTTATCACAACAATATATAACTAGGAACATTGACTTTCAAATATGAAATGATATCTAAAAATTAAATGTGACATTGAAAAAATTCATGGCCTATGCATATTGTGCCTATCATGATGCATGGTTAAATAAGGAGCCCTCATTTCCTCAGGTGATAATAAATAAATTACAATTTGAATTAAATAATTATCAATATCATTATAAGAAATGTGAATCACCTAATGGAAAAATGATATGAACAGTAATAGTCCAAAACATAACAATAATGATAATTCAAGAAACAAGACCTTTACATCGTACAAGGGTTCATGACACCCAAGCATGTCATCTGACTAAGTCCCAAGAATTTCGCAATATCCATTATATTGTTTTAAAATAGTTGAGCAATAAAATATGTTCTTTGATACCAAATTATGATGTTCTTGACATCAATTCCACTCATCTCATTCCCCCAGACTGGTTGGTTAGACGACCTCAAGAAAGTCTCCCCATACTCTGTTACATGCTGACAAGAAGTAATGGTGTATAGGTAATAAGGTGGGGAGAGTATGACCTCCTATTAGATTAGATCATGAGATAAAACATATATTAGACTATAGAGGAATAATAATACATCTGACTGGAACAATAAATAGTAGATGAATAACAGTTAATAGAATTAACAAGGATATGATGAAATATACAACCAAATACCTAATAAAATTACCAAAAATTCTTCAATGGAAGTGTTTAATACAATTATTCATAGAATAATGAAAATATAAAAAATAAAATATAGATACAAGAATTCTTTACAATAGTAAAACGGAATAGAAGGGAAAAAACTCCATGAGCATCTCGAGCCAATGCCTGATAATCTTCTCATACCCTCAAGCTATGAATACATGTCAAAAACATGTAGAAGAGACTTTACCCTTACCAATACCTACAATAACATATTCTTCTCTGGTGCCAAGGGATTCCCACATAGGGTGTGTGACAAAAATCTCAGTACTCTACCACCAATGGTGTCTACGTGTAATTCGTGTATGTGTTCATATATACACAATGTGCAGGTATATACAAGAATGTAAATACATAATGAAAATATAAATATCCTCCCTCTCAGGTTCTTAAGGGACACCTAGAGGGTCTACCTACTTCATATCATGGATGGTATATCTGATCATGGAACTATATATATATAGTTTATATATATATATATATATATATATATATTTACTGGAGTAGACAAAGACGTAACATGCAGACATCCAACTCTAGTCCACATGATGATAAGCTCTAATAAATGGGTAGTATTCCCTACATCCTGATAGAGTGAGGGATGTCAAGCCTAACACTCTAGATGGAGAGTATGCATTCCATAGAATCACTATAGATGGAACATGGTTCTCAAAATATCATCTCTTATAATGAATAATTATTGACAGTCAATATTCCTTACACTGATTAAAGGGTATCATGGGTATTAATGCCCCACTGTGTCCCTTACCATCACTACCAGCCTTTATAAAGTCATATAATATTTATAACTACCATGGGGAATTACCACAAATCCATAATCAATTATATATAGCCCATTATATAAGCATGTTAAAATTTAATGAGATGACCAATTTTTATTACCTCTTATGTCATGTCATCAAGCCTTTCAAAAAAACCAAGGCACGATCAAGTATATAACATGACACATGATGAAAAACATTTTTTTTTGTTCCTTTAACCTTGTTCAATTCCATTTAAAACATTACATTTAACTATAGGAATTATATAATTCATAATATCATGCATGGTCTGACTCTCCTAATGGATCATTTCATTTTGAATTCCTTTGAACCGTTTAATTAAAAGCATTCCATTTGGTGTGAGACATCCTATACAAGGTCATCACACACAATTTTACTAGACAAGGAAAATTTATTTAATTGGGTATAATTTCCTTGTAATGGATCATATTAAATACATTTAAATGAAGCTACCATCATAAACTATATATTTATACAAACCCATATTCTATAGTTAAATGATTAAATTAAAATTAATGAATAAACAGTTCAATGGTTAAAGGGTAAAAGAGGAAGCCATGGGAAACAACTAAAAAGACACCTTTGTAAATTCCATGTCTAATAATGAAAAACACCAATGGGGTGTCTTTGAGATTAATTTAACACACATGAAATATGGTCGATTTCATTAAAAAGTCATGCCAGAAGCCAAATTAGTATTGATGAATTTTTATCCATTTCTCCAAAATGACCAATTTCTAGGTGTAACACCTAAATGTGTCCTTTTAGGGTATGATTGATGTCTAAACCCCTAAACAAACACCAATTAACCTTTTTCAGGATTCTAGTTAAATCTAGACATGTATTAACCAACACTAATGTGGTGAACAACAAATGATGGAACATGGAACAACAAAATAAATATTAAATGAAAAAAATATAAAAATGAAAACTATATAACCACCTACCTTGGGTATGTAGATGATTTCTCACTCAACATCGAACTTGAAGTTTTATTATGATGAACAATATTATAGTTTCAATACAATGTATTAAAAAAGGTTGAATTACCCTATATCTATATAGCACAATATATGGATTGATTAAACAACGAAAGAGTGGTTCTTGAGGTGTTCTAAAACATGGAAAATGTAATTATTTTCACAAGTTTAAATATGGATACTGAATGAGGGAGTATTATGAGGTTAAATATTGAGGAGTTTTTGAGATCAATGTGGAGAAAATCCCACCGGTTTGGCCGCAGGAAAATAATTGAAGAGAAAAAAGATCATTTGAAAAAAGTGGGGAAATTGTAATTTAACCCCAAACATTGGGGCCATGTGGTTAAGGCACACACTTTTCAAACATTGTGCAAACCATGTCGTAAGGATCTGGCCCAAATCTATATCAGGTTTCATGATTGTCCGCCAAGGCCCACAAGGTTTCAGAAAAATGGTCTTAACTTGTAGGTGCTTTTTTCTGTAGCTGCAAGGGCATCCTAACTAGGTCACATTGTATATAAAAATTGCGTGAACCTGTCCCATGGCCCATTTTCAAAAACTCTTGGCTCTGAACTAGCCTTAGATGCATCTATGACCCCAGTGACTTGATTGAGACTAAAAAATGGGGCCATTTGAGGTATTAAAAAAACAAGTAACAATCCATAACCTCTTTAAAATGGTTGGAAAATATATTCACCATGTTCTAAACATCGTTTTTGTGCATGAGGTCTAAATAGAATTCAATGGATTTTAACCATTTCTTAGAATTAGAACTCCCAATATACTCAATTTAGGATGAAGGTTCATCACCTATTTATATTTTATCATTGAATTTTTTTCATGAAAAATCCATATCATTTGGGATCCAAGAAAATATTACAAAACCATATTGGTTCTTATATATCTTGAGTAAATTATTTTACCAAAAATCATTGTAGAACCATGTATACTTCTATCTCATCAACATTTCCTTTTTATAGGTCTTAAATTTACCTTGTTTAATATTAATCCCACTACCTAAATGATCGATATATTATTTATCATGTAATATAGAAACTTATACAAAAAAAACTACTACAGAAAAGTTTTATTAAATTTATATCCCTTGGGTTCATTTTGATAACAAAAAAAAAAGAATTGTTCTGAATTAGGGTCAAGTAAATCGGAATCAAAATTATTTTCATATTATTCATAACACAAAACCCTTGTAAAAATTGTTGTCTTTACCAATAAACTTGTCATATATTGTCTACATAAGGAATGTTTAAGGAACATGGTTTAGTAATATAATAATAGCTTTCAGAGAATAACCCCTAAATATAATAGGAGGGTTTCATTCAATCATCACCCATAGAACCTTTTCTACCATGGTCTAATTATACCTCTCATATACACCATTCCATTCTAGTGTTCCATGATATATTCATTTTTAAATAAATATATATTCGCTTCTATGTTAAATGAACTTATATCTCAAATATTCACCACCATGATCTGATAAAAAGATCTTAATACTCTTTCCCAAATAATTATATACTTCATTCAGAAACTCATTTAACCATTAATAATATTTATTTCATGGTTTCAATAGAAGTCATTATCATAATGATTAAAAGTAAATAAACCTTAAAAACAATTTTATTATCTTATAATTTGTTCATGTACATCATAATATATTATCTAACATTCCGACACCCATTTGACATTTTCTACTAAAATATTCATTTATATTTTTCCTAATAAACAATATTGAAAATTCTCGAATGATTATTGAACAAATGATTCCAATAATCCATTTATGGAATTCGTGTATCCTTTTATTAATTATAAGTACAAGTAGATAATTATAATGGTATGTTGGATTATAACCAACAATTATCTTCTTATTTAAGATGTTATAAAGATGATTATATATAACAATAATTTATAAAAACTATTATATTTCTTATTCAATGTTAAATTTCATTCCTATATATGTAACACCAATTTTATTAATAGTAATTAAAATAACTTATTATTAAAAGAAGATACATAAATAAAATTCTTGTTTATGGAGAGATCATAATAATAGTTTCCAATTCTAAGAGCAATCCAATTTTTAAATTCGGTTTCTAAAGTGAATACTTCTAAATAAATAACTCTTGATCCATTACCAACATAAATATATAAATTACTTTTATTAGTTCATTTTTATCATTGACTATTTTATCAGAAAAATTGTGTGATTCACACATGGTATCAAATACCAATGAGTCAATGTTTTTAGAGTTGATATCTATATAACATAAACTAAAATTATCTGAATTAATATCCTTGAGGACACTACTCAATCCTAAACATAAATCAATAACTAATTTATATTCCATACCTATAAATTATCTAAATATGATTATAGTATAGATTAACATAATCTTAAATAAAGATGTATCAACGGGTGAGTATATTGTTTTATATATTTTAATCAGGTAATTATAATTTATTTTCTCTAATTAAAATTGATGACCCCTTATATCATATCTATTATATGAGAAAAGATCTATAATTAATTAAGAAATGAGTCTACTTAATCATTTACCACACCACTTATCTATTTAGGTACGAAATCATCTTCATCATAATTATTATTATTCTTGGATAATTATAAAGTATAATATTTTCTAGAATCCATCTCATGGAAAAACATTACCCTAGTCTTATAGTATCCTTCCTTAGTGGTTTCCAACTAGTTGTTACCCAATGAAAACAAAAATAAAACAACATAAAAAGGAAAATTTAGGGGCATAATAAATTATTATAACCTAAAAAAGGATTATTAATTATCAACCATTACTTTCATTACATATAATAGATAATCTATAGATACCATAATTTGGAGAAACCTATCTAGTTGGGTGGTAGAAGTCCTGAAAAGTTCTTTATTAGAACAATTCCCACTCTTTGTAATTGATGTATTTTTCATTAAAATTATCACCAATTAAATATGAATCGTAAGAATATTAAATTAATTAATGTTCTATCATATTTAATATTTTTCTTATAATGTTTTATTATATTTTAAATTAATTCTTATGGTGATTTAGTTTTGGAATCCCCAATCAATCCACCCAATTAATTTGTTCATAACACATTAATGTGTAATTCTTAACACAACCAAGATTATTTTTTTATTAAACCAAAAAATTAACCCTGAATATTCATACATATATGAATTTATCTCATTCATATGTTATATGAAAGCTTTTTTTGAATGAATTGAGTTATATGAAATTGATAATACCCACATGAGTAAGCCCAGAGCCACAGGTAACAAACATCAACATTTATTGGACTAGGACTAAGCCTCCAGTTTTGTGTAAAGTCTTACCCTAAGTCTCTTTACTAATTGAATATTTACTCAAGAGAAAATTCAATTCAAAATATATATAACACCATATATTCACATACTATATTATTAATATATTCTCAATCTGATAACTCTGAATAAAACATTAAGGGAAAGGTTGATAAAAAATTAAATATTATGGGGTCAGACATACAATGAAAATAAATTCACCATTTCATTGAACCAATTTATCATAAAAATTAAAGAATACAAAATATTACTATTTCTTACACAATTAACTAATCATGAAGATAATCTAATTCTAATAAATAAATTAATATTTAATCTATCAATAAAAATATATTAAAATTCATTAATTTTTATTTATATTCAAATTATTCATTGAAAAATTATTTCTTTATTTATGAAAACATCGAATTTATATCAAATATATATATTAAAAAAAATATTATAAAAAATAAAATTGTTATAATTTTCTGTAAATTTAATATTTGATGGATGATATTTAGTTGAGTCAGACCCACATAGTAATCATATTTTATGATAAAATATTTAATCATAAAGTAAATTTCATATAATTTTTTATAATTAGATATATTATACAATGAAAATCATATTTAATGATATATAAGGTATGATAAACATATTAAGATACTTTAGATTCATGTAAACTATAAAATATTAAACATTATGACATATTATATCATATTCTATGATACATAATAAACATTATGGATTATGATTTATGTAAATTTATTATATAAATAATCCATACACTATGATTGATCAAAAATAAACAAATAAAATATATAATGTATTTCAATAAAACACAATCTAAATTATGATATAAATTCATTAAAAAAGTAGTTAGTAGAGTAAGAATATTCTATGATGAAGAAGTATTTCTTACCACTAATGGATGTGGGAACACTTTCCCTCATATGAACACGTCTAATATTAAATCCATGGGATCATACCAATTATCTCTACTACCCCAAATATGTGAGCTATGTAACTATTTGAATCGATAGAGAACCTATCGGTGGAGAGCATCAATTTATCACCACTCAAGAATGGTGGTTCCCATGAATCTAGTAACTCTACAACCATTTAATTTATACCACATATGGTTTTTTAAGGTTAATATGGTAACTATACATAGTGGAAACAACCCATAAAGTTTCAAATTCAATCTTTATGAATCAATCATGCATATATAAATGAGGAAAAATGTTCCTAAAATATGATAATAGAAGCCTCCATCTTTCTTCTTGGAGTTCAAATGTCACAAAACCATCCATCAAAAGGTACTCTTACATGTTTGAAAATTGAAAAAGGGAGATAATTGTCCTTAAATACTACCTTGAATAGGCTATTGTTCGTTGATTTTTATTGATGGTATATAAATAACATAAATGGGGGGAATTTTCCAATATAGAAATTTATGTTGTAATATATAGGATGAGAATCCACCAACCAACAACATGTAAATGCAAAGTTGAAATCCCAATAAATGATGTAATTGCATGGAACTAAAACAACTAATGAACTAAAAATACCAAAAGTAACATCTTAACGGTGAAAAAAAATCTCTAAAATCCCTAGAACAACACCTCAAGATATTAAAGGATGGATCGATCACTAACTAGCTCCCAAAAGTAAAAAACCAGTTTATATACACATAGGGTGAGAATAAAACATATACATAGTAATATTTTCTAGAATCCTCCCAAAAAAGGATTTGAATTAAGAATAATATATCCTAGTATATATTAAATGAAACAATATCATTATGTAAATAGGTAACGTTATATTTACCATACTCACCATGGCTCACTCACCGAGTAATGGAATGAGGTAAAAAATTTTATATCAATATCATATATATATATATAATTAAGAGAATACTATTCCATTTCCTCTATAATTTATATCTCATATTCCCTAATTCAATATATCATGTTCTCACACCTTCCATAATCAATTTTATCCATGATTTATGTTGATAATTTACAATCCCTACCATAGTCTTATATAGGTCCAAAAATTACATGTAGGCAAGAATCTATATATCAATTTTATTAACCAATACAGAACTGAATACATATTTCTCAAATGTAAACATGTATTAGTCCAAAATCGAACATAAGTAATGTAAATTTGTTATACCTAAATCCATCACAGCCCATTAATGTATACCAATAGAGATATGAAACCACCACGTTCAGACACTAGTTTGTGTTATACCTTAATCGATTACATCTCACCCATAATTCTATTGTGAAAATTAGATCCCCCAAATATGATATAGACACTCACCCTATACTATAGGAAATTTTCTCATGGATATGATTGTTTATAACTATGTCCAAATTGTGAGTGAGGGAGAAAGGATTCGTCAACCATACATTCCAACACTATACTATATTTTGGAGAAATGAACTCCAAAACATTTTCATGTTAGTTTTCATAATGTCATGGGTGGTAATAGTTATGAAATGTGAATATTATTGCCTTTTTTCCATGATTAATCATTTAATATTATAAACAAACTATCATTGACACTATATTTATTTTACATATTCTCAAGTATGTCATCATTATATGATAGAACCGTGAATAATACCCATTAATTTACCAATACATCTACCATTTCACAATTATCTAGGTGCTCTGGAACTTTATCTAAAGCAACCAAAACCAATAGGCACATATTATTCATAGATTCAATTTATTACTAGTAGTTGGAAAGAAATCATTTAATATAAAATCAAGGGTTCATTTTAATATATGAAATAATAATAAATGTTGATTAGAAATCACTACCTTGAACACATCCTGATCTTCCTAATTCCATTCCTACACCATATCATATAGCATAATCCCTCCATCTATCATCTATATTGACCTACAAAACCTCACCAAACCTCTATCCTTTTTTTCAATATACTTACTAACTATATTATGTTTACAAAAACATTAGTGATATAATAATCCTAGAGTATTCATGAATATTAAATATATTTTTCGAAAACAATTGAGGCAACTCAGGCCTTGGAATCTAGTAAATCAATCCTCCGATAAACATGATCAAAATGACTATCCTAAAAAAATTGGTATTTAGAACAAAATATATAATAATTAACATATATAAAAAACCATTTTATTAATCATAGGAATTCCACATCAAGAACATTATATGTAGTAGTTAACAAAAACTAGAAATCAAAATCAACTATTCTAATGAATTATTTCATCAGTGATAACATTATCATTAAAATAGTAATTAAAGTATAAAACTCTTTTATTAACCCCTTAAAACATCAAAATTTATGTTATTTAACCATTTGAATAATTTAGACCATTAAAATTAGTAATAAAAATAAATTCCTAAAATATAGTATACTATATAATAATTAAAAATTTTAACCATATACTATAACACAAAACTCATGCGAACATGAAATCCAAAAAATACTATTCCTTTTAGCTAAAATAATAAATGAATTATCACATGTGGTAATATTTTTCTTTCCTGTTATTCCGAGAAAGAAAAATTAAAATCACTAATATTTATAGGACTTCTAGTCTATCAATATTATGTAATTATATAATGATGAAACATTATCTTTCTTATCATTGATTTTATTTATTATAAAATTCATTACATTCACATTGTTTAAAATTATTAACAAAAATATTAATAATATAACTCAAAATTTGATTTCCCAAAATTGAAACATGAATAATATTGTCTTTGTAAGATTATATTTTTCTCCCTTAATAAATTTCTAGATTATCTAATAATCACTCTTAATAATGTTTCCATATAATTATCTTATTATGGTTAATACTATTAATTTATACAAATGAATATAAAAAATATTCAGAAAGACATTTCACAATAAGTATGTGATAAAGCCAATCCCCAACCTCATGCAAGCTTTAGGGTTTTTCTATACCAAAAATAGTTTATTTCAATGAGTCGAGAAACACGTATGATGAACTAACATTGTTATATATGCATTCAAAGTCCCCGATTGTGAATTTTTTTCATAATGAATAATTGAGAGAAATATTAAAGATAAAATTAGTGGCATGAAATATTTTTTTATATAAAAAGATACAATTTCACCTATCTCCAGAAAACTCACAAGGAAAATCCTCTTTTCAACCATATTAATTTTGTTTAGATTGAATCCATTTTAATTTCTTATGAATGAATCCTTTAAAGATACCATTATCCTATAATTATATGATCAAAGATTTATTTATTGATTCCTGTTATTAATATAATGATTTAATCTCTTATTACAATATTTTTTTATAAAAAGGTAATTTCCCATCATTATATAATTTATAGGATGTTTTTACATATATTGGGTGACCAATCCTAAGGATTGACCATGTCAAGAAACCCCATGGATCGATCACAAGAAGTATATAGTCATCCACATGAAAAAATGATTGACCACATAAAGGGATCATTCATACAAAGCGAACAAGCATACAAAAGGATGATCAACCATATGACCGACAAAGAAACAATGAGAAAGACCCAAGTGACTATGAAGGGATCAACATCATGAAATAAGTCTCAATGAATCTACCCAAAAAGTGACCCAATGAACAATGTTATACTGCATGGAAATTCAACCTTTCATGCTAACAAACATTGAGTGTATTTTCATTAAATATTTCATATGAAAGAAAAGATAAATTGAAATGTAAAATGTTTTTTAGAACCATATCAAAACTTCTATTCCTCTGAAAATTAACATAAGTTATTTAAAAATTTGATATATTAAATAAAATTCGCCTCAATTTATTATGATTCATTAGAATTTAAAACCAAACCCCTATGAAGATAAATTCTTCTGAATAACTAGAAAATAAGATATCACTCGGGGATCTATCTACAAAATGAACACAACAAAACCATTAGTGGAAAATGAACATATACACACAAAATTAATATATTTATAAGTTTTTTATGAAATATTATTCTATGTTCTCTTTTTTAAAATATATTTCCACCAGAGGACACATATCAAAGTAATAACACCCCAATGAAAAACCTTCAATGAATGATCATGAATCTCAAAAGGATGATCATTTAATTTCACACCATCATTATTATCTAACTCACTCTAATTAGTGATATAGGAATATTCATGAATATATAAAAAAAATATGATACATGGAATATTTCTTGAATCAATATCATCTACGGGGGTACCTCTAACTAATAAACCACAACTCTAACACATTATAACACCATGAATAATATAATGAATCTATGATAAATGATACTATAAAGACTAAGTAATTAATTCCCTTTTGAGGATATACCCTGAAAATTATGCTTTATACAATTTAAAACTCAATAATAATCCACATATGATTAGAATAAGACTTATAATGATCCTATACTATGTTTATTTTCCCAAAGATCTCATGAACCTTCCCTTTTATTCTATTCACCACTCGGTGATCCTAGAATTATCGATCCTAAGAACACTGTCTAAATTAATTGATAATATAATGGATGGATATACAGTTCATTAAATGGAGTCATTCCAATTTTTAAGTGATAGATATTATTATAAGATATCTCCAAAAAGAGACATTGTTTCTCCCTTGATACTATAAAATCCAAAATGCAATCACACAACATGTATTCAACAATATAGACCGTATTGTTTTCCTTTGACCATCCATATATAGATGAAAAAGAATGTTAAAGAATAAATAGGATACAAAATCTTTAGGGATTCCTCTTTAATCTATGGAGGTGAACTAGGGATTATGATCATAGATGATCATTTCCATAACCCCAGGAAGTCTCACCCCTCCTCCATGAACATCCTCACTGAGACCTGTTGTAATCTCTACTACTTAGTCATGATGAAGTGAGATGAAATTCACAAGTACCACAGTAACACTTGTATATTACCATAAAAACTCGAACTTCATATAAATAGGTTATAAAGTCCATTAGGATGCCATCCCACTTCCATTGGAGAATATTTAGTGATGAAAGCATCCCACTAGATACATTATTTATATACCTCTATATCTAGAAGAGTAAAAAATAGAAAATAAAATGTAACAAAATTAATATTTCTAGACTACCAAAATTAGTCTCTAAAATAAAATATATACTCTTCAAATCTGGATGTATCATTATGGGAGAAAATTGATGTTCTCATAGAACAACTTCATTAAAAAACCGAAGAGACAATAATATTCCCTTGAAATAACTTGTGATATTATTTATCCCTTGACCACCCCTCAAGAGCATTTCCATGAAAAAGTGATCATAACAAACCTACAAATATGAATCCCCCCGGTGGGATTCTTCTAACTATTCCTCCAAGGTGAATTTACTTTTTTCTAATAAATTCATCTCTATTATCAACTACTCCCATGTCATTGAGAAATTATACCAACTATAATTAAACTTTATATCATTCTATGGAGTCACATACAACACCCCAAAATTAATTCATTCTAAAGGATTCAACCATAAAAATACATATAATATTTTTAATGGAATTAGTGATGTTTTATTCCTATAATAAATCCATCCACCATTTCTAATTAAAATTAAAATCATATTGGGAGAGGAAACACCTCAAACAAATGTGATCCATGATGATCAAAAAATGTAAAATAGTAACATAGTTACACCACAAATTTATGGTGAACATTACAATATAAAGAACGAGATCATGTGTTTAATATTAATATTCATGAAGTCATAACTAATAAGATCTATAACAAATAGTTTTTATCTTCATCATCATCACAAAACCCAATCCAAGATGCGAAGGGTCTCATTAAATAGAGAATTAAATGCCCACTTCTAGTAACCAAATTATCATATCATTGAATATTTTATACTTAAAATACTCAAACATAGCTTGGAATAGTTCAATCAATAATAATTACTAATCCTTTATGGTAAAAAACATCATAAGAGTCACTAGTTAGGAGAGTTTGGTCGAAATCCTCCTATAGTAACCAAAAAGAGAAAGAAAACATTATAACTCTTTAGAATTATTGGCGGTTACACAAGATAGCCACATCTCAGTCTTTGAAGGACCTAATACTACTATATATTTACATATCATTGGAATAAGAAATTGACCATGTGGTCTTAGAACTCACTCATTGATAGTTTCCCAATCAACTAATGAAGCCAACGAATAAAAAACATTGCTAACTGATAATCTATGTAATGCTACTCCAACCCAAAGAATATAAAGATTTCATCTATGAATACCACCAGAAACTGGTCTAGAAACTCATCGAACACTACATATTTCATTCCCATGAACATAGATATAGTTTTTGTATCTCTATACATAATCAAATATGATAAACCATTTCTTTTATATGTTTTATTTTATGATCTATTTAATTAATATACTTATCATAAAATCCTAAAATATCAAGAGGCCATGTGTCTTTGGGTAATTATATACATATCAGAATATCATGAATCATGGGTGAAAAAACATATTTTCCAAAATTTATAACATTTCATATATTCAATTGATCGACTAATGCTGAATTAGATAACCAGGGACATACATAAGAAATGGGTGTGCAAAAAATCATAGTAAGGGAATTATATAATTGTAGTATAACGTAAATAAGTAAATGAGAGTCAATGGGCACAACACAATGACATGGAAATGTGATAATCATAAATATGAACACTAATGCATTATAAAAGATGATGACATCATGGCATATTAGGATCGTGGAAAGGGAAAAATAAATCACATTAAATGAGTAAGTCAAGGCTAACCACTAAGACATAATTAAATAGTGTAATTAGGATAACAATATTTTCTTCTATGCATGGTATCACATGATATAATAACAAAAACCAATGCATTGGAGGGATATATAATTCCACGAACTCCCATCATATTCATATTATTCAAATGATTTTTTGTAAAAAATATATCCTAAAATATAATAATGTATTTTTTCACATTTAATCCATTAATTAAAGAATTACATTTACATACATGGATGTCCCATATTACTGAAGGACTGGTATATATAGCCTAACTGACATTAGTGAAAATGGAGATGGGTATTCCCAACATAACTTTTTGGCATGGAAATTCATAGGATAATTTTGGTAGCATATAAGGTGTACATAAAAGTTTATGTAAAGTGTTTAATGGGAGTGAATGGTGGCATATCATTACTTGGTAATCTTATTATAAGTAAATTGATATGTTAAAACACATTTCAACATAAAAAATTTTAAATAAAGAGTCATCGTATAATGAAATTACATGATCAAAAAGAAAGTGGAGAAAATATATTACCTTGAAGGGGTGTTTCTATGTTCATTGGAATATCTTTTTTATTGATTGGGAACAACTTGGGATTTCTTTAGGTAGGGACATGTTGAAAAATAATTATACTAAACAGGGTATAAGTTATAAAATGGGAGAGTTTTGGTGGGTATTCATAGAAATAGAGATGGAATTTTTTTTTATTATTTTTAAACATAGATTTCTTACTATAAGGAACACCCTAATATTTTATGGTATGTATTTCCTTAAATAAATCTTTTATATCTTACATTCAACACAACACTGATTTTAAACGAACCATAATAAATTATTAAACATTATTAATTTTTCATGCCCATTATAAATTATCAGTTAAATTGGTGGGAATGAATAATATTAAGAAAATTATTTACTTGATATATTATATATTCAATCAATTTTTTTTTGACATTATCTGAAATATTTTATATGAATAAGATAATAAGGAATCTAATTTTACCTATAAAAAGTAGATATTTTTCTAAATAAAGTACTACTACCTATTAATGACATGCTTGTTTTAAATATAATTTATGATACATTTATAATTTATATATGCAAAACTAAAATTCCAATAGAAATTAACATTTTAAAAATTATCTTAGGTTGATTTTTTGTATTTCTCTGAGAATATTTATTTTCCACTAAATAGTGAAAAATACTGATTTTTATTAAACTATCAATTTCACAATATTAAAATTAAATTTATGATTTGAATTTTTAATCAATATAAGTTAAAATCCATTTAGATAAAAATAATAATATTTTATTCATTATTATACCTTATTTTGGTATAAGTAAATTTTTGGGCATAATAATACATTTTTAGAAAAAATATTTTGAGTTGTATTTGATCAGTTTAATTTTAAATTAAATTATGACACTTATGGGTCATTGTTTTTTAAAAATTTGATTAAATATTTTGAATTATGATGTTTAAATTTACAAAATTGTCCCTATTTATTTATGTTAAATATGTATAACAACTTTAATATTTTTTTATTACAATAGTTAATGTTATATAAAAAATTTTAGTGTAAAAATAATATGATAAGGATAAAAAAATTACACTAAAACATTCAAAAAATTTATTTTATCAGTTATATATAAATTTTAAGAACCAAGTTTTGAATTTCATTTATTTAATGGATAATTCACCTGAAGAATGATGTTTAGATTTTTTAAATTAAGGAGGATCACAAAATTTCACTATCTATGTTTTAAACATAATTTATTCTATACAAGGGTAAAAATTTATGTTTTGAAGGAATATAAGTTACTATTTTGAAAAAAAAAACAAATAATTATTATATGAATTTATTTATGGTTTTTTAGAACCAATTGGATGAGGTTATGGTATTTATAATATTTTATTTAATGAAAAGAAAAATATGTCACATTTATATTTTTAAAACTATATATATATTTTTAATATTATCTTATTATGAAAATATATTAGAAATTAGATATTTTGTTCAGATATAAAATAATTATCTACATTATGTATTTTTTATATTTTTAATGGATAAATAATATCTTTAAATAATTATAAAATGATGATTAAATAGTGATTTTATTAATAAAACACTCAAATATATGATATTAAAATATAAAATAAATATAATTTTAGGTAATGATGCTGCTCGATGAATTTTATATATATCTATTACATATTACGGGTGAATTAAATATTTTTTTGAATAATTATTATTTTATTGAAATCCTTAAGGGCAATTTAATTAATAGTGTCAAAATTGACACTAAAATAGTTTATGAAAATAATATATTATTAATTTTTTTTAAAATTCAAAAATATCACTAAAAATAAAATGTTATTGTTATGTGGTTTAAAATTTCATTAATTGGATATTTTTGGTCCAATTTATGTTTTATATGAAAAAAATTACCACAATTTAATATCAAATAAATTATTACCATAATTATAATTAAAATAGGTTAACTAAAGTAAATCAAAATGATTGTGTTTAGAATAAAACCAAAACACGTCCAATTTTATTTTTATGATTATATTAAAACCATATATCATCATATTTTATAACCCATATAAATTTGGTTGTATTTGGATATAAAATAAATTTATTATGATTTAATATTTTGAGGATTTTTAATTGTGCTCCTCACCACAATTATAAAATGGAACGCGTTCCTTCATTTAATTTCACCAACATGAGAACTCTATCTCAACCCAAATCCAAATATTTTTCTTACCAAAATAAATAGATAATTTTTTATGGATTTGGCCTTTCCGAAAGACCAGCCCTATATCCCATAAGAAGAGATTACCAGATGTCTTTTTTACAATTGGTGATCATTTTTATCAACTTGTTCAAGTTTGTTTCTTATTTAACTTTCACTTAATTATAATTTACATTAAAAAATAGAAAATTCAATATAATATTTATATTATTATATTATTATTATTATTAAAAAACATTGTATACCATTTTTCAATCCTATGAAAAATGATAGCACCGCACATTCATACTTACAGCTTAGTGTCTCCACATTGCGATATAATTAATTTTAAATAATGAACATTAAAAAAGGTTTATAAATTTTTATATAATATTAAACTATGATATTTGTGCCAATAATGTCACGATGGATTTGTTCTATATATAACCTATTCAAGAGAACTCAGAATTTTAGGATAAAAACAGTATTGCGAAACATTGAATATAACACCTAAAATTTTGAAATGAATAAATATCATTAATTAAAGATATGTGAAGAATTATAAGGGGATAATATATGGTATAATAAATATTAATATGATTTTATTTAAAGTTAACTATATGTTTAAAACAAATATACTTGTGTTTTGGACACATACGGTGGAAATCCGACCTAAGGTAAGGGAATTCATAGTTCAATTCCCATTCATTGGATCAAACATATACTACATTAATTATTTCATTATATGATTATGGGTTAAATAAATTGTATAATCATATGTAGTATTTCCACTTGTTTTATTTGGATTTACAATCGATATATTCATCTTATTAATACTCACATCAATGATATGATATTTTTAAAGGACTCTGTTTTGAAGTTAATCTTTTACGTGTTTCTTTTTCAAAATTTAAAGTGAATGTTTTTTAATATATATATACATGAGAGGATTTTCTCAATTTCATGAAACCTTGTTTCTTATCAACATTTATAGGATCACAAGGTTATTTTCAAAGGAAAAAGTTTAATTTATAATATCTCAACATTTTAATAATAATTGATTTCTATGTTAAAAACTGTACGTTATTCAATAATTTTTTACCAATATATTTAATGTTTGTATTTCAGTATACATTATTGAATAATATAAATTATTGAGGTTTATTTATTATAATACCATCTACCATATTCTATTGAATATTTTATGATGATTTTGACTGGGGATCTATTATTTTGACCCGATTTACCAAATTTCTCAAGATGGTTGATGATTATATTTATTGAATGTGAAATGTGTTTACATTTCTTATTATACTTTAATTATAAATAATTTTATTGATTACATTTATCAAATTTCATATGAGGAATGAATTATACATAATATGTGACGAGTATGCATACTATGACCCTTTTAAAATTTGAGGTCTTATAAGAAAATCTTAACTATGTTATGGCTGAGCCAATTCCAATTTATATTGATTTAACGATCAATTCCTTGACAGAATGTTTTAGAAATCCCAAATTATGAATCAACTCTTTATTATAGTTTCTAGTAATATTTTTTGTGACTATTATTCTAGTATAATATCCATGGTTATTTTCCATTCTCATGTGATTTTTTATGGCATTATTTGATAATCTTTTTTTCTGCCATATTATGAATCAATTATTTATTAAATGGAATTTTTTTTATTTATTTACATTACCATTATAATTTATGATTATATTTGATGTTTTTCTCTATAAATTTTCCCTTACTGAACATCTGAACTCACCATGTTCTTTTTCTTTTATTTTAATAGGATACCAAGATGTATCTTACGATTGACATGCAATATTTTATAGTGATAAATAAAATATTCTAAAACTATTATCTACATTGAATTTTATATTATCTATTAAAATATATGATTGAATTAAGTATCTATTTTACAATGAATATAAGAATATTTGTCCCTTTATGGTAAGATTCAATGTACCTTATGCCATTTTATAAATATAACCCCCAATACTGGGCTAGTCGGTTCTAGGTCAATAGAATTGGTATCAAAGGTACTTTACTAGAATACATTGGATATATGTTAATGAAAATATATATTAGTGAATGGATCCCAATGATTGAATTTTTAAATAATCACAAAGATAATAAGAATATTATTTAGTGAAACGCTATACCTAAAATTTCAATTTATATTATGTGATTCGATATTTTTGAGATTATACATTATGTTTTATAATGATATGATCTCATATAGTATATTCCATTTTTTTAGAAATGGAACCTAGTATAAGGAATGAAAACTATGTTAATTCGGGTAGGTATTTTCCTCCTATGTAGAATAATGATGTTGGATTCAGGGATATAGCTAGAGTTGAAAAATTGAACTTATATATGGACAATTTCCTTGGTTATGAGAAATAAAAATTACTAAATGGATCGTCATTTTGATACAATAAATGTTTTATAACTGTTTGACCATTTTATGTTTTAGAAACATTCTTCTTTAAATGACACAAAAAATACATTTGTAGTCGAGAACTGGATAGGTTCCCTTGAAAATATATTTATCACATTGGGATGTAAAGAATGGGAGAAATTTGTCAAGGCAGTTTATCATCTCTCAGGATATGTGGAAAAATGGTGTTCATTGATTCAGAACACTAAGGAGGATGATGAAATAAAAAACATGGAATGAAATTATTTTAATGAATTTTTTTTGTAAAAATATATTTCATGTGAACTGTGAGTATATATGGAGAGACCATTCTTGAGTCTATGAAAAAGGAGGGGTTTAATGTTTCTATATTTGAAGGAAAGATTAGAAAGACATAAATTCATTCTCTAGAATATAAATATAATCTATAAAGAAATATAAGACATTTTTATGATGTGATTAAGCCAATTCATAGAAGGGAACCAGTTTTCCAATCTTTCTCATCATATATGGATATATTATCATGTTACATAAAGATAGATAATTAATTCTCCATGTATTATGACTTATAATGATATAAAGAGAAGAATGGTATGGTATTAAAAAATAAGGATAAACGGAAGGAAGAAATTAATGATTTCCCCAATGTGATAATTGTATAAGGAAACACAATGTTACATGCTGGAAGAGAATAATAATTTAATACAAGTGTGTAGAGAATGGCCCCTAGGATCATTATTACAAAGGAATGAAAGAAATATTCCAATGATTCAACTTTTGGAGATGGGAAACTATGAAAATAAATGTCCCAAGCATTATGATAATATATCTCAAGAAAATAAAATGTATCATAGTTAAGTTTTTTATAATACAATAGATGAATAAGAAAGATTTATTTTATTTTTTTCGGTTTCAAAAATTATACTCTATATTTTTTTTATGATATTCTTGTTAAATTAATTATGAGATATATAAGGATTTAATTACAATATATCTTATTTATGGAGTTTGATAAATTATTGTTTTCAATAAATTTTTAAGGTGATCGAGTTATTAATACATTTTGTATGTGAAAACAACAGATACATTGTGTTGTTCGGGGAAAATACAATGTTATGTTGATTTTGGGAATTTATTGGTCTTTGAGTTTTAATATATATATTTTGGATGAATATTAAAATTTTCTAATTATTGAATGGATTAAGGTGAAAAGTTGATATTATTGGATGAGGTTAAATGAAAATTTATTATATTGGATATCATGTCCTAAATTTTTTTTATTTTATAAAAATTTAAATACTGAAAAATGAATTGTGGGTATTATTTCTAATTAATGTTCTTCAGGAATAAAAATAATCATCAAGAACATTAATTTCATGATGTAAGGAATGATTTTTGAAATAGATCCAAATAGATCCAATGGATAATATTATGCTTATGAAAGGAAAAGAAATCAAAAAAGGGTATTTTCTAATGTTCATATCTAAATAGTAAAAGATTACCTAAAAATTAGGAAATGATCTTTGGAAAAAAAATATTTTCTATTTACTTTTATTTATGAGAAATCAATTTTCATTTAATCTATCATAGATTTATGGTTTTATGATGGTTTAATTTATAATTACCTTGTTCTCTATAACTCCACTTCAGAATATGAGGGTTGGAAATTTATTATTTTTACATAACTTCAAATCACACAAATTTTATTCTATTCAAATTCTTAATTTTATAGTGACATTCATAATTCCCTTTCACACTTTTTAAGAGAAATGATTATTAATCCTTCTTAAAATGTGGGATTTCCATAAGGGTAGTTTAAAATGGAAACTCCATGATTACTAATCACAAGTTTAAATTATGAGGATTAAATTTATTGAATGAGGATGAAATTTAACACAATTACATTTTACGGCAAGTCTCTTAATGAAAAAAATGGTGATGGATTACGTTTCATGCAACATCAAGCTTAAATAAACAACAATATACTATTAAATAATAATATTTTGACACGTGTTTTCTAAACTAGTCTTTAAATTGGAGGGAATGAATATTATTATCCACATTATGAAATTCATTTTGTATATAATTAATATAATTTTTTTGACATTCATTTACATGATTTTATAGGGAGAAGATACTATTGAATTATTATTTATGCTTTAAAAGGTATGGTTTTATATAAATGTAGTTTTATCACCTTTTAATAGAGAAATTGTTTTAAATAATGATTTTGACATTTTTATAAATTCTAATTGAAAAAAATTAAAATTTATTTATAAAAGTGTAATATAAAAATTATCATAGAGTGAATTTATTTTATTCATTTAAAATATTAATTTCTAGTGAATGATGAAAATAATGATTTTTATAAAATCAAAAAATATATTATATGAAAAGTTTATTTATTATTTTATGTTTTTCTCAGTAATGATAAATTAAAATTTTTTTATAAATAATTTGATATCATTAATCATGATATCTTATTTTGGTATAAGTAATTTTTTTGGAATATAATGTTTTAAAAAGATGTTTTACATTGTGTTGTATTGGTTTTATTGTAAAATATGTTTTCCACTTCATTGTACTGAAATTTTAGATATGAATTATATATTTGGAATCATAATGTTATAATTAATAAAGCGTCTCTTTTTATTTTTCTTCAATAAGAATATTACCTTTTGTAATTTTTTAATACAACAGTTAATGATAAATTATATAATTTAAGGTAAAAATAATATAATAAGGACTTGAAAATTTCCCTAAAACTTTAAACAATGTTATTGGATGATTTATATTTGATTTTAAAAACATATGATTTTTATGTTCATTTATTTAATGTATATTTTTCTATGTAAAAAACATTTATATCATTTAAATTAAAGGGATTCACAAAATTTCACCTTATTTTCCTTAAACATATCTTATGTGTCTCTGAGGATAATATGGTTTCTTATGAATCAATGTAAGAATCCAATTTTAAATTAATAACCTTATTTTCATTATATAAATTTATTTATGATTTTTTGGGACCATTTGGATGAGTTTATGATATTTATAATATTTTATTTAAAGAAAAGACAAATATATTCATTCATATTTTAAAAAATTTATTATTTTTAGTATGTTTTTATTTAGAATATTAATTAGAATATAGATATTATATTGAAATATATAAGATATATCTACATCATGGAAATTTATTTATAATTTTGAGTGAATAAATAATTGTTGTAAATAATTATATAACGATGTTGCAGTAATTATTTTATTATTTAACCAATACAATAAATGATACTAAAAAAATTAAAATAAATATAATTTGATTTAATTAATAATATACATGAATTTTATGGATTTTTATGACATATTAAGGGTATATTAAATTTTTTGGTTAGAATTCAGCATGTTTCCTTGATTTCCGTGGCCAAATTAATGAATGATGTCCAAATTGACACTAATGATATTTTATCAAAATAATATATAATTAAATTATCTAAAAATGATAAAAAATTTCTAAAAATAATAATTGACTACTGTTTTGATTTTTTTAAATTGCTGATTATTTTCAATTGAAGTAATATATGTATGAAATTACCACTGTTTAATATTAAGGAAATTTTTTCCATTATTATAATTAAAATAGTTTTAATAAGGTCAATCAAAAAGAAAACATTTAAAATAATACAAGAACATGCCAAAACATTTTTAGATAATGATGTGACAACCTTATATCATCTTATATTTTAATTCAGAGTCATTTTATAGAATTTGGATAGAAAATGATTTTGTTTTAATTAAATATTTTGATGATTTCAAAGGGTTCCCCTCACATCATTTATAAAAGGGAACTCAATCCTTTATTTTATTTCTCAACAATGTGCCATCTACCTCAACCACAATATGACAATATATCTATCCAAAATACATATATATGTTTTTTGAGTTTTTTCATTCTAAAATACCTACCCAATATCCCTAAAAAAAATATTAAAATAAGTCTAGTGAATAAGAGGTAATCATATTTCATGACTTTTTCAATTGTGTTTCTTCTTGCACATCATGTTCATATATTTTTTCCATGATAAAATAATAAATCCAGTATCATATTTATATTTATATTTAATTTTAATTATGAAATTACCATATTATACCTTTAAAAATCCTATGTAAATTAAAATTACAATACAAGGGTACGTACGACTTACTACCTCTACTTAGCAGTGCAATTCATTTTCAATGTTCATCATTCAAAAATTGTTCAAAAAATGAATTCATTAATTAATTATTAATTCTATTACTTTAATATTATATTGTAAATGTTGGATTTATAACCAATTATAGAACCAAGACTTTTAGACAAAACAAGCATGATAATCAAGGCAATTAACACCCAAAATAGGGAAATGAATAAATAATATTAATAATATAGAGTGATAAATCTTTTTATGTGGATAATATATTATATAATAAATATTAATATGGTTCTATTAAAAGTTATTAATATATTTATAATAAATAGAAATGATTTTTTGACACATTCGGTTGAAATCATACCTAAGGTAAGGTAATTCTTATCCCATTTGTCAGGTTAAACTTTTACTCTATTTATTATATCATGCTATGATTTTGTGTGAAAAGAATATTTATTAACTTATTCTGTATTTCCATTGTTTTTTGTGGGTTTAAAACAGATCCATTAATATTAATTATGCTCATATCAATGAAATAATATATTTAAAGGGGATTCTTTTATAAATAATCTTTTAAATATATCTTAATCAAAATTTAAAAGTACTATTTTTTAATCATCTAATGGAATAATTTTTTTTCCCACTTTATTGATAAAGTAATTTTTGAAACATACTATGAAATATAACAGGTATATTTTCAAAAGATTTTTATTTTATTTTATAATTTCACACATTTTTAATAATAATTGATTTCGAAGTTAAAAGGGGAATTTTACAAAAAAAAATCATTCAACTTATTAATGTATTTGTGTCAAAATTATTTGATTAATATTATTATTTATTGAGTTTTATCTCTTATGATTACATTTAACAAATTTAATTTAATATTTTATGATTAGTTTGATAGTGGGCATACTATTTTGACACAATTTACCATATTTTTCTAGATAGTTTATGATTATGTTTTTTTAATAAGAAAAGTATTTTCATTTCATATGATAGTTTATATAAGAATTTTTACGTTGATTATGTTTCACACCCTTTATATGAGGAATGCATCAATCTTAGTATGTGATGGTAAGGGCCTAATATTGCCCCATAAGGCATTGTTTGGTCACATGAGACAAACTAGACCGAGTTTGGGATAAGAAATTCCCTATTTATTTTGACTTATTAGTTGAGGCCTTGATGGTTTGTTTCAAAAATCACACATTTTTAATAACCTCATTATGATATTATTTATTGATATTCCATGAGATTATTTAATTAGTGAAATATCCATGATGTGGTACCCCCGGTTTCTGGTATGTAACCCTTTCTTGAATCTTTTAATGGTTTTAATGTTAAGGGTGGAGAATGGGACAGTCGGGAGAACATTAAATGATGTTTTGTGGAAAATGGGAAGTCGTACGGGCGGTGGATGGGTTGTCTAAACCATGTGGCCAAACCATTTGTAGTTGGTCATGGAGGCAGTTGCATCCGTACAGGTGGCCCACAGTTTGTCTAATCGTGCGGCCAAACCGTGCAAGGAGTATCTTCCGAGGTAGCAGTTAACGCACGGTTAGGGCACGATTTCTCTAACCGTGTGAGGAAACCCTGCAGAAACATAAACAAGATCCTATAAAGGTGGATCTCATGCTTTTTTTCCTCTAAGCGCCTCGTTTTTCCTCATATGCGATCCTAACTCAAGATTTGGCTTATCCTAAGGTGAAAGAGCGTTTCCCAATTGTTCTGGAGGCGATCCAAAGGATTATCTTAGTGAATCAAAGCCGAATTCTTGAGGTATGTGATCTTTCTTCATCGTTCCTAATCATTTTCTTAGATCTACCTAAATATACTTCTCCTCCTCTCTCGGTTTCATTGATACACGCCTGTTATGGGAAGATATAAGTGTGTGATTGGAAAATATGATGATAATTGGTCGTGATCTTTCTAGGATAATAGATCTAAGTAGGGTATTTGGAGAATTGACCTGGGTTTCTTGAGCGTTCATCGACATTTGTGGTTTTTGTCCAAACCTTTGAGGTAGGAGGATTCACTCTCAAATCCTCTGGTTTGAATCAACTGGATTAGTTTCAAATTGAATTATATGAATGGAAATGATTGTGAAATGCATATAATAAATATTATTTAGTGATGATTTATTGTTTTATGTGGAATTGTGAAATCTTTGTGAACTATTGTGAAAGTAATTTGGCTTCATGAATTTAAAATGTTTATTTTAAATTATGGATTTTTTGAAATTGTAAATGGATTGATAAAAAATGGGTTTTCAATAAAAAAGCGAGTTTTATTGAAATGGATTGAGATTGAAATGATCTAGATGGAATTGGTTTTCAATAAAAGGGTAGTTTTATTGAAATATTTTGGAATTGCAATGGTTTGGAATTGAAATGGTTTTGATCGGAATGGTTTTTAATAAAAAGGTAGTTTTATTGAAATGGTTTGGAATTGAAATGTTTTGGCATTTGAATGGTTTGATGGAAATGGTTTTCAATAAAAAGATATTTTTATAGAAAGTGTGTTTTGACATGATTTATGGGCATATTTGGTGTGTGGTCATGTTCCATGTGTGAGGCTTGGTTGAAATATTACCATCAGCTCAGTTCCAAACGTTTAATGGCACAATGGTAACTATATGTATGAGGCTTGGTTGAAATATGACCTTGTGCTTGGTGCCAAAGGTGAAATGGAAAATGGGAAATAATTACCTTGTGACGACTTGGTAGAACGACAATAAACCTCTCATGAGTATGGAACTATCATAACGTAGCATGCATGGTTGATTTCATGGGTTAGTGAAATGGTTGAGTATGCTAAAAAAGATAGATTATGAAACAGTTCTAAAGCTTTTTTGGTTATTTTTATGGAAAACTATCTTGTTGGAAAGATTGGTTTCAATTTCAGTTGGATGCTTTTGGGTATGAATATTTTTTGAATCTTGTTTTTATCTTGTTAATAACTGTTTTCAGAAAAAGTTTTATATAAACTATTTTATATAAATGTTGCTAACTCTTTTATCATAGTGTCATGAGTAGAGAAGTCATTGAGGAAAACCGACTAATTTTTATACTCACCACTGCTTTAGGACATTGGTGCTTCTGTAGATGTCATATTCTGAGACATAGGTAAAGGTAGGGAATCTCATTACTAGTGGTTCATGGTGATTCTTAGTATATGTGGTGGTTCTTGGTGCATGGATCTCGGTGTAGAGTCATGGAGTGTGTCTTTGCTTGTTTTGGGTCTTTTGATTAGTCTTCCTCTTGGTACTCTGATGTTGTGTCGGTTATGTATGGGTTTTTGGAATAGTGTAGTTCTCTTTTGGTAATGCATGAGTTGGTTGTTTCATTTACATGCATCATATAGTGGTTGTTAGATATGTTTTGGTTGGTTTATTTCTCAAAAGTTAAACCATCCCCCACATGCAGTAAAACCCTTCGACATTAATTTCTATCCTTTGGCACCTTGGGTATGTCGCTTAAGGCCATGTAATGACTCGTTGTACTCTCAAGCCAATGAGAATTGGTGGGTCATTACAAATGGTATCAGCTAGTTCGGTCCTTGCCTAACAAGTAGTCATCTATGTTCCTGGTATTGGAGTTGAAATTCATTTTTGTCTATTCCTTAGGTTGAAATCTTAGACAGTAGTATGATTGTCGGAACATGAAATTTATTTCATAAAATGACGTAGCTAACCTGTTTATGCTGAAATTCAAGTTACCTGGGTGTTGGGTACATAAGTGTTTTGGATACACTTATAGAATGTTAGAAATCACATCGTCCTGAGTTTAGCCAATGAGATGAGCATAACATGCATTGTAGAGATATTACTTCCCACTATGTTTTAATATCACATTTTGAGGACTGATTTATGATTTTTTTCAAGGTGCAGATATTTGAAAAATGCAGAAATTGTTTTCAAGTAAAATATTTTAAAAAGAGGGTATTTGGTGTATTTTGAAAGTGGGTTGATTTTCAAAAGTCATTAGCAATGTTTACAAAAATGTTTGAACATGGGAAAAATGTTGTTTTGAAAAAAAATGTTGTGATAGATGATGTGATAGAATTATAAATTCTAATCCATATGTTGCAAGAGAGTGAGATTGATGGATTTTGTTGTTGGTTTAGAAAATGGCACCCGGTAGGCATCGTCGGATCTAACCCAAAGAGGCTGCAAAGAATTTAGTTTCTCCATAACCACGTGTGAACCAAGAGCTGGTTCAGAGTATTGTCCAGGAATTTCATGATGTGGATACGGGGAACCGGAGGAATGAACCATGGAATGTGGATCAAACAATCAGGTTCATGAAGCAAAATCCACCAAACTTTTGGGGTGATGCTAAACCCGAGAAGGAGGAGGTGTGGCTAAGTAGGATGAATCGTATCATCAATTTCATCGACACACTGGTAGAGCTGAATGTAATGTTGGTGACATATATGCTCAGGGATCATTCATGTCAGAGGTGGGATTTAGAGGTGTACGATAAATTTGATGAAGGCCTTACCTGGGGGGATTTTGAATAATTTTTCAACAAACAATTCTATCCTCACACGTTCAAGATCATGAAAATGATGGACTTCATCAGCTAGAAACAAGAGACTCTCTCTATTAGAGAGTATGCGGATAAATTCATGATTTTAGTCCATTTCCACCATAGGATGCGGCAAGTGAGTCATTGAAGGCATGCATCTTCGAATCGAGGCTAAGGAAAAAGATTCGATTGAAGATTTATGTGCTCTGTATCACAAACTATACAAAGATGGTGAACAGAGCGACTGTGGATGAACGTGTTATCTCAAGATCTATGGGAGGAGGCATGATGATACCTATAGGAAACAGTGGGAACTCAACCAAATGGAATAATAGGAAATGGGACACCTATTTCCATGGTGCAAATGGAAATCAGAACTCGACGGTTAGATAAATAAACCTTCCTCTAAGACCCCAGATCAAAGCAGGTTGTTTTCAATGTGGTTCACTTGACCACATAAAGAGAGACTGTATGGAACAACCTAGAGAATGTCATAATTGTAACATGATGGGACATCTTCAGTGCTATTGTTACAGTGCTCCATGGTCAGGTGCTCGAGAAACTTCTCAGTTATCGCAAAAATTATATGCTTCGATAGGATGAGGATAGCACAATAAGTCTCATCAGCATAACGGAGCTAGCCATTGTGATTCATGAAATTTCATGACTCCTCAACTAGGACAATCTCTACAAGGAAACAAACATAACATTGCAACGACGAATCAATTATATTGATCTGATTAAATGATTGTTGATGATCAGACATAACCATCTACAGTGACAGTTATGATTCTTTTTAATTCTACCATTGTGCAATTTTTGTTTGATACTGCTACATCACATTCCTTCCTTGCTTCTCATTTTGTTGACCTGCTATGTTTAAAACTGGAAATGATGCCTTCTTTTTTTAAACTGAAAACTCCTCTTGGTGAAAGAGAATGTCAAGACTTTGTCTGTAGAGAATGTGCTACAACTGTTTATGGAGGTGAGTTAAAATGGGACTTCTCGATGTTGGACATGTATTTCTATGACATAATCCTTGGTATGGATTGGTTGATAATGTTTAAGGCTCCATCGAGTGTTATCGGAGAACAGTTAGCTTCATGACTGAGGACAGCATCAACCATCTCTTCAAAGGAGAGAGGATGGTAAAGAAAGGTGCAAAAAGCGTATTGTCACCAATGGTGGGAACGATCTCTTACGAACTGGAAGCATTGACTTTGGTATCAATAGAAGAGATTGAGGAAAATATTTTTCTAGCTATTTTGTATCAATTTCCAGATGTATTTCCCAATAACTTCTTAGGGTTACATCCTCTATGGGAAGTGGAGTTTACAATTGATCTTCGTTCGCGGACCTGTCCTATTTCTCTTCCATCTTATAAGATGGAACCAATAGAGTTACGTGAATTGAAAGTGCAGTAAGAGGAGCTGTAAATCTTGGGATTCATTCAACCATGTACTTCCCCATGGGAAACACTGGTGTTTTTTTGAAGAAGGAAGATGGAACTCTTTGGCTGTATGTTGATTATCATAAGCTTAACCAAGTTATGATAAAGAACCTATATCCACATCCACACAATGATGGCCTCTTAGACCAATTAATGGGAGCTCAGTGGTTCTCCAAGATTGAATTTCAATCATGATATCACCAATTGAGTTTTTAGAAAAATGAAATCCCAAAGACTACTTTTAGAAGTAGTTCTGGCCACTACGAATATGTAGTCATGCCTTTCGGTCTAACGAATGCACCAGCAGTATTCAAGGCTTTGATGAATTAGATATTTCAGTGATATATTGATTCATTTGTTGTGGTGTTTGTGGATGATAATTTGGTCTATTTAATGACAATTACTGATCATTAGGTGCACCTAGAAACAGTGTTACAAATCTTGAGAGATTATATTTTTTATGCCAAATTATTGAAGTGTAATTTTTCAATACGGAAAGTATGTTTCCTTTGTCATGTCATTTCAAATAAAGGTGTTTCTGTTGATCCTAAAATGATAGAGGCTGTTATCTCTTGGAAACCACCGAATAATGTTTTCGAGATGCATATTTTTCTTGGTCTGGCTGGTTACTACCAATGCTTTTTGCGTGATTTCTCACGAATAGCTTCACCAATGATAGATCTGACTAAAAAGAATTCTCTTTTCTAATGGATGGATGAATGTCATAATTCCATTCTGGAACTAAATGTTCAGATTACATTTTCATCTATCTTGATCTTGAAAGAATCAGGACAGGGGTATGTGGTGTATTGTGATGCTTCGAAATTAGTTTTGGGTTGTGTTCTCATGAAATGTGGTGAGTGGTCGCTTATGGTTCAAGTCAGTTGAGGGTACATTAGAAAAATTACCCAACACATGATTTGGAGTTGGCTGCATTCGTCCATGCTCTGAAAATATGGAGTCATTATCTCATTGGTGTGAAATTTATTGTGTTTACGGAGCAAAAAATCTTGAAACACATTTTCTCACCACGAGATTTGAATCTCAAGAAAATGATATGGATGTGGTATCTCTAGATGCTTGAAGTTGAATTAATGTACAATGTAGGAAAATGGAATTTTGTGGCAGATGCATTGTGTAGAAATTCATATGCTCAGTTCGAGAATGATGCTTCAAATGAACTGTAGTTAATGTTGGTCGTAGTTGACATGCATGAGGAATGTGAAGACTGATGTAATGTTGATGTTTTCTTTTTTAGCTACACTAGTTCATGATTTGGTAAAGATGATCAAAGAAGCACAAAAATCTAATTCATAATTTCTGGTTGTAAGTTCAAAACTCAATGGTTGGGAGACAATTGATGGATGGAAACTTGATAGGGGTTCAGTTTTGTGTTTCAGAGATCGTATGATTGTACCTATGGGTTTTCAGGAACAACTATTTCATTCTTACCACCATTCAAGATGGGTTATACATATAGGTAAATAGAAGATGTATAAGGTGTTAAAGGTGCAGTTTTGGTGGAGCGGCATGAAAGGGAAGGTGGCCGAGTTCGTCTCCCAATACTTAACATGTCTGCATGTTAAAGAAGAGCATTAGAGAACAACTGATATGTTACAATCTTTACCTATACCAAAGTGGAAATGGGATCAGATAGCAATGGATTTTGTTACAGGTCTTCCATGAATGGTCCAAAAACCTGATTCAATTAGGGTGATAGTGGATCGTCCAACCAATTCATCCCATTTAATCCCTATTCGTTATACGCATACGGTGGAAGTTCTTTAAAAAATCAATATCTTCTAAGTGGTAAAGAGGCATGGTATACCAGTGTCTATAGTCTCAGATATATATCTGAGGTTCACATCTCGTTTCTGGAAATCATTACAGCAAGCTCTTAGAACTCAGTTGACTATGAGAACGGCATATCAACCTCAAGCAGATGGGCAATCCGAGTGGAAGATAAAAAAGATATGTTGCAGGATTGTGTAATGGATTTTGGTGGCTCATGGGAGGAGCATATACCCATAATTTAGGTCTCATATAATAATAGTTATCAATACTCGATACACATGGATCCTTTTGAAGCATTGTATGGGCGTCCTTATCGTTATCCACTATGCTTGGTGGAAACTGGTGCAACATCACTAGTCGGACCAAGCCTTGTCCAAGAGATAATAGAGAAGATATAGTTTATTAAGAAGATGATGGATATGGCTCAGAGTCATTAGAAATCATATGTATATCACCACCTAAGACCGTTTTCATTCGTTGTGGGTGTTCATGTCCTCTTGGGGATCTCTACAGGGTTTGTACATCGTCATTTCAGGAAGCAGGGAAAGTTGTCTCCTTGATAAATTGACCCTTTTGAGATACTGGAATGGGTTAGAGAGGTGGAATATCGGTTGGCATTACAACCGCTGTTTAGTTTATTGCATAATGTGTTCCATGTATCTCAGTTGAAAAAGTATCAGCCTGATCTTGACCATGTGATCAGATGGGATCATGTTGACCTGGAGCCAGATGCTTCGTTGTTACATATCCCAGTATAGATTGTGGATAGGCAAGTGAAATCCTTTTGGGGAAAAATCATTGGTCTAGTGCGGGTTTTATGGCAGCATGGTCAGATTCAAGAAGATACATGAGAACGTGAAAAAGAAATTAAAGGACAGTGGCTGGAACTCTTTCAGTTAGTTGAAGGTTTTCTACTTATCGAGGATAGAAAGACCAATGGTGGGGAGAATGTAGTACCCCAGGATTATGGTATGTAACCCTTTCTTGATTATTTTAATGGTTTTAATGTTACGGGTGATGAATGGGGGAGTTGGGAGAACTTTAAATGATGTTTTGTGGCAATGGGGAAGTCGCACGGGCGGCACAAGAGTTTTCTAAACTGTGCTACCAAACTGTGTCTAGTTGGTCTTTGTGGCAGTAACTTCCGCACAAGTGGCACACAATTTTTCTAACCATGAGTCCAAACCATGAATTGAGTGTTTGACGAGGTAGAGGAAACACACGATTAGAGCACTATTTGTCTAACCGTGCGAAGAAACTGTGCGACCACTTAAACAATATCCTATAAAGGTGGATCTCGTGTGTTTTTGCCTCTAAGTGCCACTTTTTTCTTCCTAAGTTGCTCTAACTCGAGATTTTTCTTCAACTAAGGTCAAACAGGGTTCTCCCATCATTCATGGAGGTGATTCAAAGGCTTATATTAGCGAATCAAAGATAGATTCTTGAGGTATGTGATCGTTCTTCATCGTTCTTGATCGGTTTCTTAGATCTACTTAGATCTACTTCTCCTCTTCTCTCGGTTTCTTATATCTACAAATTTTATGGGTAGATCTACGTGTTTGAATGAAAAATATGAAAAGATTTTGTCTTGATATTTCTAGGAGAAGGGATCTAAGGTGTTATTTTGGAGAATTGACAAGGGTTTCTTGATCGTTCTTTGACCATTGTGGTTTTCATCAAAACCATTGAGGTGGGAGGCTTCACTCTCGAATCCACTAGTTAGAATTGATTGGATTAGTGTCAAATTTGGTTATTTAAATGGAAATGATTGTGAAATTCATAGAATAAATCTTCTTTAGTGACGATTTATGGTTTTATGTGGACATTTTAAATCTTGGTGAATTATTGTGCATGTAATTTGGCTTCTTGAATTTAAAATGTTCATTTTAATTTATGGAATTTCTGAAATTGTAAATGGTTTGATGAAAAATGGGTTTTAAATAAAAAAGGGAATTTTATTGCAATGTTTTGATATAGAAATGATCTTAATGTAATTGGTTTTAAATAAAAGTGTAGTTTTATTGAAATGGTTTGGAATTGAAATGTTTTGGCATTGAAATGGTTTTGATGGGAATGGTTTTCAATAAAAGCAAGTTTTATTGAAATGGTTTTGAATTGAAATGGTTTGGAATTGAAATGGTTTGATGTATATGGTTTTCAAAAAAATTGTGTTTTTATTGAAAGGGTTTTTTGACATTATTGATGGGAATATGTGTTGTGTGTTCAGGTTGCATGTACGAGGCTTGGTTGAAATATGACCTTATGCTCGGTGCCAAACGTTTAATGGAAAAATGTTAAATGTATGTATTAGGAATGGTTAAAATATGACCTTGTTCTCGGGGCCAAAGGCATAATGGAACATGGGAAACAATTATCTTTTGACGACATGGTCGATCGATGAGAAACCTCTCATGAGTATGGAATTGTTATAACGTAGCATGCAGGGTTAAATTCCCAGGTTAGTGAAATTGTTGGGTATACCAAAAAGGAGATATTGTGAAATGGTTTTAAAGATTTTTTTGTTATTTTTATGGAAAAATAATTTTTCGAAAAGATTTGTTTCAATTTCAATTGGATGCTTTTGGGCATGAATGGTTTTGGAAGCTTGTTTGTATGTTATTATAAACTGTTTTGAGAAAATGTTTTATATAAAATGTTTTATATAAATGTAGATAACTCTTCAATCCTAGTTTCATGAGTAGGAAAATCATTGGGGAAAACAAACTGAGTTTTATACTCACCCCTGATTTGGAACTTTGGTGCTTTTACAGATGTCGTATTCTGAGTCAGAAGTAACTTTAGGGAATCTCATTACTAGTGGTTCGTGGTGATGCTTGGGAGATGTGGTGGTTCTTGATGCATGTCGCTCGGTGAGGAGATGTGGAGTGTGTGATTGATTTTTTTGTGTCTTTAGTTTAGTCTTCCACTTGGTACTCTGATGTTTTGTTGGGTATGTATTGGTTTGTGGAATAGTGTAGTTCTCTTTTGGTAATGCATGAGTTGGTTGTTTCATTAACATGCATCATATAGTGGTTGATAGTGATGTTTTGGTTGGCTTATTTCTCAAAGGGTAAATAGTCCCCCACCTGAATTGAAACCCTTCATCATTTATTACCAGACTTTGGCACCTTGGGGATGTCTCTTAAGGCATAGTCAGGACTTGTTGTACTCTCAAGCCAATGAAAATTGGCGGGTCATTACAAATGGTCATGTTTCATTCTCATGTGATAGTTGGAATGGAATTATTTAATCATATTTTATTACAACCATTTTATAGTTATGTTATTTATTCAACGGAATGTGTTTTAGTTATTTATCATGAAATAATAAATTTTCTATATTTTTGATATATTTCAATATAAGTACACCATTACTGAGCATCTCATCTCACCCCATTGTTATGTTTTTTTACCCATGATACCAAGAAATATTATGATTTACTTTTTGAGTTGTGATGGGAGAATAATGTTTATCTCATATTATTATCAATGATGTATTCTATAGTTCAAATTTTAAGTAATGATTCATGTATTTTTCTAGTTTTCTAAGACAAATATACTATTTGGTCCATTGGAATGAGATTCTGTGTATCTTACTCTAGTGCAATAATGTAACTAATAAATCCATTCTAGTGGGGTCTAGGACTTTATAGTTTGTACCAATGAATGTTTATTATATACCTTGGAAACTGGAATTAATAAAACATATATTATAGAATGAAACCATATGAAATAATTTTGTAATATTTCATTGAAACCTAGCTTATGATTTTGAAAATAGTTATACATATATTTTCAATTTATGTTATTTGATTAACTAGATATGAGTTTATTCATTATATTTCATATTGTTTTAATATTATCTAGTGTAGAAGAACATTTCAAAAATTGATCCTTGTGGATAGAATGGAATCTAAACCAATTATTGTACAGATTGTTCTCCTAAGGAGGATAGTAAATATGGATATGGAACTGCAGTCGGAGGTAAAAAATTATAACTATATTGGGATAGATGACTCGGGTATGGAAAATAACCTTTCCCATATTAATAAGAATGATGATCCAAAACCATGTTTTAAAATCTTAAAAAAATACATTCTTATACACACCATATTTTACTGGGATATAAAATATATTTGTAGATACACAATGGATATGATCCTTAGAAAAGATATTTATCTCATTATGAATTAAGAAAAGGGAGAAGGTTGGAATGTTATTGTATCATATATATAGAGATAAAAAAAATGATGGTCATTTATTCTAAAACTAATTAGGATAATGAAATATCAAACATGGAATGGAAGTATTTTAAGAAAATTTTCATAGAAACAAATTTACAGAATGATCTACGAGTAGATGTGAAGAGAAAATTCATATGTGTGAGACAAAATGACTATGATAATTTTTCTTTCTATTAATCCAAATATATTAGGTTATTAAGGCATGCTATATACAATGTACATATTCCAAAAATTATGATAAAATGTTTCATTGATGGGATTATTCCAATTATTCAAAGGGAACTTCTCTGCAAAACATTATAAATGTATTATGATTTAACATATAGTTCCATAACGATATAGAAATATTTCTCTAAGTCTTATTACTTCTAAAGTATGACAGAGATGTAGTGGATGGTAGAGGAAAAGATGGATAAATGGAATAACAAAAAGAGGAATATTCCTAATTGTGAAAATTTTGTGTGGAAATAGCAAGGTACTTGAATGAAGTGAATGTGAGTTTTCTAAAAGTGTGGAGATAATGACCACCAGTATTGTGACATCAAAGGAAGTAAATAAATATTTCAATTATTCAAATATAAAGATATCGGTACTTCACAAATGAATATCAAAATAATAATGGGAATATAGCTGAGAAAAAGGAAACAGTTCATGGTCAATCCTTTTCTATTACTTTATACTACAAGGAATGATCAATGTGATTTTTTGTATTAAATAATTATATTGTATTAGAATGTTATCAATGATATTTTTTTAGAATCAAGAGATATATAAATATTTCACTCCATTACATTTGTTTTTTGTTTTTGAAAGTATACATGTTCTCATTACAGTTTTATGGTGATCAATGTGTTCATATATTTGATATGTAAAAATAAGATATGCATTTGGTTGATTTGTGAAAATTTAATTTTCATTTGATTTTGGAAATTTAATGAATTTCAATATATGTTCTTGGCATTTAAACATGGACATTATTATTTTGTAAGAATTTTAAAATTAGCAACATATGGAATGTATTATGTTCAATAATCAATATTATTATTCGATGTTAATGATTAAATTTTTTATTGGATATCATGTGATAAAAAATTTGGTTTTATTAATAATTTAAAGAGAAATTTAATTACTTTTGGGTCTTATCATTTATTAATGTGCTCTATGCATGCAAAAATTAACTATGAAAATTGATTTTCTAGTGTAAGGAATGATGTCGAAATAGATCGCAACACATCCAAATAATGAGATTATACCTATGACACAGAATGAAATCTTGTTTTTTTTTCTATGGTTTTTATAAGAATATTAAATGAATACCTGAACATTAGGAAAGTGAATTTGTACAAAAAATGTTGTCCATTTTTATTTTTATCATTGAATTCAATGATCTTTTAACCGATCATGGATTTACGATTTTGTAATTTTTAGTTTTCTAATGAATATGTTCTCTATCACAATCCATTATAACATGATTGTTAGATTGTTATTTCATGTTCATATTTTCAATTACTACTTATTTTATGCTATTTTAATGCTTAAATTTTTTGTGACCATTTCATTTCCCTTTCCCTCTTTTAAAGAGGATGTTTTATTAATCCAATTTATGATGTTTGCTTTCCATAAGGGAATTTTAAAATTTAAACACATTCATTACCAATATAATGTTATAATTTTTTCTATAAAATATATTTAAGGAGTGTGGAATCTAAGAACCAAAGATTTTACCATTTTTTCACTTCTTAAATTAATATTTTATATCTTAGGTTGCACACAACACTATATTTAAATTAACAATGATATACTATTAAATATTATGATTTTAAGAGGACCATTATAAACTACCCATTAAATTTTTGGGAATGAATATTGTTAACCACGTTTTTAAATTCATATATTTTATATTCAATCAAATGTTTTTAAATTCGTATGAAATATTTCATAGGTATAAGATAAGAATGAATCAAATATTATGCATAAAAATGATATTTTTTATAACGGATGTTTTACAGCCTCTTAATGTATAAATTTTTTAAATATAAATTTTAAAACATTTAAAAAATCTATTTTAAAAATCAGACATCATTATTAAATATTTATGTTTCAAAATAATAGTCTATTGAATTTTTGTTTTTTTCTATTTATTTTCCAGTGTATAGAAAAATATACCAATTTTTCTAATACAATCAATTTTTTCTTATTAAAATTATATTTTTGAACATAAATTGATATAATTGTGTCATAAAAGACTATTTAGATGAAATTAATCTAATATATTTCATTATAATACCATATTTTTGTCCAAGTTTATTTTTGGGCTTAATAATGCATTTTAAAAAAAAATTGTTTTTAGTAGCATTTTATCTGTTTAATTATAAATAAAATAATGAGAATTTTGTGGTTTGAATTTTTAAAATCGTTTTTAATATTTGGAATCATTAGTTCGATTTTTTTAAAATAGGACCCATTTATATCTGGTCAACATGAATAGTAATATTGGTAATACTGTATTACCATAGTCTGTGTTATATGATAATTTTGGATAAAAATAATACGTTAAAGATCAACAAGATACCCTTAAACTTTCACAAGTGTTATTGGATTATTTATATATAAACCTTAACAGCTTATGACAGTGATTTAATTTTTTCATTTCCTTAATAGTAGATTCTATATTATTTAATTTAAAGTGAATAGGTTTTGAGTGAATATATGTGTCCATTTTGAACTTAGTAAACTTATTTTCATGGTATAAATATATTTAGGATTTCTTGGGACCACTTGAATGAGGTTGTGATATATATAACTTTTTATAGTGAATATAGAAAGATATGAGAGTCATATTTTATAAGAATTATTATAATTAATATGTTACCATTCAAAATATATATTTGACTATAGATATTATTTGGAAATTTAGAAGGTTTTTCTAAATCATGGTATTTTATTATTAATTTTTTTTGAATAAATAATAACTTTAAATAATTACACAATGATTATGTAGTATTTATTTCATCAATGAAAAAATAAAATAAATGATATTAAAAACATGAAAATAAATTTAATTTGAATTAATTAAGGTGAAAAAATAATTTTCTGGATAATTATGACATGTTATGTGTGTATTAAATATTTTCATTCTTCGTTATATTATTTTATTGATTTCATTAACGCCAAAGTAATTAATTATTTCAAAACTAATAGTAGTGATATTTTATCAAAAGAATATTTTATTAAATTATTTAAAAATAATAAAGAAATATTTAAAAATATAATGTTTTTATTATTTGATATAATATTTAATAAATGTCCCATTTTTTTCAAATTTAAATTTTATAAATAAAAAATTACCACAATTTAATATAAAATAAATTATTACTATAATTACAATTAAAATATGTTGACAATGGTCAATCAAAATGATAAGATTTAAAATAGAACACAAAAATGAAAAAAAAATTAATTAGATGAAGATACCACAACCTTATATCATCTTATATTTGAATACATGGCCACATGAGTGTATTATAATATAAAATAAATTTATTATAATTTAAAATTTTATTGATTTCAAAGGATTCCCCTAACATCAATTATAAATGGGAACTCATTCTTTATTTTCATTTCACTACTATGAGGTTTGTAACTCAACCAATCGATGTCCATTTCTGTTTCCAAAATCCTTATCTTAGATCTCATGGATTTATTCCTCGAAAACATCAAGCCTATATACTGTAAGAGAAGATTAAAGGAAGTCTATCGAAGATGAGGTAATCATATTTGTGTCATTTTCATGTTTGTTTCTTCTTCCATTACCAATTCATGTGTTGTTTCCATGATAAAATAATAACTATAGTATCATCTATATACTTAGATTTTTTTATCAATATGATATAACCAAAATATACTTTTTTCCATCTAATGTAATATGAAAGAACCACACATTAGTAAGTATGTCTTATCTTCTCCAGATAGTGGTGTAATTCATTTTGAATATTCGACATTCAAAAATAGTTCTAAATATATATATTCAATTATTAAATTTAATATTTATATCATTAAAATGATTCTAATTGTTTTATATATACCATATTCATGAGAATAGATAATTTTAGAGCAAAACTAGCATGAGAAACAATGTAATTAATGCCATAAATAGATAAAGGAATAAGTATTATTAATAAATGATTGTTAAAATGTTATAAAGACATAATATATTATACAATAATTATTAATATTATTATATTATTAGTTATTTATATTTTAAAACCATTACACAAGAGGTTTGGACGTGTATGGTGGAAATATGACATAATGAAAGAGAATTCTTAACCCAATTCCCATTCATTAGGTTAAACCTTATATTTATTGAGTATTTTATGATTTTATTATGTGTGAAAAGAATTTTTCATATCTTATATTTTCCTTCCAATTATTTAATTTGGATTTACAGTTGATATATCAATTTTATCAATTCTAACGTTAATGATATTAAATTTAAAAAAAAATTCTTCTAAAAAAACTATTTTCAATGTTTCTTTTTGAAAATTTAAAAGGGATGTTTTTAAAAAATATGATAATTTAGCGATCCACTTTTCCCACATTCAGAATGACTAAATTTTTTAATCATTTCTTACAATATTATAATTTCATTTTCAAAAAGAATTTTTTCTTTTATAATAACAAATCTTTTTAATAATAGGTGATTTCATTATTAAAAATTGTACTTTCCTTAAAAAAATTCATTGATATTATTAAGGTATTTTTTTCCACATCATTAGGTGAATCAGATACTTCATTGAGGTTGATATTTTATGATACCATTTACAATATTTTATTGTATATTTTATGATCCTTTTGACTCAGGATGTACTATTTTTGCACTATTTACCATATTTCTATGAATGAGGTATGATTATGTTAATTAAAAATATTAAGTGATTAGAGGGGCCAACTATATCCACTCGATGCATCGGTAACACTAATGAGAAAGACCTAACTAGGTTTCAGATGAGGGATTTTCTATTTATATAGATTTATTGGCTGAGGCCTTGATGGTAAGTTTTAGATTTCCCACATTTTTCAATCCCTCAGTATGAGAATGTTTATTGACATTTAATGTAATTATTTGACTAATAATATATCCATGGATAAGATTCATTATGATGTGGTTATTTATGTGAAATTATTGGATCAGAATTTATTCTTTCCATATTATAACCAAGTTATTGATTTAATACAATGTACTTCAGTAATTTACTTTTCTATAATCATTTATGATTATTTATGATAGCTTTATCTCTATTTATACCCATTATACGCATATGAGATCACACATTTCAAATGATTTATTCTTCCATAGGATAATATGATGTATATTATTATGGACATGCAGGGTTAAGCTAGGATAATATATGTTTTCTCAAAGTATTTTCTATGTTATCTTTTATATTTTAAAATTCATTGTAATATTCATGTTTTTTTTCTTATTTACCAATAATACTGAATTAATATATCTTTAGGGATGTGATTCCTTATATCATATGCAATTTTGATAAAGTAACCACTAACTCTGGTCTACTGGGGTTGGGGTCTTTTCACTTTAAGTTATAAAAAACAATCAAATACATAAACTAACGCAGGATCTCATCGCATGATTTCTACCATATAATTGATTTTTTAAATATTTTATTAGGATTAGAACAAAAATCATAAATATAATATCATTCATGATGTGGAAGTGAGTCATCTTTTTGAGGAATAGTTTTTTAAAAATATTAGATTATAATATAGACATTGAAGGATTCATTATCGGTGTGTAAAATTAATAAATAGCTTAAAAAATATTTTTTATGTGAAATCAATTTTTGTTCCTAGATTCCTTTCATATTATTTATTACATCCCATCACAGATTTTATGATATCATAATATATATCGTATATTTATATGTTGTTTAATTATAATAAAAAAATAATTTCTAATAAAATTATTAAAATATTGTCTAATAGATAATTTGTAGGTGATAATTTAAGAATAATGTTCATTTTGCCAAAATAATATTATAATTACAATAATTTCCAATTATAAATAATAATTCATAATATTTTAAAAATACTAATTTATATAATGAAAAACCCTTTCTTACCCATATAAAAATTATATGGGATTATTTAACTCATATTTTCATTTATATTTTAATAAATATTATTTATTAAGACTATTTTATGAAAATAATTACTATTTATAGAAACATGAATTTGTCAAATGGAACATTTTCATTAGAATAATATATTTATTTCTGAGCAAGAGAATACTAGTTTCCTTATATAAAAATCTAATTTCAATAATATAATTTTATAATCATGTATATTTATAATGTAATAATGAAAAGGGATAAAAATGATAATTATTTTAATATTACCAAGACATAAAAAATCATATGATAGGGGTTTAGATTCATTGCCTCTTATTAAACCAATATACACCCTAAGGATAAGGTGTCTGATGGTGGTAATTTATTAGGATGGTTCGGAAAATCTAGAATATGAGGGAATATATATAATCTTAAAACATTCTAATGATTGAGTATTCTTGAGTTTATATTATTTAATCTCTTCTTAGGATTTTCATTGTAAGATCTTGGGGATTCTATCACCCTTGAAATCTATGAAAAATGGGCTTTATTAGGTATAATTCCATTGTTCAAGGCTATCACATCTTCTTTTTTATCAACAAAACTTTTTCATAGATGTAAATATATTTTAATCAAAATGGTCAATGTATAATATCAATATTAACAATGGTAATAATTATTAACTATCATTCAACCATATCGTTGAATTATGGAAAAACATTATTATGAAATAAATAAATAAATAAATACAATGAATTTTTATTCAATAACCGCATTTATTTATAAAGAATTCAATCATTCAAAAGTGAACTTCATTTATTATTTTTTTGGGTTTTTACATTCCTCCCCCCTTAAAAAAATTGTCCCTTAAAATTTCAATTCATACACTAAAATATATATGGGTATGTCTATTCCATTGACTCTGCTAGTTCCTATGTCAGATCCTCAAACATGATGTTAATCCATAAAACATTAACCAGTTTAGTTGTATTATTTCATAGAATAATTTCTCTATGATCTAATATATTAACAGGAAACTCCTCATATGAAAAGTTATTCTCCAAAATAACCACTTAATGATATAGTACACATAAGTAGTCAGGTATGTAACTCCTTTAGTGGGATACAAGGAAAACATCATGTACTTGGGATAGGCTAGGTTGTTTTTCTAGTTAATAGGCCACAAATATGATGTGATCAAGGACCCCATATGGTTCAAAATATTTATAACTACGCTTTCCCTTATTACATGTCCACATGAATTCATTCAATTATGATATATGAAGGAAGACATTATCTACATCCTCAATCTCTTTCTATCATCAATTATTCTCTATATAGATTTTATGTCAACTTTGTAAAAATTCTATATGATAATGAATAGTTTGAATCTTCTCTGTAATCTCCAAGATAATATTAGGTCATATTAGCTTCTTATCTGCAATTTTATCCTAGAATATAGGAGTTTGAAATCTATTCCAATCCTGAGCCTATTAAGGATCCATTTGAATGCTATAATGGATAACATTCTTATACGAGAACTTCACTAGGGAAAGGTGCTGAACCCAATATCCTTTAAAATTCATTGACCTGATCTCAGTATATCCCATATATTTTTAATGGTTCCGTCAGACTGATCAAATATTTGTTGGGGATATGCAGTAATAAAACACAAATCTACATACAATTATTGATAATGGATTCTCCAAAACCTTAATGTATAACTCGGAATTAAATATGAAACCGTAGAGAGGGGAACTCCATCTAGTTTTATCACTTCTATTATATATATCTTAGCGAGTTCATAAAAGGGATAAATCATCCCTAATAGTATTGAAATTGGAAATTTTTTTTATGGAAATAGACTACCACCAAAATATTGTTACAGCCTTAATATTTTTTTGATGATTACCATGATGAAATCCATGGATATTTTTTCTCATTTCCATACTAGAAATTATTCAGTCATACTTTTATACTTATACCATTCATGCTTGACTTGTTGGAATACCAAGCATTGAGATATATATTTTTTAATCATCCCATTTTTTTTTCAAAACAGTTTTTTTAATTTATATATATATATATATATTTTTTGTTCAACGATGAATTGAGATTGATTAGATATATGAATCATACATAAGATCCATCTTCATTTAAGTTTGTGATGTGACACATGTCAAGGTTCCAATCCATATAAATCTATATTGAGAAAAGATAAACTATGAAATATTGTCAATGATTCTTTGTAGCTTAGTTTAATATTTTTTGGACTTCTTGATAGCATGAAAATTGGATGGTTGAATAGATATTTGAGCAAAATAGGATTATTTTTATTTCATTATTCCCTTTTTAATCCTTTCTAATACTCGAAATATTGGATCCCTTTCAATACTTATCATGTATAGGGGTACAAGATACTTCTTACATAGAGAATATAAAATTTTATTCACCTTACTAGGATGGTAATGGATTAAATAATTTTAATATTTTTTCAGATTTAACCACCTTTGTTGTGGAATATTTATCTCTTTTTTTTGATATTAAATACTTCCAATTTTTATGATCCATATATATGTAACACTTTTCCCTATAGCGAAAATGTCACAATTTCTTCAATGTCAAAAAATCTATCTCTATTCTTAATCATATGGAAGTCATTTCTTATCTTATGTCAATAACTAACGATATTCATAATAAACTCAATTCTCATTTTCCAAGGTTTCACAACTAATTCCCTTTTTTTGATGCGTCATTGTTGATAAAATATAATTCACCACTTACGAGTAATGTAATAATAGGGGAAGTGATTAGACTATAATTTAAATCATTTAAGATAACCTTGGATTCCATAGACAAAAAAAACTTCACTTCCTTCTGATTTGTCTTGGTTATTGGATTATACATTCATGATATGTTTCCCTCAAATTAATGATAGTACCCAACTAATCCATATGATCTTTGGATCACAATCATCTTTTTTCACTTGGGTCATCCCTAAATTACCTCTATATTCAGTGGATCTATATATATCCTTTTGATAATGATTACATTGCATATTATTGTCTCCTAATACATTCAAAAGTAAATTTTTTTATACTTCAAAATTAAATTTTCCATTCACAATGTCATCAATAATGAATTCAAACACTCCCCATGTTCATCCTTCCTTTAGGAGTAGATAAGAATGTCATACATTATAACTCACACAAATATATAAGTTAAACCCTAAATAATCAATTAATAATATATATTAAGATAGTAGTAGTGTTAGTGATTATCCAAGAAATCACTATAAAATCCTAGTGAATTTACCTTATACGAAAAGAAGACTTGTTGATATCCCCATTCATTACCTTTACCTGATAATATCATGACTATAGATAAGACATCAAGAAGTATTTGGATATATGTAACTGATTGAAAATTTCATCAATCCACATTAGAATATACTATTAAAATATTGTAATTTTTTTAATTTCATGATAATCAATTTATAGGGTAATTGATCCAACATCTTTCTTAATGAAAAGGATCAACATACCCCTTGGTGAAGCAATTGGGAATATAAAACCTTCATATTGATTCTATTATTGTAGCTTACATAACTATTAATATTTAATAGTGTCCATTATATATGTACTCATGTATATTATAAAATATCCTAGTATAATTCTAATTGAAAACAAAACATCTCAATTAGGAGGAAGACGGAAAAGTTCCATTAAGAACACATTATCTTATTCTCTTATAATGAGAACGTCATCAAGGATGATCTTTTACTTAGTAATAATAATTTGAGATTGTTAAACTTTCTCTCAAGGTATTAATATCTATTCTTGATATGATAATTCCAAAGGTGACCCATCCTCCACATTACAATTGTATACTAGTAGAGGGTGATTCACAATACATGTAGTTATTTTATTCTCCCATCAATTTATGATGGCTATATACAAAAGAAATACATGCCTTGAATAATTCCAAATTCCAATAAAGGGATTATCATATGTTTTACTATGAATTTGAGTCCACAAATTATTACACAATTTAATCTATATAACTAGGATAAAATAATTACTTGATTTTCTTGTTAAAAAATATCAACTTTCATGTTTTGAGGTGGTTTATGAATTGTTCTACTAAACTAGAACTATATGAATAATTCAATGAACTATGTTATAATAGGAATTATTATGTTAATTAATAGATAATAAATTTTTATTTTCACTAGTTCATTTATCTTCTTATAATTTACATCAAAATAAACATTGGGATACAGATTTTTAATCTATTAGACATATAAAAGGGAAACTGTAAACATTAAAGGGCTAAATCAAAAATGAAATATATTCCTTGATCTATAAAAATATATAATGGAAAATTATTTATCCATGATCTATTTTCAAACATCAAATTTCATATTCATTTATTTTCTTCATGATGGTTTGTAAATAGCTTATGAATTTATTATAGTATATTCCATGGAAGTTTCCAACCAAATGTGTAGATATAGGCCTTTATCATTCACTATGTTATGATTGAATTTACACCAAATACGAATTCGTGTTTTTAATTAACCCTAGGTAAAATGGTGCGAGATCTATATCTAATTGTAGTATCCAAATAAGGATTTCGTTCCTTATAAACTAATTTCACAATACTCCACTAAAAGATTCTGATTTTTTCCAATGTATAATCTCATACCTATGGTTTCCAGTAAGTGTTTATAATTATAATATCCAAAAATAACTCACCCTTCCTCTAATAACAACCATGAAAACTGATATATTATATAAATTTCTTTTCATGATCCACTATATCAATAAACACATAAAAAATACTAAAATACTATCAGTATTAGTATCTTTACATAATTAGATACTTTAAAAATTTAATAAAATTTGTATAGATTGATATTATATAAAATATCCATTACCTACACTTATATTCCATTGATGCTCTAATATTTCCGTAGACTACCAAAGTATATAAATAAACAAAAGGTGAGATATAATGACAAGTAAGGAAAAAATAAAATCATAGTGTAAATAAAGTAGTACATTTGAGTCAAGGAAAAAACTTGATGAAATAAATAAATTATAATCATATAAATGAAAATAGAAACAATATATAATATGATAACATGAAGGCATTATATTAATTTCAAAATAGATATATAACATGACATATTAAGAATATTTCAAGGATAATTACTGAGACATAATAAAATTCTGTGAATATGAAATCCACACATGTACCATATGGTCCTATACCAACATTATTGTCCAAAAATGTCGGTGTAGGTCACTTATATAGACCTATACCAATGGTTTTGGACACAATAATTTGTATAGGTAACTTTATGCTAATGGTTTCACAAAAACAATTGTTATATATCAATAAACAAATAACCTATAGTAATGTTTCTCAAAACTGTTGGTATAGGTACACATATTTTTAATGGAATATTTTTTCAATTAACAGTAAATAAATCAAAAGTTAAAATACATATGAATTTATATATATATAATTTTGTTCAAAAAATTCATGTTAGGTTAGTGGTTAGTTCGTTGGGATATAAATAGGAGGTAATGGGATCAAAACGAAGATGGGAATTTTTTTTAAATTACCTATACCCCGGTTTTATGAAACAATTGGTATATGTTTTTCAAATCATATATACCAAAATTTAGTCAAAATTTTGGTATAGGTCAATAAAAATGTCTTTCCATGTATTGTTGGTAAAGACCTATCCCAACGATAAACCATAGAATGGTCCTCCAACCCATTGGAATTGGATATACCAATGGATTAGAGACCTATTCCAATGGTTCCAAACTATTGGTGTAGGTTATTTTTTTAGTAGTAATTTGTTTTCACCTGTAGGACATAAATTTATCAAATACACATTAATTTATGTGTTTTTTTATTTTTTTACCCAAGTGAAGTGTTTTATAATATTTTATTATTCTACGAACCAAAAATTGTAAGATAATAAATTAGATGATTAGGAAGTGAGTCAAGTTATTAAAATTATTTGTTTAACAACATTAAAATTTAAAATAATGTTTTGAGGATTCATTAGGGGTTTTCAAAATTATTAAACTATCATAAAATCACATTATTTAAATGTTGAATATTTCATTTTCCATTTATTCTTTTTATAATATTCATTATTTCACTTTTTGGATACTATACTTTCATAATACATAGCTTATACATATAGCATATTAAATTATAATTAAAAATAAAATTGTCTAAGAGAAATAAAAAAATTTCACCTCGAGCTAATTTTATGTTATGAGTGAAGAAAAAAAATATTTATTTGACAAAAATATTGTCTAATGTATCTTATTTCTTACTCCTAAATAAAAATCCTTATTTATGAAAAAATACCTATTTTTTAGTGTACTAGTTTCTGTCTCTTACAAAAATAACATGGTACCCCATTAAATAATTTATACATTTATAATTAAATAAATATTTTTTTATAATATTATTTCATGAAAATATATTTTATTTAAATTTGTTTTGAATTTATAAAAAAGTGTATTTTTAGTGAAACTATATATTTATTTCCAAAAAAAATTGGTTTCTTCATATTAAAATATAATTTTACAAAACACAATATATAATTAGGTATATATATTAATAATAAAAATGGATTAATATGAACATTATATTTTAAAAAATTTAATGAAAAAATTCATAATACAAGGGTTGTGATTCCTACCCCCTAATAAGACCAACATAAACCCTAAGGGTATGGTGTGTGATGGTTGTGATTTCTTGGGGTGGTTAAGAAAACAAGGTTTCTGTAGTGACATTTTTTAAGTTGTGCTTCTCACATAAATTGTTTATAAAATTTCATTTATTGAGTATCATATTAGGCTTGGTTACTAGCGAAGCCTAGTGGAGGACATCGTTTCTTCTTTATATGTCAATTATAAATTATTATAAACCTTAAAATATAAAAATCTTCATATTCACTATGTAAAGTCCATATTAACAATTATAATGTTTCTGAATAGTATTTTAACCCCATTTGGAAATTGTGAAAAAATTTATAATGGACTAAAATATATAATGAAATATAGTGATTGTATATTCTATATCTACATTACTTAATAATGGAATTTTTCAATAGAATGGAAATTTGATATATAAAATTTTGGTTTATTACATAAAAAACACATAATGATCAAGAAAATATATAAAATAAATTATCATGATATTCTCATACTTTAACCACATAAGATAATATCCAGAATTTAAATCAATCATTGAGAACCTATAAGCTCCGTTAAACTGATCAAATAAATCATCATTCCTTGGGAGGGGATAATAGTTCTTCAATGTCAAATGACTAAAACGATAGTAATTGATACAAAACTATATACATTGATCAGACTTTTTGAAAATAGAACATGATTTCCTCATGGAGACACACTAATTTGAATTAATACTCTATAAAACAATTCACCAATATTAATATACAACTAGAATAATTTATAATGGGGCATATGATGTAGGAACATAAATATTAATGAAACACCGACTACATAACTATCCTTGAATTGATCTCTTATTGACGGTGTATCAACATAAGATATTCAAAGAATATATCATTGTACACTTCAATGACCCTAGGAAACATCATTGCCTGATCCTACACTGAAATCAGTATCAACCCAACCATCATGGATGGTGTATACTTAATATTCGTCTGACCAATATGTAGGTATCACATTCAAATAAACTCTACCATTCCTTGATTATTGTCATATAATATGGCATGTCTCCTGAGGAAATCAATGATAACTTACAACAAATACAACCAAACCCTAATGATAATGATGTTATATAGATATATCCATAATCATAGGATGTATGTCCAATAGTATATTTACCTTAACACAAAATATCATTGTTTTCACACATCACTCAAGACGGATCTACCTCCAAAAAGGGTAGTCAATTCCTATCACACTATCAGTATGTCCACCTCATGTCCGAAAGAATAATCTATAGTCAGTTAAAGAAAATAATATTTAGCTCTTGAATAAAATAAGGCATAAAACCAAGTTGAAAACATACAAATAATGTTGGAACCAGGTTCTTCAAAGCATGATTTGGTGTATGGTTTGTGTTTGTTGTCAATCCTCAGTGGAAGTTCAGGGTGTGAACCAACAAAGCAATCATACCGTTTAGGAAGAAAACAGTAGTGAAGGTGGCGCTGTTTCCCAGTGTTTGCCAAATTTTTGGGCCTGAAAATCCGTAAATAATGTAAAGTGTTTTGGCAAAGATACTTGCGCGCCGAGCTCTTGGAGGATGAAAGACTTGCGCGCCATATGTTTTTGAGGATCAGAACATCACAATTTGGCTAAGGAAAGAAGGTCGCGCAAGTGTTGGTTGGGTCGCGCAAGTAACTTGCGCGACAGTGGATCTGAAGACAGGACTTGCGCGCCGTCGAGGGACTTGCGCGCCGCCGCGCAGGGGGTCCAGTTTGCCTATAAATACTGGACCACCCCTCCTCATTTTCAACGGAGTTCAAGCCCGAGAGATTGTTCGAGCTCTCGTCGCGCAGGTGGTTGAGTCGCGCAGGTGGTTGTTTTGTCGCGCAAGTAGAGTTTGCGCGCCGGTGTTTGGCTGTTCTCCCAAGGCAGTTTGGAAGAGAAAGGAAGTGGATCGGGCAAGTATTTAGTTCAAGAGGGCAGTGTCGTGCAGGTGCTTCAGTGACACTTGCGCGCCAGTTTAGTCTTGCGCGCCTGAGACTTGCGCGCCGCCGGGAGACTTGCGCGTCGGGCTTGAAAAGGAGACCTAGACACTATTGAAGCACGCCTGCCTTGCTGGAGCTGCACGAAAGCCGAGAAACTACTCGGTTCATTCTAGGAAAAGTGATATTCTTCTTCTGGTGAGAATCAGACTTCAATAGAGCATCTACATTCAACAAAGGATGCACTCTTATGCAAATGAAGAAGAGACCTACACGTCTATAAACTGAGTGGGACTTCACCAACGGCAGTGAGCCAGGGGGAGTCAACGGGAGTGACCCGAGGGACGCAGTTAGTTATCCCTGAACTATTGTAAAGGCAGTGAGCCTGGGACAGAGTGTCTGTACCCGAACTTTTGTATCCGCAGCTAGTGAAGCATAGTGGATTTAGGTACGACCGGCAACCTGTCGGCGTATGCTCCTTGGACGTAGCCCTTAGTGGTGAACCAAGTAAAAATGACTGTGTCTTCTCTGTGCATGTGAATGTTTTCTTTTTGATCGTAATCATCATATAGGTTCAACAAGTTCCTACCAACGTGGGAACAAGATCAAACAAATTAAAAGAAAAAGTGGTCACCCTGATTCACCTCTCCCCTCTCAGGGTGTCCCGGGGTCCTTCAAGTGGTATCAGAGGCAGGTTGCTGGCGTTGAATCTGACCTTCTTCGTCATGGAAAACACGATCAATGTCAGGGGAGTCCCTCACTTCGATGGAAGCAATTTCCAGATCTGGAAGAACAGAATGAGATCTCATCTAAGATCTCTTGGAATGGAAGTTCTTTTTTCTACTGTGCAAGGAATACATGTCACTGATCCAACAGGTCTGGCTATGACTGAAACAGACAGGAAACTTCTTGATGCAGATGCCAAAGCACAGAATGCTCTCACTGCTGCCCTTTCTGATCAGATTTACCTGAAGGTGATGAATTGCACCTCAGCAAAATCTATGTGGGATAAACTTGAGAATATTTATGAAGGTGATAGCAAAGTGAAGGAGGCGAAACTACAAGTGCTACACAATCGGTTTGATGATCTGAAGATGCATCCAGACGAGAATGCAGACTCTTTCTTCAATCGAATTACTGAAGTGGTTGGAGCAATTCGGGGTCTAGGCGAAGAAATCAAAGACATTGATATTGTAAAGAAAATATTAAGAAGACTTCTACCTCTGTATAATGCGAAGGTGTCAGCTCTTGAGGAAAGAGATCTTTCCAAACTTTCTCTAGATGACTTACTGAGCAGTTTGGTAGCATATGAAATGAGAGTCAAACCAGAAGATGCTACGACTAGGGTGAGCAAGGAAATGGCATTCAAGGCCATGGATAAATTGAAAATCTCAAAGGATAGTAGCGGTGATGATGACGAAGAGAAAGAAATTCTTTCTCTCATTGCAAAGAAGTTTCAGAAGGGGAAAGGGAAATTCAAAGGGAAGTTACCTCTCGCATGCTTCCGTTGTGGAAAAGTTGGGCATATTGCCTCTCAGTGCTTGAAGAATATCAATGATGATGACAGTGAAGATAAAAACTTCAAGAAGCCTCAAAGAAGGTTCTTCAAAAAGGGAGACTTCAAATCTGGAAAGAAAATGCAAAGAAAGAGTTTTGTCTGTGAAGAGGAAGAAGATGAAAATGAATTCTTTGATGAAGAAGAACCAGAATTCAAAACTGGGAACCATGCTTCTATGATGGCCACTGTTGAAAAGTCAGAAGATACTGATGGTGAAAAACAACTGAGAACTTGTGTAGATCCTGAGGTGCAACTTAAGGATGCAGTTAGTAAGCTTAAGATTAAATGTAAGAGCTGCAATAAGTGGAAATCAATTGTAGAAGAATCAACTGAATATGTTGATCAACTTGAAGCTGAAATTGAACGACTGGAAGAATTTGTGAAGGTACAGTCTAAAATAATTGAAAGCAATGATGATGCAGTTGATCTGAAGCTGAGAATTGAAGAGCAAGCAAAGGTCATCAATGACCTCACATCCAGATTGGATGAAAAATCCAAGACTGTTGAGGGTCTTGAGGAGGAAGTAGTTACTCTGAGAAGTAAAATGGAGACAGAATCAGTTCCAAAAGAATCGAGGAAGAAAATACAGTTCGGAAGATTCTCAGATGCAGAATTACTTGCAAGAGCCAAGTGTGGTTCAGATGGGGTTGGAAAAGTCTTGAGTGATCAAAGACCTGCTTGCATGGGAAAGAGTGGAATTGGCTGTGAGGCTGAGTCATCAACTGCTGGAGGTGCAAAGACCCAAAAGAAAGATAAGATGAAAGTTGAACATGTTGAAATGTTACCTAGAGTGATGAAAAAGGAACCCTCAATCCAAACTAAAAGGAGACCTGAAAATTATCCTCAAACTTTCAAAAATGGCAGACATTCTTACTATTCTCCCAAGGAAGAAGCTATAAGGAAAAATTCAAGTGAGAAGACATTTCTTCTCATGAAGTGTCAGTTCTGTGGCTATCTGGGCCATACCATGTCCTATTGTGAAGAGGCAAGAAGCTATCTGAATGGAGAAGATATAGATGCTCAACAAAGGAGAACAATTTCATATCCTAATTCTTATAGAAGAAATAATTTCTATGGATATTGTTTTCATTGTTCTAACTTTGGTCATAAGGCCATTAATTGCAGGAAGAGAAGGGACATTGACACCTCATGCAGAAGTTCCAGACATGTCAAGTCTCGTCAGCAAGACGATGTTTCTCTTTCAAACAGGTTCTCACCTCTTAAAGAAGACTTTGACTATGAAGAACCTGGGTTTGCGGAAGAGATAGTTGAAAGGCCATCAGTTCTATATACTCAATCTAATGTCTCATGGAAGGAAAGGAGGAAGATTGAGAAATCAAACCTTGCAGAGGTAGCTCTCAAAGATACAAAGAACAACAGTACCTGGATTCTAGATAGCGGTTGCTCATCTCATATGACAGGTAATGCCGGTCTACTAACAAATATCATAAAGAATGTTGATGGTACAGTAAGATTTGGTAATGATGGGGCTCTGAAAATCAAAGGGAGTGGAAGTACCAAATTAGCTAATGGAGAACTAAAGAAGACTGAAGTCCTTTACGTAGATGGCCTACGTCATAATCTCCTCAGTGTAAGTCAACTCTGTGACTCAGGACTTATGGTTACTTTTAATCAGAAAGGCTGCACCATCAAGGGAAAAACCGGCAATTCACTTATGAAAGGATGCAGAACAGAAGGCAACTTGTATCAGGTTGATAGTGAAGAGAATGTATGTTACATGACTGTTGAAGAAGAAAACAATCTGTGGCATCGGAGATTGGGACACATCAATCAACAAGACATGGAGAAAATATCAAAATTGAGAATTGTCATGGACATTCCCAACCTGAAGCGTGAGCGTGAAAAATCCTGTGATGCTTGTATTCGTGGGAAGTTGGTCTGCAGTTCATATCGGCCAAAGAAGAAAAAGGCATCTCACCTTCTTGATCTGATTCATACAGATGTTTGTGGTCCAATAAATGTTGCCGGAACTCATGGAGAAAGGTACTTTGTCCTTTTCATAGATGATTACAGTCGAATGGCATGTGTGATGGTCATTCACCGGAAACGACAGGTCCTTGACTGCATGAAAACATATCGGCGAATCGCCGAGAATGATACTGGACGAACAATCAAAGTGTTGCGATTTGACAATGGAGGAGAATACATGTCCATTGAATTTGAAAGTTATCTGGAGAAGCATGGGATACAATATGAGGTAGCTGCTGTGAGAACTCCACAACAAAATGGAGTTGTTGAACGAAGGAATCGACAGGTGAACAACATGGCACGAACTATGCTGATTGAGAGTCGTATTCCACGACATTACTGGAAAGAGGCTGTTCAAGCTGCAGTGTACATTCAGAATCGAACAGGACTTTATATGGGTGAGACGAAGACACCATATGAATTGTGGCATGGACGGAAGCCTTCTCTAAAATACTTTCGTGTTTTTGGAAGTAAGTGCTTCATCAGGAACAAAGAAGGAAATCAGGGGAAATATGGTGACAACGCAGATGAAGGAATCTTCCTCGGTTACTCAATGAACAGCAAAGCCTACAAATGTTTCAACAATCGTTTGGGAAGGATTGTGGAAAGCAATGATGTTAAGATAATTGAAGAGAAAACCACAAATGCTTCACGGACGTCATATGCTGATGTGATAGAAAGTCATGAAGAATGTTGACATGAAGAAACTACAAATGCAGAAATAGAGGAAGCTGTTCAAAACACTCATCAATCACATAATGATGTTGACTCAGAAGAAGAATCTGAAGAAGAAACTATGGCTGAAGAGAATACTACTGAACCTCGCAGGAGAAATCGAAGAGCTGAGATTGATCCATCCAACATAATTGGGGATAGGAGTGCACCCACACAAACCAGAAGGATGAGGAATACCACGCAATCTGCATTTCTATCAGTTGTAGAGCCATCCTCATTCTAAGAAGCTGCAAAAGATGAATCTTGGGTGAAAGCCATGAATGATGAATTAGATCAGATTGATAAGAATCAGACATGGGATCTTGTCCAGAGACCTGAAGGTCACAATGTGATTGGTACCAAATAGATTTTCAAAAATAAGTTTGATGAGCATGGAAGTGTTATCAGAAACAAGGCACGACTGGTATGTAAAGGATACTCCCAGATTGAAGGTATTGATGTTGAAGAAACCTTTGCTCCAGTTTCTAGACTGGAATCAATCAGGCTTTTCCTTGCCATGGCACTCCAAAGAGGATATAAAGTATATCAAATGGATGTTAAGACAGCATTCTTGAATGGTGTACTCGAAGAAGAAGTCTACATTGAACAACCGGTGGGGTTTGTCTTGGGTACCGATGAAACAAAGGTCTGCAAACTAAAGAAAGCTCTATATAGTTTGAAGCAGGCACCACGGGCATGGTACTCACGGCTAGATTCATATCTCAAGAAGTTGGAATTCAAAAGAGGAGGAGTTGATCACAATCTCTATGTGAAGAATTCTCCAAAAGATCAGTTCATGGTTCTTGTCTACGTTGATGATATCATTTTTGGTGGCAGCAGGCAGAAATCAGTGGATGAATTTGCCAACCACATGAAATCAGAATTTGAAATGTCTATGATTGGGGAGCTCACATATTTCTTGGGGTTGCAAGTAATTCAAAAGAAGGCATACACTTTCATTTCTCAGGAAAAATATGCAAGAGAGTTGCTGAAGAAGTTCAATATGCAAGACTCCAAACCAATGTCAACTCCGATTCCTATTGGAACTAAACTTGGAAAGCATGAGGATGGGAACTCTGTTGATCCCACCATGTACAGGAGGATCATTGGAAGCCTACTGTATCTGACAGCGACAAGGCCAGATATTGTCTTTGCAACATGCCTTGCGGCCCGCTTTCAGAGTAATCCAAAGGAGGAACATATGTCAGCAGTAAAAAGAATCATGAGGTATATTCAAGGCACGCATAACTTCGGGTTATTTTTTGCTGCAGGCAGGGACAGTGAATTATCAGCGTTTTCTGATGCTGACTGGGCTGGGGATGTAGTAGACAGAAAGTCCACTAGTGGTGGAGCTTTCTATATTGGGCATAAATGTGTTGGCAGGTTGAGCAAGAAGCAAGAAAGTACTTCTCTTAGTACTGCTGAAGCTGAATATATCTCCGCCACAAAAGCATGCACTCAACTTCTTTGGATGAAGCAGCAGCTAACAGATATTGGTGATAAGGTGCAGCAACCAATGGTGATTTATTGTGATAACAAAAGTGCAATTGATCTTACGAAGAATCCGGTTCAGCATTCTCGTACAAATCATATTGAAATACGGTATCATTTTATCAATGAAAAGGTTGAACAAGGCGTGATTAAAAAGGATCATGTTGGAACTAATGAGCAAGTGGCTGATATCCTAACCAAGCCATTGTCCGCGGCTGTGTTCGAGAAGCATCGGTTGAACCTCGGTGTTCGACCACCTCCTACTGCATAAGGAGGCTCCGGAAGTCCCCTCTCCCCGTTTGTTTTAACTTTTTTTATCTACTTATGGCTGTGATGCAGGTTTATGGGGGAGATACTATCCAGGGGGAGTATGGCTTGAGCTGAACGTTGAACAAACTTTTCGGTCTTTGGTTTTATTGTCAATGGGGGAGAAAGGAATAAATTCAAGGCAAGAAATTCTTCTGTGATGAGAAGTGTAAGCTTGTGATGAGAAGTTTAATAAGGATAACATCGGGATGGAGAATTTCGTGTACGATTTCAACACACTAAGACCCAATTCAAGCTTTCTCTCTTGTTTTCTACACCGAGCATTGCTCACGTAGACTTAGAGTGTTAGCTGAGTTGATTCTTGCGTTTTGGATTTGCTCATGGTTGGAGATCTATTGAATTTATTCTGATTGCCAACAAACCCAAAGGGGGAGATTGTTGGAACCAGGTTCTTCAAAGCATGATTTGGTGTATGGTTTGTGTTTGTTGTCAATCCTCAGTGGAAGTTCAGGGTGTGAACCAACAAAGCGATCATACCGTTCAGGAAGAAAACAGTAGTGAAGGTGGCGCTGTTTCCCAGTGTTTGCCAAATTTTTGGGCCTGAAAATCCGTAAATAAAGTAAAGTGTTTTTGGCAAAGATACTTGCGCGCCGAGCTCTTGGAGGATGAAAGACTTGCGCGCCATATGTTTTTGAGGATCAGAACATCACAATTTGGCTAAGGAAAGAAGGTCGCGCAAGTGTTGGTTGGGTCGCGCAAGTAACTTGCGCGACAGTGGATCTGAAGACAGGACTTGCGCGCCGTCGAGGGACTTGCGCGCCGCCGCGCAGGGGGTCCAGTTTGCCTATAAATACTGGACCACCCCTCCTCATTTTCAACGGAGTTCAAGCCCGAGAGATTGTTCGAGCTCTCGTCGCGCAGGTGGTTGAGTCGCGCAGGTGGTTGTTTTGTCGCGCAAGTAGAGTTTGCACGCCGGTGTTTGGTTGTTCTCCCAAGGCAGTTTGGAAGAGAAAGGAAGTGGATCGCGCAAGTATTTAGTTCAAGAGGGCAGTGTCGCGCAGGTGCTTCAGTGACACTTGCGCGCCAGTTTAGTCTTGCGCGCCTGAGACTTGCGCGCCGCCGGGAGACTTGCGCGCCGGGCTTGAAAAGGAGACCTAGACACTATTGAAGCACGCCTGCCTTGCTGGAGCTGCACGAAAGCCGAGAAACTACTCGGTTCATTTGAGGAAAAGTGATATTCTTCTTCTGGTGAGAATCGGACTTCAATAGATCATCTACATTCAACAAAGGATGCACTCTTATGCAAATGAAGAAGAGACCTACACGTCTATAAACTGAGTGGGACTTCACCAACGGCAGTGAGCCAGGGGGAGTCAACGGGAGTGACCCGAGGGACGCAGTGAGTTATCCCTGAACTATTGTAAAGGCAGTGAGCCTGGGACAGAGTGTCTGTACCCGAACTTTTGTATCCGCAGCTAGTGAAGCATAGTGGATTTAGGTACGACCGGCAAACTGTCGGCGTATGCTCTTTGGACGTAGCCCTTAGTGGTGAACCAAGTAAAAATGACTGTGTCTTCTCTGTGCATGTGAATGTTTTCTTTTTGATCGTAATCATCATACAAGTTCAACAAGTTCCTACCAACGTGGGAACAAGATCCAACAAATTAAAAGAAAAAGTGGTCACCCTGATTCACCCCTCCCCTCTCAGGGTGTCCCGGGGTCCTTCAAATAATACCTTTCTTGATGTTCAAATATCCTTGGACTAGAAAATCTAAGGAATGCATATTCCCATTCCAATCCCCATGACCAATCTGGACTTAATTAAGACCACATCCATGGCTATGATCTTCTCACTATCCCTATGGATGAGGGGAATTATGGGGATATATTATTTCAACCCCATACCCTCCCTACTAATTATAATCTGGAACTACCAATTATTACTATTTCCTAATCTAAAATTGTTTCTACAATTGAGCATGAAACAATCCATCAATCCATTGATGATTTTTGTTGGAAGGGATGCAGTCTGACGTATGATTTTCATGTTATTTGTGGGAAATATTAGCCTCTTTTAAATGAGATAGTGAAGGATAAAAGCATCCTCTATTTACTGAATCTTATTCTTATTTCGAGGAAACCAAGATTTCTCATTCAAAACAAAGATCTATATATATTTTTAGGTACTATGACCTCATTGCAATATGGTTGAAGAAAATACCGTCTAAATGACCAATTCATTCACTAGTACATCAATATAAGAAAAAAACACAATTGGAGTGAACTAGTTCAATGTATCAAAATTAAAATCCTCCTCAAAATACCACTCCCTAGATTGATCCTTTGGTAGAAGATCTAAATCATAAAAAGGATGTTATTCTAGAATATAATAAACACTCACACACTAGATATCCCACGAAGTTGAATAATAATACCATGTAGAAAAGTCTTCTTAGAATTAAAAGATAGAAATAATACCCAAAACTGATCTATGAACTTTTACCACACAATAGATTACTTCTTTTGACCCTAAAAGAATCATAGCCACCAATTTTGAGGTTACCCACAAAGAATACTATTAGTCAAAGAAACCCAATGATCTATTTGGGTAAATATCAATATAAAGGATATATCCACATCATATAGAAAATCATCCATATCCAATACTAAAATAGATCATTCTAACATCTGTAGAAACTAGACCTAAGACCCTTTGAGTTCCCTCCATGTGTTATCATCATTGAACTCAAGTCTATGAAAATATAAAGGAACATCTTATTGAACAAAATCCAGAAAAACCTCATTTGGATATTGATCTTGAGACATATCTATACAAGGATAAATGTCACAACCTCTTAAATGTGGGACATAAAAAAATTTATGGTTAATTAATTAATACATTTTAACCTAATTCCCCAATTTTAACCCAATTCAAACACTTACATAGAAAATCATGATAAATGATTCATACATACATATCTACTACAAAATATTGATTTATTCTCTTAGAATGTCCTGTAAACATGAAGGTCATTACATAAAATCACAAGGGGTCCTCAAATACCATGTATTTTTTCAAATCCCTTGTTTATATCATATACTATTATTATATGATACTACATCCATAAGAACACATATATCCTCACTAGTGGAAAAATCCAAACACCATCCATTCTATCAATCACCAACTTTTATATAAATCCCTCAGGACCCCTCCCTCCAATGGTAGAAGATTTTGGATTACAAATAATAATGGAAGATAATTAATTCAAATTCCTTCCTCTTATAGGTCATGGGTTGGTGACTAACACGGCGGGTATTTAAATCAAACACATGGGAGTTATTATTAATTATATAAATTTAGAGGGTAATAGATAATATGGGAAACAACCAACTAATACTATGGATAAAGAAAAAATGAAATTTAAATACATAATCATATTTCATACAACTGAAATTTCTAATAAATTGAATATTCTAAAATTTAATCCTCATTAGCGACCTCATAGCCCCAAAAACATCTGAAAACTTCTCAATATAGTAACACATAGTTCAATTACCAACCAAATACTTTGAAATTTATTAAAAGATTATATATACATATTTTGAGAATATATTTTATAATAAGTATGGTCTTCCCTAAAAGCACTCATGGAAATATCTGAAAGAAACATATGAAGGAAAAGTGAATAAAAAATGAAAACTAGATCATCACCTAAATATGTGTGTTTTTTTCATCCTCACCATGGATCAATCACCACATAACAGATAAAAATCAAAAAATTAAATTTCAAATGAATATATATATATATATATATTTATGTATGTATATAGTGAAGGTACCACACCTTAACTCCCCACTGGTGTATTGATCTAACACCCGAATTCCACAGATTCATTATTTATCACATTAATAAGTCATGTATTCACTAATATGAGTTGAGACATGGAATCTCTAACCTTATCACCAAATAGTTCCCAATATCTAATGATTGTATCCACATATATATAATTATCATCATTCCATATTTGGCCTCATGTGACTATCCCACGTGCCACAAGGTAGTATTCTAAAAGTGCAACACTGTAGTATTCATAAAGATAATATATCATGTGAAAATGGATTATTACTAAATTCATCATATCTCATTCAGGTATATCCATGGGAAGAAAAAACCACACAATATGAATAAAACAATCAAAAAAATTGAAATTAAACAATGTTTTTACATACAATTTAGAAAACCCCTAGATAAATTTTAATTTACCCATATTTTACTAATAGGTGGCTATGGTACTCGTAATTAAATTTAAATCTTTTTAAAAAAAAGCATAAATTTATATTTATCCACATATTTAAAGAAACATGTATAATTATGTTCTGTTTTAAAATTTTGCTAAATTCAAATTTGGAAACATTTTTTTAAACACATGGATAGTTTCTCTAAATTTATTTTACAACCGTTTTCAGAAAAATGTATCAAACATAATTTTTAAAAAAAATATCTAAATTAAAATTGTTTATATTAAAAATTGATATATTAAGTAATAATTTAAAATGTATTTATAACACAAACACACTCTGTCACGAACCAGGCCGGGTCGCCATCCGACTGGCGCCGACCCGGTCCGCGGCAAGGCCCGAAGGGCATTCCCAATCCCCACGGGCTGGCACAAGTGCCCGGGTATCAAGTTTAACAGGTGGGAACGGTTTTAACCGAAATACAAGACAGAAAAACCAACTAACCAGATAGATAAACTGAAATTATAAATAGACAACAAAACGTGCCTTTAAACTATGAACAAGTTTAAAGTCTACAACTTGAAGAAATAACTAAAAAGAAAAGACGACAGTGGAAACTAAAACTCATACCCAACCTCCCGGCAGAAGTGAGACCACCTCAACACCATTCTGCATGAGAAGAACAGCTGCAACCTGAACCACCATCACTGAGCACGAAGTCGCAACCTGGAAGACAGAAGAAACAGAAACTACATACACCCAAGGGTGTATGCAGGGTGTGAGCTAAAAGCCCAGTAGGACGCCACCGAGAAATGGTTCCATGCCACAACATCAAAAGGCAATTTAAAGTGCTTATTCAAAATTTTAATTTAAATTTTTTTTAAAGAAAACATTTACAAGCCAAACGCTAAAAGAAAAACATTAAAAAGAACTCATTTAACAAACACGATTTTTAAAGGGGAAGATAATTGTTCAATATGGGAACACACACACATACTCACACACACACACACACACACACACACACACACTCTCACGTGGTCTTCCATATGCCGACGGAAGGCACCACGCCAAAGATGGTAGAGCACTACGGGTAAATCCCCTAAGGTTCATCTAGCTCAAGTGGGACCCTAGAAACCTCGTGTCTCGGTGAAACGTGGCTTAGAAGGCCACGACCCTCAGAAAACGTGGCTTAGGAGGCCACGACCCTCAGAACACGTGGCTTAGAAGGCCACGACCCTCAGATATCATGTTTAGTTGGTGTTGCAATCGTCAATACAGCTAGGTGAAATAGGGACGATACCCATCCGGTTCACTAGCGCACTAGTTCTAGTCCGCCCACCTAGATACCCAGGGTTTTCCCTTGTGCTCAAACAAGTTTCATGTTCGCATAATGTATATCACTTTCACATATCTCAAACCAAACAAAGCATTGCACATACACATCACCGTTTTCATACCCAAACACCATAAAAAAAACACACATGCACGCCAAAACCATTTAATAACATAGTTCAGATCACTTGCATGACTTAACAACTATCTAAACAATTTGAAGAACATTTCAAAATAGCACAATAAGAGTTTTCAAATGAGACATGTCCAATTTCACAAATAATAATACCTTTAAAAACTTAACACACACAAAATTCGTTCAAACACAACTCCCGCGCTCCACATATAATTTAATAAGTGCAATTAACAATTTTCAAAACACTTAAAATTAGAAAGCAAAGGTTTGCACTAGAACGACGAACCTGATTTCATATATTAACATCACTTTAAAACCAAAAGTGCAGCTCATACAATATAAAACATGTTTTCCATTGTTCAACCAATTTTCAGTTTAATTCCAAAAGTACGCAACACGGCAAACACACCCAAAGTGACTCATTTTCATTGAAATTCTACATTTTATTACATGGATACCTCAACAAACTTGAAAACACTTTTCGCACCTACCAAACCACCCAGAAAACCTTACCAACCATATTACGCGTCTTAAACGACACTTAATTAAACCATTGCTCAATTAGTAAAATGTCACATATGCATACCATAATACCTCACTTTAAAACACACAAATTTTAGATGCCAAAACCATTTGAAAATCAATTGCACATCCCAACCCTTCTAAAACATCTTTCGCACCCCTAAAACATACTCAAGGTTCATAATAAAAATTAACACGTCAAAATAGTTTACATTCTTTTGAAAAACTCAATTTAATAAAATTCGCACCTCGAGCGTTCTTGAAAACACCATTTTTCCACCTTAATCAACTAACTAAAACACGTCTGAAAATTTCAGCAACACATCGCACATGATAAACTTTGGCATTTACTTAAAAACAACTTAAATTCATCAATATGCACATCAAAGCACGTCCAAAATGAAATTCGCATCATGCAATTTATAAATTAGAACACGTTATAATTTAATTAAGGAGAAATTCAAATCATCTAAAGATGGTATGGCATGGAACCACCTACCTCGTCATCGCAGACATCACGACCGTGGTGCGCAACGACCGCCGCACATCAACCGCGACTCAAACAAAACCAAAATTGATCCTAAACAAACAATTGAACCAAAACATCAATAATTAAACCAGAAATTCATTGAATTCTTCAACCGCACATAATGCGCACCATAAACGAACTCAGAAAAAGAACCTAAAGAACAAAATATCGACAGAAGAATTAAATTCAGACCAAATTTAGCACAAATTGGACCCCAAACCACATGAGACTCTCACCGGCAACTCAACAACTCAAATGTGAACCCTAATCAATAAATCGAACCAACAATAATCAATATCAAACCATAAAAAAAACATCATACCCGCTGGAAAATGAACATATAATAAAAAATAAAATAAAACTCACCTAATAGGAGGGGTTCCGCAGGGGTTCGGCTGGGCAAGGAGGAGGACAGCAGGTTAGGGGGACGGTGCGAGCGAGGAGGTCGGAAATAAGGAGGGGAATGCGGGAGGCGCGGCTGGTTCGGTGTGTCGAAAGGAGGGAGTTAACCGGGGCTCAGCCGAACAGGTCGCGCGGAGGGGTTTCGAGGGCGGCGCGAGGCGGCGCGAGGCGGCGCGAGGGGAGCCGGGACGGCGGATCAAGGTCGCCAGGGGGGTGTGGGGCGCTGGACGTGAGCGGTGCCGGAGGAGGTGTCGGTTATGGAGGGGGCGGCGCGACAGTAGGGTTATAGGGGGGGTGAGCCGCGCGAGACAATTGAGGGGGAGAAGGGGATCCGACGGGATTTGTGAGGAGAGAAAAAAAAATCGGAGGGAGGAAAGAAAAGAAAAGGAGAAAAGAAAAAAAATAATAATAATAATAAATAAATAAATAAGTAAACAAATAAAATAAAAATAAATTAAAATAAAAAGCAATTAAAATAAAATAAAATAAAAAGGAAATAAAACCTAAATTTAGTATTATTAATAATAATAATAACACCTCAATTTATAATATATTTATTGTTATCATTAAAACAAACTATTAATCCTTATTAGTTTTATTATTATTGTTATCATTATTATTATTACTATTATTATTATTATTAAGGGGAATATTAATAACGACACAAGACAAATTATATTCTTGACACCATTAATATTATTCTTTTATTATACTGGTCCATTTCATTTAATTAATTATCCAACAAGCAGGGCGTGCGGTGAAACGGGCGGGGCCACGCGACGACCCAGGTGAGGCCACGCAGCTTCGGTCGCATTGCGTTGGACGCAAACTAGTCAAAACACAATAAACTCGAAATCTAAAGTCGGGTTTCGACCCGAACTAACTAGCGCAAAGAAAATTAATAAAGTAAATAAATTTGGAAAACGTGGGTGCGAAAATTCTCCCCACCATAAAGCTTTCCGCCCCCGGAAAGCCACAACTAAGGCTGAGACCCAAAGCAGGAAACGGCACCCCACTAAGGATCAAATAGGACCCCCACAAACATCAACAAAAGAGAGAGAGAAACATCGTGCTCAGAGAAAGTGACTTAAAGACAACATCAAGAAATGCATAAAAAGACTTTCCGATATGTGTCGCCCACCCCAAAAAGCTAGAACGCCTCCAGTCAATTGTTTTAGAAAACGAACTCTTGAACCCACAAGAGGTAACTTCACCCGCCAAAACACCTCAAGCACTCTGAAACTGAAACCACACCACTTGGCTAATATGAACAAAAGAGGTCTAACTACGTCCTCGGAACACTCCTATCACTTATCAACAAACCATCTTTGAAAACAGAAGCTATAGATCAACATGGGGAAGCTCGAGGGGCTCCCCACCATTAAGAAGTCACTGATGCTCGGAATGAGAGTGGACAACCGACAGGGGAAGGTTCGAGCGGACTCCCCGCCATTAAAGAAAAGTCCAGCACTGATTCATCCTAGAGACATTCGTGTGAGACCCAATGTGGGTCTCCCCACCATTAAGAACCTGCCAACGCCAAAGACGAGACTATAAAACCAGCATGGGGAGGTCCATGAGGACTCCCCACCATTAGAACTAACAAAATGCATAGAACTTTGAAAAACTTCTCAATGGTGACCAAACACCCCTCCATAAGGGGCGGGGAGGGAGGGGCCTAACCACTCGGGCGTCAGAACCATGACCTAAGACCTGACCAACACATCCACATCCCGGGATGAGCATTATAAAATTTTGGGACTGATTTTTCCCCAACAGACTCTCAAGGACCACTAAAGGTGATTGCATCCAATGGGACGCAACCCCAAAGACTTTAAGTCAACGAGACGAACAAGCCTCCACATGATCATGAAAACCTTCTGCAACCAGATGGTTCGTTTGGAGCAGAACAACCGTAGAAATCAATTTGAGCTACATTCACTTTCAACACCGATGACAGAAATAAAGTCGGGGTCTCATACCCCCTCGGGGTTCCTGACCACGCGCCAGCTTCACTCCGAGGCCTATGGCTGGAGCCCTGATGTTTGAAGCATCTTCTGCCTCGTAGTCGGGCATGGAAAACTCCCGAACGGAGCTTCTCCTTTTTGGTGTCACATGCAATCATATTGCACCCGAGGCAACACCATCAAACATAACACATTACAGCATCTGACTGATCATACGCGGAGTATTCACCAACACCAGAGTTGAAATGGTGCATGTGCATCACCCTTTATCATACTGAATGAGAATACGACACCGCCAATCGTCACCCGAACATGACCATTGCCGTTGAGAGGAACATTATATGGAGAGGGACTTCAAACTGAGTCTTAAACAACACGTGACTCCTGCAATTGATCGTAGCATCCCCATGTGACTAGGTCTTCCACACTAGTGGTCTAACACAGACCCTTTCTTAAATGAAACCAATAAAGGACCAAAGGTTATTTAGAACAGTGGCCCACACCGACCACTCTAGGCTGCTTCCACATTTCCCCCACTGGAATCACCTTTTACCATTTCCAAACAGAACATTCAAATTAATAAGGTCAAACTTCATCCTTGATAATCAAAGAGAACTTACATAGCAAGACGTCACCGAACATGACTCTTTCAACCGATGAAAATACCACATAGCCCTTCAAGACACTGGTCAACACCGAAAATTCTGAACTGCCTCCAACTTTCCTCGCTGGAATTTCGTTCACCACTTCCAGGGGGACCTTTAGACACAATGATGTCAACTTCATACCCGACAAGTCAGAAAACTCAAAAGACCAAAACTCCCTTCAGCTCCCCTCACATCTGTCATCCCGCTGCGAGAGGATCTACTTAGTTGTAAGAAGGAGAGGTGGGTTCAATCCTAGAATTCAAAAGGATAGTCCTTCAATCAATTGGAGTGACGGCCAACGGGGAATTCCCCGTAGTTGTACTTCAATCACATGTCAGCGCTTTATAGGGGGGGCGTACACTAGTCAAGAAAGAAAATGATGGACCCAACCAAACTGGTCCAACGGTCAAGACATACCACAAGAAAACACCAACCGTGCAGGGGAAACCACTGCAAGTGCTCCCCGATGTACTCTTCAAAGGAATTTACTAACCACACGCTTACATACCAACTTACAAATAAGAACTCAAACTCGGGACATAAACCATTCAGAAATAATACTCAGTTCAAAACGCCGCACATCCAACATCTCAAAAACACAAGGACACGCCACACAAACACCGTTTACTAAAACCCCAAACATTTTCTTTAACAAGACATTTTAAAAATCAGCAAAGCCAGTAGATTGCACAAACACCAATGGCGTCCCGTGAGCTTCGCACATGCATGTTCCCGTGCCGCACTGGCACCCACCTCAAATTCATCCAGGCACTCATCCGCTCGTGCCATTAACCCTTTCTCTTTCCATATACACTTATGCATGTGGTCGCCCATGAGAACACCAAGTACCAAAACCAAACCTTTCCATTTTTCCAGAACCAAAACATCCAACCCAAATTTTTCAAACCTTCCACATCATTTCATTTTTAATGTGATTCATTTGAAAACATTTTCTAAGACCAAAACATTTTAACTTAAAAACCAACTTTCCACAAATCCAAAACAATGAGACGAGAAACGACGCAAGAGAAAACTAGTGTCAGCGGGTGATTGAAGCATATGGTTGGCGGCCATACGCCAATCACGCCACTGGCGACGGAGAGTATTTTAGGACAGTGTCCCTGGCTCCACAAGGTTTGCCAGACCCTACGAGCTCACTAAGACCATTGGCCCCACTCTCTTTTCATTTCCCTTAAGCAAGATTAACCACACGGAACAATGACTCGGACAAAACCCAACTTACTTTGGTAACTCGAGTCCCGCCACGAGGTGTGCTGGCCAGGCACATTGCTCGTAGCTAGAACGTTGAGTTCCAACAACCTTAAACTTGGTCGACTCTGACTCCATCTCAAAAGCAAACGACCCAAGAGAGCAAACCTTGCCCTCTGATACCATTTTGTCACGAACCAGGCCGGGTCGCCATCCGACCCGGCGCCGACCCGGTCCGCGGCAAGGCCCGAAGGGCGTTCCCAATCCCCACGGGCTGGCACAAGTGCCCGGGTATCAAGTTTAACAGGTGGGAACGGTTTTACCCGAAATACAAGACAGAAAAACCAACTAACCAGATAGATAAACTGAAATTATAAATAGACAACAAAACGTGCCTTTAAACTATGAACAAGTTTAAAGTATACAACTTGAAGAAATAACTAAAAAGAAAAGACGACATCGGAAACTAAAACTCATACCCAACCTCCCGGCAGAAGTGAGACCACCTCAACACCATTCTGCATGAGAAGACCAGCTGCAACCTGAACCACCATCACTGAGCACGAAGTCGCAACCTAGAAGACAGAAGAAACAGAAACTACATACACCCAAGGGTGTATGCAGGGTGTGAGCTAAAAGCCCAGTAGGACGCCACCGAGAAATGGTTCCATGCCACAACATCAAAAGACAATTTAAAGTGCTTATTCAAAATTTTAATTTAAATTTTTTTTTTAAAGAAAACATTTACAAGCCAAACGCTAAAAGAAAAACATTAAAAAGAACTCATTTAACAAACACGATTTTTAAAGGGGAAGATAAATGTTCAATATGGGAACACACACACATACACACACACACACACACACACACACACTCACGTGGTCTTCCATATGCCGACGGAAGTCACCACGCCAAAGATGGTAGAGCACTACGGGTAAATCCCCTAAGGTTCATCTAGCTCAAGTGGGACCCTAGAAACCACGTGTCTCGGTGAAACGTGGCATAGAAGGCCACGACCCTCAGAAAACGTGGCTTAGGAGGCCACGACCCTCAGAACACGTGGCTTAGAAGGCCACGACCCTCAGATATCATGTTTAGTTAGTGTTGCAATCGTCAATCCAGCTAGGTGAAACAGGGACGATACCCATCCGGTTCACTAGCGCACTAGTTCTAGTCCACCCACCTAGATACCCAGGGTTTTCCCTTGTGCTCAAACAAGTTTCATGTTCGCATAATGTATATCACTTTCACATATCTCAAACCAAACAAAGCATTGCACATACACATCACTGTTTTCATACCCAAACACCATAAAAAAAACACACATGCGCGCCAAAACCATTTAATAACATAGTTCAGATCACTTGCATGACTTAACAACTATCTAAACAATTTGAAGAACATTTCAAAATAGCACAATAAGAGTTTTCAAATGAGACATGTCCAATTTCACAAATAATAATACCTTTAAAAACTTAACACACACAAAATTCTTTCAAACACAACTCCCGCGCTCCACATATAATTTTATAAGTGCAATTAACAATTTTCAAAACACTTAAAATTAGAAAGCAAAGGTTTGCACTAGAACGACGAACCTGATTTCATATATTAACATCACTTTAAAACCAAAAGTGCAGCTCATACAATATAAAACATGTTTTCCATTGTTCAACCAATTTTCAGTTTAATTCCAAAAGTACGCAACACAGCAAACACACCCAAAGTGACTCATTTTCATTGAAATTCTACATTTTATTACATGGATACCTCAACAAACTTGAAAACACTTTTCGCACCTACCAAACCACCCAGAAAACCTTACCAACCATATTACGCATCTTAAACGACACTTAATTAAACCATTGCTCAATTAGTAAAATGTCACATATGCATACCATAATACCTCACTTTAAAACACACAAATTTTAGATGCCAAAACCATTTGAAAATCAATTGCACATCCCAACCCTTCTAAAACATCTTTCGCACCCCTAAAACATACTCATGGTTCATAATAAAAATTAACACGTCAAAATAGTTTACATTCTTTTGAAAAACTCAATTTAATAAAATTCGTACCTCGAGCGTTCTTGAAAACACCATTTTTCCACCTTAATCAACTAATTAAAACACGTCTGAAAATTTCAGCAACACATCGCACATGATAAACTTTGGCATTTACTTAAAAACAACTTAAATTCATCAATATGCACATCAAAGCACGTCCAAAATGAAATTCGCATCATGCAATTTATAAATTAGAACACATTATAATTTAATTAAGGAGCAATTCAAATCATCTAAAGATGGTATGGCATGGAACCACCTACCTCGTCATCGCAGACTTCACGACCGTGGTGCGCAACGACCGCCGCACATCAACCGCGACTCAAACAAAACCAAAATTGATCCTAAACAAACAATTGAACCAAAACATCAATAATTAAACCAGAAATTCATTGAATTCTTCAACCGCACATAATGCGCACCATAAACGAACTCAGAAAAAGAACCTAAAGATCAAAATATCGACAGAAGAATTAAATTCAGACCAAATTTAGCACAAATTGGACCCCAAACCACATGAGACTCTCACCGGCAACTCAACAACTCAAATGCGAACCCTAATCAATAAATCGAACCAACAATAATCAATATCAAACCATAAAAAAACATCATACCCGCTGGAAAATGAACATATAATAAAAAATAAAATAAAACTCACCTAATAGGAGGGGTTCCGCAGGGGTTCGGCTGGGCAAGGAGGAGGACAGCAGGTTAGGGGGACGGTGCGAGCGAGGAGGTCGGAAATAAGGAGGGGAATGCGGGAGGCGCGGCTGGTTCGGTGTGTCGAAAGGAGGGAGTTAACCGGGGCTCAGCCGTACAGGTCGCGCGGAGGGGTTTCGAGGGAGGCGCGAGGCGGCGCGAGGCGGCGAGAGGCGACGCGAGGGGAGTCGGGACGGCGGAGCAAGGTCGCCAGGGGGGTGTGGGGCGTTGGACGTGAGCGGTGCCGGAGGAGGTGTCGGTTATGGAGGGGGCGGCGCGACAGTAGGGTTACAGGTGGGGTGAGCCGCACGAGACAATTGAGGGGGAGAAGGGGATCTGACGGGATTTGTGAGGAGAGAAAAAAAAAACCGGAGGGAGGAAAGAAAAGAAAAGGAGAAAAGAAAACAATAATAATAATAATAATAAATAAATAAATAAGTAAACAAATAAAATAAAAAGAAATTAAAATAAAAAGCAATTAAAATAAAATAAAATAAAAAGGAAATAAAACCTAAATTTAGTATTATTAATAATAATAATAACACCTCAATTTATAATATATTTATTGTTATCATTAAAACAAACTATTAATCCTTATTAGTTTTATTATTATTGTTATCATTATTATTATTACTATAATTATTATTATTAAGAGGAATATTAATAACGACACAAGACAAATTATATTCTTGACACCATTAATATTATTGTTTTATTATACTGGTCCATTTCATTTAATTAATTATCCAACAAGCAGGGCGTGCGGTGAAACGGGCGGGGCCGCGCGACGACCCAGGTGAGGCCACGCAGCTTCGGCCGCGTTGCGTTGGACGCAAACTAATCAAAACACAATAAACTCGAAATCTAAAGTCGGGTTTCGACCCGAACTAACTAGCGCAAAGAAAATTAATAAAGTAAATAAATTTTGAAAACGTGGGTGCGACACACTCTTAAATAATTACATTGATACATTCTTTAATGCGTGCATATATACATACATAAACACACTAATTATAATATTCCAATATATTTTTTAATATATATATATATAAATATATTTATAATAATACATACATATAAAATTTAATAACATGTATAACTTTATTATATAATAAATAATATACACATACCAATGAACATTCAAAAAAATATATAAAATATTTATATTTGATTTGTAATGACAGAATAAGTAACAGTTAATATATATATACAGATAAAGGGGGATTAATTTTCCTTTATTTATGTTCATTAATATATTAATATATATTAATATAACAATTAAATTAATTTATATATTAATTTATGACATATATATCAATATATAAAAAAATATGATAATATATACAAATATATTGTAATATCTATATATATAGTAATTTGTGTTTAAATATATAAAAACCCAATTAAAACATATACATGTAACATATTATGACATATATGGTAATTTATTTATTAAATTATATTAAATATATATACATACATATATATATAATTTAAAATTATATTCTTGTAGACTCACCACTACAATAGTTTAGGCCTTTAAAATAACTATTAAAGGGAGTCGTTAGTGAAAAAAAGTGCTGACAACATAAGCTCCAATAAAGTCATTAGGTATTTAGCAGTGCTTGAAAATTTTTTCTTTCACAAAAGTAATGTTAGGTTAGTGGTTAGGCCATTGGATTATAAATTGGAGGTGATGGGATCAAAACCAAGATGGGAATTTTTTTGAATTACCTATACCACCAATTTTATGAAACCATTGGTATATGTTTTTCAAATGATATATACCAACATTTTGTCAAAATGTTGGTATAGGTATATAAAAATGTTTTCCCAATTATTGTTGGTATAGACCTATCCCAATTCCAAACCATTCAATGGTCCTCCAAACCATTGGATTTGGCTATACCAATGGTTTGGAGACCTATACCAACGTTTCCAAACTGTTGGTATAGGTTATTTATCAACTAGTTATTGGTTTTCAACTCTAGGACATAAATTTATCAAAGGCACATAAATTTATATGGTTTTTTATTTATTTTACCCAAGTTAAGTGTTTTATAATATTGTATTATCCTAAGAACCAATAATTTTATGATAATACATTAGATGATTAGGAAGTGAGTCATGTTATTAAAAAATGGTTTTTAATAACATTAAAATTTAATATAATGTTTTGAGGATTCATTTGAAGTTTTTAAATGTTTCAACTAACATAAAAAATTATTTAAATGTTAAAATATTTCATTGGCCATTTATTCCATTTATAATATTAATTACATCACTTATTAGATGCTATAATTTCATAATACATACAATATACATATAGAATATTTAATTATAATTCAATAATATATTGTCTTAGAAGAATATAAAAATTTCACCATGAGCTAATTTCATGTTTTGAATTATGAAAAACAAATTATTTGACCAAAATATTGTCTTAAATATATTATTTTTCAATCTTTAATGAAAATCCTTATTTATGAAAAAATACATTTTTAAGTGTACTAGTTTCTTTCCCTTAAAAAAATAACATGGGAGCCCATTAAGTAATTTATACATTTATTATTAAATAAATATTTTTTATAATATTATTTCATAAAAATATATTTTATTTAAAAAATTATTGAAGTTATAAAAAATTGTATTAATATTGAAACTATATATTTAATTTCCCAAAAAAGTGGTTTCTTCATATTAAAATATAATTTTACAAAACACATTATATAATTAGGTATATATATTAATAATAAAAATGGAAAAATATAAACCTTATGTTTTAAAAAATTATATGAAAAAATTCATAATACTAGGGTTGTGATTCTAACCCCATTATTAGACCAACATAACCCCTAAGGGTATGGTGCTTGATGGTTGTGATTTCTTGGGGAGGATTAGCAAACAAGGTTTGTGTAGTAACATTTTTTATATTGAGCATCTCACATAAATTGTTTCATAAAGTTTGCTTTCATTGAGTATCATATTAGGCATGGTCAGTAGAGAAACCTAGTGGAGGCCATCACATCTTCCTTCTATGTCAATTATAAATTATTATAAACCTTACTATATACAAATATTTATAGTCACTATTTAATGTCCATATTAACAATTGTAATGTTTCTTAATAGTATTTTAACCCCATTTGTAGATTGTGGAAAAAATTTATAATGGACTAAAATAAATAATGAAATATAGTGAATGTGTTTTCAATATCTACATTACTTATTCATTAGAAAGGGAAATTAATATATAATATTTTGGTTTATTACATTAAAAATCATAATGACAGTGATAATATATAAAATAAATCTTCATGATATTCTCATACTTTAACCACATATGATAATATCCAAAATTCAAATCAATCATTGAGAACCTACAATATCAATTAAACTGATCAAATAAAGAATCATTCCATGGGAAGGGATAATAGTCTGTCACTGTCATATGACTAAATGTATAGTAATTGATACGAAACTATATAATTTCATCAGCCTTTTAGAAAATAGAACATGATTTCATCTTGGAGACACACTAATTTGAATGAATACTCTATAAAACAATTAACCAATTTGAATATACAACTCGAATAATCTATAATGGGGAATATGATGAGGGAACTTCAATATCAAAGAAATGCCGACTTTCATAACTATCCTAGAATTGATCTCTTATTGATGGTTTATCAACATAAGCTATTCAAGGAAGATATCATTGTACACTTTAATGACACTAAGAAACATCATTGACTGATACTACACTGAAATCAACATCAACCCAACCATCATGGATGTTGTATACTTAATATTCTTATGACCAATATGTAGGTATCACTTTCAAATAAACCCTACAATTCCTTGATTATCATCATATAATATGGCATGTCTCTTAAGGAAATCAATGATAACTTACAACAAATACAACCAAAACCTTCTGAGCATGATCTCATATAGATATATCCATAATCATAAGATGCTTCTCCAATAGTAGATTTACCTTAACACAAAATATCATTCTCTTCACCCATCACTCAAGACGGATCTACCTCCAACAAGTGTAGTCAATTCCTATCACACAATCAGTATCTCCACCTCATGTCCGAAAGAATAGTCTATAGTGAGTTAAACAAAAGAATATGTAGCTCTTGAATAAAATATGGAATAAAAACAAGTTAAAAACATATGGATAATACATTTTATGATGTTTAAATAACCTTGCACGAGAAAATCAAAGGCATGCATCTTCCCATTCTAATCTCCATGATGATTCTGGATCTGATTGTGACCACATCCACGGCTATGATCTTCTCACAATCCCTATGGATGAGGTGTATAATAGTGATATCTTATTTCAACCCCATACCCTCTCCACTAATTATAATCTATAACTCGCAATTATTACCATTTATTTAGCTAAAACTATTTCTACAGCTAAGCCTGAAACAATCCAACAACCCCTTGATGATTTTTGTGGAAAGGGATACAATCGGACATATGATGTCCATGTTATTTGTGGGAAACACTAGCCTCTTTTAAATGATATAGTGAAGGATAAAATAATTCTCTATTAATTGAATCTTATTCTTATTTCAAGGAAACCTAGATCACTTAGTCAAATCAAAGATCTATATAGAATTTTTGGTACTATGATCTCAAGATAATATGGTTAAAGAAAATATCCTCTAAATGACCTATTAATTCACTAGTACATCAATATACGAAAAGAAACATAAATGGGGTGAACTAGTGCAATATATCTAAATTATAATCGTCTTTAAAATACCTCTACCTAGACTGATCCTTTGGTTAGAGATCTAAATATTAAAAAATGATGTTTTAATAGAATATACTAAACACTCACACACTTGATATCCCACAAAGTTGAATAATAATACCATGTAGACAAGTCTCCATAGAATTAAAAGATAGAAACAATACCAAAAACGGATCTATGAACTTTTACCGCACAATAGATAACTTCTGTTCAGCCTAAAAGAATAAAAGCCACCAATTTTGAGGATGCCCACATAGAAAAATCATAGTCAAAGAAACCCAATGATCCATTTGGGTAAATATCAATCTAAAGGCTATATCCACATCATATATCTAATCATCCATCTTCAATAATATAATAGATCATTCTAAAATTTTTAGAAACTATAACTAAGACTCTTCGAGTTCCCTCCATGTGTTATCATCATTGAACTCAAGTCTAAGAAAATATAAAGGAACATGTTATTGAACAGATTCTACAAAAACCTAATGTGGATATTGATCATGATCCATATCCATGAAAAGATAATTACAACGAACTCTTAAATGTGGGACATAAAAAATTTTAAGGTTAATTATTTAATTCATTTTAGCCTAAATCCCCAGTTTTTACCTAATTCAAACACTAGAATAGAAAATCATGATAAATGATTAAAACAAATGTATATACTATAAATGATTGATTTATTCTATTAGAATGTCCCATAAACATGAAAGTCATTACATCAAATCACACGGGGTCCTCAAATACCATGTCTTAGTTGGCCTCTCTTGTATATATCACATACTATTACTATATGATACTACATCCATACGAATCCATACATCCTCACTAGTGAAAAACTCCCAAAACCATCATATATGTCAATCACAACCTTTTATATAAATCCATCAGGACCCCTCCCTCCAATGGTAGCAGTTTCTGGTTACACAGAATAGTGGAAGATAATTAATTCAGATGCCTTCCTCTTATAGGTCGTGGGTTGGTGACTAACACGAAGTGTATATAAATCACACAGATGGGAGGTATTTCAAATTATAGAAATTTAGAGGGTAAGAGATAAGATGGGAAACTACCAACTAATACTATGGATAAAGAAAAAAATTCAATTTAAATACATAATGATATTTCATACAACTAAAATTTCTAATAAATTGAATATTCTAAAAGTTAATTCTCATTAGCGAACACATAGCCATAAAAACTCCTGAAAACTTCTCAATATAGTAACACATAGTTCAATTACCAAACAACTACTATGATCATTATTAAAAGATTATATATACATATGGTGTTAATATATTTTATAATAAGTATGATCTTCTCTAAAAGAACTCATGGAAATATCTGAAATAAACATACGACGGAAAAGTAAATAAAAAATGGAAACTACATCATCATCAAAATATGTATGTCTTTTTTTAATCCCAACCAAGGATCAATCATCACATAACATATTAAAATAAAAAATTATATGTCAAATGAATATATATATATATATAATGATGGTACTACACTTTAACTCCCCACTAGTGTATTGATCTAACACCAGAATTCCATAGATTCATTATTGATCACATCAATATGTCAAGCATTAACTGATATGAGTTGAGACATGACCTCTCTACCCATATCACCAGATAGTGCCCAATATATAATGTTTTTATCCATATATATATAATTATCATCATCCCACATTTGGCCTTATGTGTCTATCTCATGCACCACTATGTAGTATTCTAAAAGTGTAACACTATAGTATTCCTTAAGATAATATATCATGTATAAATGAATTATTACGAAATCCAACTTATCTTATTCAGGAATATCAATGGGTAGAAAAAACCACACAATATGAATAAAACAATAAAAAAATTAGAAATTCAACCTTATTTTTTACAAACAATTTAGTAAACCCAGAGCTATATTTTAATTTACCCATATTTTACTAAAATGTGGCTATTGTACCCGTGATTATATTTCATTCTTTTTAATAAAAATCATAAATTTATATTTGGCCACATTTTTAAAGAAACATGTCTAATTAAGTTGTGTTTTAAAATGTTGCTAAATACAAATTTGGAAACATTTTTTTTGAACACATGGATAGTTTCTCTAAATTTATTTTAAACTGTTTTTAGAAAAATGTTTATAAAATATTTTTGTTTTAAAAAATAACTAAATTAAAATTATTTTTATTAAAAATTGATATATTAAGTAATAAATTAAAATGTATTTATAACACAAACACACTCTTACATAATTACATTGATATGTACTTTCATGCGTGAATATATGCATACATAGGAACACTAATTAAAATATTCCAATCTATTATTCAGTATATATATTTATATTTATATTTATATTTATAATAATACATACATATGAAAATTAAATACATGTATAACTTTATTATACAAAAAATAATATACACATACCAATGAACATGCAAAAAAATTAAAAAATATTTATATATAATTAACATTGACCGAATATGTAATAGTTAATATATATACAGAGAGAGGGAGATTAATTTACCTATATTTATGTTCATTAATATATTAATATAACAATTAAATTAATTTATATATTATTTTAATACATATATATCAATATATAAAAAAATATGATTATATATACATATATATTGTAATATATATATATATAGTAATTTTTGTTTAAATATATAAAAACCCAATTAAAACATATACATGTAACATATTATGACATATATTTTAATATATTTATTAAATTATATAAATAAATATATATATATATATATAATTTAAAATTATATCCTTGTAGACTCACCGCTACAATAGTTGAGGCCTTTAGAATAACTATTAATGGGAGTCGTTAGTGAACAAAAGTGTATACTACATAAGCTCCAATAAAGTCATTAGGTCTTTATCAGTGGTTGAAAAGATTCTAAAAATTCCCCCTTTATTATCACTAAAAATGCATTGAAAATGGTGCTTTTATCATCCTATTTTTAAAACTTATAAACGGGACCTTTATCACCATATTAGTTTTGGAAACGATAAAGATTCCATTTATCATTTGTTTCTGTAGTGATAATAAAGGAGTTGTTTTCCAGTTCATTTTCTAGTATTCATAAAGGACTTGTTTTCTACTACCCAACTGTAACACTACAACATCCATATAAAATCTATAAAAAATCCATTTAGGGTACTTAATCATAAATAAGAATATATAGTAAACAGGATTGGAATACAATTATTACATTATACCATCATTTAAATTCAAAATTTACATAAAAAATATTTACTTTGATGTCATATTTACAATTAATCGAAAAAACCACAACCACAACCAAAATTCAAAATCAAAACTCACAGTATTTCCCAACAATCAACCTCTATACATAAGTATGTCTCTATATTAAAATAAATTTTATTTAGTAATGGATAACATAAAAATAAACAAATTTCAATAATAATGTTACATGATCAAAATATGATCAATTATATTATTAATTATTGTATAAATTAATTAAATGTTTATTTAATAGTGTGTCAGATTGACAGGTGGTCAATTCCAACATGTCACAAATGAATTATGGATCATTTTTCTAATGTTTGAAATAAATCCAATATCGTTTTCTTGGTTTTTTCTATGTAATACACATGTTAAATTAAGATGAATTTTTTTTTTAAAAAGAACATCGAGTCATAATAAAAACATCATGTATCTAATTGATGTGAATTAAATTCTTATATGTCAAAACAGAATCATGGATCATTTTACTAATGTAAAATCCTAGGTAAATAAAGAATATAGAATTTTCATAGGTATAAATATTTGTGAACTGAATATTAAATTTACAATAAAGTGTATGCTATGTCTGATATCATACATAACACAAAACAATGAGGTTTTTTTTAAATCATACATTGCACACAACATTGAGATATACTAAAAAATAATATAATATTATTATTATTTTAAATTGTAGTTAACTCATAGTCATTTTATTGGAGGTAATGAACAGAACTAACTACAATAAGAGAACACATGTTTGTTAAATGTTTTTACATTTATCCAATAAAAATATATAGGCTTAAAATGCGAATGAATCCAATTTTAAGCATAAATAATCTAATATTCTTTTAACGGTTGATTTACCTCATTTTGATGGAGAATCCTTTTTAAATATAGTTTTTTTTTCACTATTAAATGTTCTATTTGACAACAAATTTTCTTCTTTAGAATAGAGACATCATAAATTTACATTCGATGAAATTTTTGAATTTTTATGAAAAAGTTCAATTTTAATTAATAGTGAAAAATAATGTATTTCAATTCAAAACTGCCTTTTACTCAAATTTATTAATATGGTTAGATTATCTTTTTTATTGGGTTTAAAGTGTAATTGGATTATATTTTTACCATCTAATCCAATGATGGTCATTGGATGTAATATCACTGTCACGACCCGTCCTCGGGACCCATGCCGTGACTACCCCAAGCCTGCCTTCTATAGGCCAGGGGCTGGCGACTAGCACCAAAGGCGTAAATTCCGATAACTGGGAAGGCATTGCCTTTATTAAAGTAAAAAAACACTACAGAGTACAAGCGGAAGTAAAACACTAAGTACAAAAGAAAGTGCTGAAAAGTAAATGGGCCAGAATACAAACCCAACTGAAAGTGCAGCTACAACTGAACGAAAGTACAACAGATAAAGACAAACAACTGGAAGAAGGATGCAGCTCCTGGGTCATCCTCCTCGGATACTACCTGAAGGGTAGGTACAGATAGCACAGCTCATGGATCATCCACCACGGATCCTACCTAAAGGGTAGGTACAGATAGCCTCCTCAACGCTCTCGCCCGTCAACCTCCTCCGTGTGTCGTCTCTCCTTGAAGTCCACCTCCAGATACTGACTCGTCGTGTAGTCCACCTCCGGGTACTGTCCAGTCCTCGAACACTCGGCCTCCGTCAGCACTGCCCGTCGTCTGCAACTAACACAATGAGGTGCGGGTATAGCCCGTGCAGGGGTGAGTATAATGATACTCAATAGGGACCCCGAGACCCTCATGGTCTCACTAAACCAACAAGGATAACCACATAGAAGATCTCAATAGATAACCTCTACCTAGGTATATGCCCATACATATACCTAAATTGTCAATTAACCCATCTCAATCATGAGGAAACACAAGGATCATGAAATCAACGGATAACTACTACCCAGGTATATGTCCATACATATACCTAAGTTAACAAGTGACCCATCTCAATCATGAGGTAAACACAAAGGTCAAAAGTCTCAGCTCAAACCAGGATTTTCATTATCGAAACTATAACTACTGAAGAGACCCGTCTCTGGAGTGTACAGTAGTCCTGTCATGACTCCGAGGTACTGCTCACTAACCGAAGATTGTTAAGGTACTCCTCCTGTCGAGTACCGCGGAACTGCCACCTCACATAGTAGTGCTTACCGCCAGGGTCTTCCACCCAAACACAGTAGTGCTCCCCCCTCATAGCCTACAAAGGTACTCCTCCAGTCGAGTACCGCGGGTCTGCCACCCAAACACAGTAGTGCTCCCCGCTGTGGGTCTACCACCCAAACACAGTAGTGCTCCCCACTGGGCTATACAAGTCTCTCCGACTCGAATCGGACAAGAAGTCTTCAGGTTCAAGCCAGCTACACGGTCTTCGTACTCCGTACGCTCGCCTCTGGGAGGGTCCGCTCCATGATCTACTGGTCGATACTCCAAGTATCTCAATGTACCACGAAGAAGTATCTCAAAGTACCGCCTTGTCATAGGGCTCTCAACGCAACAGACGACGCGTCAATCGGATGCCCGGTCTGTGAGTTACTAGCCTTTTCATCCCAGGGGCCCGGTGGGTTTCGTTAGCGAACCAACCCGGCCGTATCTCAACTGTACCCCGAACTCTCATAGGGTATACTCATAGGGATAGTTTCTCGACGAGATCACCAACGTCGTTGACGGTTCGTCATACAGACGTCTTGTCTGAATGATATCAGCTTTTCTGTTCCAGGGGCCCGGTTGGATTTCGTGTACAATCCAACCCGTCCACTATCCAACAACAACCAAAACTCAGGAGAAGTATGTAAAAAGTTCTGTCTCATCAAGAGGAAAGCAACGAGAAAGACGGCGCGTCAATCAGACGCCCGGTCTGTGAGTTATTGGCTTTTTCGTTCGAGGGTCCCGGTTGGTTTCGTGAGCGAACCAACCCGACCGCACTCCGACGGAATCCAAACCTTGAGAGGAGTAAGCCAAAAGATCCTTCTCACTAAGAGGAATTCAACAAAGTCGACAGCATGTCATTCGGACGTCCGGAGCTCAAGATATGAGCGTTTTCGCTCCGAGGGACCGATTGGTTTCGTGTAGGAACCAACCCGGCCGAACTCAAAGTATTATGAAACTTTGATTGCGATATAGCGAAACGACCGTCTCGATCCAAGGATCGCGTTGCCACTGACGGCGCGTCAATCGGAGGTCTATAGCTCATGATATGGGCATTTGACCGAAAGTGGTCCGAAAACGGGGGTCTGGGCCCCGGCCGACTCGGCCCGACCCCCCCTGGTCGGCCAGAACCAGGCCGACCCGACTCGGGTCCGACCCGGTCCGGCGCGGTCTGGTCCAGCCCGACCGGCCGGCCGCGACCGAGCGGTCGCCGAGGAGCGGTGGGGGTGCGCGTGGCCACACGTCAAACGATTAGGGTTGTCTATGTCGTTTTCCAGTGCGACCCGATGGCGTCGCTCCCCTTCGCAGCGGCCTGACTCCGATCGCGGTTCTTTGGTTTTCTACGACGCGGCGCAACGGCGTTGCGTTCTTAAACTTTCTTCCACGGTGCGGTGTGACGGTGCCGCGCATATCCTTCCGCATGAAAACTGCGTGGTGCGACGACACCACGCCTTCCCGTACCAACCACAAAGGAACCATCACGAAAAAAATGAGGAGGGTCGGCCGTGTTTGTGCGGTCCGACCCCCTCGCGTTATTTGATAACAAATGGTTTAAATCCACTGAGATCAACAAGTTGGTATTCACGAATCAAATAAATAAATAAAACCCCTACCTCGGTTCAGATACGGTGTGCGTCAATCGAGTTCCGGAAGACGAGCGTCACGGAAGTCGGGCGTCGTGGAAAACGAATGTTGATTCCGTTGTCGTTGAGGTGTGTTCGAAGGGGAAACGTCATTGGAAGAAGACGTCACGTTCTTCGGCGGAGATGTTCTTCGTTGAAGAACGATGTTCTTCATCGGATGTGTTCTTCGTTGAAGAACGGTGTTCTTCACGTTCTTCGTCGATGTTGAAGAAGAAGAAGACTTCAAACTTAGCATTTTCTCTCCCAGGTCTCCACCATAAGAACAACTAACCCCAAAATAAAATAATCCTCCGACTTATTTTATTAACCCAACATAGGTTTTGAATTTCAAGAGTTTGAAAATTCAAAACCCACATTTAACACACTTAAGTTATTAATATAAGTTGTTATAAAATTAAGAGGTGATAAGTTAACAAAACATAAATGGGGGTTTTGAGGGGTTAGGAAAGTGAAGGGTTAAGAGGAGTTTTGGAGTAAAGGAATTTAAAAAAGTGGGGAGGGGTTCGTGTGGGCCCCACTCTTTCACTTATCCACACATAGTAAGTTGGGTGGATGTGGGCCCCACCACCGACTTCCCATGGGAGAAATTAACCACCTTGTTATGAAATAAAATTGATTCAACAATTTTATTTACTTTTTAAATAAACCTCAAAATTTAACTTCTTCACCCGCACAAACACAACTACGGTAAAGGTCCCCTTAAGCGATTACCGGCGTTGCGAGTTAATCGGTGCCCTCAGAATTCGATTCCGAGCACTGGTTCAAAAGTTAGAAATTCACGCTCGTTCGTTCATTGAATGTACCCGAGCCAAACATCAAAAGTTGATTCCGGGCACACCGGGCCTCAGAATCAGGCGCCGTCAGAAACTACGTTCTTGTAAAATTCCAATGAAAATTAAGAAAAAAAATTTCCTTGAAATTTCCGGGTCATTACATTACTCCCACCAGAGGACTTTACGTCCTTGTAAAGCTTCAACAAAAACTAGGTTCACAAAAGTGGTACATAGCACGCATCTGAGCCTTCCGCTCTCATGTGCTCACCCGAAGGTTCCCATACTGCCAGAGAAAGTGCACCCGAGGAATCGATCGTCCTCATAGGATCCACACCTATCGACCCTTGATCCCCACTAGAACCTCCGTGGAATTAACCTCATCGCCATTATCCTTCTCCTCATGGTCGATGATATGCGAAGGTTCGAGCATGTATCTCCTCAGTTGAGATACCTAGAAAACGTCATGCACCTAGTGAAAATGAGGTGGATGGGTCAAGCGGTAAACCACTACGCCTACCCAACTAAGGACGTAGAAAGGTCCGTTGAACCTCGGAGATAACTTGCCTCCCTGGCCTCATCTCTGTAAACCTCTTCGAGGTGAGACCCGTATAAGGACATGATCGTCATCCTCGAACTCTAGAGGCCTCCAAGTCCTGTCAGCATAAGGCTTCTGTCGGCCCTGTGATGTCCTCATCCGCTCTTGGATGACCTGGACCTTCTCTAGTCTCACAAGAGGTGCTATTATTTCCTCTTTGCCGATAAGAGAAATCTGGTCTCGTCCCCTGGATGAACCACATTCATTGCCAAATACAGTCAATCCTGACAGGAATGATGCATTCATCCCATGGATGATGTCGTAAGGTCTCGACGTAACTACCAAGAGATCCAACTGTCACTCTCCCCTCCAATGGTCGAGTCACACTGTCGGCATCAGTGTGAGGTCACTAGGTCTCCTCCAGTAGAAATCTCGAATGTGAGGGTCAAGTCAATAGTCTTAAACGGGACTACTCAGTATCAACCAAAAGAAATGACAGGAAAGAAAACATCACAAGGATAAGTGTCTATTCATTATTGTAGATCGAGATACAAAGACACGAGGCATCTACAATAAACATCAACAATGCTAGAAGCAGCATAAACAAAAGTCTCTAGGTCTGGAGCTAGTCCCGCTCCCATTCATCCGCTTCTGGAGTTCCATGTTCGTAGGCCTCAACTGGCTGAAGTTGAGTTGTCCCATGTCCACCAGTTCCCTGTGGTCGGGGTGGACCTCCTGGTGGTGGTGGTGGCAACACCCCGAAGAGTCGTCCACCTCCAGCTGCACGACCAGCTCCTCTGCCATGGGCACCTTCTACATGCGGTCTACCCTGATCGAACCTCTGCCTCTAGCTGGGAGGTTCTTCATTTAACTGTTGGTCATCTATATGGCGGGTCAGACAGTCATGTTCCATGTGACCAATCCCGCCGCAGGAGTAACACTTCATGGCAGATCTGGCTATATCACATCCCTTGGTGCCTCGCACTACCGACCCTGAGTCATGCGGTCGACCACCTGTAGGTCTGGTCCTCTTGGACCTTTGCGTCATCTGTCTACTGCCTGCCGCAGAAGACTCTGGCATATGCTGGCTAGTGGTGGGTCCTGATGCTGGAGACTGCTCATCAAGAAAACTCTCCACTAAGAGGGCTCTCTACAACACCCCTGTCTGGTTCGGAATGTTGTGTGATACAACCGAAGCTCTTATCTCCCACCTGAGCCCCTGCTCGATGTTTCGGGCCCTGATGAATGGATCTCGTACCATTTCTGTAGAGTAGCGCGAGAGGTCTGTGAATCTCATTGAGTACTGCGCCACTAATATGGTGCCCTGCCGCAGCTGAAGTAGCTCCTGTATACGCACCGCTCGAAGGATGACTGGTACAAACTCTGCCCGGAACAAGCTCTCGAAGTCTTCCCAAAGAATTGTCGCCTCGTCATGCATCTGGAGCATCAGGCTCCACAATCTGCCTGTTGTTGCCTGAAGAAAGCTGGCAGCAAGGATCACCATGAAGTCTGCCGGCGTCCCCACTAGCCTGAAGACTCTCACCACAGCCTCCAGCCAATCCTCAGCCGCCTGCGGGTCCGTCCCTCCCTGGAACCTGGGTAGCCTTTGGTGCTGGAACTCGTGCAGCGCGCTCAAGCGATGTGCACCCTCTGCTACTGGGGCTGGTGGCATCAGTGGCCCAACGGGTAGTAGTACTGCTGGTGCCTCAATTGGAAAAGGGCCCTGTACTGAGGCCACGTCGCTCGGCGGGCTGTCAGTACGAACCACTCTAGGGGCTCTAGAAGGTCGTCCACAGGGAGGCATCCGGAAAGGAACAACGTGACACGGTCAAACGACTTATACCTAGTGAGCTGACCTAGTTTGAGCTGATATTCAAATAAAACATCTAGAAACACACACGCAATCAGTGTTTTCATGCACAATGTCGAAAATTAGTTGTATGGGTCCTGGTGTATGGATACGTCGGCCGCCCGCACCAAAACTGGACTCCCTGAACTGAAAACCACACTTGGTAATCTTAACACTATTTCTTCACATAAAGAAAATATCAGAGTTATAAGTTCTGCGGTAGAACCAACTACTCTGATACCAATTTGTCACGACTCGTCCTCGAGGTCCATGCCGTGACTACCCCAAACCCGCCTTCCATAGACCAGGGGCTGACGACTTGCACCAAAGGCGTAAATTCCGATAACAGGGAAGGCATTGCCTTTATTAATGTAAACAAACACTACAGAGTACAACCGGAAGTAAAAAACTAAGTACAAAAGAAAGTGTTGTAAGTAAATGGTCCAGAATAAAATCCCAACTGAAAGTACAGATACAACTGAATGAAAGTACAACAGATAAAGACAAAGAGCTGGAAGAAGGATGCAGCTCAAGGGTTGTCCTCCTCGGATCCTACCTGAACGGTAGGTACAGATAGCGCAGCTCCTGGATCATCCACCACAGATCCTACCTGAAGGATAGGTACAGATAGCCTCCTCAACACTCTCGCCCGTCAACCTCCTCTGTGTGTCGTCTCACAGTGAAGTCCACCTCCGGATACTAACTCGTCTTGTAGTCCACCTCCGGGTACCGTCCAGTCCTCGAACACTCGGCCTCCGTCAGCACTGCTCGTCGTCTGCAACCAACACAACGAGGTGCGAGCATAGACCGTGCAGGGGTGAGTATAACGATACTCAGTAGGGACCCCGAGACCCTCAAGGTCTCAGTAAACCAACAAGGATAACCACATAGAAGAACTCAACAGATAACCTCTACGTAGGTATATGCCCATACATATACCTAAGTTATCAAGTAACCCATCTCAATCATTAGGAAACACAAGGATCATGAAATCAACGGATAACCACTACCCAGGTATATGGCCATACATATACCTAAGTTAAAAAGTGACCCATCTCAATCATGAGGTAAACACAAAGGACAAAAGTCTCAGATCAAACCAGGATTTTTATTATCGAAACCGTAACTGCTGAAGAGCCCCGTCTCTGGAGTGTACAGTAGTCCTGTCACGACTCCGATGTACTTCTCACTATCCGAATACTGTTGATGTACTCCTCCTATCAAGTATCGGTGGCCTGCCACCTCACATAGTAGTGCCTCATGCCAGGGTCTGCCACCCAAACAGAGTAGTGCCCCCCCTCATAGCCTACACAGGTACTCCTCCTTTCGTGTACCGCGGGTCTGTCACCCAAACACAGCAGTGCTCCCCATTGTGGGTCTGCCACCCAAACACAGTAGTTCTCCCCACTGGGCTATACAAGTCTCTCCGACTTGAATCGGACAAGCAGTCTTCAGGTTCCAGCCAGCTACACGGTCTTCGTACTCCGTACGCTCGTCTCTGGTATGGTCCGCTCCACGAGCTACTGGTCTATACTCCATGTATCTCAAATTCTCACGAATAAGTATCTCAAATTACCGCCTCGTCATAGGGCTCTCAACGCAACAGACGGCGCGTCAATCGGACTCCCGGTCTGTGAGTTACTAGCCTTTTCATCCTAGGGGCCCGGTTGGTTTTGTAAGTGAACCAACCTGGCTGTATCTCAACTGTACCTCGAACTCTCTTAGGGTATACTCATAGGGACCGTTTCTCGACGAGATCACCAACACCGCTGACGGTTCGTCATACAGACGTCTGGTCTGAATGATATCATCATTTCCGTTCCAGGGGCCCGGTTGGATTTCGGGTACAATCCAACCCGGCCACTATCCAACAGCAACCAAAACTCGGGTGAAGTATGTCAAAAGTTCTGTCTCATCAAGAGGAAAGCAACGAGACATACGGCGCATCAATCAGACGCCCGGTTTGTGAGTTATTGGCTTTTTCGTTCCAGGGGCCCGGTTGGTTTCGTGAGTGAACCAACCTGAACGCACTCCGAGGGCATCCAAACCTCGAGCGGAGTAAGTCAAAAGATCTATCTCACTAAGAGGAATTCAACAAAGTCGATGACACATCATTCGGACGTCCGGAGCTCATGATATGAGCGTTTCCGCTCCGAGGGCCCGGTTGGTTTCGTGTACGAACCAACCCGGCCGAAGTCAAAGTATTCTGAAACCTTGAGTGTGATATAACTAAACGACCGTCTCGATCCAAGGACTGTGTTTCTGCTGACGGCACGTCAATCGGAGGTCTACAACTCAAGATATGGGCATTTGACCGAAAGTTGTCCGAAAACGGAGGTCTGGGCCCGGGCCGACCCGGCCCGACCCCCCTGGGTCGTCCCGAACAGGGGCGACCCGACCCGGGTCCGACCCGGCTGGGCGCGGCCCGGCCCGGGCCGGTCCGGCGTGGTCTGGTCTAGCCCAACCAGCCGGCCGCGGCCGAGCGGTCGCCGCGGAGAGGCGGGGGTGCGCGCGGCCGCCCCCCCTTCGCCGCTGATTGACGCCGGCGGCAACCGCCACCGGCAACTTCCGGCGGCGCGCCGTCGCCGCCGCATTTTGCAGACCACCGGACGCGATTTTGGTGGTCCGTTTCTCCTGCCGTCTTCGCCTAGGGTCCCCTTGGGACCCCACCTTCACTGAGAAGGGATTCAAATGCCAAAACGGCCTGCTTCGTCGTCGCCCGTCAATCCGCACGTCAAACGATTAGCCTCGTCTATATAGTTTTCCAGCGCGACCCGATGGCGCCGCGCCCCTTCGCCGCGGCCCGACTCCGACCGCAGTTCTTTGGTTTTCTACGAAGCGGCACGACGGCGTCACGTTCTTAAACATCCTTCCACGGCGCGGCGCGACGGCACCACACATATCCTTCCGCATGAAAACCGCATGGTGCGACGGCACCACGCCTTCCCGTACCAACCACAAAGGAACCATCACGAAAAAAAGGAGGAGGGTCGGCCGTGTTTGTGCGGTCCGACCCCCACGCGTTATTTGACAAAAAATGGTTTATATCCACGAAGATCAACAAGTTGGTATTCACAAATCAAATAAATAAATAAAGTCCCTACCTTGGTTCAGATACGGTGCACGTCAATCGAGTTGCGGAAGACGAGCGTCACGGAAGTCGGGCGTCGTGGAAAACGAATGTCGATTCGGTTGTCGTCGAGGTGCGTTCGAAGGGAAAACGTCGTTGGAAGAAGACGTCGCGTTCTTCGGCAGAGATATTCTTCGTTGAAGAACGGTGTTATTCGTCGGAGGTGTTCTTTGTTGAAGAACGGTGTTCGTCACGTTCTTCGTCGATGTTGAAGAAGAAGAAGACTTCAAACTTAGCCTTTTCTCTCCCAAGTCTCCACCACAAGAACAACAAACCCCAAAATAAAATAGTCCTCCCACTTATTTTATTAAACCAACATAGGTTTTGAATTTCAAGAGTATGAAAATTCAAAACCCACATTTAACAAACTTAAGTTATTAACATAAGATGTTATAAAATTTAGGAGGTGATAAGTTAACAAAACCTAAATGGGGGTTTAGAGGGGTTAGGAAAGTGAAGGGTTAAGAGGAGTTAGGGAGTTAAGGAATTTAAAAAGGTGGGGTGGGGTTCGTGTGGGCCCCACTCTTTCAATTATCCACACATGGGATGTTGGGTGGATGTGGGCCCCACCACCAACTTCCCATGGTAGAAATTAACCACCTTGTTATGAAATAAAATTGATTCCACAATTTTATTTACTTTCTAAATAAACCTCAAAATTTAACTTCTTCACCCGCACAAACGCAACTACGGTAAAGGTCCCTTTAAGCGATTACCGGCGTTGCGAGTTCATCGGTGCCCTTGGAATTCGATTCCTAGAACCGGTTCAAAAGTTATAAATTTCCGCTCATTCGTTCACTGAACGTACCCGAGCCAAACTTCGAAAATTGATTCCGGGCGCACCGGGCCTCAGAATCAGGCGCCGTCAGAAATTGCGTTCTTGTAAAATTCCAAAGAAAATTAAGAAAAAAATATCCTTGAATTTTTCGGGTCTTTACAATCACTTTGTAATAGGACAGAAACAAGTATCAATCTTTTGATAGTTATTATTTATTGAAAACACGCTTTTTGGATATGACAATGAAAATTAATTTTAAATTAATAAATGAAACATCTATATTGTTAATTTGGTAAAACAGAAATCATCTTTCAATTTGGAATATAAAAATTAGCTTTGGATAAATTTTAGGTATTTTTTTAAAACGTTAAATGTTTTATAAATACTGAAAAACACTACATAGTAGTTAAAAACTAACTTTTTCATTTAAGTGAAATTTAACCGCTTTTGTAAATTGAATTTAAAAAATAATACATACATGGTTGTCATCAGTAAGTAAAATTTGGCTCAATAGGATGAAAATATTTTTTTTGGTGAAAAGTATCTTTTTGATTATTATTTACCACAATTAAAGGTAAAAAGGGTAATAAAAGTAAAAAAATATTATTATAATATAAAATTATCGAAACAATTCACATAACCATATTGGATGAGTAATATAGAACCAATTAAATCCTTATTTGAGACTTTCGTCCTTTGAAAGCCAATTGGGTACATTAAAAACTTTTTATTTAATGTAAAAATAAAAATATCAAAAACATGAATATTTTAAACAAAACAATTTTTATATGGTGTTATATTAGTGATATATTCGTGTAAAAATACACTATGGGAATATAAAAAAATTTCTACATCATGGAATTTTATTTATAATTGATATAAATTACATAATTAAATTTAATTATGACACAATGGTGATGCAGTAATTGTTTCATTTATAAAAGATTCAAATAAATGAGATTATAAATTTTAAAATAAATTTATTTTTAACCCTTTTATTCCATAAAATAACTTTATAGATCAGGATTAATTTTTTTATAAAAAATCACGATGTTTTGGATTTTCTAAAAAGTCATGATATGAATAGTATAAAAATCAACATAAATGAGTTTTTAAATCAATTAATTTTTTATTAGATGATAAAATAGTATTATAAATATAATATTCGTCCAAATGACATAAATTATGTTAAAAATGACATTAAGGATTTATTTTGGGTCATTTGGCATGTTATTGTAAATATATTAACCATATAGTATGAATATACTAGAAGACACGATAAAAGTTAAATAAGAGTAAAAAATTAGTAAATAAAAAAGATAAGGATTAAAAAATTTCTAAAAATATCCAATTCCAATTGGATGATTTTCTTTATAATTATATTCACCTTATATTCAAATAAAATATGTTTTGGTCCTTTTGAAACTGTAAATCATTTTATAATAAAATAATAATTCAAACTTCCCTAAAGAGCCCCTCCTCCCTCTTATAAAAGGTTACCACCTATAACCCCTTAAAAACACCTCTAAAACCCCTTTTCTCATCCAATACATGCCAAAATAAGCTCCCAAAATTCCTATATTCCTCTAATATGCGTTACAATAGGTACGAGGCACTTCAATAATTCCTTTTGGTTCAAACCAAAGTGAGTTACTCGATATAATAGTAAGATCTTCCCTCAAGTTATATTCTTTTATTATACTTTTACACAACCTATTTTCCTCTTATTATCTATTTAAATAACATCACCAATAATAAAAACATACTAGGTTGTTTTTATGATAAGGATTTGAACTACACATTCACATACCACCTTCTAATGGATACAAACTTACTGTTTCTGTGGACGGAGAACTATTGCCTCACGAAACGATGATTGTTTAATATTCTCCTACAAACTCTTATGGTGGCCATTATTATCGAACATTATTTATATGTTATATATATTATATTTATATGTTTTCTATGCTTATTTATTTTTCATTTATATAATACCTTTATTGTTTCAATAATGGGTAAATATGGTAATTTTATTTGAGGTACTGAGGACTACCACCGCCTCAAAGTGATATTACTCATTAATACCATACATGGAATGTATAAAGGATGGTGGTAATAAAAATATGAAAATTTATATATAATATTATATTATAATAGAATAATAATATACCCATTTATGATTTGATTTTCATTCCATTAAGAATAAAAAAATGAATTTAAAGTAGCATTCATGTGTATGTACAACTTACTGTCTCCATGATCAGTGCATTTCATTTCTTATATCAAAATAATATGGAATATTATAAATACTTATATACAAAATATATTTGATGTATATGATATCTAAATCATGAATTTTATTCTGTATTTAATGAACATTTTACCACATGGACAATTTTTAATTATAACAAGTTAATTTTTGTCTTAATTACCGAACATCGACCATAAGACCATTATGAACACGAATAATTATATTATTATTAGAGAAAGGTATGAAGTGATAGAAAAGGAATAATAAACATGATAAAATATTTAAAGTATGTATAATTAAATTATGTTAATTATTCATTGATATAAAGAATAAACAAGTCAAGTCAGACAAAAGGTAAGAGATTTTCATCCCACTTTTAATTCTCGTTAGATTAATGCTATATTTGAAACTACTTCCTTTTGTGTGGTGTTTTTACTTAAAATTAATTTATTCCTTGTAATATATAATTTCATTTATGGGTGTTTTTATCTTTATTGTATGATTTTTCTTTCATGTGGTGCATGTTTCGTAAGTTACCAAATCAGTAAGGGAACAGTTCACCATCAACTTTTTTTCAAAGACTTATTTTATGCTATGTATTTTTAAATTTCCATTTTATTATGTTTTGATATGTTATTATATATATTTATTTATGTAAATTCTATTTCCATGTGAGGAGAGACCATTTTCTCTCTCATCAACAAATTTTTAGAATTTTAAAGCAACATAGTAAGGCTTTCGAATTTCTGTAAGATAACTTCTAAAGAAAATTTTAATTCTTTGGGTTCAACTTGTACTTCATGATTATGTAGTGCTATGAATGTCCCACCCAGAATTCGTAAATCAGTAATGATTTTAATTTTTACCTTTATGTGATAATTTTATTTGACTTAATTGTATCGATGAGGTGCATACTGGGCCCGACGAGAGTTTTTTCATTTTTCACACAAATGAATGTTTGTATTAGCAGTGCTCGACCCAGGGGCATGGCTCGGTCAAATCCATGCTGCATCAATAATTTGAAATGAGCCCCACTAGATGCACGATTATTAAAATAATCAATGGGGTACAAAATAAAGTATTCATAAAATAAAATAACAAAACAATAAACTAATATTATTTAAGATTTGTCATAATAAAAACGTTGATAATAATAATAATATTGTTGGGATAATTATTATTTCAATTGATATTTTTTATTAGGTCATGGATTTCAAAAAAAAATTATAATTATATAGTTATTATCTTATTAGTATTATTTTTTGAATGTATTATGTTTCCATTTTTCATGGTTTTTTGTTTTCAATTTCTTATTTTTACTTTTTATTTTCCTCATTTTACTTTTATATTATATTATTTATTTTATTTTATTTCACATTCCCAGTTTTTTCCCTCCCACCCCATTCCTTTCCTCTCTTCCCCGTCATGCAAGGCTCCCCTCCCCCCTTCTATTTTTCAAAGCTTTCCTCCCCATCTCACCCTAGGTCAGATTGCCTCATCCATCCAGCCCTTCCCTCCACCTCCTCAACTGACCGCCTCCACCCTCCTTCTCCCTCACGCCGCCTCCCTCTCCGTCGGACCACCTGGAAATCCATCCTTTTTCAGGAAACCCTAGATTTCAACCCTCCTACATCCATATGAAGCCACCCCTATGGCCTCCTTTGGTGCACTATCGTCACATGCCCTCTTCTTTCCGGTCAGATACCCACACCCAACCTCCATTCCGAACCGCCTTCGAGTCGCTTCCCTCTTTCTCTAATATAGAGCTCCCGCTTTGGCCCTTTTATCCACGTGTATGACCTCACCTCATCTGCTTGTCATTGAACATCCACGCACTACACCATCGGTAACCCCCTCTTTCCTCCCTAGTTCTACTCGCGCTGTTAATTTTTCTTCTGATCTACATAGGGTTTTTTCTTTTATGTGTTCCTTTGGTTTGATTTTGGGTATAATGGTCTTCTATTTTGATTTTAGGGTCAAATAAAGATATAATTGGTCTAAATTCGTGCATTAGGGTATAACAGAGTTTATATGGGGTGTGATTCAAGTGCGGTGAAATTTACGCACACAATTTACAGTTTTGGTCTACACTTAGGTAGGTGGTTCCATTTATGAGTGCTAATTCATAAATTAATTTGTTTATTTAATTAAATTAGCATGTTTATTAATAATTTAGTTTTGTGTGAAAATTATTTTACTTGACATGTAGTTTTTTTGTTATGTTTAATTAGGAATTATATGATATTAGTATGTGCTTTTTGTGAATACCCATGTTGAACTACTTATTAGTGTTTTTTATATTGTGTAGTAAATTTGTTAAGATGTAATTAGTGTGAAATTTTTATTTTGGTGTGGAATATTTTTGCTTTTAGTTAGAAATGAACATTTGAATGTGTTTTTAGTGTTTAAAGATGTGCAGAATATTTTGAGATTGCTTGGAAAAATTTTCTAGCAGTTGGATTATTTATATTAATGGTATTTTAACTATGATGGTCATTTATGTAATAGCATGTGTGATGCAGATTGTGTTATTGAGGTGGCGTTGTTTGTGTGTGGTCACGTAAGAGGGTTTGGGTCGGTCTAGTGTGTAAATTGGTGTTTTGCTCTTTAAATTTTATTCATAAAAATTTGATTTTTGTATTAAATTATTATTAATGGTAGAATATTGTTTTGGATAAATTTTGGAAATTATTATGGGGATTAAATTCCTGAAAAAGGTGTGGAAATTGTTTAATAAGTTCTATTAATGTTGTGTTTTAATAAGAATTTGATTTCTTTGATTGTGTAGTAATTTTAATTTGTTGTGTAAGTGGTTATGATTTAGTTTTGGGGTATTTTTGGTGTGCATATTATTTTTAAATGGTTTTTTGTGTGTGAGTGTAGTGCTGGGTAGATATAACACCTCATTTGTTTTGTTTGTTTATGTTTAACATTTTACATGAACTCTGAACAACTTGAGCACAAATTGAAATCATGGGTACTTGTTGGGGTGACTATATCTAGTGTGTTAGTGTTCCAGAGGTGAGTCGTCCCGGTTTCACTATAAGGATTATAGTTTTTAAAAATAACTAAACATATGTTGTATAAAGGGTCATGGTTTCTAAGACACATTTTCTAAGGGTCATTGTTTCTATGCCACATTTGCAGAGGGTCGTGGATTCTTATATATGTTTAATCGAGACACTATGTTCTAGGGTCACACATCTCGCTAGTATATTTAAGGCCTCTCCTATATATTATTCTCATCATATTCTTTTCTCTCACTGTCGGCACATAATGTGACGTCAGGGTTACCATGGAAGTGTGTGTTTGTTTTAATTTAAGTTGTTTTTAAAGTAGTTTTCCTTCACACTGTTTTCTCTAAAATAGTTTAAGCATTTCTTTATTTTTTTATCTTTTAATTTGGAAATGTATTTTTCATTTTATTATTATGTGGGGAACCTTTTCTTGGTGGAAACCTACTGGGATTTTTGATCACACCCTACATACACATTTTGGTGTATATAGATCTTATTTAATTGTATTCTAGGTTGAGGCATCGAGCATAGAATGGGTGGTTCAGGTTTTTAGTGGAACCCTCATGTTGGTTTGCTGAACGTGGCATGAGTTTGTCTCACCTCATGTGGCTTGGAGGCTCGAGTTAGTGTTTTTTCCTTAATTGTAGTTCCCTTTCAGTTCTTGGTTCATGTTGTAAATATTAATTTTGAACATTTTTTAAGGGAATATTTGGTTTTTTTATTTTAGTTTGGAATTTATTTATCTTATATCTTTTTTATCTTAATTTAATCAGGGAAATCATTCCCATGTTTTATTTTTGATTCTCAAGATCTTGTTCCAACCCTAGGGGATCAGTAACCCCATTGGGGCCATATCGCGGACCAGTTTGGGAGCCGGGTTAGATAGAAACCCGGCGTGGTTCATAACAAAATGGTATCAAAGGGAGGTTTTTTCTTGTTATTTGAGGTGTTAATATCAGATATAGGGCTATCAGTACTCTATTGGTAGATGCAATAAGAGCATCGCAAAATGTTACTCGTTTTGATCCTCGAGTAATGAAGGTTAATCCTAGATTTATGCTTTGTCTTTGGTCCTTGTGGATGAGGGATGACAATAGGAGTAAACTAGTACTGTGTGTGGTATCAAATGGAGTAGTGACCCATGTGATTATTAAGAGTATGAATTGACACTTCTAGTGGTTGGATATTTCTTAGGTCATGGTCTGCTAAACCATGTGGGTGAGTCTGGAACAACCACATGTTCCCCATCTAGGTGATTTAGTGTTGGTGATGTCTTTGTTATGTTTTGGGTAAGAATGAATGGGATTTTCTAGGGAAATCATACTTTGAGGTTGCTCTTATTTTCCCCCTGCTATGAGTTTGAAATGATTTTTGGGGTGTGTTTCTTTTGAACCTTGTTTCGGTAAATTGGTGTTTGATTTGTCGAAGTCAAATTTATAAAAGAACCTTTTGAGTTATTTTAAATAGAAGTGAGTTATTTTGGAAATGGGAATCAATTTTATTGTTTTTCCTGAATATCAGATATGGTTTTGGGAAAATGTATTTCCAGAATGTTGGGAATGTATTCTTTTGAAATTGAAAAACAGTTTCTTTTTCCACTGGTATTCCTATGGCTTCTCGCATGTGCATGTGCATGAGATTAATTGAAAATTGGTTGATCACGGGGATGGGTACCCAAGTGGAACATAAATGCATATTTTTGAGGAACCATGGAATATCAGTGGTGATTGATTGAATTCTAAGGATTCTTTTTTTTAGAAAGTGAAATTTTCTCTAAATGGGTTTTTGTGCATATATGGTTTTTGAAATTGAAAAATAACTTTTAGGTTAGAGTAAAGATGACTTTTTCAAAAGTGATTTTGGGATTTGTTGTGTAGTCCTTAGTTTTTCAACCGAGTGTTTTTTATTATGAATGAATTGAGGTTTTAAATATGTATTATTTGATTTGTGTATGGAGTGTGGATTTTTTGTGTGTGAGGTTATAGATTTTGTGGAACATTTTTTTTTGTTTTTTATTCAGGATATGACCCTAGAATGGTTCGATAGGCTTCCATTAGGTCAATCAATTCTTGGCTCAGCCCAGACTCCCAGTGGAGTGGTAGAGTTGGGTTCTACTTGGTTGTGTCAACATTTGGGAGGCATCAAGTCCGGCTGAGTATCGTTGAGTGATTTGGAAATGTTGGGAGTGTCTTCGGTTTATTGAGGGACTCCAAATTTTGTTTGGGTGTAAGTTTCATTGAGTATGTTTGGAAGAGCAGGACTAAACCAGTTAATGTTGATCATTATGTTTTTGTTTCATGTGAGGATGTCTTGAGTGATCCTCGAGACTAGCCTCATTCTATTTTTGTACCTATGGAAGTGAAGGCGAGGGAAAGTGGTGGATTTCATAGGTGCTTGACTAATCAATAGGTGAATATGGAGGTCTTTTGACCTTTCTGATGAGATAGATTAATGTTCCCCATAGATTATGCTAAACAATCAATTTAATGTTCGTAATATTTTTCGATCTTTCTTGAATTGTGGTATGTGAATGTTCCTCATCTAATGAGGAGTGTGAAGTAATACTACATGTTCTTGGAGTGAACCTTCTATCGGTTCGCATCGTGTATTTGATTAACCACTCAATCATTTATCTTTAGTTTGGTCAGTCGAGAATTCTATGTCTTTTTCTTCAATTCTTAGTTGGTATGTTGACAGAGTTGTAACTTGGGACACGAGGATAAGTCTGTTGGTCGCTTTTCTGGCAGAGGATGTTCTAGTCAGAGGTGGTCACTTTATGACTATGATGAGGTAGATGAATCAGACATCCGGGCCAAAGCCATACATCTTACGGTGAATCTTGCATGCAGTCGGAACTCGTTGGACATGGGATGGGATTTGTCCGACATAATTCTATAGTGACAGGATGGGGATAGAATAAATTTCCATATTGTGATATTGTCTATAAAGGCTTCATTTTTGTGGTGAGGGTCATGAATCCCATGTCATACTTTTATGGTCTTAATTTATGGGAGTTCCTCATGGGCTTTAAAGAGGGTCAGAGAATCTGTATTCTTGTAAATCCAACGACAACGCTCTGTGAACCTTATTGTCGTCAGTTGCAGGTCGAAATTGTAATCATTTCAGAGATGCTCATGTATTGTGGGATTTACATGTGTCTATCCAATTAGCCTTATTGTTGGGGGGTTTTTCTGTCCAACCCCTCCAATTTGGTGGAGTTTTTTCCATTGTAGGAATCTTCCATACAGTTCATCGTGTGTTGATGTGTTTGTGATGAATTGTTCATTCTGTGTCACTTATAGTAATCTTGGAATACCCATGAAGGTGTTGTATTTCTAGGAAAATATTAAAATTGTTGGGATAATGACCACGCTATCGTGACACGTCAAATTGATAATTTTTTAAGGTTAATTTATAGTCTAGGGTAGACCCTAGGTCATCTCTCAAGGAGCGTTGATATGTTTTTAGTATATATTTTTAATATAGAATACTAAAAGATGTGGGTGATTTTGAAAACAATTTTAAGAAAATAAATTAACTTAAAGAGATTAATTGTTGACAAAATAAGGTGGTGGTTTAAGAATTATGAGATAAGGTGATAAATTCACGTTCACTACACATCTTGAATAATTCATTGTTCTGAAAATTTCACATGGTTTTGTTTAATTCTTTGGTTGATGGTTGTTATGATTTGGTTCCCCTCTTGCCTCTATAAACGTTGCACAAAGTACCAACCTGTGACACAACAATCGTGATGTCAAGTATTGGACTTCAATAACATATTAAAGGTTACCAAAGCATACTAAAATCTTTTTTATGTGTGAGAGAAAGGGGATCCTTTTTTTGCCCAATCAGAACAACTCATGCTTCCCACTTGAAATTTCAACCCAATCGGCGTTGAAATGAAAATCAGTTCATTTAATTAATCCCAAAAAAATGAACTCCGAGGAGAAAATTGTTCAGATAAAACGTAAGTGAAATAATTCACACACAAATTAGAAAATACCAGTAGAGTATCAAGTGCCGAAACTCCCTCCCAATTATGTTTAGCTCCCTCTAATGATTGACAACTATTTATCTCTCCATCGAGAGGAGTTGAAGGCTTATGTGGAACTCCTTCTTCATTGTTGACCCCACAATGATGATCGAGGCCTCCAAAACATCAAGTAGGAAGATATAACTCCTTTGGTTCTCCAAAATACTGTAGATTTTCCTCCTTGTCGAACATGAATATGAGGAGCCCAATGATCCATTTTTAAGGAAAATGTGAAGGTAGTTTTGAGCACAATGAATTATTAAAAAAAATTCACATGTGTTTCGACCTCCATACATCATAATATCGATTTGGAGAAAAGAAAAAAGTTGTATACCCACATATTGGATGTCTCCACTGAATGTTTGGTACAATTTTTACCACTATACCCCGAGATATGGATAGATCACAGCACACTACATTTGACTCTGAGCATATTTTTTGTACTGGAGAGATCAGGCCGGAAAGGCTATCAGATAGACGAATGAGTCTTGTGTTTCTTCATATGAAATGTAGACCAATGAATTATAGACCATCCCACAAAATTTCACTAAAATTTGATTTACGGTCTAGTGGAAGTGTGAGGATTAATCCACTGGTGTGCTTGGATCCTACACAGGTTTGCCCATTTTTTTTACATCATCATGGGCCCTCCAAATCACATTCAGATTCACTGAAATTTTCAAGAAAAGTAACAATGGACTTTTTAATAGAAATAAAAATAAAATAAATTTTTCAAAAATGGAATTATATTTGTTATTATTTTTGGAATTTACAATAGAAATTATGTTTAATACAATGGTTTAAGGGTGAAAATGACACAGTGTATCATGGTACGATCACACCCCACACCTAATCATTTTAACTCCTAGGAAAAGTCAAACATCCAAATAAAATGATGCATATATATATATATATATATATATTACCAAAATCATGAATATTTAACAATTGATGAAATATTAATTCACTAAAATAATGTGATAAATGCACGAACCACACCAAGGTGTTCTTCCTAGTGAAAATGGGAAAAGATGTCTCATAAATCATATCACAATAAAATTCAAAGGGATTCATGACACAAACATGAGCAAAGAATTAAAAATTCAACCATTACACTTACACTCCATATGTGTGTGTGAAAACCATTCCATGATATTCTTTCCACTTTCTATCAAATAAATATAGGTTATTTTTACATTATTCAGCTTTAAATGATTTTACACCAAACCCGTCCTATATCCTGTGCAGTCATATTTCATGACTCACTCACTTAAGCATTCCCAGATGTCAAACCATAAGATCTGGACCTAGATATCCCCATATGTTCCGTATTTCATCACTCCCCTCATTTATTATATATTTTTTTAAGTTTCATTTGAAACAAATCTCACACTCATCTCTCATTCACTGTTTTATATCCTCACGACACTAATTGTAATAGTTATAACAAGAATAAAGGTTGAAGTTGAGTGGTTTTTGACCTTCCCAAGACACAATTTTTTTGATGTCGTACAACAATCATACATTAGTTACACATTCATAGGTCAATCTGGTACAATAATGAAACAGATCGGATAAGAAACAAACATATGAAAATATAATTTAATGCTGAAAAATATTAACCTCAAATATATTTATCATATATTGATTAAGAAATATTAATACTTCATGGTTTGGTGAAAAAATGTATGGATATATTAGTGACATAGTTTTCCCAAAACTATTCATAAATGGGCATCAATTATCTCAAATGTTTCACAGTTATACTACCATTTATATCACTGACAGAAAACTAATTCACTAAAAATCACTCCCTGATGATAAATTCATACAAAATTTTTTTTCCCTTCGTTATCGTATTTTTACTTTCCCTATTTATTGGTCATCACCTCATGGAACATTGAAATTTTTGATGGTGAAAAATAAAAATACAATCATTATGGAAAAAAGGAGAAGAAATAAAAAAACGATTCAAATTAATAACTATCCCAGCAATGTACCCCCCCCCCCCAACTAAACTTTGTAGTGTCCTCACTGTAAGAAAAGTGAATGTGGAAAGGAAGGATAAAACTTGGTGATTTTCATTCATAGATTTCTTCCTGGACATGGAGTTCCTCCCCCAGGGACTCCGGAATGGATTCACAGAAGTGCTTCACCTACTTCCTAATGACATTGAATGTTTTCTTGGTTTATTCATTTTGAACCTGTACAACACCAAATGGAGAGACGTTATTAATAGTGTATGGTCTAAAACAGTAGGAATGAAGCTTGCCTGGATGAAACTTCCTTTGAGCACCTGCACCAGAATGGTAAGAATTGCATTGTTTGATGGCTTAGTAGGCCCGGTGCTCAATCTCAACAGGGAGGTGACAACTCTTTCCAAACACAAGACGATATGGTGACATTCCAATGGGAGTTTTGAAAGCAGTATGGTAGGCCCTTAATGAATCATCAAGTCGAAGTCTCCAATCATTTCTACTAGGTTAAACCGTTTTCATGAATTTATTTTACCTCTTTATTTAACAACTCGTCTTGTCCATGGTCTGTGGGTGATATGCATTAGACACTTCATGACCGACCCCATACCGATGCAATTGTGATTGCATTGTTTGGTTGGAGAAATTAGAAACCTATTCACGGATGATGAACCTAGGTAAGAGAAACCTATTGAAGATTTGGGTTTTCAAAAATTCTACAACTACCTTATAAGCCTCAGTCCTTGTAGCTCATGCCTCTACCCATTTTGACACATAATCAATTTCTAGAAGAATGTACAAGTTTACAAAGGAATTGGGAAATTGAACCATATAATCAATACCCCAAACATAAATAAATTTCATGAAAGAGCAATGATTGTTGTGTCATTTCATTTCTTTTAGAGACATTACCCATTCATTGACAATGAGGACAAGATTTGAAAAAATCATGGGCATCCCAAAAAAGTGTTGGCCAAAAGAAAACAGAATCAAGGTCCTTGAGAGCAGTCCATTGGGGAGAAAAGTGGCCCCCAAAAAAAAGAGTATGGTAGAATCTAAGGATGGACTGAAACTCACTATCGGGTTCACAATGCCTAAGGACTTGATCACTACAGGTGCACCAAAGGTAGGGGTCATCTCAAATATAACAACGAGACTCATGTTTTAGATGACTGGATTGGTTTCTGTTGAAATCGGTAGGAATTCAAGATGCTACCAAATAATTTACAATTTCAGCATACCAAGGATTAGTATCTTTCACTAGGTACAGTTTCTCGTTAGGAATAATTTTACTTATGGGAATACATGGGTATGCGTCAATGTTTGAGGATGGTTGAATCCAACTGATATGGTCAGCCACCACATTCCCTGCTCCTTTTTATCTCTAATTTTGATATTGAATTCTTGAAGGAGGAGCACGCAACGAATGAGACGTGGTTTGGCTTCCGGTTTCTTATGGAGGTACCGGAGGGCTGCATGGTCTTTTAACACAATGAATTTGGACCCCAAAAGGTATGACCTGAATTTTTCCAAGGAAAAAACAATGGAAAGTAATTCTTTTTCAGTTTTGGTGTATTTTTCTTGGGTAGGGTCCAAATTACATGAGACATAGGCTATGACATGTGGATCTTGGTCGACCCTTTATGACAAAACTGCCCCAACTACATAATTAGAGGCGTCACATATGAGCTTAAATGGTAAATCCCACCGATGTGGTTGGATTACCGGGGTTTAGGTGAGGCTCCATTTTAACTTATTAAAATAATCCTCACATTCTTTATCAAAATTAAATTCTCTTTATTTTTGGAGTAATTGGGAGAGGGGGTGAAATTTTACTAAAGTTACGAATGAAACGACGATAAAATCCTGCATGACCTTGGAATGATTGCACATCCCATATATTTTTGGGGACTGGAAGGGAATAAATGACATCAGATTTCGATTTATATACTTTGATACCATCCCCAGAAATGACATGCCCCCAAACTATACCTTGTTGCACCATGAAATGTCATTTCTCATAATTTAATACAAGATTATTTTCAATACAACGACGTCGGACTGAACCATGACAACCCAATCATTTATCAAAATAAGATCCATAAATAGTGAAATAACCCATTAATACTTCCATGCAATTATCTGGGTAATCCAAACATATACTAACCATGCATCATTGGAAAGTATTCATAGCATTGCACAGACCAAATGGAATCCTTCTATAATAAAATGTGCCAAAGGGGAAAGTACAGGTTGTCTTTTCCTCATCCTCAGGGGAAATATGGATATAAAAGTATCCAGAATACCCATCAAGGAAATAGTAGTGGGACTTACCTGCTAGCCTCTCTAGAATTTGGTCAATGAATGACAACGAGAAATGGTCGTTCCTCATGGGTTGGTTTAGTCGGCAATAGTATATACAGACACGCTATCTATTCTGCACATGAGTTGGAACCAATTCATTGTTTTCATTTTTAATTACTGTAATTCCAGTCTTTTTAGGTACTACTTGAATGGGACTGACCCATTAGCTATCATAGATGGGGTAATGATTCCAGTAACCAATAATTTTGTTACCTCATTTTTCACAACTTATTTGAGGTCTGGGATCAGTTGACGTTGTGTCTACCTCACTGGTTTAGCCGCATCATTTAACAAAATATGATTTCTATATATTGATGGGTTAATACAAGGAATTTCAGCACGTTTACACCCTATTGCTTGTTTATACTCCCTCAAAAGTTCATGAAGTCACAATTCATGCTCAGGAGGGAGCGATCTAGAAATGATAACAGACAACTTGTTTCCATTATCAAGATATGAATATTTTAAATCATGAGGTATTTTTTTTAGTTCCAAATAAGGTGGATTTGGGATTTTTGGGAGTGTGTGTGAGAGGTCATAGATCTCATCTAACTTCTCAATGGAATCAACCTCGGATGAATAATGAACTTTTACAAGCTTAGCAGCATCATCGATGGTCATTTGATCATCAGTGTTCAAGAAATCATCAATCAATGAACATGTATGAAAATTTTCTATACCACTACAACAATCAATGCATGAATCATTTCCTAGATTTTCTATCAACGAAGAAAACTCAAAATGGGGATCAGGGGAATGAAAAGTTGTTTTTTCAGGGGTAGGGAGTACATCAATTGAATTAAGAGATCGAGAGGAATGATCTTCTAAGGTGTGATTCATGGAATCAAGGATGTTGAAATGGACTATGTCACCACTAAATTCCATAGATAATGTACAATTGTGGGAATTAATTATGGTTTTGGTGGTTTTCAAGAACGGACTCCCAAATTAATTGGGTCCATTCATCCTATCATCCTCCATTTTAATCACGTAAAAATCCACAAGAAAAAATTAAATTTTGGACCCTCACAAGAATATCCTCTAACACACTACATGGGTGTGCAGTACTCCATTTATCTAGTTGAATAATAATTCTAGTGGGTTTCTGTTACATGACCTGCAATGTAGAGTAAATGGAGTGAGGAATCACATTTATAGAGGAAACTAAATCAAGCATAGCATTAAAAAAATATTACTCCCCTATGGTTTATGGAATTGAGAATGTTCTAGGATTATTACACTTGGTGGGGAGTGATGGCTCTATCAATGCTAAAACATTCCTTCCTAAGATCCCTTTATCATCACCTTGAAGTCACCTTCAGTGTGTATAGATCTCTTTTAGAAAGTTAGCGTACTGTGGAATTTGATTCACAACATCAATCAATTGGATGTTAACATGTGCATTCTTGAAAATTTCCAATATTTCCTTATAAATTTCACTTTCCTTTTATTTTCTTGGTGGGGTGGCCCTTTTAGGAAATGGAAGAGGAATGGTTGGGCTTGGTGACTCATCTATATTCACACTTTTTCGTTTTTAAGGGATTCTTTTAGGACAAGGTTCTTCAACATTTGGAACATTCTTAATGGTTGTGATGGAGGTTTCCTTAGGAGGGGATGACTCTAATGGAAGATTCATTTAACTTTCTAGTAGTTTTCCACTCTTTTGGGTGATGGAACTAACATTTCCTTTTTCCCTAGGGTTAACTACTAGTTGAGAAGGAAGTTTACCAGACCCATGACTTTGAATTTCACCCACCGAGTTAGTTAGTTGGCCTAATTGGGTTTTGAGGTCTTGTATGGCTGCCTGAGTGGTTTTTTGGAATTGGATATTGTTGGCCGCCATTTGTCTCATCATATCTTCTAGGCTAGGTTCGCGTTTTTAGGGGTTTGTTGGAAAGGCCTTTGGGGTGGTTGAGGGTTTCTGGTTGGTGGTGGTTAATGACTACTCTACCCCAGTTAGTTCCATTATTGTTGAGGTTGGTTTGAATACCCCCATTTCATATAGGCTTGGTTCTCTACCCACCCAAGGTTGGATGGATATTAAGTTTCTTGCCAAAAGTGTTAGTTATAGGGGCGACCTCTAAATATTTAATCACAAATATCAGATATTTCCCTCAATTGAGGACATTGGTCAGTGTAGTGGGTGTCAGAAGAATATATACCACAATGGATAGGAGGAGGATATTGGGATTTCCATTGGGAAAGATCATTTTTTCGACTAAGGTTACTTACATCCTCAATATTTGTGTCCACCTTATTTTAAAATTTAGTACCTTGCACCTCATGGACACCTGGAATTGGTACATTGGTCCTTGTACCAAATTGTTGTGCGTTTTGAGCCATGTTCTCAATTAGGGTTCTTGCAGTAATTGGGGCCTTATCATCTAGCACACCACCTGCAGCAGCATCAATCATATTTTGATCAATAGGGATTAAACCATTATAAGAATATTGAATTAAATGTTGATCACTTATTTTGTGGTTTGAGGAACTTGAATATAACCTTTTAAAACATCCCCAATATTCATGTAACGTTACCTCTTGATATTGTTTTATCACACAAATTTCATTCCTTATTGTAGAAGTTCAAGCAGTTGGGAAATATTTTTCATGAAAAAGGTCTTTCATGTCTTCCCAACCTCTTATTGGGGAATTAACATAATATAACCAATCTTTCGCAATGTATTCCAAAGAAAATGTGAATTCTATATGATTTACTTATTCCTCATCCACATTAGTAGGTTTTAATGTTGAAAAAATAGTATGAAATTATTTTAAGTGCATGTCTGGATCCTCTCCAGGATCTCCATGGAATCTTGGTAATAGAGTAATTAAGCCAGATTTTAGTTCAAAATTGGGTATCTCTCCTTGTAAGTGAATATAGTTGGGTTGGATATCAACATCAGGAAAGGTTAGTTCTTTTAATGTTCGGTTGTTTTCAGCCATATTATTCAAGTTTAGATTAGTATTTATATTGGTTCTAGAATATGATGATGATGGATCAAGAAGAGTGTCAATTTTTTGTGTGTCCACCTTCGATGGGTTATTTGTTTCATCTCGGGGTCGCTGACGTAAGATCCTCTCTGGTTTAGGTTCTAAAGGAGGTGAATCTTGTAGATTAGAATGTGTCATGAACCAAACCTACACAAAAAATAGACCAGAATACAAAAATATAGGTATTGGTATAAAATAGATAAACATTCAAAAAAAATACAATTTATTTTCAAAAACACGCACTAAAAATCAAAGCGCTCTCTGGAAACAGCGCCAAAATTTGACCTCTCTTTCATGACACATCAAATTTATAATGTTTTTAACGTTAATTAATTGTCTAGGGATGACCCTAGGTCATCTCATGAGGAGTGTTGATCGGTTTTGAGTATGTATTTTTAATAAATATTACTAATAGAGGGGGTGATTTTCAAAATAGTTTAATGAAAATAACTTAACATAAAGTGTTTAATAGTTGATATACTGAAGTTGTTGTTTAAGAATTATGATATAAGGAGATCAATTCAAATTGACTACACCTCTTATATAGTTCATTTTTCTGAAAATTTCACATGGTTTTGTTTAATTCTTTGGTTGTGGGTTGTCAAGATCCTGATTCCCCTCTTGCCTCTCTAAATGTTTCACAAAGTACCAAACCATGACACAACAATCGTGTTTTCATGGTTTGGACTTCAAGATTATATTAAAGGTTAACAAATCATACTAAAATATTTTTTATGTGTGAGAGAAATAGGATCCTTATGATTCCCAATCGGAACAACCCATGTTTCCCACTTGAAATTTCCACCCAATCAATGTTGAAATGAAAATTGGTTTACATAATTAAACCCAAAAAAAATGAACTCAGTGGAGAAACATGTTTAGATGAAACATGATTGAAATAATCCATACATAAATTACACAAAACCAGTAGAGTATCAAGTTCCAGAACTTCCTCCCATGTATGTATATCTCCCTTGAAATTATTTTCCACCGTTTAGCTCGCCATCTAGAGGAGGAGAAGGCTCAGGTGGAACTCCTTCTTAATTGTTGATCCCCCCAATGATCACAGGGGACTGAAAAACTTCGATTATGAGGATAGAAATAATTTGTGTCTCCAAAATACCAGAGCTTTTCCTCCTAGTTGAACATACAAATGAGGATCCCATGGTGCAATTTTATAGGAAAATGTGAAGGTAGTTTGGAGCATAAAGAATAATTAAAACAGCTTTTCACAATTTTTTAGACCTCCATAAATCATTATATCGATTCGGAGAAAATATCAAAGTTTTAGCCCCACCTCTTGGATGTCTCCATTGAATGTTTGGCACACATTGGACACTTATAGCCTGAGATATGGACCAATCACAACACACCACTTTTGACTCTGTGCAGATTTTGTGTGATGGACATATTTGGTTGAAAAGGCCTTCAGATAGACGAATGAGTCTTGGGTTACCTCATATGAAATGCAGGACAATGCTTTTTTGACCAGGCCAAAATATTTCAGCCTAATTTGTTGCACGTTCTAGTCACAGTGTGCAAATTAATCCACTGGTGTGCATGGATCCTGTGCAGTTTGGCCCATTTTTTGGACATCATCATGGGCCATCCAAATCACCTTCACCTTCAATTAAATTTTCAAGAAAAATAAAATTGAGCTTTTTAATAGTGATAAACAAAAAAATGTTTCAATCATGGAATTAATTTTGTTATTATTTTTGGAATTTAGAATACAAATTTAGTTTAATACAATGGTGTTAGGGTGAAAATGACACAGTGAATCGTGGTACGATCACACCCCCACACCTAAACATTTTCACTCCTGGCAAAAGTCACATATCCATATAAAATGATAAAAATATATATATATTCCAATCATCTTGAAGATTTAACATTTGATGAAATTTTCTTTCACTAAAGTAATTTGATCAATGCACGAACCACACCAAGGAGTTCTTCCTAGCGAAAATGGAAAAAGATGTCTCATAAATCGTATCAGAATAAAATTATAAGTGATTAATGACACCAACATGATAGAGGAATTAAAAAGTAAACCATTCCACTAACTCTCCATGTGTGTGTTTGAAAACTAGTCCTTGTTATTCTTTCCAATTTCTATCAATTAAATATAGGATATTTTAACATTATTCACCTTTAAATGATTTTACACCAAACCCGTCATACATACATTGAAATCATATTTCAAGACCCACTCACTTAAGCATTCCCAGAAGTCAAACCATAAGCTCTTGACCTAGATATCCCCATATGTTGCACATTTCATCACTCCCCTAATTTATTATATTTTTTGAGTTTCATTTGTAAAAAATCTCACACTCATCTCTCAACCATTGGTTGATCTCCTAACAACACTAATTGCTATAGTTATAACATGATCAAAGGTTCTGGAGGAGTGGTTTTGACCTACCGAATACACAATTTTCTTTGAGTGTGTAGAACAGTCAGACATTAGGTACACACGCATAGGTCAATCTGGTACAGTAATGATATAGATTGGATAAGGAAGGACCATTTGAAAATATCATTTAAAGATCAAAAATATTAAGCTAACATATATTTACCTTATATTAAGTAATATTCAGACTTTTTGGTTTGGTGAAAAAATCTATGGAGATATTAGTGACAATGTTTTCCCAAAACTACTCACACAAGGGGTTCCAATTATCTAAACTTTTTCACAGTGATACAACCATTTATAACATTGAAAGAAAACCAATACACTAAAAATCAATCCCTGATGTTAAATTAATACAGAAATTATTTTTTCCCTTTATTGTAGTATTTTTAATTTCCGCCTATTTTGGCCATCAAATCTTGGAACATTGAAATTTTTTATGGGGAAAAATAAAAATACAATAAAGAAGGAAAAAACAAGAAGAAAGAAAAGAAAAAAAAATGAAAATTCCTAACTATCCTAGGAATATACCCATCCCCCACAACTAATGTTTACAGTGTCCTCACTATAAGAAAAGAGGATGTGGAAAGGAAGGATAAAACCTGGTGAGTTTCATTCATATATTTCTTCTTGAACATGGAGTTCCTCCACCGGGGACTCCGGAATGGATTCATGGAAGTGATTTAGTCGCTTCCCATTGAAAGTAAATGTTTTCTGGGATTCTTCATTTAAAACATGTACAACACCAAATGGAGATACATTAGTAACAGTGTATGGTACAAACCAGCAGGAACAAAGCTTAACTGGATGCAACTTCCTTTGAGCACCTACACCAGAATGATTAGAATTGCATTTTCTGATGGCCCAGTAGGCCCGATGCTCAATCTCAACAGGGAGGTGACTACTCATAACAAACACAAGATGATAGGGTGACATTACAATGGGAGTTTTAAAAGCAGTACAGTAGGCCCATAATGAATCATCAAGTCGAAGAATACAAACTTTTCTATTGGGTTGAACCATTTATTAAGAATTTATTTTACCACTCTATTTCACACATTAGCTTGAACATTGGTCTGTGGGTGATATGAAGTAGACACTCGATGAACGACCCCATACCTACCCAAAACTGATTCCATTGTTTGGTTGCAGAAATGAGAACCCTAGTCACTGATGATGAACCTAATTAAGCCAAACCTTCAGAAGATCTGGGTTCTCAAAAAATTTACAACTACCTTATAATAATATGTCCTTGTAGCTCGTGCCTCTAACCATATTGACACATAATCATCTTCTAGAATAATGTACATGTTTCCAAAGGAATTGGGAAATAGACCCATTAAGTCAATACCCCAAACATCAAAAATGTCATGATAGAGAAATGGATGTTGTGGAATTTCATTTTTTTAGATACATTCCCTATTCATTGACAATGTGGACAAGATTTGCAAAAATCCTGGGCATCCCGAAAAAGTGTTGGCCATAATAGTCCAGAATCAATGACCTTGCGAGCAGTCTATTGGGGAACAAAGTGGCCCCCACAATCAAGAGTGAGGAAGAATCTAAGGATGGACTTAAACTCACTATCGGTAACACAACGCCTAAGGACTTGATCACTACAGTTGTACCAAAGGTAGGGGTAATCCCAAATATACCAACGAGAATCATGTTTTAGACGACTTTCTTGGTTTCTGTTGAAATCATTATAAATGCAAGATGCTACCAAATAATTTACAATTTCAGTATACTAATGAATATAATCTTGCACTTGGTAAAGTTGGTCATTAGGAAACATTTCATTTATGGGAATACAGGGGGATGAGTCAATGTCTGAGGATGGATGAATCCTATTGATATGGTCAGCCACCAAAATCTATGCTCATTTTTATCTTCAATTTCTATATTGATTTCTTGAAAAAGGAGCATCCAACGAATGAGAAATGGTTTGGCTTCCCGTTTCTTAAGAAGGTACAGGAGGGCTTCTTGGTCTGAGAACACAATGACTTTAGACCCCAAAATTTATGACCTGAAATTATCAAAGGAAAACACAATTTAATGGAATTATTTTTTAGTTGTGTTTTAGTTTTCTTTGGCAGGGCCCAAAGTACGTGAGGCATAGGCTATGTCATGTGGATCTCAGTCAACCCATTGTGAAAAAACTGCCCCAATTGCATAGTTAGAGGCGTCACACATAATTTCAATCCTACCAAGGTGGTTGGATTACCGGGGGTGGGTGAGGCTCCATTTTAACTTATTAAAATCATCCTAACATTCTTTATCAAAAAAAAATTCTTTTTCTTTTTGGAGTAGTCGGGATAGGGGCGTGAAATTTTACTAAACTCACGAATGAAATGATGGTAAAATCCAGCATGAACTAGGAAATATCGCACATCCCATATATTTCTGGGGAATGGAAGGGAATAGATGAAATAAAATATTGATTTATATACTTGGATACCATCCCTAGAAATGGAATGCCCCAAAACTATACCTTGTCACACCTTGAAATGGGATTTCTCATAATTTAATAGAAAATTATTTTCAATACAACGACATAGGACTAAACCAAGACTAATAAAACAGTCATTAAAAGAAGAGCCATAAACAATGAAATCATCCATGAATTCTTCAATGAAATTATCTCGGTAATTCGAAAAATTCCTAACCATGCATCGTTGGAAAGTACCCGGAGAATTGAATAGACCAAATGGCATCTCCTATAGGCAAATGTTCAAAAGGGTAAAGTGAAGGTTCTCATATCATTATCCTCAGGGGAAATATGGATATGAAGGTATTGAGAATGCCCATCAAGGAAATAGTAGTGGGACTTACCCGCTAGCCTCTCTTGCATTTGGTCAATGAATGGCAAAGGGAAACAGTCCTTCCTTGTGTGTTGGTTTAGTCAGTGATAGTCTATACAGACACACCAACTATTTTGCACATGAGTTGGAACCAATTCATTTTTTTCATTTTTAATTACTGTAAGGCTTGTATTTTTAGGAATTACTTGAATGGACTGACCAATTGGCTGTTAGAGATGGGAAAAATGATTCCAGCACCCAATAATTTTGTAACCTGATTTTTCCCAACATTTAAGAGGTTTGGGTTCAGTCGATGTTGTGGATGCCTCAATGGTTTATCCTCATAATTTAACAAAATATGATGTCTACAAATTGATGGTCTAATACCAGGAATGTCAGCAATTGTCCACCCCAAAGCTTGTTTATACTCCCTCAAAAGTTCTGGAAGTCACAATTCATGCTCAAGAGGATGTGAACTAGCAATGATGATGGGAAACTTGTTTCCATTCTCAAGAAATGAATATTTAAAATCTTGGGGATGTTTTTTTAGTTCCAATTTAGGTGGATTTTTGATTTATGGGAGTGTGTGGGGGAGATCACTGAACTCAACTAACTGCTCAATGGTATCAACCTCGGATAAAGAATGAGAATAAACAAGCTTAGTAGTATCATCAATGGTCAGTGGATCATCTGTGTCCAAGAAATCATCAATCAATAAACATGCATGACACATTTCTGGACCACTACAAATATCAATCAATGAATCATTTCCTAGAATTTCTATCAAGGAAGAAAACTCAGAAACGAGACCGGGGGAATGAAAAGTTGTTTTTTTAGGGGTAGGGAGTACATCAATTGAATTAACAGAGAGAGAGGAATGTTCTTCTGAGGGGTTCTTCATGGCATCCAGGATGTTGAAATGGACTATGTGACCACCAAATTCCATAAATAATGTTCCATTGTGGAAATTAATTATGGTTTTTTTAGTTTTCAAGTAAGGTATCTTCAATATAATCAAGGCATGTCCATTCATCCTATCATCCTCCATTTTAATCACATAAAAGTCAGTAGGAAAAAATTAATTTTGGTCCATCACAAGAACATCCTCTAACAAACTAGAGGTTTGTGCAGTACTCTATTTACCTCATTGAACAATAATTCCAGTGGCCTTCCATTCCCCGACCTGCAATGTAAAGTAAATGGAGTGAGGCATCCTATTAATAGAGGCACCTAAGTCAAGCATAGCATTAGAAAAGGAATACACCCCTATGGTGCATAGAATTGAGAATATTCTAGTATCATTGCACTTGGTGGGGAGGTAAGGCTCTATCAATGATGAAACATTCCTTCCCAAGATAACATTCTCATCACCTCAAAGTCGCCTTCAGTGTGTACACATATCCTTTACAAACTTAACATATCGTGGAATTTGCATCACAACATCAATCAAAGGGATGTTAACCTGCAATTTCTTGAAAATTTCCAATATTTCCTTATCAAGTTCATTTTAATTTTATTTTATTGGGTAGGTGGCCCTTTGAAGAAATGTAAGAGGAATTTTTGGGCTAGGTGACTCATATATATTCACACTCTTTCCTTTGGAAGGGATTTTTTTAAGATAAGGATCTTCAAAATTTGGAACATTCTTAATGGTTGGGATGGAGGTTTCCTTATGAGGGGATGACTCTAATGGAGGATTCATTTTACTTTCTAGTTTTTTTCCACTCTTAAGGGTGATGGCAATAACATTTCTTTTATCCCTAGGGTTAACTACTGGTTTAGTGGGAAGTTCACCTGACCCATGACTTTGAATTCCACCCACTGAGTTAGCTAGTTGTCCTAATTGGGTTTTGAGGTCTAGTATGGATGCCTGAGTGGTTTGTTGGAATTGGATATTATTGGCAGCCATTTGTTTCATCATATCTTCTAGGCTAGGATCAGGTTTTTGAGGGGTCTGTTGGAATGGCCTTTGGGGTGGTTGAGGGTTTCTAGGTGGTGGTGGTTGATTACTACTCTTCCCTAGTTGGTTCCACTATTGTTGATGTTGGTTTGAATAACCCCCTTGACTATAGGATTGTTTCACTTTCCACCTAGGGTTGGATGGATAGTAAGGTTCTTGCATAAATGTTTTGTTATAGGGGCATCCTAGAAATATTTCCTCACAACTCTCAGATGTTTCCCATCAATTGAAGACATTGGTCATAGTTGTGGGTGTCAGAAGAACATATACCACAATGGATATGAGGAGGATATTGGGATTTCCCTTGTGAAAGAGTAAGTTGTCGAATAAGGGTACATAACTCTCCGAACAGGGTGTCTAACTTCTTCTCGAATTCAAGACTTTTCACCTCATGGACACCTAGATTCGGTACATTGGTCCTTGAACCAAATTGTTTTGTGTTTTGAGACATGTTCACAATCTGTGTTCTTATAGCAATTGGGGTTTTATCAACTAGAGAACCACCTACAGTAGCATCAATCATATTTCTATCAATAGGGATTAAACCTCCATAAAAATATTGAATTAAATGTTGATCACTTATTTGGTGGTGTGGGGAATAGGAACATAACCTTTTAAAAATCTCCCAATATTCATTTAATGTTTCCCCTTGAGATTGTCTTATCCCAAAAATTTCTTTCCTTATTGTTGCAGTTTGAGAGGATTTGAAATATTTATTATAAAATAAGTGTTACATGACCACCCAGCCTCTTATTGGGGAATTAACATAATATAACCAATATTTCACAGTGTCTTCCAAAGAAAATGTGATTGATCTAGGATTTACTTGTTCCTCATCCACATTAGCAAGTTTTAATATTGAAATAATAGTATGAAATTCTTTTATGTTCTTTTGTGGATCCTCTCCAGGATGTCCATGGTATCTTGGTAATATATGAATTAAGCCATATTTTAGTTCAATATTGGGTGCCTCACCTTGTAATTGAATATAGGTGGGTTGGATATCAACATCAGGTGAGGTCATTTCCTTTAATTTTATATTATTTTCAGCCATATTATGCATGTTTACATTATTTTTTATATTGGTTATAGAAGAATAAGAGGAAGGATCACGAAGAGTGTCAATGTTTTGTGTGTCCTCCTTCTATGGGTTCTCGTTTCCATCTTGGGGTCGCTGACATAAGATTCTCTCTGGTTCAGGTTCGAAAGGAGGTAAATCCCCCAGATTAGAACGTTTCATGCACCAAACCTACACCAAAAATAGATCAGAATAAAAAAATATAGGTAGAGGTATAAAATAGATAAAATTTCACAAAATTTACCAAAAAAATTTCAAAAACACGCACTCAAAATCAAAGCGCTCCTCGGAAAAAGAGCCAAAATTTGACTGCGGTGTCATGACACGTCAGATTAATAATATTTTTAAGAATAATTTATATTCTAGGGTAGAACGTAGGTATTCTCTTGAGGAGAGTTGAAAGTTTTTTAGTATTTATTTTTAATAATGATTACTAAAAGAGGGGGTGATTTTGAAAACAGTATTAAGAAAATAACCTAACATAATGAGTTTAATAGTTGATAGAATAAGTTGGTTGTTTAAGAATTATGATATAAGGAGATAAATTCTTGTCCACTACACATCTTGGAAAGTTCATTGTTATGAATATTTCACATGGATTTGTTTAATTCTTTGGTTGAGGGTTGTCAAGATCTTGATTCCCCTCTTTCCTCTCTGAACGTTGCACAAAGTACCAACCTTTGACACAACTGTCGTGTTGTCAAGGCTTGGACTTTAAGAAAATATTAAAGTTTACCAAATCATATTAAATTTTTCGTATGTGTGGGAGAAGGAGGTTCCTTGTGTTTCCTAATCGGAATAACTCAAGTTTCCCACTTGAAATTTCTACCCAATCAGCGTTGAAATGAAACGTTGTTCACTTAATTAAACCCAAAAAAATGAACTCATAGAAGAGACATGTTTAGATAAAACATATGTGAAATAATAAACACAAAAATTACACAAAACTTGTAGAGTATCATGTGTCGGAACTCCGTACCAAGTAAGTGTATCTCCCTTGAAATGATTGTCCACCATTTAGCTCGACATTGAGAGGAGGGGAAGGCTCGGGATGAACTCATTCTTCATTATTGATACTCATATGATGATAGGGGCCTCCAAAACTTCAAGTATGAGGATAGAAGTCCTTTTGGTCTCCCAAATACCAGAGCTTTTCCTCCCGATTTAAATTTATAATGAAGATCCCAAGGTGCAATTTTATATTAAATGGGAAGGTTGTTTTGAGCACATAAAATTATTAAAACCAATAGTCATAAGTGTTATGACCTCTAGAAATCATTTTCTCGATTTGAAAAAAAATGTTGTATCCCCACCTCTTGGATCTCTCAATCAATCGTTTGGCACAAAATGGACACCTCTAACCCAAGATATGGACAGATAACAGCACACCACTTTTGGGTTGTTAAACTCAGGGAATATGGATGGTCAAGCCAGTGTTATAGGTTGTCTAGGATTGTGAGTAGTTATGTTTTTGAGAAATAATGATTAGCCAAAATCATAATATAGTGGTGATACCACCATAGAACGAACATGGTGAAAACAATGTCTTGAATGTTTACTTGGTTGAGAAACCCCTTACATCTGCTCTGCCCAACCGTTAGTAAGGAAATTCATTATATTGGATAGTGGGCCACTTGAAAAGTGTTCTTGGAGGTCTTGAGTAGCCCTAGTGATCCATAAGTTATGTTTTGGGGTGTTCCATGTTATAGTTGTTTTTGGAGGTTAATTCATTGTGGTTGGCTACTCTTCATGGTGATTCTGGTTTTGAGATATTTGATGTTTCCGGTCATGGGCATTTTTAATACCCGAAAATTTGGTGATTTATGTTTAGTTTTAGGTATATGTATGGTATTTCTTGGTATCTTGGGTTGACTAAGTCTTTTGTGATTTTATGGGGGTAGAACGTGTCATGGTGGGGATTATTGTCACACCCTGACTTCGCACATCGATAAGGATTTTAATTTTTACCTTTATCGTATAATTTTATTTGACTTAATTCTTTTTTGAGGTTTATTCTTGGCTTGAAAAGTGTTTTTTCATTTTTCTGATAAATGAAACATTGTATTAGTAGCCCTCGACAGAGGGGCATGGCTCGGTTGGAGTTGTGTCACTTCACTAAATCTACATGATCCATGTTCAGTGCGCGGATAATTACATAATCCACGAGGTAAACAATAAAGTGTTAAAAAATAAATAATAAACAAATAATATGAGACTATTTAATATTTTTCTTAATAATAATGATGATAATAATAATAATAATTTGTGTCAGCGATCATGTACCCTAGTGGTACAGGCTCCTGCTTGGCATCCAAAAGACCCTGGATCAAATCCAGGCAGGGGAGAATTTCTGGGTACTGTCGTAGTACTGTAGTAGGGAACTATAGCAGTACTGTAGCTGGTCACAATAACAGTACTGTAGTAGTGGCAGAACTATAGCAGCGGTGATACTGTAGTGGCGGAGGGACTGTAGCAAATACTATAGCGCATGCGCTACTGTAATAGCGCATGTACTGTAGTAGTACTGTTCATCTCGGGGTCCTTTAGGATAAAAAATGGGATTTCATGCCTTGTATTCAGGCCACATGGCCTTTGGAAATCTGGATTTGTAATGGATCACCCTATACCCAGTCTAAATAGGTATTTTCATTAAATAATAAATTGAGTCTTCGACCCCATCCTTTAATGAAAATAATAATATTAATAATTTGTTGGGATTATTATTATTTAAATTAATATTTTAATTTTTTCATTGTTGTTAAAATAATTTTATAATTATAGAATTAATAAGTTATTATTATTATTTTTATTATTTTAAAGCCTCAGGATTCCATTTATCTGGGTTTTATTTTGTTTTTAATTTCTTTTTATTTTATTTTTATTTTCAATATTTTATTTTTAATTTGTTTTCTTTATTTTAGTTTATTTTACTATATCTCTTTTCTCTCCCTTCCCCTTCCATTCATCTCTTCCCTATCTCACAAGGATCCCCTCATTCCCCCTCTTCTGTTTTGAAGAGCGTTCCTCCCCCTCTAGCCCTAGGTTGGACCGCCTCCGACCCCAACCCCTTCCTTCCACCTCCCCACTAGACTGCCTCCGCCTTCCTTCTCCCTCATGCTGCCTCCCTCTTAGTTGGACAACGCAACAGACCTTCCCTGTATACACATCCATAGTGTTCCAAACTTCTTCATTCGTCTTGAGTGGCCCCACTGGCCTCCTTCAGCATACCACCATCACATTCCCTCTTCCTTTCGGCCAGATACTTGTGCCCAACCTCCATGCAGAATTGCCTTCGAGTCACACCCCTCTTTATCTCATTTGGTGTTGCCTTTCAGGCATCCTGATCCACACACATGACCACCCCTCAGCATCCTCACATTGCATAGTTGTGCGCCACCCCTCTTTTTTGCTCATCGCACCTCCAACAACCCACTCTTTTCTCCCTGTAGTGACCTGCCTTCTGCTTCTTCTTCGATGTTATTCCCTTTGACATGTCACAATATGATACGAGTAGATTGGATCGTTAATATGATCAATTGACTGAACCATGTTAGAGCTAACAACTTTGATAAAAGAAACCTTCCCTCTGATACCAATTGTTAGGACCAATAGGGGCCTATATACCATGAGAGGTGGTGAATCAGGGTATGGATATTATTTTTCAATGTTCTTCCTACCCCACTGGATCATGACCACTTTATTACAAGGGTCACTTTGTTTTCACTTGTGTGTTTATTATGATCACTTCATTTATTATTTATATGACAATGATGGTTTGAATGCAATGTAGGGAAGAAAGCATGAAGACATAGAGATTTTTTCATGGTTCACCCTCACTGGGCTACGTCCATAGAGCATACACTGACAAGTTTTCGGTCGTACCAAATTCCACTGTTTTTCACTAGATGTGGATATAATGGTTCGGGAATAGTCACTCTATCCTAGGCTCACTGCCATTACAAGGTTTAGGTTCAGCTCACTGCTTTCCCAAGTGTCACTCCCTATTTCTCTCTATCTAGGTCACTACCGGTGGAGAGGATCACCTTCTTCCTCTTACTTTTCTCACTACTCTGGAATGGATCCACTCACACTTTATAGACATGTAGGTATCGTCATTTTCATGAAAGAATGAATCTTCCTCTGTATGTAGATGCTTTGTTGATGTCCAACTTTAACCCATAGATGAATCTCACTTTGCACCAAAGTTATCATGTAATCTTCCAGCTTTCACGAAGCCCAGAAACATTACCGTGAATCAACCTTACTTGGCACGCATGTTTAACCTCACGTGAAAGTATCAGTGTTCAAGTCACAACTGGCATGCAAGTCCACCATAGACACTTGCGTGACACATGATTCATAAATTCCAAACTTTCACGATGCATTTCTGTTTATTCCTAAAACAATATTTTTGCGCAACAAACAACAATTTCACTTCTTCAAATCTGGCGTGCCAGTCTTACTTGCGCGACACACCACCACTTGCGCGACTTCCAGACATGCATGACAGGAGCTTTTATTTTTCTAAGTGTTGAACTCCATTAAAAATGAGGAGGGGTGGTACTGTATTTATAGGCATTATGAACACACTGCGGGACGATGCACAAGTCTACCCTCAGTGCATAGGTCTTGGTGTGCAGTTTTCTTCCCCTATAAGTCACTTGCGCGACCCACATCCAAAGATGAGAAAACCTCTTTCCTTTCCCATATTTTGAAGTTCTGGTCTTGAAAAACAATAGGCGTGCATGTTCACAAGCATCCAAGGCATCATCAAGCAAGTCTCTTCATGGCGCGCAAGTCACCTGCGCGACATCACCAATACCTACACCACCCTTATCCCTTTGCCATATATTGATGAGATGATCTAGAAAAACATATGGCGCGCATTTTTCCAATACATTAAGTACACGGCGTGCAAGTCCCTTTTCCAAAAACTACTTTTCTTCTTTTGTCAATTTTTAGGCCCAAAAATTTGGCAAACACTAGAGAACGACGCCACCTTGTATCTGTTCTTTTTGTACCACCTCCAGATCATCCATTCCATTGGAGATGTTCTTTAATCATACATTTGTTGTTAACCACAACTCTTGAACTAGACATGACACCATGAAATCCCCTTTTCAATAAATTTTTATGTCATCATTTTCCTTATCAACAATCACAACATAGATGTCCACATTTTCAACAAACACAATCACCTAAAAAATCATCAATGATACCATGATGGATTTTTTCCCAACAGTTACGTTATAACCTCTAATGCATTGTGTATGGAAGTCGGTCGTATGGCTATTCCATTTAGTGATATGTGTCGATGTTGAACATTTGGTTATTCCATTTATGTATGATTACATCCCACGTTACCTTTATATGTTATGTGTTCTTTATATGCGTTTTATGGTAATCTCTTTGTTACAAAAGGGTAAGTAATGATCTTTTATTCAGTGAAGAGTATTTACTAATTCATAAAGGTGAAAAATATTACTTATGATAAATTAATCATGGTTTACTTGTGGTTTTGAAAAACTACTAGTTTTCCTTATTTGTGTATACCTTAATGAGCTTTTTTATGCTAATCCCATGTTTTTGAAATGATTTTCCCAAGACATAATGTGGAATAAGGTCATGAATGGGGTCAAGGAAAATTAATATTGTCTTAAACATCAAACTAGAATTTTTTTTTAACATTTTGTATTTTATGAAAAAATGGAAACTGATTAGAAGTTGTTACTTTGTAATCTTTTGAGATGTAATAGTTATGTCCTAATTCTCTAAAACACTAAACCTGAAAATATCCTCAATGTGTATTATTTTTTTAATTCAATATTAATTAATGTTTTATGTACGAGTACTTATATGTATACTGGTGTTTTTTCCACCCATTCACCTCCAACCACTGCATCCAACATTCTCTTCTCCAAATGTGTGGGAGATTCATATATGTACAGGGTGAGAAGATTCTCAATGATATGGTGATGTGGATAACTTGTTCATAACTTTTTGAATCACTCCCATTACTCACGCATTAACCCCCATGTGATTTCTTGATTCCTGAGTTCTCCATATGAATGGATTTGGTCCTTGATGTAGGAAAAAATATTAGCAAGAAAATAAATTTCAAATTGTTCCAAAAAGTTACATCTTCTGGTTGTATGTAATACATCCAATCATTTTCAGCTTCATCAATTGAAAATATGAAATTTCATAGTTTTAATTGATATTAAAATACATTTCATGGTTTTAGGGTTGATAAAACCAAATTGAATTCATTTAAATTTTTTTCGATCCTCACCAGATAATCTATTAATTTTTTGAAGTAGGATATTTATCTAAGATTTCAATTCAATGTAAAATTCTAGGTTTGGGTACGTGATATAATTTAGTTGATAGTTAATATCTGGGGAAACCAAGTCTTGAATGGTTATTTTAAGTTAATTGTTATTTTTATCCAATGGTTCTTCATTTATGTTTTAATTAGAAATTCATCCAATTTCAATGTTACCATAATAAAGGAATTCTCCAACTGGTTTATCGTTAAAACATCTTGTAGACTGAGAATATCATCTTCGAGCCCTAAGGTTTCACTCAATCATCTGGTCGATATTTAAGAGATCATCAGGATTAGTTCATTTCATAAATAAAATAAAAACAAAATGAATAAAATTATACCACAATATAAAAATTATATATTTGAGTTGATGGTCGAAAAATATGAAGACAAATAAAAAAAAGAATAATAAAAAATTCTCAGGTCACTATCTCTAGAACTCATGGAACACACATTGCTTTCACACATCCCCTACCTGAAAATAATGCATAACTGGATGTAGAGCAGGTAGTGGCTCAACCAATTGGCCATCCAGAGGTAGTGTCTCAAAAAAATTCCCATGTACTGAAGCCTCTTCACAGGGAAGATCATCACCATAATCCCACTATGGACCTGATTCTTTCTATCAGTGTGGTATCATCCTGAAACAAAATTCAAGATGATCCATGTCCCATGAGTATATATGGGGAGCTTACTCTAGAAGGAAAAGGAAGGAAAAAATTAAACCCATTAATGTATGATGCATGTACCACTTTTTTTCTTACGTCTAATTTACTAATGTACTGAGTCAAAACGAAGGTTATTTGAGTCCCAGAGAATGGACACTTTATCCTCCACACAAACACTGAAACCTTTATCCTGGGAGAAGAACTCGAAAAATCCTATCACCATCACTATAAAACAAAACAAATTATCTTAATGGTATTAGTCTTAAAAATTTCCCATGATATAGAAGGTGTCATTGCCTATTATTTTCTTTTGTATACTGAAAACACGGAAACCCAAAATGTCATGGCCATAAGATTGAGGCTAATTAGAAGTTTTTATCTGGATATGATAACCATATAATTTTGAATATCATAGTATTAATAAAAGGTTTGTGATCAATATGTATGTTTATATGTTATAACAGTTGATGAGAAGCTATGAAAATTTACTTGAGTTCATTGTTACTTCATGGTTTAAATTTGGGAAAGTTTCAGTTTCTATTTTTTGTTTCAATTATTATATAAAATTACAAGTATTGTTATTACTTCATATTTATGTATAGTGTGGTTGGAAATTTATAATTATTATATATTAATAAAAAACTATATGTGTATAATTCAACAATTTTTTTTATTTATATACCCTCAGTGTTATTCGTTGGCCCATGGCTTGTTGGCTGAGAGATTTGAGGTTTATTCTCTCTCTTTCATTATTACTGGAGTAAGTGGGGTACCGTTGGGGAGAGAGGGCCGTGATTATTTAACATATATTTCGATTTTTTAGATAACATTGAGAAAAATATAATGTTTGAAGAAATTTTTTTAATGAGGGATTATCTATTATTTTTAACTAAAACATACATACATAGGTAAAACCAATTTGAAAGAGTGAAATCCAAAATGGTTAAATATTAAAAACTACTGGTAAATTAACAAAAACATGTTTAAAACATTGATCCAATATAATTATTTAGGGATGATCAAACTTATCTCATCTTCGACTAAATTATATTAAATATTAGATCTGTTTTATTTAGAATAGTGTCATGATATTTTTATAAATTAATGATTAATTTCAAGTATGATATTTTCATCACTTATAAATGGTGATCAATTCCACCATGTCTATTCGTAAATTCCAAATATTTATCCATACAAAACCCTATCATGGTCACTTTTTAATCCTTTTCCCATGTCTTAGAGGCCTTGGAATTTCCATGATTCTAATCTGAGGTGCTACAACGTGTTACCCCAGGGAAAACATCCAAATGGATGGGTAATTTTCTCAAGAAATACCCCTTAATTATTTATTCACATTCAACATAAAAATATTTTATTTTTATGAATGTTTTATAAAAAATATATTCTTAAAATTTTTGAAATTTATTTATAATAATGGAACATCACTTTTACACATTCATCTAAAACCATTCAAAATTGAATATGTGGGCATGAATACATGTTGACAGCTGGATTCTAAATTAATATGATAGATTATAATAACCTACTTACATGGATGGTTCAAAATATTTGTTTTATGAAAAAATATACTATTTATAAATTTTTGTTATACTCTTAATTGATAAAATATTCAATTTTGTACATCCCACCAATTTTATAAAAAATAACAATATTATCCATGTGTATGTACAGACTACAACATCAACTGAATAATGAATTTTGTTTTCATTTTAATCTTAACATGGATGACAAAAAAATGTTTTTAATGTAAAAAAATTTATTTATTAACCACTTTTTATTCTAAAAATATAATATTGAACATTATTTAAGAGGTATTAATATTTTTCATTTATTGAAAACAAAATCACATTAAATGAACATATCTATAAACTTTTTTAAATTTATGTAAATTTTTTTAAAAATATAAAACTATATAAATTTTGTGAAAATTTAATAATATGTGACATAATAATTTACAATATTTTTCCTTGTGAATATAATTTACAATAACTTTGACCATGACCATCATACTGATATACATAATTAAAATTGTATGAATTTCCTAAGTAACAGACATAAGATAAATCTATATAAAATATAAATAATACAGGATATTAAATAAACCCTCTCTAGGAAAATATAGTTAAAAAATGTTCTTAATCGTGTATTTAATAAACTAAAATTTTTATTTAGGATATAATGTGAATTTTTATAGCAGATGAGGACCTACTATAAAAGGTTTTAATCTCAAATTTCATTTATTGAAATATGAATCACATACAACAGTTTTTCTTTTTTTTGTATATTAATTTAAAATGAATATAATGTTCAGATTGTATCTTTGAAAAAATATGATTCAATTGGAATGATGAATATAAAATTAGTATTGATATAATTTAGTTATAAATTTAACGAAATTTGTTTGATTTAAAAATCCATATAAAGATATATTATAGGTCCCTAACCTTAAAAATTACATAATATTGAGTTTTAATCAATAATTTTAGATTATTTAAATTTAAGGATCATTATAGGTTAATATTTTTATATAATTATGTCCTAAATCAAATATATCACAATGATATAATATAAATTATAGACTTCTGATCAGTATTAATTTTTCCCACAATATTAAACATTAAAAAAATGATTCGTTTTCACAGAAAAAACATCACAACATTCAACATGGTAAATTACAATCCTTTAAAAATGTTTAGATCATATGAAAAACATTTATAAATGTTGGATGATCCCATAAAATATATTAAGGGGTAAAAAATATATTAGCCATTAGTCTGATGAAAAAATATAACCCATAAAAACCCTTTATTAAAAACATAATGTAATACCCGTAAACGGAAATTTCATTCCTTAAAATGATCATTTATTTTACTTTTTAAAAAAAATATTTCCATGAGAATTCATTATAATTAATAGATATTTCATGTATATACATTTTGAAATCATCTCATAGAACCATTATAAAACCCTTAATGTACCATTGCAATATTGAATAAACATACGAAAAACATCAAATATAATTCTCTGGAGAACATAATAATTATCCAATTCACTAGACAACTATCAGGGTTCAACCATCATTAAATCTATAACAGGATCACTCAAATATATCTAGGTGAACGCATAATTTATAATTTCCTCAAACCACATAAAAAATAAAAAATTTCAACATGTTAAAAAAATAAACTTTTATAAAAAACACATTCAGATTTTAAGATAAAATTTTCATTAAAAATAAATTATTCATTAATAAAATGAAGATTTAATTTTAAAACCCATTTTCAATACAAAAATAACCAAAAGGGAAATAGTTATTTAAATTTAATAAAACATGTTATCATTCAATGGAAGCTAAAAATGACATAAATGTAATGGCATCAAGAAAATTTATTGCCACTGTTCTTCTAAAACACATAAAAAGATTCCAATTTAAAACCTCTAAAGTAAATTAAAATTAAAATAAAACTATATTAATTAATATTTTATTCTCATATTAAATCATTCAAATATCATTTTTAAAAAGGGACCTGGAATACAAATCGATATTAAAGGAAATATTTAAAATATTCATTTTTCTCAATGGAAAGTCACTTATCACTTAGAAAACACTTGAACCATAAACACCATTAAATAATGACATTTAAAATACATTAAATATATTTATAATTGGTAAATTATTTATATATAATATTGAAGGGTTTTTATAGACACCTTATAAAATATTAACAACATATAACATCATGAACTGCCTTAGTGAAAGGAGATAGAGATGATGTCCCCTACATTGAGTATAAATTTTAATATGTGTCTCTGTATTTCAAAATAATAACATGATGTTAATTATTAACATTCCAAATAATTTTTTTCAGTTCATTATTAATTTTATTTCACATTTTCACAATTATATAATTAATTATGTTTAAATAAGTCATTTATTCCATATTCAGCTTATGTGTCAAAATGAATTTGGTAGGTTGACTATAGTTAAAGGGGTGATAAATTAAAAACATATATAATAATAATACTGAAATAATAATAATATTTATACAGAAATTATTCTTCCAGAATCAATCATGGATGATATTTATGAAATATGTACCAATTTTACAATCATGGAGATGGCATGTTGTGCATACGCATAAGAAATGTTCCTAGTATTCGACGATTATTATAGAAAAAAATTATTTAATATTTGGCCATTAATGAAAAATAATTATATCATAAATACCAACATATATAATTATTAGAACCTATATATATTTATATAATAATTTTAATTTAAAAGTGATCAGATTGTTTTTAGGAGGTGGTAGTCAAGAAATCAACTAATGACGTATTCACTTTTTCAATATCAGAAAAAATAAGAAGAAATTAATTTATTGTATTTAAATAAAAATAAATGTTTAATTAATATCATTATTTTTTCATTTATAAATCATATAATCATTATATTTAACTTTTTACCTTCAATGTAACATGTTAGTGAAAAATGAATAATATCGCTTTGTGAGGAGGTAGTCCGCCAGACACACAAACTATGTTATCGTCTCCCTTACGGTAAGAAACATTAAAATGGTGAACATGATATAATTAGGATATAAGTATTATTATGTTATGAATACAAATAATTTCACATATAAATAAAATTGAAATAATAATTCCTTACCATTAGAGGTGGTAAATTAAAATCACATGGCATCATTTCGGGAGGCAGTAGTCCACCGTACACACGAATGATGATTTTGTAACCTATGTGATGAAAGTGTGAGTGGGTTTATGTAATAAAATTAACATAAAAACGTATAATTATATTTTTTATACTGAGTTTATTATATAATACTTATATAAATATAATTTAGTGTGGTGGAGAAACAAATAAATCAAAAATTAATGTTGATGAACGTTATCTCTTCTTCAGGTAAATACTTTTGGTTTTTTACCCTAACTATGGCATGGTTGGAATTATGACCAAATTTAGGATTCTAGGATAATATTAGGGGAGGGGGTAAGTAATATTATAATTTTTTGGTAGAGAAGTTGGTTTTTAGAGGTTATAATAGAGAGGGATATGTGACATCTTATCAAAAGGGATGCGAGTGGAAAAGTTGTAATGTTTTGAATGGGGGAATTCCACCCACGTATTTTCATGTAATGTTGCTCTCGTAATGTACAAAAATCGAAACTATATGGGATATGGACGAAATATTTATATATATTGGATTTTTGATGAGTTTATAGGCCATTTCCCCTCAATATTAATTGTTTGGGACTTGGTAAATCTCGTTTTCCCCTTAATTATTGAGAATTAATTTAATTATTTTCACTAATCACTTCAGAAAAAATTTAAGTTGATCATAATATAAATTATTTTGGATAAAATATGGAATATTTGTTTCTAATTTATCTTGTTATAATTGGTAAAATTTTATTTTATATTAATCAAAAAGTTGTTGTGAGAATACTAGTTTATCAGAAGCGTATTGTTTTAGAAAACATTGATCCCAAATTAACACTATGAAAAATAAAAATTATTTCATAAAACTAAATTAATAATTTAGGATATATATTTTATAAATTTTATTGAAAATATTCTCCACTACATATTATTTAAATCAATTATAATGGTGAAAAGTTATGCATTCAAAAATTATTTTTTTGGAAAGCTCATTTTTAAATTGAAAATATAAGTTAAATTTAAAAAAATATCATGTTGATTAAAAAGAATTTAATTTGATTAAATATAAATTTCTCTTACATTATAACATATTAAAAACATATTTGGACTCTTCTATTAAATTTTTATTAAAATAAATGACTTCATGTACAAAAACTATATTTTTTTACTATTCACTAAAAAATCAATATTTTTATAAAAATCCAAGAATTTCCCCAAAAGTAAATGTCGATACTCTAATTTAAAAAATTATTTTAACTTCAACAAATTAAAATTCTACACATTAGAAATTAATATTTTAAAAAAAATTATATAAGAAATTTTTTTAATTAAAACAATTCCACTTTTGATTAAAAATCACATAATATTTTTATAGCTAATTTAACTACATAATTCATATAAAAATAAAATATATAGTTTTATCCTCCAAAAAATTTATTAATTTATTATGAAATTTCTTATTCACTTATAAAAAAAGTGGGGATATCTTTCCCTCATTGCTTTTTCATATTCCCATGTTAGCTCTTATACCATATGGTTTTTCTATAAAACCATAACCCTGTAAATTGGCTTATTCTAAAACAATTTATCTATTTTTTCAAGAACGTGAACTAGATATTCCTCATAAGAGGGATTATATTCCCACTAAATGACTCATAGATTAGAACATGTGATTAGTCAGACACATATTTCTATAACATTAAAACATGAAATATGTTGTGTACCTGAGATAAAGTAAGTGTTAAAGACACTGGGGTGGAATATGATATAACATTGTCAAATATTTCATATGGTCCAATGAACTATGTATTATGATTCCCCTTATTATCAAAATTAATCACACTCTTCCATGGAGAAACTATGAGAAAGACATGATCACCTAACATGAATGATATATCCTTCCTCTAGTTATCAGCATAACCTTTCTGTCTACTCTGAGCTATCCTCATGTGCTGATGAAACAATTGAACATTATATGATTCTTCTTCAACCAAATATTGTCCCATAAACCTCTTGTATGCTACATTATTAAAAACAGATGGTTTTGACACCGATTTCGATATAATTATTCAAACGGTCCCATCTGTATACTAGAATGAAAAATATAGTTATTAAAAATTACAGGCAAAGAAAATTGTTAATCCCAAATTCCATGGTAATCAATTGAGAAAAAAATGTAGCATAACATCTATGGTTTTAATTTCTTACACATATATTCCATCAGATTAAGGATGGAAATTAATAATGAAATTTAACTCAGCTCCAAATGAATTATGAATTCCCTTAAAAATTTATGTGTACATAAAATTAAAGACTAATATATTTGAGAGAGTTAATCCATGAAACCTGAATATAAATTTCAGATATAGTGAATAATGATGATCGAAATCCATAATATAATGACTAGGAAGTAAAATTGAATATTTATTTAATCAATAAAAATATCGAAAATCCCATTAATACCTTTATAATCATTTGGAAATTTTTCTACAAAAACCATTGATATATTATACCATTTTCACTCCAACACTAGAAATGGATGGATAATCCTTTTTGGTAAATTTTATTATGTTATAACCTATTTTTAAGTCAAACACTACATAGTAAATTCATAAAATATCAATATTCATTCCATCCCACCAATAATACTCTCAATGGTCTATGTACATATTAGTGCTTCCAATATAAATGGAAAACATAGAACTATGAGCTTCATTAAACAAATATTTCTTAAATTAAGAATCACATGTCGCACATAGTCTATTTAAAAATCATAAAACACTATCTTTATAAATATTAAAATCAGGTGACACATCATCCTTACTGAATTCATCCTTTTCATACACATATTGATCATCTTTGTGAGTTCTCTTAATTATTTCATAAAAATTCAATTATACTATAATATGAATCCAAAAAGATGTTTTCCTGACACCCACACCCTATAGGCAAAAATTCATCAAATAATTATTAAAATTGTCATGTTCCAATCATAACATTATTAATATAGAATAACTTTTTAAATTCAAATAATCATTCATGTTGTTTTATTTTCATAGATGGTAATGAGTCGTCGTATTATAATGCAAGATTATTTCTTTCTATATTCTCTAAATAATGTTCAATTCATTATAAGTGAATATATACTTTTAAATATGTTTAGGTGTGTATATTTCAAACATTACGATATAAAAATTATACTTAAAAATATTTAATGAAAAAAATAAAAATATATCGTACCAATTCATGTGAAAAATAATTTAACTCTTAATGTTTATGTTAACATGAATCATAATAAATTACATGATAATTCTGTGATTGAGGATAACCATGTCCATTCAATGGTGCTTCACTTTAGATTATTAATTCACTATTTTTTGAAAGGTAGTACAAAAACTATATCATTGACAAATATTATTTTTAGTCCCTAAAAACAATCATTATGTTCTTTTATCTATACAATTATAACTCTTTTTCAAGATAAATAACTCTATGTTCTAGAAGACCGAGAAATGTTTTAAACAAAACATCATTAGTAACCCGATAATCCAAGAAAACAATGAATCTAAATGATATTTATTGGTCTTGGTAATTATTTAAGAAATGTTGTGTTAGAATTTTCAATAGTTAGGCAATCGTTAAAAATAATATGAACATGGAATGAATTTTTTTCAAAAAAAAAATCAAACATTCTATTTTTATCATATAGTTTTTTTCTTTTAAGGTTTGAAAAAAAACACTTAATTGTATTTCATGATGCTCTTAATATTAAAATTTCTTCAAAAATACATAAGTAAAAACATCTAAATATATATCCCAGAAATCATGTTAAATTCTATTCAAAAAATTCAATAATACATCTTGTCTATTAGATAACTCAAATGAATCATCTAAAAATTCATAGTTTTTATATCCTATCCAAAATATCATCTTCAGATTTTCAGCTTCCTTCACATTCAACTATTGGTAAAACATTATTCGGTTGAACTTTGAAAAATAACTTCCACTGTAGACTTAATCAAACAAATCATCAATACATGGAAATGGATTGTTGTTATTAATAGTGATTTTATTCAGGTCTATATAATAAATTAAAATATAGTTGAATTATACTTATTTTTAAAAACAAAATAAGAGAACCTCATGGTGAAGTGACTGGTTGAATGAAAACATTATCAAATAAATAGTTTAATTACCTTTTAAATTCTAAAATAAAACATTATTACATTTGATAAGGGGATTTATAAAGATGATTAGTATCAGATACTTATAAATTTTGGAACTAAACCTCTTGGTTTTGAATTAATCTATGGAAGTCACCTAAAAAACATCCATGTCTCCACATAATATTCATAACCTAAAAAAGATAATACAAGAGCACAAAATATTATAGGTCTCTGATTCATTTTGATGGAGGCACTATTAGTAACCATATTGGAAGGAACATCACAAATATATTTTACCTGTGATTATCATTAAAGATTCAACCAATCAGTTTAAATCTCATGCATATCAAACTCCAATCTATTGCATCATATGAAATAATTATTATCTTATTTCCTTCTAATTTTCTTATGAATTATTTTAATGAGTTTGTTTTTTTAATCCTCATTCAGTCTACTAAATTAATAACATCCCCGACATCAATTGGAAACTCTTTTCCAGCCCACATGTTATTGTTACTTACTGGAAAAGTTAAGTAAAACATATTTATACATATCCTAATATATCTAATTCCCAATGTACATGATATCTTCTTAAAAAGGATTAGAAATATATGAAATTAAAAACATCAATTTGAGTAATCCAAATACATATATAGTTTACACCCACCCTTATTGAATAATACCTAAGCCTCCAGTCCAGTGGTAAGTCTTTCCAAAAGTCCCACTACCAAGTGATATATCAAAAATAGACAATGAAATTGATGATATATGTGGAACCTAATGATCATAAAAATAATTTAAAAAAATTATTCCCATAACTATTATAAAAATTGATGTAATGATAAATGAAAACATAATATTATATTCCAATTCATAGAATGTAATTCATGATAAAAAAATAATCCTATATAATCTATTTCTCACATTAATCTCACATAAACAATATTATCATTTCAAAAAAATTTATAGACATAAATATTCTATATCAATAAAAAAATAATAAACACTTTATTTATTTTCTATAACTTGGGAGACAAATATAATATTTATATATTTAATTTGAGCTTTAAAAATAATAGTTTATACTTACTAACACATATATTTTATATATATTTTATAACTAATAATAAAATATATAAAAATATTATATTTATAACATTTTTACGTATATCATATTATATGACTAATAATATGTCTCAAATAATTTATGATAAAAAGTATAACAATTCATATATCATTGATATTCTATAATAAAAATTTAATCATACGTTATAATTACTCTAACTGGTTATGACTGGTGATATAATAAAACTTGTATCATATTACATAATGTTTTCAACAGTTTAAACACATTGAATTGATCTATTTTCTAAAAACACAATATTCTAACATATTTTATGAAATCTCATATCATATCATATGACATAGTAAAATGATATTACTTTCCATTATGTTGAATTTTATGTATAAGGATATCATACGCTACATACAATCCAAATAAAATAAATTTTTTATATCATATTTTATGATAGGGATTTATGAGATTTACAATAAAAATTTCAACAATATATCAGAAGATTAACACATATATTTTTTTTAAGAAAAAGGAACAAATACCATTGACGAGTATAGAGAGATCATATAATGATATTTAATATAAAAATAAACCCATAATATTTCTGATCTATCATTAGTAAATATGATATGAAATAAATAAGGAAAAAATCTTGGAATGCATTCCTAAAGATCCAACCATTTTATCTTCTCGATGCATTATTGAGATAACATAAGTAAAAAACACCAAATTCCTCTTTCCTCTTTGGATAATACTAAATATGGGAGATCCTTTTATCAATTACATGATTCTAACTCTTTAAATGGGTGAATATTACGTTGATAATGATAAAAAAGGAATGATTATGGCGTCAGTTTTTGTTAAGGAAATGAAATTAGTTATAGCATGAAAGAGATTAATTACCCTTTATATATAATATTCAATAAATAACGTGTTCTCCATGTTTTGTTTTTATTAGTTACAATATCATGAAGTCTATGAATTATAGCTCATTGGTCTATTATTCAATAATAATTTTAGTCAATCTATGAAATACTCTAATAAAAAAATCACATTAGTTTATACGGGAGAATTCTTTCATGTATGTATATCCCATATCATAAGCCATATCATACTCTAAAATTGAAGAAAACTAAAATTAAAATGATTTTTATTATTTATGTATATCGTCGGCCCTGATAATCATCACATGTATAATTAACGAGACTTTACATACATAGATATTACATCAATTTAAATTATTATTCAGCACATTAAAAAAGTAAATTCTCAAGGAATATAACATTTTATTGAGTTTGGAAACATCAAAAAGAATCTTCTAACTTGGTAAAGTATCTTTAATGTTTCCCAAAAATATCTCAATATTTAGTAATTATACTTAAAACCTTGCTTTGTAACGTAGGGAATGGAAAAACAAAGAAAGATGATCTCAAATCCTTGGATAGGGTAAATAAAGGATATATGTGTGAATAACATGAATATAAGGGTATTATAATATGAGCATAACATTTTAAGATCATACCATACATATGAAAGATCATATAAATGAGTCATGGCATAATGATTGGAAGTTCATAATATGTGAATCATAAGTGTGATAATTAATCATAAATTTATCATGAACCACACTCTAATGTTATATAAGTGAGGAAACATAAAAAATATAGAGAACCTATTGAAGTGTTCATGTTTACTAAAATGACCATCATCATATAGGATCATGACACTCATATTTCCCATTTTGGATCGAGCCACACCTATTTACCATTAAATATCTCGAACCACCAATTCACATAATAGACTAGGATGAACCTATTTCCAATTTTGGATCAGGACACACCTATTTCCCATTGTGAATCAGGACTCTCTTGTTTCCCATTGTGGATCAGGTCACACCTCTTTCCCATTATGGATCAGGTCTGTTGACTCATTTCCCATATTTAAATCATTAGATATAAATCTTTACCCAGAGCATTAATGGGTGAAATGGGACACAACCATCACATTATGATGTCATAAATACATGTTCCACAAGACAATAAAACTTTTATCATATCATGACCCAACTAATGAGATGAGTTTTATAAACATCATATTATTACCCATAAAATGAAATGGGTTTCCAAAAATTATTATAATATTATACCTAATGAAAGAGTGACTAGTTTCATAATTATTTCATCATATAATAACCCATGAAATTAAGTGGGTTTAACATGTGTTTCATCATTATGTAACACGTGGAATCAAAATGGGATTCATAAATAACATTTCATTTTAAACTTAAACCATTTTAAGAATGAAAAGGCATGGAATCATTGGATAATATCCCTTGTAAATCATAACCTAAAACATAGTATTAAATCTTATATGGGGATGTATCTTTACATATCACCAGAAAAAATTCATTAAGAAAATAATCGTTCGTTAAAAAGTACTTCTAAAATCACAAAACAATTTCAAAATCCTTTTATTGTTAAAAGACATTAAAACACTTGTAAAAGACGATTTTAATTCATTTAAAATACATTTTAAACAAATTTTTTTCAAAAGCATCTTCCTTGAAAACATATATTATAATATTTCAAAATAATTCAAGACAATTATTTAATCATGACCACATTTTAAAAAACAATATTCTTCTAAATTTGTTTTGAAAACTTATAAAAAAGATTTAAAATCATGGAAATCATTTTCTTCTAAAATATACTTTTGAAATCATATAAAGTAGTGTTCTAAAATAATTTAAAATATTTTCCAAATATAAATAATTCCTAAAAACTGTTTTAATTGAAAATAATTTTTAAATTATATAAAATAATCATTGTAAATCATTTAAAATATTACTTGAAGATAATTTTTTCAAAAACAAATTTATTTAAAAACCAAAATAAAAAATTAATTTTCCATAATATTAATAATAAACCATTACGATAAAATTAAATCTTTTAATAATTAAAATTTTGTTTAAGGAAGGATGGCAATGATGGTAGATAAATCTATACATGTCAAACATTTCATTTGTGCTGTAATTAGTTTAGAAATGTTCCTTGATTAAGAAATGACAAGAATATTCATTTTAATAAAAACATTTACAAAGTTAATACATGGGTAAAATTTATTATAAATTATATAGGATAATAGTATAATATATTTTAAAAAAATTTCTAAAATAGGGTTTTGGAAGAACACATATTTCTTACTGAAAAGAGATATAATGTCATATTTTCATACAAAAGGATTTTTAATTATCTAAATCACCAAATATAGATAATGTGGTTCAATTACGTGAATATATAGTGAATTTAAATAGGATAATAACATCCATGAGAATTATTGAGTGATGGATCATAATATTTCATCAATGGAAGCATAATCATAATCAATTCCAATGAACATTGAGATTGTAGCAATGTACTATTACTACATTGGTAACATTAAATCATAATCCCAATGTAATAATAAAATAAAATGAATCATGATATATCATTAAAATGATTATATTAATGATATAACATTTAATATTGATGTATATACACCTCTTATAAGAACATAGGTGTATAACACAACAGGTGTCTTAATGAATGAAAATTGTGTGGAAAATTACTTTACTGATTTGGAATCTTCTGAACCATTAACCCCATGAAAGATAGATTATAAAATGGATATATATAAAAATATAATTCTAAGTATAATAATAATAAAATAAATACTTTGGTATTATACAGACCACATATAAGAAATATATGGTGAACATGGCTTGTGTCTCATGGAAAATACAAGTGAGCCGAGAAAAACCCTTACTTGAGTTTGGACATTTTTCTTAAATTTTCAAAACTCTTTTATAATAAATATAATTTTGGTATAAAACTACAACAAAAACATTTTATTATATATAATATCACACATTAATATATTATGACATTATATTACCGATTTATTAACATGTCAATGTAAATGTTATATTTTGGTTAACACTTGCTTTGTTTTTTGTATATTTTTTGACATGTTATTCTTGATCCTATTATATACATCACAATTTACATATTTAAAGAATGTAAAAGAGGATATAAATATAACATATATTATTTATAATAATATTTATAATAATCTACTAAATATAAAAATATGATATGGAAAAAACCATTCACGAAGATGATAGAGAGAATGTATGCATGAATGATATTCCAATTTTCATGTCACATTAAATGGAATAAAATAAAATAAATATATTTAAATATATATATATATATATTATAATTCCATTATAATTTTTAATTCATATATATCATATACATTTATTAAATCCATCCTTAATTCATTACAAGTAATTTTTCAATGAATCACGTCAGTTTGAGGAGGTGGTATTCCACAGGTTCAAAAACAAAGTTATCATATTCCCAACAATGGAAAAGAATAGATGTATATTCATATAATAAATAAAAATTAATATTGATGTAATAAATGAAAATTATATCACATAAAATATGTATTTCGATTATAACTCCAAACCATGAGAGTTTGTAAATGAAAATTGAACGACATTGTTTTCTGAGGCGGTAGTCCGTTGTACTCAAAAACAGTATGTTCATTACCAATTTTATGGAAATGTGGGTAGGTGTAGTTAAAACCCTTAGAATAAAAAAAATTTAATTATATTATGATAGTGTTTTTTTATATTTTAATTGAATAATAATAAAATAATGGGTGCAGAATGAAATATAACAGAATTGTGCATTGAATAACATTACCTCTTTAATTGGGTAACTACATTTATTTTTCTCAAAAATGGATTCTTTGGTTGGATTTATAACTAATTTTATTCATCTAGAATGAATAGAGAGAAGTTTTAAGATTATTTGGGATGTTTTTTATAATAAAATGTTTTTATCATTTTGAATATGTGGGGGTGGGAGTTACCTTTTATAGTGGAGGAGATGTGTCATTCTTGTAAATATAGAAAGGTAAAGACTCTTGATAGGTATTAGTTACATCATGTGTCACCAATAATTGATAAATTTAGATATGAATGAGTCTTTGGTCTAAATATGGAAATAAAATTTCTTTTGGTTATGTGTTTAGTGTATTTATCCCCTCAACATAATTTTTAACCACTAAATAAACTCATTTTTAACATAATAAATATAATTAAATTTAATTAATCAAACTAATGTTGGGATAAAGAATAATATAAACATATTATAAATTTTAAATTGTGATGAATTAAAATATGGAATCCATTTTTTATAATTTTATATGAATTATTTTATAAATTATTTAAAAAATAATCAAATATACATGATGAAACAATGTGTTTTTATAGTGAATTTGTTCAACATTTTGCATTATTTTTATATCCAAATTCATTGTGAATTAATTTAAAATGACCTAAGTTGTATTAATTGATGAAATATTGAACTAAATTAAATTATAAAAATATTTTAAAAATAATTTACCTATACAATTAAATTAGATGAAAATGTAGTCTTCAATTAAAATTCATTATTATCCACTATTTATGTGTAAATTAAACATCTCATAAAATTAACAAAAATTCACATGATTTAAATTTCTATATTCTAATTTCAAAAATTAATTTTATTATTTCAACTAAAATTTATAAAAAATTTTAAATTTATATTCAAATTAGGTGCAATGTTAAAAGGTGGTAAAATTTCTATTTAGAAAAATATTTTTTTTAATTATAAAATTGGATTTATTTTTATCTTTTATCTATAAAACAAATAATATTAATATTAAATAATTAATTTAATTATATACATATATAATTAAAATCATTTATAAAAAATATTTTAATTGATGTAAAATGTGTTTTATTGGATAAATATATTTTTGCAGTAAATGATTTCCTATATTTTCAAAATGGATTTTTTTTTTTAAATTTGACACTGAATAATTTTTATATGATAAATTTTGAAAACAACTTCTCATAATTTAATTAATATTACTCATAAAAAATATTCATAATGATAGATGAAATTTATAATAAAATTTAAATAAAAACATTAATAAAACATTGGAATTTGGTAAAACTAGGTCCTATGTACCACCAAAGTAATCTAAAAAACTAGGCATTGTATATAAAAAAATCCAAACAATGTGTTGCATGTACCAAAATATAATATATTTGTTTCATTAAGAGAATGACCGACTTGTTATGGTGTGAAATTAAAGAATAATGTTCATCTTTTATAGAACACATTTTATATTCAATGTTGCGTGAAATGCAGAATAATGAAAAGATTAAATTAAATAAAAAAAATCAAAAAATGCCAAGATTTTACAACATGAATTTTCCTATATATAATATTGAGTATAATAAAATTTATTATATTTAAATTTTAGTGCATTTTCAGTACCATTTTCATATTATTTTAATTTCTAATGAATGATGATCATGGGTTATATGTATTATAATCACTTTTGTTATTTTGATTAACTATTAATCACTCCATATATGCCCTTAAATATATTTTTTATCTTCTTGTATTTTACATGTAAATTGAGGTATTATTTTATAGAAGTTAAAAATTACTAAAAATTTAGATAGTTTCCCTTACAATGATAAAATTATTGATTATTCCTTTTAATGTTTATAGAAAACTATTTGAGAGAAAACATAATATTATGATATGTTATGTTTTTATGGAAGGGAACTATGAATGATTTTTTATGGAAAATATCTTTAATTAGAGTGTGTGATATAGAACCATGAATTGGGATATTCATTATATTATCTTGTCATTTGGGATTCCATGAGTTAAGAAATGTCATGAGTTTAAGGATAACAAGATGAACCATGTGTTTTCCCATTATCCAGAGATACACAAAGATGATTCATGTGTTTAAAAATATGAAGGATTTGTCCTCAGTTTGGATATTATCATTAAGATATTTTTCTTTTATCAAAACATGTGTTTAAAAATGAGAATAATTATACATTGGGAATGATGATATCATCCTTGATAGAGACATAAGTCTCTTAATGAACATTGTTGAAATAGGTATAACTTAACATCAAAGGGTTTTGCTAAGTACTTGACATTTCCTTTTATTATATGGGTTTTTATATTAAAATCATATAATGAACTTTCATGATAAACATATAGGCTTGTAATGAGCTCAGGGTTAATTAGAATCACTATTTATATCCAACTAATATGTAGTTCTCATACACTATACCTTCACATATTTTTAACGGTGATAACACCCTTGTGAACAAGTAGAATGAGAATGAACTCATTGTGGATTAGTATTGGTAATGGATATCATTGAGAATATATTTGAAGAATATTGGTGACGTATAAATTGATCTATATCTTTATTTATTCTAACAATTATAGATGCATTATTTTTATATAATTTTACTCAATATTTTTAATTTAGCACTTTTGATTTTATTATATAAAAGGAATTGTTTGTGTTTACATTAAAAATTCATTAACATTTTAGGTTAGACATTTCTGTTGTTATTCTTTCCTCAAGATATAAATATTTTATTTTTATGATATATTAGATTGAAATTCTTCCCCAAAATTCTTAAACCCTTGATGCTAGTCACCGACATCTAATGATAATGGGGAAAACATGAGACTATTAAATTTTTTCCTTGAAGACATGATTATATCATGGTTATATGTTAATTTTTTTATTATATAAGTATTTTCATCAATATTATTATTTATTTTTTGTGTAAATTGGTAGAAATGTGTTCAGAGTTTGGGACAAAGATTAGAAATATTTCTTTTTCTCCTAGACAACACCATCATAGTATAATTCAATGTCATTACATAGTACGCAGTTGATTTTTTTTAATAATTATAAGATGATGATTTTCCTGAAATGAATTTTTGGGGTTATTAAATTAAATTATATTTATGATGATTACTTCATATATCATGCTAGATTTCAGAACATAGGTATATGAAATGTCTGTGAATTATTGATGGAGACATTCTATAAAGTCATATATGTATATGATACGTGTTAGCCTATGACATAAGGTGTGATATAATGTTATTTCATGTTACAGTATCTTAGAAATATTCTAGGAAAGTGAATACTTATTATTATTATATGGTGATATTAAGGCATCACTTCCTACACATATTATATTGTATGATATTTTGATATCATAATGTTGTGATACACATAATGTTCAATTCAAATTGGATTTAAGATTTCCAATTGTAGTTATAATTAATTTTTATAAATTTTATAATAATTATTATAATCAATACTATTTATAATACAATGAACTATTAGAGGCAATTAATTTTGAAACAGGTTATAATAATTTTTAACCAAAAATTTAGTTGAAAATTTCATAACATTTAAGATAATGTTTTAGAAACTCTAAAATCTTCCCTAAGGAATATATAAATAGTCCATGAATTTTTTTTGGGGTGTTCGTACATGTGATACTATCTCAGGACTTCTTGACTATTTCTCCTTTTCTATAATATGGATCACTCTATTTATCAAATTTTATAATATATACTAGTATATCGTGAGGGTTATAGACAATCCCACTAAAAAGGTGAGTGATTCACATTTTCCTATTGAATCGCCTTTAAGGGAAGAGTCCTTTAATTTTTCTTTAGTTATCTTTTTTAACTACAATTGTTGATGAATATGAGAATCTATTTAAACCCTTAATAATTTAATGTGCACTTCATAAATATATAGTACATATAAATAGATGAATATAATATTTATAAAATATGAATCTATGCAAAAATCGTATTGCTCTACTGCCTTTAAAAACTAGGGTAAATAAAAAACTCTTTTATTAATGTCATATATATTCCCCAACCAAGTTATTCATTAAAACCACCCTTTGCATACATATCACATTTAATAATTTATTAATAACATGGGGTAAGGGAAACATAATAAAGGCTGATCTCAGATGCCATGTCAGGGTTAACAAGAGAGATATCAATTATCACATAAGAAGAACATAATTATAAGGGTGTGAAATTTTTTTGTAGACATCACAAAACATTTAATTGATCACAATATTGAGTCATAAAATAATGATTTGATGTTCGTAATACATTAATAAAAAATAATCAATGATAATGAGTCATGGTACCATAAAATTATCATATGACATGGAATTGTTGCATAAAAATAAACATATAACTTTTTAAACAAGTATAAATAAAAACATGTCCACCCATTATGATAAGGGAATTAATATAAAACCTCACATAAAATTGTGGACCTAAAACTAAATCTAGGTATGATTTTATGGGAAATAAATATCGGTCCATTCAAAAACATATGGACTTGAAAAATACTTCCAATCATTAAATTGTGATCTTCAAGTCAAGTTCACACATAACATATTTACCACATGAGTTATCCATCACAGCCCAATTCATTGGAGGGAGATATATGTCCCACCTTTCAAATAAACAAAATCATAAATATGTGTGATTAAATAAATACAAACATTCATTATCTAATAATTTATGGAAGTAAATGAATTTCATATACATTTTATAAATTTTTAACATGTAGAAGAGGTGATGGATTTCAGCAAAATCATTTCATCATAATTAAATAATATAAATAGAAAGAATAATTAATATATCCTGTGATAATAAATAATGTTAAGAATACTTATAATGATGGTTTTTTAACTGATTAAAAGAAAAACCATTATAATGTTTCTAAAACCATCCCGAGGATAATACCTATTTAAATTTAAAAATCACCATTCAAAATCTAAAAACACTACTCATAATAAAGAAACCATTTTCATTAAATATAACTTTATAATATTGTAATTTAATATTTAATTTAATTAGGAAACATAATGGTGGATAATTTAGTTCATATAGTATAAGTTGAAAAAATATCATTCCATAATATTGTTGGAAAAGTAACAAATTACCAAATATGGAAAATAACAAAAAAGATAAATTTTAAACCATTTTTAAAAACATCAAACCTGGGTAAAAATGAATTCAAACAATCATATGATATATGTAAAAAACATCATTAAAACATATTATAAAAATATAGTTTTAGAAGAATAGGGTTTTTTCGACCAGAGAGAGAAATAAATTTAATTTTTCTTCAAAACTTTCCATTGATCTCTCTAATAAATAAAATTAGTAAACTAATTATAAAACATAAAATATCTATAAATAATTATTGGATAATAAAATTAATTATATTAATTACATAATGATCGTATAATTTTTTCAATAGAAATTCATATGGAAGGAATCTCAATTAAAATAGAATTGAAACATAATTCCATTACCTCAAGTATATCATTTCTTAATGAATTTTTAAAACTCTATTATAATAAATATTTATTTATTATAATGTTATTATATAAACCTATTCATATCTATCATGTAGTTTATGATTTATTTATAACATAATTTCACCCATTTATTTATAATATTTTATTCAAATCATTGTTATTTGTAATAACCGCTTTGTTTTTTAAGAATGTTTTGGTTATGTAGTCCCAAAATTTATGAAATGATCATGGTTAAATAATTAAAAGAATTTTATTCATGTTATATACTTCTAATATAATCATTAAACTCATATTATTAATAAGTAATAAAATGTACAGATAGAAAAATGAAATACATCATTCTTGGAGACGATAGGTTGTAGGTACGCATATACAATAGTTTCATTTTTTTAATAATTCAATGAAAGAATGGTAAAAATAATTATGTATTAAATAATAATTATTATCAAATATATATAAATTATATTAATAAAATTTATCCTCATTTCTATGGAAGAAAAATAAAATAGAAAATAATAATCAAACCACTTAGTGGAAGTGGTAGTCCAAAGGTATGCAGAACTGATGTTATTGTTTCCCAAATGACTGGATGAAAAGAAGATAAAAATTATATTATTATTAAATAAGTTTAATTATGTATTTATAAGCATATATAAAAATTTAACCCATCATAATAATGGTCCCTATAAAATGTTGACTTAAACTATATTGTATTCCTAAATAGAGATGGTAAGCCAAACGTATGCACGAGTGATACTTTCACTTTTTAATTTGATTGGACAGATAATGATTAATAGTGTTTTAAATATTATAATAACGATTTATCATATTTTTAATAATGAATTTATTAGTTTTATATAAATATAATAGATTTATATGAGGTAAAGAAGAGTAAAATGGACAGTGATCAGTTAAGGTGATTATATCCTTTTTGAAATGACTCCTTTATATCTCCTCTCAAGGGATATATGGTGAGTATTTTTGGAAGAAACAAACCTAATAGGATTTTTATAGGGATTTTTAATTTAATTTCAAAAGGTTTGGTGGAGCTAGAATGTTCTATATGTTTTAAATAAGTGATATAGGATGTAGCATTTTTATAATTGAGATGAGGGATATTTTTTGGTGTTTTATAAAAACATTAATATATAATAAGACTAATCTAGATCCAAATGCCCCTAAATTTAAATTCATTATAATTTAAAAATATACTTTTTTAATTGCATTATAATTTTTATAAATGTTTATGTTGTGTGTTAATCATTATATTTTTTTAACCTCTTAGTTAACCAATATATACACTAACTATGGTAATGTGATTCTCATTATTAAAGCATTATAGTTTGACATATAATGTGATAATTTTCATACAAATGTACATGTAATTAAATTATTTATCAGAAAATTCTTAATGTAGGACATTTAATATTTTTAATAAGATTATCAAATTTAATAAAATATTAATTTTATAAAATAACATTAATGTCAAAATTGAAAATATTTATTAAATTTCACTGAAAATACATAAATAAATGTTGAAATTTAAAAATAATAAATTTATAAATCAATAATAAAAAATTAAAATCTTCAAAAAATGTCGTACGCATTAATAAATTCAAATTTCTTAGTATTTTGAGAATCATTCATATTAGGTTTCAATTAATTAAATAAATTATGTGTTGATGTTGTGAAATATTACTGGGTATTTATTTAATAATTAGAAATTATAGATAAATATCCATGATGAAATAAGTTTATTAGCATTAAAATATACATGTACATTCCTTAAATATATATTTTATGTCCTATATATTTCATGAAATCCTACTAAATATGTTATTTTGGCTTTTGTACCCATATGTAGGCATTGTAGAAGCATTCTAATAAACCACATGATCTAAAACTGCAAAATTAATATATTACCATAAACATCATATATAATACATTATATATAATAAAAAATCAATAACTTATTCCATCTCAAATATTATCTTTAGGGTTATAAATTTGACTTTTCTAAAGTTATTGAAGCTCTACATTAACACTAAAAATGACTTTCATATTTATCATGGAGTAAATTATAATTTATATTTTCCTAATTACATTGGTATGCTATTTGGTTTATTTTTTCATAATTTATGCATTCCATAAGTTTCATAAACTTATATATTATCTGTTATATTTAAAAAAATAATTTTTTAAAATTCATTAAAAATAAATGTTTTTAGATACATACCAAAATATAACCATAACATAAGTTTAGTATTAAAATTTTAATGAAATTATTATAATTATAAAATAAATTTTCAATATATTCAATATATTAATTATACTATTTTCTCCCAAAAGTAAATACTATCAATTTTGTGGAAGATGTATTTCTGAAAGAGAAAATAATTTTACTAAAAAATAAGTAGTAATTTTTATTATTATTTATAAATAAAATTATATTGAGTGTAAAATATATAAATATTATATGAATTGAATATTTTTATTTATTAATTCAAAACTAATAGTTATTTTAGAACTATCACTAAATAATATTTCAACATTTCTCCGCAGTTTCTTTAATATCGGTGTTGCGTTTAACAAGAGATATCAAATAAATAATTTTTTTTAAAGAGAAAAATTTTCTAAAATATTTGGGTGTTACATTCTCCAAATCCAATAAATTATATCATTGTAATTTTAAAATTTTCTTGTCAATCCATGTTTTGATATTTTGAAAATATTTTGATGAAAAACAAGTCATAAAAACAGTTAATAAATAAAAATTTTAGAAGTGTGAATGAAAAGTACAAAGTTTATCAAGAATGAAAAGTAGATTGATTTAAAAATATGATAAAATAGTTGGTAAGTTAAAATATGTATATGGAATAAAAACCTTACTCCCAATTATTGATATTTATTGATTTAGAACTTGGTATTGAGAAATTTAAACGTCACAGAAATATAAATATTTGATGGGTTAAATTACCATTACATAATTTGTAGGGAAATTAAATAGATAAATTCTTTTTAGGTCCTTTTCATAAAATAAAGGGAGTCATTTAATATCTAGGTAAATATATCTAGGAAATTTATATTATTGATGTTACTTTATGTCATAGTAATAATATAATCTTTTGGTTGGTCTTCAATCAGTGTCCACATCTTTTCTAATTCTTTGAGATGGATATTTGTGATGGTTTTTTATGGTTGAACCAATTTTAATGAATCATGAGACCCATAACTCATCCCTTTTTCCCATAAATATTTACTAGAACAAAACTAATGAGTATATTTCATGAATAATCATACTTTTACCTTAAAAAATAATATCCAAATTTCAAATTAATTCATTCCAAAATTAGTTTAGCATTAGAATCCTCAAAAAATTATTGACAATATTCAAAACCCATAAATGATTTTATATCATTTACTTAGATGATCAAAATAATATTATATTTAATCACTTTTTTGTATCTAAACAATATTTATATACAATGATCGTATATTATTTTATGTATAAAATTCATTTTTTTTAAATATCACAATAAAATAATATTTACATCTAAAATTTATTCCATCACAAATTAATTAAATAAAATAATATATTAGAAAAAAAAATATTTCCATTGGATGTTTGGTTTAATAATATCCATGATTGATGATAATGTATTGATTCATAATATAAAAAAATATTTCTTTATTAAAGAAATATATATGGAATCTATGTAGGGGGAGATAGTAAATACTCATAATCACCACAATTTTCACTAAATTATATGACTTTCATATGTATTATTAATTGAAACATCAATATAGAAGACCATATTCTATAGTGGATGGCTAGTGTTCCCCAACTAACATGATTCACTTAAAATGCTATAATTTGATTATCTTATTTCATTTAGTCTTTAACATATAAGGTTATTTGGGATTATAATCTTCATTAGCTTCTTTATTAGCGAAATTTCTTTATATAGCCCCAACACTTTCAATTAATATCATTAAAGTGTTACTGGTGTATTATATTGATATCAATCTCTATTAATTTCATTAACTAGATTCATTACATCACATCTATATTATTTTGATTCATAGGTAGGATTCCACCACTTGATAAATTTTCTCATTCTATTATGGCATTAACCTGAGTGCTCCTTCCAGCATTTTTGAAATGTTTGAGGTAGATTAATTTTCTACAAAAAATGTGAAAAAACCATTATATCCTCAATGATGTTTCAACTTCATTTTATTATCACTATAACCATGAGTGTTTCCATATTCCATTTCCACATTCATTGTACATAGTGTTATTACTTCATAGGTTCCAAACCCCTTTGTGGATAATTCATTAAAAATACATGTTTTCAAACCAATAATGAATTTATATATGTTTCATTCAAGGATGAAAATTTAACAAAAAACGTACGCTTAAAGTCATGTAACATTTTTCTCATAGGTACTAATTGATTCATTATCCTTCGTGTGAATCTCAAGGAATTATTTTTCATTTTTTTATACAAGATATGAGGTAACTGCATACTGAAAAATATTTCCATAAAATCATACAATTTATGAATCCAATTTCATTCTATTTACTCATATAATTAATACATTTACACTATTGAACGAATTCACCTAAAAATGATAAATATAAAATACATAATTTTCATGACCCGAGGAATCATGAATACTGAATATATTTTCTATCATATTAATCATAATATTTGCATAAGCTAAATCATAATGCCCATATAATGATGTTGTTCATTGTCACATAAAATATTCAATAACATTTTATTTTATTTTTGGTGCATTCAAAAGTACAAAATGATTCCTTTTGCCACCAATAGATTTATAGGGTTGAATTATCAATGTAAAAATATATTTCATTTCACCTCTTAATGTATTTTATTCCTTATGATGATGATCATTTCCTTGGACATAACATTCCATATTCCGAATATTCCTATAGGTTATATCTATTAACCAAAACCAATAAATTATGTGAGAAATTATAATCAATGTGTTAACCCATGTAATCATAAAGACACCATTCATTATATGATAAAATTAAGATACATTATTTTCAATAAATGAACCATTAGTTTTATCCTATTTCATACATGATCGATGAATTAGGATGTTATCTTATACTTATAAATATCATATTGTTCATAATAATGTTTTTTCATCTAGGATATAAGAGGTCATAAAATTTTTTATTGATAACAAATATAATGATATTGACTATTAATATATATATATATATTATATCTACGTAGTTTAATATTATTTACATAAAATAATTATACAAACCATAATCATATAGGTATACTATTTTTGTAATCATAGACACATAAACTAATGTTTCATAAATGATCCATATCATCAACCAATGAGTTCTTTATAACTATCGCACTTATTAGAAATATCATTTAAAAAAACTAGATACATAACCTAAGGAAATGAAACATAATAAATGGTGATCTTATATTCTAAATAAGGTTAAATATATGAGATATCAATGATCATATAATATAAGATGAGTAAAGCGTTTGAGAACATGATCATAAAATTTGTAAACTACAACATAAATGTCATAGATCATAATCTTGAGTAATGAAATAAATATTGGTAGTTTATAATACACGAATCAAAAAACATGATCCATGATATCTTATCATTATAATATGACATGGAATTGGGGCATACACATAAACTTTTAACTTTGTGAACATGTATGAATAGAAATAGGTTCACCCAGTAAGTCAAGGACATTAATCTATACCCTCATATAAATTTTTTAAAATTAAATAAAGTCCACATATGATATTATAGTGATGTAATCAAGGTACATGAAAAACCATATGGACCTAAAAACAATGTCCACATATAAAATTGTTAACCAGAAATAAGGTTCATGCACTTCATATTTACCTCATGAGTTATCCATATTTACCAAATTCATTGGAGGGAGATATATGTCCTAGTAGTCATATAAATAAAATAATAAAAATGTGAATCAAAAGATCCTATAATATTCATTATAATAGAACTCATGAAAGGAAATGGTCTTCATAAACATTTCATCAATGAATGACACAAAGAAAAGGGGAACGTGTTTCATCAAAATCTTGTCATATAAAATATAAACCATCAAATGAAAGAATATTGATCATATCATTGGATAATAACCCAAGTAAATCAAAATTATAATAAATTTATGTTCTCATTTATTATTATAGATACCATTAATATATCACTAAAACATATTTAAGAAAATAACATTACTTATTTAAAAATCAATTATCAAAATCAAAAAACAATTCATATAATAACAAAACCATTTTAATTAAAAATATCCCTGTAAAATTGTAATGGACACATAAAATCATTTAGGTATCATGTAATTGGGAAATTATTTTCATGCCATATAGGATATAAATATATTCATTCCTTAATTATCTAGGAAAATTCACAAACTACCGTGTTTGGAAACTAACAAAAATATGTCTTTAAATCCATTTTATAAAAAATCCTGTGTATCAATGACTTTAAACAGTCATTGGATAATATTTAAAAACATTAGTAATTTATGTGAATATATATATATAAGGAATATGGGTTTTCCACTGAATAGAGAAATGAAGTTTATTTTTTTAAAACGAATTATTGATCTTTGAAATAATTTAAGTGATGGAAATGAAATGAAATGAAATAATATGTATAATAAATAATTAGAGAATAAAATGAAATATATTCATCATATATTGATCATAATATTTTTTCAATTGAAATGAATTTTTTAAAATCTCGATTAAAATAGGATCGAGGCATAAATACCTTACCTCAAGTCTCATCGGCCTTTGTTCACATTCAAACCTCATTTTATAATAAATATGATCTTATAATAAATTTACTAAATAAAATTATTATTATCTATAAAAAAAATTATCAGTTATTTATGAAATATTTTGAACTGTTTATTAAAAAAATTATTTTAAAATCACTAGTAAGGGTGATAGTTTCTTTTTTCCAAGACTATATTGGTTTGGTAGCCCCATTACATATTGTAAGGCCCTAGCCTTAAACCATACTTGATCTTGAGTTATTACATGATTACACATTGAGGATCTTTTCAGGTTTAGAGTTTTAGAGAATTAGATCATAAAACTTGCATTACATTCCACATTTACACAAATTGGTTACATAAAAGATAGTATTCATTTTTTTCCATCAATAGAAACATATTTGAAAATAAAGCATGGATTATTTCTTGGCACGTTCTTGACATTATCATCATAACATGCACCTTCCCCTTGACCTGTGAAAAACATTTCAAAAAATCTTAGGATGAGCATAAAAAGCTCAGTAAGGGTTATAAAAATATGGAAAGGAAACATGAGTTCATATATAACTAAGAATGAAATCATACATTACCCATAAAACATAGGCACTTTATCATACCTCATAAAATCATGAATAAATCATAAAATTATAAGACATAAAATGTAACTTGAGGCATTCATAACATTTTTACGTAGGGAGTAACCCTCTTGGTTACGTTTGGAATACCCACCACAGTATATTCCCTAAATCTCATCGGAGAAACCTTAACGTTTCACTCGTTTGTGTTACCCAATGCATTGGAGATCTATATCGGGATCACCCTCCCTTTTTTATCCCGGAACCACCCGTCTTCATAATAATTCCCAAGAACCACAACATAATCGTATCACATAAAACATGCATAAAGGAAACATAACATTTCCACCTTTCAATCACAAGGTATCAATACAACACATTGATATAAAAACATTATGAAAACCATTTTCAATACTAAAATAAAAGAAAAGTAAAACATGGTATTTATTTTTCTTTTAAAAAGAAGATATGCCTTGTAGAAGAAGCCGAAACTCAAATAATGGTCACGACAGCGGATAAGTCGTTGTCGCCACATACATATGACAAAAACATTCCGTTTTTTCGTTTAGTAAAACACTTTGTATAAAAAAGATTCCATTTGAATAAATGTAAAATTCAAAGGTTTTTATACACTGTATAAAAGAAAGTTGTGTATAAAGAAAAATACGCCTCAATGAAAGGGGATTGAGACGAAGTCCCATACAAAGACGGTATCCTTGGTTTAAGGATAAATCAATTACATAATTATGTGTGACAAACGAATACACCAAATATAAGTGGATATTAAGTGTAAAACAATCAAATAATAATCACACATATTCATAGAACGACAAATTCAAGGAGTACAAGTTTATCCCAAAGAATCAAATTTGGGATAAGAAGTTCCCTTGCAAAAATTTGACAGTGTAACAGCGTCACATCAAAATTCAGAAAATGAGTTAATGAGAGATAAAAAGGATATATCATCACATGGAAATAAAATTTACATCAATAAAGATATATAAGAACATATCCCAACATAATAGTATTAAAATATATAACAAAATATGTCTTTTAAAAAGAGGAGGGTGAAAGGTTCCCTTACCGACATGGGTATCTTTCGAAACATGCACCCCGTGAAAGAAGGACAATACAACATTGATGTAAATAATCATAAATGAAATTATATTACACAATTAGTAAAATAATGGGCAGTACATACACCACTCAATGGAAATTTTGGCAAATGTAGCATAAATCTCACGGGAATAAAAGTGAGAAGAAAAATCCCTTACAAAAACTCGGCAGCCAAACAGCGCCACTTAAAACATAAAAAAATGGATTGATGAGATCAAATAGGGTATCTCACCATATTAACATAAAATTTAAATCAAGAGTAATATAAAAGAACATCCCCCAACATAACAAATAGGAGCTTAAAAGAAGTGACATAAAGGAGAGTACTTAAAAAAGAAAGAGAGAGGTTAGATCTCTTGTGAAAATTCGGCAGCCTAATGACGCCACTCCAATCATCCAAAAAGGATTGATGAGAGAGAATAGGGTCTCTCATCATATGAACATAAAAATTATAGTATGAGAAATATAAAATAATATCCCAATAACAAGAAATATGAGACTTAAAAGGAATGACATAAAAGAGTGTACTTAAAAAGATAGAGATGAGTAGGATCCCTTACCACAAGTCCGACTTGTCTTGTTCGTTTCTTTATATTCCTGAATAATAAACATTGGTAAATTTTTAATTTCTTAAGTACCTCCTTTAAATATTATTATTCAGTTTATATCACATATTATAATTTTATAATAATTGTTTAATAATGATAGTTCATATCAGACGTTTTTTCCAATGTTTGGTACAATAGTCAAAAATGAACTTGTTTTAAAAATGATTTCCCATGTAGTTATAAGTAAATAATTTCCAGAATAGTATTAATGATTAAAATATCATATATATCCAGTACATATTCATTTTATACTATTCCATATCATTTGGAGATAAAAAAATTTAAAAGCACCGTTCATGGAGACGGTAGGCCATACGTACGCATGAACGCTACTTTCATTTTTTGTCATATTAATGGAATTAAAAAAATGAGAGTGATATATATTATAATTCAAGAATGGTATCCATTATTTAGATGTAATATATTACATATATAACCATTATATATATGTACTCACAATAGTTCATAGCATTTGGAGATAAGAAATGAAATGTACCGTTCATGGAGACGGTAAGCCATATGTACGCATGAACACTACTTTCATTTCTATGTCATATTAATGGAATTAAAAAAAATGCGAGGTATGTATATTTTAATTCCAGAATTACATTCATCATTTATATGTAACATACATCGTATATAATAACATTAAATACATCCTTTATACATCCCACATATGGCATTAACGAATCAAATCACTTTGAGGGGGCGGTAGTCTGCACTTCCTAAAATGAAATTATCATGTTTACCCACAATGGAAACCATAAAGGTATGCCAAAAAAGAAAAATAAAGAAGCTTAAGTAAGACATAAACATATTATATATCATATATAAATATAGTGACATCTTAATGTCCACCTTTAAAGGTGTTAAAAGAATATTGAACAATCATCGTTTCGTGAGGCAGAAAATCGCCAACCACAGAAATTCTATGTTCTTTAACCATTAGACAAAGGTGTGTGTAAGTGTAGCTCGAATCCGTATTATAACAACATCCTAGTATATTTAAGATACATTATTTGTTACAAAATAAATGAATAAAAAGAGTTTAGGGGGTTGGAGAAGCAAAACAAAAAAAGGACACAAGTGAAGACATTACCTTAAAATCGGGTAACTCCCTCTGGTTTGAGCTCAAAGGCATCCTTGGGAAGACCTATGCACAAATTGAGGCTTTAAGGAGGAGAGACGAAATGGGCATGGTTTGGCCGAGCCAAACGCTTTGGAATTGTGGGTAAGGAGGTAGAGGTGGGGGCCTTTTATAAGAGGAGAGGAGGGGCACTCTTGGAAAGTAAAGAAATGTTACTTTATTTTAGAATAAGTTTCGGATTTTAATGGACACACATTGATGTGTTTCTATGGTATGGTGATAAGGGTTAGAAATCCACCCATCCAATAGGTTTTGGACATGTGTAGGTCTTAGATGTTTCATTATCTTTCCATTATATTTAAATCGTTAAATAATGAGGTCATCGCTGCATCATCATGATGTCATAAATAATTTAATTTATTTAATGTCTAAAAATTATTAAAAAAATAATATGATGTAGGAAATATTCTTAAATTTACAATGACTATTTATTGTAAAAAATCTGACTTGTATAACCCCATGTAAATGTTTTTTTGTAAAACATCTCTTGTTTGTGTCATTTTTACTTTTTCATTAAATAAAAAGATATTTATGTCATTTTCCATCCATAGTGGCTCCATGGGGTCCCCATGTTGACCCATGGATTTTCATGGTCGGCCATGACACATAAAATGAGGGTAGGACATGTGTCTAGGTCATTTCATTTTATTAAAACATTATTCTTACCATAAACTACACAAATTACCTCCAATCGCGATTTAAAACATATTAAGTTACTATTCACAAAAAAATTAGTCTAATCCCATTGAACCACATTTTACTTCTTAATTAAAACCATGTACTTAGGATTTTTTAAATTCAAAACACAAAGATGGAAGATTTTCATTTAAACAGAAAATCAGTTTTTTATAAGTACCACTTAGTGGATTCACTATTCATAAAAAATTGAAGTTTTTCAGAAAATTACCAAAAATTCACCCAAAGCTATATTTGAAACTCCGAATTCAAAAATAATGTCTATTTTACAAAATTCAAAACATATAAGTTTCATTAATTAATTTAATAATTAATTCCCGTTGTCACAACAAATAGCATGTTTTTATGGAAAAAAAATGTATCAAAAGATTGACACTAGTTTAAGTCTGATTTCAAAGTGAAATTAATTTCAAAGACCACTATTGGATTAAATGGTAAAAATATATTCTAATTTCACATTAAAAACAATTCAAAAGATAATATAATCATATAAATAAAATTGATTAAAAAGTGGTTTTGAATTAAAATACAACATTTTTCACTATTCATTAAAATTTGAACAATTTCGGAAAAATACCAAAAATTTACAAAAAGTAAATTTTGATGTCCCGATTCTAAAGAAAATTTTTATCTTGTCAAATATAAGACATAAAATTGTCAAAAAGTGGATTTAAAAGAGGTTCGCCATCAAAAGGCGGTTAATCGACCTTTTAAAGAATATTAGAATGTTTACGCTTAAAATTGGATTCATTCGCATTTTTAATCCACTAACAATTATTGTAAAGAGTAAAAATATTTGAAAAACATATATAATAATTTTTTAGTTACTTCTATTCATTTCCCCCATCGCAACAGCTAGACGTTAACTACCATTTAAAATAATATTATTTTATTATTAGAGTGCAACGTAAGATTCTCAAGAAACTCGTTGTTGCGTATTGGGTACGCCATCAAGAATAGCGTCCCCTTTAATGTAATAATAATAATTTATTCACAAATATGGATAAATGTGAAAATGACATATTCTTCATTTACCTCGGGAGTTACATCCTTCCCCCCTTTTGGAAATTGCGTCCTCACAATTTTAAAATTGGGCTTGGAAACTTCATTGAAAATCCCACATCGGAACAAGAGTCAGTAAAACAATCACTTTAAAATAAAGAAAGAGAAGTACAAAGGTCACCCGAGTTAATCCATACTGGGATTCCATGTAGGACAATATGGATATGGATGAGAAAACATAGGGTCATGTTTTTATGGAGAGTGATAGAAAACATGTTTAGGAGAAAGGTAACCACAAGAAAATCACAAACTTGTGATGGGTTAAATGGTATTCTATTCCCCAGTAAGAAAATTTAATAGACAACATTTTGGTTTTAAGTTACTTTTTATTGAGGAATTTATTCATAAGGAAACATAATCATTTATCATGTTGAATTTCAACATTTATTAGATTCATTAGACAAACTCTTATTATCTCCAAAAGACGAGTATTTAGGAAGACTTATTCACATTAAGAGTATTATAATAAACTTCTAGAGAATCACCTAATCCACAAAAGAGAACTATATACTTCCCATGTATTTATACTTTAGCCAAAAAAAACCAAAAAGGTTAGTACAGGATCAGATAATCCAGAAATAGATAACCCTTTATAAAAAGAAAATCTATTCTTAATCTCCAAAATTTGTCCAACAAAACCCAAAGTTCAATGAGGACCATTCGATAAACAATTTGTCTATAAAATTCTTCAAAGTAAACCAAAATAAGATTGAAACCCAAATATTTGAAGGATTTAGTCACACAGTCTTCCAAGTTAAATAGTAACATTTATCTCCAAACAACATCAGTTGCTCTTAATGTCTCATATTGAAAAGTAATTAACCTAGTCACATATCCTCCATGATAGGTTAATAAATTTCCATAGATAACCCAAAATCAAATTACTCTTAATTCATAAAATCATCTAACTAAAAAGAATCAGTCAAACTAACCAGGGACTTCACATAGTCCAGTGGTAGGAGATAAATACCAGTCGCACTTTGGTTGTGGGTTTGATTCCCGTAGCTTTGTCCAACGCGACGGGTTGTCACAAGGTCTTCATGTTGTACTTTTTCAAAAACTATATAATTCATAAAACATTCCCAAAAAATGAGATAAAATCATCAAAAATAATAATAACATATTTTAAAATCAATTTTATCTTATTCCTTTCATTTTCCATCATTACATATAATAACCCATAATTACCTCAAAAGTAAGGATAATATAAACTGTAATGGTTACCTTTATAATTATTACCTGAACTTCCACATCGATTTGTCATCTCGTACATGATGCATTACAGAACATACCAAGGTTCAAGTGGTTGATCATGACTCCTTGATAGTTGGTTTAGAACAACCAAAAGTTTCCTCATTGAATCCCCCATTTCATCTAGTCTGTTAATCAAAGAACCACCACAGTTTCCCTCAAAACCTATTGTCACTTTGGTGCCTGCTAGATCCATCCATTCACTAAAAATAGAAATTTCAGTGTGATTATATCAACAAAACCATAATGTATTAATGAGGAAGGTAAACACTAAGATATACTTACTCATTCACTTTATCTAAAACTAGGAATCTGTCTGAAATCCTAACCATTATGGTAATGTCTCTTATGCTTAAATAATACCGTAACCACTAATGTTATCTAAACCGACCTCTGATACCAACTGTAAGGCCTCATCCTTAAACCTTACTTGATCTTGAGTTATTACAAGATTACACGTTGAGGATCTTTTTAGGTTCAGAGTTTTAGAGAATTAGATCATAAAACTTGCATTACATTACAGATTTACACAAAGTGGTTACATAAAAGATAGTATTCATTTTGTTCCATCAACGGAAACATATTTAAAAATAAAGCACGGATTCTTTCTTGGATCTTCCTTGACACTGTCATCATAACATTTACCTTACCCTTGACCTGTGAAAAACATTTCAAAAAAACATGGGATGAGCATAAAAAGCTCAGTAAGGGTTATAAACATATGGAAAGGAAACATGAGTTCATATATACATAAGAATGAAATCATAATTTACCCATAAAACATAGGCACTTTAACATAACTCATCAAATCATGAATAAATCAAAGAAATCATAAGACATAAAAGGTAACTTGAGGCATTCATAACATTATTACGTAGGGAGTAACCCTCTTGGTTACATTTGGAATACCCACCACAGTATATTCCCTAAATCACTTTGGAGAAACCTTAATGTTTAACTCCTTCACGTTACCCAATGCATTGGAGAGCTATATCTGGCTCACCCGCCCTTAGTTTATCACGGAACCACCCGTCTTCATAATAATGCCCAAGAACTACAACATAATCGTATCACATAAAACATGCATAAAGGAAACATAACATTTCCACCTTTCAATCACAAGATATCAATACAACACATTGATATAAAAACATTATTAAAACCATTTTCAATACCAAAATAAAAGAAAAGTAAAACATGGTATTTATTTTTCATTTAAAAAGAAGGTATGGTTTGCAGAGGAATCCGAAACTCAAATAATGGTCACTGCGGCAGAGAAGTCGTTGTCGCCGCATACATACGACAAAACCATTCCCTTTTGTCGTTTAGTAAAATGCTTTGTCTAAAAATGATTCCTTTTGAATAAACGTAAAAGTCAAAGGGGTTTATACACCGTATAAAATAATGTTGTGTATAAAAAAAATACGCCTCAATGAAAGGAGATTGAGACGAAGTCCCATACAAAGACGGTATCCTTTGTTTATGGATAAATCAATTACATAATTATGTGTGAAAAATGAATACACCAAATATAAGTGGATATTAAGTGTAAAACAATCAAAGGATATTCACACATATTCATAGAACGACATATTCAAGGAGTACAAGTTTATCCCAAAGAATCAAATTTGGCTTAAGAAGTTCCCTTGCAAAGATTTGACAGCCTAACGGCGTCACTTCAAAATTCAGAAAATGAGTTGATGAGAGATAAAAAGGTTATCTCATCACTTGGACATAAAATTTACATCAATAAGGGTATATAAGAACATATACCAAAATAATAGTATTAAAAGACATAACAAAATAAGTCTTTTAAAAAGAGGAGGGTGAAAGGTTCCCTTACCGACATGGGTATCTTTCAAAACATGCACCCCGTTAAAGAAGGACAATACAACATTGATGTAAATACTCATAAACGAAAGTATATTAAACAACGAGTAAAATAATTTGAAGTACATACACCACTCAAAGAAAACTGTGGCAAATGTAGTATAAATCTCATGGGAATAAAAGTGAGATGAAAAATCCCTTACGAAAACTCGGCAGCCTAACGGCGTCACTTAAAACATCAAAAAATGGATTGATGAGATCAAATAGGGTATCTCACCATATTAACATAAAATGTAAAGCAAGAGTAATATAAAATAACATCCCCCAACATAACAAAGAGGAGCATAAAAGAAGTGACATAAAGGAGAGTACTTAAACAAGAAAGAGATAGGTTAGATCTCTTACGAAAATTCGGCAGCCTAATGGCGCCACTCAAAACTTCCAAAATAGATTGATGAGAGAGAATAGGGTCTATCATCATATGAACATAAAAATTAAAGTATGAGTAATATAAAATAATATCCCAATAACAAGAAACATGAGCTTTAAAATTAATGACATAAAAGAGTGTACATAAAAAGAAAGAGAGGAGTAGGATCCCTTACCTCAAGTCCAACTTGACTTGTTCGTTTCATTATATTCCGGAATAATAAACTTTGGTCAATTTATAATTGCCAAAGGACCTAATTTAAATATTATTATTCAGTCCATATCACATATTATAATGTTATAATAATTTTTTAATAATGTTAGTTCATATCAGACGGTTTTGCCGATGTTTGGTACATGAGTCAAAAATGAACTTGTTTGAAAAATGACTGCCTATGTAGTTATAAGTATATAATTTCCCAAATAGTATGAATGATTAAAATATCATATATATCCAGTAAATATTCATTTTATAATATTCAATATCATTTGGAAATAAAAAAAAATTAAAAGCACCGTTCATGGAGATGGTAGGCCGTACGTACGCATGAACGCTACTTTCATTTTTTGTCATATTAATGGAATTAAAAAATTGCGAGAGATATATATTATAATTCCAGAATGGTATCCATAATTTAGATGTAATATATTACATATATATACATTAAATATATGTACTTATAATAGATCATATCATTTGGAGATAAGAAATGAAATGTACATTTCATGGAGACGGTAAGCCGTATGTACACATGAACGCTACATTCATTTCTATGTCATATTAATGGAATTAAAACCAAATGATAGGTATGTATATTTTAATTCCGGAATTATATTCATCATTTATATGTAACATACATCATATATAACAACTTTAAATCCTTCCTTTATACATCCCACATATGGCATTAACGAATCAAATCACTTTGAGGGGGCGGTAGTCCGCACTTGCTAAAATTAAATTATCGTGTTTACCCACAATAGGGAAACATAAAGGTATGAAAAAAAAGATAAATACAGAAGATTAAGTAAAACATAAACATATCATATATCATATATAAATATATTGACATCTTAATGGCCACCATTAAAGGTGTTAAAAGAATATTGAACAATCAGCATTTCGTGAGGCTGAAAATCGCCAACCACAGAAACAGTATGTTCTTTAACCATTATGGGAAGGTTTGTGTAAGTGTAGCTCGAATACTTATTATAAAAACATCCTAGTATATTGAAGATACTGGAGTTTTTATACAAGAAATGAATAAAAAGAGTTTAGCAAGTTGGAGAAGCAAAATAAAACAAAAGGACACAAGTGAAGACATTACCTTAAAATCGGGTAACTCCCTTTGGTTTGAGCTCAAAGGCTTCCTTGGGAAGACTTCTGCCCAAAGTGAGGCTTCAAGGAGTTAGAGAGGGCTGTGGAGGGACAAAATGGGCAGGGTTTAGCCGAGAAAAAGGCTTTTTAAGTGTGGGTAAGGAGGTAGAGGCGGGGGACTTTTATAAGAGGAGAGGAAGGGCACTCTTGGAAAGTAAAGAAATGTTACTTTATTTTAGAATGATTTTCGGATTTTAATGGTCCCACATTGATTTTTTTCGAGGGTTAGGTGATAAGGGTTCTAAATCCACCAATCTAATAGGTTTTTTACATGTGTAGGTCTTAGATTTTTCATTATCATTACATTTTATTTAAATCGTTAAATAATGAGGTCATCGGTGCATCATCATGATGTCATAAATAATTTAATTTATTTAATATATAAAAATTATAAAAAAAATACTATGATATATGAAATCCTTTTATCTTTCCAATGACTATTTATAGTAAAAAAATATGACTTGTATAACCCCATGTAAAAATTGATTTAGTAAAACATATCATGTTTGTGTCATTTTTACTTTATCATTAAATAAAAAGGTATTTATGTCATTTTCCATCCAAAGTGGCTCCATGGGGTCCCCAAGTTGACCCATGGATTTTCTTGGTCGTACATGACACATAAAATTAGGGTAGGACATGTGTCTAGGTCATTTCATCTTATTAAAACAATATTCTTACCTTAAACTACACTAATTACCTCTAATCGCAATTAAAAACATAATAAGTTACTATTCACCAAAAAATTATTCTAATCCCATTGAACCACATTATAATTCTTAATGACAACCATGTATGTCGGATTTTTGAAATTAAAAACACAAAGATGGAATGATTTCATTTAAACGGAAAATCAGTTTTTTATAAGTACCACTTAGTGGTTTTACTATTCATCAAAAATTGAAGTTTTAAGAAAATTACCAAAAATTCACCCTATGCTATATTTGATATCCCGAATTCAAAAATGATGTCTATTTTAAAAAATTCAAAACATATAAATTTCATTAATGAATTTAATAATTAATTCTCACTGTCACAACTAATAGCGTGTTTTTATGAAACAAAATGTATCAAAAGATTGACACTAGTTTAAGTCCGATTTCAATGTGAAATTAATTCTAATGACTGATATTGGATTAAATGGTAAAAATATATTCTAATTTATCTTTAAAACCAATTAAAAAGATAATCTAATAAAATAAATAAATTATATTAAAAAGAGGTTTTGAATTAAAATACAACAGTTTTCACTATTCATTAAAAATTGAACTTTTTCGGAAAAATACCAAAAATTTACACAAAGTAAATTTTGATGTCCTGATTCTAAAGAAGAATTTTATCTTGTCAAATATAACACATAAAATTGTAAAAAATTGGATTTAAAAGAGGTTCTCCCTCAAAAGGCGGTTAATCGACCTTTTAAAGAATATTAGAATGTTTACGCTTAAAATTGGATTCATTTTTTATTTTTAATCCTCTAACATTTATTATAAAGAGTAAAAATATTTTACAAACATATATAATCATTTTTTAGTTAGTTCTATTCATTCTCTCCATCACAACATCTAGGCGTTAACTACCATTTAAAATAATATTATTTTATTATTAGAGTGCAACATAAGATTCCCAAGAAACTCGTTGTTGCGTATTGGGTACGCCATCGAGCATAGCATCCCCTTTAAAGTAATATTAATATTTTATTCACAAATATGGATAAATGTGAAAATGTCATATTCTTTATTTACCTAGGGTGTTACACTTATACCCTGACCATGGATCCAAAATTTACATAATGTTAATCATATTATAAAAATAATATATATTCATTATATAAATATTTATAATCACTAATTAAATTTGATATTGAAAAACTGTATTACATCGGTCCTGAAGATGGTAGGGCATACGTACAAATGAGTTATGTTTTCATTTTTTTGAATGGGGAAATGAAGGAATGGTAATTAATACATAAATTTATTAAATTAAATATTATGTCATATATTTTTTTCAAATTCATCTACATTACCAACCATGAATAATATAAATGAAATATGAATCACATTGCTTTGTGGATGTAGTAGTCCACACATACACACGATCAACTTTATCATTTCCCAAAGTATTGGATGATAATAAGGTAGACGTGGTATAATAATTAAATAAATAAACATTTCGTAAATATTATATATATCCATTATATCCATCGTAATAATGATCAATAAATTATGGTGATGAAATATGACTTGAATTTCTACATGGAGACGGTGTGTTGTACGTACGCACAAGGGATATTTTCACTTTTTATTTTGTAGGTTAAAATGTAGTATAATGGTGTAAAAATAATTATAAAAACAATTCATAATATTTTTGAGACTGACGTTATTATTTTACCATATATAAAATATTTTATTTATTGGTAAATTAGAGTAGAGAAGAAAGCGATCAGTTATGGAGATTTTCTCTTTATTGAAACAACTCCTTTAGATATCCTCTAATGGGTTGTATAATTAATTTTTGGGAAGAAAAAAACATATAAGATGTGTCTAGGGATGTTTATTAATGTATTTTTACAGTTTTAGATGATATATAATGCCTATGGTGGTGTAAATAAGTTATATATGAGGTTCCCTTTTATTATTGACATTTGTGGAACTTTTGGAATTTCCTAAAAATATTAAAATTTATTCAGGGTATTATAGAGAAAAATGTATCAAAATGGAAATTAATTAGATTTTAATGTGATATATGGTTTGAATAACATCATCCCATATAATCTAGAAATAGTTATGTGGTATTCTAATCCTTTTATTTTGGATAAACACTATAGTTATCATATTTCTACACAAACCACCATAAAAAAAATTTCTCTTAAAGTGTTATAATTTAAAATATATGGTAAAAATTCTCCCGTAAGTAGAAATGTAATGAAAAATTTTACCATATAAATTGATAATTATTCAATTTCAATTTATATTAAATATTTAACTCAATTAATAAAATATTAACAGGATAACATTTCATTAATGTCAAATATGATATTATTTTTATAATTTTACTTATATAACATAAATAGATGTTATAATGACAATATAATACATTTAAAGGTAAATAATATATATTATAAATATATTATATTCTTGGAAATCATTAATTCATTCTAATATAATTTTTTTTAGTTTTTTAAAAATCGCTTTTATTTTTAGTTAATTAATTGAATATTTTATTGGATTTATTAAGTAATATAAGGAAGTTATTTAATAAATAAAAATTATAATTATATTAATAGATTTAATATAAGTTCATTATTCTAAAAATACAAATTTATAATGATAATTTATTTCTTTTACCTCAAATATATATGTCAAAAAATGTTATTTATTATAGTATTTTTGACTTTTATGGCCTTACGCTAGAATTGGAAAAGAATTTTTATAATAAAAAATTTTATATGTCTCCCAAAATATTTTATAATAAAAATCTTCAATAATAATTAATTTTTACTAATAAAGTGGAACAATACTTATTCTATCTCAAATATAATCATTTTAGTACCAAATTAGATTTTTTCGTTGTTGCACAAATTTGACACTGAAAATGTTTTCCATATTAATAATGGTATATATTCTAATTTATATTTTTATAATTATATTGGTCTTCACAATATCATAAAAGGTACAATTTTTCATAAAAATTGTCTGTTTTAGTATTCATTGGAAATTATATCTTTTCTAAAAAAAATAGTAAATGTTTCCCTAATATAATTTTTATATGATGATTTATAAAATTATATTATTTTTATGTAATAAAAATTCACGAAGATCCTTATATTAATTATGATATTTTATTAAAAAAAATTGTAAAATCATTTTTGTAGAAGATGTACTTCTTGTTCATAGAAAACATTTATAACAATTGAGTTGATATTTAATAATATTTTATCAATAAATTTATATTAAGTAGAATATATATATATAATAAAAATTGGTTAATAATATTCATAATCTGTTAATTAAATACTAATTTATAACATTCACATAATAATATTTCAATATTTTATCATGGTTCTCTAAAAATTGTTGTTGTATGTAACATAATCTTTTTAAGAAATAAAATCATTTAAAGAGAAATATTTTCTAAAATACCCGCATGTTATAGCCCTCTTCACAATGTAACCCCTCCTAGGATGAGAATGAGAGAGTAGACAGATAATTATTCCTTAAACCCACTCCCAAAAGGCCATGGGTAGGCAAAAATAACTGAAGGAATATTATACATATAGATGGGAAAAATGCCCTCTATGTTAAGAGAAATGACATACAAGATAAAAACCCCTAAAGACAAGTGATCATGATAAAATATAAAAATAAATTCCAATTACCTGAATGAAATTTTACATAACTCAACAAATATTATATAAACTATAAGTACCAAAATATTAACTCGATAGCGACCAAGAAGCACAAAAACTCCCAAATAATAATAATCTAGTCATGTACAACACATCCACCGATCTACTCCTAATAATCTAAAAAAATTCATATATTCATAGGGTGAAAATAATATCTTTAATCAGTCTAATACTCCCTTGAAAATATTTTAAAAAATATATGGAAAAAATGAAAATTCCCAGAAAACAACAAGTGAATCTAATTATTCTCATAAATTTGTATTCTATGTTCCCTACATCACCATGTTTATCTCTCAAGAATTATAAAATACATGATATCATATTATATAATATAAAATATGGTGTCCCACTACCACTTCCTCGTTTTTTTTCACTCTACACCAACATCACACATCACTGTCTATCTCCCTCTAAATGTAAGGTGGACCAAAAAATACATGTTATAAATTAATTATTTTGGATGGAGACACTGGGGATAAGGTACCACATCATTAAACATGTGAAAAAAATATCATAATCCTATCCAATTATATATACTAATCTAGTAATTTTAAGAGGCCATCGAAGACCATAAATCTTGTATAATAACTCAAATAGTCACAACCATTACACATCAAATATGTAATAACCATTACGACACTATATCGAAAGATTTATGTGTGTGAAATTACAATAATCTAATAAAACCATTTACACATTATTATAGGAAAATATAATCACAATGCATACCAGCAGATAATACTAATAGGACAAGAGAACAAGTCCAATCGGAGTAGTCATCCATTTTATCCGTACCAATTATGATGATTGGGGGAAAACCCTCCAAATGTACACTAAGTGTGAGTCATCAAAACAAAATGGGTGTGTTAGTGTATTAAATAAAAAAACATTAATGTTCTAATATACCTCATAACTGAACTATGTGCATTAACCAAATGTTAGTGTTTACTACATCTTTCTTAACTTTGACACACTACTTATACTACAAAGAATTAGATATCCTATAATCAAACAAGAATTTAATGTTATTCATTTCAATAAGTATATCCTTTTAATATTTTAGTTTCTATTATTTAATTCACTTATCATTAAATAACATTATTTCATTCACATTTAACTAACAACATAATGAATAAAATACCCTATCGGAATAATGAAACTTATTCCATAGTTCCTCAACAATATCAATATTTTCATTTTATCCGATCCAACCACATGTGATAAAAAATTTATTAATCAATATAATTTTTTAATTTTTTACTCTCAAAAACATATTAAGCTATGATAAAATAGATTTCTAACAATTAATAATCTGTTGCCTTATCCAAAAGGTAAAATAATGATGGTAAACAAGAAACACATCCATTAGTACATTAATAATAACATTATCAATAAAGAGTCACATTTTTGATAATAATAAAGGGTAATACCAAATTCAACAAATTCCATCATTCACGGTGTTGTACCTAACACTAGCATGAAAATCACCATGCATATCCCCATCATGGTCCCTAACTACAAACCTAAACCTAGCCCCGACCCAGATCTAAACAACCATCAAAAATCGAAGCTTCCCATCACATAGAAAAGCATGGTTCATATCCAGAGATAAAACATAATAAAACACACCAAAAAATTAAATAAGGCATATATATCCATGAAACAAGTCATCCATAATTCATATACATAGAGCAATACTCATTCTCATACAATTATCTTTATCAAACACCTAGTTTTACATATATATTGTGTAAACTAATTCATATATCACAAGCACCATTATAGTAAATCTATTACATCATCTCTTATATATAATTAAATATTTAAGAATTCTCTTCAAACATAACTTGTATTTTCAACACATTAAAAAGGTAAAATTTAATTACACTACCTATTTATTATTATAAATAATAATAACATTTAGATTAACGTTATTCATGTAATTCTATTAAAATAGGTAAGAAAAAATAAATTATTATTTCATTAAGCATTAAATTTATTTTAATAAAATTATAATAAGAATGGTTCATAAATCATAACACATTAATTATTTAGCCAACCAAGACTACAATATTTCGGTATTATAAAATTTTTCACTAAAATAAACATGCTAATAAATCACTAATATTGATAACACACTATGTAGTAAAAAATAATGAAATCCATTCTCAGGGTGGAAAAAAACATTTGATCTCAAAACCCCATTAACAATTTCTTTCATTGTTCCAGTTTAATCATTATTGTGGTTAAATTTTAATTATTTCAATGACTTATAAAATTTTTAACATTTCAATTTCACATAAAATAATAAAATGAATTAGTTAATCTCCTACTTGGTATTTTACCACTGGAAAATTTTATAAATAAGTAATAATGGAGACATGGATGGTTATTTCTTGCATGGAAGTTTCCAAGGTAGAATAATAAAAATCTTATGAGGCTTCCTAAAATTTAGAGAGAGTCATGTTTTCATTCATCTGTCAGTAATATTATTTAAAAAAATACAGGTATAAGTGTTTTTCTATTTAAGAAAAACTATAAGTCATATTCTGGAGAAGAAAGGTTGAAACACACATGTAAATATATGAAAGAATTTTTTAAAAGTCAGAACATAATTATGGATCAAATATTGCATTCTAAAATATATATATATAAATAGATAATTGATTAATAAAATATTTATTACTTTATTATAGGATTTTTTCAAAGTAAATGGTTCTTGGGGGTTACATGTTATAGAAATATAGAAAAACCGATAAAATAGTGCTAAATTGCTACACCGACACATCATTGGGGGTCATTATATATGAATATTCTTTTCCATTATTAGATATTTGGAAAGTATCATGTATGGGTAAATCTTTAATACCTTTATTAAAGAGTTTAAAATTATTTATTACTATTACAAATGTTTGTAGTTCTATGTAAGGGTAACTTATTTTACCATTTTTCAGTACTATGGAATATATCACACAAGGGTAGCTTGATCATAACCCAAAAAATGCATTAAAACTTACACATTACCCAAACCCATGGTAGGTGTTCTATGTAAGGGTAACACGTTTTACCATTATGCATAACTATTACAAGGATCGTGTAAGGGTATCTTGATCTTACACATATGCAACCTTTATAAAAATAATATTACACATAAATATTTTGTGGATCGTGTGTAAGGGTATCTTTTTCCTTAAATTTATTACATTAAAAATGTAAAAAATTAATTAATTAATGATAAAAAAATTCATTAAAATATAAAAATTATAATTCACTTTAAAAATAATTTTATAATTATTTTAAAGCATTTAATTTCATATGAATAAATTTCTAAAATAAAAAGCATGTATTTTTTACAAAAAAAAATATTTTTTATTAAAAATTATCATGAAACCATAAACATAGAAACCACTAGGAAACATCCCTGAAATTAAAAGGGATATATTAAGTAAAATATTGGCCATTGAATTATATACAACTCAAACAATTCCAATCGTTGAGAATAAATACCCAACCTATATAAAAAAGGAAAAGGTTTTTTTGAAGATATAACCCCTGAGATAAATCTCGATAATCTTTATATAACATGATATCATTCAAATATTTTACGGGAACATGGTGCAAAAATATGCAACCCTGACATCCAACTTCTAAGCACAATCCTCTGGGGAGATACATTCAAAACTAGGAAAATAGCACATGCAAGGATTAAAGGAAGATAAAACTATATAATTGAATAGATAATGGTCAAAAAATAAAAAACAAAAACGAAGATAAGAAAATATCTAAACAGCCAATTTATTTACAAACAATGATAATATTTGTGTATCATGTTCCTGAATACTCGTTTCTATGAAACTATGCTACCAATAGATAATAAATAAAAGTAACAGTATACCCTAACAACATCGTATATTGGTAGTCCTAAATCTCCACAGGATTTTCTTTTAATGTTTCAACATCATTAACATTGATCTCACCCAAATCAATGATGTTATAGTCATCATGAAGATAATAATAGAGATGTAATACATTGATGAAATCATGTATCTAGTTAATCATTGTGAGAATATCTATATGATAAACCACTACTCCAAAATGATCCAAAACCTAAAAAGCCAAATAGATATGCAGAAATAATACTCCCACAATCTGACATTTACATCCCATGTTGAGGAATACAATTTAGGAATACATGATCTCAAAATTTGAACTCTATATGTCTATTCATATAATCATTACATGACTTATTATGATCATTCCATACCTTCATCTTATCTTGAATCACCTGAAAAATATGTATCATGTACTACAATAGATCATCACAAATGCATTGATGACTCTATATCCCCAGTCTATCACAATAGATAATTAAAAGGTTAACCATAAAATGTTTAAATAGGTTCCATACCAATGGTGTTGTGAAAACTACAGTCGTAAGAAAACTCATCAAATGGAAGGTGTGTCATCCATAAACCTTCAAATATATAGAACACAAGCACACAACATGTCTTCAAGAGTCTAAATAGTCCATTATCATTTTCCATTCATATATAGATAAAAAGAAGTAACAAGTAATAATTTAGATCCAAAACCATTTTAAAGATATATATAAACCCTCGAGGAAAATCAAGAATCTTGATTAGAGATGATAATCATTGAGAATCCATGGGGTATCTTCACCTCCTCTAGGTATTACCTCAAAAAATATATTATATGATAAACTCTTTTCCTGCATAGCCTGAAGGAATTAAATTTTTATTCATTTATTACAATCCATCTTTTAAGGGTCGATGGAGAAACCATGACATTACATGACTCAGAGGTCTTAAAGTAATTAATTCATTACAGAATATTCTTACATGAAACATCTCCTCCAAAATGCATTCATCATGATATGCTCTCTCACTTTGCATGGATGTATGACTAGCTGTCATGTTCTGTGGTACAAAGTCCTAGTACCGATGGAAAATTTCATACCCTCCCATTCTTCTAAATATGTTATTTCTACTTTGGTTAATGTGACATGCTCTGATTCCACTTCTGTGGCTTGTTCCTTGTATTATTTGTTTGGTAGCATCTACACATCAGGTGTTACAAAGTCCTGGTGGTGTGTTGAAATCCTTATGGTTCCCTAAAATCCTTAATGACCTGAAGGCCTTGATGTCCTGAGGGCCTTAAACACTATAGTGCCAAAATGGTGGACCGATGTGGAATAGTTCTAGCTAAAAAAGTAATTCAGAATTATGCCTCTACACAAAATAAAACTTGGGTCTCATGGATTCACTTACAGATTAATCACCAACCGGGATGAGTCTCATATGCTAAGATAAACTATTTTATTTATTGAATGTGAGTTGATTTTTTTTCATGTGGTACACTATCACCAATATATAATCATATCATCCTTGTTCTTGAGATAAATTGATAAAAAGTTCCATCAAGATATCCTACTAAATCCACTGAGGAACATCAAATGGGTAGGAAAACCCATCAATAACAACGTTCATGATCTTCAACTTCTGTAGAACCAATCATTTAGACATAAACTCTATAACTAAACCATTTACATATATCTACAAAAGATAACCTATAAGATCATGGTCATATTTATCCCACCGGGATAAAATATAACGTGTGAGATATGGAACACAGGGAGTACCACTTCACATATCAACAAAGAATAAATATCCTCACATGAAACAATAATTGGTTATATTATAGATTATAAAAACCATCAAGGGAATCACCACAGATAACATGGATATCTATACCACCACCTAGAGGCCCCCAATTTAGGAATCCTAAACCTACTACACTAAAGATTACTACAATTTCATTGGGAAAATGAATACATGGATACTAACCTATATTATATCAAGTTGTGTCTTTGAGATTTCATCTATTCCATTCCATGAACATCGCGACTCACATAAAGTATCACAATGTGACTTCCTACATAGTTCGTCAACTACAACATTGAAATTAATGATGTATATAAAATAAATATTTTTTAATATTGATTTTTTATCCATATTCACTATTTAATGATTATGTCACACTCGGGTATGATATAACTAGGGATCTTACAATCAAAAAAACCAAAAAACACTCGTAGAAGAGTTATTTTCCCTGTAACTTCATGTAAAGAACAATTGATTCCAATTTCAAATCACGGGTGACACAGTTACGCTCATTCTTATGTAACTATAGATACCCGTAAGAAATAATGGATATATTCTTCATGATAATATATGATAAATCAATACTAAAAGAATGAAAATAAAACTCAATCGAAACCACCGCTTTTGGAAAATAACTATCTTGAGTGTGATTAAATTCTCTTTCAGGTACTTCATAACTCTCTAACACTGATCTATCCACAAAAACATCCGATCCTTTCTATTCAAGGACATAAAATGTGTTTTAAGCTAGGAAAAATCAGTTAAAACCCTCATATAATAGCCTATAAGACATTGGAAACTCTATACCTCTAAAATTTTTATTAGTTATACCAAAGAAACTAATATCATAATATTAAAATGATCTATAGATAAACCTATAATTTAATTGAAATTATTAATAATTTAACATCCTATTCCCAATGTTCACACATTGATAGCTTACTAAACAAATTAAAATTATAAAGAACCCCAAAATCACACATAGATTCAATATGTTGTCCTCATTAGATGTATAGTACACAAGGATTTAACTTATGAAAACCTCTACAACCCAATCTAGGAACTCTCTAAACACTATGTCCATCAAAACTATAAACATGATTGGAATTTTTTTCATAATGAATGACATCAACACAAACTCATAATTCCCATTCTAACATAAAAATGGATCATCATAATATTCTTATTTTCACAAACCTATGATGATATCCCGACCACATTGATATTCTAGAACAAACTTTCTCTTTACAAATGATTAAATTAAAAAAACTATGTAAGAGGATAGTGGTTTTTTACTATCACATGGTTGAATGATGAGAATTGATATAGGGAAATAACATCAGTTATTAATTTTTCATGTACTAAACTAGTATAGCCTAAGGTTACACACTCTACCAAAAAAAGGCTCACTAAAAAATCATTCATCAATCCCACACCTTTGGAGACTCACAAGGCACAATCCTATACATATACATTATGTTTTGTGAAGTTCCATACTAAAGACATATTCCAAAGACAATAAATTCTATAACGTTTTATTGTATGATATTTGAGTTCTTCTCCACAATCAAGGGAATGACTACATATTAAGTCTCTAAAAACTCTTTATTAGATCAACTATCAAGGTAGATAAGGATGGAATAGGCCTCTGATATATTTTAGGGTAAAACTCTCCCATGAACGTTATAGGATATCCATCAACAATATATAACACAATATATTTCCTTTTTTAATGCACATTTTCATATACAAAATAAAAAAATCCCATGGTGGGGATTATTTTATATGGATATATCTAGCAACATATGAAGTCTCCCAAATACTGTTTCTACCCAATACCATGCTCACAGTCTGTATAAACATCATTCAAATAATCCAATTCCTTAACTAAAATTCTCAACAATAGTGGAACTAGAACCCTCTCTACATTATGTACTAAATCAAAGACAATTGTAGGTGATATGAAGAAGTTTGGAATTCTAAAATAAAACAAATCATGATCCCAAATATAAATAAAATAAAATGGTACACGAAACAAGATCTAGAACTCCTGGAATTGAATACGCCAATGTATGAAACTAGATAGGGCTTTCTCTATGAGATTTATAGGCTAGATAACAAACACTTGAATGAAAAATCTATTATCTATGAGGATTTGGAGAATCTTGGGGAGAGTGTTATATCTAAAATACCTTTGTCCTCTCTCCAAATACCATGCTAGAGAACACTATTATTGTTTACTTAGCTGAAACTGCTTCAACAAATGAATGTGAATTGAAAACCGTACTACACTCTACCTGATCCAAAGGTATGGAACTCTCACCACTAAAGACCATATCCATCACATGAAAAACCTTTATTTAGACCCTAGTAAGATTTAAATAATCAATATCAAAAGAAAAATGAAATTATTAGGATTTGGACCTACCTCTAACTATATGAAATTCCTTCAGTTAAGAAAACCGGTAACCATTGGACATAGATCTACTATGAGAAGGATCTGGATAACTCCCCTCTCATAATGATCCTATACAATCCATAATCCTCTCAATGAACTCAACACACACAACCGAATCAAGATAAATTGGTACCATAAATTAGTTGACAATGTAGTGTATCACTGGATACACAGACTCCGAAAAATTATATTTCCTTTCTTCCCCATTGTAAAACAGCTCTAAATCATATAAATGAATTGTCTAAAAAGGATCAAAATCACACAGAAATTTGTGATCCCCTTTTGAAGGGTATGAATCTCATGGCGACTGGATGCATTCATTGTCAAATAAAGATATTATACTTCGATATTGTCTCGAATCATCTCCCATGAGACTTGTGATTTATCATGATCCATGAGGATCATAAACCACCACTTCATTGTTACACCACATAGTATTTTCATTACTATTGAAACCTTGTACTCATTTCTATTAAATATCAAACTGATTGACATATCAAGAACCACCTTCCAGTCCTCTATCACTGATTCAAAAATACATCCCTCATACTTATGTATAATTTGGTACTGAAACATTTAAATTTTCATTCCCTATGTGTAATCTTCATTTCCCTCTACTCTATTGTGTTCAACTATAATGTATTTTTGAACATCGTTAGTGAAAACATGATGGGGAAATCAACCAAGAGCCACACATGGATATTAAAAAAATCATTGGTACTTTAATATATAAAATATGGTATATTTATGCTTAGTTAATTAATTATTGTTTCATATTCAAACCAATTTTTAGGTCTACCCATTTAAAACATAAGTGAAATGAATAATGATGCATGATTATTTTCTTAGTATCGAATAAAAAACAAGTATCACATAACATAGTAATATCAGTAAACATAAAGGTATGTTCATAATATTACAAGGGACCATAAATACCTCTATACAAGATGGTATCTTTTGTTCATAATAATTACTATGTTTAGATAACATTTTTCCTACCAACCCATGTAGTACTCACATGTTATTACATAAAAAATCTACCATATCTATCAGATTGATCCTATAAAACCACTCTATCATGACCCACTACCCTAAAAGGTACCCCAATAATGGCTAAAAATGTTATAAGGGAGATAACGTCTTCTAAAGAAATCCTCTATTAGGACATAGATTTGTGAAAAGTACCAAGTGAACATACTATACACAGATGACTAGAATTACCATATAGGATAATAGAAATAAGAGACAATATAGAAACTCCTAAAAACATATACCCAATATAAAAGTAAAAAGTATATTCCAATTACATCCACCTAATGATGCCAAACTAAACACCTATAAAGTGAAATAGTAATTCAATTAGATTAACATGGAAATGACAAAAATTCCAAAATAGATCTCGAACATAAAAAGGAAAGTAATGTCCATCCAAACCAACTTCTTTCTCTTGATAACCTGACGAATAGATTATATATATGGTGTGTGAGTTGATCAATTATACGTAATTGGATCCTCCACAAATATTATCATAAAAAAGCAAAATATTTAAATTTAAATCCTATGGAATGTGAATTATTGTGCCTTATTCCCTCATAGTTAACCAAACATGATAGCCACATGTTGTTATCCACACCACCCCATATTCCAGAATAAGATAAATTTTAGTGAGGGTCTACGGTGGTACGGTGGGGATACTATAATTTCATTATCTAAGTGTAGCATTGTGGTATACAATAAAAATTCATTAGTGTAAATAGTAAAGAAATGGTAATAAACCAACTAGAAATTAATAATAGACACATGTAAATAAACTGTATATTTTATATATATGTATTAATTACTATAAATAAATGGTGATCATGAAAAGCATTGTAGTAGGTGTACAATAGTACATATCACAAAAGACTGCAATATTTCAAAAAGATCTAAAGTCCATTTTTAATTCCAATCACTGGATCTTTAATCCTATTCCATACATAAATTAATAAAATATTCATGAATAATTAGAGAGATTTGATTTTTAAATTCTTTTATCAATGATGTTTATCTACATACCAATTTGGATCTTTAAAAGAGTGTGAGTAAAACACAATAGGTCACAACTAATGGCGTTTATTAAAAATAATGTGTATTTGAATAAATTTTATCACTGTCAAATTACTATTAAAATTGAATTGGTATATAAAATATAAACCATTTCAAGTTCATGTTCCTCTAGGGATTACCATCTGATAATGTCTTCATCATCCCGAGATAAATTTCTTTAAACATGTAGCTTATAAATATTGAAGGGACATCGAGAATACTTCCCAATATCCCATGTGATAATAAATATTCGGATTCCATGTTTCATCTACCAAAATTATTTAATATCACACCCATTTATAATATAAGGATGATTCGTGGTATTCCTGACCTTTGGAAGTCACTCTGGGTAACTATGATCTCACCTTGAGGTTTTTCATTTGGTTAGAGTGTAATTTGGGGGGGGGGTGAAACATTGGAATTTCACTCTTAATATTTTCTAAATATAAAAGGAATGTTTCCCCTATGATTTGAGTAGGGATAAATTGGGATTCAAGGGGATGACCAAAGGATTTTTTTATTTTAATAAATTAGAACACCTTGTTAAATCCTCCATAGAATTCAATGTTTTCCATTTCATATCGATAAATCATACAACATTATGTTGAGGAATTCCTCAAGTAATAAAAATTCTAAATTCATGTGGGTGTACAACTTTGGATTTATATAAATTAATTTAGTGGAATTCTATATGTTTGCTTAAGATATTAATGATTATAATTACAAGGAATTATCATGTAATTCCATACATATAATGGTATGAATAATCCCAAAAACCATTAAAATATGAATATGTGGTAAAGAAATAAAAAGTAATAGGTAATGAGTTTAACCCATTCAATAATTAATTATATGTAACCATATAACGATGTAACAAATCATCTCACCCTATAGCTTATTTGGACACACAAAATAAATGGGTTTCACTAAGGGTAAAACAAACATATCCTATATGGTGTATCAGTTTAAAATCAAATATTGGTATTCAATGGAATTTAGTCAAATAAAACCCAATGGATTTTTTGGGTAATTATTTTCAACCACAAATGGATTACATTGGTCTCATAACACCTCACAAACTATGATTAAGAACCTAATTAAAAGAATAAAATTTTTAGAGGAAACATTGGGAATATTTTCTCCATATCACAATGGAAAAATATATAAATGGGGAGACCTTGAAGGAAAAGTCATAGTTAACCTACCTTATCTCAGTGGTAGAATTCATATATACTATTATTCTATAATTTAGGTAAAAATAAAACAAAATTTTAAAAAATTCATATACCATGAAAATAGGGAATATTACCTCACATAGAGATTTTAGTAATATTGGTGATGAAAATAGAAAAAGGAATAAGAATGAATGATAAAAATAATGAGGGTAATCCCACATGACCAATAATGATTTAATTATAGTCAATATATATTATATTAACCAAATACTATAGGAGAGGTAGATAATGATCTATAGGATGAGTGGCTTCAGTGAATAAAAAATAACAAAGGGGAATAAGGGTAAAATCAAAGAGTGTGAAAAATAGTAAAATCCTTCATTTTAAAAAGGAAACGTGGTTCAGCCACATGGTTATACAAAACCTTCAGCAAATGTTTGATTCCCACAATTATATTCCTATACATGCATGGTCTTATATCTATATTATTAATACAATGGTTAAACCATTCATGGTGAACTTATAACAAATAAAAAGATTTTAATGATTTTTTGGCCTCTATTGCACAATTTTCCTAACCGACCTCCAAAATTCTTTGGCTATGTGGTTGAGGTGAAGAATTAATGAATACTATGAGCCTCACATTACATCTATAGAAAATATTATTCTGGGACCTAGATAGAATACAAGTACTCCTAGACCATCCATGAACTCTTTAGGCACAAAAATTTGTTAAAAAAAATATTTGGACTGAAATTTATAGGATCTGAACCTCAATGGAAAAATAAGATCTTATAAAACCCATCATTAAATCAAATCATCCCCATGTTTACATTTTGAGGCTGGTTGAGATACATTGGATAATTACATCAACCATTGAGTTTTTAAATGATACCCTATTTCCTAGTTATAAAGATGTATATTGTTGTGCTTCCATAGAACCTGAATTAGAGGGATTTTACTTCATTTAAAACCCTTCACGCTTCTACTAAAGATACAATCTAGATAGTCCTCAAAATAAGTATCACCTTCAAAATAAACTTCCTCATGATCAAAATAATTATATGGGATAGAGTTATAATGGTGTATATAAGAAACAAATGAGAAAATGTTAATATCCTTATACCACTGAGGAATATCTATTTGATATACTACTCGCGTGAACCTCTCTAAGATATCAAAAGGTCCTAATAACCGTGTTGATATCTTACCTTTCTTCTAGATTTTCTTATTACCTAGTCTAATTTAAACAAATAAGAAAAAATTATCTCCAACCTCAAACTCTATAGGTCGATGATAAAGATCAGTGTATGATATCTATCTAGACTGGGTCATATATGTACATTTTTTGATTAGTTGTACATGCTCTAATGTCTCTAAATTTAGAAAAGGTCCTTTTATCACAACATCCCCTATTGATAACTAGCACAAAGGGGAAAAAATAGGCTTTTATAGATATATTAAGATAGCTCCATTTGGATTCATGTATAATCTATTATTATAAGTGAACTTAGCTAAGGGAAAGTGATTTTTCCAAGAGCCTTTGAAATAAAGTACCCATACTAAAATAATGTCATCTTGTACCTATATAGTTCACTCATGTTAAACAATTGTATAGTAGTGGTATGATATTGTTTGAAGATCATTTGAGTGAAGAGGCTTATATAACAACAACTAGAACTGAGATATGAACTGATCATCCCTATCTAATATAATGGAATATAGTACCCCATAAAGGCGTATGATATCTTGGACATAAATCCTCAATAGGCTGTTTAATGAAATGGTCTTTGTGATATATAATAAGTGGGAAACATTAACTTACCAATACACAATTACCCTCACTTCTTCAATAACTCATGTAGACTTTGTTAAACCTGTAATGAAATACAAGGGGATATCTCTCCATTTCCACTATAAGATAGTTAATGTACGTAGGAGACATATTAGTCAATGGTTGTCAATTTTCACTTGATAACAAAAGAAACACCTTTTGAAAATAATGTAATCCCCCTTTTCTTCCCAGGACACCAATAATATTTTCATATTTCATGGTACATAATACTAGTTCTAGGATATAATTTCCATTTCAAATCATGATATTCATACATCATCCCTTCTCACATGTCAATAGTACATAGAAAAAATCATGGATATACATGATATCATCCCCACGAACAACCAAACAAGCAAGTGTGACCTCACCTAAAACACTTTCCCTCAAAAATAAGTCTTTGATACCTAAAATATGTCTCTTATTAACTTTATCTATAAGTGATTATGTAACAGATAAATCCATGTGAAAATGATGCTTGTGACATTACTTAATAACCAAGTAGATTTTAGAATGAAGATCCATACATTTATATTCACTACTAGATTATTGAAAAACAATAGTATGACTGTTTAGGATTAGAGATTCAACAACTTATTTTCCATTCATAACAATCTATGTAAGATAATATTCAAAATTTTAAATATATTTGAATCATAATCACTGTCATAGGACCAATTTGCATGAGATAATATTTATTTTAGGCATTTTTGGTCAAGGTATAGTATAATCCATTCCCCAAACAATTATTGTCTCAGGAAATAAAATGCATGATCCAATTCAGTAGACTTGAGGTCATTCATTGTGTAATTAAGATTACGTAGCCTCAACTGATGAGACACATATACTACAACTAATTCCACATGCAACAAAAGAGGTCCCAGACAAATTCTTTGTGTTGTTAAATATACTACGTAGCCTGTACGATGCCTAAGTAATATATAGATCAGTGATGGAGACATTATTCCCTTAAAATCCTAAAATGACTTCTCACAATATATGGACCATGTATACATTACAACATTCTTGGTCAATCTTGTATGCGGTGTTGTAAGGAAAGAAAATATCTGAATCAAATACCTATATTAACATTCAAACACATTGAAATATTGTATATAAATTATGTTCTTGGAATTCACCAATTTAAAAATATCTCCCACCTTCTCTTGAACCATAGATACCCCTACTTATAAAATAATGTGACCCACGATGTGAAATTTATCCAACTAGAAGTTCAATGTAGTGTTCTTCATATAAAACATATTCTCTATTAGTGTAATCAGTATGATGTCAAGATGTTTGGCTTGATCTTTTCATGCCTATGATTAAACCAAAATATAATCCATGAAAACAAATATGATGAAATCTAGGAAAGAGTGGAAAATTGACTTCATAAATTCTATTAATATAGAAGTTATGTTCATTATCCCAAAAGTCATCAACAAACACTGATATAATAAATACCAACATCATAATGTTGTAAGTTGTATATATAAGGGCCTAAGTCACACCTAATGGTATTTTTATCACAAATCATCCTTTAATAAGACAACCAATCCTTAATGTTGATCAAATAGATCATCTATTCAAGGAAGGGGTACAAATTATTTACCATATTCTTATTCAATCACTTAAAATCCACACATAACCTTAGAGTCCCATTTTCCTTCATGGTGAACAACATTGGTGAACCCCATATATAAGTACATGTTTGTATAATCCCTTCTCATTTTAGGGTATTTAATTGTATATTTTGTTCCTCAAATTTGGTTGAAGCCTAACTATATGAATGTATTGACAGTGGTTCATCTCAAGGAACATGTTTTTTAGTGAACTCCAAATATCTCATAGAATGATGCCCAATAAAGTCTTCGGGTGAAACATATTTGAATCGTTCCACCACCAGAGTAAGGAAATCAGGTCAAACTCTTAGATTATTAATAAATAGACAATGAATATATGTTGATACTTTTATTCTCCAATTATGCTTAGGTCCAGATCAACTCTCCTTGACATCCAATTCTCCTGTACTACCCTCAGTTCACATATAATACACCCTATGATGATAAAAATCCATAAGGGGTCATTATGGAACTGACTAGTCTATCATAAGAATTATATAAAGACTTTTCATCTTAAGGATGAAAAAGTTATATAAGAACGACTAACCACCAATATCATTGAGAAAATTCATACATTATAGACCACATTCTCACCATTCTTCCAACATTGTATTAAGAGATATTAGACCACTAAATTCTTCAATCTTGATTCTAAGACTCTCTATTAAAACCAAAGGTAAGAATTGTTGTGAATATCCATTATCAAAAAAAAATTAATAATATATTCAAGAATACAAATATTGTACCTTGTACTATATATGTAATGAAACTCTACTTCAAAAGAACTTGTTTCACTTCATGTAATTTTTTTTGATCCATAGCCTTGCGTTATCACCTTAACACCCTGAGAATGCCTATTTTCTAGCACTACACATAAAGAATCAATCTTTCTCAATAATTTCTACTACCAATTCCGGGTCATCTAGTTTGACACCAGCTTCATACCTAGGATGTAGTTACTAATATCCCTCTAGTACATAGGGAAAGTTATGATCCTATCTTACATGGTATAGGTGGAATGGTCATATAATATCTATGAAAATAGAAAAATTTCTGAAATCATGGCAGTATAATAGGTCCTAACACCATGATTTGGGGTGTGACTATTCCATACACATTTATATAATACCAAAAAATAATAGTGTGGAATATTTGAGATCCTTTATACTAAAGATAAACCATAAGGTGACATTTCATACAACTAGATAGACCAATAACTTCTCAAACTACCAAACCACCATTCCTAGATCCTCCACCTTCCCCCAAATTATGATAAAGATAAGGTCATAGTTTTCAATTATAATTATTGTTGATAGGGAAAAATGTTCATATGATATATAAATTTATATCTAAACCCATAATCATACATATTACCCTAGATTGATCTTCACCAGCAATAGAGAGTCCAATGAAATGGAGGTCTGAAAATAGACATTATTAGTCTATAATTTGTATTGTATAGTTCTCTAGTTATATGAATTTTTTTAATATATTATCTCTCAAAATCAATATGAAAAATTATCCATATAAAATAATTAAGAATTATCCTCATAGTATACTCTAGTAATGATCTTATTATACCACAACATACCACTATCTCCATCGGTGGGATTTGATGTTGAAACTCTCTCTTAAACTCAAACATATTCAGTAAATTTTGTGGAACTCCCTCCATAGACTATAGAAAGAATATGAAAAACATTTAAATCAGATTCTTGGTGTCCATTTTGGGAATAATAGGTTATACATGTAGGGATTCTTCTAGTGTTACTATTAGTGATATAGTAGGGGGATTTGGTCTCAACACCTCAAGAGAAAATCCATTTCATCCTTCCTAATGCCTGACCCAAAACCTTCGTGGAGGAATATATAAACAATTTGAGGTACACACCACATAAAAGATAAATGGAGAAGAGGATTATTATTATTTGAATGAAATGATAAAATTATGTCCAGAATAATAGAGATATTCTAAGAAATCACCAATTTCTAAGTCCATGATAGAAGATAAAATTCCGTTTTTTTAATTTTAAAGGTTAATTTATATTTTGTGTCAATTACAAGTTATCGAGTAAATTTATCTTTATGTTTTAATTAAATCCATATTTAACAGAAAAAAATTATTATAAAAGTTATAAATATGAAATTTCAACAGAAAAAATGATTCAGTTATAAAAAATATCTATTCTGAGGTTATAATGACCTATGGATTAAATGTTATAATAGAAATTTCATGTATCTAACTATAGAATTTTATAAACATTTGTATAATTAAGTTTTTATATATATTATTGGTCAATATTATAGAAAACTATTCCCATTTTATTAACTCACACAAATTATAACATATAATTTGTATCCATTTAATCATAACCTTCTAAAAGTTCCAAATCATGTAACTAAAGTAATGTGGAAAACAACATCATAATTGGATAGTTAAGGTTCCACAATCAAGATATATGAGAAGATGTTTAGTTTAATGAAAACAAAAAATGTATCAAATTATTTTTTCTCATTTTTCCAACAAATAATTTTGTAAAATTTACATCTATATCAATCAGTTACCGACAATAAGAAAAATGAAATGACAAGAATTGGCATGGAATATGCATGCCATATATATATATATATGATCATATTATGATGAATGAGTAAATTATTTCATTCTATACTGGTACAAGGGTAAATAAATATAACATAACATCATAAAACATGTTTTTTAATGAATTCTAAACATAGTATGATGGTAACATGAAAAATATACACCAATAAACCATATCCCTAGAAACCTTGATTTTCCCACGAATTTTGGTTATATAAACCAATAAATTGATTCTTACCATGTTTTTACACTTCTTATTTTCCTATCTATAAACTCAAAAAATTAACGGAAGAGAAAAAACTCTATGATACATCTTTATAGAATCCTGATCCTAGTTTACATATAATTAACCTAACTTGATTGTCACTTTTTATCAAGCATGACTTCTTGTAATCAGGATACTTCCGACTAGAAGAAGGTGTTTATGGTGGTATGTTTGGGATAATATATCCACTTTACTATAGTTCACTATTGGGGTAAATAATAAATAATTCGGAGATGAAATAGTTAGGTGGTGGAAATAAACCAACTGAACATTACTATAAGATACAAGGTATAAAACTGTTTCATGTATAGATGATACCATGTATATATAAAATTAAGAATCATGAAAACCCATGAAGAAGGGGTACAATAGTCCATTTTATAATAAAATAATTAGTATAAGATATAAAATCCATTATCATCCCAATAACTAGATCAAGCCTCCTCTCCCATACCCCAGTCCATAAGAAACATGTGTCCAAAGAAAATTGAATCCATTTCCCCTTTCCTAAATCCAAGATGTCTGTATGGGTACCAGGTGGTAACCTGTAAAGGCTATTGGTTTAAATTAATAGGTCACCACCAAAAAATTCTAATCAAAATCAAGTTTATGAGTGTAAAATCAAACAAAGTGAAATTAGGATAAAAATTGAAATTGTAAATAAAGTAGAAACGTTTTTCAGATCTAGCTCCTCTAGGGATTCTCGGATGACCATACCTTCTTCAGTCCATTCTAGACATTTCTGAATATATTACAAAATAATATTCAAGGGACCCAGGGCATATCTCCTTGGATTATATGTGCTAATAATTATGAAGAAAACATAGAAAAAGTCATATCATTTTTACACAACACACCAATTTAAAATCCATAGAAAACCCATGGAATCCATGACCTATGGAAGTTAATACATCTCCTGGAGATTAATCTAGGATTTTATGAAATCTTTATTTATTGTAATCCATTGGTGAAACCTAAAAATTTCCCTCATAAGAGTTTATAAATGAACCCAATAAAACTAAACTTGTGGGTTATATAGATCCTGATTGGAATCCAACTGGTTAACATGTGGTGTTCCTTGTCCAAAGAAACAAGCTGAACCAATGTAGTTAATACATAGAATTCATGCATTTTTTAAAAATCAATACCATTCCTAAAACATCATTTTGATGCAGTAATAAAGTAATAATTAGACTAAATTGATTTTTTTGTACCACTTGGAATTAACATCAATGAAATGGGAGGAATATTATGACTTATCTCAAGGTATTACTACTTATAAATCCAATAATTACTGAAGTTGTTCCAAATAGAAAATGGTAGAAAAATTTCCGTTAACAAGTAAAAAATCATAATTGATACATTAGTCAATTGATCATTGTGATGAATTCATGAAATTAAATAAATAATTAGATCCAACCATTGATTTAATTTATAACTCAACACACTATACAGATGGTTTGGATGCACCAATAAAATGTGTTTCTATAAAACCCATCCAAATAAACCCTACGGGTGGTACATAATTTAGATTTAAAGAATGATTGTCAAGGAAATTTAGTCAAATACATCCCAAGGAGTTTTTTGGGTAGAGGTTATATATTTATAATGGTGTCAAAGTGTCTTGTAACATCTCATAATTTACTTATATACTCATTATTTATGGAGACAAATTTGTAGAGTCAATGTATAGAAAGTCAGACGACCAGAACAACTAATAATATCAAAGTAAGTAGACCTTGAATTAAATGTTACGGACTGCCTAACATATCCCTATGTTGGAATCCACATCTAGTTGCCCAAACTGTGCACCAACCAAGCGATTCCCAATATGTAATGGACAACACCCCACATGGTCCAATATCAAGGTTAAACAAACCATGCACAACCCTTGGGTGTTTCACATGATTTTTTAGGTTTTTCATGGACATGTGGCCCACGTTGAATGTTATTTCAAAACATGAACCTCCCTTTTGGGGATGCATGGTAGATATGCATTATTAGTGTAAACAGTGTGCTAACTGTGTGCCTTACCCTACTTCTTTAGACATCATTACTATTGTCCATAAAACAACCCTTGATTATTTATTAACCTCCATTACCCCTCTAGGAAAATACAATTAGATAAAAAATGTTTGGAATTAAATTTAATGGGTCTATACCTCAGAGGAAAACCAGTATATTATAGTGAATAACAAATGAATCACGCTGATCACTTAAATAGGTATGTTATGTTCATATAATCATGATGGACATATCTCAACATTTATCACATATAATAGATCATATCATGTAATAATAAAATAAGTTACGATGCTACCACTTCCCGACTAATTTATAGGACATCCTGATCTATAACTCTCAACATGTATGCCAGCCTAAAAACAATATGGTAAAATCGTATTATAGAAAAAAGACACAACATATAAGGTACATATCATGACTCATGTTCATCACAACATATCATCTTCCCATCAACATCTCGAAATAGTAGTTGAGTAGTTTATAAGAGCCACCACAACCCATGTCTCGTGTATTATACCTCAATCCATCACAAATCATACATAATTACCTATAATAATCATAGTGATACTCTATATAGAGAGAAATGTGTCTAAAATAACCCTAATACATTACAACCATATATACACATTTATGAGGAATGGTGAACTCTATACGTACTATCATATAATATTATCAAGAGAAGAGAGAGAGAGACCATATGAGGTGGTGAACCATCAATCAATCACTATCGTAGATGTTTGGTAAAAACACCTGCTATATTTCAATGGTTTTCAGAATCCCTACCAAAATTGGTGGGTTATCTTATGATGATACAAAAAATATTGGATATAATATACCTCACAACCACACAATAAGAACGAACAATGTATTAAGATCAGCTACAACTATCATCTATGTAAATCCCGACTCCATTGAGTAATGTCCTTATTTAATTTTTTGTAAATACATTTTATTTGTTCATTTAGATGTTCACCATGATTATGAGGGGACTCAATGTAAATATAGGTGTTCGTAATAGGAAAATAAGGAAAACTGAGCCAACCTATGTAAGGCACACGATTTTCACATGGTTATGTAAATTGAGTGGCCTTCCCAGGAAAACTGTTTAGCCTCGGAGAATTTCATTAAAAATGGTTTTCACATGGTTAGTAAAACCATGTGTATCTCCCCATGTATCCTTGATACCACACTCCCCTTGGATAGCGTATTGTGAAAAATTTTCGCACTACGTGGAAAACTGTGCGGACAAACTGTGGATCTTAATAAATATTAGAAAAAATTATAATTTTTCCATCATAGGATTTTAAAATCTCCACCCAATTTTCACCCTGTTCTACTACCTCCATCCCATGTGATTACCCAAATCCCTCAAGATCTCCCAAGTAACTATCTCCCTGGTCTCTATGACATTTGGAGTGTCGTTGATAACAAATTGAATCTCCGGGTAAGTATAATCTCTCTCTTACTATTAATTTCTTCATTAGGGCTCGTACGCTTGGCTATCTCCTTTTAAAGAACTAAAAACCTTGTCATCTGGTAGAATAATGGTAAAGTCATCAATTAGTTCTTAAATCTCGATCAATGATATTGATTAAGAGTGTGTTCATTAATTGAATTGAGATAGGTGGTCTACAATTTATATCCCATAGTTATTGAGTTTATATGTTCATTTTTTTCTTTTTTTCATGGTTATTTAATGATGGATGATTGATTAATTTTGTAAGATTTGGTAAAATTATCATCCAAGTGATGAATCTATCCCCTCATGATCCTTTTGGGACACAATGAGGAAGAATTGACCAATGTAGGGAACCCATGAGGTGTGCTTACCTTCCCAAACCTAGAAATTGGTATGGTTATGTATAGATTTGACATTTGATAATGTATATCCCTCGAAGGAAATGTTAATATGGTTATTTTAATTGAAAAATTAATGTTTCTGGATATTAAATGATTTTATAATAACATTAGGGGATTTTTTGAATTACATAAAAATGGGATGGATGGGTTTATTTAGAGTCTATCAAAAAGAGGGTTTATTAACTATGTCAAAAATTCCTAAGAGGGTAAGTTCATATGAAATTGTTAAATTTTAAAATTGGTAATGACCTAAGAATTGTGGAATATTCCAAATGGGATTTTATAAGGGAATTGATGAATTTGTTAAATTGTTTTTAATAAAAGGGAATTATTAATGATACCTAACAGGTTTGGGAATGATAATATGAATTGGGACAAATGGATATGTCATGTCAAAGATAAATGTTTTAATGGGGTATTGAAAAATATTAAATCCCATTTTTATTGTTTTTTATTATGTTTTCTATTTGTATTATTTTTTGGTTATGATATTTATGTGTTTGGTGAATAGATAAAGTATAATGTGCACATGGTTTGGTAGGGTGGTGTATTGACTGAGGTGTTATGCTGATGGGATGAGTTAGATTGTGGGACAAAAATCCACCCCCATAATGCACATTTTAGGGATGGGGATGAAGACTTATTCCCATAATGGTTTCATTCAACATGGATTAAGGCTTCTAGGTGTGGATAATGTGTTTTTTGTAATGCTCTTATCCCCAGTGAGATAGGGAATTGACTTATTCCCAATCACATAATGATTAATTACATAATCCCTTGTATGAATGATATAAATGCCTAATCCATAGAACACATGTTAAAAATGAACTATATAATGAAGATTTTGGAAATAATTAAACTCTTACTAAGGTTTGTAATTTATAAAGTAAGTACAATTAACTAATTACACACAAGTTGTATTTTGCGTGGCTTGGAATTAATTTACTCCTTACATGAACTATCTGATGGCCTACGTACTTTGGAGACTCCATTTATGGTGGAATACTAAGTTATACTCAGACCCTTCGCATGAACTGTTGCAAACCTTAGAATATTTCATGCTTTCATCTCATGATAAGGGAAAAGGCCTTGTACGAGGTAGTTGAGTGGGGATTAGGATACACATAGCTGAGTATATGGGCATGATGTCAGGACTATTTTTTAGGATTATTCCATTTCTATTTATTTTGGATTTCCTTCACTCTTGGAACACTTAGCATGTCATTAAATGGTTATTGTTGGTTTTTTTGTACCTAGTTTTGGGAGATACATAGTTATGCATGTGTATTGGTTATTACATGTTGTTTAAAATATCTATATTCATATCTATTAGGGATTACATTTAGAAAGAGGGTATAGTCTCAAAATATGACTCATTATAACCTCATTCTGAGCCAATAACCTCTGGTATAGGTGGATCCACACTTGATGTTGTGTAACGACTTGACTCATAGCATCAGTTTATTGGCTTCTAGGTTAGGTAAATTTCACAGTGGTATCAGAGAATGTAATTTTATGGGTTCTTAATATTTGGGATGGTTTGAGGGATAATATAATTTTTTAGGTAATGGAAATGAGGTTGTTCTTATGAGTATATAAACCATGTTTGAGGTAAAACCCATGTATATAGGGTGGAAATTGTTGTTCTTATTGTGTGTTGTTACAATTGAGTTATATTTCACAATTGGGTGATACACTTGTTGTGTGATGTGACTTTTTGTTCATATTTCTCTCATGGACAAAATGGAATTAGTTTATATATTTAGGCATCATGTTAGGAACCTATGATTTTATGTGGCAGTAATTTTGATAACCACACAAGAGAATGGTGTGTGGGATATGAAAGGTTGAATGAATTTTACATTCATGGGAAATTTATCAAAAATGGTGTCTTATATGAGTGATGATAATGTATTAAATGGTAGGGATGTTAGATTATGATTAATTATTTTTTTCATAATGAAATGTGTAATTGAGTTAAAATGTGTGTTGTACCATGATGCAGGAAGGTAAATGTTCCCAAGGGAAAGGATTTGTGTTGTGTGTGTGTAAGTAGATTTTGATGGGAGTCTCACTACTATAATTAGGAAATATACCAAAGGTTTACACCAAAATGATGGTATAAGTCACTAATTTGGACCTATACCAACGGTTTGGAAAAAAAATGTTGGTATAGGTCACTTATATGATCTTATACCAATTTTTGTCCAAAATTGTCAGTATAGGTCACAAATTTGGACCAATAGAAATGTTTTAGCCAATACTATTGATATAGGTCACATAAATAGACCTAAACCAATGGTTTTTGCCAAATAATTGTTATAGGTCCATTATATTCAACCTATATCAATAGTTTCATCCAAACTGCTAATATAGGTCTACCATGTGATGAAGATTTCACCAAAACCGTTGGTATAGCTCAAAAAATCTAATAACATGTAACGATAGTTCTCAAAACCATTAGAATAGGTGAAAATTTTTTTTATGGAATCTTTTGTCAAATAACATTAAATAACTCAAAATTAAAAATAATTATATATATATATATATGAAGTTATGTTCACAAAATGCATGTTAGGTTAGTGTTTAGGCCGTTGAATTAATTATTAGAGGTTCTGTGATCAAAACCAAGATGAGTTTTTTTGAATTACCTATACCAATGTATTAAAAAACCCATTAGTATATGTCTAAACCACACTTTTCCTAGAACCATTAGTATAGACCTATCTCAACACCAAAATATCTAGTGGTCTTCTAAACCATTGGAGATGGCTATACTAATGGTTTTGAGACCGATACCAATGATTCCAAACAATTGGTTTTTGGTATTTTTCTATTAGTATCAAGTATAATATCATGTCTATATAAATTATTTTACCCCTATTGGCCATTGGGATAGTGTAAGCTAATAGTTTTCTTACGAATAGTAAATAGTCTTCTTGTGTGTATATTTTCGAAGCATAATGTTATGTGTTCTGATGATCATGTTCATAATATTAGGGAAATTATTCCATGAAGGAATGTTATAAAAAGGTTACCATAGGATTTTACTGATAATGTTCCCACTGTTGTGGGGAAATAAGATCTAATGATTCAGGTTAATAGATAAAAACAATTTTGGGAGAAATTCACTCGCTTTATAATGATGATGGAATGGGAACCCAATCCGGGTTTACTTAGAATGTTTAAGCTGAATAGAGAATTTCATCTACATAAACATTTGAACATAAGTAGGGAGGGTGGTCTAGAGGAAAGTTATGGATATAGTCTATCCAGATGATTCTTGATCAATTGTAGATGGATTCAGAGAAGTGATTCTAGTTGACGACCTATATGTTGCATGGTTAGGAAAATCCTTGGTGGGACATCATGATTTACAATGATAAGTCTAAAGGACTGATATTAAAAGGATTCCAGGAGAAAATTTTGAAACACTTCTATCCATAAACCATGATATAGGAGAAGGTTGTAGATTTAATGGGTTTTACCAAAGGGTTCATGTTAGTTATGTATTATGATAGTCATTTCCCTACCATGCAATGATTTGATACAACATTTCTTGGGTATACAAGACTACGGTGAAATGATTCTAGGTTGAGATCAGACATAATATCAGGTAGTAGGTGAATTTTTTCCATTTGAAGTTGTTTTCAGAGGTAGTGGGTCATGGAATTATCTTATATTGAATTTTGAAAAGGATTCAAGTAGTGATATTATGGTGCTAGTTGGGCAGACATGTGTTATCACATCATATGGAAGGAAGAATCATAAGGGTCATTTACCACATGTTGTTAGAGTGTATAGTAGTCATAAGAGAGGATCAAACATTTAGGGAGAGGAACATGTGCTCTGTTATTAGTGTGGAATTCTATGGAACATGCACAGTTAGTGTCCCCGCCACTAGTTAAGTGCCAATAATACGGTAGGATATGGAATGTTAAAAATTTATATAAGAATCTTTTATAGTAGGGAACTGATATGGGATAAAAATAGATGTTGAGTTCAAGAAGGGGGGTTGTTTCTCGAAATCAGGCAGGTAGTTGGAGCTCAAATGCTGACACTAGTAAGGGTGGTGGACATTGTACCCCTGGGAGAGAGAATCCATATCATTAGAATAGTGCAACACTAGGGACTCGGTTTGATTCCTTGGGAAGAAGGGAAGGTCATATTCATTTAGTTCAGTCTATGCTAGGATGTGGTCTGGATGGACTATCTACAGTTTTAGGAACAGTTCTTGTAGCTTCCATACTCATTAGTGTTTTATTTGACCGAGGTGCCACATATTATTTTTTCTTCACTTTAGTTATATTTGTGTTTGGCCAAGTGGTGGAATGTGTGTGTGGGGTTATGTTGTTTGAAACACCTCTAGTGGGTCAAGAATAAAGTATCAGACAATGTAAAGGTTTTCCTCTTTATTTTTTTGGGTATTTTTTCATGAGAGATTTGACCATGCTTGAAATTAAAATCTCTCATTTGATTATATGTATGAACTATATAGTTTTTTACCATTCATGCATATAATTTTACCATCTTATAGTATCATTCATGACTCTAGAGAAAGATACATATGTCTATCAAGCTGAGCAGGATATCCATGCAGGCCGTGCATGACCAATTTCTTAGTGGTTGGGGGACCTCAAAACCCATGTAAATTTTCATATGCTTAATGATGGAGTAGAGTATATTTCCTCCCTAATGTGGTGGATTGGTACTAAGATATGTTTTTTGAGGACTCATCGTGGTTTCTACCCAATGGATATGATGAGTTCATAATATAGTTTCTACAGGAATCAGATCTAGTCTTCAACCCACTATATAGAATGGTGACAATAGTACTCCAAGAAGTCTAGTTTTATCTTGAGAAAGTGTAGTGTAACGAATTAATCCATACAATCCCTTAACCTTAGGGATATCCCATTATATTTTCAAAAATTTCTATAGATATTTTTGATTGTGAATTGATTATAGAAAGATAAATGAGGTGTTAGTTAAGAATAGATATCATATTCTTCATATTGATGATCTATATGAAACATTGAGGGGGTTCTATAGTGTTTTTTCAAATTGATCTAAGATTAGGGTATCACATGTAAGGGTGAGTTTTCTTGATATAACATGGATAGATTCAGAAGCATGTATAGGTTATATGAGTTTTTATGCCTTTTGGGTTAACCATAATATCACCGGGGTTTATCACTTTGATGAATTTTATCTTCCCTCTTTGATGAGACCAATTTGGTGTTGTCTTTGTTGATAAATATTGGTGTAATATAAAACTCAATATGATCATTCCAAACATCTTGATATCATCTTGAGTACACTAAGAGATCATTTTTATACACTCTGCTATTAAAATTAAATTTACTGGTAAATATGGTACATTTCCTTGGACACATTATCTAAGAGGAGGGCATTTCAGTAGATCCCGAGAATGTAAAGGCATTTTTATCTAAAGAAAATATGAATAATTTTTCTAATATCTAATTATTTTTGGGTTTTTGCAGTTATTAATAATGTCTTATCAATACATTACACCTTTTGATAGTGGAAATTCAGGCATTGGAAAATAAACACATCACATTGGAGTGTACCGAGGCATGAGATAATTCTTTCCAAGAGTTCATGATGTGGTTCACTACCAAAACAATTCTGATCTTAGTTGATTTGGTCCATGTGTAAATCATGTATTGGGATGTTCCTGGTGTTTTTTGAGGAGCTTTATTGAAACAAGATGATTGGGTTGTAGCGTATGTGTCATGATAGTTGAGGCCTCATGAATGAAATTACCCTACTCAAGAACATAATTTGTACATACCTGATTACTCCTTGAATTGATGGTGACATTAATTGTTGGGAGAATTGTTTATAGTGTATACTAATCATGGAAGTCTTAATTACATCTTCTTCAAATGTGATCTGAATCTTCAACATTGAATATGGGTTGAGTATGAACAATCCTTTTATTTTGAGTTGGAATATACACCAAGAAGGGGGGATATTGTTTTAAATTATTTTAGTTGGAAAATTAATTTTAGGAAATTCAAGAATCTAGTTTCGAGTATAATATGATGGTGTTGTTTGTTGAGATGTATTTTTAGTTATAGGATAGACCCAGGCAGATGACCCTTTCCTCCCTAGTAGTTGATTCCATGATTTTGAGCTATATTATAGAGGATATACATGAGGAATGTGAACGTATTACTATAAGGGAATGTATTAATTATGGGGAGTCACCATATAGTTTGTCCAATATAGATGATAGGATCATTTTTGTTTGTGTATGTGATGTAGTGCTGACATGTTTTTGTGGAGATATGATGCATGAGTCTCTTGTATCGAAGTGGGATGTTCTTACTAGTTCCACCAAGATGTATCATGATATTAGATGGTTGTATTGGTGGCCAAGAATGAAGAAAGAGGTTACTGAATTTGTGTTTTGATTTCTTACCTGTTAGAAGGTGAAGGATGAGCCTCATCACCCATGTGGTTTGTTCCATCCATTTTGTATTCCAGTGAACCGGGCCGACCCTTAATGGGCCAGTCCTGGGTGGGGTCAGGTCTACCACGGGAGCCATTACGTCAGGTCGGCCTGACCAAGTCGGACCGGGCCAAGACGTAAACGGCCCCCAAATAATGAATTCCAGAAAATGATGAACTAAGTGTTTGTTTGACATTTCATCAGATGTGTTGGGACCATTTTTGGGAAGCGAACCCCTTGGAATATTCTGCCAGGCCCAACCAATCCTGGCCGGACCGAGGTGGGATCACCCCCGTTTTACGGAAAGGGGTGCTACTAATAGACCTAGCATCCGATTGACGCACTATCTATTGCATAAGGACCCTTGTGATAGGGAAGTTCATTGGAGTTACTATATGTGTTTTTTCATAAAGTTTGGCACGTGACCTAGTTTGGATCAGATGTGAATCCAACCAGGTCCTTTTTACACAAGTGCACAAATCTCACATCTCAGGCGTCCGATCGACGTGTCGTCTGTCATTTTGAAACCACTATGATGGGGCAGTACCTTGGGTATAATTTTTGTGGGTCTTCGTATGGGTTTAAATATGTCCAATGAATAGAGGAGAAGAATCTTCCAGAGATCATGCTTGCTATGTGCATAAATCCAGTGGATGGCTGTGACATGGAGAAGATGAGTGACCAATACAGGTCAATATTAGAAACTCTAGAGTAAGATGATCTAGTTGTACAATATCTAATCCTACCTCTCTACCAGTGACAGATATAGGTTAGCACCAGCAACCAATACGAGTCAGCACCAGCGACCAATACGGGTCTGCACCAGCGACCAATATGGGTCAGCACTAGTGACCAATACAGTTCTGCACCAGCGACCAATATGGGATAGCATGTAGCGACCAATACGGATCATCATATACTGACCTATATTCTTTAGTAGTAGAGTTACTATAGATTGGATGATCTAGCATTATGGCTAATCTTCCCTATCTTAGTATGCTTTATTTTATACCGTTAGAGTAAGATGTATCTTTTTCATTATGCATCATGATTTATTTCATTCTTTGGATATTACCTTTCTGGTATTTCATGTGATGTTCTCCTTTGTGGATTTCTAAGAGACCTTAGGGGTCTTGGGGTCCCCTACTGTGTTTTTATACTCACCCATGCATGAGAACCGCCCACACATGTGTGTCTGGTGAAGACTACTAATGCTCTGAGGTAGACTTTGGGGGGTTCGGGACTTGGTGGATCTTGGTGATATGAAAACAGTAGAGATCCTCTTTTTCAACATTATACATACATATACAACCTCCAAGTAAATCACTAAGGTAGATGAAATAAATTTTTACTTTCTTTATAGTTTAAAGGGCTTGTCTTCTGACCCACTATTTTCATTTTACAGTTGTACCTATTGTTGTACTTTACACTCGTGGTTATACGTTACTTTTGATGGTAGTTTACTTAAGATTCCTATTTTGAGTGTGTACACATCTCTAAGGAAATTCCATCCCTATTTGGTAAAATCCTTAAGGTGATAGTAACCAACCCCTAGCCTTTGAAAGGCAGGCATGGGGTAGTCACGTTCAGGACCCATGGAAAGGGTCGTGACAACATGGTATCAAAGGATGGTCAGTTCTACAAGATGATAAAAGTGTCTAATTTTATTGAGTTAGTGGTGTAAAGTGTCTCTAGTTCGGTTTTCAGTACAGGGAGTCTAGTATTGGGGTTGAGGATTATTTTTCCATACACTCGGACCCTAAATTAGATTTTCTAACACGGTACATGAAAACACATTTTTCTTGTGTTTTGAAAAGTTTTCTTGAACATTATTGACTCAGCTCACAAGGTAAAATTTATTGACCGTCATGCATCTGTTTCTTAATAAAGGCCTCCATTAACACAACCTGCAAGGATTCCAGTTTGAGATCATGACAGCGGCCCATCGAGCGATGATTCATCGGTATAGGGGCCAGTCATAGTGATGGCACCTTCTTATGGTGTACCTACAACACGTCCACCCGTTGAGCAGCAGATGCTACTAGTGGAACATACACGTCGACTGAGCACATTTAATGTGTTCTAGAGATACAGGCCTCCAAGGTTTCAAGGCGAGACAGACCCCCAGACAACAGTGGACTGGCATGAGGTAGTTTCATAGGTATTTCTCTTAATAGAGACAGTAGCCATGAAAATGTCAATCTGGGCCTATAGCCTTCTTCAATGCTCAATAGAAGGAAGGTGGAGCTCGATGCTCCATGTGCATGAGGAGACGACCCTCACCTGGTCAGACTTAGTGAGCATTTTCAGGGCGGAGTTTGTGCCATCGATACTACAGTCAATGTGTATTCAGGAGCTGCTGCATCTACATTAGGGAAGCTATACTGTGACTCAGTACTCATTGTGATTTACTAACCTCTACCGATAATCCAATGACATGGTATATACACTTATTTCAGGGCTCAAAACATTTATAAAGGGCTCCAATGAGAGATTAGAGTTACAACAATTTCTTTCAACATCCCAATGTAGGTTGGGGAGTTAGAGAGAGTTTGATGATGGAGAGATTCCATGTCGAGAGGGCACTGAAATTGAGAGCCCCTACTAGCTGACTGGTCGCAGAGTCATCTACAGCTAGAATTATAAAGAGGATGAGGAATCCCAAGCAGTATAGACCTTACGAAGGGTGATCCTGGGACCCATGGTCTAAGGTTTAAGGCTCGAGAGGCTAAGGGAGCCACCAGTTAGGCATGATCTATTTTACCTATTGGGGATAGGGTCACAGAGCTCGTGACTGTCTAGATCTCCGCATAGAATATTAGAAGATGGTGGAGGGGAAACCGGGGAAGTGGCAGTGGCAAGACCATGAGTGTCATCCAGGTGGTGAATGAGGCAGGGCAGTAGGACATGTAGAAGTAGGTGGTCGGGGTCACCAGGAAATACCACCACCACCCCCAGGCAGTCCCCTATGAGCTCTAGGAGTAGGTGGAGGGCGGACATGCATATCTACAAGAGGTTGAGTCTCATGATCCTAATATCCCTAATATGATATGAGCTACGATTTGTATCTAATCTAAATTATAAGTGGTATATATCGACACAAGTGCTAGAAATTATTTAATTGTCGTGAACAAAGTTCGGGACTCTGGGATTCCGATTGAGATTTTATCTCTACCTTTGAGTTTGGATACTCATACGGCAGGAGATTTAGTGGTCACACACTGGTGCTGACAGTGTGATATAGCTCTCAGACGAGAGAGTTTAAAATGGGATCTTCTAGAAGCGGTTTTGAATCCCTATCAAAACATTCTAGGAATGGACTGGCTACCAGGAGTTCATACATAGATTGACTTCTTGAGACATACAGTGTGATGTACACGTAGAGATGGAGGCCGGTTTTCCTTTTTTTGGTTATAATGAAAACAGAGCCGCAATAGATGGACATGCACTCTGGAGGGTGTAGCCAATTACATATCAGCTGACTTCCATGACCTTCGACACAGTGGATGAGGAGAGTCCACAGTTTCCAGCAGCGGTGGACGTGTATGAGGACATCATTCCAGAATTTGTCTCAGGACTACCTCCTCGTATAAAAGTAGAATTCCTCCTATAATTTTACACATTAATATAAATAATATCTACACCAGCATATCGAATGGCCCCAGTGGAGCTCCGGGAGTAGAGATTACAATTGGAGGACTTATAGAGGAATGGATTCGTAAGGACCAATGTTTCTCCATGGGCCTCCCTAGTGTTGTTTTCCATAAAGTAAGTTGAAAGTTTGAGGCTATGCATGGAATTTAAGTGCCTAAAGCAAGTGTTCGGGAAGAACACATATACACTTCTAGGGATTGATGATCTGTTTGATCTGTTGAAAGGAGAGAAGTGGTTCTTGATGATAGACCACAGATAAGGCTATCATCGGCTCAAGGCACGGGGTGAGGACGTACCAAACACAGCCTTCAGATGTCAGTATGGCCAATACATGTTCTTAGTGATGACTTTCGACATGACCAATGATCCAACAGTGTTCATGGGGATCATGAACAGGATCTTTCAGTCATATCATGGTTTCCTTGTGGTGGTCTTCATCGATGACATATTGGTGTACTCAACATCTGAGGAAGAGCACACTGTACACATGAGGATAGTTCTGGACATACTCTGGGAGCAACAATTATATGGGATTCTCTATAATTGTGATTTATGGATAAAGAAGGACCACTTCTTGGGACATATCTTCTCAGAGTCTTGAGTTGTACTGGATTTAGTGAAAATTGTGGATGTACTTTCTTGGGATCCACCCTATAGTGAAACTGAGGAGCAGAGCTTCCTTGCATTTGCAGGCTACTATTAGAGGTTTGTACCAGATTTATTTAGAGTAGAAGCACCTATTACTACCTTAATGAAGAAGGGGAAACACTTCCTATTTCTAGTTAAATTATATTAGAGCATTCAATACATGATTTAGAGCTTTACCAACGCTACCATCCTGAGGTTGGCGGAGGATGGCCCTGAATATGTGGTTAATGTGATGCTTCAAGGACCGGAATGTATTCTATCCTGATTTATGATGATTAAGGGATTTCTTATGGATCTCGATATTTGAGGCCTCATGAGTATAATTATGTGACTCATGACTTGGAGTTTGCAGCAGTAGTCTTCTCACTGAATATGTGATGAGACTACATGATGGGTGAGTAGTTTATTTTTTACTCAGACCATAAGATGATCAAATATTTCTTCACATAGAAAGATCTATATCTAAGACCATGATGTTGGCTGTAGTTCCTCTAGGTCAATGACTTTGATATAGTCTATACATTTGGGAAGGGGAACATAGTGGCTGATTCACTTAGCCAAAGATCCAGTTCAAAGCTACTAAACAAGGCTTAATATCAGTTACCCTTGCTTCATATATCCTATGAGGATAGAAATGAGACATTCGTCCTCCATTCTGTAATTTCTCGGTTCCAGAAGCCACCCAGAGGCGCCCCTTACCCGGTTGGTAACATTTCCTCAAGTGCATTTCCCCAAACGCCAGAGGCTACCAACTAGCAGCAAGGGCCTTGGGTGTGATAGTGGGGAAACTATGCCCTCATTGGTAGAATACATAGTGGATGAAGAAAAAACATACAATAGCAGAAGTAGTAATAACCAACAATATAACACCAGAAGACTAAATCAAAAAACTGAAGCACATATGTATATATGAAATGATGCATGATACATGACTAGGAAAATAGCCAAACAAGTCACAATGTTGGAAAACACTACAGTACCAAAACAAGTACAAAATAAAAGTAAATAGCTCCTTAGCATCGTGATCCAAATTTCGGTCCCATGATCTCCTTCTCCAAGAAATCAAGTTCCACAAGTCAAAGGGAGCTTTCCCTTGTCTATACCTGCAACAACATAGTCTGCTTGGGCCCAAAATCATGGCCCAAACATGGTGTGAGATAAAATCTCAGTATGTATTCACCCGAAGATATGTGCCTAACAGTCAGTGATTATATGGTAGGTAAAAGTTCAATAAGCAGTAAACAACAACAGCAAGAAGAAGGCATTAAATAGTAAGCAGCAAAACAGGATGATACATAGCATAAATCAATCCACAACTAATCAATAGCAGTGAAACAAACAGCTAACAAGCCAGAAACCCTCTGGGAAGTACTCACAACCATCCCCTCTGGTCTTATCCCAGAATTACCACAACCCTCTGGGAAGTGCACTCAGCCTAACCCCTCTGGCTTTGCTATACAAATTTATGAGACTCCCTGGGGAAGCTAACTCAGTCAATTACCCTTATAGTCCAGGGTAGTTAGTGACTCTCTTGAGGAAGATCACGCTGTCTAACCAACATAGCCCCATGGTCTAGAGACACTCTAAGGAAGCTATCTCGGTCAATTCCTCTTATATCCTCAAGTATACCACAGACTCTTTGAGGAAGCTCACTCGGTCAATTCCCCCTCTAGCCTGGGAAGGTTCTTACAGAGATTCAAACAAGGTAAGACTCTTTGAGGAAGATCACTCGGTCTACACTCTTATAGTCTATAAAAACCAAGACTCTTTGGAAGCTCACTCAGTCCATCCCCTCTGTAGTATATAATATCTAAGACTCTTTGGAAAGCTCACTTGGTCTATCCCTTATTGTCTATAGCTCCAGGTTCTCTCAGCCTCGTGCCAGTCTATGCATAATAATTCTATAATGCCAAAGTACACCTATAGAGATACTTGGAAAAACAATGTACATCCATAGAGATACTTAGCTAAACAGTCTACAAGGCAACAAGCATGTCATTAATTTCACATCAACCTATAATGGTAAGGCATTGAAACGGGTGTAACAGCCAAAGGAAAACAAGACCCAAAGTTCATAAATAGAACGAATCAAGGAAAAAAATCCAAGAACCACAAATTATCCTCTAACATGGTGAAATTACCTCTACACAAGCATACATTCAAGTCAGGAAAACAACAAGGGAAAAAAGGTAAACACGCAATACCCCATTCGAAAGTATCGGTGGAAATTCACACTTAAAAATCAGATACATTGAATGGTAAGGCACAAACCACCTACCTCGATCCTAGGAGATCTAAATACTTGAACCACTATGGCTGATTCTCCCTAGAACGTCATAGATCTGAGAAAATGAACAAAATGTTCAACCTACGATAACTTCAGAAAGAGGAAGAATTGAAAAACAAGGCTCAAGCAGAAGGAAGAACTCACCGCTGCGCTTCCAACGCAATCAACAGAGCTCGAATCGAGTAACGAACAAAGAGGTAGGAGCTCAGTGAAGATCTGGCCGTACGGGTCACTCTTGGATGAACCAGACCTATAATAATATGATTATGGAAATTAGGCACCACCCCGGCCCATTTAGTGAAAAAAAGAAAAGTACATGGAATGTATTTTTAAAGTACACGACGTGTAGTGGGTTTTTCTATACCCTGCCAAAATCGGCCTCCACGTCACCCCTACATACCGTGTCTGGGGCCCGGACACAGCCAACACACAGATTCAAGCGGGAAAAGTGTACATGGTGTGTACTCAGAAAGTACACAGCGTGTACTTCAAAAGTTTCTAGAATCTCCAGAAACTCTCAAAAACTCTAGAAAAGAAAAGACATACCTGAAATGATGATCCTACTTCTTAAAAACTTACCCCCTTAAAAAATTTGTCCCAGAATTTCCCTAGATGGGTGTAGAAGAAGAAGCCTCGAACAACTCCAGCCACTACGATCGAAACTCGGCCTCCCTCTCCAAAGTCTCATCCTGTACTCGCCCGTGATGCCATTGCACTCATACCTGAGGGAAATACTAGCCTCAGAAAACATTCATACTGCGATCGACAATCCGAATAGGATGCTCTTCAGAAGACGCATCCGCTTAGAGTTCAACGTCCTCGGGATGAAAGACATGAGATGGGTATGAAAGATAACATCGGAGCTGAGAGACGTGGAAGACGTCATGCATAGCCCGATACCTCTATGGTAGCTGCAACCTATAGGATAGCGGCCCAACTCTCTCCAACACCTCAAACGGCCCTAATTACCATGGTGAAAGCTTACCTGTCTCTGAATCCTCTTGTGTCCAAACCTCGGTGTGACACACAGGAACACATGATCCCCGACCTTGAACTCCAAAGGTCATCTCCGCTGATCATCATAAGACATCTGTCGAGACTGTGCGGTAGACATCCTCTTCCGAATCAACTCTATCTCCTCTAAGGTCTCCTAAAAAAGATGAGGTCCTAGAGAAGCTGCCTCTCCTGCCTTCATCCAGCACAAGGGTGATCAGTATGGCCTACCGTAAAAGGCCTCGTATTTTGCCATCTAAATTGTCACCTGAAAACTGTTCTTGTATGAGAACTCCACAAGAGGTATATGCTCCTCCCAAGAAGTGTGGTAGTCTAGAATGCAAGCTCAGAGCATATCCTCAAGCACTTGGATTGTGCGATCAGACTGGCCATCAGTCTGGGGATGGTATGTTGTACTCAAAAGTTCCTATGTACCCAAAGCCTTCTAAATTCCCTACCAGAACCAAGAGGTAAAGCACCCATCCCTATCTGGAACAATGGAGTGTGGAACTCTATGTAGACATAAAATCTCTCAGATGTACATTCATCCCAGATCATCAACATTAAAGGTCTCCTTGATTGTAAATAAGTGTGCAACCTTCATAATCCTATCGATGATGACCCAAACAGCATCACTTCCCCGGGGTGAACTTGGTAACCCAGTCACGAAGTCCATCGTGACATCGTTCCACTTCTACTCTGAAATGGGTAACTATTGTAAAAGCCCAGCTTGTCGCTGGTGCTTTGCTTTCACCTATTGACAAGTAGAACATCCAATGACAAAACCAACAACATCCCTCTTCATACCTGGCCACCAGTACTGGCGATGAAGATCTCGATACATCATGGAGACACAAGGATGAACTGGACAAACTGAGGAATGAAAATATGGCATCATCTCCTTGTGTATGGCTGCTGGCAACCATACGTATCCCTGGAAATGAAAGATCTCATCCTCTCCTACTACCCATCCAGGAAGAGGGTCCCCTCTTGACACACTCTCCCGCAGGACTAAGGCCTCTGATTCTGATAGCTGCCACATTCGTACCCGATCAAGAAGTGTAGAGGTAACAACGACAGAAGATAGGAAAGTCTGTCCTTGCCTATCGTGGACTTCTATGTGCATCTCAGAGAACATATCCATAAGTTTCCACTCATTTCTAGCCTCCTGAACCGCCTGAATCTATGTTCGTCTTCTCAACGCATCGGCCACTGTATTGCCATTTCTCAGCGTATATGCGAGCTCGAAGTCAAAGGACTGAAGATACTCGACCCACCTATGTTGTCTCAGATTCATATCATGCTGAGTGAAGATATACTTGAGACTCTTGTGGCTGGTAAAAACAAAAAAGTTATATCCTAGAATATATTGTCTCCAACAGCGTATGGCATGAACAACTACTGCCAAATTCAGATCATGTGTCAGGTAGTTCTTCTCGTGTGGCCTCAACTACCGAGAACTGTACGCAACGACTCCATCTCCCAGTATGAGCACAGATCCCATCCCGATACCTGAAGTATCACACTAAACAGTCTATCCCTTGCCTAGCTCTGGAAAGAATAGTATCGGTGCTGACATCAACCTCCTTTTCAGATCTGGAAAGGCTGACTCACAAGAATCTGACCATAAAAACATCACCCCCTTATTGGTCAAACTTTTCAACGGTGCTGCTAGGCTCGAGAAGTCCTGAATGAAGCATCTGTAGTATCCAACCAACCCTAGGAAACTCTGTACCTCAAAGACATTGTTCGGTTGCTCCCAAGAAACTACATCTCTCACTTTATCTAGGTTCACTAGCACTCATGTCTCCGAGATAACATGACCCAGGAAGTGAATCTGATCCAACCAAAAGTGGCACTTCGACAGTTTAGCATAAAGATGATGTTCTCTTAGTGTACTCAGAACGATCTCAAGATGTGTGGCATGGTCTTGTCGGGTGTGAGAGTACACCATGATATCCTCCACAAAGAACATGACAAAGGAGTCCAAGTACGGATGGAACACTCGGTTCATCAGTGCTATGAAGACTACAGGCGTGTTCGTAAGACCGAATAGCATGACTATATACTCTTAAAGACAATACCTACTTTTGAGAGCTATTAGAGGTATATCTGATGGTCTAACGTGCAACTACTGATAACCGGACCTCAAGTAGATCTTCGAGAACACACAGGATCCTTGAAGCTGATCAAACAGTTCATCAATCCATGGAAAGGGAAATCAGTTCTTGACCATCAACTGGTTTCACTTCAAATTATCCACACAATGCCGAAGGGTACCGTTTACCTTCATCGCAAATAGGACAGGCGAACCCCATAGAGAGGTACTAGGTCCGATGAAACCCATTGCATGCAACTCCTCCAACTGCTTCTTGAGCTCCTACAACTCAGGTGTAGCAATCCTATAGGGAGGAGTGGACACTGGTGCCACTCCTGGAAGAAGCTCAATCAAGAATTCTACCTCACACTTCGGAGGAAAACCTGAAATGTCCTCTGGAAAGACATCCCTGAAATGATCCACCACAGGAGGAAAGTCTAACTATGAAGTCCCCTAGTCATCCAGATGAAGACTTGCAATCTGGGCTATAACTTCCCCAAGCCAATGATTCTCTGGTCTAGCTTTACTCACCTGGACATCCCACTCGCCTCTATGATGGAAAGATCCGCTCAATGGTGATATGAAACTCACCCTGCGGTGATAGCAATCAAAGACTGCCTAGAAGGGAACCAAACTGTCTATATTGAGAATGACGTCATAGCATGTCATCTCTAGGACATTGAGGTCCGATAAGAAATGACACCCTGAAACCTCGAGAGGGCTCTCTCTGCACTGACATACGTTAGATGTCCTCATTCCCAACGGTGTGTCAAGAGTCAACTAGTCGGCAGACGAAAAGATACAAATCCCAAGTCTCTCCACAACCGCAACAGAGATAAAGCTTTGGGATGAACCAGTATCGAAAAGAACTAAAAATAAAAATGAGGCTACTAAGATCATACCTCGAACTGTAGAAGGGCCAGGATCCTTATCCTGATAGGACTGCTCCACGGTGAAAGACTGGCATGCACCACGGCCATGTTCCCCTAGCTGACTGCTCTGAGCTGATCCACTCTGCAATCGCTAATGACCTGGTGACTGACCACCATGGCTGCGACCTCCACCTCAGCCTGAACAGCTGAAAGAACTCCAGTTCCCAAACTGGTGGGAAACTAGTGAAGCATCTCCAAAACGTGGGGTCATAGTGGATCCCCTACCACCTGCTGAAGGTAAGAAGATGTGACAGAAACGCTGAACATGGCCCATCTTTCTGAAAGACTGGAACTCCATCATATCTCTCTGGAACTAAGGCCCAGTATTCCCACTCCTACCGCACTGGTAGCATACAACTTGGCTTCTAGAAGACGCATCCCGCAAAACTCGATCTTCTAGAGAGGACTCTCTCAGACACTTCCTACTATCCGTAGAAGGAACACCAACTCTGGATGACGAACCGCCCTAGATAACTACCCCAGAATCTCTCAGATTGCGGTCAGTGATCAGCGCCTTGTTGAAGATGGAGGATATCGAAGTCAACTAGAAGATATTCACCTAGGAACTAATCTTCTACCTGAGACCATCCTTGAACTTAATAGAAAGGAAAAAATCATCACCTATTGGGATCGGTGTGAAATGATACAGCTCAGTGAAATGAGTTGAGTACTCCATAACAGATAGAGTACCCTGCTGCATACTCATAAACTACCGGGCTCGATTGGCCCTCAGGGTCTCTGGATTGAAGTAGTCATAGAAGGTGCGTCGAAACACATCCCAAGAAATATCCTGCTGACGTCCTGACCATGAGATCACCTCCCATCACCTCTTGGGGGTGTCCCGGAGCATATAAGTATCCAGCTTTACACTTTTCTCCAGAGGGATCTCTAGGTGCTCAATGATGGTCAGTGTGGCCTCTATCCATGAATCTGCATCATGAGGTCCTCCATCCCATGAAAAAGTAGGAGGATTCTACTACTGGAAAACCTGCATTAACTCAGCCATCGACGGGGAAGGAGGCGGCTCTCCCTGGAAGGTCTGCATCATCCTCGGGAATTCCTCCATGAACAGTGCATCAGCGCCTAAAACTGGTATGACAGCCGGTGACAAGGCTGTCTCGACTGGAGGATCATCAGAACATCCCTGATCAGCCATATATGGCATCTGATCACTGCTGACGACAGACAAACAACCAGAGGACGTCTCGGAGGCATAGATCTGAAAGATCAAAAGTATACCTTAGATCAGAAAAACAATTACAGAGATCACAAGATTAAAAAACAGGAACAAGGGAACAAAAAAACATAAGTTTACAGAAAAAGACAATAGGATGTGTATAAAAACTACATGGTGTGTCCTCTTAATCCACTAACATGGGCATGTACCCCTGCCCTATAGGTCGTGTAACACCTCAAACTACACAGCGTGTGGACCCAACACACAGCGTGTACTTGAAGTCTATTCCCCTGCCAGACTCTCTTTACATGGTTAACTCACACAGTTAAATCTAACCTCAGACTACACGGCGTGTTCCCTCGGGAAACGGCGTGTACTAGACACTGACTCGGTGGCCCATGTCGTTAGTTACACGGCTGTCTACATGACTGGCCCTTACACGGTGTGTTCCGAATAAACACAACTTGTATAAGAGAAGGTGACACCATCCTGTGTTGTTCGTGACACGACCGGGTACCTAGGAAAGACTACACGACGTGTTCCAAGAGCAACACGGCGTGTCATAGAGAAGGTCACGCCGACCCGTGTTGTTCGTGACACGGCCGAGTGCCCGGACAGAACTACACGACGTGTTCTTCACCCACACTGTGTGTTTTACTTGAGCTTCCCTGACCTGTGTTGTTAGTGACATGGCCTGTTACAAGGCTCGACATTACACGGCATGTACATATCGTACACGGCGTGCTCCTGACATTATTTTCACAACACCATTTTCCTACACACACAGTCAATAACATGGCCTAAAAACTACACGGCGTGTAACCAGAAAGTACACGTCGTGTATTCTGGGTTTTTCTGGGCAGTAGCTCAGAAACAACACAGAAACCTAGAAACACTGAAAATAAGGTATGGAGGTTCCAAATTCCAATCCGTGAGGGCCCATACTCCTCATGAATCAATACTTGGCTTCTTCTACAATCAAGTATAAGAAAAAACGGGATCATGATCCACCAATTTTCGATTCAAGAGGGCCCATAACACCTCAAGAATCAAAATTTGGCATTAATTTAAACAAAGTACAATAAAAACAATTCTATAACAAATAGAAGATATTCTATTGGGCATCTATCAAAATAGAATACACAATCTGCACAACGTCTATCACAACATCATGCAATCGCTAATGCACCCTAAATGGCAGGGAAAGAATGCATGGCATGTGATTTATACAAGTACATATATGATGCATGTGATGGAATACCCTCACCTCATTGAGTTGTGACAGAAATAGAACCATAATATCAGACAATAATAATACAAGGTATGTGAATGACACTAGGTGAAATCGTATCCACTGTAAAACCTCACAAGCAGAAAACTGCAATAAACGAGGTAGTATGGCTTTTCCCTATACACGGGTTAGCTACTCCCGGGAAAATCTTATTACCAAGTAACGAATTCATCTTATCCCTGGATAATTCTCCAAAAAGTAATGCGAGAGAATAGAATTCCTCTGATACAACTTTTTAATGTCCCGGTTCTGGATGCCACCCAGAGGCACCCCATACTCGGTTGGTCACATGGCCTCAAGCACATTTCCCAAAACTCTAGAGGCTTCCGACTAGCAGCGGGGGCCTTGGGTGTGATAGTGGGGAAACTATGCCCCCATTGGCAGAGTACACAGTGGAAGAAGAATAAACATACAATAGCGGAAGTAGTTATAACCAAAAATATAATAGCAAAAGTCTAAATCAACAAACTGGAGCACATATGTATATATGAAATGATGCATGATACATTACTAGGAAAACATCCAAACAAGTCACAATGCAGGAAAACACTATAGTACCAAAACAAGTACAAAATAAAAGTAAACAGATCATCAGCAATGTGAGCCAAAACTCAGTTCTATGCTCTCCTGCTCCATGAAATCAAGTTCCAGAAGTTGAAGGGTTATTTCCCTTGTCTATACCTGCAACAACATAGTCTGCTTGGACCCAAAATCATTTCCCAAATAAAGTGTGATGTAGAATCCCAGAAGGCATTCACCGGAAGATCTGGGCCTAATAGTCAGTGATTATATGGAGGGTAATAGTACAATAAGCAGTAAACAGCAACAGCAAGCAGATGGCAGTAAATAGTAAGCAGTAAAACAGGATGATATATAGAAGCAATTATTCCACAACCAATCAACAACAGTGAAACAAATAGATAACAATCCAGAAACCCTCTGGGATGTACTCACAACCACCCCCTCTAGTCCTATCCAAGAAGTACCTAAACCCTCTTGGCAGTGAACTCAGCCTAACCCCTCTGGCTTGGTCATACAAATTTATGATACTCTCTAGGGATGCTCACTCGATCAATTCCACTTATAGTTTAGGGTACTCAGGGACTCTCTTAAGGAAGACCACGTGGTCTAACCCTCTTAGCCCCAAGGTCTAGAGACTCTCTTAGAAATCTATCTAGGTCAATTCTTCCTATAGCATCAGGTATACCACAGACTCTCTGAGCAAGATCACTCAGTCAATTCCCCCTCTAGCATGGGAAGGTTCTTAAAGATATTCAAACAAGGTAAGACTCTATGAGGAAGATCACTCGTTCTACCCCTCCTATAGTCTATAAAAACCAAGACTCTATGTGATCTCACTCAGTCCATCGACTTTGTAGTCTATAATATCTAAGACTCTCTAGAAATATCATTCAGTCTATCCCTTATAGTCTATAGCACCAGGTTCTCTCGGCCATGTGCCAGACTGTGCATAATAATGATATAAGGACAATGTACACCTATGGAGCTACATGTCTATCAAAAGTACACCCATATATATTCTTAGCTAAATAGTCAACAAGGCAACAAGCATGTCATTAATTTCACTTCAACCTATAACAGCAAGGCAAGAAAACAGGTGTATCATCCAAAGGAAAACAAGACCCAAAGGTCGTAAACAGAATGAAGAAAGAAAAAAACATCCAACCACAACAAATTATCCTCTAACATGGTCAAATTAACTCTACACAAGCATACATGCAAGTCAGGAAAACTACAAGGGTAAAAAGGTAAACACGCAATACCCCGTTCACTGGTATTAGTGGAAATTTGAACAAAAAACTCAGAGACTTTGAATGGGATGGAAAAAAACTACCTACCTCGATCAAAGGAGATCGATATACTTGATCCACGATGGCTGATTCTCCCTAAAACATCATAGATCTGAGAAAACACACAAAACGTTCAACCATAGATAACATGAGAAAGAGGAAGAATTGAAAAACAAGGCCCAAGCGGAAGGAAGAACTCACCAATGCGCTTCCAACACAATCGATAGAGCTCGAATTGGGGAATGGACGGAGAGGTGGGAGATTGGGGAAGATACGGCCGTACGGGTCGCTCTCGGATGAAGCAGAACTAGAAGATGATGATTATGGAGATTAGGTGTGACCCCTGTCCGTTTAGTGAAAAAATGACAAGTACACGACGTGTATTTTTAAGTACACGGCGTGTAGTGGGTTTTTCCGTACTCTGCCAAAATCGTCCTCCACGTCACCCCTACACACCGTGTGTGTGGCCCGGACATGTCCAATACACGGCTTCGAGTAGGAAAAGAGTACACAACGTGTACTCAGAAAGTACATGAAATATAATTCAAAAATTTCCAAAATCTCTAAAAAATATCAAAAAATCCAGAAAAGGAAAGACATACCTGAAATGAAGATTTGGGTTCTTGCACATTCGATGGCAGTTTCCCATCCACTCATTCAGAATGTTAGGGATGCTCAACTTAGAGACATCAGCTATGAGAATACATGTGCTTAGATATCCTCAAGCCATGAACCAAATGGATATTCTGAAAATGGGTAGCATAATATTCCTTTGAGAGGATGTATAGTTGTATGAGTGGCTCTAAGAGAGGAGGTGTTGATGGAGTTCCATACATCCCCCTTGACTGTACATCCAGGTTTGATGAAGATGTATCAAGACCTCTGGCATCAATACTAGTGGACATGAATGAAGAAAGTTGTGGAGGTGTTTGATTCTAGATGCCTCACTTGCCAGCATGTGAAGGCCGAGCACTAGGTAAGAGTAGGCTTGAAACATCCCCTCAAGATACAAGATTGTAAATAGGAAATGATATAGATGGAATTTGTGATGGGGTTACCATGTATGTCGAGAGGGTATGGTACCATATGGGTGATCATTGACTGACTCACCAAGTAAGACCACATCCATTCTATTCGATAGAAAGGATCAGTAGAGAGCTTTGTATGTCTCTATGTTTAGGATATTATTTGAATACACTGGGTTCCATAGATGATTTTCTCAGACCGTGATGCTCACTTCACATCCCGATTGTGGAAAGGATTGCATGAGGCTTTTGGGACTCAGCTTCGCTTGATCACATCTTTTCACGCACATACAAATAGTCAAAATGAGCGGACCATCCATACGTTGGAGGAAATGATTAATTCATGTGTCCTCGATTTTGGCCGTAGTTGGGAGGAATACCTTTTCTTTTTAGTTTTTTAATACAACAACAACTATCACTCCACCATTGGAGTGTCCCCTTTTAAGGAGATGTACTAAAAACCGTGCAGATCACCCTTGGGATCAATGGATCCAGGAGAGAAAGCACAGATGGGGCCAAAGATGTTACAGGTTACCACTGAGAAGGTGTAGGTCATCTTAGAGTGGATGAAGACCACAAAGTGCCTAAAGAAGCCCAGTGTTGATCGGTGATGGAGACAACTGGAGTTCCAGGAGGGGGACCACATATTCATGAGTGTCTCCCCTCGACGGGGACTACAGAGATTTGGATGAGGTGACAAACACTCTTCAATGTTTACCGAACCATTCTTGATACATCAGAGGATTGTAAATGTGGCGTACCACATGTCACATCCACCATAGTTGGATAGGGTGCATGAGGTCTTCCATGTATCCCAGATGGGAAGATACATGCATGACCCATCTCACGTCATCGACAATCTTCAGCTATATATTGACTAAAAGTTGACATTTGTGGAGTACACTATGGAGATAGGGGATCAACATGAAATGATCTTTCATGGGTGGTTGATACCTATGGTGCACATTCTGTGGAAGCACAAAAACTTTAGGAGATCACATGGGAGCGAGAGGATCATATGTGTGCCCAGTACCGCTCTTTGTTTTGTGTAGCCTCTTTTGGATTTCGGGGACATACAACCCCAAGGTGGGGAGAATGTAAAGACCCAAAAAAATTCCATGTTTTTTAAATTATTTGTGTTTATAATGAATAATATAATATTTAAGCCACTTGATTCTGATGCCCGGTGTTTCTTGAATGAATTTTAGAAATTTTTTTGGTACTTTTTGTAAATGAACGAGCATCATTCTCTATCTTTTGAACCGGTGCATGGAATTGAAATCAGAGTGAACCATTGAATTCACAACACCGAGATCCACATAAGAGAAGCTTCACTTCAACCACAGGTGGTCGAGAAAAAAATATAGTTTTTGATATTTTTAAAGATTATTAAAATAACATGTAATTTTTATTAAATTTTATTTTTCTCCAAAGGATGAGTGGTGGTGGTGGGACCTGTGACTTGTCAAGCCATTTAAGGGCTTGAATCATCAACTGCATAACTCCACCATTGTGAATTAAAGGATTTAAATTAATCCATTTAACGAACCTGATTAATTCTTCAACGTGGTACTCACCATTCACCCTCCAATATACATGGAGATCGGGGTGGATTTTTGGCATGACGTCTTCAAGTGAGAAAAATCTAGGGGAGTTCTGTGGAAACATCCACCGAAAAAGGAGAATGATCGGGTGGAAATGATATAGGATCAACAAACACCGATGAATCCATTAAATGTGGACACTCCTACCACTGCAAACATGACGCCTGCAACAGATGCTCGAGGTAGGGGGTTATGTTTGATTTGGTTTAAAATTATGTAAATGAGTTTATTTAATCATTAATGTTAAATAAATATTATCCATCATGTCATCATGTTAACGTGTAGGGCATAGGAATAATCAAACAAGGCCCAGAACCTCCGCCACTTCATTCTTGTTGCATTCATCGGGGAACGCTTTCCTCAATTTTGATGGCAATAAGAGATAGAGGGTCACGATGTGACGATGGTAGTCCGGGAGACTCATAGGTGCATAAGGCATTAAGAATGGCCCAAGAGAGCATGTTTGATATCCCGTAGAAAGAACTGCCTTCCCACCATACCGGCAGCAGTTGGTGGTGGTCAGAGGAGGCCCGTGACAACCAGTCATGTGTTGTGGGATCGAGATGCTCTGTCGTGTGCTATGGTGGATAGATACGGCCGGTTTGAGCCATTCACATCCGGAGGGGGGGGGGGGAAGCCCCATGCCGCGCCACATATACTAGAGGCCATTCATACCCCCCATGGCCAACCGTTGCACGTGGTGGGGTAGCACCCCACTAGTTGGATGAAAAAACCCTGCATCTGCAGTGCCACCTAGATATAGTGGTCCACCTTCAGGAGGACCAGGCCGATCCTGCGGCCAAGCGGGCCAATGTGGGTGGGCCGAGCCCCACCTAAATTCCCGGGCCAACCACGGCCCATGCCCGCTAGCCCACCTGGCTGACCCCAATGGGCTAGTCCCAGTGAAGCCGGCTGACCCTTAATGAGCTGGACTAGGGTCATGATTGGTAGACCCTAAGACCCGTTGCATCGAGCCGGCTTGATTGATTCAGACTGGGCCCAAACCCAACCGGTCCCCGAATAAAGGAATGCCCATAACTGATGAACCGAGCGTCTTTTTTACATGACATCAGTGGTGTTAGATCTCTTTGTGTTAAGTGGTCCCTTTAGCATATTCTGGTGGGCCCGACCAAGCTTGGCCGGACTGAGGTGTGATCACCCTTGTTTTAGGGAAAGTGGTGTCACTAACAAACCAAGCAACTAATCGATGTGTTGTATGTGGAATAAGGACCTTTGTGACAAGGTATTCCTTTGGATATACTCTAGGTGAGTTTTGATGGAGTTTTAGGTGCATCATAGGTTGGATCAGACTTGAATTCAAACGGGTCCTTTGTACTAAAGTGCCCATATCTCACAAACCATGCATCTGATCGACAAACCGTCTGTCACATTGGGACCTCTATGATGATGAGATACCTTGAGTATGATTTTTTCGGGGCTTCATACTGGTTGAAATATGACAGATTTCTTGAGGATTAGAATCTTTACGAGTTTAGCCATGCTACATGTGGGAATCCAGTGGTTGGCTGTGACATGAAGAAGAAGAGCGACCAATACAAGTTAGCATAAAAAAACATCGGAGTGGGATGATCTAGTTGTATGACCAATCATCCATACCTCTACACCAACCATCGATACATGTCAACACGAGTGACCAATACAGATCCGTACCGGGGACCAATATAGGTCAGCATCAACGTTTAATATGATTCAGCACCAACGACCAATTAGAGTCAGCACTAACGACCAATATGGGTTAGCACCAGTGACCAATATGGGTCAGCAACAACAACCAATACAGGTCTTCATCAAGAGACATATACAGTCAGCAAATAGTGACATGTATGAGTCATATGTTGAGTTACTATGGATCAGATGATCCATCATTATGACTAATCATCCCTATATTTGTAACCTTGAAGTTATATCGTTAGAATGAGTTGTCTCTTTTTCTTTGTGCATCATGATTTAGATCATGATTGTGATATTACCTTTGTGTTACTTCTTATGATGTTTTCCTTTGTGGATTACTAAGAGACCTTCGGGGTCTCGGGGTACCTTAATGAGTTGTTATACTCACCCCTATATGGGCTCTTCCTACACATGTCATTCTAGTGCAGATTACTAACGCACTGTGGAAGACTTTGGAGGTTTAGAACATGGTAGAGGTTGGTGCGACAGGAGAAGTCGAGATCCTCTTCTTCGACATCATACATACTACTACTACCCTCCAGGTAGAGCTATAGGGTAGATGCGACAACTATTAAAATTCTTTTCAGTTTATACGGTTTGTATTCCGTCCCAATGTTTTTAGTTTACAATTTTACATTTAGTTGTACTTTACTCTCGTGCTTATACCATAGTTTTTTGGTAGTTTACTTCAGTTTCCCATTTTGTGTTTGTTAAGATATCTAAGGAAATGCCTTCCCTGTTAGGGAAAAAGTCTTCTGGTTCTAGTCAACAACCCCTCGTCTATGGAAGGCAGGCTTGGTGTAGTCACGTGTGGGCCCCATGGGATGGTTCATGACCTGTAGAGTGATTTTAATCTTGTTATTAACATAATAAATATCTATATTAATATTTATAATATCATATATTATCCTTTTATTGAAACAAACCAAAATTTTATTAGAATTATTCTTTTAAATTTCATTGATGTCATGTGTTATACGCTACACCAAAATTATCTTGTTCTATACATAACACTTAATTAGCTTGCAGTATAGGAAACACTATTCTTGTCCCATGTTACACACAATTTCAAGTTTGTGTTGTAGAAATTATTCTATGCAACATTAATTATAAATTTTGTTTAATGTATAAATGAAATAATTTTTTATAATGTTATACACAACAACAAAGGGAACTTGCATTACATGAAACCTTGACTTGCATTGCACTACACGTAATCGCGACCTTTCTCGACAGCATGTGTAGTACGCAATACCATGTTTCACTAAAGAATGATATATTGTCATAATGTGATTATGAACTAGATGTTATGAATAGTAATAACTAAATTTTTAATGTTATAAAATTATTATTCATCTTACACATTTTCTAAACATCGTATTAGATCAAAATGATTTTTTCATGTAAAATAAGTATTTTTAAAAAAATGCAGTTTTGCCGCCTTTTGATGGTGCATCCACATTAAATATAGTTTTTGACATGTTTATAAGTTCAATTTGACAAAATAATATTATTATTTGGAATCAGATATAAAAATTTAATTTGTAATTTTTTTCATATTATTTTGATAACATTCATATTTTAATGAAAAATATAAACACGCTATATTTTAATAAAAAACAGTTTTCTTCGTAATAATTTATATGGTTAAATTATAACATTGAATGGTTTTAAAGTATAAATAGAATATAATTTTAACATTTAATATAATTTATATCATTATCATTTATTTTACATTGAATATATAGGTAAAATCATTTCAATCATTTGCAATGTTTTAACTTTTAAAACTCATTTTCTTAACAATGGGATTAATTTTAAATTAATTTCTGCAACTTCTATGATTTGAATTTGGAAAAATATATCCCATATTTGGAATCAGTAGGTCCAAATTATGTTAATAGGATACTTTTTATTTTTATTCATTATGAATAGTAACTACGGTAAATTTTATTTACCATTGTTAAAGGTAAATCGGGTAATTAAGGGTAAATATAATATTATAAAATTACCCTAAAAATTGTCCTAATATAATTGGATGATTATATTTTAACCTAAATCATACTTGGGTATAAATGGAATCTAATGGAACTCATTTGTATTTGATTAAGACCTTTAATTTATTTATTTAAAGGAAAGTGAAATGTCTCACTCAAACTTTAATAATTAGAATATTTTTAATATAAGGTTATAAAGAAAATAAATTCGATTATAAATACTAATTTGAAAGATAAATTTTTTTTCTTTATCTTGGTATTTAATTTTTAATTTTTATGAAATATTTAATTACCTTAATAGCTTATACATTAATGATGACGAAATTATTTATTTAGTGAAAAATCAATAATATAGTTTTTTATTAAAATAACAATACCTATAAAAAGGACCAGAAACTTGACCAAACATTATTGGTCGAGTATATCTATACCCTAAGCATCCAAGGGTCTATTTTGAAACCATTTGGATCCTTATAAATCCGATTAAGATATTAATATTATTTTATTTTAATTGATTTCAAAGATGTCACCTTCATAATTTAATAAATATAACAGTTTAAATGTTGTTACTTTAAGATTATAAATTCGAGTAAAAATATTATTATGAAAGGTATTAAATTTATCTTCATCAAAAGATTTTATTTTTAATTTTTATGCAACAGATAATTATATTAAATAATTATACAAAAATGTTGTAGTAATTATTTTATTACGAGATATACCAAATAAAAGGTTTTAAAAATATTAAAATAAATTATATATGAACAAATTAATGTTCACCATGAATTTTTTTCATTAATATGACATGTTAGGAATATATTATATATTTTTATTCATACATATCTTCTGTGTGGTTTTTATTTAAATTCAAATAATGAATAGTGTCAAAATTGACACTATTGATATTTTATAAAAATAACATATTATTAAATTATTTAAAAATCACAAACATATTTTAAAACTACAAATTTAAAATTATATGATATAAATGGTTATAAAGTATCCAATTATGGGTAATTTAAAACATTTAATTTTGTATTTATAACAATTTAAAATTTAGAATTTTATTACCACAAATAAAATTAAATAGATTGAATAACGATAAATCAAGTCGATAAGGTTTAAAATATACATTAAACATGTATAAATTTTTTTGGTGGATGATATTACAATCCTAGATCATCTAATATTAGATTTGTGTCATTTTAGGATGTTTTTAAGTGATTTTTCAATTTATTATTAATTAATATTTTTAAGGTTTCCAAAAGTGCTCCTCTCCTCTCTTATATAAGGGCACCTCCTTTCCTCTCTTCTTCACACACATTTGAGCATTAAATCTCGGCCAACCCATCCAAATTTCACATCTCCACTTCCATATAAACCTAATAGAGGTATTTTTCTTCTTTAAATACCAACTTTATTTCCCTAAGAGGAGGATAAGAGGAGCTGCGTTGAAGAAGAGGTAATCTCTTCAACCGTTTCTTTCAAGATTGTTTCTTCATCATTTCTTCTTATTTCATTGTTTCATTATAATGTAATAATATCAGTATCACTAATATAATTATATGTTATTATAAATATTAAACAACCCCATTTCTCCTTCTATCCATCCTACGGAAAATGAAATCACCGCACGTGCGTACGTACGGAATACCGTCTCCACGCCGTGGTGTAATCAGTTTTACACCACCACCTTACATGGATGGGTATTATGGTGTAAAGAGTAACTATATATGGTTATTATAAAATCATACTGATTATAAGATATTATATCATTCACTTCAATTCTATTCAATAATTATGAGAATGATATCGTCGCTCGTGCGTATGTAAGGACTACTGTCTACACGAACGCGATGAGATTCAATTTACATGATTAATCATTCATATATGATTATATAGTTTATATATATATAAAATAATAATGAAAGGTATTAAATAATAATTATACTGGATTTATGTACATATATGGTTCATTTACTTAATTCCATTCAATTCAATAAGGAAACGAAAACAGTGTCCACACGTACGTACGACCTACCATCTCCATGAACGGTGTATTTCATTACTTTTATTGATCTATAATATATATTTATATACTGAATATATATTATATATAAATCATGTTCTAAATTATGTAATTAATTAAATCAGTATATTGGTAATAATATTTTCAATAACAAATCGAAACACGTACGATAAATGAAACGATTTTACCCAAAACGCTGCTTTAACATGGAATTTACAAAAGAACGGGTAATATAAAGTCAAAATTGAACCATATATGATATGATAAAAATTTAAATGATTATTTAATAATTAAATGAATTTATTTAAATCATTATACAGGAGGTTCAGATACATATGAAGAATATTGGATATAAGGTGAGGGATAACTTTTCCAATCTTTTTTTGTCTGAGATTGTTTATTCATAAGTTTTTACTGGGGTTATATTTATCATCCATGTCCATGTTTTCTAAAAATTGTATCATGTATGTTTAAAGTAATTTTTACCCATTTTTGACTTTTACTACAAGGTATGTAAGGAATCATTTTTTTACCATACGGGGTAGTTTTTGACTTTTTCGGCAAAAGTATGAGAATAATGTTTTTTTAACTTATAAGACATGAAAATATTTTTACAGTTTCATAAAGCCTTATTTTTATGAAGATTCATCCAATATATTTCGTGACTATTTTCAACAAAATCCTTTTCTTTTAAAATTTCATTGAATTCTGTGAAATGAAAATAATTTTGAAGAAGAAAGGATGTTTTCTTCAAAAATTCATTTCAAGTGATTTATCAAAAAAAATCCATCTAATATGAAATCATTTCATATGTGTATTTTTCATGTATAATGTCTCTATTATTTACATAGTTTAACTTTTATAATGATGAAATTATATCCATTTATTTTATATGGATTATGTTATGATGGGATGGTGTTTATGAAACCCACTTTATTCTTTGGGTTATGATGAATGATTTATGTTTATATTGTGGCCCACGTCAGAATGATTTCTTTATGAGATGGTTGGGACCTATATCTCCCTCCAATACATTGGGTAATGATTTATATCTCATGCGATAGACATGGCTAGAATGACAATTTAATCCGGTTAAGTGATACAGGACTGGAACGAGGAGTGAACTCGATTCAGAAAGGGACTTTGTCCACAAAGATGGTCTTGGCAGCAATGCCTTGGCTACTATAAAAATTATATCATGTGCTTAATGGTTTTCCACAATTATATGTTTTATTCTCATGCTATTTTATCATGATTAATGTTCCATTATAATATATGCCTTATGTTCTTCCATGATTTATGTCATTGCTCACGATTTTGATGATTAAACATTATGTTCATGATTTTTAGTTCAAATTTATATGGTTTGTTTTATTTTCACCATGATTACCCTTACTAAGAATTTGAGCTCACCCTTTATACGTTTTCTATTCCCCAAGATATAAATAATGGTTTTAGGTAAGAAAACAAAAGGGGAATATCTTTATGGGAGATGATGAAGATCTTTCACCATGATTATAATATTATGATCTGAGCTTCCAAAAACACTAAACTATTACGATCCTTGAGTGTTGGTTTTTTATATATATTAAGTATCCCTTAAAAGTAATTTAATGTCCATGTATGTCAAGCTTTGGGTCTCTACAGTTGGTATCAGAGGAAAGGTTTAGTCAACCTTTGGAAACTAGGATATGAAAACATTAGTGAAATCCCTAGAGTTATTTCTAAGGTATGTCTATGGATTTCTCTAAGGTTAATTATAAGTATAGATTATAGTCATAATGTTACAGTAACGATATTATAGTTAAACCTATGATGTTAGATATTGAAGGTACACCCCCTTGATTATGATTTTTTCCTCTAACACTATTTTTTTGGTTTTAGGAAATGGATGGAAATATGAAGATTTATGATAATGGAGGATGTGATGGAAAATGGAATGATATTATTCATGAGAAACCAAATGAAATGGGTTTTGGAAGTCCATACTTCGTTATTATACATAATAAGCAATCTCATAATATGATAAATAATCTCAACTTTGGTAAGTTTCCTAACTCCTCTAATAAGAGAAGTATGGAGTTTCATGATGATCACAGAGGAACAAAATTTCAATTTCCATCATGTAAATCATGTGGTAAGAGGAATTAGGGAGAGTGTTCAAAGGAACAGGAATATGCTTTGGGTGTGTTAAAGAAAGAAAAAAAGCCAGTAATTGTAATGGAAAAAGTACTGTTAACACCATGGACAATGATAATGGTACTGCTAAGACATCAACAATGGTTCAATGTTTTAAATGTGGAATGTACTGGCATTATTCAAACCAATTCCCAAAGGGAAAATCTCATGAATAGAATCTGCATGGTCATATGAGTAGTATTTATGTTGATGATGACGAAGAGACAACAAATGATATATGTGATGAAAGAAGTGTTATGGAATAAAATTATGAAGAACGGTCAATGGTTTAGAAAGGCAGTGGAATGATTACATGTTTATCAAGAGTAACATTGTATAAGTAATCTCATGGTACTATGGAATAAAGAGGCATCTAAGGATTGTTACAATATCGTTTTTACTTATGTTTTTGAAAGTATATATTGAATAGTACCGGTAATCATGAAAGGTCATTCAGATATTTTTTGAAAGTAGATGATATGCTCATAATGAAGGAGTAAGGAGAAAATGAAAATTTTGATAGTATTAATGCTCTTCTTACTGATATAAGGAAAAAGTGATATCATGGTTTGAGTATATAAAAATTTTGGGATTTTGATATGTGGAAATAGTTGACTTTTGACAACATTAATGTTTTAACAAAGATTCCATGGTAATGAATGTTTCAAGTGAATACATGATTAAGGTATTCAATGTTTGGAATGCGATCAACAAGATATATCTTATGATATATGGGGATAAATGATGGTTTCCACATGCTTGTTATGTGACCTTTTCAATAATCGTTTTCTTTATACTATGATATTGGGAAGATGTATTTTGGATAATTGTAAAGATTGGACTGGATTATATTGGACATCAGATAGTATTGTTTAAGGCTAGAACTTTTTTCTATATTTTATTTTTAATATTATTATAGTGTAGTTTTAGAAAATGGGAAACATGCAGGACGGGAAACAACCCATCGTGTCAGACATGAATGTGGGAATCAAACCCACAACCGAAGTGAGACAGTCGTTATCGCATTCCACTAGCCTATATAAAGTCCCTGGTTAGTATATATTAGTTTTAATTTATTAAGTGGTATAATATATGAAGTATAAGTCCATTTTAGGAACCATATACGATTAATCTCACTATAGATGGACTTATGTATATTAATAATTTTTTTTAACCTTTTGTTTGAGACAAATTGAATTAACTATCATTCTATCGCATGATCCATTAACATCTCGCGAAAGACAAATTAATCTTCATTTTTGTAAGAGATGAAGTGGATATTGTTCAAGGCACAAACAATAGTGATATTGTAATAAAATAAAGTAATTATTTATTTTAATTTAAAAATTCTTCAACATTAGAGAAATGATCTTGAAATCCAAATAATGTTGTCCTAGTGTTGTCATATCTGATGAATCATATGGTACCTTAGATCATCACAAATTTATGGCTTTGCGATTATTGGCTTCATCATAGCCATGTCCTCTATAACTCTCCATCAGAACATGATGGATAGATTTCTCTTCTATATCTATATTTTCACCTACGTTATCCTATGTGGAAACCCATTGATGAGTTAATTTGGGTAACCATTTTGTTTCGTACTTCACTTTTTAAAATAATGTTTTAGTTTTTCTTTTTACGATGTGGGTTTCTATGAATGAAACTTTAAAGTAGTAGACCATTTATAACCCCGACGAATTTCGAGTGAAAAATTCATTTTAAGGGGGGTAGAATGTAACAACTAGAGCTTTTATGTGAATTATTCTTTTTTAATTTCAATGATGTCTTCTGTTATACTCCACACCAAAATTAGCTTGTTCTATTTGCAACACCTTATTAGCTTGCTGTATATGGAACACTATTCTTGGCTCGTGTTACACACAATTTCAAGATTGTTTTGTAGAAATTATCCTACGCAACCTTAATTATATATTTTGTTTAATGTATAAATGAAATAATTTTTGATAATTATATACACATCAACAAAGGGAGATTCCACAACACACAATCTTGACTTGGATTGCATTACATGCAATCACGACCTTCCAAAATAGCATGTGTAGTACGCAATATCGGGTTTCACTAAACAATGATATATTGTTATAAAATAATTATGAACAAGACTTTATGAAGAGTATTAGCTGAATTTTTAATTTTATAACATTATTATACATCTCACACATTTTCTAGAACATTGTATTAGAACAAAATAATTTTTCTGAGTAAAATAAGTATTTTTTAAAAAAATGCAGTTTTGCCTCCTTTTGATGGAGCACCGACATTAAATATATTTTTTGACTTTTTTATAAGTTCAATTTGACAAAATAACATTATTCATTGGAATCAGGATATAAAATTTTACTTTGGATAATTTTTCCATATTATTCTGATAACTATCATATTTTAATGAATATTAAAAATACGGTATATATTAATTAAAATTAACTTTTTCATCTTAATAATTTATATGGTTAAATAATAATATTTAATGGTTTTAAAGTATAAATTTAATATATTTTTTCCATTTAATATAATTTATGTCATTATAATTGATTTTACATTGAATTCATAGGTAAAATCATTTCAATCTTTTGTAGTGTTTTAACTTTTAAAACTCGTTTTCTTAACAACGAGATTAATTTTTAATTTATTCCTGAAACGTTTGTGATATGAATTTAGAAAAATTTATTACATATTTGAAATAAATAGGTCAAAATTATGTTAATAAGATACTTTTTATTTTTAGTCATTATGAATAGTAACTACGGAAAATTTTATATACCATAGTTAAAGGTAAATCGGGTAATTAAGGATTAATATAATATAATATAATTACCCTAACAATTGTCCAAATATAATTGGATGATTATATTTTACCCTAAATTATACTTGGGTCGAAATGGAATCTAATAGAACCCACTTGTATTTGATTATGACCTTTTATTTATTTTATTTAAAGGAAAGTGAAATGTCTCACTCAAACTTTAATAATTAGATTATTTTTAATATATGGTTATACAGAATATAAATTGGATTATGAATAGTCATTTGAAATCTAAAATGTTTTTCTTTATCATGGTAATTTATTTGTAATTTTTGAGAAATATTTAATTACCTTAATAGCTTATACATTAATGATAAGGAAATTATTTATTTAGTGAAAAATCCATAATATAGTTTTTATTAAAATAACAATACCTATCAAAAAGACAATAATCTTGACCAAAAATTATTGGTAGAGTATATATATACCCTAAGAATCCAAGGGTCTATTTTGGGACCATTTGGAGCCTTAAAAAATCGATTAGGACATTTATATTATTTATTTTTAAATGATGTCAAAGATTTAACCTTCATAATTTAATAAATATAAAAATTAAACATTTGCGATTTTAAGATGAAAAATTAGGGTAAAAATATAATTATGTAATTTATTATATTTATCTTCATCATAGGATTTTATTTTTAATTTTTATGTAACAAATATGTATATTAAATATTTATACAAAAATGTTGTAGTAATTATTTTATTATAAGATATACCAAATAAATGGTTTTAAAAATATTAAAATAAATAATATATAAACAAATTAATATTACACATGATTTTATTGATTAATATGTCATCTTATGAATCTATTATATATTTTGGTTTGAACAAATCTTCTATGTGGTTTTTATTTAATTCAAATAATGATTAGTGTCAAAATTGACACTATTGATATTTTATAAAAATAACATATTATTAAATTATTTAAAACTCACAAAAAAATTTAAAAACATGAAAATGAAAATTATATGATCTAAAAGGTTATTAAGTATCCAATTATGTAAAATTGACAACATTTATTTATGTATTTATAGCAAATTAAAATTTTTAATTTTATTACCACAAATAAAATTTAATAGATTGAATAATGATAAATCATGTTCATAAGGTCTAAAATAAACAAAAAAAATGTTTAAATTTTATTAGTTGATTATATTACAACCCTATCTCATCTAATATTCGAAATTTGTCATTTTAGGAGGTTTTTATGTGGGTTTTCATTTTATTATTAATTAATATTTTTATGTTTTCTAAAAGTGCTCCTCTCCTCTCCTATATAAGGTCACCTCCTTCCCTCTGCTATTCACAAACATTTTAGCCTTAATGATCAGACAACCCATTCCAATTTCACATATCAACTTCCATATTAACCCAATAGAGTTCTTGGTATTCATTAAAGACCATCTTTGGTGCCTTAAGAGGAGGATAAGAGGAGCCGCGTTGATGAAGAGGTAATCTCTTCTACCAATTTTTTAAAGTTTCTTTCATCATCAACTTCTTCTTCTTTAGTTGTTTAATTATAAAGTATAAAATAAGTATCACTAATATACTGATATGTAATTATAAATATGAAACAACATCATTTCACCTTCTATCCATCATATGGAAAATGAAGTCACCGTGCGTGCGTACGTACGGAATACCGTCTCCACACCGTGGTGTAATCAGTTTTCCACCACCACCTTACCTGGATGGGTATAATGGTGTAAAGAATAAATATATATGGTTATTATAACATCATACTGATTCAATGATATTATATCATTCACTCCAATTATATTCAATAATTATTGTAACGATATCATCGCTCGTGTGTACGTACAGACTACTGTCTCCACGAACGCTATGAGATTCATTTTCCATGATTAACCATTCAAGTATGATTATAAGGTAAATATATATAATAAATAATAATGAAATTTATTACATAATAAGTATACTGGATTTATTTACACATATTTTTCATTTACTTAATTCCATGATATTCAATAAGGAAACGAAAACAGTGTTAATGCGTAGGTACGGCCTACTATCTCCATGAACGGTGTATATCATTCCATTTATCGATATATCATATATATTTATATACTGAATATATATTATATATAAATCATGTTTGACATTCTAGAATTATGTAAATAATTATATGATTAAAAATATCAAGAACAACAAATCAGAAAACGTATGAAAAATGAAATGATTTTACCCAAAATAATGCTTTAACATGGAATTTACCAAACAACGGGTAATATAAAGTCATAAGTGAACCATATACGATTTCCTAACAATGAATATTATTCTGTAATAATTCAATGACATTATTTAAGTCATTATATAGGAGGTTTGGATGCATATGAAGTATATAGGACATAAGGTAAGGGTTAACTTTTTCTTTTCTCGTTTTTTTCCAAGATTGTTTATTCGCAAGTATTCACTTGGGTTATATTTATCATCCATTTAACTATTTTATAAAAAAAATTCATGTATGTTTAAAGTCCCTTTTACACATTTTTTTACTTTTACTACATGGTATGTAAGCAATCATTCTTTTGTTTACCATACGAGGTAGTTTTTGAATTTTCAATCAACAATATGAGAAGAACGTTTTTTTAACATATACGACATGAACAGATTTATACAGTTTCATAAAGCCTTATTTTCATGAATCATACTAAACAAGATTTCATGACTATTTTCAACAGAATCCTTTTCTTTTAAAATCTCATATCATTTTGTGAAATGAAAATGATTTTGAAGAAGAAGGTATATTTTCATCAAGAATTCATTTCAAGTGTTTTAACACAACTATTTTCAATCTGAGATGACATTATTTCATATGTATATGTTTCAAGAATAATTTCTCTATGATTGAAATGGTTTCAATTTTATTAGGATTAAATGATATCCACTTTTTTTATATGGATTATGTTATGATGGGATGATTTTTATAAATCCCATTTTATTTTTGGGTAATGATGAATGATTTATGTTTATGATTTGGCACACATAAGAATGATTTCATTATGAGATGGGTGGGACCTATATCTCCCTCCAATTCATTGGGTAATGATTTATATCCCATGAGATAGACATGAATGGAATGGAAAGTTAATCCGGTCCAGTGATACATGACTTGAACGAGGAGTTAACTCGATTCAGAAAGGGACTTTGTCCACAAAGAGGATCTTAGCAGTAGTTCCTTGGATACTATGGAAATCATATCATGTGCTTAATGTTATTACACAATACATATTTTATTCCCATGCTCTTTTATCATGATTGATGTTCCATTATGATCTATGCCTTATGTACGTCCATGATTTATGTCATTGCTCGGGATTTTGATGTTTAAACATTATGTTCATGTTTTTATGTTAAAATGTATATGGTTTGTTTAATTTTATCCATGCATACCCTTAATGAGAATTTGAGATCACCCATTATATGTTTTCTTTTCTCCATGATATAAATAAAGGTTTTTGGTACGAAAACAAAAGGGGAAGATCTTAATGGGAGATGTTGAAGATCTTTCACCATGATTAGAAGATTATGTTCCAAGTTTCCAAAGACACTAAACTATTATGATCCTTGAGTGTTGATTTTTGTTATGTATTAAGTATCCTAAATAAGTAACATAATTTCTACGTATCTTTAGCTCTGGGTATCTACATTTATTTCATTTGATTACCCGTTAATAAATAATCATCCATTATTACCATATTTTCGGTGTTAACTGTCTTCTTTTCTGATGAATGTTTTAACATGAATGTTCTAGTTATTGAGTGTATTATATATTTACATTATATAAATAATTATTTTAGTTTTATTAATGTAATTATTTTTTCATTACATTAATTTTTAGTATCATTATTGAATTTTGTACATGGATAAGATCACATTAGTTTGTCGAGACATTAGACCATATGTACACTTGAGCGACATTATAATTAACATAGTTGATGAAAGGATACTGAACTAGGTGATATATTAGTTTTAAATTATATTTATAGTTTAATATATATAATATAAATTCATTAAATTTATCTTTAATACCTTCCATTTAAAGAATAAGTGAAAAACTAATGATAACTCTTCATGAGGCAGTAGTCCACCGTACACGTGAGTGATGTTATCGTAATTAAAAAGTTGTGTATATTAATATGTTATATGTAATATTATTATTAAGTATGTATAATAATATAATATATATATATATATATATATTTAAATAATCACATCATTAAATAAAATATTGAGATGTTTTAATAGAAAACGAGTTACATGGGTTTGTGAGGCGAGGGTCCTCCATACCCATGATCCGCAATTCAAATTCCTGTTTGATGGAGGGTGGGATAAGTAAATATTATTACATAAAATTAATGAAATATCAGTATATGTTATATACTTGTGTAATTATTTTTTAATTATTAAGATATGATTTATGGTCGAAAAAATAAGAAAAAAAAACAATTTTGTTAAGAAAATTACCTTCTATTTGAGAAAACTCTATTGAATCAGCTATTAATGACCCCAGATTTTTTATTTGCTGAATTAAAAACATTTTTAATTTAAATAAGGGATACATATTTACTTTTATTTTGTTTTTTTCATGTTAACTGGATTGATAGGTTTGATGACGTTAAATAACTAACAGTCTTCTTATGTGGGGGAGACACCACAGATGATGTTTTTGAAAAGAATAATGCGTTCCAAATTTTTTAAAATTAAATAAGGTGAAAATATATCCCAATATCACACCATATGAGTAAAAAGGTCTAGATATTTTTTTATATGCTTTTTACAAGTTTTAGTTCATTTTTAATGATTATATTTTTAGTTGGATCCCCATGTAAATTTGTTTCAATTTAACCGTTGTAATTAATTTTTAATGTTTTAAATATTGAATATGGTAAAAATTTATTTTTACATAATAGATAATAAAATATTTTTATTCTAAATTTGTAACATATTTTAACAAATTCAATTCATAAAATTGAAAAATTTTAATTTAAAATCCTATTCGAAGAAGCAATGACAAATAGGTTTTCCCAAGTGAGAAATTTTAAAAGTTGCGAAATAATTTTTATTATTATTTAATATATATTGGATTTAAATGAATTGATTTGGAGTAATAAAAATATATTTTAACTAATATTCCTTTTAAAAGAAAAGTAAAATAAAATAAGGCTTGCATATGCTTCAAAAGAAAAAGAGAATTTAAAAAAAATTGTATTTCTAATAATCATTGAAGAATGAAACTCTAATGAAGAATCCCAAAAACAAAACCTAAGGTATTGTATATAATTTTTTTTAAAATATAGTTTATCTTTTAACATATATTTTTTAAAATTTGGAAATTTATTTTTTAAAAAGTTCCTTAATCTTGACAAAACCATTTTCTTAGAAAAATATTTTTTTTTCAAAAAACATTTCTTTTTCTTTAAACAGAGTCTAGTCAATATATATCCATTAAATTAATTTAATAAAATTTTAAACCATATATAATTCATAATTTACTATGTATTATTAATACCTACCATTTTAATGAATATTTTATAATGATAATCTATTTTAGGGTTATTTTAGAATCGATGTTTCGTGTGTTGTAAGTAATTAAAGAGAGTAAATTTCAATAAATATATTTCATGGGATGTTTCATATTAGTTTTGAGTGAATAATACATTATAAAATTAAATATTATTCTTTTATAATTTTTTGGTTTTACATTCTTACTACCTTAGATAAATTTTTCTTCACAACTTGAACTTTCCCTAAAAAATCAGGTTTTTGATATTTGGATGTTACTTTTTCTAAAACCCACATTATAAAAATGATTAATAAAATATCCTTATTAAAATATAGAAAGGAAGGTAAAAACGTCATACGGAATAACACACATATAGGTTTATATGTATTGTGGAATTGAAGGAATGTGAATATTTTCGAATGAAATAAAAGTATATAAAAATATAGAGAGTGATAGAGGCTGTTGATCACGAGATATTTTATGAGAAATGAAATTTTGAGAACCTGAAAACCATAATTATGTTAATATTTAAAATACCATTTTATTAATAAATTATTTTGGTAATAAGTAAAAATTTTGGTTGATGATAATTTTCCTATGGAAGATGATGTTTTTATTATCTAAGAATATAAAGAAATATAATTAAATGATATATTTTAATATCATAAGAACAATAAAATCTCTTAGTTAAAACCTAATAAATTTATAGTTCATCACTTACCCTTAGAAATTATTATCCAAAAATCAATTTATTATACATGAAGCCCGAAAATTAACTTTTAACTGATCATATGACCACTAAATGAGTGAATCCATTTCTTACTATCATTAACTATTGTTCAAAAAATATGGGTTTAAACAGTTATCTAATAAAATACATTAATATATAAACTTAAATAGTAACAAAACTAGATGAAGATTATTATTTTTATGTCAAATAATTTATGTAATAACAATTACATATCAACCAATACATTACATAGGCTAGTGGGAGGCACATCTCCCTTGACCCCAATCAGATTTTGGTTCAAGACTTGTTACCTTATTTGATACGATGAGTTATCAACAAGCATGCAAGTAATCAAATTCATAAAACTATATTAATATAATTCCTGCAACAATCCCCAAGTGTAATAAAACATAATTACATCCAAAAAGTGATAATATAAATCTTAAATGTTACCAATAAAATTTATCTTATTCCCATATAATGTAAGGGAATACCTTTTATAATTATTTTTTCACTGAGATATATACGAAACCAATGGGTTATATAGCCATAAATGTTTCTAAAATTATCCTTGATCATGGAATACTCCCATCACATAAAAAAATGAAAATTGGGTTTTAAGACATTGATCTTTTTATAAATAATAAACCCACAAACCCATGATGGAATCACTAACACTTATTATAATGAAGACATATATGATTAAAAAAATAATAGTATATATATATGTTTCATGATTCATATAACCAATATACCACTAATAAAAATAATTCTATAATATAATTCAGGAATCCAAATAAATACTTCATTTATTTTATATCAACATTTCCCCTTCCCAGGCATAAGATTTTACCTTTAATATAAGAAATTAACATGAATAATTCCATTGTTCACCAAATAAAATATAAAAAACTATAAATGGATCCCAATGGTGAAATATATTTCATTCCATCATACAACTAATTTTTTCTCAGTAATTCATTTTTATATACACATCTTTTACAAATAGAAAACATTTTATTGTTCCTTTTAGTTACTTTAATATGTGTATCTTTCACCATTTATATCATTGAGGAAATTGATAGCTACAATCTTAATGGCCTCCACCACATGAGAAATTTTGGAACTCCATTATTCTATTTCTATGTGGGCCTATGATTTGGTTATTGTATAGGTTGTTAATCATATTTTGAGAGAAATATTTAGGAATTATCATAAAACCCTTCACTTTGTTCAGCATCCTATTTTTTCTCATAGTTACAACATTTTACTTTATATTCAATGTCAACATGATCTCTTTGGATTCCATCCACTGAAAAAAATCCCATAAACATAGTTTGAGAAAGTATAATCATATTGGGAATACTTTATAATCATTTATAAGATGTCTAAACCATGGACCATTATTTTCAATCTAATATACCATGGTTTTATGCTAGTCCATTGATTTCCATCAACTATTCAATTACCTTACTGTGGTTTGAAAATAAAATATGAATAATCCAATGTAGATCCTTTGACATTATCAATCAATGTTCATAGTAAGGCTTAGTTTCATGTACTAGGTAATTCATGAGTCAATACCAACACACCTTTTTAGAGTTATTACCCCAGGATATAGCTGTTATAGAACTATGTCCACTTATTGTATCTAGATATGGATATATTTCAAGGAAAACCATATAACCTCATCCATTGAAAAATGTTAGGATTTTTCCTATATTTATCCTTCATGTTTATCAATGGGTTATTTTCCCTACAAAATGTTTTCTTACATCTAGTTCCCATAGTTTCTTTTAAACATACTTTAATAACAACTGTAATGAAATTAACCCTATTAACCTATAGCAAGCTCTTGCTTTATTATATTCACATAATATACAAATAATTTAATTTCCAAGGACAAAATAGTTCAGTAGAATTGTTAAACTAGGTACATACATGATTCCTATATTACATTTGAATGAACAAATTACACCATAATTTTCATTTAATTAATGTAATTATGCCTCTAGTATATACCTATGTACCATTCTTGTTACACTCCCATGATTCCTAGGAATGTAAAAAATATAACGGTGAGCTAAAATGCTATGTGAGATTAAAGTACAATGAAAGATATAATGAATCAGTAGTTACAAGAAAAATGTGAAATAAAATATACGAAGACATTCCCTTTAAATAATTTTAGAATCATGATTAGATAAGGAATAATCAATATATAATATTTAATAACTGAAAAAACATTCCATTTAATTAATAATCTGAGAATGGAATACATCTATTGATAATATCATTATAATAATATCATGGATAATAAAAAATAAATTCTTAATGATGGATACTCTAAATTAATGTACTTAATGATATTAGGTATTATTATACCATTATTTTCGATACTTCACAATGGATTGTTTAGAACGGGTCTGCATACACCAGAAACTCATTTAATTGAGTATAAATCGCTAATTTGTCACCTGAAAATACTGAAGAATCAAGGTGATATCTAAAACCTAGACCCACCAATATCTTCATTTCAAAATAATTCCTCATATATCAAATAATCTATTTAATTCTAGATCAATATACTTTATCAAAAAAAAATTCATATTGAGTATAAAATATATATTAATAATAATTTACCCATTCAATCAGATAAATTTAATTGAAAAATACAATATAGAGAAAGTATATATGTTTTAACTAATAAATATATCCCTAATAGATAATATGGTTATTTATAGGAAATTTAATGTACAATGATAATAAGAAAGTTAATATTTCATTGAAATGATAATGACAACGAAAGATTATTCCGGAAAGAGAGTGAAAATAGTTTTCCAAATTAAATTGGTAATGAACCATCTAGAGAAATGATAAGTATGGTATTAATACAATATGTATCTGTATATGATAAGTAAAATAAAGGGTTTATGTCATCAATGAATAGAAATTACATAAAAGATTCATTAAATACTTTCATGAGGATAACATAATTTTCCATTTTGATAATAATTTTAAAACATATACATAAAAAAATATTTTGAATATAATTATAATTAAAAATTAAACTTGATACATATGAAGTATGATTTAAAACATATTTTGGTTATGATATTCAAAATTTATGTTGATTTTGTACATCTTAAATCAAATATTTCAGTGAACGTTTCGAAACAATGGACCTTGAATTGAAAAAGAGATAAAGATTACTTTAAAAAAAATTTAAAAAAAGGAGAAACTGTATAAATAAATCTTTTTGTAATTATTAAAATATATTTTAAAACATTTTTATAGTCATGGATATTGGATAAAAGGGGTTTTCTTCTAAAGATATAAATAATGTAAATTTGATTAAATACATTTTTTCAACCATTTTAAGTACGAGAGTAAAAAACAATACCATTACCTGAAAAAATAATGAATAAACATAGTAGAATAAATCAAAAGTTTTTTATTATCCAATGATAAAATAAATTCCATTAAATAATATTGAATAATAAATAATCATTATTAAAAAAAGATTATGAAATGTGATCTTATAAATATCCTAATATTGATTTGAGAATTAAATAATGAATTGATTTTTTGTATCAAATTTTAAACCATATAAAAAATTTAAAAAATCTTTCAATAGATAAAATTAATTACACAATGAATCAATGAATATTAATGATGAAAATGATTTAATATAACTCAATGAAAATAAATTGATTTATAAATTCACTACTACATAGTAACATTGATGTAAAAATCACTTAAGATAAAATAATTAGAATTGACACTTAAAATACATTAGTTATTATGTAATAATGATATTACATATAAATTAGGAATTATAAACACCATATAAATGAAACTATATGAATAACATTAAAATATTTCACAATGAAGCGAAATTGAGATGAAGTTCTTTGCCTCACACTTTCTTTTAGTTGAACATGATTTAATGTCTTGTATAATGTTTATAATCATGTTGTTAGAATATTTGAGAAACAAATTAATATTTATAATATCATATATTATCCTCTTATAATAAATTATCACTCGTTCATTAATAATCATTCATAATTACGGTTGTTTCATGGGTTGGATGCATTGTTTTTCCATTCATGTTTTAACATTAATGTTTCAGTTCATCGTAAACTTTTATAGTTACATCATATCTAGAATGACACTAATATTATATATATTTTCATTATATACATTTTTATAATAATTATGAAAATATGAACATAGAGAATGGATCATATCACATCATCGAAACGATAGGCCATATGAACACACAATAAACGTTAAATTTTTTTTAATGGGGTAAAGGGTATGGAATTAGGAGATTTATTGAATTTTTAAAAATCATATAATTCTATATATTTCCCATATATTTATTACATTTATCTATATTACATTTCTTGTAAATAAAAAGTGAAAAAGGAATTACCACAACTGAAATTATCATAATTTAATCTGCATGGAATGTAAATAATTTAAATGATATTACAATTCAAGAAGTATAATAATAAAATATATAATATATATACATCAAATCCATCATTATTTATAATCATGATGTGCTTTCGGGGAAATTTAGTTTCATCGGTTCATGAGGTGGTACTTCACCATACACATGATAGGCAAGTTCTTTCATCATCAACTAAATACTCTTCTAGAGGAGATACCTCTCAAATGAGAGAAATCCAAGAATGGAAACAGGAGAATAACATCCCATAAATAGAAAGAGTCTACAACCACAAATGGAAAAACATTACAATAGAAGAGATACGCATCAAACAACTCATGGTATTGAGCTCGTATAACTGAAACACATTCCTAGGTTCACAGATACATAAATCTATGCCGGAAAAATACATGAATTATGATGATATAATTCCCAGACAACACATTCTCCTTGCAGTCCTCTATCTCAAATGGCCACTCTTCGAAGGAAACATCCCCATCAACATCAATCTCTCCCCAATCAATGATGTGATATTCATCATGAAGATAACAATGGATATGAGACACATGGAAAGAATCGTGTATTTGGATAATTTTAAGGGGTATGTTATACCCGATACCCCCTGGCCCAACACAAAAAACACATAAAATGGCATAAGAAACATCAGAGAATTCTTACTCCCACAACTAAACCTTTTCGTCCCATGATGAGGAGTGACAATAAAAAAAACATGATCCCCAAAATCAAACTCCATATGTCTCATCCTATGATCTTCATGGGAATTTTGATAACCATTTTCTACCTTCATCCACTCAAAAATCATCTGAACCCTCTCTTATGTATTCTATACCAGTTTTGTCTTTAGAATTGCTAACTCTCCAACCATAGTCCCGTACAACAGAAAATTACAAGGTCAATCATACAAGGATTCATATGGTTCCATACCAATTGTGTAGTGGAAGCTATTTTTGTAAGTGAACTATACCAATGGATGGTTCCTTATCCATGAACCTCCAAAATCTAGGACATAAGAGCACAACAAGACTTCAAGTGTCTGGATAGTCCGCTCAGTCTGACTATCTCTCTATAGATGAAAAGCAGAACTAAGATATAACTAAGATCCAAATGCATGCTTAGTACTTCTCCACTCTCTAGTGGAAAAAATAGGATCTCTATCGGAAATGATCATCCTCAAAAAACCAAGGAGTTTCACTAACTATTATAGATAATGCCTAGAAAAAACTGCCACAAATCTCGACTCGTTGATCAATATAATGTGGGATGATTTTGACAAATGATCAAATAATACCAATATAGAATCATATTATGCATAATTCCTAGATAAACTGATAAAAAGTTCCATCGATATGTCCTCCCACTTCCACTAAGGAACATCAAATAGCTTGAAAAAACCACTAGGATCATCTTTTTTGAACATCACCTTCTGGAAGACTAAACATTGAGACACAAACACAAAAACATTGTGCTTCAACTCAGGCCAACAAAAAAGAACTCTCAAAGATCAATACATATTTTTCATGCTTGGAATTTAAACTAAGGGATAACTATGTATCTCTCTATGAACCATATCATGCATATCCAAAGGAATGAAATTCCTTCCCTGAAACCACACATGATGTTGTTCATCCACATACAAATCATCACGTGCCTTGCCACAAACAACTCAGTCTCTCCATACATCCACCTCAAGATCCCCCAAAGATGACTGTTCCACCAAATTCACCATATAATACATCAACATCATCTAAAAAGGGAAATATCATCCCATAACATCACCCATATCTATGTGTAAAGCTAAAAGATCATCCATCACTATTTAGGAATCTTCTTATGCATGCACTACATCACAAAACGACTTCCTAATCATTTCATCAGCTACACCATTCTATTTTATAGGGGTATATAAAATTTCAATGTCGTAATACTGTAATAACTATATCCACCAATATTTTTACAAGATCAAGTCACGTTGAGAGAAAATTTACCTATGGATCTTATGATTAGGGAAGACAAAAAAATGCTCTCCAATGAGGTAATGTATCCAAAAATTTACGGCAAAAAAAACTACCAATAAATCAAGATCATGGATGGAATAGATATGTTCTTGGGGTCCCAAATTTTGAGTCCCATTAAAATCTACCCATATCTGCTACATCAAAATACAACCTAAACCTAGATGTGAAGCATCATAGATTACCTGAAACTGAAATTTTTATACTGGAAGATAAAGAACAAGAGCACCGACCAGATTTACATTTGATACTCGAAATCATCTCGAAAATGGTTATTCAACATGAACTCTTCATCCTTTCTCATCAATGATGTTATAGGAGTCGCAACTCGGGAGAAATTGGCTACAAACCTCTTTTAATAGCCTGAATGGCCAAGGAAACTTCACTCTTCTACCACTATCATAGGGGGGTTCTAAATAACACCTACTTATATCATCAATTCATCTACAACTAATCCATACTAGAATACAACATTCCCCATGAAATGTACATCTCATGCCTAAAAATCACACTTTGACAACTTCCCAAAGAACTTATCAAGATGAAGAACTCCCAAAACATCTTATAGATGTCAGGAATTCTCCTCCTCATATGTAGAGTATACGAGGGATTTTTCGACGAAAACCACCATGAACATATCTAGGATTTCATGGAACACAATGTTCATCAACCCCGTGAACACCACTGGAGAACTCTACACACTGAATGACATTACAATAAACTCATAAGGCTCATGATGAAAACATATAGTAGTATTTTATATGTCCTCATCCCCACATGCATATGATGATATCTTGACCAAAAACTAGTATTAAAGAACCAACATTCATGATTCCATTGATGAAATAAATAATCAATACATAGATTATGATATAGGTTCTTCAATTTCACTTGTTTTGAGGGGTGATAATCGATACACGACTGCAAAATTCAATATTCTTTCTTCATGAACAAGACTAGTGCATCCAGTGGTGACATAGTTAGTTGAAAAAACCGCACTACAATTTACCACAATGATTTATACATAGATCTCGTAGCTCATAAGTTGTCATACTATAAGAATACATTGAGATAGGAGACTTGAAATTCTATAGGTCGATACCAAACTCAATCTCTTATCGACGGGGTAATGCAACAACCTACTCTAGAAAGACATCAGGGTACTCTTGCATGAACCAAGGAAACAATGAATTTTGAACCTTCGATGAACCTAGCATCAGCTGATCCATCGAGGATGATAAATAGATAACATGCCTTTGACCCATTCGAGGGACTCTCTCTCCAAAAAAAATCATAGCTCTCCATAAACAAAGATGAACACCACCTACATCGAGAAGAAATCCACAATAGCCTACATCAAATACAATCAATCCATGAGGATGATGAAATCTTATATATGTATTCATAAATATACAAAAGTTTCCCAGTAGTGGTGCTACCCCAGTACTAGCTCACAACCTCTACATACTTCAAACATGTAAACTCAACCTTCAATTAGCATAATTAATGTTAATGCAACTGAAATCCTCTCTACCTCAAGTCCCAATTCAAGGAAAATGGTAGGTGATATGAAGGAGAGTGTCTCTACTAAACAAAACAGGGACGAACCCAAGTAGAAAACAAGAAAAGGGTACCTTGAATGATGTCTATATTTCCTAGCATTGGCATCTCTTGCAGATTAAAATGATCGTAGCATTCCTTATGGTCACTCTGACCATGATGATGACAACCTCCATGGCCGAAATCCTCTCTCTAAGGAAGAGGAGAATCACAAAGTTGTCCTCGGCCTAACCCATATGCTCTTTGTTGATCCAAAGATGGGGTAACCTACTACTGCTTCCTAGGATATATCTTTCTTAATGGAGGAACCTAGAGAAGAACACCAGGCACACATTGAATACTCTAAAATAGTGGGCACTCTTGCCACTGATGATAGTGGACTCCAAAAATAAGTGTACGATCTCATTTCATAGGTCTGAGATCCACCACTCCAATGACACAATATATTGAGTGATGGGACAAACACCTGGCTGATTGGAAGCTCTTATATCCTGAAAATCGGGAACCAAGGACCACAACTATGCTTCTTGGGGAATCCTGAAGACTCTTCTCTCTTGATAATGTAGTTCTGGATAACGTACTATCGACAACATCCTTTCTTACCAGCACCTCGAGATATTTCATGAGAATAAAAGTGGTGACCTAGTGTGGGAACTTTATATGAAAGGTCTACATGAAATGCATCACCCTAGCCTCCTCATTTAGCAATAGGTCCAAATAATATTGTAGAAGCTTCCTAAAATGGATCCCAAACTCTTACACACTAGAGATTCCCTATCGAAGGGTAAGAAGATGCTAGTGACCGGCCACCTTTGTGGTAGACGAAATAAAGTTGGCCCTGAAATGGTCTCTTAACTACTCCAATGATACTTCCAAATCCTCGCGATCCTCACATAAGAAGAACATCAACTACCTCACTTCCCTACGCCGCATCATCACATCTAATGATACCCAGTGCTCCTTCCATGAATAGATCAAACTAAAAGCTATCTAAAACTCTTCCAACCAGTCTTCTATGAAAACATCTGAAACAGATCCATTATACTTCTACATAATTTGGCACTAAAAAACATAGAGTTTACTCCTCCACTTGTTCTCATCTTCAACCTCTACTCTGCAAAGATCTACTGATAAAAATTCATGGAAATCTTCTATAATAACATAATAAGTAAATCGACCTGGATCCATACATAAAAAAAGAAAAAATAGTTAGAGGTATTTAACTAAGAATATGGAAGAATTTATCATTAGTTATTTTTTTATTGTATTCTATGTAGGTAAACATATCTCATGGTCTATGGATTCAATCATAGGTACAAAAAAGAATTATGCATGCTCCTCTCATAGGTGTCTACACTACAATAAGTATCACCTCATTTAGTATCCACTGTAATCTTAATGGTACATGCATATGATCATAGGGGGTCCTAAATAGCCATGTCTCAACTGATCTCCCTTTTTTACAGCCCTTGTCAAGTGTAGCTGAAACTATTACCCACCCAACCCAGGTAACCTGAAATTTTACTAACTCCAAACATCAACCTATCCATCAACAAGACCCCCTACCCACAAAGTGCACCCCACGTGTGTTAACAATTATCGAAGATCGATAATGACACTTGAGTCCTGCATTAAGTGGGACCTGAGTTGGGGACAAGCACTGAGGGTATAATAAAAACACAGATTGGAGGAATTAACCTCTATGTTAGCGCATGTGAGAGAGGGAGATAAGAAAGACACCGAAAAAAATATTTTTAATACCACAATATAAATGAAACCCAAGTATATGTATGAAATTTCTTGAAAGAACTAATAAAATTTAAAGGGAAAACCAAAAGTACCAAAATAAAGTAAATCTTTAGTGACCCCAATTCCCAAACTGCTCCTTCAAAACCTTCAAGCTAGTATTAACCATCATGATATTCATCCTTCTCCAACTAAATTGAAAAAATTATATATAAACCAAGGGTGAGTATAATAGTATACTTAGTATAATCCTCACCCAAACCTCTTATACAGAAGTAATGAAATCATACTGAATCATAATGAGCATAATATGGAACTAAATCATCCCCTAAATAGATATACTATGTTCCTAGCCTCACCATAGATACTCTCACCAAGTATTGCATACACGAGAATAATATATAATAAATAATATCATGTTTGGCCCACTATAACTTCCCCACTAGTTACCACTTTTCCATAATGTCACGCGTGCTGTGTATATCACTCAAAAAAGGCTAGCCCGAAGACACATGGGAGAAGCACCACAACATGGCCCCAATGCAACACAACTACCACATCCACATAGAAAAAAAAGTAACAATGATGTTTTTGGGAGCCACCATAGCTTGCATAGCATGTTCCATACATAAGTTATTATACCTCAATCCATTACATTCCATACACTGAGTAAGGATCCTCTATCCATCAATTTCTATACATGTTACACCTATAGTAGTCCATAGGAAACTATATCCATAATATAGAGGTGCAGAATAACCATAAGCCATTACAACCCTCTAAAAACATGTTTTGGGAAAACTAACCTTCTTACATACCCGCACATATAACATCTAATAGAATAGTGTGTGGTCAATATGTCTTATCGTCCATCCATCCACTAGCTGAGATTTTTGGGAAAAACACCCCTAGGGATTAGAATCCTGGGGGTGTGAGTTTCCCTAACTGATATGGTGGGGTAGAATGTAAGAAAAAAAATTACATGATATAATATTTCTCACAACTTCACGATGGGAATAATATACTCTTTGATGATACAGCAGCTGACGTCTCTCAGACTATCATCTACCACTGATATGACTAGATATCCTACAAGCGCATGACCATTTAAAAAACTATTTGAAGTGACTTTATGAATTTTTTCAGTTACAATTTACTCTAATTAATTAATTAACCATTAAATAACCATTATCAATTCAACATCACATACCATTATCATTATAATTTTAACACAGATCCATTCCCTCCAAGAATAACCAAACTGAGTTGAAAACTTTTCAAAATCACAACCTTGACATTGCAACCTAGAAAACACCAACCCCATCGGTTTAAAAATTATCCATTTATTAACAACATTAACACTTTACATAATTACATTTTTCTAGGTATTCATGAAAAACATAATATGATATCAAACACAAGGGGCTCATCACTGTGATTAGATGAGCTACCCACTTAGTCTTTTCCACCAATAGTAGGAGCATAGACCAATCCATCCTCTTGAATAAAAAAATAAAAATCATAAGGGATAACCCATGAATATTGGCCTATTTTGGAAGGAGAATAATAAAATAATGTAGGATCATGATGTGGGTAAAGTAATTTAGATAAACAAAAAAAATCAACTAGCATCCAAATTTATATCAATGGGGGATCCCAGTATCAACATGTTCCATCATCTCTGATGTTCTCCCCGACATGCTCATGCACAGACAGATGCATCATTCCACTTTAGGTGTCAAATTCTGCCACGATAAATGGTCCTTCCTTCCCTAACATACCACAATATCCATCGAGTATCATCCATCCCTAGATCACATCACAACACAAGTAGTAGGAAACAAACATAGAAATTGGGTTCTTGGTCCTAAAATAAGGGATATGTACTTCACACACAATGACCTCTCATGGCTCCAAAACACATGGAAATTGACCTTTACATGAAAGAATGAAACCAAATCCATACCAATGAATTATATTTTATCACAAAACCAGTCACAACCCGCCTTCACCAAGATGGGGGAAGGGACAACAAATATCTAGGAACTTATTTCCCCAAGATGAAGGATAGATAATGTCCCTCGATACCCACCTTCAATAGACCCCTTAGTGGTGACTAGCACCCAGGGTATTGGATCACATGTAAAATGGAAGGCATTACCTGTTTTAGTTACCAAGATCAGGTGATAAGATAGAAAATCCCAAAAAACCCCAAAACTGGAAGTAAAAGTAAAGACAAAACAATCCATTCCCATATGCATCTTCCAATAATAAGTGATACAAAAAAATACAGAAAACTCTATAGGGAAGAACCAAAAGAATAGAAAATCAACATTGGTGGTCTCAGCGTATGAGATAATAGGGTCTGACGTGGTCTTTGAAATCCTCATGGAAACCTGATAGCGGTTTTATATATGTATGGTGAGTATACAGGTATACCCAGTAGGAAAAACCAGAGGCTTTCTTGCACAAGTGGGGATAAATTCTAATACCCTCTCAGAAAAAGAAGATAACCAAAGCACCTAGTAAGAAATCTACCCACCCAAACATCACCAAGGAACACTAACCAAATAATGAAATTCAAGTAAAGTAATGGTAATAACATGGTGATGTTTGGGTACCCCACACCACTTTCCTCTGGTTACTAAATACATCCTATGTATCAGACCACCCCTTCCATTCTCACTACAGTCCGACTAAAGCCCCAACAACAAACTTTTGGGCAACCACTACCACATATATTCCCTCAAACCCTTAGGCCCTCGCAACAAATGTAACCCCCCCCCCCATAGAGAGCTAGGCCTGAACAACTTTTGATACACCCAAGGATTGTTGGGATGCATCCCGATGACAGTTGGGAAACAACTTGCCCGCACACACCTAGGCCAACCACTACACCATACCATTCCCAAAGAATATTGTAAAATAATGGACCTCATGCCATCAAATCATGCCCGATGTGTTGTGGGATACTTGGGAAAGGGAGCAGAATATGAGCAAATAACCAGTCGCTCATAGGAGTGTTGGGAATAACACCCTCCCCCACGAAACGAGGGTGTTCTTCACAAGGTTCTCAACCTAGGTAGGGAACGAATTAGAATCATAAGAACTAAATTATACATATAGGTATACAATAACTCATCCCAACCTAGGGGTTCCAAAACCAACCCACACATAAACACCCCTGTTACTATTAATTCATAAAAAGAACAACTGCCACAACCAAGTCACAACTCATTCCTCGTAAACAAATCCCCTATGAACCCATTCTTGTTATCATATTCAAGTGATTTCATTTAAATAATTCTTCACTACTGGTTGACTAAGAGGCATAGCCACAATCCAGGGAAGGAAAAAAACCAAGCAACAAATTAAGCATTAACACCTTGTTCTCTTGTAAATTTACAAGAACAAAATGGATATTTGAGATCCCTAGATGCATTGGAAACAAACCAAGATCCAATATTCAACAACACACAACCTCATATCCAAAACCCAACAACTGCATCACAACAAGGGATCCCATCCCTATCCTCATCATCCCACAAGCATCAAGCAGAATAACCACACATGTCACCAAGACAGAGCAAGGATGTTTTCAAATTAAAACACACCATTCCGTTAGTTATGTATTTTCGTTTGGATATCTTGGGTGATCACATGAGGATATTTGTTCCTTGTCCTTCCATTTAATCAACCAAGTTTACGTGATTAACCAGTTTCCAAGTTACAACCATTTAATCATAGAATTATTTAGAAAAACAGAGGTTCATTAGTGTACAATAAAGGACCACCAATGACCAATATTTTATATGGAAATAATCCCATACAATTCACTACATATAAGAAAAGATAAAAGAGTACAACATCAATATCAAACACACTCCTTAATTCCTTAAAACCAATTTATTATCATCAATATGGTTTGGTTTCATCCTTTCTCAAATAAAACATTACCATACCAACCCTGCATGATACACATTAAAGGGAGATGAAAGAAGAACCCTGACTATATGGTCAATGATCGATATTTTTTTCCCTTGTGCGAATAACTAGGGATGCATGACTTTGAGGGGAAGATCTCTGGGGACTTTAAAAGTGAGGGGGAAAGGCTCCATCATAGGCGTGCCACTAGCCTTAGGAAGGGGTACTCCAAATGCACCATGGAAAGATAAATATACCACCTAAGAAGAAGAATGTAATCTATGTGATAAAAGGTGTGATCCTAGAGTTATAGGATTTGAATTTTGAACGGATTTAGAGGTGGATTGTGGTATCACCATGCGGTTGGACAGTTACACACAATGGAATTAATTTTTATTTAAATATTCTCATCAGAGAGGTGACCATAAAATCTATTCGTTAAAGGATTCCATTTAACTAGAGGAAAACGAGTCAGTTGTCGGCCTCCCCACACTTAGAGGATTTAAAACATAGTTTATGGGGCTAAAACGCCATGGAACCACTTAAAAAGTTAAAAAACATAAAATGGAATTATTGGAAACTAGGGAATGAAAACCCTGACAATATCCCCCATGGAACTGATCAGGTGTGGTGTTGATCGGTGGCTCACCAAATGGAGACACATCTATTGGTGACACATTGATTAGTGGTTCACTAATCGATGGCACACCGATCAGTGTCATCGGTGTGTGACACCATGGTGACATCCTTCCACCGGCACTGCCGCCCTTCAGACTTACCGAGGGGGTCTAGGGAACCCCAAACAACATAAATTGGACATGTAATGGACCAAGTGTGTTAGGTCCATTACATTATATATCTATAAAACTATTCTCATCCTCAACAGTCAAAACTAATCTAGGTTATACAAAGAGGGGTCCGAACAACCACCTCAAAAGAAACCTCACAAGTCCAAACCACACTAGACATCTGGAAAAACGTATCCTTCAAGTGAAAACACAACATATAAGTGTAAAAACCCAGAAATTCCATGGAATATTTTTCATAAACCACTGTGATTTTGAAGAGTTCTCTAAAATGTACGGTGCTTGATTATGAGGCCCGGTGTTCCCGGAATCAATTTCTAATGTTTTGTTCAGGTACATTCAGTAAACGTATGAGCGTGATTTTATAATTTTTGAACTGGTGCTTGAAACTGAAATCTGAGGGCACCATTGAACTCACAAAACTGGTATTCGCTTATGAATACATTCACCTCGACGACAGATGGTCTGGAATAAAAGTTAGTTTTTGGATTTTTATAAAAAAAGAATAAAATAAAGTGTATAACAATTTATTTTATTTTAAGCTGTCATGTTTGTGATTGTTGGTTAAAACCTCCACATGGGATTTGGAGGTGAGACAGCCACACCTAAACCTTCAATGAGAGGTTATGATGGTGGGGCCCACCCAAATTTAACCTCCTGTGAGATTTTACGAGGGGGGGGGGCACCCGAGACCATAACCTCTCATTTAAATAATAGGGGTGGGGACCACCCGACCCCTATTAATGGGAGGAGAGTACAACCTCTAAACTCTCTCTCATTAATGAGGGAGAGCCTCTCCACCTCCCTTAGTTTTTTAATTTGTTCCAACTCCTCAATTAATGTGCCAAACTAATGAATTAAAATGGGGGAGCCCTTTAATTAATTCACATTTTTGAATTCTGTGCCAATAAATAAAATAATAGACAAACTATTATTTTTGGCACTTTCATTTTGGTGGAAACTTGGGAGAGGAAGTGCACTTGGAGAAACACATCCTCTCCAACGAATAAAAACCCTCCCAACTAAGAACATGAATAAGACTAACGACAATTGTTCATCGACTTTGTTCTACCCAGACACCTACCAACCTACCCTCCGCAACATCAACCAGCCAACATAGCACGGGATTTTGGACGTGCGACAGACATGATGAACGACGAACGACGAACGACATATCAAAAGGTATGGGGTTTATTACATTTTGAAGTTGTACATTTTTCTTACCTTCTTCAAAGGATAATAAGGGATTGATGTGGATAGATTATTGATCACCTTCTTCTCATGATGAGCCAAATGATATCTCCATAAACGTGGAGGGTGCGGGAAAACCTAATCTGGCATGACATACTCTATCGATCTCTCTCTTCTTATGATGTTTATTAGCATGGAGATGTATCAAAGATGAGGCGACAGAGGCGGTGAGGACAAAGGTTGCGCTACTAGCCGCCTCTGCAAATCGCGTCACCGGCCTGCACTAGCACAAGATCTACCGAACCAGCCAGCCTGCGGCCCCCTCGGCGCATTGATCGGTGCCTAGGACGCTGACTCGGCACCCACGCGGCCTGCCCGGTTCCCTACTGGCACCCTTCCGTGCCCTTCCTGGTGCACCCGCGGCCTACCCGGCGTCCTGACGACGCCCCCGCGGCCTCCCGACCTCCTGTCGCGCCCTGCCCGACGCCCCCACAACCTGCACGGAGCCTTGTGGGTGCCCCATCGGCCTGCACGGCGCCCTGCTGTTCCCTGCTTGGCACCCCCGCGACTAGCCCGACGCCCTGTTGGCGCCGCCAAGGCCTCCCGGCGCCCTACCACGCCCTGCCCGATGCCCCCGTGGCCTGCCCAACGCCCTGTCGACACCCCCGAAGCCTACCCGCTGCCCTGCTGTGGCTTGCTCGGCGCCCCAGCGGCCTGCCCGGCGCCCAACCGGCTCCCCCGCAGCATGCCCAACTTCCATCTACGGCCTACCATGCCTCCCTTGAGCAGGCCTCTGCGCGACCTACGTGCTACTGGCCACTCCGGTATCCCAGCTCCCTTGCATCCTCCTATCGGAGCCACGTCGGGCCGCACCCTCGCAATGCACCGGGCCGAACTGGCCCCGAGCCTGGGTCGAACTTCCCCCGCAGACCGCTGGGCATGGCCCAGTGTTCCGGGCCAAACATAGATTTCTGAGCCAACCAACGGGCTGAGTCATATCCAGTGAGTCTGACCGAGTTGGCCCAAACCTTGTTTTCCCAGACTGGGTAAGGCCAAGTCGCTCTGATTGGGTTAAACTGGACCCAGTGTCACGACCCGTCCTCGGGGCCCGTGCCGTAACTACCCCAAGCCCACATTCCATAGGCCAGGGGCTAGCGACTAGCACCAAGGCGTAAATCCCGGAAAAGGGTAAGGCAATGCCTTTCTAAAGTAAACAACAAACACCACAGAGTAAGCAGGCAGAAGTAATCACTATGTAAAAACTGGTACAACAGTAAGTGCGGAAGTAAGTGGGCCAATATACATACCCAAACTGAAAGTAAAGTACAACTGGAAAGGGAAAACAAAAACTGAGAAGTAAAGCCGCAACGTCGAGCTGTCCACTGGATATCCCACCTGAAGGGTGGGTACAGATAGCCTCCACGGTTCCTCGGGTCCATCCGTCTACTCCGAGTACGTCTCGCCCAGTGGTCCACCTCCAGGTACCGTCCTGCTCCGCAAGCCTCAACCACGATTAGCGTTGTCTGTCGTCTGCAACCAACTCAATGTAGTGCGGGCATAGCCCGTGCAGGGGTGAGTATAAGATACTCAGTAGGGACCCCGAGACCCCCAAAGGTCTCCCAGAATCCACAAAGGATAATCCACAAAGGAATGATACAATCACGAAGTAACATCCGACACTGCTTAGGTATATGACCATACATATACCTAAGTCCTCAATTCTTGTTCGGCTCCAACATCCGAACCCAAGTACAATCTAGTCCACACATGAAAGAAAAACGTAAATCCACACAGGATAGCACAACACAATCCACATAGGAAAGAAAAACGTAAATCCACACAGGATAGCACAACACAATCCACATAGGAAAGAAAACCAGGATTCAGCTCACACAGGAATACTTTTTGAATGACGCTAGAGATGATCAGATGTAGCCACTGATTCATCTAAGCTCTCGGACCAACAAAGGATCAGTAGGTACTACCCCCTGCAATGACCCACACATGATCGATCATGAAGTTGAAACCATTGCTATTGGGAAACTCCTTCTCTATCAAGTATAGTGGTTATGTCGCAGCAACCAAGCGCTTCCCTCTAACCTTGGACTGCTGTAGTACTCCACCTATTAAGTATTGTGGGATTGCGGCTACAGCCAAGTGCTTCCCACGATGGGTCTGCCGCTACAACCAAGCACTCCCCCTCATAGCCTCTAGAGGTACTTCTTCTGTTGAGTACCACGGGTCAGCCACTACAACCAAGCGCTCCTCCGTCGTGGGTCTACCGCTACAACCAAGCGCTCCCCCGTGCTACTACATCCAAGCGCTCCTCCATCGTGGGTCTGCCGCTAGAACCAAGAGCTCCCCCTCAAAGCCTCTAGACTTACTCCTTCTGTTGAGTACAGCGGGTCTGCCGCTACAACCAAGCGCTCCTCCGCCGTGGGTCTTCTACTACAACCAAGCGCTTCCCACTGGGCTATCCATAACACGCCGAGTCGTTCGATCAGAAGTTGTCAAGTCTCAACCGGCTCTAGGGTTTCCGCACACAGCATGCTCGTTCCGGGTGGGTCCACTCCATGAGATAAGAGGTCGATGCATCAACTGACATGTAGTTTGGAGTTGACGTATCCCATGATGTACCGTAGTGTTCACTGCCGAAAACACGGAGTATTCTCGTAATATTTTCATCATCGTCGCAGTCGAATCCACTAAGGATCTATGTACAGTCGTCGTCGTCACAGTAGCAGTCGCAACCAGCTCTAGGGTTCCCGCACACAGCAAGCTCGTTCGGGAGGGTCCGCTCCACGAGCCGAGAGGCTGAAACATCAACTGACACATAGGCCAGAGTTGATGTATCCAAAAGTTCCGTATCTTCAATAGGAACTCAACGACGCAAACGGCGCGTCAATCAGACGCTCGGTCTGAGAGTTATTGGCCTTTTCGTCCCAGGGGCCCGGTTGGTTTTAAGTCAAAACCAACCCGACCGTACTCCACCTTTGTCCAAATATCGGGCAGAGTAATCCAAAAGATCTTTCTCATTTAGAGGAAACCAACAAAGTCGACGGCACGTCAATCGGACGTCCGAAGCTCAAGATATGAGCGTTTCCGCTCCGAGGGCCAGGTTGGTTTCGTGTACGAACCAACCCGGCTGAACCCAAAGTATTCTGAAACATCATGTGCAATATACCGAAACGACCGCCTCGATGCAAGGATCGCATCGCCGCTAACGGTGCGTCGTTCGGAGGCCCGTAGCTCAGGTTATGATCAAAAGACCGAAAAGGTCCGGATACGGGGGGTCTGTGCCCGGACCGACCCCCCCTGGGTCGGCCCGAACCGGGTCGACCCAACCCGGGTCCGGGTCTGACCCGGCCCGGCCAGGGTGCGACCCGGTTCGAACCGGCGGGTCGGATCGGCTCGGCTCGGCTCGGCCGAGTGGCCGAGCGAGGGAAACGCAGGGTGTGCTGTCCCCACATGAAGAGGAGTCACGGCCCCGCGTGGGGCTGCGCTTGGTCAGCGGACGCGGCAGAGCCACGTCCTGTGTATCGCTGGACCCTCGCGGTCGCGAGTCTGGTCGTCCTCCGCCGCCGCGGTGGCTCCTCCATGCGGCGTGCCGAGGTGCCGCCGCCTCCAGCTGCCGGCGCTGCCTCACCGGCGACCCGAGCCGTCGGTGGAGTCCGCGGGCCACCAGAGTTGCTCCGGTGGTCCGATTCCATTTCTATCTGCACCGTAGCTCCTCCCGGGTCCCATTATTCACAGCGGAATCAACCAATCGTCTATGTGACCCATTTTGTCATCTTCCTCCGTTCCGCACACCAAGAACAAAGGGTGGTGGGTTCAGACTTGTTCGTTGGTCCGCACCCACCGCGTTAGAGTTTTGAAACAAGACAATAAATCCCAGCAATTGATAAACCACATCCTGTAATAATAATCCGCGGACCAACTTGTTAATTGGTTGGTCCGCATTCATGCCTTGGAGGAAAACAAGCATATCTAAAATCATTTTCAAAACGACCCCTACGTCGTCGTCGTCGTCGGACGAGTTCTTCGCGGAATTGACCGTCGCGGTAGAAGAGGATCATCGCGTCGCGGGAGGGCGTCGCATCGTCGCGGAAGGGCGTCGCATCGTCGCGGAAGGGCGTCGCGCCGACGATCTCTGAGGTTTAAAGCAAACACAGGGATTTAATTTCATTAATTAAATCCATTTTAAAGATAAAATCCACAAAGGAATTTAAAGGATTTGAAAACTCATACCTCAAGCAGTTGATCGAAGTCTTGTCGCGGGGAAAGAACGTTGCGAAAGAAGTGTCGGCGTCGCGGTACTCAGTGTCATGTCGTCGATCATCGAGGGTATGGCGTTCTTCGTCACCCTTCGTCATAGGCCGGTGTTCTTCGTGTTCTTCACATTCTTCGTGAAGGAGGACGAAGATCTTTAGAGTTTCTCCAAAGGTTTAACACAACATCCAAGAAAAAGGTGTGTTGGTCTTATTTTATTAACATGCCAACAAACGAAAAAAGAAAAGTAATGAATGAATTAATTCATAGAATTAACTGCAACGAAACTAACCACTCAATTAATAGGGGTGTTAAGAATTTAGAAAACGCGTTAGTTGACTTTCTTTTAATAGGGGTTTTCGCGGGTGCGTTACTTAGCGGAAAAGAAAGGGTGGTGCTCGTGCGGGACCCACCTCACAAATATCCTACCAAGAGGGTAGGATATTTTGAATTTTCACTCTATCCACTTCAACTATGCTTAAGCAGTTATAAGTGGATTTTAAGTGGCATTATGTGAAATAAAAATAAAGTTGTCGCACACTTTATTTTATTTCTTAACATAACCCCAAAAATTTGAAAACCACACCCGAGAAAACACAACTCCGGAAGAGGCGTTTCTAAGCAAATACCGGCGCTGCGATTCCATCAGTGCACTCAGAATTTGATTCCGAGCACCAGTTGAAATGTTAGAAAAACCTGCTCGTTCGTTCACTGAACGTACCCGAGCCAAACTTCGGAATATGATTCCGGGCACACCGGGCCTCAAAATCAGATGCCGTCAGAAACTGAGTTCTTGTAAAATTCCAATGAAAATTAAGAAAAACATTTCTTTGAAATTTTAGGGTCTTTACATCTCTCCCACCTCAAGGCTTTACGTCCCCGTAAAGATACATCATAAACTAGGCAAACAAATGTGGGTACTGAGCACACATCTGAGCCTCCCGCTCCCAAGTGCTCTCCTAGAGGTTCCCGTGCTGCCATATGATGCGCACAAGAGGAATCGATAGTCCACGTAGGACCCACTCCTATTGATCATCGATCTCTACTGGGACCTCCGCAAAAGTCGCCCCATCATCCACGTCTAGCTCCCCATGGTCAATGATGTGTGTCGGGTCGTGCACGTATCTCCTCAGCTGGGATACGTGGAAGACGTCATGCACCCGGTGCAACTGAGGTGGTAGAGCCAGGAGATAATCCACCTCGCCAACCTGTTGAGGACCTGGAATGGTCCGATGAAGCGTCATGACAACTTACCACCTCGGCCAAATCTCTGTAACTCACGTCAAGGTGTGACCCGTACGGAAACGTGGTCGCCATCCTCGAACTCTAGTGGTCTTCGCCTCCTGTCAGCACAAGACTTTTGCCGGCTCTGAGCTGTCCTCATCCGCTCTTGGATGACTTGGACCTTTCTGGTCCTGCTCGAGCTGCTGAGATTCCTTCTTTGCCGAGAAGAGAAATCTGGTCTCATCCACTGGATGAACCACGTTCTTCACCTAATACAGTCAATCCCGTCATGGATGATACAAACCCATAGCAAGGATGATGTCGTAAGGCCTCGACGATACTACCAAAAAATCCAACCATCACTCTCGCCTCTAAGGGTTGAGTCACACTGTCGGCATCAGTGTGTGGTCACTGGGTCTCCTTTAGTAGGTATCTCAAAGTGAGGGTCAAGTCAACGGTTTTTTAAACCGGAACCTCTTAGTAACAACTAAAAGAGAGGACATGAAGGTAAACACCACAAGAAAAGTGTCTTTTATTGCTGTAGCTCAAAGTACAAAGACACAAAACATCTACAAACAAACATCAACAAAGCTAGAAGAAGCATAAACAAAAGTCTCCAGGTCTGGAGCTAGTCTCGCTCTTTTCCATCTGCTCTCGGAGCTCCATGATCATAGGCCTCAGCTGCCTGAAGCTGAGCTCTCCCATGTCCACCAGCTCCCTGCGGTCAGGGTAGACCTCCTAGTGGTGGTGGTGGCAACACCTCAAAGCGTTTTCCACCTCCAGCTGCATGGCCAGCTCCCTTTCCACGGTCTCCTACTCCATGCGATCAGCCGCGATCGAACCTCTGCCTCTGCCTGGGAGGTCCTTTGTTCATCTGATGGTCATCCGTATGGCGGTTCGGACAGTCACGAGCCATGTGACCAACCCTGCCGCAGGAGTAACACTATCCGATCATGGTAAGTCGTTGTCCACCCCATGTGCCTCGCACAAACGATCATGTGTCACGCGGTTGACCACCGGTAGGTCTAGTTCTCCTGGACCCCTGCGTCATCTGTCTATTGCCCACTGCAGAAGACTCTGCCGCATGCCGGCTAATGGTGGGTCCTGCTGCTGGAGACTACTCAGCAAGGAAACTCTCTACTAAGAGGGCTCGCTCCAACACCCCTGTCTTTGTCGGAATGCTGTGAGAAACAACTGAAGCTCTGATCTCTCGCCTGAGCCCCTGATTGAAGGTTCGGGCCCTGAAGAATGGGTCTCGTACCATGTCTGTGGAATAGCGTGAGGGATTGGTAAACCTCACCGCGTACTGGGCTACTGTCATGCTGCCCTGCCGCAGCTATAGTAGCTCCTGGATGCGTACCGCTCGGAGGGTGGCAGGGACGAACTCTGAGCGAAAAAGGCTCTCAAAGTCCGTCCAAAGGAGTGATGCCTCTTCATGCACCTGGAGCATCATGCTCCACCATCAGCCTGCTTCCGCATGCAGGAGGCTCACTACAAGGACCACCATAAGGTCTGCTGGTGTCCTGACTAACAGGAAAACTCAGACCACTACCTCCATCCAGTCCTCGGCTGCTTGGGGGTCCGTCTCCCCGCGGAAACTGGGCAGTCGCTGGAGCTGGAACTCATGCAGTGCACTGAGGTGATGTGCATCGTCAGCGGCTGGTGCTGGAAGAATCAGTGAATCGGCAGGTAAAGGTATCGCCGGTGCCTCAGCTGTCAAAGGGCCCTGTACCGAGGCCTCGTCGCTCGGTGGGCTGTCGTCACGTATAACTCTCGGAAACCTAGCTGGTTGCCGTCGTGGGGCCACCCTGAAAAGGAAACAGGTGCGCCACAGTCAGAACAGTATGCCTAGTGAGATGATACAAGTAATCATAATGAAAACTTGAAACACACATGCAATCAATGTTTTCGTGCATTAAGTCGGAAATCAGAAGGCAGGGTCCTGGTGTACGGATACGTCGGCCGCCGCACCAACACTGGACTACCTGGACTGATAACCACACCCAATACGCTAAACACTATTGCTTCACATAGAAAATATCAGAGTCCGCGGTAGAATAGAACTCCTCTGATACCAATTTAAAACAACCTGTCCTCAGGGCCCGTGCCGTGACTACCCCAAGCCCGCCTTCCATAGGCCAGGGGCTGACGACTAGCACCAAGGCGTAAATCTCGGAAAAACGGAAGGAATTTCCTTTGTAAAGTAAACAAAAAACACCATAGATTAATCAGGCAGATGTAAACACTAAGTAAGAACTGGTACAACAGTAAGTGCGGAAGTAAGTGGGCCAGTATACAAACCCAAAATGAATGTAAAGTACAACTGGAAAGGGAAAACAGCAACTGAAAAGTAAAGACGCAACTTCGAGCTGTCCACTGGATATCCCACCTGAAGGGTGGGTACAGATAGCCTCCACGGTTCCTCGGGTCCAGCCGTCTGCTCCGAGTATGTCTCGCCCAGTGGTCCACCTCCAGGTACCTTCCTGCTCCGCAAGCCTCAACCACGATTAGCGCAGTCCGTCGTCTGCAACCAACACAACGTAGTGCGGGCATAGCCCGTGCAGGGGTGAGTATAAGATACTTAGTATGGACCCCGAGACCCCTGAAGGTCTCCTATAATCCACAAAGGATAATCTACAAAGGAATGATACAATCAAGAAGTAACATCCAACACTTCTCAGGTATATGCCCATACATATACCTAAGTCCTCAATTCTCGTTCGGCTCCAACATCCGAACCCAAGTACAATCTAGTCCACACATGAATGAAAAACGTAAATCCGCACAGGATAGCACAACACAATCCACATAGAAAATAAAAACATAAATCCACACAGGATAGCACAACACAATCCACATAGGACAGCACAACGTAAATCGACACAGGATACCACAACACAATCTACATAGGAAAGCAAAACAGGATTCAGCTCACACAGGAATACTTATTGAATGACGCTAGAGATGATCAGATGTAGCCACTGATTCATATAAGCCGTCAGACCAACAATGGATTGGTAGGTACTACCCCCTGCAATGACCCACATAGGATCGATCCTGAAGTTGAAACCATATCTATTGGGAAACTCCTTCTCCATCAAGTATAGTGGTTATGCTGCTGCAACTCAGCGCTTCCCTCTAACCTTGGACTGCTATAGTAATCCACCTATCGAGTACTGTGGGCCTGTTGCTATAGCCAAACGCTTCCCACCATGGGTCTGCCAATATAACCAAGCGCTCCCCCTCATAGCCTCTAGAGGTACTCCTTCTGTTGAGTACCACGGGTCAGCCGCTACAACCAAGCGATCCTCCGTCGTAGGTCTTCTGCTATAACCAAGCGCTCCCTCGTGCTGCTACAACCATGCAGTCCTCCGTCGTGGGTCTGCCGCTACAACCAAGCGCTCCCCCTCATAGCCTCCATAGGTACTCCTACTGTTGAGTACCGCGAGTCTGCCGCTAAAACCAAGCACTCCTACGCCGTGGGTTTGCTACTACAACCAAGCGCTTCCCACTGGGCTATCTGTAACACACCGAGTCGTTCGATCAGAAGTCATCAAGTATCAACCGGCTCTATGGTTTCCGCACACATCATGCTCGTTCCGGGAGGTTCCACTCAATGAGCTAAGAGGTCGATGCATCAACTGACATGTAGTCCGGAGTTGACGTATCCCAAGATGTACCGTAGTGGTCACTGCCGAAAAAACGGAGGATTCCCATACTATTTTCATCAACGTCGCAGTCGAATCCACTGAGGATCTATGTACAGGCGTCGTCGTCACAGTAGCAGTCGCAACCAGCTCTAGGGTTCCCGCACACAACAAGCTCGTTCGGGAGGGTCCGCTCCACGAGCCGAGAGGTTGATACATAAACTGACACATAGTCCAGATTTGATGTATCCAAAAGTTCGGTATCGTCAACAAGAACTCAACGAAGCAGACAGCGCGTCAATCGGACGCCCGGTCTGAGAGTTATTGGCTTTTTCGTCCAAGAGGCCCGGTTGGTTTTAAGTCAAAACCAACCCGACCGTAATACACATGCATCCAAACCTCGTGCGGGGTAAGCCAAATGTTTCGTCTCACTTAGAGGAAACCAACAAAGTCGACGACACGTCAATCGGACGTCTGAAGCTCAAGATATGAGCGTTTCCGCTCAAAGGGCCCGATTGGTTTCGTGTACGAACCAACCCGGCCGAACTCAATGTATTCCGAAACTTTGAGTGCGATATACCGAAACGACCGCCTTGATCCAAGGATCGCATCGCCGATGATGGTGTGTCGTTAGGAGGCCCGTATCTCATGTTATTAGCAAAATACCGAAAAGGTCCGGATACGGGGGGTTTAGGCCCGGACCGACCTGGCCCGACCCCCCCCCCCTGGGTCGGCCCGAACCAGGTTGACCCGACCCGGCCTGCACCGGCGGGTCGGGTCGGCTCAGCTCGGCTCGGCCAAGCAGCCGAGCGAGGGAACCACGGGGCGTGTTGTCCCCGCGGGAAGAGGAGCCGCGGCCTCGCGTGGGGCCGCGCTTGGTCAGTGGACGCGGTAGATCCGCATCCCGTATCTCGCCGGACCCGTGTGGTCGCGGGTCCGGTCGGTCTCCGCCGCCGTGGTTTCACCCGCGGCGGCTCCATCCAGCGGCGCGCCGAGGTGCCGCCGGTGGAGTCTGCAGGCCACCGGAGTTGCTCCGGTGGTCCGATTCCATTTCTGTCTGCACCGTAGCTCCTCCTGGGTCCCGTTCTTCACTGCGGAATCAACCAATCGTCTCTGCGACCCGTTTTGTCGTCGTCCACCATTCCGCACACCAAGAACAAGGGGTAGTGGGTTCAGACTTGTTTGTTGGTCCGCACCCACCGTGTTAGCGGTTTGAAAAAATACCATAAATCCTAGCAATTGAAAAACCATGTCCCGCAATAATAATTTGCGGACCAACTTGTTAATTGGTTGGTCCGCGTTCTTGACTTGGAGGAAAACAAGCATAGGTAAAATCATTTTCAAAACGACCCATACCTCATCGTAGTCGTCAGAAGAGTTCTTCGCAGAATTGACCGTCGCGGTAGAAGATGATCGTCTCATCGCGGGAGGGCGTCGCGTCGTCGCGGAAGGGCGTCGCGTCGTCGCGGAAGGGCGTCGCGTTGATGATCTCCGATGATTAAAGAAAATAGACGGATTTAATTTCGTGAATTGAATTCATGTTAAAGATAAAATCCACAAAGGAATTTAAAGGATTTGAAAACTCCTACATCAAGAAGTTGATCGAAGTCTTGTCGCGGGGAAAGAACGTCGCGGAAGAAGCGTCGGCGTCACAGTACTCGGCGTCGCGTCATCGATCTCCGGGGGTCTCGTGTTCTTCGTCGCCCTTCGTTGGAGGCCGGAGTTCTTCTCGTTCTTCTCGTTCTTCGCGTTCATCGCGAAGGAGGATGAAGATAATTAGAGATTCTCCAAAGGATTAACACAACATCCAAGAAAAAGGTGTGTTAGTCTTATTTTATTAACATGCCAAAAAAAGAAAAAAGATAAGTAACAAACGAATTAAATCATAGAATTATTTTCAATGAAACTAACCACTCAATTAATAGGGGTGTTAAGAATTTAGAAAATGTGTCAGTTAACTTTCATTTAACAGGGGTTTTCGCGGGTGCGTTAGTTAGAGGAAAAGAAATGGTGGGGATCCTGTGGGCCCCACCTCACAAATATCATACCATGAGGGTAGGGTATTTTGAATTTGAACCATATCCACTTCAACTCAGCTTAAGCAGCTTAAAGTGGCTTTAAAGTGGCTTTAAGTGAAATAAAAATAAAGTTGTCGCACACTTTATTTTATTTCTTAACATAACCCCAAAAAATTAAAAACCACAACAGAGAAAACGCAACCCTGGAAGAGGTGTTTCTATGCAAATACTGGCGTTGCGATTCCATCGGTGCCCTCAGAATTTGATTCCGAGCACCGGTTCAAAAGTTAGAAAAACCCGCTCGTTCGTTCACTGAACGTACATGAGCCAAACTTCAGAATATGATTCCGGACACATCGGGTCTCGGAATCAGATGCCGTCAGAAACTGAATTCTTGTAAAATTCCGAAGAAAATTAAGAAAAAAATTTCCTTGAAATTTACGAGTCTTTACACCCAGGATCACTACTAACATCATACCTTCTTGGGCCATATCATTGGGACTAGACAACCATTTGATGAACTGTCAGCGGTGCCAGTATTCGTGGATAGTAGCCATCCCTTTGAGAATACCCCACTAGAGTTCGGGGTTTTGTTGAGATACAGACAGGTTGGATTGTGCATGAATCCAACCGGGACCCTAGGATAAAAAGGCTAATAACTAGCAGACCGGGCATCCGATTGACGAACCGTCAATTGCGTTGAGACCCCTATGACGTGGTAGAACATTGAATTACCTTTTTGTGGAACTTTTTGACAGTTGGGTTATCGACCTGTAGCTCCTGGAACGGATCCTTCCATAGGTGAGCAAACAGATTATGCAGACCTAGTAGCTAGTTAAGACCTAATGACTGCATGACTGATTCGACTCGGAGTGACTCGATTAGCCATGTGGGGAGCGCCTCTATGGGATGTGGTAGACCCACAGTGGGGAGCACCTCTGTGTGAGCGCGACTGACTGACGGTACTCGACAAGAGGAGTACCTCAGCATGCTACAAGGGGGAGCTCCACTGTGTGAGTGTGGTAGACCCATGCTAGGGGTGCCTCTGTGTGACGCGACAGACCCACATTAGTTGATATGAGGAGTACCTCAACAGTCCAAAGATATTGGGAAGCGCCTATGTGTGGCACAACATGCCCACTGTACTCGATAGAGGAATTGTACGCCACCAGTCGTGGTTTCGATAATAAAAATCCTGGTTTGAGCTGCGTCATTCACTTTTTTGTTTTTCTAATTATTGAGATGGGTTACTAGTTAACATAGGTATATGTATGGGAATATAGCTAAGTAATGGTTATTTATTCATTTCATACATTGTGATTTATCCTTTTTGGATTTTGTGAGACCTTGAGGGTCTTAGGGTCCCTACTGAGTATCGTTATTCTCACCCCATCACGGGCTATGCCCCCACCTCATTGTATTGTTTGCAGACGATAGACATCGCTGACTGAGGTTGAGAGTAGCATGAATGGATGGTATCCGAAGGTGGACCACTCGGTGTGATGGTTCATGGAGGAGAATGATGGAAGGGAGTGCTGAGAAGTCCATCTATACCTACCCTTCAGATAGGAACCCTGAAGGATGAACCTATACCTTCTTTAATTTTCTTCAGTTCTAATTGTACTTTCTTGTTGGGCTTGTATTTCCAGCCACTTTTACTTCACATCCCTTATTTTTTATACAGATTTACTTAGAGTTTTTCTTCAATTTGTGTACTCTGATGTGTTTGTTCATAGTTATAAAGGCAATTCCTTTCTATTTTGGGGATTTACACCTTTGGTGCTAGTTTCCATCCCCTGGCCTATGGAAGGAGGGTTTGGGGTAGTCACAATTCATGCCCCAGGGGACAGGTCGTGACAAATTGGTATCAGAGGAGTCGGTTATACCGCAGAACATAGAACTCTGATATTTATTTTCTAAGAATAAATAATGATAAGGTTAATAAGTGTGGTTTTCAGTTCATGGAGTATAGTGTTGGTGCGGGCGGCTAACGTATCCATACACCAGGAACCTGACTTCTGATTTCTGACTCAGTGCATGAAAACACTAATTATGTGGGTGTTTCCAAAAGTTTTTAAGTCATATCAACCAGGTAAGCTCACCAAGTATAATATTTTTATCGTGTCACATATTTTTCATTCAGGATGCCTCCCCGCAGATGAATAGTTAGAGCCCCGAGAGTCATATGTACTGAAAGCCCACTGAGCGACGAGGCCTCAGTGTCGGGCTATTTACCAATGGAGGAACTAGCGGTACTACTTCCCATTGGGCCACCGATGCCACCAGCCCCAGTAGTAGACGATGCATGTAATTTGAACACGTTTCATGAGTTCAAATGCCAAAGCTCACACGGGTTCAGGGGAGAGACAGAACCACATGTAGCTGAGGATTGGCTGGAGGCTGTGGTGAGAGTCTTCAGGCTAGTAGGGACACTAACAGACTTAATGGTGATCCTTGCTGTGAGTCTCCTTCAGGCAGCAGCAGGAAGATGGTGGAGCCTGATTCTCAAGTTGCATGATGAGGTGTTGCTACTCTGGGAAGACTTCGATAGCCTATTTTGGGTGGAGTTTTTCTCAACTACTCTCTGCATAGTGCAGATATAGGATCTACTAAATCTACAGTTGGGTAGCATGATGGTGGTGCGGTACTCAGCGAGGTTCACCAACCTCTCATGAAACTCTACAGATATGGTGAGGGACCCATTATTCATGGCCCAGACATTCTAGTCGGGGCTTAGGAAAGAGATCAGAGCATCGATGATCTCCCTCAGCATCCCGACACAAGTGGGGGTGTTAGAGAGAGCCCTCATAGTGAAGAGTTTACTTGCTGAGTAGTCACCAGTAGTGACACCCACTATAAGCCGACACGCATCAGAGACTTCTGCAGGTGGAAGTAGACATATGTCGGAGAGGTCCAAGAGGAACAAACCTACAGGTGGTCGACCGCATGACTCAATATCAGTTGTGTGGGGCACATGGAGTAGAGACACACATTCCAGTAATAGGAAGTGTTACTCATGGGGTGGGTATGGTCACATGGCTCGTGACTGTCTGTCCTGCCATTCAGATGATCACCAGAGATTTGAGGGACCTCCCAAGTAGAGGCAGAGGTTCGAATGAGGTGGTATTCATGGAGGAGAAAGACATGGCGGAGGATCTGGACATGCAGCTGGTGGTGGACGACGTTACGAGGTGTTACCACCACCACCACCAGGAGGCCCACCCCGACCGCAGGGAGTTGGTGGATAGGGGAGAGATCGGCGTCAGGAGGCCGAGGCCTATGATCACGATGCTCCAGATATGATTCTTGGTACGATCTGTGTCTACTTCACCTTAGATGCAATTCTTATAGACACATGTGTCAGTCACTCTTTCATTTCCAAGGCCCTCATTTGGATCTCAGAGATTCCGTCGGAGCCTTGGGCTCGATCCTTACAGCTAGAGACTCTTACGAGATCTTATTCGTCGATTACGTAGTGGTGCCGGCAGTGAGAGCTTACTCTAGGTGGCCATAGCTTATGCCGGGATCTCCTAGTAGCGGCATCGCGGCCTTCTGACATCATTATGGGTATGGACTGGTTATCTACATTCCATGCTCCAATTGAATGTATTAGGCGAAAATTGTTGTGTGTCCGCACAGATAGGAACAGGTTTACCTTCACATGTGGGAAGGTATCCTTTGCAGCACATGACAGACATACTCAGAGGAGGGTGCATCCGATCACTCATCAGTTTTCCTTCCTTACACTCGGAGTAGTTAATGTGGATAGTACGATATATCCTGTAGTGGTGGACCATTATGCAGATGTTTTCCCTGACGATGTTCTTGGATGACCTCCTCACAGAGAGGTGGACTTCTACATTGACCTGCACCCCGGGACGAAACCGATTTCTACTCCAACATATCAGATGGCTCCCACTAAGCTTCACAAGATGTAGGTACAGCTGGAGGACTTGCAGGGGAAGGGATTCATCTGTCCTAGTGATTCTCCCTAGGGATCCTCGATTCTGTTCGCCAAGAAGGTGTATGTGACCTTGAGTCTTTGTGTTGACTACCGTCGTCGGAACCAGGTTACCTTGAAGAAAATGTAATCACTCCCGTGGATTGACAACCTCTTTGATTAGCTGAAGGGAGCACGGTGGTTCTAAAAGATAGACCTCAGATCAGGCTATCACCATCTCAGAGTTCGAGATGATAATGTTTAGAAGATGGCCTTCAGGTGTCGTTATGAAAACTACGAGTTCTTGGATTTCGGTGTAACTAACGATCCAGTGATATTAATGGGATTCATGAATAGGATCTTCTAGCCATACCTCAATTGCTTTTTCGTAGAATTCATCGACAAAATTATGATATACTCAACTGTTGAGGAGGAACATGCCTACCATTTTTGGGTATTATTGGACACACTCCAAGAGCACCAGCTTTATGGTAATCTCTCGTAGTTCCATTTTTGAATTTGAGAGGTTCATTTCATTGGACACGTCATCTCTGAGGTTGGAGTTGCAGTGGATCCAGCGAAGATTGAGGTTGTACATTCTTTAGATCCACCCAAGAGTGTGACAGATATAAGGAGTTTCATAGGTTTGGATGGATACTATCAGAGGCTCATTCTAGACTTCTCCAGAGTTGCAGCACCACTAAAAACCTTGACAAATAAGGGGAAAACATTGTGTGGTCGGAGAGATGCTAACCGAGCTTTTAGGAGCTGAGGTAGAGGCTGACTAGTGACCTCATCTTGAGGCTTCCAGAGGAGGGAGTAGGTTACATAGTTTTCTACGGTGCATCAAGGACTGGAAATGGGTGTTTCCTAATGCAGGAGTGAGCTGTGATCACATATAGTTCTCGGCAGCTGAGAAAACACGAGCAGAACTATGCTACCCATGACCTAGAGTTAGAAACAGTGGTCTTTGACTTGAAGATGTGGCGACACTATCTGATGGGCGAGCATTTTACCATGTACTCTGATCACAAAAGTGTTGGGTATATATTCTCTCATAAGGAAATGAACCTGAGATAGAGAAGTTGTCTTGAGTTCCTCCAAGACTATGACTTAGAGATATTCCATACTCCTTGGAAGAGGAATAATGTTGTCGATGAATTCATCAAGAGGACTGATATACCGCTGCTAGGAGAGGCGATTTAACAGGTGGGGATCACGTCATCCTCTTCAGAGGACGTACCTTGGTACCATTGGAACTTTAAGAAGATGTGTTGAGGCAGTTCCACACAATCCCTCTAGAGGTACATACTAGAGTGGAAAAGATGTACACGGACCTTCAACGACAGCACTGGTGGCCTGGTATGAAGAAGGTAGTAGCAGAGTTTTTCTCATGGTGCCTCACTTGTCAGCAAGTGAAGGCAGAGCACGAGGTACCAGCAAGATTGGTTCAGCCTTTAGAGATCCCTGAGTGAAATTGGGATGGGATATCAATGGACATAGTGACAGGTATTCGCCGTACATCGAGGGATCATGACTTGATTTGGGTGATCATCAACAAACTCACCAAGTCGTAAGACTTCCTAACGATTAGAGAGCATGGTTCATTAGAGAGCATGAGACCCCTCTATGTACTGAAGATTGTGAGACTACATGGAGTACCTTCCTCTATTTTCTATGACTATGATGAACGGTTTACTTCCTGTCTATGGAAGGGGTTGTAGGAGTATTTCGAGACACATCTTCACTTGACTACCACCTTCCATCCCCAGACAGATGGTCAGACTGAGAAGAAAATTCAGAGCCTCAAGGACATGCTAGGTGCAAGTGTCATCGACTTCGGTCATAGCTGAGAGGATCAGTTTTCATTGGTGAATTTTTCTTACAAAAACAAATATCACTCCACCATAGGGATGACACCTTTTGGGGCCTTGTATGGGAGACCATGTGGATCACCCTTGTGCTGGACTGACCTTGGGGAGTCACCACTAGTGGGTCCAGAGAAGGTATGAGCTACTACGGAGAAGGTGCAGATCATCCAGGAGTGGATAAACACCGCACAAAGAAGGCATAAGTTGTATGATGATAAGAAATGGAGACCTATGGAGTTCGAGGATGGCGGCCACGTCTTTTTACGGTTCTCACCGGGATAAGTTCTATAGAATTTTTTTGAGGCGGAAATTTATCTCATAGATTCATCGAACCTTTTCAGGTCCTCAGCAGAGTAGCCAAGGTGGCTTACCGCTTAGCTCTTCTACCTCAGTTTCACTGGGTGCATGATGTCTTCCATGTATCTATGCTAAGGAGATACTTGCATGACTCTTCCTAGATCAATGACCATGGATATCTGGACGTCGATGATGGGGCAACTTTTATGGATGTTCTAGTGGAGATTGAGGATCAACAGGAGCAGGTCCTACGTGGATGGAAAATACCTCTGCTTCCCATACGCTGTCAGCACGGGAACCTCCAGGAGAGAACACGAGAGGGGGAGGCTCAGATGCATGCTCAGTACCCCATTTGTTCCCATCGTTCGAGTTGAAGCTTACGAGGATGTATAACCTAGAGGTGGGGAGAATGTAAAACCTGAAAATTACATCGAAATATTATTCTTAAATATATGGTATTTTTACGAGTCCACTAATATTTATGGTGCTTGATTCTGAGGCCCGATGTTCCCAGAATCAATTTTTGATGTTTTGTTTGGGTACGTTCAGTAAAGGTATGAGAATGATTTTATAATTTTTGATCCAGTTCTTGAAACTGAAATATGAGGGCACCGTTGAACTCGCAACACCGGTATTCTCTTAGGAAGACTTTCACCTCGACGACTGATGGTTGGGAATAAAATTTAGTTTTTGTATTTTTATAAAAAATAATAAAATAATGTGTACAACACATTATTTTTTTTAAGGTCTCATGTGTGTGATTGTTGGTTAAAACGTCCACCTGGGAGTTGGAGGTGGGACCGGCACACCCTAACCTTCCATGAGAGGTTATGGCGGTGGGGTCCACCCAAATTTAACCTCCCGCGAGTGGTTACGATGTGGGGACCACCCGAGACCATAACCTCTCATTTAAATAATAGGGGTGGGGACCACCCGACCACTATTAATGGGAGGAGAGTATAACCTCTCAAATCTCCTTCATTAATGAGGGAGAGCCTCCTCATCTCCCATAATTTATGAATTTGTGCCAACTACGCAATTAATGTGTCAACCTAATGAATTAAATTGTGGGATCATTTTAAATTAATTCACATTTTTCAATTTTGTGGCAATGATTAAAATAATAGAAAAACAATTATTTTGGGAACATTAATTTTGGTGGAAACATGGTAGAGGAAGAGAACTAGGATAAACTTATCCTCTCCCATGAAGAACTCCCCTCCCAACCAAAAATGAAAAGAACGCCGAAGATGATTCTTATTTGACTTTCTTCTACCCGGACACCTATCGACCTACCCTCCGCAACGTCACTGAGCCGATGTAGCTTGGGATTTGAGACATGCGGCGGATGCGACGAACACCGAACGACGAACAAAGAATCAAATGGTACGGGTTTTATTACTTGTTGATGTTATACATTTTCTTACCTTATTCAAAGGATAATAAGGGATTGATGAAGATGTATTAGTGATCATCTTCTTCTCATGATGATCCAAATGATATTTCCCTGAACGCGGAGGGTGCGAGCGATCCTAACATAGCCCGACATCCTCCGTCGATCTCTCACTTCTTGTGACATTCTACGACATGGAGACATATCAACGATGAGGCGATGGAGGCGGTGATAGAAAATACCACACTACCCGTGGATTCTGCAAATTGCACCGCCGGCCCGAGCTCCGCCGAACTAGCCAGCCCGCGACCCCCCCCCCCCCACCTGACACGCTTTCTGGATCCCAGGCCGCCTGCCCGGCACCCCTGCAGCCTGCTCGACACCCTGCCGGTGCCCCCGCGGCCTCTGGATGCCCTACCGTGCCCTTCCAGGCGCCCCCAGGGCCTGCCTGGCGACTTGCTAGCACCACCGTTGCCTCCCGGAGCCCTGTCGTGCCCTGCCCGGTGTGACCACAGCCTGCCCAACACCCTTTCGGCGCCCCGCGGCCTCTTGTTGCCCCGCCGTGCCCTACCAGGCACCCCCATGGCCTGCCCGGGGCCCTTCCGCGGCCTACCAAGCCGCCCCCAAGTCAGCCTTCTCATGCACCACCACGAATAGGCCGCCCCTGAGCCGGCGTCCCGGCTCCCTCATGCCCTCTAGACCGAGTTGCACTAGGATGCCCCCTCACAACGCTCTAGGATGAACTGGCCCCGAGCCCAGGCAGAACCGCCCCCGTAGTCCGCTGGGCCGGGCCCAACGAACGGAGACAATCTTAGTGGGCTGACCCACCCAACAGGCCTAGTCAGACCAAGCGAGTCTGACTGGGTTGATCCACACATGGTCATCCCAGACCGGGTTGGGTAGAGTCGGTCCGACCAGGTCGGACCGGACCCGGGCCCACTAATGACCCCATAACTTCTTGGGCCATTTCTTTGGAACCAGACGTCCCTTTGACGAATCGTCAATAACCCCTGTATTCTTGGATCAAAGCCATACCTTTGAGAATAACCCACTGGAGTTTGGGGTTTATTTGAGATATGGTCTGGTTGGATCGTGCCCGAATCCAACCGGGCCCCCAGGACAAAAAGGCTAATAACTACCAGACCAGGCATCTGATTGACACGACGTCAGTTGCGTTGAGACCCCTATGAAATTTCGGACTATTGAAATACTTCTTCATGGCAGTTCATAACATTTGGATTATCGACCAGTAGCTCGTGGAATAGATCCTTCTAGAGGCTAGTGGACGGAGTATGGAGACCAAGTAGCTGGCTGAGACCTGATGACAGCATGACTGATTTGACTCTGCGTGCCCTGACTAGCCCAGTGGGGAGTGCCACTGTGTGACGCGACCGAACCATGGAGGGGAGCACCTCTGTGTGAGCACGGAAGATCCACAATACTCGACAGGAGGGGTACCTCAGCAGGCTACGAGGGGGAGTGCATATATATGAGCGCGGTATACCCATTGTGGGGAGCGCATCTGTGTGATGTGGCAGACCCACGATAATTGACATGTGGAGTATCTCAGCAGTCCAATTATAGTGGGAAGCGCCTCTGTGTGGCACGGTAGTCCCACTGTACTCGATAGAGGAGGAGTACACCATCAGCTGTGGTTTCGATAATAAAAATCCTGGTTTGACATGATTCAATGAATTTTGTGTTTTCCACATGATTGAGATGGGTTACTAGATAACATAGGTATATGTATGGGCATATACCTAAGTAATGGTTATCCGTTCATTTCATACGTTTTGATTTATCCTGGTTGGATTTTGTGAACCATTGAGGGTCTTTAGGGTCCCTACTAAGTATCTTTATTCTCACCCTTGTATAGGATATGCCCACACCTCAATGTGTTGGTTTCAGATAACAGACAACGCTGATTGATGCAGAGAGTAGCATGACAGGACGGTACCTATAGGTGGACCACTCCGTGTGACGGTACACAAAGGATTTGGATAGATGGGAGGGCTGAAGAGGTCATCTGTACCTACCCTTCTCGTAGGAACCCTAGAGTATGACCGAGTAGCTTCATTACTTTTCTTCAGTTGTACTTGCATTCAGTTGTACTTGTACTTTCCTACTGGGATTGTATTTCCGGCCCCTTTTACTTCCCAACACCTATTTTTTATATTGTTCTACTTAGAGTTTTGCTTCCAGTTTTGTACTTTGATGTGTTTTTTTACAATTATAAAGGCAATGACATTCCAGTTTCGGGATATACGCCTTTGGTGCTAGTCGCCAGCACTTGGCATAGGGAAGGCGGGCTTTGGGTTTTCATGATATTGGCCCCGGGGGACGGGTCATGACAATAAGGTTATCAACATCTAGTCTTATGGAATAGGGAGTCATTTCCCCCATGTAATGATACTATCCACTTTGGGTGGCACTGAATCACCCACACGAGATTAATCATATCCACTTTAATGAGTCTTGATTATGGATCAGTTCCTCCCCATTCCATAGTCCAGACTCTTCACACACACTTAGAAAACAAATAAAATAACACATTTCATTATTAACAAGGTCAACCACTACATCAAAAAACCAGTACAAAACACAACAGAACAAAACCCAAAAAACTCTGGGTACTGGGCGCACATCAATGCCTTCTGTTCCCATGTATTCTCCTTGAGGAAACCTTGCCTCCACAACACATGAATCAATGGGAATGGTTTATCCACGAAGCACCTTTTGCTCATGATCCTTGATCCTCACTGGTCTCTCTACAGATTTTTTTGTTGTCCTCAATATTCAACTTTACCCAGTCGAGGATGTTTGAATCATCGTGTAGATACTGATGGAGCTGAGACACATGGAAGACGTTGTGCACCCCCAGTAGTGGTAGTGGTAGAGCCAGCTGGTAATCCACTTCTCCGACCTGCCACAACACCTCAAAGGGTCCAAAGAACCTGATATAATGATTACTCCTCCTTCCAAACATCTTTTCCCCATGCAGAGGGGATACCTTTTGGAACATGTGGTCCCAAACCTCTAAATCCAAGGGTCTCCTCCTATGATGGACATACAACTTATGCCGGTCCTGAGCTGCCTTCATCCTCTCCCGTATAATAAGAACCTTCTCTGTCATGCCCTACACTACCTTGGGCCAAGAACACCTACTTTCATGACCTTTTCCCAGCATACAGGTGAGTGAAACAACCTCTCATACGAAGCTTCAAACAGATCCATTCCAATGATCGAGTGGTATCTATTATTGTAGGAAAACTCTACCAGAGGAAAGTGTCGTACTCACGATTGTCCAAAGTCCAAAACAAATGCTTGTAGCATATCATTCAATGTCTTGATGGTGATATATGTCTACCCATCAGTCTGGGTGTGAAAAGTGGTGTTGTGTCTTAGCTGGGTGCCCAAATCATGTTGTAATCCATTCCCAACCCCTGAGGTAAACCGGGTATCCCGATCAGAGACTATGGACCATAGAAATCAATGCAACCACACCACCTCGTCCATGTACCTTTATTCGTGGGAATCTACCGCACTCACCTCCATGATTTCCATAAAGTGAGTTGACTTCGTTATCCAGTCTACTAAAACAAAGATATCATCGCAAACCCCTTGAACATTGGGTAGTCAAGTGATGAAATCCATTGTGATGTCATCCTACTTCCACTAAGGGACATCTAAATGTTGTAAAAGACCTCTGGGGATGTGGTGTTCAGCCTTCATCTACCAACACTTGAGGCACTTATTCACAAACCTATCCCCTGCCCACTTCACACCGCGTCTCCGAAACTAACATCTCAAGCCTCGGTACATCTTGGAAACTCCAAGGTGCACCACTATGGTTGGGTTGGGGAACTCACTAAGAATTATCTTGTGCATTCCCACATGTATGAACAACTTTTTAAGAATGATCATCCTATTCTCCCTATCTTCCAACCATCAACTGGATGCATCACCCTAGATAACATGATAATGCATCAATTCAGCCTCTAATTTCCCCCACTGAGACTCTGACACCTACCACAATAGAGAGAACTGCACTATCATCTGCAACAGAAAACCTCTATCATCCTCCACCCTTTCATCCAGGTGTAGATCAGAAAACTCCCCCATCGCCTTCCAAGCATCTTCTGATTCTCGAACCACATCTTTCTATGATTCCTACTTGAAAAAATATCCACCATGTTCCCCTTTCTTGAGGTGTAGAATATTTCAAAGTCATACTCATGATGAAACACCATCCACCTCCACTGCCGCAAGTTCAGGTCTTCCTAAGAGAAAATATACCTCAATCTCTTGTGATCCATGAAGACCATAAAGTACTCCCAGATGAGGTAGTTTCACCACAACATTAGTGTGAACACAACCGATGCGAGGTCCGAGTCGTGGGTGGCATAGTTACGGTCATGGGGAAGTAACTTCCTAGACACATAAGATATCACCCCTACTGTTGCATCAGCACACAACCCCGTACTTGGTCTAAAGCATCAAATAACACATAAATAATCACCCCTTGTTCTGGAAACATCAGCAGTGGGGCTCTAACCAATTTCACCTTCAGATAACTGAAGGCATCCTGCCACTTCTCGCTCCACACGATGGCCTGGTCCTTTCTAGTAAAAGCTTTAAAAAGAGTTGCATCCTGAGTGAAGTTGAGAATAATCCTATGATCATATCCCACCAAACCTAGAAAACATACAACCTCCATCACATTCTTGGGTGGTTCCAATGAAAAAAACGCTTCAAATTTGACTGATCAACCGATATTCCCTACTCGGACAAAACATGTCCAAGGATGTGCACCTCTCATGTCCATAACATGCACATGGAAAACATCCTGTAGATTTGGTTCTGTTGGAGGACCCCTAAAATTGTTCTCAGAAGCTCATCATGGTACTCCTTTGATCATGAGTAGATCAAGATGTCATAAAAAAACTTGACTATGAACTAGAATAGATATTCGCAGAAGATTGATAACATGAGTCCCATGAACACAGCTGGTGAATTTGTAACACCCAATGTCATGATCATGAACTCCAAGTGCTCACATATGCATATGAAGGTAGTCTTCAATATGTCACCCTCCTTCACCTTCAACTGGTGATATCCTAACCATTGGTCTATCTTGGAGAAACATCCTAGCCCATTAAACTAATAAAAAAGGTCGCTTATCCTTGGGAGAGGGTTACAATTCTTGACCATTAAATGATTTAGTCTCTGGTAGTCTATGAACAACATGAGACCACCAACTTCCTTCTTCACGAACAAGGATAGAGCACCCCATGGTGACGTTATTGGTCAAACAGAACCCTTCTTCATCAGATAATCAATATTAATCTATAACTCCTACAACTGAGAAGGAAATATCTATTAGGTATCAATTTAAATAGGATGAGAACTGGGTTGCAATTCTATTTTGAAATCAACATAATGTTTAGGGGGTAGAGTCACCATCTATTCAGGGAAGATTTCCATGAACTCAATAACAATTAATGAAACTTCCACCATCTATGAGTCCACTGATTCCACTAACAGATCCGATATAAATGAATGAAGGGGAAACATCACCGGATTCTCTATTGGAAACCCCATTCAATGACAAAAGATACATGTTGGACACCCATATCTAAAAACACAATCCTTCCTCAGAAGCAGTCGATAACGGCACATATAGAGAATCACCAGTCAATCCCTAAAATGACATCATACGGTAGCGTATATATCAAAATAATGTCCCCACTGGACTGATGTGGTCCCAACGCCAGTCTATATCCTCAAAAAACACGAGACAAGCTGGTCTGACCTCTGAATGGTGTACTCAAAACTAGGGGTAAGGGATGTCTCTCTACGTCTAGACCCAAATCATGGGATATAGTTGGTGCAAAAAATGATTGCGAATCTCCTCAATCAAATGAGGTGCATGCAAGAGTGCCATGCAAGATGATCATACCTCGAATGACCTCTGGCCCCGCTAGAACTGCTACCTTTGCGATGTGAATCTTCTCATGCCCAACTTAATTTCCCCTCGTCTATCAGCCACCTCGCTGACCATGCCGTGGTCAAGTTCATTAATGAGCGCCCTGAGGTCATCCTCCTCCATTAACATACTCTCAAGGAGGAGTGGGAGCTCAATGTTCTTGTTTCTTCTATTGAATGGGCCTGGATGGAAACTTCTGCTGCTGAGGTGGGCGCTGAATCATCCCACCCCGACAATACTGCACTTGGTCCTGGCACTGATTTCAATGGTTCCCATGACTTCAATTGATGAATAATCTCAGTCCTGGGAATGAAATGTAGGGGAAAGGACCAGGATATCAAACCTAGATGTGCAAAGGACTACTCCCCACTGGCAGAAACCTGGAAGGCCCTGATGCTGGAGGCATGTTGCTACTATCTTTCCCCTTTGATGTGCCTAACTAGATCCCCTCTCATGGCACTAATCCCAATGTGTGCATACCATCTACCACTTTGGCCTTCTTCTATATCTCCATGTATGTTGATATAGTGAAGGGAGTAACATCAAACTGAAGAGATGGTTAGAGTGCCTCCTCTAAATGTCTCTGCTGAGACTCCACATCTCGAAAGAGGTCCTGAGCAAAGAGAAAATGATTCTTGAACATGATCCCCAACTCCCTTGCTGACATTCTCCCCTACAAAAGTGAGAGTATCTACTTCCTCTTACTCGCCTTCATCATGGAAGATAGGAATTCCTCACGGAACTCCCTCTTGGTGTCAGTCAATGATGCCTCGGCCTCCCTATTCTTCCCAAGAGAGAGCATCGACCACTAACATGTTGCTCCCCGCATCTGTCATACATCTAGTTGAAACCAGAACTCTGTTGGAGCTCGGATCAAGCTGAAATCTATCACCAGATTCTCAAGATAACTCTCTGTCTCCATGTTTGAGACACGACCCTCGTACTATTCGAGGGTCTACATCTGAAAATCACGAAGTTTCCTCTTCCACCTGTTGTCCTCCTCCTGTTGATCATCCCTCTACGGATCATAAAAATCATCCTACTAGGCCTCGATCACCCACACTACACGTGGTTATCATTTGGGTTACATAACTGTAATGTAAACCAGGAATGCATAAGCCTGTGAAGTTTATAAGATTGCTTTTAAATTTTTCATAGACTTTTTATTTATTTTAAATCCCCAAAATACCCAAGACACACAAGAATCCAAGTCATTATGATGAATTTAAATTTTCTAAGATCTATACCCTATAATTAGTGTAGATTCATTTTGGAGTATGGTAGGTCCATAGTCCTTGAATTTGATCATGGGGGCCCTAAAATCCCATGTCCAAGCTAGTCTTACCTAGCCTGTTTCATGTGACGAGATTGCCTAACACTTTTTCCCTTCCATCCCCTAAAATCCTTACCATTCTTAACTCCAAAATTCATCCTATCTCTCAAATCCAGCCCTCTAATACCATTCTGTCACAACCCGCCTTCACCAATATGAGGGATGGGACATTATATTTCTAGATCCTTCATTCTTAAAGTTGAAGAAGAGATAATAACCCCTGAGACCTGCCTACAATAGGCCCCGGACAGGCAACTAGGACCAAGGCTACATGATCAACTGTAAAATGGAAGGCATTAGCCTTTTAATTATTAGGATCAAGATATAAGATAGTAAATCTTAAAAAAACTAAACCTGGATGTAAATATAATGATAATACAGTACATTCCCATGTGCATGTTCCAATAAAAAGTGCTACAAAAAAATACAGAAAAATACAAAGGGAAGTACCCAAGGAAAATAAAATCAATGTCGATGGTCCCGAAGTCCTATATAATAGTGTTCGGCACGGTCCTCAAAATCCTCCTGGAACCCCAAAAGCAGTTTCATATACGAAGGGTGAGTATACAGGTATAACTAGTCGGGAAAATCAAAATCTATTGTGCACAAGTGGGGAGCCATTATAATACACCGTGAGAAAATGAGATAACCAAAGCACCGAAAAAGAAAACTATCCACCAAACCTCACTAGGGCACAATCCCCAAATAACGAAAGTCATGAAAAGTAATAGTAATAACACATCGATGTTGAGGTACCCCATATAAACTTCCCACTGGTTATTGAAGACATCCTATATGTTAGACCTCCCCCGTCTTTCCCACCAAATTCCCACCACTGCCCCAACAACAAACTTTTGGGCCACCACAACCACAGATAATCCCACAAAAACCTGGGCACCACAACCACATGTAACAACGCCCACAGACAGCTGGGGTCGAACAACTACAACCACGCCCGAAGACACCTGAGCCTCAACCCCAAGACACATGGGAAATAACCTGCCAGAAAACACCTTGTCCAACCACCACAACATTCCCTCCACGGATAATCATGATCTTTAATGGACCTCAGGCTGTCACAACATTCCCGAAGTGTCTTGGGTTACTCAGGAAAGGGTGAAAAAAAGTGTTAATCACCATCCACTCCTAATAGTGTGGGGAAAAAATCCCTCCCACTAAAATGGGGGTATTTGGCATGATGTGCTCAGCATGGGTGGGGAACAAATAAGAAACATATGAACTAAATTATACATATAGGTAAACAAGCACTCATCCCAACCAAGGGGTTGCAAAACCAACCCATACACAAACACCCTCTTTACTATTAATTCATAAAAAGTAAAACAACCACAACCAGGTCACTAATAATTTCTGTAAAAAAAATCCCCTATGAAACCATTGTTGTTATAATATTCATGCAATTTAATTTGAATAATTTTTCACTACCGGGCGACTAATAGGCATAGCCAGAAGCCAAGGAAAGAAAAACAGCCATGTAGCAAATTAAAAATTCACACCCAGTTCCCTTATAAAGTCACAACAACGATAGGGATCCATGAGATCCCTTGAAACACTGGAACCAAACCAAGCTCCAACATACTTCCCCACATGGCCACGGATCTACAACCCAACAACAACACAACAACAGGGGATCGCATCCACAACCACGTCACCCCACAAGAATCAAGCAAAACAACCACACATGTCACCTAGATAGAGTAAGGGAGTTTTCCTATTCAAACATATCATTCCTTTATTTCTATCTTTAAGTTTTGTTAACCAGGGATTTCACATGAGTATTCTTGTTCACTGGGAATCCGTTTAATCAACCAAGTTTATGATGTTAACCAGTTTCTATATTAAAATCATTTAATGATATAATTATCTAGAAAACATAGGTTTATTAGTGTGTAGGAAAGTAGCACCAAATACCATGATTTTCAGTGGACATAATCTCATAAAATTAACGACATATAAAGAAACATAAAATAGTACAAAAACATCATCAAACACACTCCTCCATTATTTAAAAACAATTTATTATCTTCGTTAAGGTTTGGTTTCATCCATCCCTGATAGAAACATTATCATACCCACCCCACATGATACACACTAAAGGGACACATAGAAATAATTATACCTGGATGATCAATGATCAATGTTTTTCTATTCATGAAAATAACACGGGATGCACAACATGTAGGGGAGGAACTCCGGGGAATCCAAGATTGAGTAGGAAAATCGCCAACAAAGGCGAACCACATGCCTCTGGAAGGTGGAATCTAAACTGGCCAACAAAAGAAATAGAGACCACCCAAGAAGAATAAAATTTTTTTGCAATAAAATAAAAGACCCCGAAATTACAGGATATGAATTTTGAATGGATTTAAAGGAAAATCTTGGTTTTACCATGCGGTTGGATGAATACACAAGAAAAAATTAATTTTTATTTAATAATTCTCATAGGAGTGGTGGCCATAATATATGCACATTAAAGGACTTCATTTAAAGAGAGGAAAACTTATTCGTTGAGGGTTTCCCTACTATTAAGGGATTTAAAACATTTTTTATGGGGCTAAAATGGACTTGGACCACTTTAAAAAGGTTAAAAGAATTAAAAGTGGTGTTATAGGTAATTGGGGAAAGAAACCCTCGACAACCTCCTGAGCGGCATCGATAGGGTGTGGCGCCATTCCTTGACTCACCGACCAGGGGCTCACCGATGGGGGTTACAACAATCGGTAAAATCCGGCCACCAACTCAGGCACCCTTTGGACTTATTGATGGGGTACAGGGTGCCCTAAACACCAGAAATTGGAAAAATAAGGGACCATGAGGGTCCGATCCACTACACAACTGTTTATTTATTTCATCATGAATAAATATATTCATTATTCAGGTTCCATCATTCAGAATACTAATAAACTAGTTTCTCAAGATTTCATAAATTTAATTAAACAATTAATTTAACATGGTTTCTTTACCTTTATCAAAAAGCATCAATATGATTTAGTTTCATCAAAAAAATTATTTAAATAGACATATCTGCATTAATTTGATCATCAACATATTATAAAAAAAACCCGATTCATTAACATGCTTCGTTAAATAATCATACAATTAATTATCATGTAATTAGGGATTTAAGTTCTTTACCAATTTCCATTTAGGGAAATGTTTTAAAGAAATTAATGAATATGTATCAAACTATTTAGAAAGACAATAGTTAATACATTATCATAATAAAATTCAACAACATAGCTATGTGATTTATAACAATTCCATAATCTCGTTCAAATAATTTTAATATCAATTTCATTACAATCCAAAGAGATAAATTATGCTATCCTTACGATTTCATGTAAATAAAAAAGAGAACAAGTGAATTACCTACCTCAAAAGGTCTTCAATTCTATTTTCATGAGAATATGCTAACAAAAAAGATCACGATCACCTCTCATAGATTGGATTCATCCACTTGAGGAAATATTGACAAAACCGCACCAACCAACAAACAAGAAAGAATCACTAGAAACATGGAGATTATAGTACATCCAATGAAAAGGATATACAAGAGAAAGAAAATTGAGTAACCTATAATAACAGAGATATAAAATACCATATATTGGAGATGGATCTACTATTCCTAGTTTCCCTAAAATAAGGTTTCACATGAAGAAGGAAAAAATACAAGGTAAACTTGATCCAATGAATGCAGTTCGATCATATGAATCCAATGGAAGGAATAAATCTGGGCATCCCATACCAACGAAAAAATAAGAATAATGAACAATAAATAAAGTAACTCAACCTAATGAAAATATAAATGGAGTGGTAGTTCTAATATGGTTTAGATTTTCCACTAAAGGATGATCTAGTTAATATTACACATTCTGGTGTAGTAAGGATCCCCGCCCCTTAGGTAATGTTTAGATAGGATTTATTGGTTTTGAATTGGGGATAAATTAATTGAAACAATACTTTTAATGAATTTTACATCAAACATAATTTCAAATGGGTGAAACCATAGGAAACTGGAAATACAATTCACAACTCACTGTTGGACGAGTCATCATTAGAGGACTCATCATTGGACGAGTTAAAATTGGAGGAGTCAGCGTGAGATGACTCATCATTTGGAGTGTCACTGTTGGATGAGTCACTATTTTTTGACTCAACATTGGATTACACAAAATTATATGACTAATAGTATTATGATCTATCATTTGTTGAGTCACTATTCGTTGAGTCACAGTTCAGTGAGATACCATTCAGAAAGCCACCATTCGGTGAGCTACAAAAATGAGTAAATATTTCACGTCACCATTCCAACTCACCACTCCTCATGTACAATTATTGACCCACTGGTGAAATAAGCATCTGTTGGAAAATTCGAAATATGGAAAACTCTTGAAATAAGTCACCATGACCTCCAAGAACACCTCAAACACCATATTTCATCAAAGTAATTATCCAAATAGTTCCGTGTCATTAAATTTCATTAATATAAACAAATAGTCATTATTATGTTGATCATTAATATAAAACACCTTTTTTCGTATAAAAGTTGATTTTTATACAATCATTTACTTTATATTCAATTGGTTTTTGCATTCATTTATATTTAATTGGTAACTAATGTAGTTAACCTATATTTTTATAAGTTATTTAAACCTATTTATAACTTCTAATTTAACTTTATGATATAGTTTTCATTATAAATAATAATATTAACATAATTCGGTAAAACATTATTTTGGGTGTATGGAATGGTATCAAAGAATATCATGTTTTCATTTGTTACAAGATAAGTTGATATTGATATCATTTAATGTTTTATAATGTATTTAATTTATTTTTACTATTAAATATATCATAAATTCATGAGAGATTTTTGAGTGTTCTATGCATGGTATTTCTTTTCATATATGCTATTGAATATGATATTTATATTTTAAAATTTTATGGGGTTATAATAAAAAAGGTTAGATAAATTATGTCCTAATAATATAATTATGATCATGGTAATATAGGGTTCTATGTTTAGATATTAATTTTTTGAAAAACCATATCATTAAATAATAAATAAAATATCCCTCTAAATGAGAGAAAGATAAGTACAAAACTCATCTTGGATATTAAAATAAATTAGGTTTCAAGAGAGGAGAACATAAGTCAGAAAAGAAAAAATAGACATGGATGTGAAAACCAGCACTTAAATATGGAGGGAGACTGATATAATACATGTTCTATAAAAATATAATGCCACAAATCCATAAAACATATTTGTGAAAAAGTTCATTGATATAATAATAAAAGGGAAATAATAGGACATATTTTTTGTTTCAGTTCCATTTTCTAATATTTGAAGAATTGAATCACTCTATAAGAATAAATTAATGTATACATTATTGATACATTTATATTTCATAAGAATAATCTTATCCTTTGGTTACTCCTTGAACTATTTCAATTTCATCTCTTATCACATGATGCATTATATGGAGAAGTTATACATTAATATATAAAACATCATCAAAAGTACAAAATAAACCACTTCATAAATGGTTTACCCTATGGCCCATCCAGATATTATAATACAAAAATATCAATTAGTTCTAATCTAGTTAGTAGTTTCCACTATACATTATCTTTATCATCCATATCTTTATCCAAAACATCATTACCTCAATATTAGGAACACATTATGGGTTATATTTTCCTCAATCGTGTGTTTTCCAAAATGATTAACATGCTACCAAATAACTTTTCTTGGTACCATTCAACATATTATCTCAAATCCATAATGACAAATTAATTCATTATAATAATTATAGATTTCATAATTCAAATGATGAGAACATCATCAATAAAATAAGTTTACAACATATTTCTTTTATAAAAATTTAGAGTCACATTAATCATTCCATGTAGATGGTGTCAATAACATATTATTGATTTTTACCCCATAGATTCATTCATGTTATATTCCCTTTATGGTTAGGTAATTTATTTTCAAAGTGTCCCGTCACCTTACAATAGCAACACAGAATAAATTTTTTTTCCTTATATTATTTTCATTATTCTTCATAGTTTCCCTTCTCTATGTGAACAAAATCCAAATCCCTTAAAGAATTTTCCCATGGTGGTTCTCTCCAATGTGATCACATGTGTAAAAATCATTCTCTTACTTATTCCAATTACCTATGATTTTATATATCCTTCTCTTTGTGTCTTACAACCATTTGAATCCATAAGTGAATGGTAGATATTTAACAAGCATGATATCATATAAAACTATATAATCATATGATGAAATTTTTTTGGACACCTATTTTATTTAGAGACATGTATTATTCCATTTATATAAATAGTGAATCATTCATTTAGTGTAGAAAATAGCATTTTGTATCATACCTTATTAACCCTGTAAATATATCTTCATACATTGTAATGATATCTACCTCATTTTTTATTATGAAAATGAAATTTATCATCCTCTTAGTTTTATTCTCATGAGGGTAATATTTTTAAAAAAACGTGTCCCTAGAAACTCCCCATGTAACGAGTTATATTTCAGCTTCTATCTTAGTATTTAGAATCAATAACCACCATTGGTCAACATTGCAATTGATAAAATACTATACACATTAATATTTTCCTTTCACCAAATTATAACTGTATTAATATCTTTTATAATGATGTAATCCATTGATCAGATTACCTTTGATATGTAGTCCTACTAAATATGGGGGCGTATGTCAAATAAACAAATCCAGCATCAGAGAATCTCAATGTGGAACAAGTTTCTCTAAAAATGAAATGTTATGTGTCATAACCTGATTATGCTACCCCAATATATTAATAACATTCAATGTCCCATTACTAGTTGTATTATCATCCTTAGTTGGAAAACCTCTACACTGTCCATCAGTATTGACACCCTCATTCCTTCTAGAATTCTTCTCTTCAAAATGACATACACGTGATTACATCATAAAATTATGTAACCTAAATTTAATACTAAAACTATTGAATCACATATCATAAATGAAACAAATTATCTACAACTAATCTCATAAAAACATAGTTTTCTTTTGGGATGTCATTATTTTCAAATCCCTCATAATGGTTTGTAAAGTGAATTTAATTTATCCAAATAATTTCACCTGAGAGTTAAAAAAATATATATGTAGTATGGCCTTTTTGCGTACTATTTTATGCTTGACTCATTCCAGATGTATCATTTTTAGAGTTATCCCGCTAGGTATATTTTTTTACGGAAACATGCCCTCATTTACTATCCCCCTAGGTACATTTCTACTAAACTTTTTTATACCAAGTGTAACAAACCTTCCCCTTATAGGTTGGAGATAGTGCCATACAATATTTTATTTGGCCTGATTACAAGGAATGAATTTATGAAGGACTGAAATTTTTTATAGTTTTGGAGAACCATATACATACATTTTACACATTTTACATTGGCAATAAAAAATAAAACACTATAGATTAAATATATAATCAACATCAACTTTTAAAACACATTCAATGATCCATTATTCCAAACCTTAGAAAAGGAAAGAAAATAAGCGTGATCTCAAAACATCAGTAAGAGTTAAGTACAGTGGAATAGGTCACAAATTAATAATTATGATCAACATGGAATGGTATAAAACTAAGGAACCATTCCATATAAATATATTGATAAGGAATAATCAACTATTCAAGGTAAAATAACTGAAACAAAGGCCATTTAATAAATAAACTAAGAATTAAATGTATCAATAGACAATGTATTAGAAAAAATATCATGGATAATAATAATAAAATAATTACACATAATGTAAAATCTTAATTGGTATAGGTCATGTTTCCCAGGTATATAGTACCTTTTCCTGAATACCTTTCACAAGACATTTTATAATATATTGGGTAAAAACACATCCAATTTGGCTAACTAATTTATCTCAAGAGACTACCGATGTATAAAATTGATTGCATTAGATGGTACCCAAACAATGTTCTACCAGTCTAAAGAATTATTTATATATTCAATAATCAATTTAATTAATAAACAATGTTACTTATAAAATATCTATATTGAGTTATTGATTTGGATTTATCAGTATATATTGATTAATGGAGATAGTTCTATCAATATTTACCATATTAATAAAATAACATTCAATGTGGAAGACAATATGTAAAAATGGTAAATGGTTATGGAAATAATTATATCCATCATAAAAAAATGTGGATATTTTATGTAAATGTAATATCTATTGAATATTGATTACATGAAAGTGATATATTCAAGAGAATGTTAAAGATGACAAAATAAAGGGAAATAGTTATATAACATTTACCACATGGTAATTTGCACGTAAAATCCCCCCTAGATGAAGTTATTTATAATAATACATAATATATCATGTAGGATAAATTATTCCGGAATATACATGTCCATGGTATGTATATAAAACATAAAAAGTCAAGTTCATGAATAATAGAAAATATTTCTCAATGGATTGTAAATTGAGAAAAAAATCTTTTACCTTACTCTTCCTTTTGGATAATTGTTATTTAAAATCATTTATAATGTTTTTAAGAAACTTTTTAAAATATAAATGAACCATAATAATTTTTATAATATCATATATAATTTCATATAACATATTATCACCCTTTAGTTAAGAGTATTTCGTTTTTTTCATTGTTTCCAATGATTAATTCCTTGTTTTTTAGTATCTTTAAAATTTTTATTTTTATTCCCCTAAATTATAACATGATTTCATCATCCCCAAAAATTTAACATGATTTATAAATAATATATATTTATTATCTATGTATTTATATTAATCCATATAATTTAGTAATAAAAATTGAAATGCACCATTAATAATGTCGGTAGGCAGTACATACGCATGAATAATGCATACATTTTTATATCGTATTAAGATAAAAAAAATTAAGTGATGTATATGTAATATAATTAAAGTATAACATTTATTATATATATATAATATATTTTTACTAAACCCATACTTAATAAATTTCATATCACATGGGAAGTAATCAAATCGTTTCGCGAGGTTGTAGTCCTTCATACATAGGAATGATGTTATCGTATTCCAATAAAATGGAAAGCATGAAGCTATTTTTTTAAAAAAAATTAGATAAGAATAAATTAATTATAAAGATTATAAATATCATATATAAACTATAAATACCTCAATACTACTACCCATTAATGGTTCTAATGAATGAACAAATGACATCTTTTTGTTTGGTTGTAGTTCCCCATACATGTAACTGATGCTTGCATATGCCATTTTGTGGAAGTGTGTTTCTAAATAGGTATTAAAGTTAACCTAAAAATATCATTGTATATTTAAAATTATTATATTTTTATATAATCTTGATATAATAATAATTGAATGATGTGTATAAGAAAATAAAATAAAAATGAATTTAAAAAATTGATACCTCTTATTTGGTTATCCTCCTTAGGTTTCCACTGATTCCTTCATCAGATGAATTTATTCCCAAAATAAATATTCTTGGATGAGGTGAGGGAATTTTTTAAGTTACTTTGGTAGGGTATGGATGATTTGAATATATTGGGATGTGTGAATAAGTTATCAGAGTGAGACCCCTTTTATATTGGATGATTAGTGGCATTCTTGTATGTACTAAACAAGTAAACAATATTTAGAGGTTTCCCATACCTCATGCGAATCCAATATTTAAAAATTTTCTATCTAGGATGGGATATGGTCAAAATATTCCCATCCAATGGGTTTTTTACTCGTGTCTATTTCATGTTTTCAATATGATTAAACTTTAGTCCATTGATAAATTTTTTTTTCTTAATCTATACAATAAATTTTTGTCGTTTTCACTAATAATTTTGGCTAAAAGTTATTGTAGAATTCGTATAAAATATAAATTATTTTTATCCAAACAACTGAATCAATATTTCCAAATTGAAATCAAATAATTAGTATAAATTCATTTAAAATTGGACCCAAATATAGAATGAGAAAGCGTGTTGTTAATGTGAAAACATTCAAAAGTTTGATATGTTTTTTATATCAAGTTTTAATAAAAATTTAATTAAAATGAAATAAATTGAATTAATATATATAATTTTAAATAATCTTTATGTTCAAATAGAAATTTTTTTTAATTTAATATTATAATATATTTTGATGAAATATTAGTTTTCAATTAAAATTTAGTATTTTTTACTATTCATTAAAAAAATGAAAGTTCTCATAAAAACAAATAAACTCACCCTAATATAATTTGGACATTAATATTTCAAAAATGGAATTTATTTTATCAAATAAAATTGATAAATATGTCAAAATGTTGTTTAAAACATGATATCTTTTAAAATATTGGAAAACTTTTTTTTAAACAAAAAAAATTTTATCCATAAAATTTGATGCTTTCATACCATAAAAATATCAAATCAATTAGATGAATTTTAAATAATTTTCTTTGTTATATAATATATAAATTTTATTAATAACATACACTTATCCTAATTAATTTAACTTTTTATGAGAAATTAACTTTGGTCGAATAAAAATTGAATTTTATAAAAACATTTCCATTATATTCAATTCATTTGTATATTCATTTTTGATTATTTTGAAAACAATGAATTGAACAACATATTTTCATAAGTTAATTAATCATATTTACAACCACCAATTTAATAGAAATGAGAAAATTTTTATTTAAATAAAATCATTAATAGTATTATGTAATGCATGGTCTTGCGTGCAATGTATGCTATCAATAAAACTCGTTGTTGTATTTGATACAAGATAATTTGGTATTGTGTGCATTTCAAGCTATAGAATGTATTGATTTTATTAAAAATATTAAATATATTATAAAGTATTATGAGGTTATATTCATTTTTATAGTTGTTTCTACATATCATACACCCTATTGAATATGATATTAATATTTAAAAATTTTAGGGTGTTACATAAATGGTTTAAGAGGAGTGATGAAGTTAATGGAGTGAGGTTTCTTTTATTTGTGGCGGAGAGGATATACAAAATATTTTTTAAAATAATAATGTGTACTCACTTTATACACTTCAAAAATGGTCCAAAATTGGACAATATGGATCCTTAGGGGTGATTGGGTCAAAATATATCTAAACGTTGGGTTTGGATAGGTTTTTTGTAATTTTTAACCCTTACCTTTTTAGTTAAACCCTTGGTAAACTTATTTTGACCTTAACTAGGGTAATTAATTTTTATTGTTTCTATTGTTCATTATGGTATAAAAATAAATTTACCTTATTATTTAATATAAATTTTTATTAATTATAATATATAATCCATTTTTGTAAATTCAATTCACAAAATTGGAAGAATTTAATTTACAATTAAACTGACTTATACGACGAAAAACTGGTTTTCTGAAATAAATCAACATTCAAAATTATAAAAATCATATATGTAAGAATTCAGTATGAAATTAATTCAAATGAACTAAATGGTTAATTAATATAAAATTGAACTAATATTTTTTTAAAACAATATTAAAAAATGTTATCATTATATTCATTTAATGAAAATTTCGTTTTTAATAAAAGTTATTATTTTTTACTTCTCATCAATGAATAATTCTTCTTATAAAAATCCTAAAAATTCATCAAAATATTATTTGGATATCTGATTCATAGTTTGATGTTTTTTTGTTAAAGGAAAATTTCTAATATTATAATAAAATAATTTTAAATTTGGTGCTCAAAACATAAACAACTCATTTTTATTGAAAAATAAGTTTTTTAATATAAAACTTTTTGTTAACCAATTTTAGTAAATTTATATAATTTAAATTATTTATATACTATTTTTTACCATATACCTATCATAATTTAGTTGGTATTATTCATTTCGGTTAATTTAATTTCTAATATTTAAAGATATTCTATTTTATAGTTTCTTTAGAACCATGGTTGAGTGTGTCACAATAAATCATAGAGAATAAATTTAAATAAGTATATTTAATCAGTTGATTAAGATTGGTGTTGAATGTAATATATGCTATCAAATACTATGTTCCCCTTTTAGAGTTTTCAAGTATTACAAATGAGGCGACCATATGACTATACACCTGGATAGACTCACCCGAGGGGTGTGATTTGTTTAGTCACATTTTTCTTTTAAATAATTTATGAAGGATAAATAAATTTGTGGAATTATGTTATGGAATATGACCATGTATAACCAATGTTGTAACAAGAGACATATTGGATGAACCGAGTGTGACATAGTTAATGTGAAAGTATTTAAGGTTGAAATGATGGTTTCATCAGATAATATATCTTAGGATTATTTTTATACTCATAATATCATTTATTAGGATTTTATTACATAGTATCCGATAGAGATTCCCTTTAGTGGACTCCTTTGATAAAAATATCTTCAGATGCGGGGGTTTTCAAGATCGTACATTGATGGGGATTCTTGATTGTAGGAATATCATGGTCTTGATCATTTATAATATTGACTTGATTATGGATTGGTCTGATGCTCCTCTCACCTATAACAACCTTGGTTCTACCAATTTAGGTGGTATTTTGAATTATACATGAAGTGTGATACCCCTACCATTATGATTTTGGAATGTATTGCTGAGCTCATGTTACTGTTTAAAAAGATTCTATTTTTTCATTTTCCAGAAAATATTTTTGGTTGTATTTTGTGCTCTGATAATAGAACCAATTATGTTTTCACCATATCCTTCATTGAATCTTATTAGTGGTTGATATGTCAAGAAGACATGTTGATCTTTTCTGGATTACATTGGGAGATGAATTACATAGAGATCAATGAGTTTTTTATTATTCATGGATGGATTATTTCTAAATTTAAAAGAAATTGGGCCACAAAATGATTGTGTGTATGTGAATGAAGAAGAATAACACTCCATAGATGGATTTTGTTGCAAGAGGCAGTGTCCAAATCTTGGTTCCTATTCCTGAAGAATGTTTGATGCGTCATTTAGGAATTTCTTTGGAAAATGTTAGATGAAAATTCTCACAATACCTGACATGATGAAAAACAATTGTTGGGAGATATTTTTAAATAATTGTAGTCTGATTTGGACAATCATAATACTTCTATGTAGGATATTTTGGACTTAGTGAGTACTGGGGCGGTGTTCCTGAGATCCTGTGTAGGGATTGTGCCTTATGGAGGTGGAATTTCCCTAGGATTTTGGTCACAATTGACATGTGAAGGAAGACCCAAAAGAGGTATAATGTTGGAGAAACCTCTTCAGGAGCGAGTGGAGGTCATGAAGGGATCTGTTTCTCCTAAAGATGATGACTCACTAGATGAAGTATGTGTGCTTGCTGAGGTTCATGATGGTTTGAATGAAGATTGGGCTCCGTGTTCGGGGAAGATTGTTCCCCATGATCCTTCAAGGATTTTTATTCCCTATAAATGATTCTCATATTTGTATGCAAATGGGATGGTTAATGCTGATCATGAGGATGGAAAACATACATGGAAACATAGAAATGTAATCTGGTCAAATCAATGTCCTCTGATGATATCAAACTAAGTGATAAAGAGGGAGACTTCCAACCAACTTCAGATGATGAGATGGACTCTCAGAGGGTAATTAAATTTAGGCCTGTCACAAGTATGGGAAAGAAAGGAAATCCTGTCTCTTGGAATTTCCCAGTTCACTAGTGGGGAACCAAAATCTCATAATGACTAATCGAATATTCCAAAAATCATTGTCAATAGATCTTCATGTATGAAAAAGAAAAATGGGCCATGATAAGGTAGGGGAATGTCACAAACTTAATTTTCTCACCACCAATACCAACACCAAACCAGACCATGACAGGGCCAAAAGGTAATTTAATATCCCCATGGTCTGTCACAAATTCTCGTGTATCAGTAAATTAGTTTTGGGAACGATTTACCCAAGTATGAAAGCATAAAACATTAATAAAACTCAATAACAAGAATATGAAATCTTCATTCTAATAAAGAAATAAAACCATATCTGAATAAAAGGATTAAAATACAATACAATAGGTCCAAATACCAAAATTAATATTAATAATACATCCCCACAGACTCAACATGACAATGGGTCATCACCCATAAGCCATCTTCACAACTTCACACAATGGATGGACACTAACACCCTGAACCACCATCACCCAAATATTTTCCTTTACATGAGTCAAGCATAATAAATTCTAATTACGCCTGAGGGTTGTAAGTATGGTGTGAACCTAATCCCAAATGTATACCACCCAATTATTCAAATGTTCATGCAATACAAGGTGAAATTGAAAACCGTTTTTATATGCAAAGTAAAGACGTGTTAAATTACATGAAAATAAATGTTCATTTGAAAAAAAATCATGATACAAACATTCAGAATGTTAAAACATTTTTATAGAAATTTTTTCACTGCCTTTTACTTCCATACTCACTCTATTACAAGTCTAAATATCATAAATCTGATGAGAAATAAAATTGGGAACACCCCAAGGCTCTAGATTGTTTCGGGCCCTATGAACCTCGTACCTTGGTGTAACGTAACCCTAAAAGAATCTATTCACATACACGAGACACTAGTAGGAAACATACCCATAACCTAGTGGCCCCTAATCATCATTCACATTATTTATTTATAGTTTTTTTTATACAAATTATATGTGAAACAGGGATGAAACCCATCTGGTTCACTAGCCGTACTATTACAAATCCGCCCCACCTAGGTGCACGGGCTTCCCCCATTGTGCTCAAAAAATTTCATAATGATATATAAATCCATTATTCATATAAATCACCAATACATTACACATAAAAACATTACAATATCTATATAAATTTAAAACCACTTAATACACAAAACAAAACACTTTGATTTATAATGAAAAAATGTCTCAAAACCCCGCATTGTTTTGAACCCAAAACACCTTAAAACCCCCAATTTGTAAACAATGTGCACCCTTGTAAGTTACCAAAATAAAAATGGCAGCCCAATATATTTTAATGAAACCATCCAATATATTTTAGGGCATCCCGTTGTGAACCAAGAAATGATAACTTTGTAAAACATGCATTTTCACACAAACATGGCACATAAAGTTGACATGTTCCAAATAAACCATTAAAACCCATTTTCGAAGCAAAAACAAAATGTTATAAACATTAAAAACCTTATTTTAAGCTATATTATAGTTCAATAAAATCAATTATGTATTTATAGGGCATCCCGAAATAAACCAATAAAACATTTTCTTGAAAAGCCCCAATTTCACAAGAAATTAGCATTTAAAATTATTTTTCAATATAAAAATCACTAAAACTATTTTTTTAGTAATAATAAAATGAGATAAACCAAAAAATATGATAATTACAGCATGATAAGAAACAAAAATTTAAAAAACATGGAATCACAAACCAATGTAATGAAACCCCTTGAATCATTTATGGGAAAACTAAAACGCACCATCACCACACCTCAAAGAAGGTAAAATAGACTGAAAACCAACATTTTAGACCACGAAACACAATACCAAACCTTAATTTAGAAACCCTATATGATGGACATTAGGAACTTCAAGAATACAGGAAGAAACCCTAAAAAATATGAGAATGAAAGATGGAAACCCACTTACTTGAATGTTCTTGAAGAAATGTCCCAAAATACACCAGCAGATGAATTTCAAAACAGCCAAAAATTCATGTGAGGTTTGAAAAAGTATGAGGAGTCCATGTAGGAACTTTAATGTAGGAAAAAGAGTGAGAAATTAAAGAGTTATGAAGGAATGAATTTACCACTTCAACTCTAGATTATTTGATAAAATCTAAAATGGCCTTCCCTAATTCGTGATTCATAAGATCTCCAACAAGGAGGTAAAGCTAATGGAGTCATGCCTAATGATTTTAGATTCTATCGGGAGCTGGAATTACCGAAAAAGAGTAATAAATGAATATGTTATTAAAAAAATTATTTTTAAAACAAAAAAAGATGTTCAAAGAAGGCCAATTCCTTATTTAAAAACCCAAATCCACTATGATTATCAATTCTTATATGGTCCCAATTAATATGGTGGTTTTGATAGGTCAGGGGAGGCTAAGTATAAATTGGAATGGATAATTTTTTTTGAAAAATGAACGAGTTATAAAGGGAAAATAATTATCTTTAAATTTGGTATTGGGCTTATGGTTTTTCCCAAATCATTAGACTCACCGATTACACCAAAAATTAAATGGGATACCCCCAAAACAAATAAATTATGGAAATTCAATTTAAAATTCCATTTAAAATATGTCATGGATGTAGTAATTCTCCTCACCATGAAAGACATTCCACCCCAAAAATTCAACATGAAACATGATCAGAAAACATTAACATGTACCCTTCCTCAACCCATGAATTCGGTTCCCATGTCTCCTATGTATCATTACCATGCTGCCAATGAACTCGGACTAGTAGAATAAACATACCTCAAAGAAAATTCTCTTGGGAGTCCACTATTTCAACTGGATACTCAAAAACTGACAATTCAGGCTCTATTGTCAGTTCTACCCAACTCAGCACATGGGAAAGATCCGAGTTGTATTTTTAAAAAATGGGATACAAGGAAGAAATCATGAAACATTGTAAATTGCGAATATAAGGCCAAAATGTACTCCACTATTCCAATATTCTCAGTGATCAAAAAGGTCCAATATATCGTGGTTTCAGCTTCTCTTTCTTTCCAAATCGACGATGGCCTAGACAAGGGACCACTTTAAAGATTACCCTATCACCCACAGAAAAATCTAGGTATTGACACCTATATTCATCATATGAATTATGAATATTATGGGCTATGAATAAGTGATCCAGATCAACTTGACCTTCTCAGAAGTCTCATGCACAATATTTGTCCCCAACAGTGAAGTATCACCTACCTCGACCCAACACGGGGGGGGGGGATCGACAAGGTCAGCCATATAGAGCCTTAATATGAGCCATTATAATTGATTATTGGTAACTATTATTACATTAAAACTCAACTAATACCAAATGGATATCATATGAACCTCAAAAGTCGATAACCCAAGCACATAGAATGTCCAGCAAAATCAGGTTCGTCTCCTATGTTCGACCATCAGTTTGAGGATGGTATGTTGTTCTCATCTTAATATAAGTCCCCATGGCCTTTTGAAGGCCTTCCCAGAACATAGATGTGAAATAGGGTCCTCTATCTGAGACAACTTCAAATGGAATTCCATGGAGTCTCACAACCTCCTAAAGATAAAAACATCCAAACTCATCCACTTTTGTTGTATCTTTGATCGGAATGAAGTGGGATGATTTGGTCAGATGATCAATAACCACCCAAAAGGAATTTATACTATGAGGTGTATGGGAAATACAATAATAATGTTCATAGAGACCTCATCCCACTTGAAGGTATGAATGGGTAATGGATGGATCAAACCTGAGGGTCTTGGATGCTCTGCATTCACCTGTTGGAACATGTACCATCTTGACACTATGTTTTCTATGTACCATCTCCAACCTGGACACCAGAAAGGTTGTCACAAAACATAATACATCTTAGTGGCACCCGGATGGATAGCCCACTGAGACTAGTGGCTATCCTGCATCACCACCTTCCGTAGAGATGATGGAAATACTAAGTGGTGCTTGAAGCATAAGATGCCATCTTGGGATGGCGACAAATCTGAGGACATCTCCCCACCATGATGAAACATCCTCAATCACTTACAAAGCTCATCAGTTGGATATTTTCACTGAATCAACTCCAACATAGAAGGAGTCAACTAGACACTCTCAAAAAATACATCTCTATTGTGCTCCCTGGTCTCCACATGCATCTGAGGAAAGCTCCCCATCAATGTCCACTCATCACTAGACATCCTCAAAGCCTGCACTGGAACCCTTATCCTCAATGTGTCGGCCCCCACATTACCCTTTCCTAGGGTGTATACAATTTCAACATCAATACCCTACAAGTACTCGATCCAGCAACATTTCCTCAAGTTGAGGTCCTTTTACGAGAAGTTAGAGGCCAGGATTTTGTGATCAGAGTAGACCAAAAACATCTCCCCAAAGAGATAGTAACACAATGTATTTAAACCATGAATTATAGATTCCAACTATACGTCATGGTTCGGGTAATTCTTTTCATGTGGTTAGTGTTGGCAAGATCCATACACCACCACGTGATCATCTTGCATATGCATGCACCCCATTCCCATAAATGAAGCATCACAATACACCACATTCCGCTTCCCAAGCTCTGGAAAAATCAGCACTGGGGTGGTACTCGACCACCTCTTTAGCCCCTCGAAGGATGCCTCATATTCTGAGCCCCATAAAAACTTCACCCCTTTTCGGGTGAGCGCAATCATCAGTGATGAAAGTCGAGAGATATCCCAAATGAATCACCTATAATAACCCACCAGGTCAAGGAAACTCCGGATCCTGAACACATTATTCGGCTTCTCCCATGTCATAACTACACTGATCTTCATAGGGTCCACTGATCCCCCTAATCCAAGATCACCCTCCCTAGAAACATCACCCCCTATTTAATAAATTGCACTTTGAAAAAATTTCATAGAGGTGGTGATTCTAGAAAGTTCCCAAAATGATCCTCAGGAGATGTTCGTGTACCCCCTTAGAGACAGAGTATAACATAATGTCCTCCATGAACACAAAAATGAAGGAATCAATATACTATTTCATCACCCTATTCATGAGTTCCATAAAGACCACTAGAGCATTAGTCAATCCGAAGGGCATGACCAAATACTCAATGTGGCCATACCTACTTCAGAAGTCTGTATTTTGGATATTAGATTCATTCACCCTGATTTGTTGGTATCCCAAATGCAAGTCTATTTTTACGACCAATTTTCCCCTTAAACTGATCAAACAAATCATCTATTCTGGGAAAAATGTAATTGTTATTAAGTGTCACCTTATTCAGCTTTTGGTAGTCAATGCACAACCAGAGGGATCCGTCAGCCTTATTCATGAACAACATAAGAGAGACCCAATGAAATATTCTCGAGTGAATGAGATATTTGGATTCCATGTCATCTAGCTATATCTTTAATACCCTCATCTTGGTAGGGGCCATGCGATATGAGGGAAAAGATATCTGTTGACCTCACCTGTTTTGAGAATCCCAAATATGCTTTCGTATACTTTGATAATCTCCATATAATGTTTTTCTATATATTAATATTTTCAATATGTTCTCAAGATGATAATTATGTTAAAATAATCTATGAGATAGTTTAATCTTTTTTTATACATGTTTATATAAGTTCTGAAGTAATTCTAACCCATTTGGATATGTTGTGTATGAAACCGATAAGTATTTAGTCATTGATCTGCATTTAAGCTACTGGTACTCAGTCTACCGATAGTCTTAGTATACCGATAGACAGAGTCACTGATACAATATGGTCACTGATATGTACAGAGCTACTGATAGACAACCAGAGATACCAATATGAGGAAGTCTTCTGATATAACTAGTCTGTCGAGCTACCGATACAGAACATACCATAGCCACCGATAGACATAATTCTACAGATAGAAGTCTACTGATAGTGTAAGTCTACCGATACGTGCAAATAGCTACTGATGCAACAAGCTACCGATAGAGAGATAGCTACCGATAGAACTAAAGTCACCGGTATATGAGCTACCGATGCAAGTTCAGAAGAGATACCGATTGAAGGTTTGACGAAAAAGTCCACTGTTCCCATCTACCAATAAAATGCTACTAATTCTTGACCGACCAGTCAAACCATATACTTTTCATACTATTTATTTATTTAGCTAACAGTTACATTTGATGATTTTAATGCAGTTAATGTTATTTAATGATCTCTGTTGAATGTCAGGGAACCGTACCTTATACCCATGAAAAAGGCAATTGTTCTTTTCTACTGAATATGAAACCGATAAAGTGATGGAAAAAGAAAACATAAATATATAGAAGAAAGACTTGCATATGATACTCCTGAAAAATAAAAAAGAAGACACATGAAGGGTGAAAGAAGAAGAGCAGAACAAGCATTCAAATGGGGAGAATTTTTTCTTCTCTAGTCTACATCCATACTCCAAGAATCTTGGACATAAACAAGGAACTAAAAGTTGCATCCTGAGTGATGAACTAAAACAAATGGTTCATGCAATCAAGCTTCTAAGTAGGACCATGAATCAAAGAAGAAACCGACACTCTTTTTTCTGAGAAAAAACAGAGAAGGACTCAGAAGCTTTTCTGATAAACAAACGAGTCCAGAGCTGCACTGCTAATCACTAAAGCATTTTTAAACTCAATCATACTTCTCTCAGTGATTATATCTTTAAATTTTGAGCAGTGTGTGTATCTTGTTTACTTTACACACACACTGTCTCCTATGCTAAACTGAAAGATTCTTAAATCCTCACTTAAATTTCATAACCCTTTTTTTAACCACTGTGAATGGTGGTAGAGGTCGAGTAAGACCTGAAAAGCCTCTGAGCTGTTGTTTGTTTTTTCCCACGAAGAATTGTGGTAGAGGTCTTTGTACTTGGACAGTAGTGTACTGTTGTTTACCCCCAATCTAGGGTGTGTATCAATTTATATAAATTGTTGAGAGGACTAAGTCTCGGCTTGAGACTGAACCTCTTGGTTAACTCTTCTGTGATTTTATTTAATGACTATAAGTATTACATATATATATATATTCCGCTGCATTTTACTTTGAAATAAAAAACTATTTTTTAGATACTTTGATAGTTAAAATAGAAAGTTTTTATACTTATTGTAAACTAGTAAGTTAGTTTCAATTGTTAATTTAATCTTCAAATTATGTTAAATCAGACTTAATCAATCTTTGAGAAACTACTCGAACTTTTACACTCTGTATAGATTCACTACAATTTAACATTGTTAATAAAATGGTTGATTTTAAGAGAAATATTTTTAACGGAAATTTTAATTGGAACTCAATTCAACCCCCCCCCCCCCCCTCTTGAGTATCCACTCCGACCAACATTTGGTATCAGTGGTTTATTTTTTTTCAAGGATTTTTAAAATAATCTATTTTTCAACTGTGATTTTAGTTGCATCCTTAATGAACTTATGTTTCTGTTAGTTCTATATTTTTATCTCTTTAAAACTATTTTCTAAAATCTAGTTATGGATAATAGACTAGAGGGTGTTTCTACTAACCGACCACCTTTCTTTAATGGCACAATATATTCCCAGTGGAAACTGAAAATGAAAATTCATTTAAAAAGTATGGGTTTTGATATTTTGACTGATATTGAGTCTCAATATAAAATTCTAGAGACTGAAAGAACAACTTGGGATGAAATTACAAATACTACTTACAATAATAATTATAAATCTATCAATGCTTTGTACTGTGCTTTAAGAGATGAAGAGATTAATAGAATGTATTCTTGTAAAACCGCCATTGAAATATGGGATACATTGGGTGTTTCTCATGAACGAACAACCAATGTTAATGAAATGAGATTGAATACTTATACTATTAAATATGACAATTTTAAAATGAAACCTGATAAACCTATTTCTGATATGTATCTCAGGTTTAATGAGATAATCAATACAATGAGTTCACTTGGTAAAGTTGTTCCAGCAATGGAACAAATTATGAGGACACTGAGATGTCTGCCAGAACGATAGAGAGGCACCTCTGTCTCAATCAGAGAGTCCTGTTACATTAGAGCACTTCCAGTAAAATATCTTATAGGTAAATTAATTATGTATGAGGAAGAACTAAAAGTTAATAACGAGGAATATGATAAACATAGGTGAAAATCCGTAGATTTAAAGTCTACTGCCTCTATGAGTAAAGACATGGAGAAAATGAAAATACCTACTGAGAGTTCAACCAGTGAAGATTCTGATTCAGATAGTGATGCTGAGATGGCTCAAATAGCCAGGAGATTAAAGAAGTTTTAAAGGAAGAAGAAATCCTTCAGGAAATCTAACTACAATGGAAAGTATGACAACAAGGGACATTGGAAGAAGGATTGGAAGAAAGCTGACAAGAATGATGAAATAGTCTGCTATGAGTGTAAAAGGAATGGACACATCAAGGCTGATTGTACAATGTTAAAAGTCAAAAGGAAATATGATTATAAGGACAAGAATTACAAGTAAGCTATGAAGGCTACCTGGAGTGCATCTGAAGACAGCAAAAATTAATATGAGGTTTCTGATTCTGAGAAGAATCATGCCAACATGTGTTTTATGACCAACACATCTGAGGTAATCTTAGATACTTATGTTTTAAATTCATATTATTCTGCAGATGATACAGAATCGAATTCTGATTCAGAAAACATTAGTAGTATGGAATTAATTCAATAATGCAATATGCTGGAAGAGACATGCAATGAACTAAAGTATAAATACAAATCATTAAGGAAACAACATGCTCTCACTACTACTGTTAAAACAAAACATAATACTAAAAAAGAGAATAATTCTCAACTGTTAAAGGAAAATACAGAACTGAAAATGTCAAATGAGCAACTTAGAAAAGACATAGAGAAGTTTACAAATGGAAAAGACACACTTACTCAAATGTTAGGTAAACAAGTTACACCTAAATACACGACAGGTTTGGGATATCAACCTGGACAGAGACAGTTCACTAAAACTCGATTTATTCCAACGTCTGGACAAAATTCTGCTTATTCTAGTTCTGGAAATTCATATTCTTTAACTAGTTATTCATATGGCTATAGGTCATATAATGTTTGTCTATCAAAATATATTGATTCTATAAATTATATGAGACCCATAAAAAAAATATGGGTACCTAAATATTTGATTGCTAAACTTTCTGGACCCAATATAATCTGGGTACCAAATTCATTTTCAATATAAATCTGTTTTGTAGGAAACATGCTTAAAGAGTTCTCCCAAGAAGGTATGGTACATGGACAGTGGATGTTCAAGACATATCTCTAGAGATTAATCATGCTTCAAATTTTTAATAAAGGTTGATGGAGTACATGTCACTTTTGGTGATAATTATAAATGAATGATCATCGGCCTAGGATAAATTGGTAACACTGATTCAGTTTTAATTTCTAATGTTTTATTTGTTGATGGGAATAAGTCTAACCTGTTAATTATTTCTCAATTATGTGATGATGGATTTAATGTGATGTTTGAAAATGATTCCTGCAATGTTTTTAATTCTAAAAATGTTTCAGTATTTTCTACTTTAAGAAATGAAAATGTTTAAGTAGTTGATTTAAATTCATTAGCTAAACAAAATGTTACTTGTTTAAATGCTTTTCATAAAGAGTCTTGGCTTTGGCACAGATGATTAGGACATTGAAAAATCTATTCACTTAGAAAACAAATTAGAAGGATCTTAGTTATAGACCTACCAAAACTTGAATTCCCAAATGACAGTGTGTGTAATCCCTGTCAAAAGGGAAAGCAACATAATGTATCTTTTAAATCAAAGAAAGAAGTTTCAACATCTCAAACTCTCGAGTTGGTTCACATGGACATGTTTGGACCATCAAGAGTTTCTAGTTTAAATGGGATTCACTATGTCTATGTTCTAGTAGATGTCTTTTCTAGATATACTTCGGTATACTTCTTAGATCACAAAAGTGAAGCCTGTTCTTGCTTTATTAAATACTCCAAATCTGTAGAAAATCATAGTGGACTTAAGATTAAAACTCTACGAATTGATCATGGTCGTGAGTTTGAATATAATGAATTTGAATCTTATTGCTCACACAATGGCTATAGTCACAACTTCTCTACTCCTAGAACACCTCAGATGAATGGTGTAGTAGAAAGAAGGAATAGAACCCTGCAAGAAATTGCTAGAACTATGATTAATGAATATGACCTACCAATTCAATATTGGGCTGAAGCCGTGAGTAAAACTTGTTATATTATTAATAGATTTTTAATTAGGCCAGTTCTTAAGAATACCCCTTATGAGTTGTGGAATAATAGAAAACCTAAAGTTAGTTACTTTAGTGTCTTTGGCTGCAATGTTATTATTCTCAATACAAAGGATAATCTTGATAAGTTTGCTTCTAAGAGTGATGAAGGAATTTTTCATGGTTATTCTTTAACTAGAAAAGCTTATAGTGTCTTTAATAAAAGAACCAAATGTGTCAAAGAATCTGTTGACATCATGTTTGATGAAACTGATCCACATGAGCCTGAATCCACTATTGAAAATCATGAGGAAGATTTAAGTATTCTGAACCTTAATAATAAATCTAAAGAACCTGCTGTAAAAACATCCAGTTCTAAATATATTCCAGAATATGCTACTATGGAACACAACCCTATTGATGAACCTGAAATTTCTACTCCTACCTTTACTAAATCATCAAGGATTCTAAAGAATCATCCTTTGGATGTTGTTGTTGGTAATCTTTATAGAGGGACATAGACTAGAGATTCTCTAAGAAATCAGGTCGAACATCAAGCCTTTATTTCATAGCTAGAACCAAAAAATGTCAATGATGCTGTCAATGATGAATTTTGGGTAATGGCTATGAAAGAAGAGTTAAATCAATTTGAATGAATCAAAGTCTGAGAATTAGTTGATAGACCTAAGGACACATTAACAATAGGCACAAAATGGGTTTTTAGAAACAAATTTGATGAGTCTGGAAACATAGTTAGAAACAATGCTAGACTAGTTGCACAAGGATATAGTCAATAAAAAGCAATAGACTATGAGAAAACTTTTTCATCAGTAGCCAGATTAGAAGCAATAAGGAATTTTACCTGCATATGCTTCTCATCAGTATTTCAAGTTATATCAAATGGATGTCAAAAGTTATTTTCTAAATGGTTTAATTGTTGAAGATGTTTTTATTGAAAAACCACCTGGATTTACTAATCCTCCTTTTAAAAATCATGTTTTTAAACTTTATAAAGCTTTATATGGTTTAAAACATGCTCCAAGAGAATGGTATGATAGACTTAGTAATTTTCTTATTTCAAAAAGTTTTACTAAAGGGATTGCTGATCCAACTCTTTTTGTTAAAATAATTTCTAATGATTTTTTAATTTTTCAAATCTATGTTGATGATATTATTTTTGGATCTTCTAAACATTCTTTATGTACTAATTTTTCAAAGATTATGAGAAATGAATTTGAAATGATTTTAATGGGAGAACTTAAATATTTTCATGTATTTCAAGTGTTTCAAAATAAAAATGGTATTGTTATGAATCAAATTAAATATACAAAGGATATTTTAAAACGTTTTAGTTTGGATAGTATTAAGTAAAGTGAAACTCCTATGAGTACTGTTTGTAAATTGGATGCAGATGAAACTGGGAAATCAGTGGATCAAACCAATTACAGAAGAATGATTGGAAGCTTACTTTACCTTACTGCTAGTCGACTAGATATTATGATTAGTGTGTGTATGTGTGTAAGAATTCAGGCTAATCCAAAAGAATTGCATTTACTTGATATTAAAATAATTTTTAAATATCTTAAACATACTGTAAACATTGGTTTGTTTTACCCAAAAGGATAACCCTTTGAGTTAATGAGTTATTCAGATATTGACTTTCCTGGTTGCAAGTTCGATAAAAAGAGAACTTCAGGAACATGTCATTTATTAGGAATGTCCTTAGTATCTTGGTGTAGTAAGAAGCATAATTCTGTAGCATTATCCACTGACGAAGAAGAGTACATAGCTGCTGGTAGTTTCTGTGCACAAATTTTGTGGATGAAACACACACATTTGAACTATGGATATGACTTTTGGCGCTTGTCAATCAACTGTGACAATACTAGTGAAAAAAATATCTCGAAGAACCCTGTTTCACACTATAGGACCAAACACATTGATGTAAGGAACCATTTCGTGAGAGATCATTACCAATAGGGTGATATTACTCTTGAATTTATAGGCACTGAACATCAATTAGCGGACTTTTTCACTAAATCTTTGAGTTTTGATAGGTTAAGTTACATTAGACACGAGTTAGGAATGTTTAATCTCAATCGGTAGCTAACCTCACCGATGTAACCTCACCGATGTAACCTGAATGATGTAACCTCATCGATGTGAAACCTCACTGATAGAAATTCTCACAGATGTGCACGCTATTTTAAAGCTTATGTCTTTCGCCAGAATCTAAATCGTTTACTTTATTAAATTATGTTTATTTATTTTATGATTCCTAAATGATAAAACTAAAGTCCAAGCTACTTCAAAATCCACAGAGTCACAAACCTTAACCCTCGAACCTTAGCTCCCAAATCCTTAGAGAACACTAAATCCTTCGAACCAATGATGGAAAAAACCAAAAATCCTACCGTTAGAGATGACTCTGTTGAGCCGAAAACAAAGAAGAAAAGGACCGAACAAGATGCAAGTTGTAGTGGAAGTGTTTCTAGAACTAGGTCGGGGAGATGACCATTGAATCCTCATCTAAAAAATCGAGTTATTGAGATTGAAATAGAACTGTGTGTTGAATGGATGATTCCTAGAATGTCCTTACTGCTCGAAGTTCATGAAGATCAAAAATGGGTAGAGTGTTTTTCGAATAACAATGGTCCTAACTTTCCAAAATTACTGAAAGAGTTTTACGATTTTGTAACCATTAAAGAATCAGATAATGAAAATCGAGTAACTTATTTTGTAAATAGAAAGGAGATGTCATTCTCATCTGTTGAATGGGATGAGTGCTTGAATGTTCCACATGAAGGAGTATCTGGATATGTTGCGAGAACCATGACACCTACTAGTGACATTTTCAATTTTGAGACTTCTTTGGAAGAGCTGACTGGTGATGGAAGTCAAAGAAAAGTAGTTGTTGTAGAGATGGAGGGAGAGAATAGATTTCTGTTCAAATTTTTTCAACATGTCTTCATACCGAGGAGAGGAGAATTTTCCAATTTGAGATATCATGATATCTATCTCTTGCACCTCTTAAGACATTGTGTAAAGGTTAATTTATGCAGATTGCTGATGCTCCAGATGGATGATATGACAAGACTGAAATCAATGAAAAATGCCCTATTCTTTGCTAAATTAATCTCTGTGATGATCAATGTGAAAGGGGTTGCTGAGCCTCAAGATGAGATAGTGGTAGTGAAGAATACCTTCTCTATCACAACCACAGTTTTTAAGTACATGAAAATAAACTCAAACCCTTGGAGAGGAGAATGTGTTAATGATGACGAGAGGATGTACGAAAAATTTAATCATGTGACTCATCCTTCGAGACCGAAGGATGTGAGGGGTCCTGGTATGGGACCTGATGAAGAGGATCCAGAATACAGTGATGATTCAGAAGAGGAAGAGTCCTCTACTGATGAAAGAGGATACCCTGACAAGCCTCCTAGCCCAGCTCCTGAAAATCTAGTTCAACATATATTAGATAAGGTAGAAGCTGTTCAAGTGGCTACTATAGAAAATGAAGAAGATGTTCATGAGAGTAAAACATATATTTTAGCTGGTTTGAGTCTGAGTCAAGTGATTGAACAAACCTTTGTACCTAATGAGGAAGCAAATGAAGTTGACATACCCTTACCTAATCCAGAAGACCCTATTGCTGCTGTAGTAATAGAATTGATAGTGGAAGATTCCTCTCGGGATGAAAGACCTGGTGAGTATGTTGCTGTGAATGATGATGAGAATACTGTTATTCTAATTGAGGATGCACCCATTGAGGGGGATCATCAATCTAAATTTGGATGTTTCACAGTGGTTGTTGGTTTCAATGATTGGGCAGAAGACCCTGGTTTTATAGTCTGTGGTTTAGACTATTCAGATTTAGATAATGAGGCATCTCACAATAGACCTAAAATTGTTTATGATGTTGAGACTGAACTGCTACCTGATGATGTGGTAAGAATGCATGACCTGGATAATTTAAAGAAAAATCTTAAGGATAGCTCTGTGGAAGAAGTAAAGTAGATGGAAATTTCTCTGGTATCTTCAATTCAATCACTTATGACTGATGTTTTGGTCATTTTAGCCTTTGAAAGAGAATCTAAAGATGTTTCACCTACTGATTTGGTTACCAAGGCTGATATGGATATCATAAGGGATGAGATGAAATAATCTTTTAGTGCCTCTGTTGCTGAGATGAAGCACAGTTTTTCTGAAGAAATGGTTATGCTGGAAAGATATTTTGAACTACTCATGACTGCAATATTTCAATCTTTATGGGCGAAATAGTTGATGAAGATAAATAATTCCAGGCTCATGTTTCTAGACATGAAGTAGAACATGAAGCATTAAAGGAATATTTTGTTTCTTTAGACTCTTAAATGAGCTCAAAATCCCAAGAAGATAAGGAATTATCTTATGTGAAGAGTGTTGTAAGTCAGATGGTTTTAGTATTTGAAGGTTTCAAAACTTCTATGAAAGATCATATTAAAACCCAGTAATCCGATGTTCAAAATCTTATCAGTGGTTAGACCAAAAGATTAAAAGAGACTATATCTTTCTTTGTTGGTTCACCTGCATCTAAACCCTCAATGGACTTGAATCAAATATGAACTGTGATGAAAGAGGATCTTGGTTCTGCCTAAACTAGTGGCTCTGTGGACTCATCTGAACTGAGCAGAGTTGTTATCTCTACCAGAGATTCAGCAAGATAAATTATGAAGATAGTCTATGACTACATGAGAGAAACCTCTGACTCTCAAAATGAATTGAATGAAAAGGTGGACTCTTATTTCTCCAAAATTTACACAATGACCTAAATGACCAGCCATTTTAAGCTTCTGTTTGAGAATATAAAACTGCCTCCTGTCAATCAAGCCTTTAGAGAACAAGTTAGCAAGCTGAGAGAATAGACTCCAGATTTGTACAAGTTTATGGATAACAAGGATGACTTCATATTCGCAATAGAGAGAGGGGGGGGGGGAATAATTATGGATTTCAGGAATAATTTTCTGCCCTTTCTGCTTGTTGATGCCTGACCTACAATTGTCCCACTTTCTTTTCCTGCCTCTTCCTCCACTTCTTCTCCAATTCAGATGACTCCTGTTCAAGCCATTTGAAGCCTCACACCTGTGATCACACAATGGAATCCTCAATATAGGCTAGGCATAGTGTAAGTTTCTCAGCCTCCTGTGGTCTTTTCAGGAATTCCTAAGCCTTCACCTGAATCCTCTTCTGACCCCAAGGGCACATCTCACATTGAGGATGTGGATTGATCCAGTAGCTGGACTATTTGATAGGAATCCAATGTATTTTATTCTCTGTCTTGGTACCTATTTGTCACATTTAATTCAAGTGATTTTCTTCTATTCATGTTATTCCAATTATTTTTATTATTTCCCACTTTTTGATGATCACAAAGGGGGATAAATATTAATGAAAGGACAAAAATTTTATCCAAGAGATATCATGATTTGCCTCTTTGATACCTATGAATTTCATCCTCTCATATCAGTGTATTTTCTCTCATCCTCTGATATCATTTCATTTTGTTCTCTGATATTTTATTATATATTTAATTCTATCTTTGATAGTGTATGTTTTATACCATACTGTTCTCTCTGAAAAAATTGAGCTTAATTATATATTCTCTGATTTTTTTAAACAGATAATATCATAAGTTGTGATTATCAAGAAGGGGGGGATTTTTGACCTCACCTATTTTGATAATCCCAATTATGCTTTCATATACTTTGATAATCTCAATCTAATGTTTTTATATATATTAATTCTTTAAATCTGTGCTCAAGATGATAATAATATTAAAATAATCCCTGAGATAGTTAAATCTTTGTTTATCCATGTTTATATATGTTTTGAAGTAATTCTAATTCATTTGGATATGTTGTGTATGAAACAGATAAGTATTTAGTCAGTAATCTATGTTTAAACTACTGGTACTCAGTCTACCGATAGATAGAGTCACCGATACACTAAGGTCACCGATATGTACAGAGCTACTGACAGACAACTAGAGCTACCGATATGAGGAAGTCTTCTAATAGAACCAGTCTACTGAGCTACCGATACAGAACAGACCATATCCACTGATAGACAGAAGTCTACCGATATACGTATACTGATAGTGTATGTCTATAGATATGTGAAAACAACGACTTATGAAAAGAGCTACTGATAGAGAGACAACTACCGATGGAACTAAAGTCACCGGTATATGAGCTACTGATGAAAGTTCAAAAGAGCTACCGATGGAAGGCTCTGCGAAAAAGTCCACCATGCACGTCTACCAAAAAAACGCTACTAATGCTTGACCAACCATTCAAACCCTATACTCTTCATACAATTTATTTATTTAGCTAAGGAATACATTTGTTGATTTTAATGCAGTTAATGTTATTTAATGATCTCTATTGCATGTCAGGGAACCGTACCTAGTACCCATGCAAAAGGCGATTGTTCATTTCTGCCGAAGTTGAAACCTACAAAGTGATGGAAAGAGAACACTTAAATATATAAAAGAAACACATGCATATGATACTCCTGAAAAATGAAAAAGAATACACACGAAGGGTGAAAGAAGAAGAGCTGAACAAGAATTCAAATGTGGATCAATTTTTCTTCTCTTGTCTACATCCACACTCCATGAATCTTGGACATACACAAATAACTATAAGTTTCATATTGAGTGAATAAATACAACAAAAGTTTCATGAACTCATGCTGCTAAGCTGGATCAAGAATCAAAGAAGAAATCGACAATCTGTTTTCTGAGAAAAACTAGAGAAGGACTAAGAAGCTTTTCTGATAAAACAAATGATTCAAGAGCTGCACTGCTAATCACTAAAGCATTTCAAAAATCAATCATACTTCTCTTAGTGATTCTCTCTTTACATTTTGAGCAGTGTGTGTATCCTATTTACTTTACACACACACTGTCTCCTGTGCTAAACTGGAGGATTCTTAAATCCTCACTTAAACTCCATAACCCTTTTGTTTCCCACTGTGAATGGTGGTAGAGTTCGTGTAAGACCTAAACATCCTCTGATATATTGTCTGTTTTTCCCACGAAGAACTCTGGTAGAGGTCTTTGTACCTGGAAAGTAGTGTACTATTGTTTACCCCTATCCAGGGTGGGGATCAATTTATATAAATTTTTGAGAGGACTAAGTCTCAGATTGAGACTAAACCTCTTGGTTAACTCTTCTGTGTTTTTATTTTAAGTCTATATGTATTACATATATATATTTCGTTGCTTATTACTACGAAATAAAAAACTATTTTAAAGATACTTTGATATTTAAATTACCAAGGGTTTATACTTATTTTAAACTAGTAATCTAGTTTCAAAAGTTAATTTAATATTCAAATTAAGTTAATTGAGACCAAATCAATCTTTGAGAAACTAATTGAACATTTACACTCTAAATAGATTCACAACAGTTTAACTTTTTTTTTAAATTGGGGGATTTTAAGAGAAATATTTTTAATAAAAATTTTAATTGTAACTCAATTCACCCCCCCTCTTGAGTATCCACTATGACCAAATAATATTGATTGTGTTCTTGGTACCAGATCAATCAAAAACTCCACATCTCACTATAGAAGAAAACCTAAAAAATAATCTGGGAATACCTCTAAAAACTCTTTCAATACTTGAGGTAGTTCACCTTCAAGGGTAATAAAATCATCCTCTAGAATGAGGATGATAAATAACAGATAAGACTTCCAAAGTCTTGGAGAGGAGGTCATGCTCGACCCAACTGAGGATCCCATTATCCAATGAAAACCTGACGTCTCCCATCAGGTTCTGTGAATCTCACATGTCACATCTTGCAATCAATGTGTTCATAGAAGTTTACTAGAAAATACATACCATTTATTATGTCAAACAGATCCATATCTTAGACCCAAATGTCCCACTCCATCTCAACCCCTGGAACGGAAAGCACACATGAGGGGAACCTAAGACCCTGCTCTTTCTTCTATCCCAACAACGTCACCAACTCTATTGCAAAATACAAAAAATAGGTTGGTAATTTTTGATTTTCCACAAAATTTGACAAAAGGATTTAAATAGTTGCACAAGTATTAAAAAGTAGAGCATCTATAGAATATTCCATCAAAGCGGTACCTCGATCTGTTGACGGTCTCGACTCTGATCCTGCTGGTGCCTAATCCACCCCATGGAGATGTAGGGTCACTACTTGAGGATGAAATATATTCTATGGCTATGCCTTGAACTAGCTCTTCCTAGAAGATGAAACATCCAAACCAAAACAGTCACCAAATCGTGATCCTCTGGTCCTCGATGGCTTGGACTGTGTTGGCATTCCTCATAATGCCACTGACCCTGAAATACTCAGAAGCGGGCGTGCCACCCCGCAAAAGAGCCCTAATTCCTTAAGTATACACACTGGTAACTAGGATTTAGATGAAGTGGTCATGCTGTTTGGATGTGCCTGGCTCCTCACACTGATGGCACACAGTCGATCCCACATCAGAAGCTGTAGACAAAAACTTCCTAGAAGAGTGGCATGAACAACCACCTCTTTTCCTCACATGTTCGTTCCTCTTCTTTTTCTTCAATGAGAAGATTCCACTTCCCACTACGGATACTGATCTAGAGAAACCACCGCTTCGTTTCAAATTAATCTATTCCTTGAAATCCCCATCAACGACCCCATCATAGGTCCTCATCTTGAATAGGAACACCTGAGAGTATATCTCTACTGGCAATCCTTTCTCAAAACTATGTTCCTTTACTTGCTCATTGAAGATGATTTCAGGGGAATACCAACCAACTCAGTGAAACGGTTGGCATGATAAATCACAGATAGATTCCCCTAAACAAGGTCCATGAACTCTCTGGACCTAGCATAAGCCTACAACTCAGGGAATTACTGTTCATTGAAGATACCCTTGAAATCTCCCCAGCACATCTAGTCATTATTCACCATCTTAATAACCGATTCACACCACCTATGGCTGGGAACCTCCATAAAAAAAGAGGCACATTTCACCCTATGCTCCTCAGGGTTACAAAATAACTCAAACATGCACTCGATCTTCTTGATCCATTCCTCTACTTCCTGGTGTTCTTTGCTGTCACGAATGGTGGGGGTTATTTTCAGGAACTCTTGAGCCTTTTCAAATATAGGAATAGTATAATCCTAACTAACAAGATATGAAAGAGAAGATGGTCCCTATCCTAGTGCCTAGACAGCTCAAATAACAGCCTTGACTAGCCTCTAATCAATTGGTGTGGTAGAACTCTCCCCGGCTTCCTCCCGTGGGTTCATGGGAGCTTTTTGGGGAGGCATGATGCTAAAAAATGAAAATGTCACAAAAAAACTCTCAATACCAAAATTCATAAAATTTTAATCAAATACATAAAATAAACCAATCTAAACACATTACAGTAATTAAATAAACAACTACTCCACCCCTGCTCAATGTCCACGTGTTGTCTGCAGCCCACACGTCTCACCTAGAAGTGAAGTCAATCAGACAATTCCAACGTCCCCTGGTGACTAAAGGACTACCAGGAGAGGTGTAGTCTACAAAACCTACTCATGACAAGAACCCCAATCCCTGATAATCCTAGTTTCTGTCTATCCCAACTCATCCCAAAATAATAATATAATCCAAAAACATAGGTCACCATAGAATGCCATTTTGTCACAAAACGAATCATGTCACCCCAAATACCGGCACCAAACACAACCCATTGCGAGGCCCGACGGGAATTACCAATCCCCAATTGAAATCAAAATTTCCTAAGTATCAATAAATTAGTTTTCAGAATGATTTACTTGAGAATTAAAGCATGAAACATTAAAAAGAATCAATAATAAGTATTTAAAAACTTCATGCCAAACAAGTCATAAAAAAACCAGATCTGAATACATGTCTCCAAATATAATACTAGAGGTCCAAATACCAAATTTTACAATATAAAGATAACCCCACATATTCCACATGACAATGAGTCATCACCCACATGCCATCTTCTCAACTCCACACCAAGGATGTGAACTAACACCCTGAACCACTATCACCCATAGTCTTTCCTTTACCCGAGTCAAACATAATAAATTCTACTTACAACCAAGGGGTGTAAGTAAGGTTTGAGCCTAATACCAATAGTATTAAACCCAATTATTACAATTTTGATGCAATACAATGTGAAAAAGAAATATGTTTTAATATGCAAAGGAAATCTGTGTTAAATTCCAATAAAAGAAATGTTCAATTGAAAACAATTTTCAAGATAAAACATTCATAATGTTTACACTTTTAAATAGTATTTTTAGATACTATATTTTACTTAGAAACACACCCTATGACATGTATAAATACCATAAATTCAATGATAAAAAAAATCAGGAACACCCCTATGCACTAGAAGGTTTTGGGCCATATGTACCTCGTACCTCAGTGTAAAGTAACCACATAAAATTCGTTTCTCATGCATGAGCCACCAGTAGGGATCATACCCATAACCTAGTGGTTCAAAAATAATCATCCACATAGTTTAGTTATTGTTGTCATCATCCAAAGTCTTATTGAAATAGGGATGAAACCCATCTGATTCACTAGAAGCACTTGTACAAATCTGCCCCACCTAGGTACCCGGGCTTCCCCCATTGTGCGCAAACTATTTCAGAATGATACACAAATCCATTTATCATATGAAACACTAATAATTGTTAAATACAATCAATAATGTAGCTAGAGAAATTTTAATCCACTTAAGAAACCCAACAAAACACTTTGAATTTTAATTAAACCATTTCTCAAAATCGCACATTGTTTTTAAACCAAAACTCATGGAAAACCACAATTTGTACACAATGAGAACACATTTAAGTTCCCAAAACAGAACATGTAGCCCAATAAATTTCAATGAAACCAACCAAAGGATTTTAGGGTATCCCCTTGTGAACCAATAAATGGTATCTTTGTAAAACCTCCATTTTGACATAAACGTGGAACTTAAAGTTGACATGTTCCACAAACACCATTAAAACCCTATTTTTTGCACCAAAAACCAAAGGGTATATGCATTAATAACATGATTGGAATACCTATTATAGTCTAATAAAATAAATTATTTATTTATAGGGAAATTAAAAATAAAATAATAAATCAATTCCTGGAAAAAACCCCAATTTAACATTAAATTGGCCTTTAAAAATCATTTTCAATACAAACACCACTAAAACTATTTTTTCAGAAATAATAATATGATATAAACCTGAAAATATGATAAATAAAGCATGATAAGACATTAATATTTCATGAACATTGAATCACCTTTCGATGTAATGAAAACCCTTGAATCCATTGTGAGAAAACTCAAACGCACCACCACCGCACCTCAAGGATGATAAAATAGACCTAAAATCAGACTTTAAGACCATTAAACACAAGATAAAATCCTAATTTTGAAACCCTACATGTTGTACATTACTAACATCAAGAAAAAGAGATTAAATCATAAGAAAATTGGAGCAAGAAGGATGTAAACACACATACATGAGTGATCTTGAAAAATATTCCAAAATATACCAGTAGATGAATTTCAAAACAGCCAAAAATTGAGGTGAGGTCCGAAAAAGGAATAGGATGTCATTTAGGAATATTAATGGGGGTAAAAGAGTGATAAATGAAATATTTATGAATGGAATAATTATTCTCTTAAAATCTAGATGATTTGATACACCCTATGAAGGTCAACCTTTAGTAGTGATACCTACAAGCTCCGAAGAGGAGAGAAAGGTAATGGAGGCTTGCCGAAAGATGTTAAATTCTACTGGGAGATGTATTAATATAAAAAGAGTAAAAAATTAATAATTTATTAAATAATTTTTTTTTTTGAAATTGGAAATGGGATTCTAGCCAGGCCATATTCCTTAAATAACAATCCATGTCCACAATAATTATAGATTTTTAAATGGTCCAAATTACTATGGTGATGTTAATAGGTCCGGGACTGAAATTTATAAATTGTAATGTATAAAAAAATATAGATAAATGAATGAGCTATGAAAAAAACAATTTTTTTTAAATATGGAAATGAGCTCAAGGTTTGGCCCAAATCATGAAGACTCACTCATTCAACCAAAAAATGCATGGGAAACCCAAAAAACAAAGACATAATTGAAATTAAATTAAACATTCCTTTAAAATATGTCATGGATGTGATAGGGAATAAATAATTTCTATATGTGATAATTAGTGTTTTGGTTTATTTGGAAAGCACACTCTTAGCAGGGGAGCTATGTCTCGTGGTGGCGATGTCAATGAGAAACACATGGATCCATTTCCAGACCAAGACTCAAAAAGAGGGGCTAGGAATGGTGAAGATAATCTTTGGGAATGATTGGATCCTGTTATTAATTATAAATAATAAATATTAGTGGATTCCTTCAATATTAATTCTTAGAACGATAACGTTAATAGTATTTATGAAAAATCAATTAATGATAACATTAATAATGGGAAAAGAGTGTGGATCAAAAAAAATGATCACATTTTGGTTGGAGGTTTTAATGAAAGGAATATAAAAATGGAGAAACACATCCAGGACTAGGACAAGATAGAAGATCATTTTCAAGACCTTCTAAATAGTGATCTGAAAACACATGTTGGTACACTTAATTGTAGGATTTATAGGGTTGATAGATCTAATAAACATAGTCTTTTCTTTAATTATATTTGAAATATTTTTTTAACACCCTTTACTTTGACTAGGGTTTTTTTACCGCTTTTTACTCAAAATTATCCTTGGAATAATATTTTTATTTTCAGTCAGTTAGGGAGTATAGGGACCCGACCCCAGAATATCTGGAGTTGATTCGTTGAAGAATGATGTGCAATTCATTACAAAAACTTTCACTGATAAATTACACATCATGCCCTATAGAGTGGATCGAATTTAGTTCAGGTTCTAAAAAACGAGCTACTTATTAAATGATTCTTCAGCTAGAACTGGATACCTTAAATTTTTTTCCAAAAATGTAGGGTGAGCATACGAATTTCTAGTAAGGGGATGTAAAATAAACCAATATAACTTTTGAAAAAATTCTCCAAGACATTCCATAAATCATTTCTCTAAAAGAAAAGTTGTAACACACGTACATATCATATAAGTGGTTAATGAAACATATTCTAAAAAAAAGGATTCATGATTTAAATTTAGGCATGCTCATTTAGAGTAACAAATAAAAGACGTTCTAATCATCTAGGACATATTAATATGAGAGCACAAATTAAATAGCATAGAGTAATGGATAATACGAGATGCGTGTAAAGGTAACAACATCAATTTCATACATCGAATACTAAACCATGGAGTTCTATACATATGTCATGTCATAATCATTTACTTTTTTGATAATCATAAGTACTGGCTCTTAACCACAAACATTCTTCTAGTCAAATTTTCTTTTGGTTAATTAATTTTAATAAACTTAATGACAAAATGTATAATGCTGGACTATAATTTCTGTGTCATAGCCTCGTGCGAAGACATTATGGATAACTATAACCGGACCCCTACCCGAAGAGCCTCTATAACCAGACACCATCCTAGAGAGCCTTTGTAACCGAACTCCAACGGGGAGGGTCTAATTTAACTCGACCCCAACCCAGAGGGCTTAATTTTACCGGTCCCCAACCCAGAACATACTGGTACAATACATTTCTCATATCTCTAAATTATAGCGCGCATCCCACATTGATTTATTAAATTACTTATCACATATCAATCCATGTGTAACATTTTACTTGGTTTCATACTTTACATTATTCAATGTGACATATACCACCTCGAATAGTTTAATTTCACATTTCATTTTATTCAAGGTGTCCTAGACCACCTTTAACAATTAAATCCATAATTCTAGGAAAGGGCATAAAATTTTGAATTTCAATCTATCTCATTTATACGTATATAGTGAATCGAAGACAAGACTATGAACTATCTGGTTTAGTCATTAAATGGTATTCATGTTAAGAGTATATTCGATGACAACTAATGAACAAAAGACAGATAAAAATGATCACATATAATGACAAATCCTATTACAATTTTAATCAACTACTTAATGGAATTTTCTTCTCAGTGCATAATAAATAAAGAGGTAAACTCAGCATTCCATTTAGGGTACTAAACTCACATTTGAAACATTTATTAAAAATAATCATTTGTTTAACACATTAAATGTTAAAAAATGAATGTATGAAACTCAACCGTAACCATTATCATTTAATATAAATATTGGAGAGTAACTCATACATGTGATTATGTAGTTTCATGCATCCAATATTTATACTCACGAACAAAGAACATCAAAATAAAAGAATTTGGAATAACCACAGTTAAGGATTCATGTTGAATAAAACATTCATTCAACGGGTGTTTATAAGAAGTAGTATTTAGTCAAAGTAAAATTAAATGGAAAACAAATGTTTTGTACTTTCTTCGCAAACCTTGGAAACTTGTAAATGCATTTGGGGATCAAAGATGGCATATATACACATGTACCCACAAACCTAATTACACACAATGAGTATACGTAAGGATCTAATACCTAGTTTATTTTACACTAGAATGTTTATCAAAAGTATGGATTAATCACCGAAGTAAAATGTTGATATGCTTAAAACCAAATTAATATAATATAAATATATACTTATGAACATAAATAATTAGGTATAAATTTTTTCTTAAAAAATATGACTTCATGCATTTTATAGTTCTTCATGAACATTGAATCTCAACGTTTTTTGTAGAACTTAATTCTAGACATAAGGGTTTAGGTAAATCCATTAGGATATGTATATTTATACAAATATATATATATATGTATGTATGCAAACGATTTTGTATTTATGATATGAAAATAAGTTTGCATGAGGTATCTATGCACTGGGTCCACTAAAAGTCTATAAACTCAAAAAACCCAAAGCTCTAATTTAGGTATAGAGGGGTACAAACCCAACCACAATATATATATATAGACACACACACAAAATTGTACAAGAATATAAGACTTAAACTCAACAAGAAAGACAAAAAACTATTACCATAGCTTGAGGAGAAAGAGAGATCAGAAGAACTCATTGAAGCTCACAGGATATTGAGTGCAAAGAGCTGAGAGGATCCTTGTCGGTTCCTCAAATGTATTTTATAAACTATACCTATATAATATATTTTAATGAATGTTTCATGAGATCTGAGGCCCAAAAATCTTTATAAAAAGTCTAGGGGGAGGTCTCTGTGTAAACAGTCTGGGAGGGGGGACCTGCGGCTTTAAAAGCTGAAGAAAATGGGGCAATATAGGGTGTAGGGTACTGGTGCAGTTCATGCCGCATGGATGAAGAAGAAGACACTATGGGAAGAAATTAGGAGAAAAATGGATGGTCACGATCGAGTCCGACCTTGATCCAAGGGCTGGGGTGTGACCATGGTTTTTTTTTTAAAAAATGAAATGATTTTATTTGATCGTATGAGTTCCAATGGTTCCGGGTTACGCGGTGTAAAAAAACACATGGATGGATGTGAATATATCTCACACGATCCGACGACATAAAAAAATGTGGATGTTTTACAGCAGTTGCTTGGAGTCGAGGCCCAGACTGAGAAAAACGACCCTAATCACGTGTGACGTGATCCAATGGCCCAAATCCCATTTCTACCAGAAAAAATGGTCTCACATTGAAACGGTAAGATTTTTAAACCTACATTATAAGCCCAATCCACCCATCGCTATCTCAGAAATACACACAACACACAGAAGGGAGCCTTACACACGGTCTCCAACCCCCCGCAGGTCTCGGCCTACCCATGCCTTGTTGTGGCCTTGTGCCCGTGGTGGCACGCTCAGATGCTCTTTCTCCCATGCGCCCTTCCGAAAACCTATGACCTTGCTCGAGATGGACTTGGCTTGGACTAAGGGCTAGGCTTTTCCACCTAGAATGAGCAGCCTCCCTTGGCCAATCCATAAGGGGATGTCCCATGTGGGCCCAATTTGTTTATAAAACTCAACAGAAAAAATATGAAGTCTTAAGGTAAAAATAATATATTTATTAAAATTATCTATAAATTATCCTTTTAAGCATAACTTTTATATCAACATTAGAAGGCTTATTAATAAAATTCACACTATTTATTAGATAAAATTATTTACAAACACTTAACCTACACCATAAAATTTTATAAATTGAATGTTAATTCCTATACCAGTATTATATAGTTCAAAGCATAGTTTAATAAAAAACATAGTTTAATTATAAGAAATTACAGATAGTCTACAACACTGTTTAATAAGTGAAAATCTTTAAAATATAATTGAAATATTTGTAACATGTTAAGAATTCAAAATACATTTTAGAATCACTTAATTGTAATTCAAAATGTTTCACCATAATCAAATGTTCTCTTATAATTTCCAATTCATACATTTTGGGAAACTATGTTGTACATAAATGTTTTCAGTTAGTCACCTCAAGGACAATGGCTATAATAATAGCTGTTAGAGTTCTACGGTCTCCCAAGGCAATTTTTAAATTAGTGACTTATAAAACCAAGCCTTACGGTGTCCTAAAACTCAAGACAATAAGGAGATGGTTCACCTCGTACAATCTGTGATCAGTATGGCCGTAGTGGCTTTGGTCATTCTCATGTTCATTATGGCAGATTCTAAGGACCCATAATATCTTCTATGGGTTCTTGTAGTTTTGAGTGGTCTCCCTATAATTCTGATAGGGGTTTTATTAGGTATATTTGGGTCAATTATTTTTTTGTGATCATTGTACATTTTAAACACTTTGGTGTTCTTATTTAAATTAAAGGCTTTTGTCCATTAGGTTGATTTATTCAGTTTCATTATAACATAAATTAAAAATTATTATTACTTTGTCATGAGAAAAATGTTTTGTTATGTTATTATGAAATTTAAACAAAATGAAAACATAAAATTATCATTACATGAGGGTTGAGTTTTAGTGTGTTATAGGGAGAATATAACACCTCAATTTTTTGAAGGTAATTTTTCTCCCAATTAATACTATGTTTGATAGATTAATACACACACACCATTGCAATAATGTTAAACAATGAGAATTTAATAAACAAAATCTTTAAATGTGTTGTTAAAATAAATCCATTAAATTAGCGGGTATGAATTGGAGTTACCAAATTATGAAATACACATGTAAATAATTATAAAGGCCATTTTATATCAATTTACATAGTAAATTCTATGCTTAAAAATTTATTTTAATAATTGTTATATATTTTGGTGTTGTATAATATATTAAAGAAAACTAATTATTATGAATTTTAAATTATTAAGATAATAGAAAATAATATTTCTTTATTTATTTATTTTTATTCATTTTTTTTAGAAAAAATAACTTGTAGTTTAAGAAGTTATTTTACTACTACAATAGTTTATCATTATATTTTATGATTTTATTTAAAATATTGATTATGAAATTTTACCACATAAATTTAAAAATTGACATCATTTAGAGACTCATTATGAAAATATCTTCTTAGGTTAAAAATTTCAGATTGTTTTGGAAATTTTTCGGTTATAGTTTCACTATACCGATTTAACAAATACCACGACTTTTGTGACATATTTAGTATAAAAGATAGAAATGGTAATTAATGAATCCATTTCTAGAAATAATATTTACTTTTAAATATATATTCTATATTTAAAGTATTTATTTTAGTTTATAGATTTATGTTTGTTATTTTTAAACCTAGTTTACACTATTCATTAAAAATGATGGAAATATATTATACATTTTTTATTTTTTAAATTATTTTATAAAATTTAGAAAATGTATATAATAAAATATATTAAATTTTTTGAATTAAAATGATTTAATTATTAAATAAGGATTATTTTATGTTTAGGTGAAAAATGAATTACTTATTTAATAACTAGTTACCCAGTTAATATTGAAATGAGTAAAAAGGGTTAACCAAAAGTGTAGAAGGTATAACATGTTAAAAAATATATCTAATTGAATTGTTTAGGTTTGGATTGACAAAAAATGTATCCAATCCATTATTTTCCATTTTGGAGTCATATTTACATGTTAAACAAGTACTTTATTTATATAAAGATGAAATAATGAGAAAACTTTCATTATCACCATCTATAATGCAGTCCTCCCACCACCCCTTTGAGAACACTAAAAATTTAGGTTTCATCATTAATGTATGTCCTTTATTGCATCCCATAAAATAATTTTACACAATATATAGCTTCTAGTAATATGATTTTAGCTCAAGGCCTCTATTTCTAAGGATTCCCCTATTGAAAAACTTGAATTTCCCAACATAAGTACTAAATTTTACTTAATAATGTTTATTCTATCTCATTCCCTTTCAATCCAAATTACCTATGAATTATTTATGATGAATTATATATTTATATTAAACATAATTTTTCAATAGTGTTCTAATTACCATAAAAAAATTTCCCATTTTCCAATAAGATAAATGAAAATGGTATTCATGTGTTCATACAAACAAAAAACTCCATAAAGTAACAAATAACATTTTTTAAGGTATTATAATTATTTAATAAAATATGATAAAATATTATTAAAATACATAAAATTTTAGGTAATTTCATTTTATATCTCAATTAATATTTTTATTCCAAAATAAACCACATGAATTACCATTATCACCCATCAATTATAGTATGCTAATGTTTTCGTCAATCTAACCACCTAGTAGAACGATGTTGTAAAATAATATCATTAATAATTATGAGATACTAATTTATGGTAATATATGAAATATATATTTATATATTTAAATTATTTTTTTAATGGTTTCATTAATATAGAACTCAATAAATAAGAAACCAATGTTCTTTTACTACGAATCACTGAAACATGCTCATCTACAATTTCAACATTAAGAATAATAATCAGAAATCCCAGATAATGAAATTATACCATTATAAATAATTATTCATAATAAAATTCAGTACCTAGTCTTATTTTTGAATAACTAAATTTGGTGAAATAACAGAGAACAACAATGTTATTATGAAATTAGTTCAAAAATATTAATATTACTCACACCTGATATTGAAAGAATATAATAACAAAAAAATTTCATGTTGAAAACAATTATAAATTACGTTGAAAAAGATTATTGATATTAATAATTCTATTAAATAGATGAAAAAATAGTTATTTTTCTTATATAGTAGATTCAATCACATTAGTGGATTCCATGAATTAATGTAAGGGGTTCTTTGCCTCAAATTTAATGTCCTAATAAATATTTAAATTTGTGATCCATAGCCTGGTTTATGTCGTGGTTTTTTGAAAAAATTAGATTTATATTATTATATTCATAAAATTAATGTGGATTAAAGATCCATATTTAGTTATTTATTTGAAATCCATTTAGATAAAAAGAAAATAAGTTTTCATGGGTTTGTTTCCTATTTTAAAACCCATGGTACATGGTTGATTTTTCAAATCATGTTTTTATGTGATATATACCATTCCAATTTGATATTTTATATAATTAATTATTATTTATTCTTGTTCTTTCATGTAAAACTACATTTTCACAATTTAAATACTTTTTTTCTAAATTGGTACAAAAACCATAATACTTTCCTTCCTAGTCTTATTTACAAATCATAATTATTATTTAAAAAAAATCATATAAATAATTTTTATCCCTTATAAAGATTCTCATAATATACATTGTTTATTCATTTGGTTTTACATTTCTACTCATAAATTAATTTCCCCTAGGCTCAAAATTTATCTATTGTGTTTGTTATAAGTGAAACCAACCTCATCTCTTATTTTCTATTTGACACATCCCATTTCCATTTTCATAATCATTGGATGATTTCATTAATGTAATTATCTATAATTGTATAATCTATTAAGGGTATTTTTATACTAATTTTACATTCATAAAAAACTATTTAGATAAAATGTTAATGTTTTCTTTCTTTGTTTTTTCATCAAATTGTAAATAGATAATTATTTTATCATTATCTTGTAATCCCACATTCTCATGAGTTATATTTTTTCTATAAAACAAGTTTTTACACATTATTAGGTTTTAAAAGAAACTATAATCATCCATGTTTTATAAAATATTTATTTCTATAAATAAATATTTTGATTAATTAAATGATATTAAGTGATTCTTAAGTGATTTTTTCAATGCTTCGATTTTTTTTCACTTTTGTCAAAAAAATTAATATATTGAATTCATTACAATACCATTTTTCCTATATATGCATTATGAAATTTTCTCTTCTACTAGAGAAGTGAATTATAATATCATTTTTAAAGCCTAACCATCCACTATAAATAGAAATAAATTTTCTTCTATTCTTTTACTTTATGAATACCATTTTTTATATTTCCTTTTTAATGAGTGTTGACCAAGATACCATATATAGATTTATTAGAGAAATTACTAAAAAACTATATACCCATTATCTATATGTTGGTACTAAAATATACTTAATTAAATTACATATACCTAGAATTTTATTTATTAACCCTTAATACACTTTTATTAGCCATTTTTTTCTCATATTTTTTTTATGGAATTATGAATATTTTCCTTATATTCTACCATTTTAAAGCGATATGAAAACTATTTTTGTTCCATGAGTTCTTTATGAAATGATAATAACTAATTTTTGTGGCACATATATATATGAATGATGATGGGTGGGATCCTATATCACCCTCCAACGCACTGATTATGGATTCATATATCATAAGATAATGCAATTTAAACCATCTTGTATATTCTAAAAAATTAATTAGAGATACATAGTTGATTATTCTAACAATATATTGATGGGGAATTCATGGATATGTTAAAAATATGATGATACATTGTGTTTATATTGGCAGGAAATTTAATTTTCATGACAATTCTCAATGAAAAGTTACATTTATACGACATACACATATGATTATGATCCATTTAATAGGATTATTATATTAGGATTCCATAGACATTCTCCTCGATAACTTTGTTCCATTTTAGATTTTATTTCATTTTATCATGATTTATAGAAAATAATTATTGTTTAATGTTTTTTAATACAAAATTTCTCCCATATAATGTTTTATCTTATTTTTATGATAAAAAATTTTATAATATTTTGAAATTATGTTACATTTCTAGGAATTTGAGCTCACACCTTTTCTTATATTTTCACTTCCACAAGATATTAATAAAATTAAAATGTATGTTGGGTATAGAAGTGTATCTTTTGTGGACAAATTTTTGGGGATGTTGATGATTTTTTTTTTGATGAAATAATATCTTCTATAGTTCATGAATTTTTTTCTAATTGAATAACACACAGGGTTTTAGTTATTTTTATCCTAATTATTTAAAACTCAACACCTAAAAGATAATGGGAATATATTGTAATGAAACAATTATTATGATTCTTGTATATATGAGATTGTTATGTTAGTGGGATGTATTAGTTGGCTTCACATTTGATTTTAGATAACATAATATTGTATAATTATAGGTAAAGATAATTTAAGGGTTGATAAGTTGAGGTTCATCATTATTTCAATGTTATATATAACCCATTATGAAAATAGAGGTAATATTGAATATTTTAGGGGTTATAATAAGAGAATATTAGTGACAAACCAATGGATAAGTCTATGGGAACTGTTTGACTATAAAATAATATACTAATGTTTTAATGATTTAGATATTAATTGTTTTGCCTAAAAATTATATCTCTATATAGATACTATAATGTGGATCCATTAGTAGAACACATAAACATTAACAAATCACATAACAAAAGGCTTGTTGAGTATTAACTCAATATTAACTCTGGTTCTTGATGAGTGGGCATAAGACTTCACATCTGACTAGAAAATCCTTAGTGATATGAATTGGTTAAAAAATTATATTTATTAGAAATTACGAAGTATTTTTTATTTTATTGAATTATGTTATTATATATGAGAAATAATTACATAGGATCAGACAATAGTAGGATGAACCAAGTGTGATATAGTTGAATTGAATGTTGACAAGTATAAATGATGTTTTTATTAAATAAAATATCATAGAATCATGTTTTCATATTCAAAACATAATATATTATAATTTTACAATATTTTACCACAACAATTTTATATTTTTTTTGTAAACACGATCATGGAAATAGTTCATTAAATGTAACTAGAAACACCTAATGAAGAATATTATGATTTTTTTATCATTCATAAGATAGATATCATTATATATCATTACAAATAAAATACTGAGCCTTTTCCATCTTTTTAATACCCTTGACTATTTATTATTAATTGATAATAAAAACATACTAGGATGAAATTTATTCATGTGGTTGGGGGTGAATGTATCACTCTGATATTTTGAATGACATATTTCTTTCCTCTAATTTAACAGTGTGTTCTATAACATGGTGGACATGTCATGATCAACTAAAATGAAAAAATGAAACTTCAAAATAATTTTTTTAAAACAGATCATTAATAAATATGAATCGAAAACGGAGTTAAAGATAAGAGTAACTAAATTATGATATATATATAGTTCAGTTAATATTAATTTCATTAGTTCATTTTTTAATTTAAAATAAATTTTATTAAATGTTTTATTCTAATGTTCAAAAAACATTATTGATGAAAACTATGTATAGTAGTGTTAAATTATTATGAGAAAATAACATGAAATTTATTGATTAATTATAGAATTTTTAGAAATTCCTAAATATTAAGAATAAGTATATCTATAATTTTTATATGTGATCTTTCAATAAAATCATATTATCATTATATTTTATGATTTTAATTAAGGTTACATTCTATAATTTAAGAAATTATATTTTGAGAAATAGAAATAGTTTCTAGAATCAACCTAACCATATTATATTGGGATACTATTTTGATATTTTTCTATAGTTATTGTTTTTAGGTGAAAAATACAATTTTTAAAAATATAATGAATTTAATGAAATTTTTAATATATAAATATGATTTTGATATTTATGAAACGATTTTATAAGAAACAAATATTAAATTTATAATGTTTATTTTTATTTTTAAAATATTTACTTTATTTGAAAAACCTATGTTTCATATTTTTGAACATAATTGATATTATACTCTGAAACAGTTTTAAAAACAGTATACATATTGTAATTTGAAATTAATTTTAATCAAATTCACAAGTGAATATAATAAAATTAATTTAAATTTACAATTATAAGGTCAATATTATTAAATAAAGGAAATTTTTTTAGTATTAAAATTTGATTTAATCTTGTAAATCTAGATATCTTGGTAAAATCATAAAGGATAGAAAGGGTAAACTCAAAAGGAAAATGAAATAACTTGTTAAAAAATTGATTCTCAGTGATTGGTTGTGGATTTATTGCCCCAACAATATATTCAATAGACTATTTTTCATTTTTGAGATTTCATTATATGTGAAACATGTCCTCTCTTTATATTAAGATTAAATATATTAAAAAATCCATTCCTAACAATTATAAAAGGGGTCTCTCACTACCCATTAGTGATAATAAATCATATTTTAAGTATTCCATTTTTATATAAAATGAATAAATTTTCAAATCTGTTGGATTTTGACCAAAAAGAATATTTCATAATCCATAAATTTTTAAGGAGTCCTCTAAGGGAAAACACACAGTTCTTAATGTAAGAAATAACTTTTCCCAATAACTATTTCTATTCTATATAACCCATTAAAATATATTTTTATTTATAATATATGATTAAATATCTATTTATTTTATAAAATTTTTTTATTATATTTTTAAATAAACGTTAACCACCATTACTCTTTTCCACTACGAATAATGAAAACAACATTCATGCGTTTATTTGGACCACCACCTCCACAAAGTACCATATATCATTTTATTTTTTATTTTTTTATAAATTTCGAATAATCTTAAAATATGATTTTACGCATTAAAAATATCTACATAATTTCATTATTCTTTTTTCATAAATATATTATTCCAAAAGAAACCACTTATATTACCAAAATTACCCATCGATTAGAGTATGTTCATATTTAGGTATTGAAAAACATTTCATTGGAAAATACTATAAAATAATATCATAGATGGATACGAGAAATTAATTAAAGATAATATATTATATAAATAAGTAAATAACAACTTTATATTGGTTCTTTTAGTTTTAAAATTAATATTTGAATCAGTAAATATGAATCAAATGTCCATTCTTCAGTAACTATTGAAACATTATCATCATTGATATCATCCGTAACGATCATAATAAAAAATCATAGAGAGTGAAACTATATATTTATAAATAATTTTAAATCATTAATTATAGTACATTATATGATAAGGTAATGGTGAAATTTTGGAGAATAATGAAGAACATCACCACTATTATGAAACTAATTCAGAATGGTCGTGATTACTAACACACAATAATAAAAATAGATAATAAATATATAAAGTTCATGTTTATAATTAATATAAATATTTTTTTATAAAAAGATATATGTATATATATATATATATATATAATGTTCTAAAATATACTATTAAGATAATTATTGTTGTTATATATGAGATTCATATACTTTAGTGGAAGTCTACAATTAATGTACGCTGATATTTTTATAAAATTTAATTTCTTGAGTAATATTTCATATCATTAATTATTAATAATTATATTTGTTGTGATTATTTAATAATGTATTTATTTTACAATATTTGTGTAATTTATGCAGTTTTAAGAGTTATATTGAATATTTTCTTAACATGTATTTCGATTCAAATGATATAAAGGTTGTATGATTTTCTTTTTATAATTTTCAAATATGTGAAACAAATTTGATTTTAGAAACCATGCTTTTTTATATGGTATATGAAAAACACATTTGATATTTTATTTCATGAATTTTCATTTTTTATGTAATATTCTGTACAATTTCATGATCTTTATATAAAGGGGAATTTATTCAATTGTTAAACAAATTGTAAGGGTATTACTACAAATCATATGATTAAATCATGTTTTTTTGAATAGAAAATCCAACTGGGGAATTTGTATCCTTTAAAATAAAACTCTAAATTTTCATTTGTTATTATTTGGATTTTATATGTCTTGTATAAAATTTGTTTCCCCTTGACTAATATTTACCTAAATATTATCTTATAAGTGAAACTGAACTTGTCACTTCATTTCTGGTAGGGAATATCACTTTTCCATATACATATTGACATGATTCTTTTTTGGAATTTCCTTATATATAGATAATTAATTTATCAAAACTCTTTTATTTATAAATTTAATTCATTAAAAGTATTTAATTTCTTTTATTGTTTTCTTTAGGGTTTATTTTCATCAATTTGTGAAAAGAATATGTATTTAACTATTTACATATGAATTTTTTCCCCAATTTACCCTTTTTTTATGAAACATCGTATTTAGACTTTCAAGCTACCAAAAATAAATTATAATCATATATATTTTATAAAATATTTTTAAATATTTATTTTAAAAATTTCATGGACATTCCTTCTTTCTGTAGTGATTTGTTTAATTTTTCTAAAAGGATTCTTTCACCCATGTCAATATCCTTCAACCCAAATTTCTCAATTGGTGATATTATTCAAATTTTACCATCAATATTTCTCCACGGATGGATTACAATAATATAATTTTCAATAAAATTATTAATCTATCATTGAGTCTGTCATTCCAAAAAATCCACTACAATTAGGCATAATTTTTTTCAAATTCAATTCACTTATGAATACAAAGTTACATATTTCATTGATTAAAGGGAGATCACCTAGATACCACACATTGATTAATTAGGAAATTTATTTAATAAATAATATATTGTTTATGTATATTAGGTAAATATTATAAAAATAATTGGCTGATATATAACTAAAATTTTATTTATTACCATTAGATACTAATTTATATTCCATGGGTTCATCCTTTTTATTGAGGGAATTATGAATATTTTTCATTAAATGATAATTTTTGAAATGTATATGAAACCCATTTTCATTATTTGGGATAATTTTGATATTGTTATGATTTATTTTATGTTGATCACAAATATATATGGATGATTACTAGTTGGGTCATATATCACCCTCCAATGCACTGGTTATGGTTTTATATCTCTTGGAGTAACATAACGTGGGCCTTTTGGATATGCTCAAAAATTAAAATTGGATCCTTATTAGATTAAACTCAAAACGAAAAGGGCGGGAATTCCCAAATATTATCATAATATGATGATACATTGTGCTTTTATTTTGATTAAATATCATTTCTATAATATTTTTCATAAGAATGTTACATTTATGTTCCACATGATTGTTATTTTCCCAATGTCTCATGTTTATTATCAAATTATTCCATACCTTTTTCCATGATATTTTTTTATCAATTTTATATTTCATGTCCATATATCATGATTTATAGACCGTTGTATTGATTCTTTTTCTCATTAAAATGAAACATTTCTCATGACATGTTTTATGATATTTTTCTCATCATACGCTTTGATGACATATTGATATGTTGATCCCCTTAATGAATTTTTGATCTATACATTTTTATATGTTTCCATTTTAATAAGTTTTGAATCTAATTGAAACATATTAATTTTTTGAATAGTATCCATTGTCGAGAAAATATGTGATATTTCGATGAATTTTTATGGATGAAGCGGTTTTTTATATAGTGGTAAAAATGTGTGTTAGTTGAAAAAGGAATGAGTTTCTTCAGTCAAAATTTAATATTAATTATCAAAAACATTAAACATAAAATATTAAACCCCTAAGGAATTTTAAATAATAATATTTTCTTTAGTATAATATGAGAATACATACACAAAGTATAAACATCCCACAAAATATATAATTTTTAAATTTAATTTTTCGTTATCTTGTAGAACACACAACCCCGATTCAAATTAATTTTTTTTATAGTATTCCATTATAAACTAACTATTAAAATTTAATGTATTAATATTAAATAATATATTAGGAATATTATGGTTATCAATTGATTACAAATAAAATAAGAATCATTTTAAATAAAATGATATGTTTATTTAAAAATGTGTTATTCAGTAAGATGATTGAGTCTTGTTTTTCACACATAATTTTGAATTAATATTTACCCGAATTATATAAATTATACGAAAAAATAAAGTTAATGATTTAAATCATCATATTAAAATTATCTTATGGTAATATTTTTTATTTTAATGAAATGATTCATTTTAAAAATCAATGGTGAAAAATACATAATTTTTATTGAAAATAAAACATTTCATTAAAAATATTTATAGAGTTTAATTATACATTATTTGTAAAAACACTAAACATAACTCAATAATTTGTTATTATTATTATTATTATTATTTTATTTTAATCGTTTTCATATTCACTTTTGGAATAAAAAACTGAAATCTTTTAAAAAAAAATTCTATGAAAACCCACTTTCTCATAACGTTTTATGGTTAAATTTTAAATTAAAATGTTCCAATCATGTGAATTAAATTATGAAAAAATAATTCCATATTTGGAATAATAATTATATAAATTCTATTATAAGGTCAGCATAATATTTTAATAGTGATGTCATGTAAAAACCATTAAATTTATTTACCATTGTTAAGGTTAAAATAGAGTTTTACAGGGTTAAACTAAAAATATAATGATTCAAAAAACTAAATATGGTCTAGAAAATAATGGATGAAAATAATTATATCATCTCATGTATAAGGATAATTAATTATTCGTTTTGGAACCTTTTGAAATGTATAAAACGTGTCTACACCACTTCCTTTTAAAAAATTACAATTGTGCTACTCACCTCACTTATAAATGGGAACCCCAAACCTCTCCTATTGAAAACATAAAAAAGTTTTTTTATCCAATAAATGTATAAATATACTATAAAATTCCATAAACACCTTATATAATCCTTATTTTTGGCATAAATTTTTTTTTGGAAGGATACTGTTTCTATCTTGATGAGGTTACCTAAAGAAGAGGTAATATTATTCAACACCTCTATCAATTCTTATTATACCATGATTAAATAATAAAATCGGAATATTTCATATAATGATATTTTGTTATGTTAATTTTTTGAAATAAATCCATCCCCATTTCCATTAATAGGGTTATGAATTGAACATTCAACTGTATAGTGGACTACCGCCTCGCGAACTGATGTCCTTTGTTTTCTCATTAACACCCTTCACAGTTGCGTATAACAATGAATATAAATTATATATATGATATTTAAAAAATAGTTATAAATATAGATTATTTATATCATATATTAAAATTTTATACAATAAATTAATTAGGAGAAACTAAATGGTTTCTCATGTGTACGACAAACTACTTCCACATGGAAGGATGTGATTCTTATTTCAGAAGCGATTATCATAGAAAGTGATAAAGAAAATTTTAATTAATAAATAGAATATAAACAAAATAATTATGATATTATTATGTTTTTTATCGATTTTAAAAGATTAGATAATATTTTATTTCTTACATTTTCACTCATTGAATGATGATAACGTTGTTTGTGTACATATAGAGTACCTCCTTCACCAAGTGATGTTTCTATATTTTCATCACCACACCACATGGATGACATATATAAGAATATTTAATTAAATAAACTTTTATTTATGATATTATGATAAATATATAATGTAAAAAATAATACTTACCTTAATTACACAACAATCACTGAAAAATGAAGTGTTACTCATGTGTAAGTATGACCAACTATCTCCATGATTATAATGTAAATAAATTCTCAAAACCATATTAATGATTGCTATAAAAATTATAATAGATGTATAAATCTGAAAATTATGTCATTATATTTTTGAGTTGTTTAATTAATAACCACTTTCACCATTGGCAACCTACCAAAGTGATTTTTGACATATAATCCAAATATCGTTGAATCATCTGATGTAAACATACTTAAAAAGGTAATCATATATATCACTGTAATAAGTGAAAAATGAAATAATAAACTTCAAAAACATTCCAAATAAATTTAATAATTAGCATAATTTTATTATTTGGGAGCATAAATTTTGAACGTTACAAGTATTACTCAAGGTAAAAAACATTCTCCAAATTTCTCTTGACTGATTGAAAATTATATTTTTATAAAAGGAAGAAAATGTGATAGTATAGAGGAAAAAACATATAGGGAACATAAATTCAAAGTGGAAGGATGTGATAGAGTTATAGTGAATCAAATTGGTTAATTTTATTGAATTCAATTAACAAGGATCCCACAATACCGTAATGCCAATGATTCTCATCAGTTTACCTTCATGGGCTAACCCATAAGATGAAAAGATCTGTTCTCTGCAGACTTGTTCAATAATAGTATCTTGATTGAAATTTAGTATAAATTTCCTAAAATAATAGTCAAATTCTCAGAGAGGATATTCCTTCCTATGAAAGATAGGCCCCAACAGCTCATAGTCTGTTTCAATGATCTCATTTGAAATATTAAACCATTCACTTAAAGAAATACTCGTGTGTAAGGTATTTATTTATATTCCAAAGGAATTACCAGAGCCAGAGAAAGTGGTAATGCCATGAATAACCAAAACATTTTGGTTCATCACAAATCCTTCTCCCATCATTTATCTATCTATGAATGATCCATCTGTGTTAGGCTTCATCCCCCTGGTTGGTAAAACCAAACTGATCCTCCTACCATGGATGAAAGGGTGCGAATCGAGGCATAGATTTGGCCTTGAGATAAACCTACATAACTTAGACTAATTTCTCACTTCATTTATTATAGACCAAAATTCCTTAGTAAGTATCATCATACACACCTATATAAACATTATCAAACACTTTTTACCCTCTCTTACAATGGTTCATGCCTCCTATAGGTTCCAACAAATAACCACAAAGATCATACCTCAGATCATCCTTTACAAATCATGGGTCCCCATTCCATGGAACCAGACATAGATAAAATATTTTATAGAATAATTATTATTATGGATATCTATAAATAGAACCATTGATTACCATTGGCTTTTGTCCCAATTTATTTACATAAAGAGATGGAAAAAAAATTCTCATTGAGGTATGATACAAAAAAAACATTTAGAAAGAATATTCACCTCTTTGCATTAGATATTCTCATCAATTGTTATTCCTTTATTTTGGGTTCTCCTAATGTCACGAACCGAATCTGGTCACTGCCAAAACCAGCACCAAACCCAGCCCGTGACATGACCCGAAGGGCGTTCCCTATCCCCACGGGCTGGCACAAGTGCCCGGGTATCATTAATTTAGGTTTGGGAACGATTTACCCGAGTATGAAAGCATAAAACATAAAAACAAAATCCATAATATAAATCTGAAATTTTTGAGTCAAACAAGACTTAAGTGAAAACCAGAACTGAGTACATTGGTTTATAGACAATACAAGTGGTCCAAATAAAAATAATTATAGCATTAAGACAGCCCCAAGGACTCCACACGACTAGGGGTCATTGCCCCCAAGCTATCTCCACAACTCTGCACCAAGAATGGGAACTAACACCATGAACCACCATCGCCCTTAGCCTTTCCTTTACCTGAATCAAACATAACCAATTCTACTTACACCCAAGGGGTGTAAGTAGGGTGTGAGACTAAGCCCAGTAGGATACCACCCAATGATTCCAAAGAGTAAGAAATACAATGTGAAAAAGCAAGCAGTTTTCAAACGCGAGGAAAAGTAGTGTTCAAATTTCAAGAAATGAAACCTCTACTTGATATTAGTTTTCAATCCAAAATTTTCAGAATATTAACTCGTTAAAATAGAAATGTTAGATACTGTAATTTACTTCCAAACACACCTGGAGACATGGGTAGATACTACAAATCCAATGAGCAACAACATTGGGAACACCCCTAGGCACTAGGTTGTCTTGGGCCCTATGTACCTCGTACCTCGGTGTAGAGTAACCATAGCAAAATCCTTTCTCGTGCACGAGCCACTAGTAGGGAACACACCCATAACCTAGTGGTCCCCAATAATCATCCACATAGTTTAGTTAGAGTTGTCGTTATCCAAATGCTAAGTGAAACAGGGACAAAACCCATCCGGTCCACTAGCCGTACTAGTACAAATCCGCCCCACCTAGGTACCCGGGCTTCCCCTTTTGTGCTCAATCAATTTCAGCATGCAACATAAATAAATTTTCATATAAAACACCATTACTGGTCAATAACAACCAATACAGTAGCTATCACATTTTATACCACTTAAAACACGCAACAAAACACTTAGATTTTTCATAAAACAATTCCTCAAAATCTCGTAGTGTTTCGGACACAAAACACCTTATAAACCTCACTTGCATACTATGTGCACATATTTAAGTTTCCAAAACATAAAGGATATCCCACTACAATTCAGTTAAAACACAAAATCATTTTTAGGGCAACCCCATATGGTTCAAGAAATGACATCATTGCAAAGTCTCCATTTTTTTACACAACACAACTCTTAGAATTTCATGTGGTTCACAAGCACAATTAAAACCAGATTTTTCAGCAACAAACACAAGGGACAATCATTAAAAACAGTATTTTTATCCCTATTATACTTCAATAAAATCAACTAGTTACTTATAGGGTAGCCCCAATTAAACTAATAATACATTTCTATGAAAAACCCCCAATTTCACATGAAATTGGCCTTTAGGATTCATTTTAAATACAAACACCACTAAAACTATATTTTTCAGAAATAATAAAATTTAATAAGCATGAAAATACCATAAAAACAGTAGCCAATTCACAAAGATTTCATACACAATGGAATCACCTACCAAAACCAAGGAAACCCTTGAATCCTTTGTGCGAAAACTCAAACGCACCACCGCCGCACCTCAAGAAATCTAAACCAGACCTAAAACCAGAATTTCAGACCATAAAACACAATATAAAACCTTAAATTTTAAACCCTACTTCCTGGACATTAGGAACCACAATTATAATGGAATAAACCCTAACTAAATTGGATGTAACCCTAAACAAATTGAAAGAAGAAAGGAGGAGAACAACTTACTTAAAATATCTTGTATAAATCGCCCCCCAAAATACCAGTAGCTGATTTCACAAATACTCAAACCTTCAAGGTCGGTTCGAACAAGAATAGGTAGATCATTTAGGAATTTGAATGGGGGAAAAAGAGTAAGAATCGAAGGAGTTATGAAGGAAACAAATTACCTTTACAAATCTGCCCGAAATTTGAGTTCTCCAGAAAGTTCGACCTAAACCGCGATGAAAATGAGATGAAAAGAGGGTGGGAGGATATGGGACGCGCGGATGGGTTCAAGGGGCGTGTTTGGGGCTTGGAATCACCGAAAAATCATTAAAAATGAATAAGTTATTAGTAAATCAAATTTTATTTTTAAAACTGGAATTGGGCTTTCGGGCAGGCCCAATCCCTTAAATAAAAACCCATATACACCTTAGTTATGGATTTCCAAAGACTCCAAATTTTAATTGTGGTGTTAATATATCAGGGGAGGACATTTAGGAGTTGGAATGAGTAAAAAATATTAAAAAATGAATAAGTTATAAAAGAAACAAAATTTATTTTTAAATCTGGAATTGGGCTCACGGTTTGGCCCAATTCATGAAAACTCACCTATTCTCTATAAAAACATTGAAAACCCCCCAAAACAAAGCATTAATGGAAAGTAAAATAAAAATACATTTAAAATAAACTATGTATGTGACAATTCTCCCCACCATGAAAACTTTCCGTCCCGGAAAGTCACAGTAAGGCCAAAGCAACAACCAAACTCAACTGAGAAACCAAGAGGTACTCTCTTGTCAGGTTTCTCCCCCAAAGGCCATAACACCTCCAGTGATCAATGAAGGAAGGAATACTCTCAAAAACATGACTTACACCACATTCCAGAAAGAATAAAGCACAATCAGGCTTTATCCCAAATGAAAACTCCTCAGACACAATCTGAACAATACTCAATCAATTTACCCAAATAAACAACAACATCGAACAAGGTTACACTTGCCCTACTATTACTAAACCATTGGTCACTCTCCAATATCAATTTTTACCAAAGAAAGATGTAGGTAGTTAGATATCTCCAAATGATAATACCTACTTCCCATACAAAACCAAGGAAAAATATGAGTTACTCGTATGAAGAGACACAAATGGGCTCCCCACCATAAGAGACAACTTAAATTTTTTTTTCCGAGACAGAATCAAGACACTAAGAGGGGGAGGCCCAAAGAGACTCCCTAGTACAAGGGGTATACATAAATTAGAAATTTACAAAATAATATACATGATACCCACAGTGGGTCTTCCTACCACAAGAACCAACCATCTTAACTAACCAGCATGGGCCGACACAAAAAGACCCAAATTTTTTTTAAGATTTGGAAAGGGTGTAGGGTCAGACCGCACGGTTTGGGAAACCATGCACTAACTATGCTGATCGTTATTTGAACGTGTCTTCCTAGCACACTGACATTACTAATCGTGCACAAAATGTGTGCTCAAACTTTCTAGCCAAATTTCCAACCATTCTCCAATGACTCAATAGAAACCAATGTGGGAGGGAAAAACATTAGGCGATGACATGGGTACAAGGCCCTCTACCTATTTCCACCGAACGAGAACAACAGAAGGAAGATGATGAAACCATAGGTTTAAACTGTTCCTATCTTTCATACTGAGGATAAGACTTTGTACAAGTGTTTAAACGACACTGGTGTTTCCCCTGACTACGCGCCAGCTTCTCTCCGGGACCTATGGCTGGAGCTTAAAATATTGAAGCATCTTCGGCCACGCAGTTAGGCTATTGAAACCCCTATGTGGAAATTCTTCTTTCGGTGCCACAAACAACTACACTGCATACCCTGATGGGTTTATAAAGACATAACACACTCCATAACCCACTTTACCAAAACCAAACATTTCATTGAAACAAGGGATCAGAAGATGCACACACATCGCACCTTGTTTCTTTGGGTGAGAAACAATAGAAGGGAAAGACACGTATAAACACCTTCCTCTAAGATAGAGGATTTGATGTTTTTCCCAAGGGAGACACAATCCCAACATAACATAGAACCTTAAAGGATTGTGTGACCTTCACCTTTATGGTCAAAAGAGCACACAACATCACAATGCGCCACCGAACATGACCCTGACGATTGATAGAAACAATACATGGAACGGGACCATATTCAAAGTCCATAAACAACAGATAAGTCCAAAAAGTGGACACAATATCATATCATGACCTAAATCTCAAAATTGGTCGTTTAATAATAACTCTTTCTTCAAAGAAATTATAAAGAACCCAGAGGCCCTCTTAGACACCATCAAGACACTCATCTGTACTAACAACGAAAGAACACTCCCACCTTTGGTGAATCAGGAAACTTAAGAAACTAAGGTCTCTTTCAACCTTCCCCAAGAACTATCCCACTACAAGAGGATCCACAAATCAGCGAAATGAATGGGTGTAGACTCAATAAAAGAAATGTTCGATAAAATATTATTTATATTGATCAACTGGAGGATTTTCCAATGGCGAAACAAAACGGGTTGCACTTCAGTTGTGCATTAACCCTTAATGGGGGCGTACCTTATCCAATGAGAGAACCCAAGGACCCAACCAAGCTGGTCTATTGGTAAAAACATGCCACAAACCAGATCCAAACACATGAAGGGAACCACCGTAAAGACATCCCAATTTTTTTTTTTTTCAAAAGAGACCACTAACTGTCCCTACAACACAGCTTACCGACCAAACACAAACCCAAAACACAGTTTAAACAGAAGGGGGTTCTTGAACTCAAAACCTCCCATGACATTAACATTTTCAAAAACCCATAATACAAACCATACCAAACTATTCATCAAGACATCGTGTTTTTATTTAAAACCAATTCATTGAAAACAAGCGGTTTAGCAGTAAGCGTATCCACTAATGGTACCCCATGGGCCTCACACATGCATGTTTTTGTGCCACACCGGGCACCCTCCTCATATCCATCCCAGCACTCATCCAGTCGTGCCATCAACCATCCATCATCCCATATAACCCCATGCATGTGGTCACTCATGGAAATACCAAAGGGTAAAACAAAAATTCCTTCCACTTTTCAAAAACAAAATGGTTAACCAACCCAACCTTTTTCTCAAAACTGCTAACAATGAGATCGAAATCCCAATTCACATCTTACAAAACATTTCATAAGGACACAACCATTTAGAAAAGAACTAACTTTCAAGTTATTCACATCAATTTTGAAACATATCATCCCATTAAAACACACTCTAATTGTTTAGAAAACTCTATTGGAAACACTTTTCAAAACCAAATTCAATATAGTTCCTGCTTTCAAAGAGGTGTAAGCACACCATTTTACATTTCAAAACAATTCTGAAAATTCAGTTCCGCTATTTCATAAACCAAACCATTCCCTCTTTATTTGAAAATCATTTTATAAAAACTTTACGCTTCTTAAAACCAAGTCACCTTAAAACCAAAGTGCTATGATTTCAAAACTAAAGCACAAAACAATGCAAGAGGAAACTAGTTTCGGTGGGTGACTTGGACATATGGTTGGCAGCCATATTCCAATCACTTCTCCATCACAGAGAGTATTCTAGGGAAATATCCATGGCTCGACATGGCTTGCCAGGCCCTGCGAGCTCACTGAGATTATTCTCCCAACTCTCTTTTCATTTCCCATAGTCATCATTAAACCAAGAAAACCAAAGCACTCAAATAAATACATACTTACCATGGTGACTTGAATCCCTTCATGAGGTGTGCTGGCCAGGCACACTACCCATGACTGAAATTTCAAGTCCCAAAAATCCTAGCTCCATACTATGCTGACTCTTCCCCAAATAACATGACCCAAGGAGCGAACCTCCTCTGATACCATTTTGTCACGAACCGAATCTGGTCACTGCCAAAACCAGCACCAAACCCAGCCCGTGACATGACCCGAAGGGCGTTCCCTATCCCCACGGGCTGGCACAAGTGCCCGGGTATCATTAATTTAGGTTTGGGAACGATTTACCCGAGTATGAAAGCATAAAACATAAAAACAAAATCCATAATATAAATCTGAAATTTTTGAGTCAAACAAGACTTAAGTGAAAACCAGAACTGAGTACATTGGTTTATAGACAATACAAGTGGTCCAAATAAAAATAATTATAGCATTAAGACAGCCCCAAGGACTCCACACGACTAGGGGTCATTGCCCCCAAGCTATCTCCACAACTCTGCACCAAGAATGGGAACTAACACCATGAACCACCATCGCCCTTAGCCTTTCCTTTACCTGAATCAAACATAACCAATTCTACTTACACCCAAGGGGTGTAAGTAGGGTGTGAGACTAAGCCCAGTAGGATACCACCCAATGATTCCAAAGAGTAAGAAATACAATGTGAAAAAGCAAGCAGTTTTCAAACGCGAGGAAAAGTAGTGTTCAAATTTCAAGAAATGAAACCTCTACTTGATATTAGTTTTCAATCCAAAATTTTCAGAATATTAACTCGTTAAAATAGAAATGTTAGATACTGTAATTTACTTCCAAACACACCTGGAGACATGGGTAGATACTACAAATCCAATGAGCAACAACATTGGGAACACCCCTAGGCACTAGGTTGTCTTGGGCCCTATGTACCTCGTACCTCGGTGTAGAGTAACCATAGCAAAATCCTTTCTCGTGCACGAGCCACTAGTAGGGAACACACCCATAACCTAGTGGTCCCCAATAATCATCCACATAGTTTAGTTAGAGTTGTCGTTATCCAAATGCTAAGTGAAACAGGGACAAAACCCATCCGGTCCACTAGCCGTACTAGTACAAATCCGCCCCACCTAGGTACCCGGGCTTCCCCTCTTGTGCTCAATCAATTTCAGCATGCAACATAAATAAATTTTCATATAAAACACCATTACTGGTCAATAACAACCAATACAGTAGCTATCACATTTTATACCACTTAAAACACGCAACAAAACACTTAGATTTTTCATAAAACAATTCCTCAAAATCTCGTAGTGTTTCGGACACAAAACACCTTATAAACCTCACTTGCATACTATGTGCACATATTTAAGTTTCCAAAACATAAAGGATATCCCACTACAATTCAGTTAAAACACAAAATCATTTTTAGGGCAACCCCATATGGTTCAAGAAATGACATCATTGCAAAGTCTCCATTTTTTTACACAACACAACTCTTAGAATTTCATGTGGTTCACAAGCACAATTAAAACCAGATTTTTCAGCAACAAACACAAGGGACAATCATTAAAAACAGTATTTTTATCCCTATTATACTTCAATAAAATCAACTAGTTACTTATAGGGTAGCCCCAATTAAACTAATAATACATTTCTATGAAAAACCCCCAATTTCACATGAAATTGGCCTTTAGGATTCATTTTAAATACAAACACCACTAAAACTATATTTTTCAGAAATAATAAAATTTAATAAGCATGAAAATACCATAAAAACAGTAGCCAATTCACAAAGATTTCATACACAATGGAATCACCTACCAAAACCAAGGAAACCCTTGAATCCTTTGTGCGAAAACTCAAACGCACCACCGCCGCACCTCAAGAAATCTAAACCAGACCTAAAACCAGAATTTCAGACCATAAAACACAATATAAAACCTTAAATTTTAAACCCTACTTCCTGGACATTAGGAACCACAATTATAATGGAATAAACCCTAACTAAATTGGATGTAACCCTAAACAAATTGAAAGAAGAAAGGAGGAGAACAACTTACTTAAAATATCTTGTATAAATCGCCCCCCAAAATACCAGTAGCTGATTTCACAAATACTCAAACCTTCAAGGTCGGTTCGAACAAGAATAGGTAGATCATTTAGGAATTTGAATGGGGGAAAAAGAGTAAGAATCGAAGGAGTTATGAAGGAAACAAATTACCTTTACAAATCTGCCCGAAATTTGAGTTCTCCAGAAAGTTCGACCTAAACCGCGATGAAAATGAGATGAAAAGAGGGTGGGAGGATATGGGACGCGCGGATGGGTTCAAGTGGCGTGTTTGGGGCTTGGAATCACCGAAAAATCATTAAAAATGAATAAGTTATTAGTAAATCAAATTTTATTTTTAAAACTGGAATTGGGCTTTCGGGCAGGCCCAATCCCTTAAATAAAAACCCATATACACCTTAGTTATGGATTTCCAAAGACTCCAAATTTTAATTGTGGTGTTAATATATCAGGGGAGGAAATTTAGGAGTTGGAATGAGTAAAAAATATTAAAAAATGAATAAGTTATAAAAGAAACAAAATTTATTTTTAAATCTGGAATTGGGCTCACGGTTTGGCCCAATTCATGAAAACTCACCTATTCTCTATAAAAACATTGAAAACCCCCCAAAACAAAGCATTAATGGAAAGTAAAATAAAAATACATTTAAAATAAACTATGTATGTGACACCTAATGAGGAACATTTTTTGTGAGATTAATCATCCAAAACACCGTGATCGTGAAAAATGTACACATAACTGTGGCTACCAAATCTACTAAAAATGGAGATAGTAAAGCAGCAAGTATTCAAATTTTCAACAAGGAAAAAGGTATCAAGATAATCATTTTGATCATTATTAAGGATAGAATCCATCATGGATTGGTGTATGTAGGCATCTTTGAAGGAGATATTTAGAATAAGGAATCCTAGAAAATATAGATGATTGAAAGGTATAGAGTTTGATATTATACTTTATACTAATATTAGGATTTCAATAGTGCTGAGATGATCAATATAAAAGATGGATGTGGGTTAATTGTATACGTTAAACATCCTACATGAAATTTTGTATAAACAAAATTCACAACACCTCTAATAAGAAATCACTTTTTAGAGAAATATAAAGTTCTTCTCTCTAATTCATAACAAACATTTCTTACACAGATAATATACAAAAAGTCATATAGAACTTGTTACAGTATTAGAGAAAAGCTAAAAAGTTTAAAAAAAAAACTTCCTAACTTTTACAAAGAAATGGAAAATTTTACAATATTATTTTAACCCAAAGAGGACGGTATCCAACAACCTTGGATAAAGGTCCCTTGTTTTATACATACAAGAATGTCTGTCTTACCCAAAACCAGGTAAGCCGTAAATCCTAAGATTGGTATCTGTCTTGCTATCCCCACAAGCCCTTGATTTGTATGGAAATCCGAACCTCTGACATCAAAACTCAAAGTCTCTGATTTTTAGTAAATTGAACCTCTACATGAAGCAATTCTTCATGAAAGAAAGTTTGAACACGCTATTCAAAATTTCGGCACGAAGCCTGAGAGTTTATAAGATCCTCTCACTCTAGAGAAATCCAATTAGAGAAATGAACTCCAAAATTCAAACATGTGAACTTGTAGTGTGTTCTTCATATGTATATGGATCTCATCATTTGAGGTCCTATTTATCACTTTCAAAATCTACTGGTTGGTTCCACTCCAACGGTCATATTTTTTTAATTCTCGAAGGGACCTGGACACATGGGAAACATACAGCGGATAGTTTATAACAAAAATAACCACATCATTTTATATAACTAACCATGAATATAATGATATTACACCTTGAGTCTATGGAACTTGGAATCCGATAAAATTGAAATGATATGATATAAAAATTATGAGAATCAAAATTATATGAAATTAATGTTTTGAATAATAAATTATATTATTGTAAATTTCGGAATAGGTTTTCATAAAATCAGTATGAGTAAGGTATAATAAAATATTTTATGAAAACTCGGTTTTTACAAATTCTGGAACGAGTATCATGATTTTTGTTATGATAAAATATGACCGGTATCAAATGAGAGAGAAAAAGTTATAAAGAAATTCATAGTATAAGAAATTCAGTATGTAGATTAATGGTATCAGTATGACAAATCCGTCTTAAATAACATAAGTACCAATATCCAGGAAGTAGGAGTTTAATAACATTAGAAAACGAAGGAAATCAAAATCTAAGTATAAGGAAAATATGATACCGGATTTCATTGTAGATAAGAATCAGTATTGAACAGAGAATAGGAAACAGTGTCTTAATGAATTATGGTATGGTATGTCCATGAACCAAATTTTTCAACCTTAATAACTTTTCCAGTATAGAAAAACAGATTACAAAAACCTTAATAAAAATATTTAACTCAAATGACTAAGGGAATATTGGTTGTAAGGAAATTTATATATGTGTAAGGAAACACATGAATAAGTTAGGAAAATATATTTATGAAAAGGTGTTTGTGATTTTCAAAATAAAATCATAAGAAAAAGATAGGTCTTATAGACCTAACAATCTCCCCCTTTTTGGAAAGCACAAACAAGTTCAAAAAATTTGGAAAAGTAAAGAAATAGATGATTAGAGTTAGGAATACTTGTCTCCCCCTTAAGTGTATGACTTAGGGTAAATTATTCTTCCCTTAAGTATAAGAACTTAGATTATGGAAGTCGACCCCTTAGATATATATACTTCTATTTAGAGAGACCCCCCTTAGGTGTAGAACTCTTCGAGATAAAAAGTTGGAAAATTTATTTTTACGTAGATTTTACCATAACGAATTTCCTTTATAAATTTTTCTTCATATATCTTCTCCCTTTGATAAAATTCTCCCCCATTTTGATTTTCAAAATGGCATGGAGAGGGGTCTGTAAAGTTGGAAAGAAGTATACATGAGATAAAATATATATATTAAAATTTCATGGTATTTTAATTATGTTTCACATGAAAGTAAAACAAAACATTGGCATGGAAAAATGATTTAACACTCATTCTTCTTCTCTAAAAGAGGAGTTTTCACCAAGGGGATAATATCATTCACCTCTTTCTGATTTTATTGAAGCTTCTTTATCAAGGCATCTTGCTCAGTTACATTCTTCTTGAGATCCTAGATCTATAATTTTTGAGACATATTCTTATCCTTAAGAACATTTATTATGTTTTCTTATGAATTTGATTTCTTTACAAGACCAATAGATATCCTTTTATGGTAATTAAAAACATTAGCTAAAGTATTCATTTGATCCAAAATATTTTTTCCTTAATTTTTCCTCACAACTAAATCACTTGAAAATTTATCTCATAAAGAATTTTGGACTTTGTAAAACTCATTTTCTACATCATTGAATGATTTTTTTGTTTATTCCATGAAGTGCACGAATTGTAAAGCTTTATCTGATAAGGTTCGGGTCCGACTCATCATGTTCTGACATGAAACATTTTGGGCTGTGTAATCAATGAGAAGATTATTATGATCGGATTTACCTTTCATCACCATGTCCATCAGCATAGATGTTGAATCTATCTTTTGGTTTAAGGTTTCCTACATCATTTGGCTCTGGGAATCTAGTTTAGTGAGTACCATAATGGTACTTACTAATTTCCTTAAAGAGTTTTTAACAATTTCATCATCCATGGATGAATAGGACTCAGAGTCAGATTATTTATTATTGACTTTCAGAATAGATGTTTTCGAATTCTCAATGTTTTGAGTAGAGTCATCATCAAAAGCGTAAATCATAATGGCCTTCCCTTTATCGAATTTTGGCATTGTAGAGGGTTTGGGACCTTGAGACACTAACTAATTTTCTATAATCTTATCATCTCCGGATTGTACTTTAATTTATTCTTCGTAATTCACTTCTTCAATTTCGATATCACTATATTCAGATTCATGGATTTTTTATTCATCCCTGGTTACATCAACCTCTTCTTCTACCTCTTTTATTTCTTCAACTTGGATCTCAACTGCTTCTGTTTCTTCTTCATCCTCGGTAGAAACTCCCGATGTTGCAATATAATCATCAATTTTTCTGATATCAACACTTTCTTCTTTATGAACGATCATATCCTCTTTATGTACTTCTTATTATGGTTCCGGAATAAGTTCTGGTATCACTATAGGTTTCTTTGCATTATTAGTTTCTGGAGTAACATTCGGTACTAGTAACTTATCAGAGGACATTTCTACTTCCTTCAGCATGAATTTTATAATCTCCGTCTCATTTCTTTTCCTTTTATGGTTCTTCTCCTTGGATTGTTTCTCTAACACATCCATATTTTAAATCTTCAAATACTTTGCCTCTTCCAAATTCAACCCAAAGACTGGATCCCCTTATTTCATGGATTTAGCTAATTTCCTCCAGCCATAAACAATATCATCAGAGTAAGACTTTGGTTTCTTTATAACTGGTGTTGTTAATACCGGAGCTACTGAGATAGAATCGGCATGAGAGACCTCATCTGACCTTTTCTTCCTATGAATACTTTTTTAGGATTCTAGTACTGACTTTTTCTGAGCTGCTTTGGATGATTTTGAAATATCTTCTTTCGATACCGGCTTCGGAACATCCGGAGTCATGACTTCTTCAAACTTCTTATAGTCCGGTTTTTAAGAAATATTCATTCTCTTCAGCGTATCATCACTTAGAAATATAATTATAATTGACTTCAATGCAGACTTGCATGCAATTTTCATTTCGGCTAAAACCATAACAATTATCCTTGAGCTAGTGGTTTGGTAAATGAGGATTTGAGATTTTATGGTACCGGATTTTACAACACTAATCATTAGAAAAATATACTTAACATAATTAACATTCCTGGGGTTGATGTGAAAGTCTAACAGTATAATGTCACATGTATTTAAGGAATATTTATCTCCTTTTCTTGGGATAAAGAACCCTTTCATCCAGAATTCTTCCAACCTATGGTCTACTGATAATTTTTCTAGCTTTGGAGTCTTAACTCCTATGATGCTGAGACATTCTAAAGATCAGTTCTTCTCGAAAGAACCTTCTTTATCCAGAATTTTTTAAGAACCTATGAGAGATTCCCTTTCTTATGGAATCTTCAAGAAGTTGGCCCCTTTTTTACATGGAATGGTGTAAGAATTTTCATAAGCCTTGAAAATGAAATAATCCTTACTATACTTTTCAAAAAAATTTACAGAGTCACAAAACTATATGACTAGATCTAGATTTACAGGATCCTAAACCTTGTCATTTTCTATACAAATTCTCTCTCAATTATCACATTTAATAATATGAGAGATGGGGGAATCATATCGATTTCACAAATCTAAACATACGAGTCTCCCCCAAAATATCATCTTCTCTTTATTCTCCTAGACTACCATTAGATTGGAAATGCCTGACATTCAAGTCTGTAAGAAATCTCTGATGAAATCAGGAATGTCAAACACTAAAGCACCAACACTTCGACTTAAAGGCTTAAGGAACCGCTGGGGTCCTTATGAAGTGGTTTAGAACTTATATAGAAAAACTATGACCTTTCATATTCGATAAAAAAATAAAACGGCTGAAATTTTTCTAATATAATCTAATGGTTGAAGATAATTGAATAGATATACCCATACAAAAATTTTGAGGTTTTAAAAAATAAAAGTCAGATTCTAAGGAAATCTGAATCCAAAGAAATATTTATGAAACGAAAGAAATACCCACAAATAAAACTGTAATAAAATAACTAGGGGGTAAGAAAATGTAACTTTAAGGAATCTCTGACAAAATTTTTTGTATCGAAGAAAAAAAATATTGGGGTTAGGAAAACTAGACACCGGAAATTTTACTCTGAGAATTGCAACTCCGGAAATATTTATTCTGAGAATTTTGACTCCGGGATTTTCAAAATTGAAAGAAAATTTATAGGAAGGAAAAAACAAAAAAAATTAAACAGAAGGATAACATAATATCCTTCAGGTTAGATTTCCTTAATGAAATTTTTTTGTAAATTTTCAAAACTAAAAATTTTGGAACTGCTAAGTTTCAGGTTTGTTGAGAAAACAGATACTGGGGAAATTTCAATTCTGAAACTCATTGATTCTGAATTTTTTTTATAGAAATCAAAAAATATAAAAAAGTTCAAGCATATGTACTCCCCCTGAATTTAGGAGTAATTTAATGTTTATATATGGCTTAACAAGAAGTAGATATAAATGATTATCTTATAGATATCATTCCTAGCTTCTGTTTAATTAATTCAAATCTATCAGATGGTAATTATTTGCTAAATATATCAACATGTTGTTCTTTCATTCCAATGAATTGAATTATTATATCTACTTTGAGTGTGTGATACCTAATAATGTGATGCCTAATATCTATGTTCTTAGCACCGAATTGATGTGATGGGTTTTCACTTAGGGATATGGCACTAGTGTTTTCACACAAGATTTGAGATTTGGTAAAACTGATACCATAATCTATGAGTGTGTGTTGCATCCACGACACTTGAGCACAAAAAAATCTAGCTGCTACATATTCTGCTTCAGTAGTGGAATGTGCTTCATAATTTTGTTTCTAAAAGACAAAGAATCTAAGGAATCTCCTACGAAATGACTGGTTTGGGATATACTTTTTCTATCCATTTTACAGCCAACAAAATCAGCATCCAAAAAGCTTTTTAGTTTAAAAACATTTCCATAAGAATAAAATAGTTCTAAATCTTAGGTTCCTTTTAAGTACTAGAAAATTCTTTTCCCAGACATAAGATGAGATTCCTTAGGATTTTCTTGATATCTTGCACATAAGCAAATAGAAAACATTGTGTTAGGTCGACTTGTTATTAAGTAAAGTAAACTTCCTATCATTCTTCTATAAGATGTTAAATCCACAGGTTTCCCTGCTTCATCAATAGCAAGAGTATTAGAAGTTCCGATTGGTGTAATTATACTCTTATTGTTATCATTCCCAAACTTTTTAAGAAGATATTTGATGTACTTATGTTGAGATATATATGTTCATTCTGGTTTTTGAGAAATTTGATAACCAAGAAAGAATGTTAACTCACCCATCATACTCATCTCAAACTCTGACATCATAAGATCTGAAAAGAAATCATTTAAGGATTGTTGAGTTGATCTGAATATAATGTCATCATCATATATTTTTTCAATTAAAATATCTTTCTTATCTTTCTTTATAAAAAGTGTTGGATCCACGGTTCCCTTAGAATAGTTGTTTTGAAGTAAATATCATGTAAGTCTCTCATTACTAGATCTAGGGGCTTGTTTTAGGCCATATAGAGATTTGAGAAAGTTTATATACATGATTAGGATGTTTTACATCTTCAAAACCAGGAGGTTGGTCTACATAGACTTCTTACTCTACATTCCCATTATAGAAATCAAACATCACATCCATTTGATATTGTTTAAAATTATAGAATGTTGTGAATGCTAGGAAAATTTATATGGATTCATGTCTTTCTACCGGTGCATAGGTATGTTTATACTCTATCACTTCTTGTTGGTTGTAGCCTTTAACAACCAATCTGGATTGTTTTCTAAAAATGATTCCATTTTCATCCCATTTATTTCTAAAGGCCCATTTTACTCTAACAACATAAGTGTCCTTATGTCTTTCAACCAAGGTACATACATGATTCCTTTTGAATTCATTTAGATCATCATTCATAGATTTTATCTAATAATGATCACCTAAAGCTTCATCAGTTCCCTTTGGTACTAATTAGGAAATGAATTCTAGATGTTCTAATTTATTCCATAACGAACTTCTAGTCCTTACAGGTTAATTTACAACACCAATGATACTATCAATGGGATGATTCTAAAGAAACAACTCATTTGGGGTTTTAAAAATATTTTCATCAACATAGTGTAGAAAGTATTCTTGGGTAAATGTTTCAGGAAAATTTTCTTGAAAATGTTCATTATCAGAAGGATCTTCTAACAAAATTTGATAATCAGTTTTTGAAAACACATCCGAAGATATAGGTTGAAGTTGTTTAAAAAATGGATTTGTTTCATCAAATTTGACATATGCAGTTTCTTAAATAGTACCCTTGATTATATTAAAAACTCTATAATCCATTGAGTTAGTGGAATAGACTAAGAAAATTACTTTATCAGATTTTGGTGAAAATTTGTGTAAGTTTCCCTTAGTATTAAGGAAAACAACTTTATAACCAAAAAACTGGAAGGAAGAAACTTTTGCTTTTTTACCAGTCCATAGCTAATAAAGAGTTTTATTAAGAAAATGTTTAATCAAAACACGATTTGTATTATAACATGTAGTAGATACAACTTCAACCAATAGTGTTTTACTATAGAATATTCACTCATCATGGTTCTAGTTATCTCTTGAAGGATTCAGATACATCTTTCAACAACACCATTTTGTTGAGGTGTTCTTGGAGCTGAGAAATTGTGAGTAATACCATTCTTATTAAAAAAGGAATCAAAATCTGAATTTACGAAATCACCACCATGATCACAATAAATAGTTATCAATGGTAGGTTTTTCTCATTATTTACTTGAGCTTGAAAAGATATAAAATAAGAAAAGGAATCAGATTTTTTTTGCTAGAAAATATAACCAAGTATATGTAGTGTAGTCATCAAAAAGAACAAATAAATAACATTGTCCTCCAATACTTATAGATTGTGTAAGACCAAATAAATCCATATGCACTAAATGTAGGGAATTAGATGTTGGAACATCACTAATAGATTTAAATCTTGATTTTTGTTACTTCCCAAATTGACAAGGGTCACAAAATTTTGATGAATCAAATATTAGAACTGGTAGATCATTAACAAATGCTTTCATTGAATGATTATTAAGGTTCTTAAGGTTGAATTGTCTTAACCTTCTATTACAAAGCCAATATTTATCTTTAATTGCACTTAAGCAAGGAATATCTTGACTTCTTAACTCTTATAAGATAAAGTGTAGACATTCTCATGCCTATGGTTAGTAAAAATATATTCATTCTTGGAATTGTGAACTAAACACTTATCATTCCTAAAATTCACAAGGTAATCTTCATCAAATAATTGACTAATGCTTATAATTTTGTGCTAAAGACCATTAACAAATAAAACATTTGAAATTAAAACTCTTCCATGAAGAATGATATTAACTATACCGAAAATATCTCCTTGATAATTATCCCCAAATGTTACTTTTCAACCTTTTTTGGAAAATTTGATGGGAATAAATTTTTTTACAAGTCATATGATAGGGACATCCTCTATCTATATACCATATTATTATGGTACATTCTTCATTTTCATGCAAAAAGAAAAATTAGTTTTTCGGAATCCAAACATTTTTGGACTTGGGGTTAGATAATAAAATTTTAGGAAACCACATTTGTTTTAAAAAATAATTTTTACGAAACCCTAGAGATTCATCATTATTTAAAAAAAAATTCTTATTCCAATACCTACCACTTTGACACTTGTTGAAATAAGGGTCTCTGGATGGAATAAAATAGTTATTTTTGAAAATAGGTTTTTTGTGTGTATGACCTGCTCCCGATGTTTTTCCATGTGGTTTGATTTGAGAATAAATCTTGTCAAAATTTTCTTAACTAGAAGTAATGTTTGCAGGAAGTTTCATAAGAGAATGTATTTCAGATTTTAGTCTTATGACTAAATTCATATCCTAGTGAATTAATTCCTTAGAGTTTGATTTTTCCTCAAAAACATTTATTTTTTATATATAATTCTGATGATATTTATATTGTTTTTACTTATTAGAAACTACTTCCTTAAGGACATTAGAATGTTTTTCTAGAAGCTCATACTTATCTTCAAGATCTCAATAGAGGTCTGAAATCTCTTTTGTAAGAACTTCACCTCCAGTATTTTTCTTGTCTAATTTGCTAGAAATTTTACAATTTTTTGCTTCTAACAACTTGGAAAATCATGATACTTCATCATAAGAAGGTATTTCATCATTATCTAAAGGTGATGTATCTTCATCAGAAGTAATATCTTCAGAATAGTAATTCTTATCCAGAGATAAATTTGATAAAGCCTCAGTAGAGCGTACCTTGGCCAAAAGACATGTATTTGGGAAAGAAGTAGTAGTAATGCACCCAATACTTATCTGTGCTGATGATTAATATTAGGAATATTCATTTCCCCAAAGAGTATCCACAACTAGCACACCACGTATTGTTTTCTTTAATACTTTTCTTTTGTTTAGTATGGTACAACTTCTTCTTGTTTCTCTTTGAATCCCTTTCCTTCTTTTCTTTCTTCTTCAAAAGAGGGAAATCATGCCTAATATGACTTATTCTTCTACATTCATAACAAGTAACTTCACCATATTTATTCTCTTTTTATTCCCTCTTCTTGAAATTATTTTGATAGTTCTTAGCTACTATCTCTTTCATCCTTCGAACAAGATTAGCTAACTCATTCTAATATTTTTCGGTATCACAACATTCTGACTGAATAGTAAATTTCTTTGACTTTGATCTAGAAAACTTTCTGAAGCCTTGGCTTTCATATGTTTTGATGTAGTTGTAAAATCAACTCCTCCATTCCCATTCTTAATTGTAACATTATCAGAATATCTCTTCATTCTAGTCTCATTCTGAAGAAGAGTTCCAAACAACTCATCTAAGGAAATATGGTTGACTTTCCTATTCTCATCAATTGCTATCCTCTTGGACTCCCACTAATTAAAAATGATGTATATTATTTTATATAAAATTGCCTCATTATCCAAAATTTTTCTCCCATAGACTGTAATCTATTCATAATTGTCATGAACCATTGCTGATCATTTCTTATGGGTTCTCCATAAAGAAAGTTAAAGCCATGATATTCATATCTCAACATAGCTATTCTTGTCTCTATGTCTTTAGAAGTACCAAAATGTGTAATTTCAAGTTTATTCCAAATAATATTTGTAGCCTCACATGAAGATATTTGACTATAGATATTCCTAGTCATGGATCATAGCAATGTATTTCTCAATCGGAAATTTTCTTGGTATTTTGATTTCTCCAAGTTAGTAAAAGTCCTCAATTCCTTATCAATAATCCTATAGTCTTTTGTTAGCATAATTTACTTATCAACTCCAATGTTAATAACAAAATTCTTCATCCTATATATCCAGTACTCATAATCATTTCCATAAAAAATATGAGTTCTGGTAGGATTTAAATAGTCAAAAGATCCAATTTTCATTGATCCTACTATAATGAAAAATATACCATTATTTGACAAAAAATATAGTAGGAGTTCTTTAAAAAAATATAAATCTCTTAAATAAAACATTAAGAAAAAATTTAAATGTCTAAGAAAAATAAGAACTAGATAATAAAAAAATGAGTTCAGACTTGTTATTTCGAAAATTAGATTTCGAAAAATATGATTATGAAACTATGAAGAAGGTGATTCTTTATCTTCTGAATATAACTGTGAGATTAATTCAGATTAAACCAACACCTTTAAATAGATTGATAAAATTGTTCAAATAATGAGGTAAACTTCCTCTGATACAAATTGATAGAAAGGTGTGGAGTATGATATTCTACTCTATACCAATATTAGGATTGTAATGGTACTGAAATGCACAATATATAGGGGGTGAAATATATACATTAAAAATACTTATGGAAATTTTGTATAAATAAAATTCACAACAACTCTAATAATAAATCACTATTTATGGAAGTATAATGTTAATAAGTCTAATGCTAATGAAACTTACCATACAAAGATATTCTACTACGAGGGATGTAGAATCTTTTACAATCATAGGTACAATCTAAAATGTTTATACAAAAAATAAAACATGCTAAATTTTACAATGCCAAGGAAAAACTTACAATCTTTTTTGAACCCAAAGAGGAGGGTATCCAACAACCTTGGATAAAGGTACCTTGTTTTATACTTATAAGAAAATCATTCTTACCCATACCTAGGTAAGCCCTCAATCCTATGATTGGTGTCTATCTTGATATCCCTACAAGACCTCTATTTGTAAGAAAATCGGCACCTCTGACTTCACAACTAGAATTATCTGATTTAAAGGAAATCGAACCTCTACATGAAGCAATGTTTGAAGAAGCATTTCAAACTTTCTACAAGAAGCCTAAGAGTTTATAAGAGCCACTCACTCTAGAACAATTTACTTTTACATAGATTAACTACAAAAAGAAAGCATGTGAAGTTGTTGTGTTGTCTTCATATGTATATGGATCTTATCATTTGTGGTCGTATTTATTGCTTTCAAAATCTACAGGTCGGTTCCACTCCAACGGTCATATTTTCTTAAATCTTGGAGGGACCTGAACATGTCGAAAACATACAACAGTTTGTTTATAATAGAAGCAATGTCATTTTTTTATAAAACTAACCATGAATATAATGATATTACACCTTGAGTGTAAGGAACTTGGAATTTGATAAAATTGAAATGATATGAGAAAAAAATTATATGATTCAGAATTATATGAAAATAAATCTTTGAATAATAAATTTCAAAATTTAAAATTTCAGAATGGATTTTAATAAAATCAATATGAGTATGGTATAAGAAAATATTTTATGAAAACATGATTTTAAAAAATTCCTGTACCAATATAATGATCTGCAGCATGACAGATTATAATCGGTATCAGATTAGAGAGGACAAGGTACAAGGAAATTCTTGGTATAAGAAATTTGGTATAGAGATCTCCGATATCAGTATGACAAATCCATCTTCAGAAACATCAGTACCAATAACCAGGAACTGGGATTTTAAGATCTTTAGAAAACCAAATAACTCTATATCTATGTATAATGAATATATGATACCAGATTTCATTCTAGATGAGAATAGGTATTGAACAGAGAATTAGAAACAATGTCTTAAAGGATTCCGGTATAGTATGACCATGATCCAAATTTCGGAACCTTAAGAACTTTTCTGGTATAGAAAAAAATATTACTAAAAACCTTAATAAAAATATTTAACTCAAATGTATTTGTAATATTTGGTTATTAGGAAATTATATAAGTGTAATGAAACACATGAAAGAGTAAGGAAAATATATTTATGAAGAAGTTGTTTGTGATCTGAAAGATAAAATTATAAAGAAAGGAGAGGTCTTATTAACCTAACAATATATTCTTACATACAAAATTATACCTCTATAAGTTTTTATTATTGTTGTCAACCAGCCGTCATGAGTGGACCTGCCATCTTCAACAAGCCGTAGAATGAACATAGAATGATTTGATAAACTCCTATTATGGAAAGACAATTCCTTTCATCAATCTTTATAATTATCCCAAATAAACCTTTCTGATTATGTTTTATATTCAATAACTTTACATACGATCCAAGTTAGTATTTAGTTCATAGTTTCATAAATGCTACAAAGGACCATTCCACACTCCTCAATCAATATATCCATACAAATCACAAAGTCCTAGTGGAACCTCCCCATTTAATTCAAGTCCCATTGAATGCACAACATGATTTTCTCTATTTTGGTGATAATCTCCTTCAGTAGGGCTTATACAAGATATGACATGAATTAAAATAGAAGTTAATATTATATTGATTAGTGTAACCCTTCCTCCAAATGATAAAAATTCCCTCTTCCATTTGAAAATCCCAGACAATATTTTATTGATGATCTCACAAGAAATAACATTTTTTATTCGACAATTAGAGATGGTGGAACCATGGTATGTTATATGTAGTTGATTCCTTTGAATTCCCAATATCTCTAGGATTGGATCACTATGGATTCAGGAACATTAATTGGAGATGACAATTTAACTTTTCTTGTGGTTGATATTTTTCCAACTCATATTTCAATAAAATTATATGGATCCCAATAAGAAGAAAATTAATTTATGCCTTCCATTGGTCAAAATCAATACATTGTCAGCAAACATAATATGAGAAACAAGATTACATATATATTTGTTAGAAAAGGGAATCAAATTCCATTCATCCAAGATTTGATGGATGTTTTTGAGTGTGCCTCTTAGGCCATGATGAAGAGATAAAGAGACAATGGGTCCCCCTTCTTAAATTCCAGAAACTCTAGAAGAAACTAAATCATTTTCCCATGAGAGAGATAAATATCCCTAGAAGAGAGTAACATATATAACAAATTTCACAAAACCAATCCTAATTGTTGATTCTTCTCATAACACAGATGATTATACCACATTTGAGCTTGTATTATGGTCTGTCCATATGTAGTTGAATAATAACATTAGAGCCAAGCAATCATTTTATTAAAACCCACACCATTTATTCATAAATTACTATTTCCCCTATATGTCACGACCTTTGAAAAAACTATTTTGTTACTCTAAAATTTAATTGGGAATGATACCACTCAACATTTTAGAAATAAGGCTGGAGAGGATTTATAAGAGATGTTAAATATAGAGATCAGATAGAACTGGTTAATAGTCATAGGGTCCTTAATTTTTTCAATTGGGACAAACATTGAACACACCACCAATTTATCAAGACTCCCCCAAGTAAAATAATCTTTAATAGCCCCAAAAACGGAAGTCATAAAAAATTCCCATGATGCTATGTAGAACACAACATGAAATCTTTCTAGACTAGGGGAACTATCCTGATTCAGATTAGAGATGGTTTCTTTAATATGTTTCACTATAACAATTTCTATTTGAAAACGTTGTTTAAGGATCCGACCAGTCCCTAAATGAAATTAAAAATGTCTTCCTCTTCATTATGTATGATCAAACAAACCCCCATTGGTAATTTTGACCTACCAATAGTCCTTCCAAATTTTCAAGTGCAAGACCTATAGAAAATGACAAAATTCAAGGTAAAATATTCATCATCGAGTTTGAGGATAATTATCATATTTTTATTCATGTCTTTAAATAAACATTGAATAAGGTTGTGTTATGGTCCCCCTATTTTAGACACAAAGCACTGAATTTCTATCTATAAATTCTCTTGATATCTGGATGATTTTATGCTAGAAAAGTTTCTATATCTGCGAGAATTGAAAAGAATCCATCATCGACTATCCGCTATACCCCCTTATATAATTTATCAATATCTACATTGTGGACATCCAAGCTAACCTCCCACTTTGAATTATCACTTATACATGCCTAAATAAATTTCTGAACCCTCTAATGTTAGTTTTAAAGGACTTACCAATAATGTTCTATTTCCACACTCTCCCATGATATTTTGAACATAGGCATGAATCCCTCCATTTTATGGTAGGTAGGGGAGTACAAGAATGGTTGGTTCTTAGGATCCCCTTTATTTAATGTGATGAAAAATGGTTCATGGTAATATAGAGATCTAGATAGATGATAAATTGTATCCAATATAAAAGAAAAAATACCTTTTTATTTAGAACGACAATGACCATGGTGACTCTAAATCTGTCTATTCATATTATGGTTATTTCACCACATATATTTTCCATTGGTGAACACCATATCTATAATAATAGTATCATTCATGAATTTTTTATTCCCCAATACCTTTTTTCTTTTCAGAAACATCTGAAATAGTGTTGAAATCCCACCCCCACAAACTAGAAAAATTACATTGGAAAAATATTCCGGGTGATTCTTGAGATCTAGTCTCTCCCAAGTGTCACGTATTACATAAAAAAAGAGAAAATGAAATAAAAACCTACTGAGATAATTTGGTTTTGATTCTTTGATCTGAGGCATCCAAAATGTCAATATCAATCACCTTATTCAATAAACCCCAATTGTGATTTTTACAATGAGGAGCATGCATGTTAAAAAAGAAACCTGATCTCATTTAAACAAATATCTCAGCAATCAACCAATTTTTTCGGTTCTATAATGAAGATTGTAAGGCCCCATACTTAAACATTACATAATATTGATTTATATCAAGAATTCCCATTGTGAATCTTTCCAGGTATTGATATTTAGAGAATTAGTTCATAACTCATACATAAAGTCTTAAATATTTCTAGTAGACACTTCTTCTCACTACCAATTTTTTATAAAATAAAAACTCTTTAAAAAGAAACATGGTATCATATCATGTTTTAACAACATAACTTTTCTTTAATCATATCCTTGACTATATTCATCATTATGTCATGTAAAAAAAATTTCAAAATAAGGTATGACAATAAATAGATCAATAATGGATATATATAAATAATGAAAACTATTTTATTTGCAAAAACATGTAAACCATTAATACTTAATCATAATGTAATATGTTTTAACTTTATAAAGTAGAAAAATACTTAACTGAATATAAGCACATTGTTTACCTTTTTAAACCACAAAATTACCATAAAACCCATAGAAATAAACATATAGCATATAATGTAATCATAGGACATAAAAAACATAAATAGAATAACGATACGGTTGACATACATACATACCACTAAATTGAATAACCATAGGGTTGAATTATATATATATCACTTGATTGAATATCCATACAGCCTACTTCCACACCCAATTCATTATAGGCTAAAATGCAACCAAACATCCTTGGTTTATCATGTAACAACTCTTTATTTGATTTATAATGTAACAACCCATAATTGGTTTATCATGTAAAAAATTACAAATGTCTAAGTACCATTATAATCATAACACATTAAATATTACATATATCGACATTTCACTCATAAAATTTCATTTTCATTCTCAAGAAATCATTTCAAGATATTGAAATATTCTATCCATTTCAAAAACCATTTTCAATACAAAAACACCAAAAATGGTATAATGGATTTATTTTCCTTCTAAAAAAAATTATGCCTTATAAAGGAATCCAAATATCAAAAAACGGTTATGGTGTTAGAGAAGTCGTTATTGCGCCATACGTTAAATAATTCCTTTTGTAATTTTGTATTGAAAGTAAGATTCTTAGTACAAAATATCCCTTTTGAAAATATTTGAATTAAATTACAATATATAAAAATATCTCTTAAAACTACTTTTATATTCATTTTATAAATATGTAAATGTATATCATGTGGAAATAGATTTGATAATTATATCTATAAATGTTAAAGGTGTACCATACCACTTTGAACATTTAAATCAAAATTTTCATTAATTAATACATTTAAAAATACATTAATAACATTTTTAGAGATAACATATGGAAATGAAATTACGTAGTGGCTATTTATAAACCTTATATAAGATTAAACGTGCATATTTTCAAGAAATTCTCCAATGAAAGGAGATTGAGATGAAGTCCCTTACCTTGGGTTCAACTTGTCACGTTCATTCTTTATATTGATGATTAATAAAAATAAATTAATATATACTTGATTCAGAACATTTTCCAATTTTATTTTTCATTTTATATTACTTATCATCATGTTATTAAAATTACATAATTATTTATGTTCATATTGTTCAGTTTGTCGATATTTGGGACTTTATTTGAAAATGGAATTTTTTGGTGTAAACTGTCCATGGTGTCAAAATTCCTTCATATCCATAATATTAATCTAATTTTAAATATCTAATATAACTAATATATATGTAATTATAATATCCATAATATTTGGATATATGAAAAGAAATTCACCGTTCATAGAGAGAGTAGGCTGTACATACACAAGAACTCTAATTTTATTTTTCTATCATATTAAAAGAATAATAATAAAATGATATAAATGTATAATACAATACAATTATAATATTTATATAATTCATGCCTAGTAGGTTCAATAAAACTATACTTTATAGGTTACATGTATGGAATTAATGAGTCATATCACTTTGAGGGGGCAATAGTCCGCACATACCCAAATGAGATTATCATATATACACATTACAGAATAAATAAATGTATGAATTAAATAAAAATTACAAACTCATATAAAAAATATAAATATAATATAAATCATATATAACAACAATTCCATCATAATTTCCAAAATGAGAGGTGGTAAGGGAAAATTGAACAATTATCATTTTGTGTGGCAGTGGTTTGTCGTACACAGAAACATTATGTTTTTATCCATTTGATAAATGTGTGTGTAAGTGTAGTTAGAATCAATCTCATAAAAACATTTTACTATATTGATAATATTATTTATGTTATTTAAAAAAATAATAATATTATTATATGGAGTAGATATGGAAAATAAGGGAAAGGAACTTGAGGAAATATGTTAACTCTAAATCAAGTAACTACTTTGGATTTGAGCCAAAGGCCTTTCTTAAATTGCCTTCTTCCAAAGTTAAGGCCTCTATGAGGAAGGGAGGGATTTTTTGGAGATTATTTGAGTAGAATTTTGATGACCTAAGGGGATTTAGAGGTGTGAGTAAGTCGGTAGACATGGTGGCCTTTCATTAAGGGGGTGGTGGGGCACTTTAGGAAATTCTTGAAATTTTAATTTATTATAAATTCAATTCCAATTGAAAATTGTCCAAAACTTATTTAATTCGAATATAAAATGATTTTGATTCTAATAAAAATTATCCAATATTTTTAGAAAAGTTTTCAATATTTTTTATCCTTATCATTTTTCATTAACCCTTATTTTACCCTTTCTAATCTTATAGTGATATCATGTTATTTACAAATTAAGGATTAATTTAATTACCAATGGAAGAAATGTTTATGATACCAATGGTATCGATGAGTCCTTGACATACTATTTCCAGAACATCATCACAGTAGGAACCCCTAACATATCTTCCATGGCGGAAGACTGTATCAGACCTGTTATTACTAATGAGATCAATAGGCAGCACAACAAAGATGTGATAGATGAAGAGATACGCCTGGCTCTAAAACATCTTCATCCCACTAAGACCCTGGGTCCAGATGGGTTCCACACCCTTTTTTTAAACAATAATCACACATTATTGGTCCCAAAATCTTAAACATGAAAAAGAATATCTGGGCTGGGAATGCTAGCATTTCCAGCATCGATGAAACAATCCTTGTCCTCATCCCCAAAATAAAGAAACCTATGATGATCCCTAAATTTAGACCTATTATCCTTTCCATGGTCTCTTACTAGATCTTCTTAAAGATCCTTGTCAATTGGTTGCAACCTTGGCTACCTGATATTATCCTTGAAAATCAGAGATCTTTCGTGGCCAAGAGACTGATCAATGATAATGCGATTGTGGCCCATGAAGTGTTATATTCAATGAAATCACGCTCCACCGAAAAAAGAGAAACCATGGCCTGAAAATTGTATATAACCAAGGCCTATGATAGAATTTAATGGATCTTACTTCATATTGTTATGCTGAAAATGGGTTTTTGCGCTAAATGGACAGATATGTTCATTGACTGCATCTCAACCATCTCCTTCAAAATCAAGGTCAATGGGGAGATCACTAGAAGATTCTCCCCATCCCGTGGCCTCAGCCACGGAGATCCCCTACCCTCTTTTCACTTCTAACTAGTGGATGACACATTTTCTAATCTTATTACCAGGGATTTATCCTCTAAGTCTATTCATGCGGTAAAGGTCTATCGTGTTATCCCACTAGTGTCACATATTTTCTTCACCGATGACAGTCTCCTTCTTTCTAGAGCAACAATCAATGAATTCTAGTTGATCAGCCAAGTGATCCATCAGTATGATAGGGCATTTGGAAAGTCCGTCAATAATGGAAAATTTGAAATTTATTTCAGTGTAGGGGTGCCTCTTTCTAAGAGGGATGAGCTATGCGCTTCAACTACTATCCATATGGTTGGGAAACATAATAAGTATCTTGGGCTTCCCAAGGTGATTGGGTGATCCAATAAATAATTCTTCGCATCTCTAGTGGATAAGATTTGGAAAGAAAATTCTAGGCTGGTCCCCTAAATGAATTTATAATGATAGAAAAGAAACTATATTAAAATCTGCCATCCAGTCCATCATCAGCTACCTTAAGTCCTTATTTAAGCTCCTAGCAATCATCGTCGACCAGATCAATAGACGCACTACAAAATTCTGGTGGGGGAAGAATAATGGAAGGAACCGACCCCCCTTGATTTCCTGGGAGAAACTATGCAACCCCAAATCAGAGGGAGATATGGGATTCCAGATCCTTCTTCTCTTCAATGATGAATTACTGGTCAAGCAAGGATTTCACCTTGTTAACCTTCCATCATCTCTATGTGCACAGGTTCTATGAGCTAAGTACTTTCCCCACATGGACATCCATGCTACCTCTCTTTGTCCCCGTCCTAGCTTCCCCTAGAGAAGAATTTGGGGGGATAAAAAGATATTGGAAAAAAGACTGGGCTGGAGGATTGGGTTTTGCTCATATTTCAATAACTGGACTGATCCCTAGAAAATCGATAAGTAAGATATGGGGGCTACATCCACCATCCATCCAGGTCTTGAAGACACCACTGTTAGCTGGCTCCTTTTCAACTAGGGGCAAGGGTGGTGTTAAAAAAATCCTTGATTGGTTTAACGAAAGGGATCAAAGAATTATCCTTATCTTTAATTGGGTCCCTGACATAGGCCCCGACCATCTTTTCTAGATCAATGACATCTCTGGAGAAAACACGGTGAGATCCGGCTACATACTGGCTCTTGGAAACCAATTAGTCAGCCGAGATGAGAGACTATGGAAATTGATTTGGATGCAAAACATTCCCCCTAAAATACGCCAATTTTGGTCGTAGGTTTTCATGGGTACTCTCCAAACCATGATCCTTCTTGGTTTTAAACATATGGAAAATACTCCTTTTTTCCCTTTCTGCCCGAACATTCCAGAAACTTCTTTGGACGCCATCATTTACTACTCGGGAGATAAGAAAATTTTGAATAAACAGGGCCTGACTTCTGCCGCTTCACTGGAATTGGCCTCTAACCTTCCCAATTATCTGACACGGTCGTGCTCCTGTCTATCCTTGAATATTTTAGGTTAACGTTTCACATTGAACTGGATGATTTGGGTCTAGCATAACGATGCTATTTTTCATCAAGCTCACAAATCCCCCGAGTTCTGTATTGAATGGGCCACTTCTTGGATTAAGGGTTGGAATGGCCAAAATGGACATTATATTCCATGTTTTACACCCTCTTATCCCTCTCATTTGAATCCCCCAGCAGACGAGATTCTTAAGATTAACATGGAAACTTCTCTTCCAAAGGATGTGCTTGTTGCCCTGGCCTCCTAGATAAAAATCATACGGGGAAAATATTTTCTACAAAATATGAACCACATCAGGCTTTCTGGGATCCTGAGTTGCTGAGGCCATGGCCATCCTTTCTAGTATGTTGCTCACCCAGGAATGTGGATGTGGTGATATCATCATTTAGTCTAACTACCTTACATTAATCGTTGCTATTAACCATAACGATGGTAGGAACCAATCATTTGGCATCATCATCAATAGGATCCTCTAACATTTCCAATTATTCTCTTAATGCGCCTTCTCCTTTACCGAAAGGGAAGGAAACAATACGGCCCATTAGCTTGAGGCCTTAGGGCCATTCGATTCCAAATAGCTCTGGTTTGATGATTTCCTTTTATGGATTTTCAAATGTACTTCTGCTGATCTTCGTCATTAATAATTTCTATTTGTATTCAAAAAAAATAGCGAAAGTCATTTTATTGGTTTCATTTTTTGTATAACACTATTGATGATACAATAAAATTTTTCTGATGAAAATAAAATTAAATAACAACATGTAAAATAGTATGGTAAAAATGTTGATTGGATCAAAAATGGAAATTTTGAATTGTAAGGACTTTGAAAATTCTATTAAAATAATAATAATCTTGACATCTTGATTAAAACACAACACAAATCGTTAAGATAATTCTAAAACACTATAAAAATATTGTTATTTAAATTTGATTATTATAACATAGACATTGAATTAGTGGGTATTAATATGAGTAAACACATTATGAATTATATGTATAATTCTTTTACTCTGAATAAAGGTATTTAAGAATGTTATTGAAATAATAACTCATTATTTAGTGATGTCATATCATGATTTAAAACACCTTTTATTTTATATATGGTTTTATAACATTTTAAGTCAAAATATTAATATTAATTTATACCATTTTTTGAAATTTTATTTTTCAAAAAATCTTATCGTTATAAAATTTTCAATATGATAAATCTTACAGCGAAATTTTGTGATGTTATAAACAGATTAATTTTGTCGTGAATATTGAAAAATACCAATATTATTGAAAAATGCCATTTCCATTAAAGAGTTTTCAATGGGAAATTTTTTGTTGAATTGGTTATAAAATTTCATTACACTGTTTGATTAAACATAATAAAATTAATTTCATTATATTTTTATTTTACTTAATTTTTCTTTAAATACATTTTTATGGTTAAAATTTAATTTTTTTGGAAAACTGTTTTTTCATCGCATTTTACAGGATTATTTTTAATTTATTATCTTCCACTTATTGGGATTTAATTTCATAAAATGGATTTTATATTTGTAATATTAATGCCTAAATTTGGTAACCGGTTCAACATTATTTTTTTTCATTAAGATTTCAAACCATGGTATATATTTTTTATTTCGGTAAGGGAAAATTGGGGAACTAAGGATAAAAATAACGTGATAAGGATCTACATATATATATAACACCGTCTTTATTTATACACTATCAGATTATTTCATCCATTTTAATATAGTAATATAATATATTGTTACATTATACCTTATTTATTTGATAAATATAATAATAATATTTTAGGTAATGAAACAACACAAATCATTCTCCCTTTGTTTTAGTAACACTAATATTATTTCATTGTTATAAAAGGGTTTCGTGTACTATTAAATAATTTTATTTTTAATAGGAATTATTTTTAAATAATTTTTTATTTTTATTTTTAATGATATAATAATTATCTTAAATTTTTATGGAATGTTGACACAATATATGTTCATGTAATAGAAAAATCAAATATATTTTTTATATTTTTGAAGTAATATTACATGGATAAATCACCATGTTACATTATTTTTGTAGATAATAATTATATATTAATGATTAATTATGATTTTTTTTATTCAAATTCCATTACTATATTATTGCCCTAAAATCCAAACTATGAGAATATTCAAAATAATGACATTAATGGTATCTTATATTGAATTATATTTTATTAAATGATGTAAAATTCATAATAAGATTTTATTTTTCCAAATGAATAATCTATGGGATATAATATCTAAAACTATCCCATTGTAGTTCATTTTACCTTTTATTGTATCATTAATGACCCCCAAAGAGAAAAAATAAATACCATAGTAATAATCAAAATATTAAATAGGGGTCAATATAAAAGATAATGTTTTCAAAGTTATATAAAATTATCTAAATATTGTTGTAAGATTCTAGTTTTATATGTCATCATAATTATTGATTTAAAATATAATTATTTGGATCCACATGAAAATGAAAATTAAGTTATATTAATCTATAACATTATGTATTTCCCTTGATTCCTCTCTCCTATCATATGTAAGTACACCACCTATTCTCTCTTCCATAAACATAATGAGACACTTATCTCAACCAAAATGTTTTATAAAATATCATTAAATTATATATATAATATATAGATACTTTAATGAAACAAAATATAAGATAATAAATTATATGTTATATCTTAAAGGACACCAACACCGAGTTTTTAATTCATTACACACTACCCTCACTTTATTATATGGTTTAAAAACCCCCTATATTTATATATTCAATAGTGTATTCAACACGAAACACCAAACATAAACGACCAATGATATATATATATATATATCACTATTATAACCTAGCTGTTAGAATTGTTTGTATGAAAATGAAAAACTAAATTATGTTAATTGGTTTAGTACATTAATATATATTGAATTCCTGGGATACCATGTAATTATAAATTAAAATAATACCCTTTCGAAAAGGGGGAAATGTTTTTTTTAAAGTATTTTAATCCACACAAGTGAGATTTAAACTAAAAAAATTAAAAAAAATTCTAGTTGTATTATATTAATAAAAAATATGTTTAATATATTCAATATAATATTAATTATTATTCCTATATTTTTTCATCATAATATATAACAATATTTCCAATTTTACACTTAGAAATAATATTTTCTATGAAAATATGTTTCATTAAATTTTTATGGTGCAATTAATTAGAATATAATTGTTTCCAATTTTATAATTTTTTTAAAAAAATGAACATGTATTTTTAAAATGGAAAATTAAAACTATCTTAGTCAGAATAATTTGGAAATTTTTTTTAAAAATTTTATTTTTTGATGAGTACTGTAAAATACTAATTTTTAATTGAAAATTCTCTTTTTTTTAATTATTTAAAAATTTAATTTATATTTTAAAATGATTTAAAGTCATGATACTTCAATTACATATCTATTTACCTAATATAGGCCATTGTTATAATTTTCATTTTGATTTATGATATGAAACCATTATGATCATTTAAGCCTTTTCACTTTAAAAACACACTTTCTCATCATGTCTGTAGAAATGATTTTTAATTAAATTATACCTCTTATATAAATAGAACATGGAAAAAAGTATTTATTATTTAGAACCATCACATTTTATGTTATCTAATATGGTCAAAAAATCCTATTACCCAAGTGATTAGTCAAAAAAAATTAACTATAGGGATTAAGAGAAAACATGTTTACTTAGTGGTTAAATAGAAGATATAAGGCGTAAAAGAGAACACAAACTTGTCGTAACCCCATTTATTTGAATAATTTTGATATATATGACATTATAACCAATATTAATGATTTTTTGAGAAAACATTCAATGAATTTGACCCCTATAATAATTTAATAAAAAAGAACAATATACCTTTCTTCTGTTTAATTTTTTTAAATATTTGGGGACAGGTAAAAAATAAATTTGTTTCATTATAAATATTATTTTGGAAGATATATGAGATACTTTTATGATAATTAATTAATTATTAATTTTAGATATTATTCAATTAGCAAAAATGATTACGAAATGCTGGGACATGGATTATTTACCTACTAAAAAAATAAAATAAATGATACAAAAAATATTAAAAGTTATGTGAATATAATGATTTTTTATATTAAATTATTTATTTAGATGAATATATCATGACACATAGACTCAAAATTAATATATATTAATTATATTGTTGTCTTGATATTTTTTAATTAAAATTATTTTAATAATTTTAAATTTTCACTCATTCTATTTTATAATAAATGATATTTTATTAAATGATTTAAAAATACGAAAAATTGATATATTATATAATGTGATTTTTAAGAGAAACTAAATATTACAAATTCACCATTAATAGAAAATTTATAGTTTTCTAATTAACATATTCTCCCTTAAATTCTAAAAATATTTTTGGAATGGTTATGGTAATTGTAGTTTTTTTGAGTGTTACATGTCCTTATATAAAATTTAATTTAAAACTAAATTGAAATTTTTATTTCATAAGAGGGATTTAATATTTAATATCATTTTCACAGAATTATATAATATTCTACAATTTAATTTAGTATTTATGGATTTATTACATATTTCTGAAAGCATGATACCTTAATGAAAAACCAAAATGAAATAAATAGGGAAACATATGAGTTAGTGAAAAAATGTTTACAAAATGTATATAATTTGTATTTTGGATTTATTTACCAAGAAAATATTACTAATCCTCCATTAATATTGAATTTTTGATGAACAATAGAAAATGGATACCTCCCAATATTATACAATTTTGAGTATTTACAAGAATGTCAATCCTCCACACACGAAAAACAACAACACGTTGTAGGGGGTTATTTAGAGGGGTTTATACACAACCCCTCAAAATTAATTTTATGTATAATTATTGGGGATTCTACATAACCCCTATAATCATTGAATTTATAGTGGTTATTTACAACTCTCATTAATAATTGAATTTAAATGGGGATTTTGGACCCGTCTAATTTCTTAAATTAGATTGGGTTTTGAACCCCCTCAAAATTATTAACAAATGTTTTTAAATTTCTAGATGTATTTTATAGGGGTTTATTATCCCAATAGAACATATTAAATTATAATGTCCTGGATATTCCGTGAATTTTTTTTAAATACATGGGTATTTTGCGAGTCCACAGTTTCTGACGGCGCCTGATTCTGAGGCCCGTTGGCCCAGAATGAATTTTTGAAGTTTTTTTCTAGTATATTTAGTAAACGTACGTGTGGGATTTTATATCATTTGAACTAGTGCTCGAAATTGAAATATGAAGACACCATTGAACTTAGAGCACCAATATTCACTTAATGGAGCTTTTACCACAGTTGCGTTTTTATCGAGGTTGAATGATAATTATTGGGGGTTTTCTGAATAAATTTAATAAAAATATGTACTACATATTTTTATTGGTGGAAGTTTAATCCTCAAATGGGAGGTTGGAGGTGGGGCCCACTAGCGCAAAACCTCCCTTGGAAGGATATAACTAGGTGTGACCCACATGAGTATAAACCCCCTTTAAGCCACATGTAACTCTAATTAAATTGGGGGAAGTCTCTTATACATCCCTTGAGGTTATTAAAGCCAAATCTCCCTTATTTATTTTAAAACATTTCACCTTCCCCATAATGGTGCCAATTCACCCATTAATGAAGTGAGTTAGCTTATTTTAATTAACTTTTCAAAAAAAATTTAAATTATTTCTGGAATTATTGGCAATAATAAAATAATAGGGATCTATTATTTATTTTTGAGGGTTGGTGATTCTCTTTGGTGGAGCTTTGGAGTTCTTCGAGAAATGAATTATTCCAATGAAGAACACTCATCTTCTTCAAAGTACGACAAACACCGTCCTCGATCTTTGACCAAGATATAAGAGAAGGAGCCGCATGTGAAGAAGGACAATGATGCTTCTTCCTTGGATGCTCCCCAATGTCAACAAATTGACATTGCATCTTCCGCGACTCGTCAAAATTAAATGAAAAATACGAGGTAGGTGTTCAGTTGAATTCTTTTCTTGTTATTCATCATTTAACCTTAGTTTATTTATTGGCCAAATTTTTATCACCTAATGCGGAGGGCGTGGGCTGAAAAAACACGGCCCGAAATCCCACCGCTAGTTCTTGATTGGTTGATGACGGAAGTGGCGCAACGACACCACCGGAAGAGCGAACCACGGTGGAGCATCTACGACCGGTGAAGGGTCCGACATGAGGAAACCGGCAGCGCAAGGCCACATGAAAAAGGCGCAGCGCCGTCGTGCCACACGGAGGAGCCGCGGTCCGTAGCCAAACCGAGCTACGGCGGAGGAGGCACAACGCCGTCTTACCGAGTGGTCGAGCCGAAGGCCGTGGCCAGGTCGGGCCGCGAAGGTGGAGGAATGGTGTCATCGTGCCGTGGGGAGAGCGGGAGGACCGTGATGTCTTCGCGCCTTGGTGGACGAGCGGGTGTGGTCGGCCGGGCTGGTCGCCGTTGGCCGGACGAGCGGGACTAGACGAGCCCCTAAAACGGCACAACATGCTGGTACTGTTCCACAAACCGGGGAGGGGTGAGGCACCCCTTCCCTCACGTGGCTGGAAGGGCCCCCCAAGGCCGGGCCTCCCCAGGTCGGGCCACCTGAGGCTGGGCCGCCCCAGGCCGGGCAGCCCGAGGCCGGGTCGCCCCAGGCTGGGTCGCCCTCATGTCGGGCCACCCTCAGGCCGGGCAGTTTCTCCGGGTTCAGCCATCATCTCGGCTCAGGTCGTTTCCTTATACTGGGTCGCACCCGCGGGCCGGGTCAGACCCCATTTCAGACCAGGTATGGCCGGTCCGGTCTGACTAGGTCGGACCGGACCCGGACCCACTATGCTCATTTACACCTTTTTTCCCGCATCTTGAGCTACAGGTGTCCGATCGACGTACTGTCTATGGTGATGAAATTCTTGGAGCGAGACATTACTTTTGGAATACCCCGCATAATGTATGGATGCATTTGGGTTATGGTCGGGTTGGTTGGAACCTAAAAAACAAACGGTCCCCTGGAACAGAAAAGCTAATAACTCACAGACCGGTCGTCCGATTGAGGCACTTTCTATCGCTACGGGTTCCATATGATGAGACAGAACAACGGGATACATCAACTAAATACATCATGGTAGTTGATATATCGACACGTGGCTCGAGAAGAGGAACCTCCTGGAATAGAACGTGATGTGTGCGGGAACCCTAGGGCTGGCTACGAATGAGATGACTACTGTACTGGAATCCTCCGTGGGTTCGATAGTGATTACTACTGTACCAGAATCCTCTGTGGGTTCGAATGCGACGACTACGATACCCGGATCCTCCATGGTTCCAACAGTTCTGACTTTTGTTCTTGTATCTTGTGTGGGTCTGACAGAATAGCTAGTCATGTATCTTATGTGGGTCTGACAGCTTAGCTCGTCATGTATCCTGTGTGGGTCCGAAAGTTAGATGAATCAGCAACTACATCTTATCATCTCTATAACTCTACAAATGATGTATACCTATGTGATATGAGACATGTATTTCAACCATTACCATCATGGTGATTTCCTTTATTTCCTTTGTGGAATGGGTTATGATTGGGCTCAATAGTTGGAGCCAGAATGTGATTGATAACATAGGTATATGTATGGGCATATACCTAAGTAGTTTTTGATGATACTTCTTGATTATATATTTATACTGTGGTTTTTCCTTTTCGGATTCTGGGAGACCATTGGGGGTCTCGAGGTCCCCTACTCAGTATTTTTATACTCACCCATGCATGGGCTTCGCCCGAACCTTGTTGTGTTCTGTGCAGACGACGGTCAACAGTGATCGAGGCTGAGGTTGATGGACTGGAGGCTGCTCGGAGCTTGACTAGACGGGATGTACCATAGGGATGAGTTCTTCGAGTTCTCTACATACCCTTTAGGTCAGATTTCCGAACGGGCGATCTAGGAGTTGTTTTCCCTTTTTACATGTACTTGTTGTTCAGTTGAGTTTGTATTCTGGCACACTTACTTTCACCACACCTTATTTTTACAATTTTAGTACTTGTTGCTTCTACAGATTGTTTTCTAATAGTGTGTGTTATATTATTAATGGAAATTCCTTCCCTTTTATCAGGATTATGCCTTTGGTGCTAGTCGCCAGCCCCGGGCCTATGGATGGTGGGCTTGGGGTAGTCACGGGATGGGCCTCAAGGACGGGTCGTGACATAATTGTATCAGAGGAGTCATTTATACCACAAAACATAGACTCTGATTCTTTTAACATAAATAGTGTCAAGTGTTTTGGGTGTGGTTATCATTTTAGGGAAACCGATATTGGTACAACGACCGACATATCCATACACTAGGACTCTGACTTTTGAACTCCGACTCAGTGCACGAAAACTCTTATTGCTTGTGTGTTTCCTTTGATAATGTTTTCCTTCATGATTAATTTATGTAAGCTCACCAGGTACAATGTTCTAACCGCGGGGTACCTATTTCTTTTCAGGATGGCCCTACGAAGGCAGCCAGCTAGGGTTCTGAGTTGCGTACGATATGGTAGCCCACTGAGCGACAAGGCCTCAGTGCAGGGCCCCATCACAGTGGAGGTACCAGCGGTACCACTACCAGTTGTGCCGCCGATACCACCAGATCTAGCAGCAAAGAGTGCATGATGCCTGAGTGCGTTACACAAGTTCCAATGAAAGAGGTTGCCCAGGTTCTGGGAAGAGATAGACCCACAAGCAGTTGAGGATTGGCTGGAGGCTTTCATGAGAGTTTTCAGATTGGTAGGGACACCAGCCGACCTCATGGTGATCTGTGCCGCGATTCTCATGCATACAGTAGAAAGAAGAGGGTGGAGCCTGATTCTTCAGGTTCATGATGAGGAATAATTAATATGAACAGACATCGAGAGACTCTTCTGCTCTGAGTTTGTTCCAGCCACCCTTCTTGCGGTGCGAATTCAGGAGTCACTATATCTGCAGCAGGGTAGCATGACAGTATCTCAGTACTCAGCGAGGTTCACTGACCTCTCACTCTACTTCGCGGATAAGGTACGAGACCCATTCTTCATGGCCCGAACCTTCAATTTTGGACTCATGCATGAGATCAGGGCTTCAATGGTCTCCCTCAACATCCCGACGTAGGCGGGGGTGCTTGAGTTATCACTTCAAGAGGATATATTTCTTTCTAAGAAGACACCAGCAGCGAGACCCACCACAGGGAGATACCTAGAGGAGTCTTTTGCAGCCGACAATAGACAGATGTCGTAGAGGTCCAAGAGGATCAGGATATCATATGGGAGACACAAGGATATAGGTTCGGTTGTGCGGGGCACATGAGACAGAGCATGTTATACGAGGAGTAGGTAGTTCAATGCATGCAGTGGGTAGGGTCACCTGGCACGTGACAGCCTGACCCGCCATGCAGATGAGTATCAGACATTAGAGGGACCTCTTAGGTAGAGGTAGAGGTTTGACTGTGTTGTTCCAATGGGAGTAGGAGGACATGTCAGAGGAGCTAGAGGAGCAGCGGGTGGTGGATAATGTTTTGAGGCCCTACCACCACCACTACAAGGAGGTCCAACCCATCTATAGGGAGCAGGAAGATAGAGGTGAGCTCAGCTCCAGGTAGTCAAGGCCTACGACCAAGAAACACTTGAGATTATTTTAGGTATTATCTGGTTCTACTCCACCCTTGTTGTAGTACTTATAGTCATAGGTGTGAGTCATTCTTTTATTTCCACTACACTCATTCAGAGCACGAAGATTCTGACGGAGCCGTTGACTCGATCCTTATGGCTAGAGACTCTTATGGGAGCATACTCGACGATTACGCACTAGTTTCGGTAGTGTGAACATACACTAAGAGGCAAGATCTTCGGTTGGGATATTCTAGTGGTAGCATCGAGGCCTTACGACATCATCATGGGTATGTACTGTTTAACCACAATTCTTGCCCAGATTGACTATATTAGGCGCAAAGTGCGGTTTGTTCATATATATGGGACCAGGTTCATCTTTAAAAGTGAGAAGGGAGCCTTTTAAGCTCAAGACGAACTTAAAAATATGAGGGGACAATCGATCACACATCAGTTGGCTAGTCTCATCATCAGCGCGGTTGATGAGCGGAGTCCGGGTTTTCTTGTTGTGGTGGATCGGTACGTGGATGTTTTCCCAAACGACGTTACAGGACTTCCTCCTCGTAGAGAGGTAGACTTATACATTGACTTGTACCCTAGGATGATGCCGATATCTACTCTAGAATATCAGATGGCTCACACCGAGCTTCGTGAGCTATGGGTACAACTGGAGGACTTACTGGGGAAGGGATTTATCCGACCCAGTGTTTCACCCTGGGAATCTCCGATTTTGTTCACCAAGAAGGAGGATGGGATTTTGTGGTTCTATGTCGACTACCGTCACCTGAATTAGGTGACCGTGAAGAACAAGTACCCACTCCCAAGGATTGAAGATATCTTTGACCAGCTCAAGGGATCACGATGGTTATCGAAGATGGTCATTAGGTCAGGCTGTCACCAACTCAGAGTTCGAGATGAAGATGTGCAAAAGATGAACTTCATGTGTCGGTATGGCCACTATGAGTTCTTGGTTATTCCTTTCGGCATAACCAATTCTCCCTTAGTGTTCATGAGTCTCATGAATAGGATCTTCCAGCCTTACCTCGATCACTTTTTTATAGTATTCATCGACAACATATTGATCTACATGACTATTGAAGAGGATCTTGCCTACAATTTCTAGGTAGTACTAGACACACTCCGAGGGCACCATCTTTATGTTAATCTCTCGAAGTGATAGTTATTGATCCTAGATGTATACTTTTGGGGACACATCATCTCATAGGCTAGAGTTCCAGTGGATCTAACGAAGATCGAGGAATTACTTGCTTGGGATCCACCCAAGAGTGTGACAGAGTTCCATATTTATCTGGGACTAGTAGGGTACTATCAGAGATTTGGGCCAGATTTATCCAAAGTTACAGCATCGCCTTCATCTTTGATGAAGAAGGGGAAACCCTTCATGTGGTCAGAGAGATACTACCAGAGCCTTTAGAAGATAAGATAGAGGTTGACTAGTGCCCCATCTTGAGGATACTAAAGGAGGGAGTTGGGTACATAGTATACTGCGACGCATTAGGGGCCAGACTTGGGTGTGTCCTGATGCTAGAGTGAGAAGTGATCACGTATGGATCTTTTAAATTGAGACATCATGAGTAGAACTATGCTACCCATGACCTGGAGTTAGCAGCAGTGGTCTTTTCCTTGAAGATGTGGTGACACTATCTGATGGGACAACGTGTTACAGTCTACTAAGACCACCAGAGTCTCAGGTTCATCTTCTCACATAAGGACCTGAACCTTAGACAACGATGATGGCTCAAGTTCCTCCAGGACTATAACTTCAAGATAGTCTATACTCCTAGAATGGGGAATGTTGTAGTAGATACTCTCAGCAAGAGATCAGTAATTCATATTCTAGGAGAGGCGACAGAGCAACTGGACGCATTTCACATATCCTTTGTGGATAGGGATGGAGTTGTCTTTCTTTAGTCTCTCAAAGTCACTCCTCCACTTATTTAGTGAGTCAGAGAAGCCCAGTGTGGGGACGTTGACTGTGAGATGCGACATAATCAGATATCCACAGGGCAAGCACCTGATGGATTTCATGAAGGTGGGGAGCACAACATTTTATTTAGAAGACGGACCATTGCACCAGTTTCACATCAGGTGGAAGTTTTTCCGGAAATCCACACATTCAATTAGTGGTACATCTAGGAGTGGCGAAGATGTAGCAGGACCTTTGATGATATCACTGGTGGCCAGGTATGAAGAAGGTAGTAGCATAGTTTGTCTCATGATTACACACTTGTCAGCAAGTGAAGGCGGAGCACCAGGTTCCTGCCGGCTTGGTTCAGTCCTTAGAGGTCCCAGAGTTAAAGTGGGATTGGATATCCCTTGATTTTGTGACGAAACATCAATGTATATCAAGAGGACACGACTCAATCTGAGTGATTGTCGACTGACTCACCAAGTCAGCCCACTTCCTACCGATGAGAGAGCATGGCTCGGTAGATTTCATGGGACACCTCTATGTACATGAGATCGTACGGCTTCATGGTGTGCCATAGACGATCATCTCCGATCGAGATTCTCACTTCACTTACCAGATATGAAATGGGTTATAGGAAGCTTTCAGGATGTAGCTTCACTTGAGCACCGCCTTCCATCATCATACAGTTGGTAAGACTGAGAGGACCATTAATACTCTCGAGACATGCTCCGTGCATGCATCCTTGACTTTTTTCACAGCTGGGAGGATCACTTACCCTTGGTAGAGTTTGCGTATAACAACAGCTACCACTCCACCATCAGGATGAAACCTTAAGAGGCACATTATGGACGACCTTGAAGATCGCCTCTGTGTTGGATTATCCTAGGGGAGTCATCACATGTAGGACCTGAGATGGTGCAGGCTATGACAGAGAAGGTGCAGATCATCCAGGAGCGGATGAAGACTGCAAAGAGAAGGTAGAAGTCCTATGCTGATAGGAGACAGAGACCACTAGAGTTCTAGGATGGTGACCATTTCTTTGTACGGTTCTCACATCGACAAGGTCTACGGAGATTTGACCGAGTTGGAAAATTATCTTAGCAATTAATCCGACCATTCTAGGTCCTCAACAGGGTAGGCGACATGGCTTACCTCTTGGATCTTCCACCTCTGTTGCACTGGGTGCACGATTTCTACAATGTATCTCAGTTGAGGAGATACTTCCACGACCCGTCCCACATCATCGACCATGGGGAGATTGACATCAATGACTGGGCGATTTTCATGGAGGTTCTAGTGGATATTGAGGATTGACAAGAGCCCGTCCTGCATGGACGGTCGATACCTCTGGTGCGCGCTCGTTGGCAGCACGGGAAACTCCAGGAGAGCACATGGGAGCGGGAGGCTCAAATATGTGCGTGTGCCCCCATTTTTTTCCTTAGTGTGAGTTGTATCTTACAGGGACGTAATTCTCTAAGGTGGGGAGAATGTTAAGACCCAAAAATTCCATGATTTTATATAAATACATGGTAATTTTGCGTGTACACAATTTTTGACGGCACCTGATTCTTAGGCCCTGTGTGCCCGAAAACAATTTCTGAAAAAAAAAATTCGGGTACATTTAGTAAACTTACCTGTGGGATTTCATATCATTTTAACCGATGATTAGAATTGAAATCAAAGGACAACGTTGAACTCGCAGTGATGGTATTCTCTTAAGGGTACCATTACCACATTTACATTTTATCAAGGTTATAAGCTACTTTTGGGGGGTTTTCCAAATAAATTTAATAAAAATATGTACTACATACATTTATTTGTGGTGTTTTAATCCACAAAGGGGATATTGGAGGTGGAGCCCACCCATTAATAACCTCCCTGGGGAGTATATAAATAGGTGGGACCCACAAGAGTATAAACCCCATTTAACCCCAATGTAACTCTCATTAAATTGGGGGAAGTCTCTTAGACATCCCTTCAGTTTATAAAAGCAAACACTCCCTTATTTATTTTAAAACTTTTCACCTTCTCCATAATGGTTCCAATTAACCCATTAATGAAGTAAGGAAGATTATTTTAATTATCTTTTCAAAATCTTCTGAATTATTTTTTGATTTCATGGAAACAATAAAATAATAGAGAGCTATTATTTTATTTTGGGGGTTGGTGATTCTCTTTGGGGGAGATTTGGAGTTCTTGGAGAAACGACTTCTTATAACGAAGAACGCTCCTCATATCTGAAAAATGATGAACATTGTCCTCGATCATCAAACAAGCTATAAAAGAAGGATCCACCCCTGAAGAACAATGATAATGCATCTTCCTTAGATGCTTCTCGACGTCAACGAATTGACGCCGCCTCTTCCGCGACATGTCAAAGTTCAATGAAAAATACGAGGTAGGGGTTCAGTTGAATTCTTTTCTTGTTCTTCATCATTCATCCCTAGTTTATTTTTTGGCCAAATTCTTATCCCCTATCATGGAGGGCACAGGCCGAACATACATGGCTCGACGTCCCTCTGCTAGTTCTTTATTGGTTCATAATGGAGGATGTACAATGACACCAACGGAAGAGAGAACTGCAGTGTTGCATCGGCTGCTGGCGACGGGCCAACCGCAAGGAAACCGGTAGTGCAAGGCCATCATAAAAAGGTATAGCACCGTCAGGCCGCACAGAAGAGCCTCAGGCCGGGCTTCCCCTTGGCCGTGCCGCCCTCGGGCTGGGCCGCCCGTCCGACCGGGCCGTTTCTTCGGGCCAGGTCATCCTCTCATCTTGGGTTGCTCCCTCAGGCTGGGTCGCACCCAAGGTTCGGGTCAGACCCCATTTCGAACTGGGTATGGCAGGGTGATTCTGATTGGGTCGGACCGGACCTAGACCCACTACAGTCATTTACACCTTTTAGCCCACATCTGGAGCTATGGGTGTCCGACCGACGGACCGTCTTCGGCGATAGAATTCATGGAGCGAGAAGATACTTTTGGAATACCCCACTTGAGGTTTGGACGCAGTTGGGTTATGGTCAAGTTGGTTTGAGCCTAATAACAAACTGGGCCCCTGGAACAAAAATGCTAATAACTTAGAGATCGTGCATCTGATTAACGCAACGTCTGTCGCATTGGGTTCCTTATGATGAGATGGAACAATGGGATACATATACTCAAGACTTTGTGGGAGTTGATGTATTGACACTTGGCTCGAGGAGTGGACCCTCCCAAAATCGAGCGTGTTATGTGCCGAAACCCTCGGGCTGGCTGCGACTGAGATGACTACTATACTGGAATCCTCAGTGGGTTCGACAGTGATGAATACTGTACTGGAACCCTCTGTGGGTTCGATATCGATGAATACTCTACCTGGATCCACCGTGGGTCTGACAGTTCTGTCTTCTTTTCCTGTATCCTATGAGGGTCGGACAGAATAGCTGGTCCAGTATCCTGTGTGGGTCTGACTACATAGCTGGTCCTGTATCTTGTGTTGGTCCGACAGCTTTGATGAGTGAGTGACTACTTCTGATCATCTCTATTACTCTTGAAAATTTTTATACCTGTGTGAGTTGTGTCATGTCCTTAAACCATTATCATTGTGGTGATTGAAATTAATTCCTTTGTGGAATGGGTTGTTCTTGGGCTCGAGAGTTGGAGTCGGACTGTGATTGATAACTTAGGTATATGTATGGAAATATACCTATGTTGGGCTGGTTGATACTTCGTGATTATATCTATCTACTGTGGATTATCCTTTGTTGACTCTAGTAGTCCATCGGGGGTCTCAGGGTCACCTACTGAGTATTATTATACTCACCCTTGCACGGGCTTCACCCGCACCATGTTGTGTTCTATGAAGACTACAGTCAGCAGTGATCGAGGCTGAGGGTGATGGACGGGAGGCTACTTGGAACTGGACTAGACGGGACGTACTACAAGGATGAGTTGCTCGAGTTCTATACCTACCCTTCAGGTATGATTTTTTAGTGGACGATCCAGGAGATGTTTTACCTTTTTAATGGTACTTGTTGTTCAGTTGGGGTTGTGTAATGGCCCACTTACTTTAAACACAATTTTCTTTTCTATTTTAGTACTTGTTTCTTTTAAAGCTTGTGTTCAAATATTTTGTGTTACAGTATTAAAGGAAATTCCTTCCCATTTTATTGGGATGATGCCTTTGCTGCTAGTCGCTAGCCCCTGGCCTATGAAAGGTAGGTTTGGGGTAGTCACAACATGGGCCCTGAGGATCGATCATGAGATAAATTATAGGGGGTTGAAACTCCGCCACCTTGAATGTCAAAAATTATAGTGGGTTATGGAACTCAACTAATTATATTAGAGGGGCTTCAAAACCCCCATCTTATATTATAGATAATGGGAGTTTTGATCCCCCTCTATTTTTTTTTAAAAAAAATCCATATACATATAAGTGCTTTTGACGGATTTCGGTGAACATTAGAGGGGGTTTAAACCCCCTCTAATAAAACCACCAATAAATTCATCATGATTGTACATGTGCTTCTTCAAAACTACCACTAACTAAAATAATCAAGCACATTAGTGGAGGTCCTCCTTTATAGCTAATAATTCATTTTGAATGGGTTATGAAACCATCCAAAATTAGAAAAACTCTTCCAAGTAGTCATTTTTGTAGCATTTACTATAACATGCACTATCTCTACACACATATTTACCCCAATAATGAATTTATTATAAAAAAAATAAAAATTGTCACTATAACTTTCCTAACCTCATCATAGAGTCATTATTTTTTCATAAATAAATGCATACCTGATTTTTGTTATAACCAAAGGAGGATGCCTGATGGAGAAGTAATGTTTTTCAAAAATCATTTTCATTTTATTTTTTTCTCCACATCCTTCAATTACAATTATTCAATGATAATATAATAAAATATATTTATTTAATATAATGAGATTATTTGTGTTATTTTTTACACATAAAACCACACAGACATCCATAAAATGGGCCATGAAGTCATCATTTGTGTGCACATCGGATGACTGCCACGTGAACTGATGTCATTTTTTTCAATTGCCAACATTAAAGGAAGGAAATAATAAAATAAATAATTTTTATATATGATATTTAAGATAATTATAAAATAATTCTTTCTCTATATTAATTATATCACATGCAATAATTTTATATTACATTCCATACTGTATATGATATCATCACCTATGTGTGTGGTGGACTACCGCCTCACGAAGCGATGTGCATCACATTTTCACTGTTGTGTTAGATGGAAGGTAATAAAGGTAAAATATAATTAATATATAATATATAGATAACATAATTATGAAATTAATGAATGTATTATATTTCTATAAATTTATTATATAATTTTATTCTTACCATTTCACAAAATGGAAAAAAGATAACATCGTTGGTGGACATGTGGACTACCACATCCTAAAAGTGATGTGATTAATTTTCTGTATAATAAGAATGATATATAAATTTATAAATAAATAAATATAATGGTATTTATTAAATAATTATAATTACTTATAGATTATATATAACTTAAATTATATACAAAATTATCATTAAAAAATGGAAACATTACTCATTTTTATGTACGACCTTCCATCTTAATGATTGTAATGTTGGTTCTATTTTAATAACCATTATTCAAAATTATGTATAAATTATAATTTATGTACAAATATGATAAATATTTTATAAATATTATTTTTAATATGTTTATATAATATCCTTTTTGACCATATTCAACATATCTTTGTAGTTTTGGACACACAAGGTGAATATGGAAAAAACATCGGACTGTAACCTTATTGATAAAGTAATTATATATATGGATAATAAGTGAAATAAAAGTAATATAAAACTTTTCAATGTGTATAAATCTGGTAACTAATTAAAATAATTAATTATTTTTTATGATAATGAATAATCGTGATGAGTCAGACTAAAGGTTAGTGTTTTTCTTACCTTAATTTTATTTCTTTGAGATACATTCTATATTCACCAATAATTTTTATTATATTTTGTATATAAAAAACATAAATTTATTTTATTATTCTCAATAAAGAAAATATATGTATTTACAAATCCATTTTATAACCTCAATTTAATAAGTTATATTGTTTTAAGGATTATAATGCAGAAAGGGATTTTTTTCTTAATTTTCCTTCATGGAGACATTTGTTATGTTCTACACCTATCTTATTTTATTCGTTCTATATAAAGCCTCTATAATATTTTATATAACGAATATATTTTTCATGTGTTTTTAATTTTAAATTAATGATATTCTTTAATGTGGATTTTTATACAATAATATCACAGTGGTAAGTGTAGTTTGGTATAATCTGATATTTTATCATGATTGTTTATTACAATGTCTCTAATGTTGAAAAAAATAATTCTCATGTATTATTTTATCCTTTTTATATTTATCATAATTTAAATTAAATATTTTTTTTCATACTTTGACCCATAAAATGTTTTATATTGTTTTTTTTCTAAAAATTCAACTTCAATTATTTATTCGGATAGAAATCAATATTTCATTAAATTCTTGTTTTCCAAAAATAATTCAATAAATGTTTTATAAAGTTTTATTTTCAATAATCAATGTTATTTGACTGATGAAAATTTTTAGATGGTTTTTAAAAGAATCATTTAGAAAATTTCGTGGTCATATTCAATGAAAAATATTTTCCATATGTATTTTCTTTTAAAAAGTTTTTTTTAAATTAAAACTACATTTTATTAAAAATGTTTTAAATTATATATTAAAATTATTTACATTCATCCATATCAAAAACCATTAATGTTAATTATGATCCAATGGTGATGTTTTCGAATAATACAATCCCCATTCCTTATATGGATGGATTATGATTTTTGGAAATAGATTTATTTGGAACCTATTTATTTTCCATGGGTTAACTATGATTTAATGAGATTATTCTCAAACCCATTTATTTTACATAGGTTAACCATGTTTAAAATTTATTATTATGGAAACCATTTATTTTCCCTTGGTTAATCATGTTTCAAATAGATTGAAATGAAAAACAATTATTTTCTATGAATTTATCAGTTTATAAAGGAATAACATTTATTCCAATTAGTTTTATATCTATATATTTTATTCATATGGTGGTTCTTGGACTTACTAAATAGCGGGTGATCCATGATATCACCCGGTGAGCCTGTTAGAACTTATAAAATTTTTCCTTCAAGATTTCAATCCAAGTAATTTGTTAAAGTTTATCTTCTCTGGATAAATTTATTGGTGTAAGAAATATTGTTATTCCAATTTGAAATGGTTCATAATGGTTTTGTATGGGTTATAAGAGATGTTATTCTAACATACCAACAAGACTTATCATTCCATTCTATTGGATTATGTTCTTTCATTTTTCAATATGGATATTATATGGCTCATTAATATTGATTCTAATGAGTATTTACATTATTAAATCCTTATTATAGGTTTCCATGTTTAATGATCCATGTATTGATATGTATAATTATTATTTGATTATACTCATGCAGTTTTATTATGTCATCATACCCTTATGCTCTTATTATGCTCACTAATGACATTATATTATTAATTATTACATTTTATGTTGCTAATAATTTGAGGTCACACTTTTTATGTTTCATTTTCCCTTGGTTTTAAATAAAATGTTTTAATGTGTTATTCTAGTTAGATATTTCAAATGGACGATGAATATGGATTAATGTGAAAAAGATAAGCTGGGACAATTGGAATAATTCAATTTTAAATTCAGGTGATTTTTTATCTAGGAATTTGTCCTAATTCTATAAAACACTAATCCTAAATGGAATTTAGTATGTACAAGACAAGTTCTTTATATTATATGTAGTATGGTGTTGATGAAAACACTAGGGTCACAATTATCTATTTAATTGTAAGAAATGTAATGTTTTTTATTTTATGATAGGATCTAGGACTACGGGTATTAGGCTATGATAGTTGGTATCAAATATTGTTTTACATTACACTAGGGATTATGTTTTTTCTCAAGAGTTTATCATTATATTTATTGATGCCATCATAGGTCTCTAATATTAATGAAGAACATATATTCATTTTCCTAGTCATGTTTTATGGTGGTTTTAAATAGTAAATAAAAACATGTTGTTAAGGAAATTTGATATTCTTTTTATTGTGATGTGGATTTTTTTGCCCTATGAAAAAAAATGAATTGTTGTTTATTAATTAATTTATTATTTATGTTTATAAGAAAAAAATAAAACGTAAATTTCATGTGAAATTTGAAATGTTGGGTGACAACTCATTGCATGCTGTAAGTTTGTGGGAATTGAACACCCAACTAAAAGATGATAATTGTGTAGATCCTACCATAGTCATATTCTTTTTTTTATTAGAATGAAGTTTTTATATTTCATGGTAATGTTTATTTTATAAATATATATAATTTTATTTGAGGAAGGAATATTGAATTATCTTAGTACAATTTTTGATCATTTACTTTGAATCTTCTAGTTTCAAACATAGTAAGGAAAAATTTTATATTTTTTTAGGATAATTACTTATGGATTGATCCAATTTTAAAATTATTTCTTTCTATTTAATTTTATAGATTAATCTTTTATATTAGGGTTTATTTATTTTATAAATTTTCTTACAATTATCTAAATTTTTTTGGATTGGTTAATATCTGATGAATGGAAGAATATTTTTTTTCCCATTTATGGTAATGGGGTCATTAAAAAATTATTTTAATGATTTAGGAATAAGTAACGTATTCATGAATACTAATAATTATGAGAAAAAAGTTTGGATTTTTTGTGGAAATTGATTAATATTTAAAATTATACCAATCATATAGTTATATTTCAAATTTATATTCTTTTATATTGTAAGAGAATTCCTTAACAAAAAGATAAGGTTCTTGGAAAAACATTATTCACGTACCTTCATTTCTAAATAACCAATGGTATTTTCCATCATCACAAATTTATGTTTTTACCATAACATTCCATTGATCATTCATAATCTTGTGACCAATGACCTCAATCACTCTCTATAATTACTTACACTTATATACAATTTATAACTATGTTATCCTTTTTGGAAACATAGTTATGAGTTATTAAATGTTATCTTGGTAAATAACTTTCACTTTTTTAGTAGTATTTTTTATTCACTCTTTTTATGATGTGGTTTTACAATAAAAATTATTTTCAAAAGTTTATCCTTCGATTACAGAGATAATGATCAAATTTTGAGGATGAAATTTATTAATGAGGGGATGACATAACACTGAGAGATTTTAAAATAGGAGAATTATATTTGACATTGTAAAGTAAATTCAACATTTAGTTTATCTTGGGTTGCAATTAACATAAGGTTTATCTTATGTTGTATTCAGCCCCCAGTATTTTTGTTGTTCTATAGTGTATTCAACATGAAACACCAAACATAAACAAAAAATGATATACATATTACCATAATAACCTTGACATCTTAATGGAGGGTATAAAAATGATTAATGAAGTTATGATAATATCATTTACACAAGAATATATATTGAATTATTTTGTAACCAATTATTTTGAAATAGAAATTAAACCCTTTTGATAAAATAAGGAAATTTTTTTTCTAAAAAACTATTTGAAAGCACATGAGTGAGTTTTAAACAAATAAAATAAATAAATCACCATTTTGGTATAAGATTAATAAAAAATATATGCACTATATTAAAAATAATTTTTTATATTTATTTTATGTATTTTCTAGACAATATATATAATTAAATCCAATTTTACGCTTAGAAACCATATTTTATTTGAAAACAAATATTGTTCACATTTACGGATCATTAATTTAAAAACTAATTTTCTAAAATTTTATTTTTTTTAAAACAATTAACCTTATTTATTAAATATGAATTCCATAACTACCTTGTGGGGTTATTTGTACTTTTTTAAGTTTAAATAATTTTGATGAATAACAGAAAATATTCGATTTTAACTGAATTTGTTTATTTTATTGAATTATTTATAATGTTAATTTATATTTTTTATTTATTTTAATGTAGTTATTGTAAAATTATACATATATTTATCCAATATAGGACATTAGAAAAAAATTTATATTTTTTTATATAAAAACATTGTGAAATTATTTAACCATTTTACATTAACAATGAGGTTTCTCTTCACATATTAATGATTAATTATAAATAAAATTCATCGAATAATATTATTTGAATATGAAAATATGGATTCGTTATTTATGATCATAATAATTTATATTATGTAATTATTTCAAATTTTTTTTTAACAAAATTGATTATTGAAAAAAAATTAATTACTTCAATTGAGGTAAAAACGTTATCATTAGGAGATGAATTTAGAATATACAGTGTAAAATTAACCCAAATATTGTCAAATTCTGATTTAAGGGACTTATTTATTACATTTTCAACTTATTACATATATTTGTGAGTCTTTGGGATACTTTTACATGAATTTTACCCATATAATATGTTAAGTAATCTTAAAGACAAAAATTGGACCTTTCTTCCTTTTATTGTCCAAAAATCCATGGGGAATGGAAAGAACTAAATATGTTAGGCAATAAATATTATTTAGGAAGATAAATGATCTATATTTATCAAAATAACTTGTATTTAATATTTATATATTATTTAATCACATAAAATACTTATGAAACACCAAAACGTGTTTTAATTAGTTAATAATTAAACAAAATAAATGATACTAAAAATATTAAACATGTGGTAAAGAGAATAATTTTTTGTGTTAAATTATGTTTTTTATGAAAATATAATTCTGCATATATATAGTATTAATATATCTAAATTCCATTGTTGTCATTTTATTTTTTAAATTCAAATTTATTAATTAATTTTAAAATAAACATTGATGATATATTACAAAATATGAAATTTTATTTAATTATTAGAATTAAATAAAATCCTTATCTTCTAAAAATATATTTTCAAATTTCAATAAAAAAATAAGTTCCTTTAATGGAAAAACATATCTTTTATAAAGAACATTTTGACACATGAATAGTAAAAACATATTTTGTATGGATAGGGTTAAAGCCATGTTTTTTAGCGTTAAATTATTTTCTGTTAAACATAATTTCCAACATAAATGGGATATTTATTTTATAATTCCGATTTCATATTTAAAACATGTCATTAAAAATATTCTATATATTATCAACTTAATTTATTCTTAATTTATGAATTAAATTGGTTAGAAAACTATTATCCTTATTCACAATACAAAATGAAACACATAAAGAAACATATGATTTTGGGAAGAAAATGAATATAAAATTTATATACTTATCCATTTTAGATGTGATTATCGACAATATATTCACTCCCCTCCAATATTATTCAATTATACTCTAACATGATGTATGGGATTCTTCTAAATAGTAAATACTATTGAGTATTTATAAGAATGACACTCCAGCTCAACTATAAAATAAATTACTCTCCCCAAATATTCACTATATCATTCCTTTTAGTTAATCTATACCCTACCAATATCACCTCTTAATATTAATAAAACCATTCTAGAAGCTTTATTTTCATTGTTTTATTGTAAATTTAAATGGGAAACCCAAAGAAGAGGTAATTCTCTTCTAAAATCATATCTATTTTATTTCCTCTTCTATATCCTTCAATTATTATTCTACCAATATGATATAATAACATAATTATAATAAATATAAAAATATGTTTTTATCTTAAGGGTAATAACTACAACCACAATAACATCAATCAAATGGGAAACTAATTCATCTCTCATGTGTACGACATACTTCCACAATGTGAACCGATGTCATTAATTATCATAATACCACCGTTCTGGGTGGAAATATTAAAGTAAATACTATATATATATGTTTTAATTTTTATAATTATAACATATTCCACCTTTTGGATTTATTATATAAAATAACCCCTTTTCATATTCCATTCCATAATGGATTTGATACAATCTATCATGTGTTCGGTAGGCTATCAACTCAAGAAGCATTGTGAAGGGGGTTTCACTAACATGTTAAATGGAGGGAAATAAGAGTAATTATTATTAATATATTTGATATAAATGAAATAATATTTATATTAATGGAAAAATTATCTATCTAGAAATATAATATATAATTTTATTCATACCATTTCACACACTAAATAATTAATAATTTCAATCGTGGACATGTGGACTACTTCCACCTCAAAGTGATGTGATTCCATTTACATAAAAATAATGGTAAATAAATAAGTATATATATATATATAATAGTATTTATGATATATTTAAATCTTTATAGATAAAATATTATTATTATTTTTTCATAATGATTGTTGAAAATGAAAATGTAACTCATGCATACGTACGACCTATCATTTCGATGATCGTATTGTTGGTTTATTCTAATTATAATTAAAAATTGTATTTAAAATGATAATTTCTGAATAATTATGATAAATATTTCATTATTATTATTCTGGATTTTTTAAATAAATATCTTTTTGACCATATTCATCATACTTATGACGTTTTTGACTCACAAGACTAATATGGTCAAAACATATGACTTTAAACTAAATGATTATGTTATTATATATAACTTGTCTATATGTTAAATAAAAGTAATAAAAAATCTAGGTAAATATTATCATTCAATTAATGAATTAACATATGTATATTTTCCAAGATGATAAGGAAAAATCCTAACAAATCAAACTCAAGGTATGGGTTTTCTCTTATCACTTTTAATTTAGTGAGATACATGCCATATTGACCACATTTTTTTATTAGTTGTTGTATATAATCATAATAAATTTATTGTATTATTCTTATAATTTAATTTATGTGGTTTTAAATTTCCATTTTATGATCTCTCTTTCATGAGGTTTACATTTTTAATGTTACCAAAGTGTTAACAGATTTTTGTCTCAATTTCTCTTCTTTGAGATGTTTGTTTTGTTATACAACTATATTAATTTATGAGGAATATATGTAACACACTTATTTTTTTTAAATATTTTTTTCCAAATTAATTTAATCATTTCTATATTTTTATTTTAACACAACAAAAAATATATCATGTATTATATTAATCCAAATAGTTATTCTTGGAATATATGAAACACCATTACGATATTTTACAACAAGAAATAATTCAAATAGAATAGAGTACATAGAACACTATGTTTTTCTTATTTTACAAGAAAATCAACATTCTTTGATAACTTTTGTAACAGAAAACACTTGATCTTACGAATTTACAACTTAATATTAATAATATTTTTAAAATATTATTATAGTTTTCAGATTTCTTTTGAAATTCTGGTTATAAATATGTTTAATTAAATTATTAAAATATGGTTTATACATTTAAATAAAAAGCATTATATTCATACCAATTTACTAGAAATGGAAATAAAACCCGTTTGATAATATAAGAAATCATTTACTGGAAACCAATATTTATGAAATAAAATATGTTTTACAAGAATAAAAAAATAAAATAATTATTATTGATTATATTAATTTAATATATTCAATAAAATATTTAATATTCATCTTATTTTTTTATAGATAATATATGAGAATAAAACCAATTTTATGCACAAAGATATATTTTTTCCCGAAAATTTAATTTTACCACCTTTTAATGGTTTTCTAATTTTAAATATAATATTTGACAATTTTATAGATTATATTATATAAATATAAATTATTTTTGAAAACAAGGCTATCATAATTTATATTTGGTAAATTTTTGGTATTTTTTAGAAAAGTTTCATTTTTTGATGAATAATGAAAAAAACAGGATTTTAATTGAAAACTAGACTTTCATTTAATTTATTTATATAGTTAAATTATTTATAAAATTATTTTTAAAATATATTTTTGTAATATAGACAAATATTAATAAAAAATATGTAATTGGAATAAATTTCACATTTAAACTGGATATAAAAACATTACACAATTTTGAACATTTTCGCTTTAAATTTTTTTGTCTCATTCCATCTGTGGGAGTAATATACAATTAATTGCTTCCAATTATATTATTATAATTCTTCAAAGTGGGTTAAATAATTTTAATCACCATAATTTATAATTTATTGTATATTTGACTTTATTTTGACAAAAAATATTTGTTAATGTACTTATAATTTATTACAACAATTATGGTAAAAATGTGTTTACCTAGTGGTTATACTTTAACTTAATGTTAAAAAGCTTAAAAATGATAAAAAAATTTGGTTAAAAATATTAATATCATATCCTCACTTACCTATAAAATTAACCATTATTTTATTTATATGATTTATGGGATACCTCTTAATAGTGTGTACCGTTTTATAATTACAATAATTTCACCCCTCCACTATAAAAAAGAACTAATCCCCTCACTTATTGACACATTTAATGAATTTTGGGTGAGAAAACCCTAAACAAAATCTCATATAAACCTTAATATTTTCTACTTATAGGAATCACGTTTTTGATAAATCCAACTAAGGAATCCATTTGGTGATAACTGAAAGGAGTTACCCAAATAAGAGGTAACATCTTTCCATAAGCAATTGTGTTTTATTTATTTATCCACTACATCAATTCTTATTATTACAAGATTATATGATAATATAAATATTATAAATAAATTTATATTTAGTTATTTTAATGGTTCTATCTACACTCACACACACATGCATCAAATGTGACACATAATCATTATTCATGACTACAACAGACCACCACATCACAAACTAATATTGTACATTCTTCTATTAAAACTGTTCAAGGTTGGGAATAATTAGAGAATTGATTTTTTATTGACTATAGGATATATATTATTTAATTGTTATTTTGGATTTATTATATAAAACAAACCTTCAATCTTTTGATTTTGTGGGAATTTTATATATTTTTTCGTGGATGTGTAGACTACCACACCCTCAAAATGATGAGATTCATTCACTATTCACATGAAATTAATTGAATATGGTATTAGTAAATTTATATAATATATATGAAAAAATAATTCAACAGTAATTATAATATATATATTTACATATATGTTTTTTACATTACTTATTTTAATATTATAGGAAAATAGAAGCAACATTCAAGCGTACGTACAATCTACCATTTCCATGAATGGTGCACTGCTTTTATGACTCTTATATTTTTTATATTATCATAAATTATTATTTAAAAAATATATATTATATTTACATAATGTTTTAAATTTTGTAAATAATAAATTCCAGATCTAAGTAATATGATCAATAATAATAAATGAAAACAAATAGAAAAAACAAAGAGGTTATTAACCAAAAAAGTAACATTAACATAATATTACTAAAAAATTTGTAATATAAAGTCACAATAAAATAAAATATTATGTAAAATATAATAATATAGTACTTTAAAACAAGGATAATAATCATTAATTTATTATATAAAAAGTTTGAACGAGTATGACGAGACTCAATAAATAAGGTATGTGTATTTACATCTAAAATTTATTTCTATGACTCTTATGCATTATTCACCACTTATTTATTTTTTGTGTTGCATATAATACCAATGAATTCATTCAATTATAATTATATATAAATTTATTTTTATTTAAATATTTATTTTATGATATTTCATTCATGGTGTTTATGTATGTGAAGATTCAAAACCAGGAAGGTAATGTTGTCTCAATTTACATTCATTGAGATACATGTGTTGTTATGCACCAATATTATTCTATGGGGTTTATATAATACCTAATGATATTTTATATCATGAATTTTATTTATTTTATGATATTTAAAATTTTCATTATGTTGTTCATTCCTGAAGATTGTGATTCAAAAGTAACTCAAGTAGTAAGGGGATTTCTAGTCTCAATTTTATTTCTGTAAGACCTATTCCATATTTAACACTCATTTATTTTATGCTATGTATATACTATACATTAATTTAATCTATAATATGTATCATTAAATTTTTGGGTATTTACATACCCATTTTATTATCTCTATTTTAGAGGGTTTTACACTAACTAATTTATCACATCAGTATGGTAGTTTTGACATAATTTTCATTTTTTGAGACACATGTTTTATTGTGCACCTATATTAATTCGGAATGTTTTTAAAAAAAAATGGTAACATGAATTTGACAACCAATTCATTCCCTGCATATATTTATTAAAAAATTGTTCCATTCTATGCTCGTAGTGAAATTCACTAACACCAACCCAAATATGAGAGAGATACATTATGATGTTGAAATACAGATCAAACAACAATTTGAAATATATCAAAATATCTGAAACAACTTGTCGTTAAGTAATAAATAACCTCATGCATAAAGGGAATCAACTTCAATATATAACCAAGGCCTCTATATATGTAATATTCAAGAGACATAAAAAACAACAAAAATGTAGAAAATGGATTAATTGACATCAAACATGATTAAGAACCAATAGTAAATGTGATGGTACTACATAAAGAAGGGAGAAACTGCATGCATGATAGAAACTATCATCAAGAGCATATCCTAATTAACTGGAAAAGATGCAATAATGTAACTCGTGAGAAAAAAATGAGGGGAATCAGCCAAATTAGATCAATGTAAGTTTACATGAACATATGAGATGAAATTCCATATGTCTAGTAGATATAATGAGAGGATTCTTTTAGAACAAGTGTCCTTTGACCCTATCAATGGTAGGAGATGTAAACTGAGACATTCAAAAAGGATATCAACAACCATCATCAAGAGTTGATGCTATCAAAAAAAGGCATCTCATACAAAAGAAATATATGAGATTCCGTTTATACATAATGAAAGGCTAACCTGTGTCGTACAACCTTCACCAACTCCAAATAAAAAAAACTAAAAACATGCTTAAATCCTCATCACAAAAATCCAAATTGATTCAATCACTATCCATCAGATAATGAAATTCCATAAAGAGAGTCTTCCATTTTGAGAGTATCAAATAAAGATAACAATGACACACAAAACTAAACAAAATACCATGAAGATAATCATCCAACAGAAGAGATCAAACCCATTGAATGTCATTGATGTTTAAGTTATGATTCCTCTTTCATTCATCTACCATCATTGTGTACATAAATTTTCTAATATAATTGTATGTTTCAGCTAAAATATGATGATAGATATATCTTTGATGTGTTATTTTATCTAGCTCGTCAATCAATGCACTAACTTCATAAATCACATCATCGTCAATTATATAAGCATTTCTGTAAATATGATCATTTTCCTGCTCATATTCCTCCTCCTCATCAGGAATTTAAATAGGTTCAATTGAAGGTTTTGGAGGCTCATCATCTGTCATAAACGCTTGAAGGGATCTTGTGACTGTTGTTCTTCCAATATCAGAATAGTCTCTGAATTTTCATGCCTTTTTAAGATTAAAGGTAATGTATCCATCTACATCCACCATCTGTTTTTTCCATTCCTATCTCTTTATTTGAGATAATATTATTCAATTATTTCTTTTGGATCAACCTCTTCCTAAGGAAAATATTTAGAGGGATCTCCTTTTCCATGTGTAGATCATGGAAATTACCTTGATCCTCCTCCATCTAAGCAGGGACAATATTGTTACTAGGGACGGTAGGAACAACATCCAAAAATCCTAAAAATTCATTGTTCTCAGGGGGCTAAACATTCTTAATGTTATCATTATTTAGACATTCGCTGGAAGATCTAGATGGGCTGGTGGTCACATAGAGTCCAATATTATGGTTTCCCTTCACAACCTACGTGGCTTTCTTATCCTCATGACCAACATTTTTTCTGGGTAAAGAAAATGGAGGCATGCCAATGATTAAAGAAAAGGCTACAATAAGCTGGAAGACATTCATAAAATAACCTCATGATATAATCTATATTCTCTATTCTACACCCAAATGTGAGGTGGAATATCCTTAGATAAATCAATTTCATAAAATATTTGGGTAATAGAAGGATGATAAAGATACTTTTTTTCATTGAGTCCAATTTCAAAAAAAATACCAATGAGTATAGAAAGTAAATAAAATATTATTGTTCAAACACATGTAATGAGTGCCTTGGAAACTAACCTAGATAGGCACTATAGGGGATTCGAATATGGGATCAAATATTAGGGCCCATTTGTGGACTTTTATTGAAGATCTCCCAAAAAACCATGAATGAATTCCCTAATGTCAGTAGTAGTCTTTCTCAGTCAGAATGAAAAATATAAGGTTTATAGAAATTAGGAGGCTGAAGTGAAATACAAAAAATCCAATGTTTTGTTGGGATTATATTATGAATTTCAACAAGGGTTTTGACTTGATTTATTTCAAAAAGAAGAACAATTTGAAGATCAGTAGAATGAAGATTTACCATAGGGGTTGAGAAAGAGATCATAGATTTTTTGTGATGTCAAAAAATCTTATGATTAAGAAGAAGTACAGAATCCACAATAGAATTTGATGGGGGTATTTTATTCTCATGCATTCTCTTAGCAACCACATCCCTGAAGGAATGATGATTTGAGTTAGGGTTAGCGTCGCATTGTGTCGGGTAGACCACATGTTTGTCAAGATTTAGCCTCTTCATCCTCAATTGAGGTGTATATAAAAAAATTCGAGTTGTTAAATTATTAAAATACTTATTTTAAGGATATTTTAAGATTCATTTATTGTTATATTATTTCATCAATGTTGAAAAATTGGAATGTGTTTATTGCAACAATATATTCATTTATCAATACAGTTTATGTTTTTTACTTCCAATGATGAAATATTGCAATCTATCATTGAATAACACTCATTAATTTTATTCTACTCTAGTTATCCCTTATTTTATCATGTACTGGTATCAAATTTACACTATTTATTATTTATGATAATTTTGAAAATATTTTTAATAAAATATGAACTTATTTCTATCTTTGGTTATAAATAACTTTTGTTCAAAATAATGGTTTAATTTTTTTTAAATAAAATTTTATTGTCATTTTGAATGAAAATGATTTTAAATTTTTTTATTGTTTTATGTGCTTCATTTATAATTTTTATAATCTATTTTTACACGAAAAAGTTTTTAATATTATTTTATTTTGAAAGTGTCTGTTAAATTATTTTCAATTCTTTAATTACATGTTTTAAATGATAAAGGTTTTAAAAATGAATTAATTTTAAAAAATAAATTTATTTATTTGAAATTTTTTTTTATATTTTTAAAGAAAATTTGTTTTCAATTAATTTTTGGTTAAAATATTTTTTAAATGATTTTCTAATATTATTTTATATGGTTTCAAGGAAAAATGTTTTCATTAATATTTTATCATTAAAATTTTCATTATTTATTTTTAAAAGAAAAAATTATATGTTTTTCAAAGTGGTTTTCAAAGAAACAAATTTTAAAAATGTTTTATGTTTTTAAAATTTATTTTCAAAGAAGGAATATTTTCCTTTAGAAATAATTAATATAATCTCCCATGATGCTTCTCTATCATGAATATCATCCCATTATGTATATTATGATTCACTAGGCATATGAACCTATGATTCCATTATTATTATATATTTTAATGGTTTATGTTTAAGGTGAAATGTTTTTTTTGAATCCCTATTCTATTGGTCATGTCATGATAAAATGAATATGAAACATGCATTCTTTTATGGGTTATTATATGATTATGAAAACCATATCTTCTCCATAGGTTTTGATATGATGTTCAGGATACCCATTTTATTTCATGCGTTAGGTTGTTATTTTTATGAAACACATATCATTTTATAGCTCAGGATATGATGAATGTTTTAAAATCTTGTGGTGCACATATTTATGATTTCATTATGTTAGGGGTAGATAAAATATTTACATCTAATGAATTGGGTAAAGGTTTGTATCTCATGAGATATAAATGGATAGAACGAGGAGTGATATTTGTTTAGTAAATGTACTATTTCTTCTAAGATATAATTAAGAAAGAACTAAGACTATTAAGATGGTCATGGGAGTGAAACATGACTACCAAGATGAATTGTGGAGTCAACAGATCCTAATAAGATAACCTTGGAATTAACCATTGACTACAATGTAAATAAATTTATATTCTTATGTGTCTTCCATAATTCAATATATTATGATTCCATTGCTTTTTCTCTTGATTCCCTTATGAAACACATGTTATGAACTTCCAATCATTATTCCATGACTCTTGTAAATGGTCTTTGTTATGCTAGGCATGATCTTAAAATTTTATTCTCTTATTATAATAATTTTTTATAATGTTATGATTATGTATCACCCTTGTTTACCATTACTGAGCATTTGAGATCACCCTTTCTTATACTTCCTTTCCGTAGGTTAAAAAGGGTGTTTTTATGTAAGAAATATACTGTTAATATCTTTACGTAATATGTTCAATATCATTCACCAAATTTGAATAATATATTATATTTTTATGAAGACACTAAAATATTATAGTCTTCTGGAATTTACTTTATGAAAGTTCTTAATATTCATCTAAAATCAAGTAATATCAATATATGTTAATCATGGTTATCTGCAGTTGGTTTTAAATGGAAGATTATTCAACTATTGAAAAATAAGATGGGAAAACAATAATGAGATACCTAGGGATATTTCTATGTATATTTATAATGATATATCTAATGAGAAGAATAATTTGTCATATATTAAATAATATTCCACAATTTAGACTTCATATATGTAATTTTTCATGATTATATGGTTTTATACTATAATAAGTGTTTCTCACACTATGCTTTCTGGTTATAGTCAATGAAGAGATCCAAAATAAACTGGTTTAACATTAACTGTAGTGACAAATTTTCTAATGAGTATTCAAATAGTATGATCATTGGAGTGAAGGAAGTTGTGGTGGCACCTAATAAGTTTTCACAGAACATGATTAACAACATGTAACTTAATGAACTATCAAACTAAACAAGGAAGATACTGAATGTTTTTCCTTGGAAATATGGTGATGAAGACCATGGAGAAATGAATATATAGTTTCCTTTGTGCCAATAATGTCGTAAAACATATGAATATTTATTTTTTATGGAAACAAAAAGATGTTTTTACTATGGAAAATAAGAATAAAAAACAATTAACTTACAAGTAAAATGAAAAGTCCTTTTTGTATAATGGATTTGAATTTTAAACTCCTTGTGGTATAATAAATTGATGAGTAAAATGAATGTGAAAAAATGAGATTTATGAAAAATAATGTCCTAAGTGGAATTATCATGAAGGTAATTAAAAAGTTTTTATGAGTAGTAGTTATAATGATCAAGATGACGATGATAATAATGAGAAAATATTTAAACATTGAAAATAAAGAGGTATTATGTAATGATATTGTAAATAATTATTAATGTATTAATGATGAAGAGGTATAATTGAAGTGATTATGTATTCAGAATCATGAATCCTATTATATGAATTGTGAAATATATAAGGATTGTTTAGTTTATGTTTTTCACTAATTATTTGAAAGAATGTGTTAAAATTATTTGATGTAATATAGAATAGATTTAATGGAAATTTGATATTCATGGGGAAAACATGATTAATGGAATTATTACCCATAATAAGTTCTTAAGGATGAGATAATGATGTTTTTATAAAATATATGTTAGATGGGAATATGTAATTTTGTTGGTACATATTACCTTCAAACTAATTAATGATTTTTTTAATAGAGGATTTATTCTATCAAGGATGGAGTTTGAAAAAATTTTGTATTGAAAGAATATATCCAATATTATTTGTAATAAGAAAAAATTGATGAATTTAATAAGGATTTTTGGTAATTATAATGTTTTAAGAGAATACTACAAGAAGGTATTCAAATATTTTTTATGTGAAAACCAAGAGATATTTTTTGATATATGCAGGATCAATGCAATGTTTATTTTGATAAATTTATTGATTTTTTTTCTAAATTTTTGTTATTTAATCTATCGAATGGTTTATAAGGATATCCATTTATTGAATATTTTATTTTATACATCAAATTAAATTTTAAGTATTAATGTATTATCTCACTGTATGAGGATTTATGCATATTAGAGAGAATATTCTATCCTTTTTGTTTTGATAAATATTAATGGAATGAACTATCATTATATTTATCTATCTCATGATCTACAAATTCTTCAAGAATGAAAATTTTACCTCCGTTTATCGGAAAAAGTTATAATTTTTAAATTTTTCAAGGAACAAAAAGTGTGAAAATATGCTTAAATCAAGTAAGTATATATTCTCAAGAAAATTATTCATCATTAAAAAGGGGGTCTTGAAATTAAATTTTGTCTTCTTATCATCATTTTTTATGATATCAATGACCTTGTTCAATCATATATGGGTTATGGATTTGTGATCTTTAAATTTATTTTATCTATGTTCTCTATCACTCTCCATCAGAACATGATGGTTATATTTATCTTCCATGTCTTTATTTTTACTTCCCACACATGTTATCATATCTAGAATCACTACTGAAATACAATATACAATAATGGTTTAAAATCATCTGTGGAAGCACCAAAACCGTTGGTTAGTGAGCCGTTACAAATGACCTATACTAACAGTTTTTCTCTAACAGTTGGTACATGGCAGCGTAACCTTCCATGTTGGTATATATATATATACCTAAAGTTGATAAGATATTGAAATATATTGTTAACATGTAGTTTACCAATGGTTTAGAAACTACTGGCATATAATATTACCAACGGTTCATTAAAAAATTATGTAAAAATATTTAGGATATACAATTTACCAATGGTTTTGAACTGTTGGTATAGTGTATTTACAATGATTTATTCAAACCGTTGGTAAAAAAACTATAAAAAATGCACTTTACTAATGGTTTAAAACTGTTGGTATAGTGTATTTCTAGAAAATAGGATAGTAGCCAGCACATCTACCACCCATCCCCTCCATTGCATACACTTGCAAACACACAAGAAAACAAACACTAAAAATAGAACAAAAAACACCATAAATAGAACATAAAATAAAGTAGACTCATCTAACCATAACATGTACCACAAAATAGTTTTTCCCATTTCAATCATCACATGACAACCACTCTACCAACTAAACCATTTCAATTTCTTTGGTGCAGACATATCATAATGGTGATAAGACACTCACATTTCAGAGAACCCATGATAGTCAGAGTTCAATACTCAATTAATAGAATTAACACATAATTTATAAGGAAATTAAAACATTTATATACATAGGACATGTATACCCACACAACAAGTATACCAAAACACCATTAACACATAATTCATAATTCAATTAAACACATAAAGAATTTATTTCATAATTCCGGGGGTGGGGCTATTTAGGTGTTTGGGGTGGCTGTCTAGGGGGGGTAGGGGATGTCTAAGGGTGTGAGTGTTCAGGGGGGATTGGGGTGTTCAAGGGGTGGGGGCTGTCTAGGGTGGTGGGGGGGCTATCCTTTTTGGTGTCAAAGGGGTGGGGTGGTGTTCAGGGGGTGGGGTGGTGTCCACGGGTTGGGGAGATTTCATGGGGTGGGTGTGTCTAGGGGGGGTGGGGGTGGACAGGGGGTGGGGGTGTCTAGGGGGTGGAGTGGTGTCCATGAGGTGGGGACTATCCAGGGGGTTTGAAGGGATATCCATGGGGTGGTGGGGTTGTGTCCAAGGGTGTGGGTGGTTTTCCATGGGGGTGGGGGTGTCTAGGGGGTGACGTTTTCAGGTGGTGGGGTGGTGTCCAGTTGTGGTGGGGCCGTCCAGGGGGTTGGGGGTGTCGAGGTGGGTAGGTTGTTGTCTAGGGTGGTGGGCTGTCTATGGGGTTGTATAGGGGGAGCGGGGGGGGGGGGGGGGGGGGGTTTCCATGGGGTGGGGTGATGTCCAAGTGGTTGGGGGTAGTTCCAGGGGTGGGGTGTCTAGGGGGTGGGGGTGTTCAGTGGGTGGGGGTGTCAAGGAGGAGAGGTGGTGTCCAAGGGGTAGAGGGTCTACGGAGTTAGGGGGAAGTTGAAGGGGTTCGGTGGGGTCCAAGGGGTGGTAGTGGCTGTCCATGGTGGTGGGGTGTTCATGGGGTTGGTGGGGGTTCCTATGTGGTGGGGAGGTGTCTAGAAGGGGTTGGGCTATCTAGGGAATTTGAGGTTATATCTATGGGGTAAGGGATATTCAAGGGGGTGGGGGTGTCCAGGGGGTGAGGGTGTCCAGGTGGTTGGGTGGTTTTTATGGGGTGGGGGCAGTCCAGGGGGTTGGTGGCTATTCAAGGGGGTGGGATGGTGTCCATGAGGGTGGGGGTGGTTGTCAATAGGGGTGGTGTGTTTAGGGGTAGGGGTGTCCAGGTCATGGGGTGGTGTCTGGTAGGGGTGGGGATGTAATGGATTTAATAGAATGAATATCGGGGATTTTAATATCATCTGTATTTTTATAATGGGTTTGGAATTGTTTTTATTTAAATAGTATGTGTTTTTTAGCGAAAGAATAATGCTTTTGGGATGTGTGGAAGGAATGGGGATTTTGTTATTAGGAAAATGATAAAAATTTTATTGTTGGACAACAATACTATATGATTTTTTAAATTGATCCGTAATGGGGTTTTAAATAAACCATTGGGATGTTTTAAATAAAACTAAGTCTCTATTATGTGATTTTTAAATGGATTTATGAAAAATTATTTATGATGTATCTTTATGGGATTTTTGATTTTGTTTCCCTTATTTTAGATCATCATATTATTTTATAAAAGGATTTTTTTTTGATAATTCTTCATAAATGTAACACTATAATTGAATAAAAAAAATTTTAAGGGGATATATAAGGTATTCATTTTTTTTTCTTGATCCCTACTCAAACTCTTATGGATGTTGAATAACCATGTTCTTATCGGATCATTTATTATGCATGAGAGTTTCTAAAGTAACATCCATAATTTTTTTATTAGTGATCAAGGATCCCCAAAGGAAACCAAGTGGGAATCTATTATTGATGTTATCTTCATGTTATTATAAACCCTATTATCTATGTGGGTGAGGGATGCCCAGTTGGTGGGGGCGGTCCACGAGGGAGCAGGGGTGTCTAGGGGTTTGGAGGGGATATCCACGGGGGTGGGTGGGGGGCTCTATGCGGGGTACGTTGTCCAGGGGTTGGGTAGGTCTGTTTAGGGGTTATGGGGTGTCCAAGGGGTGGGTGGGCTGTCTACAAGGTGGAAGGGCTATCCAGGGTGTACAGGGTGTTCAGGGGGTGGGTGGGATATCCAAGGGGGTAGGGGTCTCTAGGGGGTGGGTGGGCTGTCCACAGGGGTGGGGCGGGTGGAGGGGTGTTTAGGGGGGGTGGGAGAGTGGTCCACGAGGGTGGCAGGGCTGTCTGGGGGGGGGGGGTAGGGGGTGTCCATGGTGTGGGAGGGCTATCCCCTGGGGTGGGCGGGATGTCCACATGGGTGGGTGGGGGTTGTCTTGGGGGTATGGGGTGTCTAGGGGGGTGGGTGGGTTTATTTTTCCATGAGGGTGGAGGGGATGTATAGGGGTACGGGGTGTCCAAGGGGGTGGGCAGGCTGTCCACGGGGATGGAGGGAGTTCACAGGGGTGAGGGTTGTCTAGGGGGGCATGGGGTGTCCAGGGGGTGGGCGGGGATGTACAGGGGGTACTGGGGTTCCAGGGGGTGTCCACGGGCATGGTGAGGCTTTCCAAGTGGGTGGGTGAGCATTCTGTGGGGGTGGGGGCTATCCACGGGGGTGGGGGAGTCTAGGGGGCATAGAGTTTCCATGGGGTGGGTGGGGGTCTCCAGGGAGGTACAGGGTGTCCAGGGGGGGGGGGGTGGGCAGGATATCCATATGGGTGGTTGGGATTTCCATGGGGTTGGGGGTTTTCCAGTGGGTAGGGGGTGGGCGGGGGGGTGGGCGGGGCTATCCAGGGGGTACGGGGAGTCTAGGGGGTGGTCAGGCTATCCACGGGGTGGTGGGGCTGTCCGGGCGGTAGGGGTGTCTAGGGCGGTGGGCGGTCTGTCCATAGGTGTGGGGGATATCCACGGGGGGAGGTCTGTTCAGGGGGGTGGGGAGGGCCATCGACGATGGTGGTGGATTGACTAGGGGGTTGGGGGTGTTCAGGGGGTAGGGGTGTCCAAGGGGGTGGGTGGACTATCCACGGGGTTGGGGGTTTGTCCATAGAGGCAGGGGATTTCCAGGGGTAAGAGGTGTCTGATACATCCCAATTAAATGAATAATAAGATATTTTCATCTTTATTAATATTTTTGAATTAAATATTATTTTTACACTAAAAGGGTTGCTATGTTCGATAGTGTACCTGATATGTAACAACGAGTTTGTTTGAAATCTTACGTTGAAGACTAATAATATAATATTAATATTTTAAATGGAAGTTAACTGATAGACATTTTATTGGTGGGAATGGACAAAAATAACTACAATATTATTATAAATGTTTGTTAAATGTATTTACATTTATCCAATAAATTTGGTGGCTTAAAATTTGAATGAATCTAATTTTAAGCATAATTTACAATAACAGGTCAATTTACCACCTTTTAATGTAAACCCCTCATTAAATATAGTTTGGGTCACTTTAACACATTCTGAATGACCAAATAAAATTCTTTTTTAGAATGGGGAAATCAACATTTACATTATATAAATTTTTGGAATTTTTCTGATAAGTTCATTTTTTAAAGAATAGTGTATATATTGTATTTTAATTCAAAAATATGTTTTAATATAATTTATTTATATTGTTATATTATCTTTTTAATTGGTTTTAAAGTTTAATTAGATCATATTTTTACCATTTAATCAAAGGTTGGACATTGAAATTAATTTCACTTTGAAAATGGACTAAAACAAGTGTCAATCTTTTGATAGTTATTATTTCTTAAAAACACGCTATTTGTTATAACAACGAGAATTATTTTTAAATTAATTAATTCCACTTTTTTTAATATGTTTAAATAGATATCATTTATTAATTCTGAATATCAAATATTTCTCAGGCTGAATTTTTGGTATTTTTCTGAAAAACTTCAATTTTTGATGAATAGTTAAACCACATAGTAGTAGTTAAAAAAACTGAATTTTTCATTTAAATGAAATTTTACAACATCTGTGAATTGAATTTAAAAAAAATGACATACATTATTGTTATTATTCTGTAAAATTTTGTTCAATAAGATGAGAATAATTTTTGGTGAATAGTATCTTTTGACTTTTTTTAACGCAGTGAAAGGTAAATAAGGTAATTCAAGGAAAATTAAATATTATAATAAATAATAATCACCCTAACACATGTCCTAACCATATTATATAACTAATATCCTAACATGGGAATCTTTGAGTCTATTTTGGCACCCCATGGAGCCGCTTATGAATGATAATGACACTCTAGATTAATTAATTTAATGTAACGGAAAAATGACATAAACAAAAAGCTTTTAGTAAATTAATTTTTATATGGTGTTATATAAAAAATCCTTTTGTCTATAAATATTAATTGGAAAGATAAAAATATTTCCTTCATGATAATCTTGTTTTTTATTATTTGTAGACATCGAATAAATTAAATTATTCATTACATAATAATGATGTTGTATTTACCTCATTAATAAATGATTTAAATAAATAAGATTAAAATGATTAAAATATTATCCAAAACCTGTCCAATTCCAATTAGATGATTATATTTCGACAATGAGTCATCTTATCTTCAACAATAATGATTTTTTGACCTTTATAAATAGAATATCATTATATTATAAAATAATATTTTCACATGTTCCAAAAGATCCCGTCCTCTCCCTTATAAAACAAGACAACTTAAAACCAATTCCTCACACCTCTAATGCCATTTTTTCATGTCCAAACTCTACCCAATTAATCTCCCTATATTCCTCTCTTCCACCATGATGCCTTACCTTAGTCAGAAGGTATATCAAGAGGTCCTTTCGTTCAAACCAAAGGGAGTTTCCCAATTTAAAGGTAACAATTTCTCTTAATTTGTCTTCTTTTATTTTACTTCTCCAACCCTAAACTATTTTTATTCCTTTCTTTTGTAACAAAAAAATTATCCTAAATATACAAGGCTGTTTTTATAAGAACTATTCAAACAACACATACACACACATCAATCTAATGGGTGAAGAACCTAATGTTTCTGTGGATGGAAAACTAACGCCTCACGAAACAATGACTGTTCAATTACCTTTTACCGCCTCTCATGGTGGCCATTATGATGAAAGTGTATTTATATATGATATATTTTATGTTTATTATTTTTTTATGCTTATGTACTTCCCAATTATATCACGCCTTTATGGTTTCCATAGTAGGTAAATAAGACAATCTCATTTAAGGAAGTGTGGACTACCACCCCCTCAAAGTGATGTCACTCGTTGATGCCATATGTGGGATGTATAAAGGATAGTATTAATGATATTATATATAATATTATACTGTAATTAAAATATACCTATGTATAATTATGTTTTAATTCGATTAAAATAATAAACAGAAATGAAATTAGCGTTCATGCGTACGTATGGCTTACCGTCTCCATGAACGGTGCATTTCATTTCATACCTCGAAATGTTATATAATATTATAAACACATGTATATACTGGATATATATGATATATATGATATCAATATAAGGAATCTCATTCTGAATATAATGAACTATTGACCACATGGACAACTAGTAAAAATAAGGTGTTCATTTTTTGACTCAAGTACCAAATATCGACAAAATGGATGTTATTAACATAATTGATTACATAATATTTATAAAAAGGTAATAAGTGATATGAAAGGAATAATAAACATGAAAAAGGATCTTAAAAAAGTAAAAATTTACATTAGATTATTATTCAAGAGGTTAAAGAATGATTGAGTCATGTCCGACACGAGGTAAGGGACTTTGTCTCAATCTCCTTTAATTAAGGCATATTTTGTTTTAATACACGACTTTATTTTATACACTATGTAAAAGCCATTGAATTTTCAAAGGGAATATTTTTCTACGAAACGTTTTACTAAACAAAAAAAAGGAATGTTCTTTTAACATAAGTGTTGATAATGACCTTTTCCGCTGCCGCGCATATTATTTGATCTCTGGCATCCTCAACAAGACGTAATGTTTTTTAAAACAAAATAAATACCATATACTCATTTATGTATATTGGTTTTGAAAATGGTTTTGTTAATGGATTTGTTATGTCAATATATTTAAGTGATATATTGAGATTAAAATGTGGGAATTTTTTCTTTTTTTTTATATTTGTTTTATGTATTATGATTTTATAATGGTACTAGGAAATTTGATGGGTGGTTACATGATAAACCAAATGACAGGTGGTGTCGTGAATACCTGGATGGGAGGTTATGTTATAACCTCCAATGCATTGGGTAAGGAATTCAGTCGTATGACTATTCCATTTAGTGATATGTGTTGATGTCGACTGTATGTTGATTCCATTTAAGTATGTTCAAGTCCCAAGTTACCTTTGTATGTTATGTGTTCTTTATATGGGTTTTATGGTAGTATTTTGGTTACAAATGGGTATGTATTAATATTTTATTCATTGAAAAGGATTTACTACTTCATAAAGGTGAAAATTATTAATTATGTTAATGTTTTCATGGTTTACCTGTTGTTTTGAAAAAAAAACTAATAGTTTCTCTTCTCTGTGTATCCCTTACTAATATTTTTATGCTCATCCCAAGTTAAGGCATTGGGTACGGAAGTCATCCATAATGCTATTCCATTTAGTGATATGTGTGGAAGTTGACTATATGGTTATTACGTTTAAATATGTTTATGTCCCAAGTTACCTTTATATTTTATGTGTATACTATATGGGTAATATTTTGGTTACAAAATGGTATTTATTTATCTTTTATTCGGTGAAGAGTATTTACTACTTCATAAAGGTGAAAAGTATTACATATGTTAAAGTATTCAAATTTTACTTGTTGTTTTGAAAAAACTAACTGTTTTCCTTCTTAGTGTATCCCTTAATTAACTTTTTACGCTCATACCATGTTTTTGAAATGTTTCTTCATAGGACAAATGTGAAATAGGGTTAGTGATGGGATCATGGAAAAGTCATGTAGTCTTAAACATGGAACTAGACATGACCCATTTTTTCAAGAGTTCATGTTTCGTAAAAAAATGGAATCTATGTAGAAGTGTTTACTTTGTTATCTTTTGAGATGTAATAGTTATGTACTAATTCTATAATATTCTAAACCTACATTGATCCTCAATGTGAAATATATTAATTTAATTTAATATTATGTAATGTTTAAGGTTGGGGTCGTCTAGTTGGTATCAAAGGTCGGTTTAGATAACATTAGGAGTTAGGGTATTGTTAAATAACTGTCTATAAATTAATTTCTGGTAATATTTAAATGATATATCATTTACATATTACAATGTTGCTTCGCCTATGATATTTATATGTTCAGAATGGTTTTCCGTAGGGGAAACATGTATGATATATCGGGATGAAATCATGAGGAATAAAACCTTCCAAATTAGCAACCTGAGATGGTCAGAATTGGAACTGAACAGTGTTTTGCAGTGATGGAATAGTGGAGTCAGGCTATAAATGTTGGAGGTATCCATGCACGAGATCAGGCTAATCAACCACAGAGAAACATATCAGCAGTGGAAAATTTCATGAGGGAACATCCCCCATCATTCAGAGGATCATCATACCTGGTGATTGCATAGTTGTGGATTAACGCACTGAAGAAGATTATCGATGTCATGGGATGTTTATAACATCAACATGTTTATCTCACTATTTACTGTTTTGAAGGTGAAGCTGATCAGTGGTGGATGATGGTGAAAAATATCAGGGATCGTGAGGAGATTGATGCTATTGATTGGGATTAATTCAAAGGTACGTTTATTGAGAAATATTTTCCAATGGTGGTTCGTCTTAGGATGAAAAAATTATTCCTAGAACTGAGGCTATGGGATGAATCAGTGGTGTCTTATGAAGAAAAGTTCACTCAACTTTCAAGTTATGCACCAAACTTCATCCGAGATATTGATAGTAAGACAATTGAGTTTTACGTAGGATTGAAGCCATGATATTGAAGATCGTTAGCCTCTTGTGAGTTCAAAAGTTATGAAAATCATGTTAGATGTGCGGAGAAGGTGGAAATGGAGTTTGTAGATGATCATGTGTTCTTTGAGAAACAATATAATTGGAGGTCGGGTTGGCATGCAAAGGGGAAGAATTCATCAAGGAATCCTAGAGGTAAGAGAACTAAATATCCATCTTGTGAGATGTGTGGTAAAAAGAATCCTGAATAATTTTTATCAATGTATAGAAAGTGCTTCTGGTGTGGTAAGTCTAGTCATATTGCTCCTAACTGTAAGGAATATGATCATGTAGTCAAGGAAAAGCCATCACTAAAATGTTTTAAGTGTAATGAAATGGGTCATTATGCAAATGAGTATCCATAGAAGAACACAACTGAGGGAAAGAGGCTATAAATCTAGAATAAATGGGTGGTAAAGTCCTTTGAAACTACTTTAGAAGATGTTGGGACATCCAATGAAGTTGTATCAGGTACACTGTTTGTTTGTTTAGAATATTCCAATGTGTTGTTCGATTCAGGGACTACACACTCTTTCATTTCTGATGAGTTTTCAAGTAAATTGGGAAATGCATCTCAATTTATGAATATAGAACTTATGGAAAAAACACCAGGAGGAAATGTTGAGAAAAAAAGTAAACCTAAGATCATTCTTATACTTGTGTGCAGAATGAATCTATCTGCAAGAATTGTTGTTTTTTCTTTAGTATCGTTTGATTTTATTTTGGGAATAGATTGGATTTCTATTTATCAATCTTAGTTTGACTGCAGAGCTAAAGAGGATTCTTTTCTAAATGATTTACAGTTTTTGTAGAAGAATGAACCCATGATTTTGATAACATATCAAGAGGCTGAGAAACTAGTAAAAAATGGAAATTAATGTTATCTTGCACATATTGTTGAAAATAAAGGAACTTTTTAGATTAATTATCTTCCATTTTCAAATGAGTAACTTGATGTTTTTCCTGATGTGTTGTCTGGCATTATACCTTATCGGGAAGTTGAATTTATTGTTGACATAGTTCCTGATGCTAATCCAATTTCAAAAAACCCCTTATCGAATGGCTCAAATTGATCTTTTAGAGAAGATGAAGATATTGCAGGAGTTATTAGATAAAGGTTTGAATCAACTGAGCACATCACCATGGGGTGCTCCTATATTGTTTGTTAAAAAAAAGATGATTCAATGAGACTTTGAATTAATTATAGAGCATTCAATAACATCATTGTTAAGAACATGTATCCTTTTCCTCATATCGATGATTTGATTGATCATCTCTAGGGAGCTCAGTATATTTCGAATATTGAATTGAGATCATGGTACCATCAGTTGAAAATAATGGATAAAGACATTCCAAATACCGCATTTCGTACTAGATATGACCATCATGAATTTTTAGTTATACCATTTAGATTAACCAATTCACCTTCTGTATTAATGGATCTTATGAATAGAATTTTTCATGATTTCTTGGACAAATTTGTGGTTGTGTTCATTGATGATATTTTAGTTTATTAAAAAAGTAAGGAGGACCTTGAAAGTCATTTAAGGGTTGTCTTGCAAACCATAAAAGAGAATAAATGATTTGGGAAATTCATCAAGTGTGAGTTTTGGTTACAAAAAATTTTCTTTCCTTGGTCACATTGTTTCAAAAAATGGAATAACTATTGATCCTTCAAAAATAGAAGTTTTTGAAGAACAACCAAGACCCAAATATATAACCGAGATTCGTAGTTTTTTTGGTTCGGCAGGTTATTACCATAGGTTTGGTGAAACGTTTCCACAGTTCTCTAGTCTAATGACTAAGTTAACTCGAAAAGGTGTTAGGTTCATTTGGAAAAAAGAATGTGATTATTGTTTTCAGGAATTGAATAGATGATTGGTGAATTCTCCAGTTTTGTCATTGCCATCCAGAAATGGTGAGTTTTTTATCTACAATGATGCTTCGTTGAAAGCACTTGGATGTTTCCTTATGCAGAATGATCAATTAATTGCTTATGGTTTACGTCAGTTGAAACCTCATTAGTTAATTTACCCTACACATGATTTGGAATTAGATGCTATTGGTTTTTCTTTAAAAATATAGATGCATAATTTGAATGGAGTGAAGTGTAAAATATATACTGATTACAACAGTTTGAAGTATATAGTCACTCAAAAATAAATGAACATGAGATAGTGTAGATTATTGGAATTAATAATGGATTATGATTGCACGGTCCATTACCATCTGGGAAAAGAAAATAAAGTGGCTAATCCTTTGAGTCAAAAATGTAATGCTTCATTAAATATGTTACGTTTGGAACAATATCCTTTCGTTTTTGATTTGATGAACATTGGCATAAAAGTTGTTGGGGTAGGACATTTTTTTATTTTGTCCAAGGTGTTAGTGAGATCATCTCTATCAGACAGAATAAAGCAATATCAGAAAGAATATAGTGAGTTACATAAAAAGGTTGAGTTGGATCAGAAGGGTACGTTTCCTGAATTTAACTTTGATAATGATTGGTTTCTTAGGTTTGGAAAGAGATTATGTGTGCCTTGTGATTCACAGTTGAAGAATGATTTGTTTTGTTATTCTCATAGTTCTTCGTTTTCAGTTCGTCCTGTTAGTATTAAGATGTACAGAGGTCTTCATGAGTATTTCTAGTGGGTTGGAATGAAAAAGAGATATTGTTGATTTTACTATGAAGTGTTTGACTTGTCCGCATGTTAATGTAGAGCGGCAGTTACCAAAAGGAATGTATCAGCCTCTAACAGTGCCAGAGTGGAAATGGGAAAATATATGCATTGATATTGTTGTGGGATTACCAAAGACATGTCTAGGTAATAATGAAATCTGGGTTATAGTTGATCGATTGACTAAATATTCTCATTTCCTTCCTATTCTAGGTACTTTTTCTCTAGATCAACTTGCTCGGTTCTATGTTAAAGAGATAGTTAGGTTGCGTGGAGTTCCACTCTCCATTGTATCCTATTGTGTTCCCAGGTTTACTTCTAACTTTTGGAAAGGCCTTTAGAAGTTAGTGGGTATTGAATTAAATTTTAGAACAGCTTTTCGCCCTCAATCAATTGGGAAATTGGAATGAAAAATTCAGACATTAGAGGATATGTTATGTGCTTGCACTATGGATTATTAGGGATGTTGGGACAAACATCTTTCTTTGGTTGATTGTTTTTATAATAATAGTTTTCATTATAGAATACAGATGACTCCATTTGAGGCATTTTATATAAAGTGTTGTCGAACTCTAGCTTTTTGGGATGAAGTAGGTGAATGGAAGATGATGGGACAAGAATTGGTAGAAGTTACGGTAGAGAAAGTTCAGTTGATTCAGAAGCACATGAGAACAGCTCATAGCAGACATAAAATTCATGTAGATAACAGGAGGAAGGACCATTTTTTTGAGGTAGGTGACCATGCCTTTCTCAAATTTCTCCATGGAAAAGTGTGATGCGTTTTGGTAAGAAGGGAAAGTTTAGTCTGAGGTTGATTAGACATTATGAAATTCTGGAGAAAGTTGGATCAGTTTCCTGCAGAGTGGATTTACCTCCACATTTATCCCAGGTACAAGATGTTTATCATGTTTCGATGTTGATTAAATATATACCAGATCCATCTCATGTTTTGGTCCCAGGGGTAGTTTAGTTGGAAGAGAATCTCTCTTATGAAAAACAACCAGTCCAGATTTTATACTGAATAGAGAAAGTGTTGCAGAATAAGGTAATTCACCAGGTAATGGTTTTGTTGAAAAACCATATGGTTGAAGAGGCAACATGGAAATCTGAAAATGCATTGAGGGATAAATACCCCCACTTATTTTGATAAGTGAATGAAAATTGCGAGGATGCAATTTCCAAAAGGGGGGAAGGATGTAACATCCCATGTAAATAAAGAATAAGATATTTTTATATTTATTAATATTTTTTAATTAAATATTATTTTTACCCTAAAAGGGTTCCTATCTTTGATATCATACCCGATACGCAACAACGGGGTTCTTTGAAATCTTATGTTGCACACTAATAATATAATATTATTATTTTAAATAGAAGTTAACTCCTATATGTTGTATTGGAGGGAATTAACAAAACTAACTACAATATGATTCTACATGTTTGTTAAATTTATTTACTTTTATCCAATAAATTCTAGTGGCTTAAAATAGGAATGAATCTAATTTTAAGCATAATTTACATTAAAATGCCAATTTACCTCCTTTTAATGACAACACCTCATAAAATATTGTTTTGGTCACATTAACACATTATAATTAACCAAATAATATCCTTCATTAGAATGGGGACATAATATTTACTTTGTTAAATGTTTTTGTAATGTTTCCGATAAAGTTCATTTTTAATGAATAGTGTAAATATTGTATTTTAATTCAAAACTACGTTTTAATATAATTTATTTTTATGGTTATATTATCTTTTTAATTGTTTTTAATGTTTAATTAGAATATATTTTTACCATTTAGTCCAATTTTGGTCATTGGAATTAAGTTCAATTTTAAATTGGACATAAAGAAGTTTCAATCATTTGATAGTTATTATATCCTAAAAACACGCTATTTGTATTAAAAATGAGAATTAATTTTAAATTAATTAATTATATATTTATGCTTTGAATATGGTAAAATAGACATCATTTTTCACTTCAAGATATCAAATATAGCTTAGGTTTAATTTTTTGTATATTTTCTAAAAAACATCAATTTTTGATGAATATTGAAACCCCTAAGTAGTAGTTAAAAAATGGACTTTTTCATTTAAATAAAATTTTACCACTTCTGTGAATTTAATTTCAAAAATTTGACAGACATGGTTGTTATTAGTTAGTAAAATGTGGTTCATTAAGATGAAATTAATTTTTGGTTAATAGTAATGATTGACTTTTTTTTACCACGGTTAAAGTTAAATATGGTAATTCACAGTAAAAGGAAGATTATAATAATTAAAAATTACTTTAAAACATGTCCTAACCATTTTGGATGAGAAATGGCCGACCATGGGCTTCATTGGGTCTATTTTGGGACCCCATGGAGCCACTTATGAATGATAATTAATGTAGATTAATTAATTTAATGTAAAGGAAAAAATGAAAAAAACAAAAATCATTTAATAAATTAATTTTCATATGGTGTTATATAAAGAATATTTTTTTCTATAAATATTCATTGGAAATATAAAAATATTTACTTCATGATATTATATTTTTTATAATTTTTAGACATTGAATAAATTAAATTATTCATGACACAATAAAGATGTAGTATTTACCTCATTAATAAATGATTTAAATAAATAAGATTATAATGATTAAAATATTATCCAAAACCTATCCAATTCTTATTGGATGAATATATTTCGACAATTATTCATCTTATATTCGACTATAATGATTTTTGGACCTTTATAAACCTAATATCATTATGTTATAAAACAAAATTTTCACACTTTTCTAAATACCCCGCCTCTCCCATATAAAAGGAGACCACTTCTAACCAATTCCTCACACCTATGAAGACATTTGGATCTTTAAAAATATCCCAATTAATCTCCCTACATCTCTCTCTTCCACCCAAAATCTTTACCTTAGGAAGAAGTCACTTCAAGAAGTCCTTTGGTTCAAATCAAAGGGATTTACCCAAATTAAAGGTAACATATTCTCTTAATTTGTTTTCTTTTATTTTACTTATCCAACCCCTAAACTCTTTTTATTCCTTTTTTTTGTAACAAAACCAGTATTCTCAATATAGTTGGATGTTGTTATTAGAAGGATTCGAACTAATCAAACAGACACCTCCATCTAATTTGTGAAGAACATAATGTTTTTGTGGACGACAAACTAACGCCTCACGAAATGATGACTGTTCAATTACCTCTTACCACCTCTCATGGTGGAAATTATGATGGAACTATATTTATATATGATATATTTTATGTTTATTATTTCTTTATGCTTATGTACTTCCCAATTATATCACACCTTTATGGTTTCCATAGTGGGTAAATACGATAATCTTATTTGAGGAATTGTGGATTACCACCACCTCAAAGTGATGTGACTCATTAATGCTTTATGTGGGATGTATAAATGATATATTTAAGTATATTATATGTGATATTATATTGTAATTATAATATACATATGTATCATTATGTTTTAATTCCATTAAAATATGAAATATAAATGAAAATAACATTCATGTGTACGTACAACTTACCGTCTCCCTGAACGGTTCATTTCATTTCATACCTCCAAATGTTATGTAATATTATAAATACATGTATATAATGGATATATATGATATATATGATATCTAAATAATGAATTTCATTCGGGATATAATGAACATTTGACAACATGGACAACTTGTAAATATAAGCTGTTCATTTTTTACTCAAGTACTAAATATCGACAAAATGGATGTTATTAACAAAAATGATTACATAATATTTATAACATGGTAATAAGTGATTTAAAAGAAATAATAAATATGAAAAATTTTCTTAAGAAAGTGTTGACTTTAGTTTACTATTCAGGAGATTAAAGAACGATTGAGTCAAGTCAGACATGAGGTAAGGAACATCGTCTCAATCTTCTTTCATTGGGGAATATTTTGTTTTAATACATGACTTTCTTTTATACATTTTATAATCATCCTTTAATTTTCAAAGGGAATCTTTTTCAACGAAGAGTTTTACTAAAAGAAAAAAATTAATGTTTTTTTCAACATAAGCGGTGACACCGAACTTTTCTACCGCCATGAGTATTATTTGATATTTGGCTTCCTTAACAAGTCGTAATGTTCGTTTAAATGAAAATAAATAAAATACACTCTTTTATGTATTTTGGTATTGAAAATAGTTTTTATAATGGATTTTTTATGTTAATATATTTAAGTGATATATTGAGATTGAAATGTGTAAATTGTTTCATTCTTTTATATTTGTTTTATTTCTTATGATTTTATAATGGTACTTGTACATTTGATGGGTGGTTACATGATAAACCAAATAACGGGTGGTGTTGTGAATACTAGGACGAGTGGTTACATTATAACCTCCAATGCATTGGGTATTGAAGTCGGTCGTATGGCTATTCCATTTAGTGATATGTGTGGAAGTCGACCGTATGGTTATTTTATTTAAGTATGATTATGTCCCAAGAATCCTTTATCTATTATGTGTTATTTATATGGGTAGTATTTTGGTTACAAAAGGTTATGTAGTGATCTTTTATTTAGTGGAGAGTATTTACTGCTTCATAATGGTGAAAAGTATTACTTATGTTAAAGTATTCATGTTTTAATTTTTTTTGTGATAAACTAAAAGTGTTCTTTCTTTGTGTATACCTTACTGAGATTTTCATGCTCATCCCATGTTTTTGAAATGTTTTTATACATGAAATAATGTGGAATAGGGTCATGGATGGGATCAAGGAAAAGTCATGCTGTCTTAAGCATGGAACTAGACATGACTCTTTTTTTTCAAGAGTTCATGTTTTGTAAAAAAAGGAAACTGTGTAGAAGTGTCTACATTGTAATCTTTTGAGATGTAATATTTATGACCTAATTCATGAAAAATATATTACTGAAAATATCCTCAATGTGAATTATTAATTTAATTCAATATTATATAATGTTTAATGTTGGGTCCTTATAGTGTCTAGAGGGTGGGCGGGGCTGTCCAGGGGGTACGTGGTGCCCTTGGGGTGGGCGGGCATTCCCCGGGGTGGGAGGGCTGTCCACAAGGGTGGAGGTTGACCTAGGGGTGTGGGTGATTAGAGGGGGCTTTCCAGTAGGGTAGGGGTTGTCCACAAGGGGGTTATCCAAGGGGGTGGGTGGGGTTTCCATAGGGGTGGCAGGGCTTTCCATTGGGTAAGGGGTGTGCATGGGGTGGGAGATCAGTCCACGACTTTGGAAACATACTGGGCCTAAATATCCCATGTGTCCCTAATGACACATAGAGATTAGAATTTGGGATGGATGGTATGTCTATGGGAGGGTTAGGATTTAATCAGGAATGTGGACCAAATTTTCTATATCTCGAACCCCCCCCCCCCACCCCCCCCCCCCGTATGAACAACACTAGTACTGGGACCACTACTAGGCTGCACGTCAAATAATTGTCGGCTAATAGATGGATCCTGCTGTAATTTTTTAAATAAATTAATCACGTGAAATTATATATTATTTAAATATATATATTTGAATAAAACATATACTCATTGTAGGCACTAGTGGTGGAATTCCTAGCTCAGTCTTGCGATGATTGTTGTCTATAATCTTTTTTCATCACCTCTCATTAATTGAACTCATTTCCTGCATTTGGAAAAAAATGGAGGTAAATAGAAATGGATAACTAACGTGTAACCCAAAAAAACATAATAAATTTTAAGGAATAGGGGGATTCTTAGATAATTTAACTATCCATCGTTTTAGGTGATCTTGAAAATATATATAATGAATTCAATAAATCGTAAAAGATGTAATAATGAAATTTAATTCATAGTAGCATGGTTAATTACTAAGTGTCAGCAGACTATTAAAATCATGGAACATTGATTCTACTTGATTCATTAAGGGCAATTCAATTGACAACATTAAAGAAAATTTTATTTTTTTATCCCTGGTAGATGATGCTGGTTTCAATATATGTTTTTCAAAAGAATATTAACCATCATGTTAATTACCTGGTAAATTGTTCAAGAGTGGTCTTATAGTAAAACAAATATTATACAAATCACGGTTGAAGCATTGAAATGTTCTCCAAGTTAGAAAGTGCAATTCAAATAAAAGTCCAGCCAATAAACATTGAAAATTCACAAAATGGTACAGTTGGATACAAAATATTTGTACTCAATATTAAATAAATTTGAATAGTTCAAACCTTAACAGCCCAAGTCGATGTAAACTAAAAGAATTGAGATCATGATTGGATGATTTTATATATTTCCCACCAAAACATCAGGTTTATAGTCAACTATGACAATTGAGCTATTGGATTCATCAAAAGTGATAATGGATCATTTCTAATGGTAGTAGGGATGGTGTCAATCCCATCATCACCATCATCAAAAATATTTCTTGGAATTAATTCAATAATGACACAAAATTCTGGTCTAATATGGTCTATGACATAAAAAAACTTGTTTCTCATTTGATGCCAATGTATATGGTTAATCGGTAGAAAGAGTGTGATTCATATCAATTAATCGAAATCCACAATCATTAATAAATGTTTCCTACCTCTTCATCGAATAAATTTGTTGGGATTTCATAATTATGATTCATCCATGAAAATAATAACCCAATATTATTATTTTTTCAATGACTTTATAATTACCTACATTTTGAAATCGCATTCTACTATCTGATGCACTATTATAATAGTCATTTGAGGTAGTAATCATAACAACATCATGTTATATTCTCATGTTATTTTCTCATTCAGTGATAATAAATCTATACCCATTGATAACAATTGATATATAGTCACGAACCACAGTATTAAGACCAAACCCCAAAGCTCTTATTTATTCAGAAATAGTCAATACCTGAAATATAAATCAAAATTAAACATAATTAAATATTTTTTTAATTATTTTATACAGTAATATTGTTATCTTCAATTTTAACCAAGTATAAAACACTTTCCTATGAAAAATCTACCTCTTTCTCAAATATAAATATCCATTCATTCTATTTATCATCACTTTATATTCCCTATCGATAAAAATAGGAATAGTTTAACAGATATATATATATATATATATATGATATTCATATTCAATTTACTTACAAGATGTAGTCATCAAACAATTCACAGTTGAACAAAATAGTGGGATGTTCTATCTCCCACTCTTCAGTGCTTAATTTCATCAATGTATATGATCCAGGAATTCCTCCTATTTGAAGAAGTGATAGAAAACTAGGTTCAATTTTCCCATACTATTCTTCTTCATTTCTCAATAGTATTTTCATTCTTGTAGTAAGATTAGACAAATACAAAGGGACGAAATCCATACATTCTTGATCCATGTAACAGATCACTATAGAACCTTCGGGATGATTTTTTTTTACACACATAATACTTTAATGTGTACGTATTTTATTCAGATGGATACATACAATGAAAATAAATTGGTCTTCTAAGAAATATTTTAGATAGAATATGGATAGTCAGGTGCAACATGCATGTGAAAAATGATGGAGGAAATATTTTATCTAACTCACACAAAAATTAATTGGGCATTTGACAATTTTTTTTTACTAGAATGTCATAGACAAATTCTTAGTAAAATGATCTCTAAACAAATGGCACAACCGAAAAATAGCCACACTTACATTATTTGAAAATATATGATGAATTTCTATTGGAATCAACTCATGATGAAATATGTGATAATCATGAGTCTTCAATGATTTTAGCTTCAACTCTCTCATGTTGACCCATTTAGATATGTTTCTTGATTAGCCATCATGAACATTAATTGTCTCTATTACTTCTAGAAATTGTTTTTTTCAGTAGGTGTCATCACATAAGAAGCACATGGAACTTTCCATTTATTTTCACTGATACTCATAGGATGCAATTATGGTATGATGCCCTATTCCACCAAGTCACACTGAGGCCATAAATCATCTATAGTCTTTCCCATAACATTTAGAAGATTCAAAAGAAAAATTTAAAATATATATTTTTTCAATGTTCATTACGTATATGCAATGACGTAAAAAATTGGTTAAACACTAAGGAAAATCAAAGAAGATACGTCTATTGTTCCAATTGTAACATGTTTCAATGGAACCATTCTTCCTCTTTCCAGATTAAATTTAACCCTTCATGAATAAAAAACTGAAATCGTTCAATTCATTAAGCACATCAGTTCTGTACATACGCTGAGGTGGATCATTGGGCTCCATGTTATTATCAAATGTTCGACGATTATTTCTATATGGATGGTACATTGGAAAGAATCATTGATATCCCAAAAAAACTGAAACTACAAAAAAAAAGTATTCATCTGGATTGTGAATTCTTCATAAAACAGGACATGATAGTTTTACCTCCATGCCCCATCCATAAACATTGCATAAGGTAGAAATTCATTGATCTTATATATAAGAGTATCACACATTTTAAATTTGTTTTTCGAACATGCATCGTATGTGCACACACCCACATCCCAAAGAAGTTTCAACTCTTTTATTAAGGGTTTCATGTATACGTCTATATCATTACTGGGATCAGAAGGGCCATAAATGAGTATACTCATAAAATTGATTGGGTTTTTCGAACACAACCATGGAGAAAAATTACAAATGTGTATAAAAACTAGACATGTGTTGTGAGACAAAAAATATTCCCAAATATATTAAAACCATCACATGAAAGTCCCAACCTTACATTACACACGTCAGTTGTAAAATATGGATATCAAGCATCAAATCTCTTCCATACAAATCCACCTGGAGGGTGAACCAACTCATCATTTGTCTTCTTTCTCTTGGTATCATGCAATTTTATTTTTATTGATATTTTATCAGATATAAACAGATTCTGGAGTCTGGGGAACAATAAAGAGTTCCATATTATTTTTTTGGCACACAAGATAGTGTTCCATCACCTTTTGGCTTCCAGAGGGATGTTACACATTTTATACAATCATTTCTTTCAGCAGATTCCTCCCAGAATAAACTAAAATCTTTCGGGAAAGCATGAATTTTATTCTAGAAAATCTATGTTCCTCAACTAACTTCCATGACCTATAGAGGTTCGAGAAAATATCTGCATCATCTAGAAGTAAGTCCTTTAAGAAGGTAAGATTTTCATCAATGAAAGTATTAGAAATAAAATACATAGTTTCCCCATGAATCAATCGGATTAAAAATTATAGCCTTTTCATTTAATAGAATTGTTGATATACTGGAGTTGTGGATACAAAATTTAATTTTTCACCCTCACTACATAATTAATTTCATTATACGCATCTTTTCTGGTCATATCAAAATATTTTTGGGTTGGATTCCGTTCTTTTTGATGATGATGAATACATGGAATCCAATCATATACCAAATTCTCCAATCACGTCCTCTCATTTGGATCATAAGACATTTGAGATTTCATTTTATCCCCAATGTGATACCACATAGAGTATTTTGCTTGACCAAAATATTTGGTTATGTGGTAGAAAACTCTTTCACGGCTCAACCATGGTCTTCCAACAAAATCATAACAGGGTCAGTGTATGTGACCACTATCTGAAGCATTGTGAAATGAAAAATCTAAAAATCTCTCGAAATTGGTTGGAAAATCACTTGAGATCTGATCGTTTCATACGACAAACTTCTATCCACTCTGTAAAAAAATATTATAATTCATTTATTCAAAATTAATTCAATAATATTAATGTTTAATAAAAAGTATATTTACGTAAATGAGAATTGTTAACATTATATGAAACCATAACTGACACACTACTCTATATGAGAATCATAATATAAAAAACAAAAAATATTATATTTATTACAAAATATCATTGAATAACTATACATGAGTGTAAAAGATCATGTAAACATGTGGATGATAATTATTCAAGAGTTGGGTAATTTTTTTATCAAAAACATATAATATTATACTAGATTATTTGAGTGATCACAAACACTTCCCAAGGGGGTAGGGGTGTCTAGGGGTGGGGGGTTGTCCCATGGGGTGGGGGATGTTCACGGGAGTTAGGGTGTCTAGGGGGTGGGCAGGATGTCCCCTGGGGTGGTGGGACTATCCACAGGGGTGGCAGGGCTATGCAGAGGTAGGGGTGTCCATGGGGGTGGGAGGGTAATCCACAGGGGTGGGGGAATGTCCATGGGGCATGGGGTGTCCATGGGGTGGGGGAGTCTGAGGTAATGGGAGTATTTAGATGGGGTGGGCGGGCTGTCCACGAGGTTGTGGCTATCTAGGGGGTAGTGGTGTACGGGGGGTGGGCGGGCTGTCGACGGGGGTGGAAGGGATTTCCAGGGGTACGGGCTATCCAGGGGGTGGGAGGGCTGTCCATGGGGGTTGTGGGGATGTCCTGAGGGTTCGGGTGTCTCGGGGGGTGGGCGGGCTATCCATGGGGT